>CM049314.1:8238728-10738728 GCA_026874595.1 Sipunculus nudus | reverse complement strand
CAAATATCTTAGATAATCCACTCACATTACTGTAAACCCATTGAGTTTACCTTCCCGCTTTACGCTACCATGCTTTACCGGTTAACAAAAAAATTTGAAAAACGCAAAAACGCAGGCTTCATTACTGAGGAAAAAACAAACCATGCGTAGTTACCATATCAGCAGTTATAGGTTGACAGATGTCAGAAAAATTTCTTGCTGCAGCTAGTATTTACTATAAACCCTGGTAAGATTCTGAATACATGTAAGTTTAAAGATGAATTTAGAATTGGATCTCCATGCAGTTGACCTAATTTGATGACGCCATGATCTTTACGCATATGTTCCACATTAGCCTTTAGTGGACCATTTTTGTCAATCTAAGTGTTAAAGTGTATTATTTAAAACATTCAGAAGTTAACTTCACATTTATTTGAGACAGAAAGCAGTTCAGCAGTTTGCTGGTAGTGCATACGGCAAGTTCATTTTTGCAGCAAGTTAAGATCTTCGCGCCATTTCCTTTCTCGTTTCTTAAGGTAGCCATTTTCGATCAACATGTGGGAACGCCTTTTGTCAGAACTGTCTTAAACAAAACCAAAAACTGGTCTGTAATGAGTCTGTTTAAACGATCATTACAGAAAATTAGTCTACCATACAAAATAAAGACAAACGATGTGAAAAAAAAACACAAAAGGCACTCAAGAGCTAGTATTAGCGCTGGCTTGTTACAGATACAAAGGTATTTATAATGGCGCCAGAAATCCTACCTGTGTGAACAGATAAACTTCCTTGATTCTTTTCAAGCTATTTGGGTAAGCAAGAAAGAACTCCCAAAAAGTATCCTCTACTGGGGTTTTGTGCTTGAATCAACAGCAAAAAAGGCCACCTACACCAAGCAGAATTGCACAGAAGACCAATAAAGCCAAGCGTGTATATACAACATGAGCTCCACAGAAAATGTCTGGCTCCACAACACATGCTGACCTACTTAGCAGTTTTTTGTGCATGGACCTTGACATATCCGTTGGCAGGGTTGCATGTCTGTGCTGAGTAACTTAGTGCAATAGCAACTCTGCAGTTGAAACGCCTAAGTCAACAGAAGCCGCCAAACCTTATCTAATCAACATTTATATGACAGATTGTTGCTGGCGTATAAAAAAGGCCCCTCAATGGGTAGAGTCATAGTTCCAAGTAGAACAAGTTTGAACGGAAAATGATAAATCAACAGAAGAACCCAAGGTTCAATAATGTGTACATTAGTTTTCCTCTTGACCTCCACCTGGACGGTCTTACGATTGTGTTCTGCGTTCCGTCCTTGTTACCTATAGCTGATACCTTTAGCTGATCAGGGCATTTATTTTAAACCACTTCGGGAGGTGGTTGAACCCTTTCCGCCATTTATTAATGTCCTCACTGGGCTGACAAAGTGGGCTTGAAAAAAACTAGTCTGCAATAACTAAAGCAAGCCACCTGGCCCTTGCTACGTGCTTGCAGCCCACGCTGACTAGAACTAGTTTACTTTCCAATAAACCACTCCAGCTGTAATTAAAACTAGTATAGGAGCTTAAATCTAATAAGGCTGTTACTGATGTACTCAAATTTATTTGATTAAGAGGGAAAATGATTAATATTCAAAACATCACAAGTACATGAAGTGTGTTTTAATTAATATAATACATGATTTTGATAAAATAATACCCATGCTCATATACTTATATTCAGTGCTGAAAGTTGACCCTTTGAAATAGCTACAATATTGTTACTGTATATTCATAAATACAGGCCAGGCCATTTTATGTAATCACTGTAAACTTATAAACCTTGTGATGAAATGAACTGGGGCGTTATAAAAAAACGCAGCTTGAAACATGTCTCAACCAACTGATCCTGTTAGTTCTAACTGTACTTTTGACTCTGATCTGGATCAAAATATAGTCTAGGCAAATTGTAAACTGATGTATATTGCCACAGACTGTAATCATAATCCAACTGTCCAATCCTGATGCTGCCAGGGGCTTATTTTGTTGCTGCAAGAGGCTTTTTGTATTGGCATTCACTCATAACCTTGTAGTTTCCCTTTTAGTAGCAAAATATGGTCTGGATGGACTTGAAGCTTGGCAAGTCCAGCTCCAGAAAAAGGCTAATAGTTGATACAACACAGTCTGAGAAACTTACCAAACTAAATTAAAGTGTAAATAATAACAATGATTCCAGTACAAATCCAAAGAGATACAGCAGAAGTTCCTGACTGAAGGAGTGTCCTAATATGATTTAAGCAAGGTCCAAAAAAGTCTTCTTCATCTTAAAACTGTTCACAAGTCCCCTTGTATACCATACTCTCTCTACAGACAGATTCGTCATCTGGATGCTGTGCTTGTTGAACTTTTATGTTGCATCCCTGTGCCCTTATCAAACCCTGACAGGTTTATTTCTCCCAGTCTCAAAACTACTCAAGGGGGCTGCCATTTTGCTTACACACTAAAATGGAAATGCCAAGGGTACCATGTTGGAACTATGGGTACACCACAAGTACTTCTAATTATTAAATTCAGACATTACCAGATATATATATTAACAAAAACTTGTAAATTACATGAATAGCAACTACCTCAAACTCAATACTGTACAGTAGCCAATGATCAGAGCTGACTTCTAAGTTGCTTCGTTATTGCTAATTTTACTCACAGACACTACTCAGGGACCAAAATACATCCAGGTATTTTTTATATATTTTGTGCTGTCCCAGACACAGCAGCGTTTTAACTGCTTGCTGCGAAACGCTGACCAGAATCTATACGATGTATGAGGTCACATGACGAGGCGTCACATGGCCTGACATCTGGTGATTGTTGGCAATTACCACACCAGCATTTCCTGTGCTGTCTGCTTAATTAAAAACCTCTGTTGCGTGACTTCATCAACACAGCTCCCTTGACTTGCATGAATTTCAGCAAACCCTATTTTCAGGTTTCTTGTTTTCACAGACACGCAAGTATGTTAAAATGGTTGTGTTTACAGTGATTTTTGCATCCTGGAAATTAAACCTGCAATTTTAAAGAAGCAAAATTTTACTATAAACACATGTGTAAAACATAAGCATGATAAGTAATTTTTTTTACTTTAATATAATAATAGTTTAATATAATAAAGAAATCATATCTACAATACAGAATAAGCATACAACCTAAAATGAATAAAGTATTTTAGTACAATAAAAGAGATTTGAAAATGACCAGTTCTTTCCTCATCTCATGTATATTTTTGATGAAGAACAACACAACAAACTCCAATAATTGTATCTAGTTCATCCTACATATACCCGAGGCTACGTGTGTACTGTACTGAGGTCAGCCAGGTAAAGCTGACCTGAAAACAAAGATAAACATTCTGGACCTGACTGGGCTCTCGATGCTGGACACTCGGACACTGGTTATAGCATCAGGATAATCAGGTAGTCAGCTGTGGCGGCTGAGGCTCGTCATAATTCACCACGCGTGTCCCACAATCATGTTACACACTATACACCGAGTCCATACATACATTATGTGAGGTTTATACATGTATTACTATACAACCTCCCTGCTGAATGGCTGACTGACGTGAAGGGATTTAATCCTCTTAGAGCATGATCAATGCTATGAGCACAGGCCTGAAGAGGAGAACAGACTAACACTTAGTTTATATTTTCTTATACATTTTAGTTTATATTTTCTTATACATTTTTATTTTTTTCAACATACATAATGTTCACTTTTTTGTAGGGCTAATTTTGGGAAACCATGTAAGAAAACTAATATTTAGACATGCAGTATGCAAACTTTTGAGAAATAAACCCAGAGATATTTCCCTGTCACATAATACTGGCATCCATTTTTATAATTAAGGAGACTTAAAGACATTTAAAATGTAACAGGAAAGAACACGTATTTCTTAATTTGTTCTGCCGTATACTAGAGTGAGATTAGACTGTAAATATGCGAATCTTCTATCCTACTCTTCCCCATACCATAAATAACCTATAAAACGGATATATTTCATGAGGAAAGGATTCTTTTGTCACAAATTGTTGGGTAATGTTTCCTCCAGATTTTCTCTTGTTTTCCATATATTTGCATGTATGGCCAATGACGTTTTGTCTGAGCATGCTCCGTCACCTCTGTTACTCTCCTCACTCAAACACCTGTCATTCACATTACAGACAGGGCGGCGCATCAGTTATGGATTATACATAATTTCAGTGCATGTCAAGCGGCCACCTTTTGTCCTTTTTAAAGTCACAGGAAACAGATAATGTACATCGCAATCCTTGGTAACAGGCATCGATATCAGTTAAGGTAAAACTACCACAAAACATGGGGCATCTTGGTATCTAGATGGCCTGTTAAGTCAATATATAACATACAAACCTGTTTTATCACTGGACAAAGAACCTGACAAACAGCACGTCAGATATCCATAAAAAAGATTAACAGATAAAACCAAACAAACTCAAGAGCTTAGGACGTCGTCTGTACAAACATAACAGGCTCAAAAGTACAAGGTCACAGGAAAAAGCGTGTTGCATTTCTCTGCATACTGCCGTTTAAATACAGGCTACAGGCAAGCCTAGAGGGATAAAAACTTTACGTTACTGAGCATAAAAAAATTGGTTGCTACCAACAACACATTATTTATTGCTACAAAGGTCATAGTGCACCTTGCTCAAATTCATAAATATTCCAATCCAGATGCTTATGAATATTCATGTACAGAGAGCACGATGAGATAGTGTTTGGCCGGAATACAGAATGCGAAGTATTACATAATGTCAGAGACCCAGGTTAAAAGAAAACACACTACTAGATACTTGATGTGTTTGTTCACCATGATGAACTGATCGCTATCACATGTCTTACTTGACGTATCAACCTTCATTACTAGAGAGGATACAAGCTTAGATATAATGATACCAGCTGCATGACGGCAGCGCACTCATGTTCCTTTACAAATTGTGCCATTTTTTGTTATCCATATTTGTCTGTTTAATCATATCAGGCACTAGTTTTCATGTTGAGTGGGTTGTAATATTAACTTTAAGTCTGAATGCAGTTAAATAATGTACGCCAGTGGAGAGAATAAGTTTAGAACATTGATTAAAAGCAAAGCAGATGGCGCTGTCTGGTGATTGAGTAACTTGTTATGCAAGTAAATTAATTTATGATTAAGAATATTGTGTTAGTGTAAAGTCATATGGATTTTTCTAGTGTAATTCACAGATTTGTGGCCAAGAGATATGGCGTTTGCCACAGGTCACCAACCTCACTTTCATATTTACATTTAAAATTTTTTTTTTGACAATAACTAATCAGCAGATCTTTGGATATGTGATGACCTTGACCTTCATCACTGAGATCTTGTGACAAATGGACTCTTTTCAAAAATATTGATTTTATTACATTTGTTCAAAAGTTTGCAAGGTAAAATCTGGCTTTTATATAGTGGCATTGTGCATTAGCTCGAAGTTTAATTCCTTAAACGCAGCTGACATTTTGGAATTTAACTTCAAATTTACACACACACACAAAAAATTTTCCCAAATTTAAATTTTTTACCCCTCAGTGGAATAGACCACATTTTATGTTAACTTCACATATGCAGCACATTGTAGCTGGCCTTCACACCTACAGACTATGCAATATGTTAACTTTGCATTTGCAGCACACTGTAGCTGGCCTTCACACCTCCAGACTATGAAATACCCTGTTGATATTTTCAGATTTTGTTATTCACTATTTTCACTAATGGACTACATTATATATAAGAACATAATATTTCAAGATCAGCAGGGTTATAGCCACGCTGGTCGGTGCTGGTTGGAGGCAGCCAGGAAAGGCTTCTGCCAGCCAGCACAAAGCTAACAATTGCAACCCACCAAGCTGCACAAAAGATCTTAAAAAAAATAGCTACCAGCAATGAAACTTTGCTAATTTATTACCCCAAAATGCATTAAATTTATACCGCATAAGTATGTTTACAAAAATGAATCAATTGAGAGCCAAAATTATCATTAAAATAGGGACCCATAGGTCTTGACGCTCATCTGAATTTGTCTGTAAGGACTTTTATGAGCTTTTCCAAAATGTGGGTCCTGTGGCCTTGACCCTTGACCTTGTGACAAAAAACATAAGAACTAACTATCCTTGAACTGACAGAATTTTTAACACCTTTAAAAAAAGTGGATCCAGTGATCTTGACCTTTGACCTATTAACCTCAAAATCTACAGATTTCTTCCACTTTGGGCAGGTAAGCCATATGTAAAAGATGGGGAGGTTTGGGATGAAAAGTTTGATTTACAATGCATCCACAATCCTTTTAAAGATGTGGGTTCTGTGACCTTTCACCTTTGATCTCAGGACTCTAATATCTAAATGATTCTTACTTTATTGGTAGGTCATTAATAAATTTTGAAGCCATTTTGTTTATCTAAACCAAAGTTATCATCCGTAAACAAATTTGCGGATGGACCCTGTGACCTTGACCTTTGATCTTGTGACCCCAAAGAATCTTCCCCTATTGGGATGAAAAGTTTGGCTAAAAAATGCATTCACAATCTTTTTAAATAAGCGAGTCCTGTGACCTTGACCTTTAACCCGATTACCCCAAAGTCATTAGGACTCTTGTGTTTGTGGTGGGCCATACATAAGTCAAGTTTGAAATCCATATGTCAATCCAAACTGGAGTTAAAAAAATTTGTGGATGGACAGACAGACAGACAGACAGACAGAAGGATGGATAGGGTAATTAAATATGACATGATTGCTGTCATTTTATAGTTAAAAAACAGGGAAAAAAATTAGAAAAAATATAGGTGGCCTCACCAACTTTCAGGAACTGACAAAAAGTGTCATGGTCAACATTCAAGGCCAGATTCATGACAATCCATGTATTAATGATCAAGATACTGGAGGTTTTGTATCAAATTTTTTATTATTCTTGGGGGTACCTACAAGCCCAATAGCTCAGAGGATATAGGTCGCAGTGACAGAATTTCAGGTTTCCAAGGAGATTTTTTATTGAACTCTATGGATTTTTACTTTGTGCCCAACTCAACAACTGACGGCTGGATGCCTGGATGGTCAGATGACCAGACGGACGGACGATAGACAAAGCACCATACCTATACAGTCAGCCCAGCTAAAACTAGTTATAACATATAGAATAATGCAAAGATAAAGCTTACATATTCTGAAACAAAGTGGCCCCCTGGACCCCCCCGCTGTGACCACCACCGCTTGCTTCGCCTATGTCCTTTAATTTAGCTGGCACTCAAATTTCTCTAGCTATAACCCTGATGATCCGGCTTCAAAATGAATTGTCCTCACTACCACAATAATCATTTACTTTTATATTGTGATTACCACAAGACCAGGGCCTATATGTTAGCTACCAAGTTCATATAAGATCAAACAAAATGAAAGGGACAGATAAGATCAAACAAAATGAAAGGGACAGCTGAAATCAAAGACATTAACAGTCAGTATAATAATAACCATGGTATCCTAAACTCAAAGTCCCTGTGTTACCCAGCAGAACAATGCTGACAGCCAAGCCAATATGTAGAAAATATAACCTAGCCTGTACTGCTGTATAAAAATCCCAGAGGACAGAAAATGTTATTGTTCCCACATAATCTACATCAGGGGGAGTCATGGCATGACAACTTGGGTGGAATTACCTTGAACAATAAAATAGGTAATGTCGTCAGGTGCTGGGAAATTGCTGATTTTTGGTATGGAAAAGACCCCTTAGGGAAACAACGGCACTTCCTGATCTGTTTGAAATAGAGCTCCAAGAAGCAAAACCAATTCTGGATGGACATGGACACTTAAAAAGAAGTGAACTTCTCCGAGTTCATGCCATGGGTGCCATGGGAACAGACTCCCAGACAATTGATGACCAGTGAGTTCCAAGCCATCTGTCTCCATTTGGCAGTGAAAACCTGGCAACCAGCACTACAGTGGCAAGAACAGCCCACTGCGAGGAGAGTGGCAAGCTCCAACAGGTGACACAGGATCCACAAAACCTGACCACACAGCGTGATGAGCTGCCTGTCTGGGTCTGGGGCTTTTGGTCGCACCTAACAACTCAACCACATCCCATGAATCAAGACTTCAGGAGACGAACCAGCATCCCTGTCACCATTATGGCTTCTGTGGGGAGACTAGCACAAGCCTCCTTGCAGATTGCCAAGATTTTGCTCTCTTGAGACCAATCGGTAATCACACCTTGCCAAACCAGAGTCATCAGTGAGCCTCTATTTCCGTTAGATCTATCAATGCCACCACGGCAACAGAAGGTCAGAAAGGTCATATTTCCATGCCAGTCTTCCTATTATAATTGACACTAACTTGTAACTGGACTCTGTAATTACTTCTTCTTGTCAAGGACAATATCTGTCTGTCTACAGCAATCACTTGGCTTTGTGTCTAATGAAGCCTTGTCTTTCTGATTGTATCTCTTTTCCTTTTTCGAGAATGAGTTATCGTGCTTAACTCAATCATGGTTGCCGTCACAACAGTCAAGTCTCTAAAGCAACACAACAAGAGAACAATTTTAACACGGATGGAAAGATGATTGTGTTGTAAGGGCCAAACACTGGCAGGTGTGGTGTCCTTATGAAAGAAAATATATTTAAGAAAGACATCATTTTGCAGATACTGCATGAGGAAATTACACTGCAGAAAGACATAATGCAGAAAGAAATTATACTGCAGAAGACATTATAATGCAGATGTTGCAGATAATTATATATAATTTATATTGCTGATAAACATAAATTTATAATGCAGAAAATGCAGGACATACCACTGCAGAAACACATCATATTACAGACATTGCAAAAGGATATTATATTGAAAAAAGACATTTTTTCATTTGAGGACTTTTTATTGCAGGAAGATATATTTCTGGAAGTCATAACTGTTCTTTATTATGGCATATGCTTTACAGGTGTTCTTCTTGATTATGAATTGACATTTTTTGGAAGAAACAATATTGCAGACATTAAAAAAAAAGAAATTAAAATTTAAATGTCATTGAAAAAAGATACTGCATCTATTACTATGTAAAATTTTGCAACAGATATAATGTTCCTAAACAAGTGTTAAGTCAGAAAATATCTTGAAAAAATAACATTTGATATCCAGGAAGGTCTGTAGCAAATAATATTTCAAACTACAAAGAAAATATTACTGACTTTGAATCATGAAATTTGAATTGCAGCAAAATTAAAAGTATGAACTCCTCATACTGTTAAAAGATATGACTTACACTTACAGTATGTATTAAGTTTTTGCAGACATGATCACATGCCTGGCCATGACCCCGGTTATCATGAAACTGAAAGAACTAAATTGTTACAAAACATGGATGAAATATGAAAGACAATGATATGACATTAATAACCACTGAATAAACCAGATATTCCACTACAAGGTAGATATGGTTTCAATTTTTATGTTAACCATGGCAACTAACAATGAGTGTGACATAACATTTTTTTAAAATTATTTCACAGGTCATGGTCATATGGAGCAGATGACTGAAATTTGATTTTTGAATGTTAGGACATGGTAGAGGTTGACTATACTCCAATTCACCACAGCACAGAGCAAATTTTAACAAAAACTTGAACAGACAAGCATACTGTACAACTGTATCAAAGTACACCTCCTCTCATTAACCAATGAATACTGCTTGCCTTAACGAGGTTTTCCCCATCATAACCGACCATGTTAACCCGTGTATAAGAAAACCTTTTCCCCTCTGTCGGGAGGGTATGTGTTCACCCCTGTTCATGTGTGTGTTTGTTCACAATATAACACACAAACTCATGCAATCATGTTTGGAATCTCAAGAAATTTTCTGGGCATTTCAGGAATGGGCCAATGAAGAACCAATAAGATTTTCATTTGGATCTGGAACATGATCCTGATTCAGGAAAATCATAAAGGAATATTCACAAATGTGCAGTAACTTATGCATGAATGAACCTGGGAATATGAGGCCAAATTACATTCCTTAAAATGCAGATTTCTAGTCTTACAGGGTTAACAATCTGCCCAACATTCTTTCCGTATCAATGCATGGCAAGTTTCCTCACATCTGTAAAAGCTTAGCCCCATTTTCTGCGAACTCTTTTTATCTAGCTCAGCTGTCATACTAACAGGAAGTGGAGGATCTATTTGAGCACTCCCATCATTGCAAGCCACAAAAAGGACCAGCTCAGCAACGATATTCGCAGGAACTACAGTATCGTAGTTTCTTCTTTCATGTTCGATAAAATCTGAGTAACTCCCCAGCTTTGCACAAACATTTTCCAATGCAACCTTTGCTTCTCAAGTTGTTTCTGCCAAAAGCAAGAGGATTTTTTGTTGATTTTCAGAGAATAACAGATTAGTCATAGGGGGTGGGTCTTAGTGACCTTGAAAGTCAGAGTAACAGGTGGGGAGGTAACATGAATCACTGTCAGCTCTGACCTTGACACCAAATCCCTGAACAAGAACTTTAAATGTTACTTATTAGTCATTTCCAATGGTAAAGCATCTCAGATAATGACATGCTATAATAGGAGTTTCAGGTTCACTGGTCCAAAATATACATTGTTTACAGTAGTCTGGCCAGTAAGCATACAGGAATGACAGATGATTCCTCTTGATGACTTACAGTTGGATAAGGTCAAAACATGTTCAAAATTAATTTATCTCATTTTATTTCTTTATTCATAAACACTGGGGTGATAGGCACCGTCCTGGGAGTGGATCATGGCCTAGCGTGGTCAGAGCAAGGAAGGGAATCGCAAACTTGCAATGATTTAAAACCATTTTCTTGGTTCTTGTGTCAAACATCCATTGTCTTGAAAGAGATGAGAATATACACAGTGTCACTGGAGAATGTGTTTATGCCTTTTATGATCAAGATAGGAAAATAACAGTGATTACTGCTCCTTTTATTTAAACAAATATATGTAAACTAAATTAAAATTATGACAAGAACAGGGTTATCGAAAATAAATGTGAATCAATAATATTCACCTAAGTCCTACTTCGGTATTAATACTAGAATTGGCACTGAAATACAAGTTGCATGTGAGACCACAATATAGAACTTGTATTGTACTGGCCAGAGATATTGGACAGGTCTGAAATATTACACCCTTTGTCCCTGTAACTGGTTCCTGCCATGATCCCCTGATCTAAACATAAATCCTGTAACAGATATAATTTACTGGCAGAGAAACACCACATTCCTGAATTGTATCAAGCTACATCCAAACCTATAGCACAGCCTGGACTCAATAACACCAAACATTACCCTGCAGAAAACAGAATTATAATTGGGAGGATTTATTTGCTATTTACACATGACAGAGTAATAGTCTTGGTTTTTCTTATCAGACCATAGTAGTCCTTACTTTCTTCGATTTCAACAATAGATAAATGTAGCATTATTAAAATAAAAATATAACCAGGAAAATATAAAGGTACTGCATTAGGAAGAGAACTTTGAAGTATAATAATTTGAATTCTATGATCATTTCTGTTGCTATATTTACTTAGGCAGGACATTAATTGATTAATTAATTTATATTAAGCCTTATGATCATTAATTAATCCTGCCCTAATGAAGTGACCATTTCACTGTGTTAGGCTTGGCTGTGTAGTTTTCTTTTCCAATTACAAAATGTATGTTGAATCCAAGCTGGCAAACTTGATTCTTGGTAGAAAATGACACATTTAGGATTAACTTGCTTATGATGTCTCTTACAGATATGTACCCAATCCAAAAAATACAAAAGATCTACTTGAGCCTTGCAAGTCAAGAGCGTTCCACATTATTCAAGCAGCTGGATTTTTTCTTGGCTTAATAACATGGCAACCCTGGTGTCATGGTACTCCGTCGCTAATGTACATCAAACCTGATCACCATGGCAACCATCTCAAAAACACATGTCTGTGATGAGACTGGCGAGCACAGAGACAGGATTTGTAATTGTCTGGATTGACAAGGAAAAAGCGCTTACATGCCAAACCTGGATCAGGACATGTTACAACACAAGCTGTTTTGCTGGTAACAGGTTGATTTTAGTTGCTCCTCTATATCTCACACAACTTTAAAAACTCCAGATCTGTTTCACTGCTTAATACCTGAAACCGAATAAATTTTACCCTGAATATACCAGCGCACAGATCCAGACCATACAATTCAATATACTAGTGCCCTGTCATGTTATAAAACATTGTCTGATTATTAAGTTATGCATTTTAGTTAATATCAGGTCATGCCTGGAAGTAAATGAAACTATATTTTTCATTTAAGTGGCATGTGACTTACATTTGTATTGCATTGTATATCTGCACTGACCTAAAGCAATCTTTGGAATGCATGCAATTGGGTAATTGCAAATCAGGTTGTTTAATTCTGTTTTATGTCAGGCTTTTATATACAGGATCTTGTAGGAATATTCAAGTATCACAATTTTCAAAGTTCTTATGCAAACACATAAAAAGATATAACCTAAAAACATTCAAGGTCATATTATAAACTTAAGGTCATATTATAAATTTTACACTATTCCCATAATCATAAAGAACTCCCAGTGCCAAGACTACCTTTTTATTAATTTGCATCAGTTCTCACTTTAGCTCAGGAAAGGAAAATACCAATTTCATAGCAAGATTAGGACAGAGAGCTGTGCCATAAAAGTTGCTTTTGGAGAGAAGGAGCTCTTTAAATGTGACCTCCGCACAGAAGACCTACATAATACTGCAGCTGAGCTGTCTGTTTAGTTTTATTTGATTATTGCTGCCACGGTACAGGAATCATTCCCTAATGCTATTTCCTATAAGGAGGACACAACACATATTGTTATCTAGTAGTATTTTGATTAGGTCTGTCATTTTTGCTTTACTTTTTGGTCCTATCATAATAAAGAAAACCTCCAGAAAACATTTGGCTGTCTTTATGTCGTGGATTTGGCATTCATTCTGTAACTCTCTTGCCCTTTCCCTGTAAATTAACGCTCTGCGCAAATAACCTCCACTCAGTGTCTGATCCAAGCTCGCTGTTCAGAAACGGGCTCGGTCTGAGGTGATGGATTTTAGTTAATCCTGTATGATCCTTAATAAACTTGGATCCTTCAATGAGCAAACCATATTGACGCAGATTTCAACAATATCATACTTCATGAGATTTTCAGGCTTGCACCACTTACTGACGATAATTCTAAAGGTCAAGGTAGATATGCTGCTACAAAATTAACATGGTGAACAGGAATATATTATTTTTTATTTCAGCTTTGTGGGACAATATGTCATGAATAATTTCTAAGGCAGTATCGAAAGAGTGTATTTTTATATGTAAATTATCAAAGCCTTTGTTGCCATACCAACCCTGTATATTGAAAACCAGTGACACCGACCAGCCGCACTCTGAACAAGACCAAGACCATGGGTTCCTAGATCAAGACCTAAACCACAGGATCCATGACTGAGAAAAAGACCATTAGATCATACTTTTACCATATGGTAATCTGCTCCCTGCTGCTTCCTTAAAGTCAAGTTGCAGAAGAAGAAGAAGACTCTCCTCCCATACATATATCAGAGTCAATGCTCTCAAAGCAGGTATAAATACCTGAAAACTGAGACCAGAATGGTGACCGAGACCATTTTTTAAAACAGATATTGGCCAATACCTAAAAGAGCGACAACTGGTCCTGGGATAGTAGAAGCACCAGCCTTGAGATCTACCTCACTGCTGCCAGCGTGCACACAACACTGAGCAGTTACAGTCTCAAGGTCCAGCCTAGATTCCTTTAACTGTGGGGATTATTAGGATTAATCCATCACTTTACTTGAGGAGGTGTCAAACAGAGCAGCCAGAAGGTGTCAAACAGAGCAGCCAGAAGGGAGAGGGCTACAGGGCAATGAACTCAATAACACATCTGTGCATGTGTGGGTGTGCTCTCTCCCGCTGGTGACAGTTATTTGACAATACACCTGTCTGAACAACTAGGTTATAATACAGCATCCTTTGATAAAATGAAACACTATGATGGGTTCAGAAGCAGTTCAATGGGTTTTGTATAGCTATCTATGCATCCTTAGTTCTGACTGGCTAAAAACAATACATTAATAAAAATAAAACATTATATTTTAAGAATCTGAAACATTGCATTTCAAACCCAAAACCTGTTAAACTGTACTTAATGCTGTAGCTTTATCCTTAAGCTGTATAAAGACTTAACATATTAGTCATTATTTTATTTCTGTAAAGGATGGGCATAAAAAATATACAGGTTAAATTATATACACACATGAAACACACAAACAGCTGGACACCATGTCCTTGTTATCATAATAATTAAATGATTAAACAATCAGGAAAGACCAGACATTTTCACCAAGGATACTGCTCTTGAGTCATACGCAACAGGGAAATTTAAATCTTGATTGGCAATTAGCATACACAATACAATAAGTGTAGGAAGCTTATGTCATTGACGAGAGAACTTGTCAATATCCCTGAGGCCTGGAGGAAGACATCAGGAGAGACTGCAGAGTACTACACTACAGTTCATGTCAGGATACATCCCAGACAGGGCTGATGAGTCCTGTCTCCATGACCACCACGGGAATGATGAGATGTCCTCACGAACTGGTTGTCTAAGAACAAGCATCACACTTCCCTGTGTATGGGCCACCTCAAACATGTGGTAAAACTTCCTCCAGTCCCTGTAATGTGATGTTGACTGATAGAGACACAAAATTAGTCAAACTGACAAGACCCAAGAAAACAATGAATGGCATGTAACACCACCATGGAATTTAATGGACTCTCAAAACTAATAGATCACCAAACTTATGACAAAAGGCATTCACAGGCTAGTCCTGTCAAATTTGCTTCCTACATATATATTCAGTGATATTTTAGAATTTTAGATAATATAAATTAGAATTCAGTATTTAATGTATGTATTAATGTAATAAATGACAGAAGAAATAGTGACTACAATATTAACCACACATATACGATATAGTTCCTCGGATATTACCCTCAAACATACCAATAGATGCTGCATTTTAATTTATTAAATTAATTTACTATAATTTTTTCCCATCTTTTTAAACTAATCATTTCAACAAATACATCTGTAAATCCTTTGAAACTGTTAATACCAACTTATTTGCACATAAAGGCATGGACCTTAACATACAGGACAAGCTAATTACCGACTGAAGTGTTTCATGAAATAAAATGGGAACTGTATGCAAATGTTCCCCAACATTAGGCAACCAGCCATGCATTTAATGCGAGTCTGGATGGCTGTGTACAGCCAGACAGATGTGTATAAAATTTAAGTAACCATACATGAGTGTATATATAATATATATAGGGGATGCCTGGACAAAGCATTGTGATGGTCGTGGTCAAAATAGAAACTTGAGGAAGCATTCAAATATTGTTTGTTAAAATAGTAAATATCGTTCAAAAGATCCTTGTAAAATATATGTAACACTGCTGATTTAGATTTCAATAATGACAGGCAAATGGTGAAGTTCCTATTCTATTCTAATTCTGATAAAAATAATAAAAGATTGATAAAATGCAAAGTGTTACAAAATATTTATTGTAGGAGCAGAGCTTGTGACGAGGCATATTTCCTCATGATAAAAACTTCCCAGAAACTTCCAGTTGTATTTTCATTCGTACTCTTAATTGGTCACTAGCTTTCATTTATCAAGATCAGCACTAATCATGAATTATCAAGATATGATCATGTATTCTAGTGTTTCTGTAAGACTACATAAACCACCGAAATAAAGGTTAATGTACTGATTGTAATGATTAAACTAATTACCTAATAATGTCACTGCCTGATTTAAAATGGAAACTGTGCCCTATACGTCTTAATTCCTTCAATACCTTCATAACCAATCTGTCAATCCTGTCCTTCTGGGCACAGACACTTTCAAACAGATATGTCAATATTATTACTCATTTATTTATTACTCATTATTACTTCTTATTATAAACTTTCATCTTCCTACAAGTTTTCAGCTAACAACAATTTAGAAATTACACCCTGTTTTTGACACTCTTTTTTAACTCTGGCTTTGTATCCATTTCTGCGAATACTGACTTCCACATATATCACTCGCCTCTTCTATCATTAAGAAAGTTTTTCATGGATTCCACCAAACTATCACAATAGAAATCATTATGACAAAATGTTGCAGACACCACGCTTGGTCTAACATTACTAAAGAGACTAACAAACCATTTGGTTGTTGTGAAATAATAATGCATTATTAATATGTCCAGTTCTGATGAAATCACAAGTGATCGTTATGTAATATGACCCTAATGATGTGCTCCACACAGACAAATAACGGCTTTTTCATGGAAGGTGTCGTTCCTGCAATGCTGCCTCGATGAACCGAGTCATTGTCCTCGAAGCTGTTCTTAAAAGACCTAATGATCGTCATAAGAAAAGATGGGGTGTCAGACCCACGATCAAATCAAATGATCCCGAAGCTCGCTGAGGCATAAATTAAACGACCGGCCCGCATGAACACAAACGTTACAAGGCTGTTATTGCAGATACTGTTCCATCCTAAGACCTTCATAGCCACATAACAGTCTTGATGACTGCAGTGTGTAACCCACAATATCACAATGACTCCTCCCTACTGAAAAACATAGAGCAACATTGATAGATACAATCTGAAACCATCTGTCACCATGACCATAACTGATCTGTCACTCTTTAAATGTCAGCCACAGTGCAAGATGTATAATGATACTCCTTATTAATTCAAACCAGTCAGGACATTCAAGAAATAGATATGTAATATTACAGCATCCTTGGTATACATAAAATAAACAAATCCAATATTTCTTGTTGTTAATTGAATCCAGCCAAACACCCAAGAAATCAGATATTTTAAAAGCTGCATTCTTTGAATAAAATGATTAAACATTTATAAGCAGTGATACAATTTGTGATTTATAGGTATTAAATTCCAAGAGCATAATCTGTAATTTAATATCTAAACTAAAATATTATACTTACAATATTTTAGTTAATTCCGATCACGGGCACTAGGTGGCAGACATCTGAGTCTGGCCTTCTTTTTATCACATTGCAACATGTTTATGAAATGATGAATATCCATATAATTACCAATTGCTTGTATTTATTAGGTTTATTGCATAATAGCTGACAATATTTGTAATCAAATATACTCGCAACATTACACTGGTCATATATCATTTACTACCTTGGAAATTAAACAATCAGTTAACATATATGTTTAACAATGTAAAGAGAGACTGATATCCAGCATAAAGTTGTATAAACTGACACAATGTGTAAATAATTATTCTTGTTACCAGATTACTGATAAGTTCATAATTACCACTGATGACTAAGTAATTATGACTAAAGGATTAGTACAGTCAACGCTGTGAGCAAAATGCCTCTGGCAACAGCTATTAAGTTACTTGTCATTCAGTGGACACCAGCTGTTGAATATATTAAGCAGAATGACAATAATAATAAAACAGCTATCTCTGGCTTCTCCCATGTACCTTAACAATGGTATATTGTACAGCTACTTTGTACATTTTATTACAGTTGCAATAGCTGAGGGGGGCTGGTTGGAATGTTCCTGTATAATGACTAACACAAATGGCATTGTTAAGATGCTGGTATTACAGTATGTAAATATTCACTTTCTATTATACGCAGCATGTGCCAAATGACTATTCTAATATGACCCTTGTTCAATGGAGCATCAGGAATACTCAAAAGGACCAGACAACTGACCTTACTACCAAACATTCTACTACAGATCCCTAAAGCAAACAGGTATTTGACAAGAAATTCTGCCCTAAACACTGACACGCACAGTTAATTATCTTCAGGATCCCTGATTCAGCCTTACATTTGATTATGCCAGTCGTGCTGGCTCTCTCTGTGCTGTGTATAATAAAATATAATTATTTCTGGACAACATGGCAGGGCTTGACATGAACTTTTTAAAGTGCAGCAAGCAACGCCTAGCTTTTCCCTGCCCTAGCGTTACATAAATTTGGACTTACAATACAAAAATCAGTGTGTGGTGAAGTTAAAATATGTCCTCAACATCCCTGTTTTGCCAGTTTTAATCACTTTTATTGTATTTTAGAAAATTAATGGGTAATTTAGGATAAGGAAATATCATCAATATTTTTGAATTGGACAAACATTTTGGGAATTTTATAAAAATATAAGGTAAAACGTTTATACTGAATCAACTTGCTGAGTCGGGCAAGCCGGAAGAAATTTGTTGACCTTGCGTCTATTTCTAAATCTTTTACAAACCTTGCATGGCATAACTCTTTTTTGGTATTTCATCGGAACAGTTTTCTATCGAGCCTTGTGACACACCTACCATCTCTAATTCCTTGACCTCCTTAACAACTGTTATCAGTCAAAGATCATCAACAAACACATCATATAATACCCTGACCTTTTGTCTGATCATTACTTGGGGAATCTGCAGATTTATAATATTGTGACTTGGTTTCATGATGCTTCAGATTCATTGGGTTTCTAGTACTTTCTACTGAAGTGAGACATATGATTAGTAAATATGACAGCATTTGTGGCAGGGGAATAATAGTGTATCCACTTTCTGTGGGAGTCAAGATCGCTTGACAAACACGTTCAGGATATTACTCAGCTTGATCTATCTGGGTGAACTTTTAATGATGCTCTGGGAAGAAAGAGTGTGTTTGTTGCCTAAATTCTGGAGTTGTGGAAACCCTGTATCTAGAGCCATAACAATGAATAACACTCTGAAAAGTGTAGTCTAAAAGTGAATATTGCGGTAATATGATAATAGTTAGTACCTGACTGCCTGTATCTTGTAAATTTAGTAAACAGTCTGGCAAGATGGTATCATGCATGGAGGCTAGTTTGTAACGACAGATCAGAATGTTAAAAGATGCACTTTTTTCGGTCCTGAATTTGTTATCTACAATTTTGACCAAACGCTCATAGGACAATTAAATTTAGGGTAATTAAATCTGTGGAACTTTGTTATCTATAAATTCCAAGCAATAAAAACTTCAATGATTCCATGTGATCCTGATGTATATTAATGGTGTGCTGTCTCTGTAGCCTCGTCTGCTGGACCTGGACGTGTAGCTACAGCATCCTACGACCATTTTGTGAAAATACAAAGCTTCTCAGTCTTATGTATTTGGGACTTTGGATAATTTATACATCATATATATATAGGAGTTATATATTTATAATTTATGACAATTCAATTAATCTGTGATTTTTTTTTATATGAATTAAGTCAAGATACTTGTGATGAACTCAACACTCTGCCAACATCCATTAGTTATCAAGATAACTGTAATTTTAACTCAACAATTTTTTTCTTGTGCATCCATTTAATCCTTGACCCAGATAGCTCTAGCATGACCAATGAGTGGATAACACATAAAACTGATTCATTATTACAAGTACAGGATGCAAGTCGAAATATAAGAATCAACTTGGTAAATGGTTCCGATTAAGTACACAAAAAGAAACTTGACCGAAATGGTTGCCAAATCTTTGATCTAAAAGAGCCTAAGAGGCTGTCTACAGTGTGCTGTAAAAACTGATTTATTATATTTACTGGGCAGTAAAACTATTTGAAGGATGTGAAAAACTAATGATAATGACATGTCACAAGAATGTGGTAAGTTATCTGTTCTATTTTAAGGATTGGTGTTAAATAGCGCACATGTCTGACCATGAAGGTCTGTGAATATGCCATTGTGCTTGGTACAACCTGCATGTATTTTTAAGACACAACCAAATTATATATAGTCAGCCAAAAACAAAGAAGCAATAAATTATTATCCATTGTGTTTTAAGGCTAACCTCCCTGGAAATAACTTTCCTGCCCAGTCGAGTTTGCTCACATAACTTGTAGGTTAGGTTAAATGCATCAGGGCCTTAGCAGGCCAAAAACTGTCCTGTTGTTCGCATTTCTTTCACAAATTATTAACTTATATTGGAGCTGATGGTATTGTATCAAGTGAAGTGCTCCAATGATAAATATAACTCAGTACTGCACCTGATAAGACCTATATAGCTGATAATGGACGCTAAGATAGTGATACACTATATAGGATATCTACTTTAACTAGGCTAGTGAGCTTTGCGGGGCTTGAATTGGCACTATTCCACCATCTGACTAACATATCTTGCTCAAAAAAAGGCTAATACCACAACTGACATGTGTGAATAATATATACGGTTAAAAACACTCTTCCTCTGTTTGCTGTGACGGAGTCTGATCATGCGCACAGTAGACGGGCTTGCGAAATCTTGCTCGCATGTAACATGTATACGAAGAAACCTGACAGAAATCTGACGAGGGAACCTGTAACAGGGACCTCCTGAGGTCACTCAAGGCTCTGTATAGAATCGCCGAAGCGTGTCTGCCAAAGCGTGTCCACAAGCTTGTGCAACAGTGTTTTGTCATGCCACTGCACAATTACACATCGGCATGCTACCCGTTGCATTTGGCCATAAGCCATGTAGCACAGTGTCTTAACACCATAGCAAGTGGGCCCCCAGACCTGTGTATACAGACAAAGAGATGGTCCCCTCCGTCCAGTATCGCGGCTACTGTCACCTAGCTATACCTATGATCAGTGCAGTATGAACACAGTGTACAGGTTACCCCTAACAGACTCTCAGTGACCTGGTTTCATCTACAGAAGCACATGTGTACATAAGATAACTACTGGATGGCCACCACTGCTTGCCTGCCTGGGGGCCGTGTTGCCCACCACAATGAACTATTTACTCACCAGTTGATCACAAGCAGCAGTACATCGCCATGGTCCTATGCATGTAAAGCCAGGGATACTACTGCTATATCCAAAGCGCGAGCCACAGTAGCAATGACACTGGAGCTACAACCACAGCTTGGCAATGTGCTGTCCTCAGACTAAGCTCTCCTCCACTCAAATGACCCAAAATGCACCAGTGAGGCGCCCAGACACAACGTCACAGGATAAAAATAGGACACCCAATAACTGGTGCTGATTGGCCGAGAGCCTGGCCACTTAAAACCCTGCTAACGCTGTAAGTCTGTGGTGTGTGTGTACTGCAGGCTTGTTGCGTTCTGCCATTGCTACCATCCCATGATCAGCAGTGTAGATGATTTCTCGCCTCCCTAGAATATAACACAACTAAATACAGCTTGATTTAATTAACTACAACACACGCACTGGCTACATACTTACAACATAAGCCGGGTTACATTTCACCCCACAGGGTAAACTGGACCTTACCCTGCTCCCTACTGTTAATAACATAACACGTTCCTGCTCCCCCAGGGGCTAATCACTGATCACTGATCTTCTGTGTTAGCCGGACAGATAAGTTTGTATGGGGGCTATGTACCATAAATGATATAATTAGCAGGCCACAGAAGTGACCACCTCTGTGAGGTACCATAAGTACTCCAATTAGTCACCTGGTTGCCTAATCCTTGACCTGTGCCAGCTGGACAGTGAGGTTACATAATCCACTTAAGTCAATCTTCTCTGCTGATTGGCCCCTGGGGGTAAGTGGACTACTAGCAGTAGGTATTTACAACACATGGGGAATTTGCGGGGAATCCCCTGCACTCAGTGTGGCATACATCAATATATACAAGTGATCTGCGGCCCACTGACCACTGGCTACTTATGCCTTGGTCAGGTCCCAACCACTGACCATTCACAATGTATCAATACCCACTGAAGCCCTGTTGGAAGGTTACACTCTGGAACAAAATTTTTTTAAAGTAGATTATTCATATTTTTACAGAAACTGACATAAGAGATATAAAGATTTGAAAATTAAATGGCTTAGTGGAATTAAAGCCTGTTAATGGCCCATCTTTATAGTGTGTCCAGCTTATATTTTTTTACATTACCTCAGTAATTTTTACATTACCTCAGTAATTTTTACATTACCTCAGTAATTTTTACATTACCTCAGTAATTTTTACATTACCTCAGTAATTTTTACATTACCACAAGTTATACTTAAATATTTACAATATCTATGTCAGTATCACAACTGTATAGGAAGTAATATTTTGCTGAATAAATAAACGATTAATATATATCAAATATGATTTGAAACAAAAAACATTCTCATCAAATTAATTATTTATGGAAATAATTTAACACTTGTGGAAATACAAGGATTTTTATTGATATAATCCATCATGTAAATTAATATATTCCTGCTGTGAAGTGAAATCTTGAGTGCTTAAGTTTACTATGAACAACAAAATCATTGATCTGTATATAAAGATTTCAAGCATCAATAATGAGAAATTATCACCTGCGGAAGATCTATTAACTACCTAGAGAGACTAATCACTATTCTGTCCAGTGCCCCTGGTTGTCCTGTAATTACGGTACTATTCTGTTGAGTGCCCCTAGCCATCCTCTATTCTGATTGTTTGTAATTTCTGAGGACATGCTTCACTGATGGTGTCAATCATCATATTAATTGATACACTCTTACTTTATGCTTCATGTGATTGGTCGTTTTTTTTTTAACTGTGCATCCAGCCAATCAGACCCAACAGCTCAGTTATCACCTGATTCATCACTTTGCATACTGTGATCATCTGACCAATCAGATTTGATCTTTGTAATCCCTGACCAACTATAATGACTTGCACAAGTATACAATAAATCAGGCCAATCAAGTATTGGTTATTTATCACCTGACCAATCAGCTTTACTTTCATAACCACCTGACTATTCAGCTTAATTTGTTTTCCTTCACCATCTTAAAATGTTCAATACCATATATTTTTCAAATTTCTGTTTTCCATCTTATTATTCAACTTTTATCAATACCTGACCAATCAAACGTATTCTCCATAATCATCTGACCAATCAGCTCCATTTAGTATTACCCTATGACCAATCAGACTTTTTATACAAATGAGACTTGTTTTCTAAATTCACCTGGCTAATAATATTTTTTTTTCTGTTGCTGATCTTCACACTATCAAAGTTCAGCCCCAGCCAGCCCTGTTAACAGTCTATTGTTTACATTTGGTTCATCAGATGTCATTAGCAGTTCTGATTTCCACTGTTCATTGTTCATAAAATAAATGCCAGAGTGGCTTAATGAATCAAGGTCTCTGAAAGCAAAGCAGCTAGAGACTTGATAGTATGAAGCCACCTAACAAATCCTATCCAGAAGTCAGAGAATTCCAGGAGAAAATAACATTATAAAGAAAGAGCAACAAATAAACATATTTTTCCTTTTATTACATGGAACAAAAATGTCAAGGTCACAGGGTCCAACATTCCTGATGGTAAGCATATTTTGCGATATAAAATTGTGGACGGATTATTTAGACATGATAGTTATTACATATTTCAATATATTCAGCATATAAAACACTCTCCAAAACTTTCCGGGATTCTCCGTCTTTTAGGTAGTTTTAGGAAATATGGATGAAAGTTCTAACAAGAATGATTTGATGACGGGGGCAAGGGTTACTGTGCCTCAAGCTTGCACACCTTCAGCACCTCCATGCGACTGACATCCCTTAAGGCTTTAAACTCCAATGAATCAATGGCGGGCGCGGTTTGTCACAGGCCTGGAATTCAAGGCGCCCGCTTCACACCCGCTGAAGCTCATTTTACATACCCGTAATAGGGGCAAATTTTGGGGGTGAAATATCTATTGTCATCCATCATATTTGTACTTAAATGAAAGAGCAAAACTTCAAGAGTTGTTCTAACATGTGACCAAGATGCAAACTTAAATAGTTAAATACTTAAATAAAGTAACATAAAGTACATATACCTGACAGTAAATGCTGAAAATTTCACAAAGATACCTTTAACGGTTACCGAGTTAATGTCTCTTGTATACATTCATGTCAAAATGTTGAAAAAATGCAAATTAAATCTGAACAGTAGGAGTGTGACAATCCACAGGCTAATCTGAACAGTAAATAAAGGGTTAATGAGTGATCCTGTGATACTGACACAATGGGTATATGTGATATCAATACTTAACCCCATCCCTAAAGTCAAGACCACACAGGTGGCTGTTTTTTTATGGCTCATTACAGCCTATAATTTAATTAATCATGATATCACGGTATATCGCAATAAATTTTAAATATTTATCACGATATAAACACTCATATCATCCCAACTCTAGAAATAAATGTAATGCATAATATAGTCAGTTGGGGTGGGGGTGAGGGGTGGAATCAAAATGAAGGATGGAAACCAGATGATCCTTCTAGCAGGCTTTATGAATCTTCCATAAACAGAGCCAGTATTGAGACCTGTAACTGATACAGGAATACAAGTCTATATCAGATCACTAATTGATGGCTGGCTGTGACTGGTGAGTGACTGCATAGCTGGGCCTGAACTTGAGTGTTTGCTTTCTTGTCTGGCCATCATCTGAGGTCAATTGTACTGATACTGTGGGGAAATGTATGAGGTGCCTGTGTTGATGTCTAGCTTCATGTTTGTGTGTTTATCTGTGATGTATCACTCACAAGTTCATGTTGTCTGTAATGTCTGCTACCAGTCTGTGGTATTGTTTATGTATATGTTAATTGTTTGCTGTCTATGTGCTTTTGTTGCATGTAAGTATCTTGTACATTTATATCTTTATGATTATTTATACATGGACAAGAACAGCTTGATTCATTCTCTGATGTGCCTCACAATTATCATTAATTACTATTACACCAAATTAATTACTGTTAATTGTCTAATTACCAATGTTTTCCAGAGAATATGATCAATTTGCACTGCAATACTACTCATTAAAGAGTGATCTGGTAACAATATAATTACACAAGGTGTACCAAGTACTGTGCTATATTTATGGTCAATACAGCCTTATACATCACAATGGATGTGAGCAGGATAAGTCAGTTTGTGGAACCTTCAGCCTCATAGCAGTGTTACTGTTTAATATACCATTGCTGTTCAAAGTTGACCTGTTTAAACAAAAAGTAACAAAACTCTGGCTCAGCCAGCATGAAATATTCAAGTGTACACACAACAAACGCTGTCAAAATGTAATACATACATGTGTATGTGCCCCCTGGCTGAAATGAACACAAAGATTCACAATTTTTCGCAATTAGGCAATGGCTTAGCTATACACAGGTTCAAACAAATACTGCTCCTGTCATCAGATACCCTGGGCAGAGGGAACTGGACCTATCATTGCAAAATCATTGTGATAGTGTCTATAAATTATTATTAATGTACTTACTTTTGGCCCATGGACAGTAATGTTCGTCCAGCAGAGATATATCATAGAACATGAAGGTCCGCTGATGGACTACCTGAACACATGATTTCAATGTCAATGTTACCATGTCCACCAAGCTGTCTGTTGCCTATACGACTGCTGTTGGCTTTCTCATGGCAACAATGCCATTCAGGCGTGACAGCCTAATATGCAAATGTACAGGAATTGTCAGGTCTTCAAAGATCCTTTTATCGTTGCCCTGTAATATGAAAATATCAGGGATTCACCATACAGACCTCACAGGGCTTTAGTGATAAGGAATCATGTTCTTTTTAAATATTTAGTAACAAACACAAATACTGAAACCCAGGCAGGGCTTTTTGAAACCCTACTGTATGGATAGGGATAAGTTTGTCTGAAACCTTACTGTATGGATCAGGAATCAGTTTGTCTGAAACCCTACTGCATGGATCAGGAATCAGTTTGTCTGAAACCCTACTGTATGGATCAGGAATCAGTTTGTCTGAAACCCTACTGTATGGATCAGGAATCAGTTTGTCTGAAACCCTACTGTATGGATCAGGAATCAGTTTGTCTGAACCCCTACTGTATGGATCAGGAATCAGTTTGTCTGAACCCCTACTGATTGGATCAGGAATCAGTTTGTCTGAAACCCTACTGTATGGATCAGGAATCAGTTTGTCTGAAACCCTACTGTATGGATCAGGAATCAGTTTGTCTGAACCCCTACTGTATGGATCAGGAATCAGTTTGTCTGAAACCTTACTGCATGGATCAGGAATCAGTTTGTCTGAAACCTTACTGCATGGATCATGAATCAGTTTGCCTGAAACCTTACTGTATGGATCATGAATCAGTTTGCCTGAAACCTTACTGTATGGATCAGGAATCAGTTTGTCTAAAACCTTACTGTATGGATCAGGAATCAGTTTGTCTGAAACCTTACTGTATGGATCAGGAATCAGTTTGTCTGAAACCTTACTGTATGGATCATGAATCAGTTTGTCTGAAACCTTACTGTATGGATCAGGAATCAGTTTGTCTAAAACCCTACTGTATGGATCAGGAATCAGTTTGTCTAAAACCCTACTGTATGAATCAGTGATTAGTTTGTCTAAAACCCTACTGTATGGATCAGGGATTAGTTTGTCTGAAACCCTACTGTATGGATAAGGGATTAGTTTGTGTGAAACCCTACTGTATGGATCAGATATGTATATATATATGTCTTAAACGCCATTGAAGGCCAGTGACAATTTGTCTGAAACACCACTGTGGATCAGGGAAAACAGTTGAGAGACAACACCATTTGGGATGAGGGATCAGTTTGAATGAAACATCACTGTGGATCAGTTTAAATGAAACAACACTGTGGATCAGGGAACAGTTTCAATGAACACCATTGTGTATCAGGTATAAGTTTTAATGAAACATCACTGTGGATCAGGGATCAGTTTCAATGAACACCACTGTGGATCAGGGAACAGTGAATGAACACCACTGTGGATCAGAGAACAGTTTCAATGGACACCACTGTGGATCAAGGAAAAACTTTTTGAATGAACATCAATTTAGATCAGGGAAAAGTTTGAATGAATACCACTGTGGATCAGGAAACAGTTTGAATGAAACATCACTGTGGATTAGGAAACAGTTTGAATGAAACATCACTGTGGATCAGGGATTAGTTTTAATGAATACTGTGGTTCAGAGAACAGTTTGAATGAACACCACAGTGGATCAGTTAACAGTCTGAATGAACACCACTGTGGATCTGGGAACATTTTCAATAAACAACACTGGGGATCAGGAAACAGTTTGAATGAAACATCACTGTGGATCAGGAAACAGTTTGAATGAAACATCACTGTGGATCAGGGATTAGTTTTAATGAATACTGTGGTTCAGAGAACAGTTTGAATGAACACCACTGTGGATCAGTTAACAGTCTGAATGAACACCACTGTGGATCTGGGAACAGTTTGAATGAAACCACACTGGTCTCAAAGTTCATTGTTGTTATCAAAGGTCTCTTTGGTCACATATCTGATGGCCGCAGTCTTGGTTTCAGATTTCATGGTCTCAGTCTCAAATCGCCTGGTCTTGGTCTCAGATGTCATGGTGTTGGTCTCAGCACTCTTGGTCTTATATCTCATGGCCGCAGTCTTGGTCTCAGATTTCATGGTCTCAGTCTCAAATCGCCTGGTCTTGGTCTTAGATTGGCCACCTGAGCAAAATCGCTGATGTAATGTCAAAATCATTGGATATTCTTGGAAAATTACACAGATAACTAACAATCCAGTGGCTTTATAGTAACATTATCCACTCGCCTAAGTAATTCTCACCAAAGACAATGCCCTCGGTTCACCATCATCCTGATTTGAAGGAAATAACAAATCATGAACATGTGACTGGTATTTTCTCTGACGTAACAATCACAAACCAGACTTCAACAAATTGTTCAGGTCACTGAGTACAGGTTTGTGTCTGCGGTCCTCGGTGACCGTTAAATATCATGCCGTCTGATCAACAATCCATGTTTATTTCAGGTCTGCATCCTGGTCCGAGCAAACAAGGTCAGAAAATACTTTTCTGATAAAACAATCTTCAATTGATATTAACCTGTTTTATATTATTATTATTATTATTATTATCATTATCAGTATTCAAGCAATTTTTATTTAATGGGAATAATTAGTTAACTCTTTACAAACAGAGATAATCCTACCCTGTGCGACTACCCTGTTTGTACACTCAGATGTTTACTGTGACGCTTCTCTGCATCTCGGTGGTCAATGTTCTGTGAATGCACGTCATGTGTAACATGGGAGGCCTTTCATCAGTTTAAGGGTCAGTTAGGATGTGTCATGTGAATCCGTCATTGTCTGAAGCACTGTTTCCACGGTGTTGAATGGCAGTGTTTCTACGATGTTGACTAGGCACTATTTCTATAATGTTGAACTGGTAGTTTCTATAATGATGAATTTGTATTGTTTTTATAATGGTGTATTGATTCTGTTTCTTTAATGTTGGATTGATACTGTTTCTATAATGTTGAACTGGTACTATTTCTGCATTGTTGACGGGGCATTGCTAACTGTACCTCCCAAAAATCTACTACTGGTAGTATATAGTATGAAAGTTTTTAATTTGGTTTTGAGATAAACTGCCATTTTTACATTGGTTACATATATTGCTACAGTGGTGA
Source organism: Sipunculus nudus (assembly GCA_026874595.1). NCBI lineage: Eukaryota > Metazoa > Annelida > Sipuncula > Golfingiida > Sipunculidae > Sipunculus > Sipunculus nudus. The sequence goes on along the minus strand of CM049314.1, from coordinate 10,710,171 downwards.
GTTATCTTGCAAGTGATACTTTGTTCATACAGTTGAAGATCAAAATTTCACTCTCATTACAGTTTTGATCCCCTATTTAAGAGAGTTTGTGATTCAAAATGAATTCTTGGACATAATTTTACTGTTCTCTGGTTAACATTTAAGTTAATCATACTCAGGTAGTTAGCCATTTTACAATTTTCAAACAATAAGTCCATCATTTTAGTGCATTGGCTTTATAATTTATATTTACACCAGCAATATCAACTCTATCTGGATCAATGTTCTGATAACTGTAACACCTGGGAGGGTAATTATCACAGAACCTTGGTGTCCAGGTGTAAATGTATAATCACCTTACACTACAGGTGTCATCTGTACTTACCTGGATGACAAAGACAGGTTTAATGACAATGTGTACCGTGCCTAATGATTAACTGGTCAATATCTGGTCATGTGGTGTCTGTGATACTGATACAGGAAATGATTAGATATCACATACATCTTAATATTGTTTATGTTAATATGGTTAAGTTTCCTCCTGATCTCTTGGATTTTACTCTGTGCAGTGCATAAAAAATTAGCTTTTTATCAACATGTTCTCATATACAATCTATCTTAAAGTTCTTGGGTTTGAGTATTATACAATGCACAAGAACTTGATCATGCATGCTTTGTGTAAATGCTGGAAGAGGAATCAGAAATAACAAGAGATGAAAAAAATAGAGATAAAGATCTCAATTAAAGATAAAGATCTACATGTCCACTACTCTTTATTCCTTTCACAGAGCTACAAGCACATACATGTGTGTGGACAAACACTGAGTTATCTGATGACTGTATTCTATGTTACAAGTATCAACTACACATGAACTAAAATATTTTACCAAATAACAACCCTGAAGTATAATGGCCAGTAAATACCACTTATTGGTTAAATATTTGACTGAAGACAACTTTCTCTTATCATTTTCATGTGGGCTGAACTCTCACATGATGATTCAATGCATGACAAGGGAATCCACTTGCCGGTGCCTACATGTTGTTATACAAAGTCATGACAACAGGAAAATATGGCTAATCCATTCAAGACATAATTAAATCCATATCATGAACCCAAAGGGTTTCCATGGAAACCAAGTAGAGGGCATGCCAGGTGAGGGCAACACTTATAGAGAGGACGGCCAGCAAAGGGGTGAGATGTCCGAAACACTCACGACCAACACGCACCACCGTCCTAACTACACTACCCCCACGCAGGTGTAATACATTATTTTGTTCTGTCAAAAGCTGCTCGACTCAACAACGGAACTGATAATGCTTGGCAACCATACCGAGTACTGCATCTTACCAACCTGCCTTGTTTTTTATTGGATGGCCTGTAGGTTAAAGGTGCCTATCATGTACATGGTATGTTATAACAAACTGGTCTGCTATGCTTTCCAATGGTTGTATAAAAAACATAATAGCAAGAAATACACTTCTCATATACAGAATGTTTAACTTTTGTCACATATATCATGGAATTCTAACTATCTGCACAGACAGCAAGACTACTGGATTAAGACAAGGAACAACAGAAGATAACTAAATATAAGTGCAGTATTTATGACATTTAGTATTTTGTAACAGGGTGCACATAAAAGTGGACTGAACTGTCTCGCTAGTGAAGCTTGCTTTTCTAGCGGAGCCGTTGGTACGCCTGACTTGTGCGCCACTGTCATGGGTTCGAATCCGGGATCGGCCCAATGTTTTCCTCTAAGCAATCGGTCTTCATAACAATTTTTAATTGTTATCATAATATTATTTATTGTAACCATTATCCACCAATTTTGCACAGGGCAGCATAGCATGTAATAGTGCATGGTTAGGCATGGCCAGGTTTTTATACTTCGTTTATAACTTGTTGATTGTGGTTCCAACATTGTCAGTGCACTCAGGAATACACACAGACAAGCCAATGTCCAACATCTATAATTATTAATGCTGTACAATTACTACTTGCTTTTAACATAGTATACATTAACATAGTATACATAACATAGTATAAATAAAAAGGGCCTATCTCAATATCTGACAACCTTTTAAATAAAGCTAATTCCTTATATCTTTTACACAAATAAGCCAGAAAGTGGTAATCACATATTGCACAGGCTATAGTTTTGTTTATATCCACATGTTTATAACATGTGGGGAGCAGGACAAAATGGCCTCCAGTCGTTATCAAAACATGTCCAACAAGGACATCTGGGGACAAATCAGACAAACCTGAGTTTTGAAATTGACAAAATATTTTTCATATATTCTGAGCACCAACAACTAGTGACCTTTTAGCTTCCCTGTACATCTGCAGTCAACCACCACTAGCTGTTTACAGGATTTTTCTGTTTGTCAATATTGGTACATGTACCATGGTTACTAAGTAGAAAAAAAGCTCATACCACTTTCACAGGGGCATTTTAATAACCTTTTTTTTAGCAGGAAATACCTTTATTTCATTAATGTGTACACAAATTTAGCCAGAAATCACTTGAATTCTACATATGAGACAGGTGTATACCTGACTTTAACAAAGGTCAAAGCTTTTATCGACATGTATAGAAATCACCACGGTACCTGTTTTCCTTCAGTGAATGGTCCCAATAGCTTGAGAAGTGACACAAAATAAGCATTATATTCATGTTAAAAACTAATCCAGCTTTCCAAAATATTGTTTTCATAGAAGCTAATCACCAAATACACTGTTCATGTCTATCCATATGTGAGCTTTCACAAGAGGGAGAGCTTTTCACAAGGAAGTTTAAACTGGACAGATTATACACAAATGGTGACAGATATTTTTTTTGAATGTTGAGAAAGATGTATGACTACCAATACAGTCAGAAAGACAATTATATTTAAAAGTTGACCTTTTATGTGCAAGTCATGTCATGCATTTTTTGGTACTGCCATTATGAATATTTTGAGAAAAAGTAAAATTCTTACTAGGAAACATATAAAAACTTTCTTAAAAGAATAACATACTTTTTACACAGCTTTGTTAGTAAGTAGGAATCAGGGTGGGGCGAGTACACTGTTACATTACTTGAGTACGAGTACTTGACAGTAAACTAAGTACAAGTACAGGCATCCCTCAAGTACTTGAGCACAAGTACTCATGATCTGTACTAAGTACGAGTACAGAGTACATGAGTTTATTTCCTCAAAAGTACTTAACAAATCTTTTATTGCAAATTACTTTTATTTTTTGTTCTGTAACAATATCACAATGAACACAATGCTTATTATTCATTATATTTTTTTAAAACTGTATTTTCTGACAATAAAAGCAAAATAAACTCTTGCATAAGTCCAAGATATTTTAACATCCACTTATGATGTATCATTGTATAATTATTTACAGAATTTAGAGCTCTGAGAATGTGCTCATATCAAGTAAATATTAACTCTGTTAACCAAGTTCTGAGGATGTGATCTCAAGTAAAAATTTTAAAGTTTAATTTAAGAAGCAGGTAATAACATTTACATAATATGCTCCACCAAACCTGATTTCAGCAGTCCTTATTCCTTCAAGTTACAATATACACATGTTCCTTGATTATAAATTAGGCTTATGTTTTAAGTTCATACCAGGTGGCAAATAAGTAGCAAAAATAGAATTCAAATGCATAAATTTGCTTTTGTAGGTGCATTTGCAAATTAATACTGTATTTAAAAATACTTAACTACAAGTAAAAACTGCAACAATTTTTCAAAGTACTTGAAATGTACTCGCGAGTACTTGAGTACGAGTACGAGTACTTTGAAAATGTTTATGCTGAGTACGAAAATGTTTAAGCTGAGTACAAATACAAGTACACAGAAAAATGTATTTAAGTATGAGTACGAGTACCGAGTACTTGTACTCGCCCCAACTACTAGGAATGATTTAGTGTCATGAGTGTGGTGGCACACTGACTTAGTACACCTCCAGACGAAGGCATTATGTCTTTGTCTTGGTTGGTTACCTGGTTGGTTATGAACATATATTTAAGGATTTTACAGAGGATTTGAGTTACACCAAAGAAAAAATCCATTAGAAATAACCTGGATCACTCTATTATGTTTTTGTTTAAGGGCTTCTTTGCCATTACCAGATAGGACATTTTGATCATTCTGGCTGAGAGCGAAGGGTATTTTACTGGTATTAAAGGCCAACTATGTTCTGACTGGCATAGCTGACCTATGATGCCACCTTCAAGTTGATGAACCATGACACAGTTGTCTGGGCTTGCATTCATACACATTTCCTGTATTTACAAAAGCACGCACACATAACAAAGATTAATCAGGGGCCCTAATGGAGGCATACATGTGGTCTCTGTCTGCTTTCTAGTTTGTGATGTGTTAATAAGGAATATGTACAGGCTGGACAACTATTTTCAGCAGTTATCAGAAAAAAAAACAAAACAAATCCAACCTTGGGAAGATAATTAATGTGATATATCAATATCTAAATTACAAAGTAAGACCTTAAATCTGGATGTTCATGAACATTCATAATTCATGTCAGAGTGAGGTCAGAAGTTAGTAAAGAGACTGTATATATATAAATATTCTTACTGGCATATATTCTTACTAGCATTCAGGTGTCAAGGTCCATAGTCAGTATGTTTTTAAGTTGCTGTTATTGACTATGTTAGATGTTAAGGGTCAGGGCTTGTAGTTGGGACTAATTGATGATTACTTGATGATATGCAATGATGGACCATTCTTTTACTTTTTTTGTTAAATGTAAAGAAACCATCGCTTGGTTGATGACTGTGACATTATTCATGTGGTTCTTGCCTTACCTGTTTGGTATATATAACTTTCAGGATTTTTGACAGAAGTGTTAATAGTCCCATTATTCTCAGTCAACATAATACTGTGTAATTCTAATGTACCATAAAGTTCAGTTAGATGCACAATCAACTCTACATATCAGTTAGATGCACAATCAACTTTACATATGTTTCTTTGAAAGGTGTTTAAAGTTAATTAGTAATAATTGCTCAACCTATTTGTCTGGTGTATCATTATACCTAATCACACTAATTAACTTTGAAGTGTACCTACAACAGCAGCTTTTAATGTGAAGTCACAGAGAGCAGCATCACTCACAGGCTGAGAGCGGTCAGGTGTCATGAGGGATGCTCAGCTTAATTACCTGGTGTATCATTATACCTATCATACTAATTAACTTTAATGACCTTTCAATCAGACATGTGTACAGCTGAACTTTATGATACATAAGAATTAAACAACAGTATTCTGACTGACAACAATGGAACTGTTTTTCACTTCTGTTGTAAAATCATGAAAGGTACTATAAGGTAACAACAGGTAAGGTAACAACCACATTGTAAGATTTGAGATGAATTGTATATACTTGCATTTATTGTCTTCATTGTATGTACGTGTTGTGTATGTATGTGTATATATATATATAAATATATATATATATATATATATATATATGTATATATATATATATATTAAAGGGAACAAACCTTACATAGCTATGCTCTCTCCCATTTCTGTATGCATTTATTTCGCTTATGTATTTAGGTATATTTTCATAATTCCTTGATCATAACTATTATTAGGATCCTTGAATATAATTTACTACATTGTTATACAAGACCAATCGGTGTGAGAGTTGACAGGCTTTTGTTATTACTTACACTTAAGTTTTACTCGGGAGAATATACTCTGCATTGCTTGTGTGCATTAAATCCCTATCCAACTGTCGGTACAGCTATTATAGGAATCAATGTGTGTGTTTCCACTATTCATATGTCATAATTAGAATAAATACAAGTAAATATTCAAGTTATTGATAAAGGGAAGACCTCTGCTTCTATCTTTACTGTTCTTTATTGGGAGGGGGATTATTATTATTATTATTTTCATTATTAATATTATTATTATTATTATTATTATTATTATTATTATTACTCTTTGGTCTATAAGCTCTTTATGTCCCGTTAAAACAGGTAGCCACAAAAGCTAATATCGAATGACTCATTGTGGGGCATATTATTTCAAACTTGTAAAACATCAGCTTTGTTCAAAATTGTATATTTGATCAAATGGGCAACTCCTGCAGTACCGCTTAACATTTCACACATTACAAGACTTGTTTACACGATGGCCGGTACTAATTGCATAATCTGCCAGCCGTGGTCAATCGGGCCCTTATTTGTTAGACCCGAGATCCGACCGTTAACCTCGTAACTGCTAGCGCTAATTAGTTGCACGTGATTCTCGATCGGTCGCAACCGGGGGCCTGGCGATAATTAAGTAGAATCCCATCTGTGTTGTTATCAACAAGCGCCCCGGTCACGCACATATCACACAGGAGTATGTCCCCAGACTATAGCGTGGTCGCAACATTCTGGCCTTCTTTCTATTGGTCGATGACCTCACGGGACCCTCCCCAATAGTGGGTCCCGGGGGGTCGTCGGCCAATGGAGAGAGGGGATCTGGTGGGGCGACGAGGCCGAATGGGGGAGAGCACGGAGACGGGGGTCAGTTAGGACTTAGGAGCTCGTACAGCGACACTGTGTATGTTGATACCTAATGGATACGGAATAAAATTCATATAAAGAAATACAGACTTTTTCTTCTGTGGACTACACTAAGTTTACAGTGATGAGCGTGCCAGTTACTTCTGTGAAGTCAGATAATACACAAACATGGACCCACAACAATTCGCCCACATTACTGAGGGCCTCATACAATTTGAGCAAGCCCGAGAAGAAAGGGAAATTGCACGAGTCCGCCGTGAAGAACACCGCCTGCTGTTAGACAGGTTAGTTGAGCGTACCGCTTTATGCTCCGGTGCCACGCCCACAGCGTTCAGAACTTGGACTAAAGAGGTCGAGCGCGCATACCACTATACGAACGTTAACTCCGACATATTATCAGTAGCATTGCGCACATGCACCGGAAGTTTAGCAGACGAGCTAGAACGATTCCTATCTGTACGAGCAGAGGCTCCAGACCCACCCGCAGATAGATTAGGAGTACCCTGGCGTGATGTGAAACGACACTTGCAGGAAGCATTCCTACCAGCAGACGAGGCTAATTACCTCCGGGACCGAGTAGAAAAACTCAGACAGAATTCAAATGAGACACTCGCAGGGTTCAACCGCCGTTTCCGTGAAGCCGCTCTGGCGGCATACCCTAACCATGCTGAAAACGAAGATCAGACGCGCCTGCTACTCAAGGTATACGCGAAGGGCCTCAGATCAAACTTACTTGCAAAGAGACTGGTTGCGGAGGGCCGGCCGGATACACTGGAGATGGCATTTAGCCTGGTGACATCATATGACGCGGGGGAGGTGGCGTACGCCCGGCTAGGCAGGGATGAGGAACCTATGGACGTTTCGGTGGTCAACACACCGGCAGCGGTGGTGAGTAACCAACCTTTGCTTGATCGCCTGACGGCACTAGAGCACTCGTTAGCCAAATTACATGTCAGCACCCCCCAACACCCCACAAACCTCCCTCAAGTAGTCGCGCCGATCTCTCATTCACGTGATGTATCACATTCCCGTTTCTCCCGACGCCCTAATCAGTCCCCTGCCTGGACCCCGGATGGGCAACCTATTTGTTTTGAATGCCACAAGCCTGGCCACTTAGCACGCGACTGTCGTATCCGTCTGGCTCGTACTAGGTCCGGTACACAACCCAGGAACCCTCCGCCTCGTGCTCGTAACCATTGGCAACCCCCCTCGCCCCGTGCTAGTCAAAGAAACATTACTACACCGGCAGAGGCCGCTCCACCTGCTGCTACTTACCCATCTGATCAATTTATCCAGTCTAATCTATCCCCAACCAACCCCTTCTCTGATTTAAACGAATAACTGCCGCAAACGCGTTTCCGGCGCGCCCCCATATTAATCTCACATTTGATAACATCCAGGTACTAACCCTCGTGGATACGGGTGCGTCTCGGACGCTTTTGCGGCACGATCGATTTCAGGATATCGTTAATAGCACCCACCGGCCGCCCATCCTAGAAAAAACATGTACTCAACTACAGTCTGTCACCGGGAATAGGTTACACGTACTCGGCGTCACACAATTGCGGGTAGAAAATGCAGGCGTTATTCAGGTATACGTGGTTAAAGATATGAGCCATGAATGCGTCCTCGGGATCGACTCCCTCCAGCGTGGAGATGCATTAATAGCAATGGCATCAGGGCTCATGCAATGGTTCGGCAGGTCATGGCCCTTACTAAACCCACAACTATTTGGCGTTTCCAGCCTAGCCGATACTATTATACCATCTCAACTCCCATCTATAAATGAGGTTCTTGTAGAATTTCATGACGTTTTCGCGGACCCAAACGGCCCCTTAGGCTTATGTAACCTAGAGCCCATTCGAATAAAAACGATTGACGGCCCTTTAGCTCAGCGCCCATACCGAACACCGCTCACAAAACGACATGCCATCTCCCGCGAAATAGACTCGATGCTTAGGCAGGGTATCATCCGTCCATCTCAGTCGCCATGGGCCTCGCCTGTCACGCTTGTTCCAAAATCAGATGGCACTACGCGATTTTGTGTCGACTATCGTCGCCTTAATGCCGTCACAAAGAAGGACAAATATCCTTTACCAAACATTCAGGATATATTCGACCAGATCGGTTACAGTAAGGTCTTTTCCACCCTAGACTTAAAAAGTGGTTATCACCAGGTTCCTGTCCATCCGTCTGATATAGAAAAGACCGCATTTGTATGTCATAGAGGCCTCTTCGAATTTGTCAGATGCCCGTTCGGTTTGGCTACAGCCCCGAGCCATTTTCAGAGGGCAATGGAATTCCTATTCCAAGGCCTATTAGGAGAGTGTGTCCTCGTTTACATAGACGACATCGTTATTTTCAGTGAAAATGAAGCGGATCACGCGAAACACCTAAAGCTTGTATTCGAACGCCTCAGACATGCAAAATTGACTCTCAAGTCCTCGAAATGCCACTTTGGTCTCCCTGAAATAAAATTGCTCGGCTACTGCGTCAGTAAGGACGGAATCTCAGCTGATCCTGAAAAGACAGCCGCCATTCGCGATATGCCTGTCCCAAAAACGGTTAAACAGGTCCGATCCTTCCTAGGAATGACAGGGTACTACCGGCAATGTATGCCCCGATATGCAGAAATAGCCGAACCTTTAGTAGCCCTTACGCGAAAACATGTTCGGTTCCGCTGGACACAAGCGTGCGAACTAGCATTTGACGAGTTAAAATCTCTCTTGACGTCAAACCACGTAATGAGCCACCCTCGCCCCGAGCTGCCCTACCATCTGTATACCGACAGTAGCGCTTTTGCTGTAGGCGGAATCCTGTGCCAGACCCATGAGGATGGTACAGAGCGGGTAGTCCAATACGTTTCTCATCAGTTATCGGCAACGCAACGCAGGTGGCCTACCATCGAAAGGGAGGCGTATAGCGTCATCTATTGCATCACCAAACTGCGGCCATATCTGTATGGGGCACAGTTCACTGTATTCACTGACCATAAACCGCTGGCATGCCTGTTTACAAAGCAAATGGCTAATACTAAAATTCAGCGTTGGGCCATTATTTTGGCAGAATACGGGGCCAGAATCGAGTATAGACGTGGGCGGAATAATATTCGCGCTGATATGTTGTCAAGAATTCCTCCAACAGAACCAGTGGACGTGATTGACTCTGATACGGAGTGGGTGGCCCCCCCAAGCTTACCCAGATGACCTTTGTCAACAGCAATTGCCATTGCTCATGGATAATTTGAATCTAGATCAAATCAAATTAGCACAGCAGGAACAATTTTCTGACCTTTTTGAAAAGGCAAATGATGACGACTCGGATTATATTACTATCCAGGGCATATTATATAGTACAATCACGCCTCGTTTACATTCGCCTGAATATCCCCGACTAGTGTTACCGTCGGAATATCAAGAAAGCGTAACCCTTAGGGCCCACAGGGAAGTCGGCCATATGTCTACACAAAAAACACTCGATCGTGTTACAGCGGCCTACGTCTGGCCAGCCATGAGGCGTTCTATCCGCTCGATCTTACAAAAATGTGCCATTTGCCAAGCCCATAGTCGCCAGCGAGACCACGCCCCTATGGGGGACATGCCACTGCCGGCCTCGCCTATGCAGGTCGTGGGATTAGACCTCATCGGCCCATTTCCTACCTCCACACGGGGTAATGCCTATATGCTAACTGCTATATGTCATTGTACGGGATGGGCGGAGGCGTACCCAATTCCCAACAAAACAAATGCGGTTGTATGGGACACATTTGCTAACCAATTTATCCCCCGACACTCTGTCCCCGAGGTGGTGATAACTGATAACGGTTGTGAGTTTACTGCACTTGACTGGGAACAGTATTTACAAAATTTAGGGATAGAACACCGCCGTACAACACCGGCCAGACCCCAGAGTAATGGCAAAGTTGAACGCTTTCACCGTACATTTAAGGAAACGCTCGCAAAGGCCGTGAACAACCAGCCAGACACCTGGGAGGATCACGTTGGAGACGTCCTATTAGCGCATCGTATAAGAGTGAGTTCGGTCACTGGCTATTCCCCTTTCTTTTTACTCTATGGAAGACAGCCTAGAGCCCCATTGACGCGGTTACTGCAAAGCAATATAACAGGTCACGTGTTTGGCAACAGGTTAGATGACCTGTCAAATGCGCTCACGGAAGCACGCTTACGCACCTCCGATTCGCGTAAATTCAACCGTACCCGCCTCGAAAAACGGGCCCAGGCGGCGAACCTAAAAGTAGGGGACCACGTAGTTATAAAGGTCGCTGAACCCCTTACATTTACGTCACGCTGGGATCCCCAGTGGCTGATCACACGAGTATCTGGTTCCACGTGCTACCTGCGTTGTCAAGCAACGGGCCAAACAAAAAAACTCCACAGAGAGCAAGTCAGACTCGTTGATCCCAATATAGCTTGGGACGAAATAGCCCCTAGACCACGCCGTAAACGTACACCACGGGCCAGATATATGACACAACAAAGATCCTTACGAAACGACCGCCGCGAATCCCATATTCTTGGACCTGAATCTTTTAGTAACGAGCCTCCTGCCACTCAGGAATTCTCCCATAGCGCGTCCACCCACGTGACAGGTGGCTACTCTCCCCCCACACTCACTGGCCAATCACAAGCCAACCATACTTCTATAAACCAATCAAATTCAAGTGCACATTGTGATACAGCACATACCCCGCCTTGCTCTGATAACGGGCCACATACGCTGCCCCCAGTCCTTCAAGGTAGAGACCCTAGACTCAGACCGAAACAAAGAATCCGTTATGATGTCCTGGCCGGGCTTGTTGATAGTGATGACGAGTGCTCTGGCGTTTAGTCATGGTCGGGCTTGGGTTTGGCGGCAAACCCCGCCAGCCGGTGTACAGATTACCGAGATACCACAGGGCACCACCCTAACGCAGCCAGAAACAATATACTTATGGAAGTCAACATGGACTTTGTTAGTAGTACCCCATCCCCTAAGGCCCAGGTGTCTTACTTCTGACACCCGAATGAATAAGGATTGGGACTCTTTGTTTATCTGCTTTTGTTTAACGCTTGTTTAATTGCTTGTGTCTGTATCTTTATATATATATGTGTGTGTGAGCTTTCCTGGTGAACAGTCGGCATTGGCCATATTGATTATAGCTCATTAATAGTACACCAAATCTTACTCGTATACCTTTTATATGTTATTAACCTGCTAACAAAGGTACATAAGGTAGAAAAATAAAAACAAAAAGGAAATCGTTGCCGCTTTCCTTTTTATTTCCTAAGGTTTTTATTTTTCGTCGGGTGGGGTACGAGTGTAAGATTTGAGATGAATTGTATATACTTGCATTTATTGTCTTCATTGTATGTACGTGTTGTGTATGTATGTGTATATATATATATAAATATATATATATATATATATATATATATGTATATATATATATATATATTAAAGGGAACAAACCTTACATAGCTACGCTCTCTCCCATTTCTGTATGCATTTATTTCGCTTATGTATTTAGGTATATTTTCATAATTCCTTGATCATAACTATTATTAGGATCCTTGAATATAATTTACTACATTGTTATACAAGACCAATCGGTGTGAGAGTTGACAGGCTTTTGTTATTACTTACACTTAAGTTTTACTCGGGAGAATATACTCCGCATTGCTTGTGTGCATTAAATCCCTATCCAACTGTCGGTACAGCTATTATAGGAATCAATGTGTGTGTTTCCACTATTCATATGTCATAATTAGAATAAATACAAGTAAATACTCAAGTTATTGATAAAGGGAAGACCTCTGCTTCTATCTTTACTGTTCTTTATTGGGAGGGGGATTATTATTATTATTATTTTCATTATTAATATTATTATTATTATTATTATTATTATTATTATTATTACTCTTTGGTCTATAAGCTCTTTATGTCCCGTTAAAACAGGTAGCCACAAAAGCTAATATCGAATGACTCATTGTGGGGCATATTATTTCAAACTTGTAAAACATCAGCTTTGTTCAAAATTGTATATTTGATCAAACGGGCAACTCCTGCAGTACCGCTTAACATTTCACACATTACAAGACTTGTTTACACGATGGCCGGTACTAATTGCATAATCTGCCAGCCGTGGTCAATCGGGCCCTTATTTGTTAGACCCGAGATCCGACCGTTAACCTCGTAACTGCTAGCGCTAATTAGTTGCACGTGATTCTCGATCGGTCGCAACCGGGGGCCTGGCGATAATTAAGTAGAATCCCACCTGTGTTGTTATCAACAAGCGCCCCGGTCACGCACATATCACACAGGAGTATGTCCCCAGACTATAGCGTGGTCGCAACATTCTGGCCTTCTTTCTATTGGTCGATGACCTCACGGGACCCTCCCCAATAGTGGGTCCCGGGGGGTCGTCGGCCAATGGAGAGAGGGGATCTGGTGGGGCGACGAGGCCGAATGGGGGAGAGCACGGAGACGGGGGTCAGTTAGGACTTAGGAGCTCGTACAGCGACACTGTGTATGTTGATACCTAATGGATACGGAATAAAATTCATATAAAGAAATACAGACTTTTTCTTCTGTGGACTACACTAAGTTTACAACATGAACAATGTCTCTGTCAACAACCAAGTGATGATTTCTTTAGAATTTACAAAAACAGTACAGAAAAGTATGCACAGATCTTTTGACAAGGTTCAGTAATAAGTGCTGGACGACAGTGACATCTTGCTTCATAATATACAAGCCTTTGGTGCCAGAGAAGGCTTTCACTTTCCATTCAGGTTCTTAGTAAGGATGTGAGTTGAGAATTGCACACCTGGAGAAGAAACTGCTTCAAAAAGCATAAAACAGTACTGATATTTGAATAATAAATGTGTAAATGTAGTTTTCTGTGAAAAACATATAATACATGTATAAAGTACAAGTGGTAGCTCTGGCTAAACTCATCAAACTCTATTGAAGGTGATTCTCAGGCACAGGTTAGTGGATGGACGGGATCGCCATCTGGTGGGCAGTGGGAGGCAGTGTCACTCCAGTGCAATTTCCTGGACCCTGGGAGCTGAATATGCACATAGCAGAACCACCCCCCCCCCCCCCCCCCCACCGGCTTGCAGACCCCCAGCAAACCACTACTGTCCTTTCTGTACTTGGCCCACACAAACTGTAAATAAATCTCCCACTCACTGGGCTTCCCCTTGACCCTCCAAACGGACCACGAGCCCCAGTGGGGACCGTCTAAAATTAACAGTATTAGACCAGGGGGGACACCCCTGAACCTGCTGTTAAGGAGTAATGTTGCCAACAACTGTTAACCTTAAATTATTTGTAGACAGCCCCCCCTAAGTGGTTCAGTAGGTTTCTGATATCTGGAGCTAGTTCTGTGTATGCTGAATCGGCAGACTAACAGCTGAGCATGGAGTATTACACCTCTCAACCCTTTAATAAGAGTGTAAGAGTGGCTCACATAACTTTCTGACACTGGTATCTAGACTTAAACAATTAATTTTCAATAAAGAATGAGTCCACATTTACTTAATGAATTTATTTAAGATTTTATGTCATGTAAAGATTTGGAAAAAACTTTCACAGCTTAAATCCATTAAAACGATTATTACATTTTATAGCATGCCTGACTATTGTCACCTTTGGCTGCATAAGTACCAGTGTTGTGCTGATTAATCATGCATATTAATGACTGGTTGTTTTTCTTTGTAACTGATTAAACTGGTTGCATTTTCATGTGATTGATCATAAATGATTGGGTAAGCAAATACCAAGAAGTCATATATTTAGGAAAATCTTTCAAAGTCTGTCAAAAACATAAGGACGCTAGACACACAATACAGACCACTCTTGATGAGTAATCAATGAGTAATTGTGGTTAATCTATTTTGAAAAACTATTGAATGATAATATGAACCCTGTAAATCCAGGATTTAAGAATCATATAAATAATTATCAGTTTAATGAAGATGTCTCCAATATAAATATGGACGATGAAATGAATTTTGATATAAGCAAAGAAGAATTGGTAAAACAGTTAAAACTTATGCAAAATGGCAAGACACCTGGACCAGATGGTATAACAGTAGAACTTTTGAAAGACAATATAGCAGTTTTAAGTCCGGTATTAGAAAAGATATTTAATGAAGTTTTTACTTCTGGTCATTTCCCAACTGAATGGTCCAAAGCAATTTTGTTCCCATTACACAAGAAGGGCTCTTCTTTAGACCTAAATAATTATAGAGGTATCTCACTTTTAAATACTATAGGTAAATTATTTACTAAAGTTCTTAACGAGAGATTAATTACCTGGGCAGATAAACACAATAAATTCATAGAAGAGCAAGCTGGATATAGAAGAAATTATAGCACAATTGATAATATGTATACCCTCATGGCACTTGTTGAAATATACTTATCAAGGAAAAAAGGTCGATTTTATGCAATTTTTATAGATTTTTCCAAGGCGTTTGACTGTATTCAACATGACTTATTATTCTATATACTTCATAAATATGGCATTAGAGGAAAAATATTTAATATCCTCAAGTCAATGTACTCGAAATTACAGTCTTGTGTCTTAACAAATGAAGGAATAACTAGTTATTTTAAATGCAATGTTGGCACAAGACAAGGATGTATGATCAGTCCTTTACTTTTTACTTTTTTCATGAACGAATTTTATTTTACTTTACATTCTGAGGAAGACAGTATAAATATAGGTCCAGAATCATCTTATCTTTCAATGCTGATGTTTGCTGATGATGTGGTCTGCTTTGCAGACACAGCAGGCAGATTACAATCCAAGATTAATAAATTAGAAGTATTTTGTAATAATTATGGAATGAAAGTCAATGTCGAAAAAACTAAAATAGTTGTGTTTAGAAATGGGGGAACTTTGAGAAAATATGAAAAATGGTTTTATAAAGGTAAACGCTTAGAAGTTGTCAATAATTATAAATACCTGGGAGGCACATTTACAAGTTTACTAAATTGGTCCAAAATGAAGCAGAATCTAATTTGTCAAGCAAACAAAGCTTTAATAATAATCAAACAATTTATCTCAAAATACAAGCAACTGTCTATTTGTAAATCCTTCTTTCTTTTTGATAGGATGGTCCTTCCAATTCTGTGCTATGGTAGTGAACTATGGGGTTTTGAAACATGTGACAATATTGAAAGTGTACATACCAAGTTCTGTAAATATATTCTCCAGGTTAATATGAATACACCAGTTGCTGCAGTACTAGGAGAATGTGGGCGGTTGCCCTTGAAGATTCTTTATATTATAAGAGCTCTAACTTATTGGACTAAATTGATAAATATGACAAATAATAGATTACCAAAGCAATTGTATAATAAATTATATCGCTTAGATGAAGCAGGAAAACAGAACTGGGTAACTAATATAAAGAAAATATTATTTTCGCAAGGATTTGGCTATGTTTGGATTGAACAAGATGTAGGGGATGTTAAATTATTTATCTCAGTATTGAAACAGAGATTAAATGATTCTTTATTGCAGGATTGGACGAGTAGTATATCTAAAAATCGTCGATTAAACACATACTCAACTTTTAAATTAACTTTAAGCACTGAAAAATATTTAACAGTTCTACAGAATGTTAACTATAGGAAAAGTCTTTCAAGACTAAGATGTTCATCACATAATTTAGAAGTAGAAAAGGGAAGGCATAGTAATACTCCATGGGATGAAAGGTTTTGTAAATATTGTTTAAGATATGGGGAAGCTGTTGTGGAAGATGAGCATCATTTTATCATGAAATGCCCATTGTATACAGACTTGAGAATCAGGTATATTGATGATTTAAGTACATTTACATCTCTGATGGCAGATAATAATGCCCATACAATAAAACAATTAGCAACCTATGTACACTATGCCTTTATTAGGAGTGCTGATGAATTGAAAGCTATCATCTAAGTAATCTATTTATTTCACTTACTTATTCATCTGCCCATTAAGAAATAGATAAACTGTTTTACATATATGCATTGTATTACTGTTTGTTTTATATGTTCACTTATTTATTATTATTATTATTATAATTGGTATTATTATTGTTATTATTCATGACCTCTAAATGAAGTGAAACATGTGATTACAAAATTTCTGCTTGTGTTTTTTATAGTTACATTTTCATACAAGATTGTGTTTTAATGCATGTTTTGTTAGTTCATGTTATGCAGTTACATTTTGTTATTATTGAATTTTTATGATTCTTAACACATGCTCTTTGTGGAACCATGGGCCTGAGGCCTTTTATTTCAGAATAAATTTCTATTCATTCATTCATTCTTGATGAGTATGATAACATGACAGCATGATGTATCAACTCTTCAGATGAATCCCATGACTGTTTATTGATATCTGTTGAAAAGTACCAGAGTAAGGACAAAGAATAATACCAAAGTGTGTCAAAGTATGTCCAAATAGTTATAAGT
Source organism: Sipunculus nudus (assembly GCA_026874595.1). Classification (NCBI taxonomy): domain Eukaryota; kingdom Metazoa; phylum Annelida; class Sipuncula; order Golfingiida; family Sipunculidae; genus Sipunculus; species Sipunculus nudus. The sequence continues at coordinate 10,693,162 of CM049314.1, read as the reverse complement.
ATCTATAGTTTCAAGTTAAACTAAGTGAAACTCAATTTTGGGAATTTTTGGCAAGCAAGAAAATCTGAATCGTTGAACGTTTTTATTGATGTTGCAAAATAAACTGACAACCTTTCTTTTATGTTTGGGGGGTAGTTTCCATCTCAGTTCTCCTCAGAAAAAATTGTAAAATGATAGTCAGCTACCACAGCATCTTTGTCTGTGGCGAGTCTGAACTAACAAACCAACTTCTCAGAATGATTTTTTTCAACTTCTCAAGACAATATTTGGATGCCAAACTGGACCCACTTCTATCTTAAATTAATTTCAACAATGGTGAAGGTCCTGAAGGAGCTCAGTCGGGCCTGGGACTTGTCCCAGCCAACTACACAGCTCAGACCTTATCTTTCACTTCATCATCATCACCATCTTCCATCTCATTCATTTTACAGTGCTGTCTATCAGCCATGGTCCAAACTCAAGTAAAAAACTTAATAAAAAAATGAATTTGATTCTCAACAAGTTGGAATGTAATTAAAATTTTAGCCATGACTTTTTCGTATTACATGGAAGTGGATTAAATTCAGATACAACCCAAAAGCCTGATGTAATCTGGCAGTGTGAACAACCTGAAAATACATAAAAACTGGCAACATCCTGCCCATATTTTATGGTAAGGAATTCAGGACCACACAACTTTACTTATAATGCCAAATCAAAGATGATAATGTGCATTTTCATTCTACACATGAGTGACATGATCAAACTGACCCTCATGCCAGTTTGCTGAGTGAGATCAAGTGTTAGATGCTCGGTCACTGCAAAATTTGCTTGTACACTGCTGTAATTAGGCTGAAATATAACTAGAGTAATTGCACTACAGTATTTCTATGACCCTTAAATTGTGATGTGCTATATGCATAAGTGAGAGATGCCATGTAAAATTGTACAGATCACTTCCACCTACTGCAATGACACACAAAAACATACTGTATTACTTAGCTGGTGTCACTAGTGGGACAGCAACTGTTCTTAATGTCCATGCATTTTTTTATTGGTCACAATTAAGTCATACAGATGTTACTGGCATACTTATGCATGAGTTATAATAATCAGAAGATGAGGCAAAATAAATTTTATAAAATAAAGTTTAAAGAGAGATTTTAAGTTTCATAGGACTATTCAGATAATTAAATTTCAGTCAAATTACTTATTTATATAGCATTACAGTGGTCCAAAAGAGCACTGAAATGTTATATTTCATGCTATGATAAAAGGAAAGGTGAAAAACTACTATGCCATTGAGTAAAAATAACATTTCAGAATGTTTAAAACTGGGGGAATTGATAAAAGTTAAACTTAAAGTGTCTGAATTGTAACACAGGAACGCCATTTAGCCACAAGGCCTTTTACTTTCAGCACTAAATGCTCTAACTTCTTTCTCAAAATAATCTCCTAAAACTGCTTCCAGCATCCTGTCCTTACTAACAAAAAGCTTATCTGCAGTGAAGTTTAAACCAAAGCAGAGGATATAAGTTACAGCATATATGATTGTGACTTGGCTATGAACTCAAAAGCAACAGAGTCAAAGAATCATCATACACACCAAGTTGATGTAGTGAAAGCAGCAATCATATACCATATGTTTCAACAAAAGGAAGTAGCACAACCTGGTAAAGGTAACAGTCTCCAATAAGCCTTTATATGTCATTTGCTTATTTCCACATTTACTTTTACTACTTTTTTTTATGTTCTGATTAATAAAGTTTTATAGCTAAACCAGTCAAAACAATTGCAGCTTGTGCAGAAAGGAAACCAAACAAGTCTCAGCTTAGACACAAAAAAAAACTGAACCAGACCTATTTGGGCTGAAATATTGAGCCAGTACCAACTTGGGCTGAAAAAAATGTGCCAGTATCAACTTGGGCTGAAAAAATGAGCCAGTACCATCTTGGGCTAAAAAAAAATGAGCTAGTACCAACTTGGGCTGAAAAAATGAGCAAGTACGAACTTGGGCTGAAAAATGAGCCAGTACCAACTTGGGCGGAAAAAAATGAGCCAGTACCAATTAAGGCTTATAAAATGAGCCAGTACCAACTTGGGCTGAAAAATGAGCCAGTACCAACTTGGGCTGAAAAAAATGAGCCAGTACCAACTTGTGGTGAAAAAAAGTAACCAATACCAAATTTGGCTGAAAAAAATGAGCCAGTACCAACTTGGGCTGAAAAAAATGAGCCAGTACCAACTTGGGCTGAAAAATGAGCCAGTACCAACTTGGGCTGAAAAAATGAGCCAGTATCAACTTGAGGTGAAAGAAAGTAGAACAATCCAAACTTGTGTTGAAAGAAAAATTAACCAATCCCAACTTGGGTTAAAGTAAACTAAGCCAGTTCCAATTTGGATTGAAAGAAATAAAAAGAGGTTCCAGTTTTTAGTGAAAGGAAATGAATCAGTTCCAACTCGAAAGAAAGTTAGACTGGTCCCAGCCAAGACAGACATAAAACCTGAACCAGCCAAAATTTGTGTAGAAAGAAAACTAAACCTGTTTCAACTTAAGACAGAAAGATTGTCCATACAAATTCAAACTGGAGTCTGCAAGAAACAAGATAAGCTGTGAAGAGGCAGACACCTATTAACCCATAAAAAAACTACACTGTGTGGATACTGGGTATAACGGCACTTGACTTCTGACCTACCTTCAGGAACATAAGGTTAACAACAGTAGACAAGTTGTTGACAAGCTGATGTTGTTTACAGGTTACGTAAGGGAACACGAAATGCTTGGTACTACTACAAGTGGAGACCTTCAAAATACTAACCAGTGAGTCATCAGCAATAAATGACTTTGCACTTAAACATGTGACACCCAGACCAGCACCTATGTTGAAAGGTACCAACACCACATTTAGATAATGAATGGAACAATAGTTTTTGTTTGTGTCAAGCGAACTGTTTCAACACCTTGCCAGTTACAGATCTGACTTAAATATATATAAGAAAATTTTCTGTATCATTTTGGGTGGGATGATGCGTGATGTGAAACATGAAATCGTGAATTATCGTTGCCTCTGGATCCTGGTGATTCCAGCTTTCACTTGTAAAGTGTTAACGTAGCTACATCTTGACAGCAAAACACTCATCTCTACCCACATACACTGCATGATAAAGTTCTGATACAATACCAAAAAAACCAACAACAATGGAATCCTTTTGAAAACTTGCATTATGGCAAAACTGGAAACCAAGCCATAGGCTTCAACGACAGTGCACGCTTAATTCATTTATTCATCCTGGTGACCAATCGAGGGTGACACATACATGTCAGAATTCCCAAAACGGCAGTATCTGTAGTGCTAGGAACACATGAATACAGCAGGGACTGATGTGAAAAACATAAATGGCAAAGAAGGCATACAGGAGCAGCACACAGACCAACTCTCCAGGGATTATATATATCAAAGCTGAAAAAAATAAAAATAATACAATAAAACAGTCACAGTAGGGAGATGGGTCTGCATTAGGAGTGTGTGGTTGGTGAACTTGACATCATCTGACTCAAATTTTAAACTTATTATGGCATATTTTTAGTGCGAGATCCCCCATTGCTATATTTTTCCACAGTTTGATCTCCACATTTGCCTTCACCCTTAACTTATACTACATGGTATATGAACAATATATACATATTTGTATGTAATATACCTAATTAAGTGTCTGTAAGTAAGGATATGTGCCTATAAATATCAGTAACATATGCATGCATGCATTTGATTCATCTATTTGCAGAAATTTATTGGAAATACCAAAGAGCTGACAAAACTGATTGATGACAAGTCTGATTGAGTGACAAGGCTGATTAATGTTAATTTATTGATTGCACATGTATGCATGTTTAATGACGATCATAATGTATATAAACAGAAAGTAGAAATGAAAGTATATAACACATTATATGTGTTTCCCACCCAGCTGGCTGAGTAGCCGTGGATATTCATTTCATGTGATGTGAGCTGACCTATCATAGGGCAGCGGCATCTTCTTTTTGATGTTTATCATGTGAGCGTGACATGATCCCACCACAACAAGATCTCCACTGCCAGGAGCCCCCTCAGCTGATATGTGGACCCAATACCAGCATGTACATTCATCATTTTGGGGAAGCTTTTATTCAGGATTCAGATCAATGGGTGTCATCCTCACTGAATGTAATACACAAAATAACGTGTAACCCTCGTTATTTGGGTAAAATGGCAATAAAAGCAGTGCAGTTATATGGTATTATACCACAGAATTCAGGTTTAACCCTTGTCACAGAATGAAATGAAAATCATCACAGTGTAATAGGCAGGTATAAAGCTATCAGTCCTGGAAAATGGGACCTGAGGCAATGATAGAATATGAAATGAAATTGTGTAAAGTAAAATAGTAAGGCTTAAACCTAATTAATGGCAGAAAGGTGATACTGATCAAGTTGCTGAAGTATCATAATGGAAAATTAAGGACTGACCGTAATTGATGGGGAAACTGGGGCTGAAAATATGGAGCAACCAAATAAGTGGTTAAGTATGATGGGAATAAGGCTTAATCCCTGAAATGGGGAAAAATAGGAATTATGGTGTTCCCGAGTTATTGAACAGTATCATACTGAGATACTTAGCTCACACTTTTATTTATGGGAAATTGGGAAACAATATGGGACAAACAAACAAGGATTATATTCTCAGTTGAAGGGAAATAATCTGGTGAAACTAAATTGTCAGATAATCATACCAAGAATAGAAGACTTCAGCTCCATTAATGAGGCAAAAAAATGAGATATTATACAAACACAAAAAACAGGGATTTCCTTGGTTTCAAGATGAGAAAATGGGACAATGTCGCATTGGGTTCAATATCACACAGGTAAAATGGAGCTAACCTTGTTTAATGGGAAATTGTAGAGTGAAACTTTGAAGCCGTTGAAATTAGAAATAAAATGACATCCAAATTAATGAGAAAATGTGAAACACACTGAAACCTCTAGCTTATGAACACTGACAGGATCAGGGTATTTGTATACGAGAGATGTTACTAACCTCATAGCCTACTTGACAGGTCATCCTTGGCTGTCTATAGTAGAAAGGTGGCTGTAATATAAAGCGGTACTGACAAGGAGATGTTTCCCATTAGGATACTCGATAGAGTACCTGAGTTATATATCAAACTAAGAAAAATAGGCTTATCCCTTGTTTAATGGGAAATAATATGATGTCACTGACAGAGTGTAAGTTAACACTTTATGTACAACGGATCTGATGTTGTTGAAACATGGGAGTAGGTAGCATTCAGAAATTATGTCACAGTGACCTAATTTTTACCAAGATCAAAATTCAAATAGAATTTACCATTTATACATTTTCTGATACATTTTTAATTCAGTTAATCTCTATTTTAATACATTGTATAACACATTGTGACTGATTGAATTTTACAATGATCATTAATTTCCAGGTGAGAAACTCTTTGAAACACAATTAGCAAATCACATGCAGCCTGTGGTACCAGGGAAACTTTCCAAGGTGGATTATAAATATATTTATGTATTATATACTGATATTCTCCCTGACTTTGTTTTCTCCTAAAACTAATGCCTTAATGATAACATTAAGCAGGAAGTACCAATATGGATATGATAAATATATGACTTTAGATGTAAGAATCAAAGCCTGAACATTATATTTGAAACTGTCCGGGGACACCGTATCAGACGTTCTTTTCACAAATCACTAGACAGAACGTCCTGAATACCCAGTCTGGGCAACACAATACGCCACTTTCTTTATTAACAAACAGAACATGACGCTGGGTAATACCCCTGACACAAGACAAGGGTCCCTGGCTGTTTACATGACTGTTGCAGCCATATATTAACTGCTTTGGCAGTCTGTTCAGTGTGTACAGTAGTCGGGAGCCTTATCAGCTGTATTTATAATGCTGTGTGTATCCAATACCAGAGAAACACGAGAAACACAATGGCCACAATGCCACAGTGGAATCATGGCTGTCCCACAGACAAACGGCTGATCCTGGATCATCATTGTGTACTGAGCTAATCTCACAACCTAAAAGATTTAAATAATTATATCAGCATTATGCCTTCACCTGAGGCCTGTATACTTACATATATATGTACACTTCTGATTATAAACGTTTGCTTCGCTAAAGGTTGTTCCGGGGCATTCGTCAATATGATCTCAATCTAGTGTATCTACCATGCCTTTATGATAAACACCTGATCCTGTATCATCATTGTGTGTTACTTTTAGGCTGCGCTCTGAAGGCTTACACAAGTTACAATAATATCCACACAATGTTCCATTTAAAGCTCCAAACCTTTACATATTTATACTTCAGAACATGAATATCAGCTTTTGATCTTTGAATATCAGCCAGTCTCATGGGTAGTCCAGAATATAATTTGTGTATCACTAAACAGTTATATAATGACAGTTTTTTTAGGCTCTATATTCTGTAGCTTAGCATAATGAAGAACTGAATGATATTTTGAGTAAAACATCAGGTTTATGTGTAGAGCAGTTATGTAATTCTTCTTAAGTCTTATGGGTAGCCCTGAGTATGATTCAAACATAACTGAACAGTTTCATATTAACCATCATTTCATCCTGTTTTTTAGGCTCTATATACTTTGCTTAACATAATGGAGAACTGAATGATATTTTGAGTAAAACATCAAGTTTATGTCTAAAGCAGTTATGTATTTCTGCTTTTAAAGTCTTTAGGGTAGCCCTGAGTAAAATTCAAACATAACTGAAGTTTTATATTGACTATACCATTCCATCCTGTTTTTTTAGGCTCTATACTCCGATGCTTAACATAATGAAGAATTGAATGATATTTTGAGTAAAACATCAAGTTTATGTCTAGAGCAGTTATGCATTATAATAAAACATGCAGGTGTACAAGTAGAGGTACTACGCTGGTAACCACAAGACAGTGTAGCTGAGTCCAGTTTGAAATATTCTCCACAATAAAATATCTTATAATTTATTACAGTCACGACCTGAAGGAATACAGAATTCATCCATCAGAGCTACTCCGGGTGGCCACAGTAAAGTTTCATGGTGTACTCTGGCGCTAACTTGAGTTTAATCTAATACAAAAACCACCAGGCCACGTCTAACTTTTGTCTAATGTCAGTCACACATGGACCTCTTACAGATGAAGTGTTCAGCCAACCCAGGACAATTCTCCACGCAGAATGTTACCATCCCAGGCTGAGGTCTGTCACTGGTACCATGGTTTTTGTGTTAATTCTGAGGCCTTCATGGTGGTTTTATGTAGTTTTAATCCTGGATCTGATTTCTCACACAGGTCACAGTATTTACAAGGCTGAGACTAGATTCAGCGAATCATCTTTAACAGAGGCAAAGATGTAGAAATACTTTACTTTTGTTTAATTCACATTATGTGGGCCCTGGACAGTCCGGGGTAAAACGTTCAGCCATTTCTGCTGGTGGCCTGGGTTCAATCCCCTGTGTGTCTAAGAAAGTGGGTTAATATAGTGGCCTGTCCAAAGCTGGTGGTTTTCTCTGGGTTCTCCAGTTTCCTCAACTTTAAGCCACTTCCAAATGCCACCATCTGAGCCATGGAGAGTGCCTTGGTTAGTCTTAATAACTATTTGTGCAATCCATGCAAAATAAATGAAGTTTTATTAGAAAACTAGACATTTCTTGGCACTGCAGGTGCCAGAGTATCCCCAGACATAGTACGCCCCCCCCCCCCCCTTCAAGAATAGGCTCCTGTGGCCTAGACCTTTGACCTTGTGACCCCAAAATTGATACTGATCCTCCACTTTTATATATAAATAAATGGAGGTCTAGATTTATTGATGGGCTATATATAAGTCAGGTTTGATATCCATATATTAATCCAAGCTTGCATTATCATCTCGGGAACTAATTTTTGGACAGATGGCTCCTGTGACCTTCACCTTTGACCTTGTGACCTCACAATTGACAGGCATCTTCCTCTATTGGCAGGGGAACTGTATGTGCAATATGAAATGTCTGAGATGAAATGTTTGGCTGATAATGTATCCACAATCTTTTTAAATATGTGTCCTGTGACCTTGACATTTGACCTCGTGACCCATAAATCAATTCGGGTCTTGCTTTTCCAATGGGACATATACAAGTCAAGTTTGAAATCTATACATCAATAAAAGCAGGAATTATCATCCAGAAACTAATTTTAGACAGATGGCTCCTGTGACCTTCACCTTTGACCTTGTGACCTCAAAATTGATAGGGTTCTTCCTCTCTTGGCAGGTGAACTATATGTGCAAGATGAAAGATCTGAGATGAAATGTGTGGCTGAAAATGCATCCACATCTTTTTAAAGATGTGTCCTGTGACCTTGACCTTTGACCACATGACCCCAAAATCAATTCAGGTCTTGCTTCTCCATTAGGAAATATACAAGTCAAGTTTGAAATCCATACATCAACTAGAATATCAGCAGAAGCTGACAAAAGCCCTCAGCCAAAAGAACAGTGTTTAGAGGTGGTAACAGTAACAAGTACTAAATATCTGTTCTCACATGGATGTATATCCGTACATGTCTCAGTTATAAATATAAAATGGAGAGGTATGCACCATGATTCATAACAATCCACCAAATGCTTCCTGAAAAATAAGCTTCTAAGTTTTATTCTATTACAAGCTATGTGACCTTGAAAAGTAGGTCAAGGTCACCCATCTTCGAACTTGACCGAGATTTTGTCAATATACATCTTCACTAAAGAAATAAAATTCCTATTGTGAATCCTTTTAGAGATATCCTGCTCACAAGGCCAAAGTTGAAAAATTTAAGAAAAATTCATTAAAAATAAGAAATTGCAGGTGGCGCCCCCAAACTTGTGCAGCAGTTACAGACCATCAGTCCCTATGATCATAGTAAGTATTGTGAAAATCCACCCAATGGTTCCTGAGAAATAAGCTTCTAAATGTTTTTTCTATAATCAGCTCTAAAATGTAGAAAAATAGGTCAAGGTCACCCATCTTCGAACTTGACCAAGATTTTGTCAATGTACATCTTGACCGAAAAAATAAAAATCCTACGGTGAATCCTTTTAGAGATATCCTGCTCACAAGCCCAAAGTTGAAAAATCCAAGAAAAATTCATTAAAAATCAGATATTGTAGGTGGCGCCCCCAAACTTGTGTAGCAGGTACAGATTATCAGTCCCAATAACCATAGTAAGTTTTGTGAAAACCCACCAAATGGTTCCTGAGTAATAAGCATCTAAGTGTTTTTCTATAATCAGCTCTAAAATGTAGAAAAATAGGTCAAGGTCACCAATCTTCGAACTTGACAGAGATTTTGTCGATATACATCTTTACCGAGGAAATAAAATTCTGACGGTGAATCCTTTTCAAGATATCCCGCTCACAAGGTAAAAGTTAACGGACGCCGGACGGACGGACGGACGGACAGCTTGGGTGACGACAATAGCCCATCAGCCTAAGGGCTGAGGGCTAATAAAAGCAGGAATTATCATCCAGAAACTAATTTTTGGACAGATGGCTCCTGTGACCTTCACCTTTGACCTTGTGACTGATAGGGGTCTTCCACTCTTGGCAGGTGAACTATATGTGCAAGATGAAAGATCTGAGATGAATTATTTGGCTGAACATGCATCCACAATCTTTTTAAAGATGTGTCCTGTGACTTTGACCTTTGACCTCATGACCCCAAAATCAATTCGGGTCTTGCTTTTCCAATGGGTCATATACAAGTCAAGTTTGAAATCCATACATCGATAAAAGCAGGAATTATCATCCAGAAACTAATTTTTAGAAAGATGGCTCCTGTGACCTTCACCTTTGACCTTGTGACCTAAAAATTGATAGGGGTTTTCCTCTATTGGCAGATGAACTATATGTGCAAGATAAAAGGTCTGAAATGAAATGTTTGGCTGAAAATGCATCCACAATCTTTTTAAAGATGTGTCCTGTGACCTTGACCTTTGACCTCATGACCCCAAAAACAATTGGAGTCTTGCTTTTTAAATGGGACATATATACGTCAAGTTTGAAATCAATACATTAATAAAAGCAGGAATTATTATCCAGAAACTAATTTTTTGACAGATAGCTCCTGTGGCCTTGACCTCTGACCTTGTGACCCCAACATTGATATGGATCATCCACTATTGGCAAGTGAGCTATATATTTAAGATGGAAGACCTGGGATGAAAGTTTGGCTTAAAATGCATCCACAGTATCTTTTAAGATGCGAGTCCAGTGACCTTGACCTTTGACCTCATGACCCTAGAACCTATAGGGTTCTTACTTTAGTGGTGGGCCATACATAAGTCATGTTTGAAATCCATATGGCTATCAACACTAGAGATATCCTAAGAGGTGTGTGGTTTTCACCAAATATGGACACATAAAAGGTCAAGGCCACTCTCATGATAAAGGTCATGACCCAAATGTAAATAGACCTCATCCCATAACCCATCTCTCTACATATGCATAATATGAAAGAAATCTGTCCATTAATTTTTGACTTATAATGCTTACAGTACTGTCAAGTGGCAATTATGGGGGTATAAAAAGGCGTAAAAACAAGAAAAGGATAATAGGTGGCACCACCAGTTTCTGGTATATCACAAGGCTATCCAAGATCTTCGGTCTTCTTGATTTTTGGACCAGTCCATGCAAGCTCACTTGAGATATTTAAGAATTTGTGTTATTTGCAGCAAAAATGGACCTATTCAAGGTCAAGGTCACTCTCCTAGCATAGGTCATGACCCCATTTTAAAAAGGCTTCGTCCCCTTACCTATATCTATACAAATGTAAAGTTTGAAAAAAATCAGTGAAATATTTTTTGAGTTATCCCGCTCACAAAGTTTTTCTGCGGCGGCGGGACCGTCGTGAAACCATAGCATCCCGACTTTGTCTGGGGATACAATAAAAATCTCAACTTGAATAAAAACTGCCAATATTTCATATTTTATTTTGGTTTAACTCACACGTGCTATTTTTTGTTTAACTCACATGAGCACAAACATGTCTTGAAATATTTCAAATAAAATCTGAGTATTTTTCATTTGGCTTTAGTTGATTTCTGGATCATTAATTACAGCATATTGGCAAGTTACACAATAAGCAGACTCAGCTTTAAAGCTAATTTAGAGAGCTGACAATTATCACGAGTGGCAGATTTGTGTCAGAGTTTATTTTCTGTAAGTAACAGAGTATATTTACAAGTTAATCACCTCTCAAAACAACAACATTTAGCAAACAGCTGATGTACATGTGGGAAACCATCCTGTCCCGGACTGTTAATGGCATTACCTCATTGGATCCACATTCTCCGGGGTTACATCCCCTTGTCAGCATCCGGTTACCATGGTAATGATACAGCAGGATGCTAGCTGGCACGTAATACCTTACATATACTAACAGTGTCTGTATCGTCACCTGATCTGGTTCACATACTCATATATTCATTATCATGTGAGGAAAAACTTATCCCACAACCAGGATCAGTTGAACAAGTACCACATTAATGCTAAACTATATATTTTAATTACCATTGTATTACCCGTTATTGTATTGAGCCAGGTCAATGGGACTTGTAATTAGGGCAGGCTTGTATGGGATGGGTTTTCCATGGGGTGAGTTGACATGGGCCAGGTTCACTGGTGGTCTCACCTGACACCTATCAAGCTAACTGACAGCCCCTTTACAAAATGTCAGATTTTCTCAGGATTTATGGGAAAATATAATACAATAGAACTCATAATTGTAGAATATACCTGTCACTGTTCTCTTTTTATAGACTGAGAGACCTCCATTTTATAACCCAGCATTCACTGAACATTATTAACAGATTTTATGTTTTTTGGGCTTCTCCATGGAAATCTGTACATGTGGTACCTTTATCTCAAATGCTGGGATGATATAGTACTATTAAGCCCCAAACCATCAGAAATGTTACCCTAGGCCAGCCAATGGTAGATGAAATCTCATGATCTCAGCCGTTCATTTAAGAGAAGCTGTCTTCTTTAACATGCAGTCCCAACAAGTGATGTTGACTACCCCACAACCCATCCAATTTAAGATAGGCCCTTACCAGGTTCAAGATGTGTTCCCTATATTATTTAAAACTATTGCTGGAATTAAGGCAGGGGCAGGCAACTGTCATTGTATGGTAGATTATGCATTTCACATTTCAGCAGATCATTCAGATTTTACTGAATCACTTAACCATAGGATCAACTATGTTGTGGTTCAGTATTTATAGGAAATTCCAAACAAAATAGGATATCCCCTAAAGCAGTTTCCTGAAAACATAACAAATTTGTCTTACATTCTATGGCTTGTGATAGGGATTTATCTCAATATCTGTGGCAACCAATGCAGGATTTCCTTTCGTTTAATGGTATAACACCCAATCTTTTAATAATGTCACACCAAATTTTTCTTGGTTTTATGGCACATTATGCCACATATAACAGATTTTATTACCAATTTCTCTTCCTAACTAACAAATAAATGTTCATCGGTGGCAATTAACAGTGGAATCCTGTAGCTCTATATATGTCAAGTGATAAAGCAATTTAAATAATAGACTTCCCTGTCTTTTGACAACTATTAATGAGTTTCACAGAAAGTTAGAGAATACCTTCTTCTGTGTTCCTACTCTGTTCTACTGAATGTCTCTTAACAACTACGAGTGACAAATTTCTGAACAAATATGTCATCTACTTTCTTCTATAAGGCAGGGATTCTACAAGGTATCACGGACGTCTTGAATCAGTCAGATATTTCTGTAAATATTACAGAACGTTCTCCAGTGCAGTCAGCTTGTCTCTAGAACAGATAGTGTTAAAATTCAAGAAGCTACTTCAGTAAGTTAAAATAACAGTGAATGTCAGAAAAAGTACATGAACCTTTTTTCTTATTTTTTTTAACGGAGTGGGTGTTGATTCTTGTATGACCAGTGATATTGTGTGAAGCTGCGACCCCCAACCTTGTCAAGCTCCTAAATGCTGGCAGCAAGTGCGTTTCACAGCGAAGCCTACAGTGACAGTAACAATAATGTTTGCTTTACGGATGCGCAGTGTGCACATTTCTGGGACTTTGGGGGGGATTAGTGACTGAACATGGGTCGTAACCTCCAGATTTAAATGTCCACCATGGGCCATGAAGAAGGCCTACTGTTATACCGATTTTATTATTATTACCAGTAGTTGTCTGGCCAACCAATTAGGATAAAGCAGCTGGTCCCGACCACGTCTACGATGGCCTGTGTCCGATGTCACAGAGACTGCTATAAGCCAATGAAGAACCATAAATGTATCCCATATATCAGTAGTGAAGCAATATATCACTCCCCTGCCCAAGACCATGCTTTTTCTCCCTCTTTTTTTTTGTGCTCAGGATCGTTGTTTTTTGGTGAATCACACCAATCTACCTGATTTAAATCCCGGGATATTTCTACAAAACTGCCCTGACATATGTTTTCCTTGATTTACTATAGGTTTAGTGATATTACAGGAAGATTTCAATTTCCTTAATGCAATTTGCTTACTTAATCATTATAATGGTATCCACTGATATGTGATCAACTTAATTTATAAAAAACATATTTTCAGTACAGTATTTTCAAGATCTGTCTTGAAAGCTGATAAAATAACAACAAAACTATCTGAACTGGTCCTATAGTTTTATGTCAATTATCAATCTAGTTCAGAAGCGAAGTATGATATTTAAGATGTGTGATTATACTTAGATAATTTGATCATTTGATATGCAATGACTGTGAACTGTATTTCCTAATTATTGACCTGATAGCCATACACCTACTGAACTGTAAATATAGCACATTCAGTCACTTATATTCATTATATTCTGCCATACTTTTGTATGCATATTCCTACACATACATAACTGTTTATCAGTCAGATTGTGGCCTTGGCCATGTCACATGACCTAACAATCTGGGTCATCTGAAAGTGTAAAGGGCAAAGGTCAAATGAAACACGTCACAAAATTTCATCAGGATTTATCAATGTGGAACTTCCTGGATACAAAGTATTTGTTCTTGCTTTGTCAAATTGATTATACCATCAATCGATTACAGAAATTAATAGCACCACCAGTGACCTTTGACCTTAGATAAAGAAAAATAATTTCTCATGAATCCCTGTGGAGATAACCCACATCAGCTTAAAGGTCATGCTTTATTCTGGGCCAGCATCGTGGCTGATCCTGAGTCAATAAACTTGTCCAAGAGGCCACCAGCTCACCTGTAAATCTTCATCTAATTAAATCATCCCTCTGATCAAACCATTTATCTTACCTAACAACACATCTATGTGATCTCACATGAAAGCTCTGGTGCTTATTTAATCTGAATATCGACCAATATTCTCATCTGGTGTCTGGGTACTGTGCCCGTATGGCAAAAAATCAAAGAAATCATCTACTATCCCTAATGCATAACCATTAACATATATTAACTACTGCAAATATATGCCTAGGGGCTGGAGGAAAGATCATATAGCTCAGGCTCAAAACACAATCTATTTTAAAACCAAATACAATTTTTTTTGCCCTAAATCAATACGTGAAAGGCTGGTAACTTTTTATGAAGATCAAAAAAGGGATGGGAAGAAAAAAATGCAGACAGTTTCATTAAAATCAGAATTCTTCATCGCAGCCTGTACTCAGCCGACAGAGCTGGCGGTGGTCTTCCTTCACAAGAATTTCAGCTCATGCCACAGCGAGAGCGAAGTGCTGTGACATGTATATACCAGACAAAAAAAAGAGGACTCCTCATGTGAGGGAACTTTGGAAGAACATGCCTGCAAGATGTTCTCCATACATAAAGAGTACCCTCGGCAACGGTGCGCTATCTGGTCCTGTCCCAAGGGCACTGTTGAAGGTCAAGGGACAATGTTCTTACTTCTGGTCACTGATCCCTTGCAATAATTCCAATTCCTGGACAGATGAAAATATGCTTGGAAGGAATCCAGCCTTCCTGGAATAGTTTTTACTCAATTGCTGAGAATGTATCTTTAGCAATCACAAGAAATGTAAAAAAAAAATTAATCAACACATGGTGATTTAATTTTAATTACACAGTGCAGTGGTTGTTTTGGTTTTGAAGGAGAGTTTGAGTGTACAATGCTCAAATTAGCCTGAAGAACTTTTACAAACTTCATTTGTCCATTGACTATACTCAACTGATCTGAGCTTTTTGATTTTCTGTATATCTCTGTTAAAAGCCAACATTCTTGGTCTTTCTACAGATTATCACAATGCCCACAACAACCACCTAAACAGGCTTCCTAAACATTTCTTTATGATTTAAATAATCTGTCCTTCATTTTTAAATATAAAAATGCCGTTAAAAACCATCAGTTCATTACTTTTTTAATTATGTACCTTTAATTAAGAGAACCAATGTCAATCATAAATATATCTATCCTATCAGCATCTTAATAGTGACATGACCTTTCTAAATATATATCAATGCAATGCATGTTTTCCTTATTTTTTTTTAAACAAGGGACCTATGGGTCACTGTGCTCAGCTGATGTTAACCTTGAAGGTAAAAATCTAAAATAATATCTAATGGAGATAAAGTGTAAGAGGAAGAGGTAATAAAGGCCATGGTTGGTTTATATGACTGGTTTGTATTGATGAGCAAGAAATTGTTGCAAAAAATATTTTGTGACCTGACCATGTGTTTCTAATGTTGAAACTAAAGCATGTGAGCAGTTTGTGAACAAATGATCTGTACTATTACCATGATCATTAGTTGGTTTTTCAATTCACTGTTGACATTTCAGTAGTTTACACATTTGTTCAATTGCATCTATTTTTTTGTATAATATATATTATTAAATATATATGTATTTTTTTTATGAAATGTATACAGTTGAAATATAGCTAATTAACAACATAAAACAGGGCAAACAAAGCCTGATCTCAAATTCTGCTGAGGCAGGAAAATAATGAACAAATGTTTGTATTAAATCCTGATTTTTTTATCACATCAATTATTTTCTAATTTAAGTTTATATTTCTATACATTTCCAATTTAACATATATATCTGAATATAAAAGTTGATTCATAATTCTCAACTGCATCATCATATATCTCAATCTTGTCAGATAACACCACATCATGCATACAAATGTTTATTTATTTTTTACCACAAAAATATATCTTTTAAATCTGCAAAACAATAAATATCTAAAAATAATACTTGATTTAGATTTCACAATATTTAATTGTGTCTTTATTTATCCATAATGTGCTTCATATTTTATAATAATTTAAGCATACTGATGGGTTTATTTATATTTGTTAAAATCATTTAAAAGAAAATTGATTTCTTTAAAAATGCTACATTACACAACATTGCATCTTCTGGATTACACCTTGAATTATTTTTTCAAGGAAAGTTTTTGCATATCGGAGTGGAAACAGCATTACAATTAAGGAGATACAGTGAAAACAATAACAATTACTGCATAACACTTGGTGGGTTGGGTTTGCGTGGGGGGGGGGGGGGGTGATTGGGGTGGTGATATGAGAATAACTGTACACCTGTCACAGCAGGGGATCTCACCCAGTGACTGTAACAAATCAGAAACCCTGGCATAGCTGACTTCCAGTGACCTGGAGTGCATCTGTAATCAAAGCAAGTGACTACAGAAAAAAAATCAATAACTAGATTAATTTTCAAGCTTTTATTTTCAAATTTCAGATTTAGACAAACTAAATATTTATGTTTACATGCTGTGAAAATTAAATCAATGGTGCTTACAGGAAAAAAACCTGCCATGGTCAAAGTTGGGCAAAATTTAAGGTACTGATTTTTTTTTATGCTAATAACTTAAAAAATTTACAAAATTCAGATCTAATTCTGGGTTAACAATTGAATCTTAATTAAACATAGTTATATACTTGAGAAAATAGACTCTAGTTTCAAAATTTTTCATGTTAAGTGAGTTATTATTTTTCCTAATTTTTTACAAAGTCCAATATGTTTGGGCCCATAACTTAAAGAATTTATACTTTACAGACTTAATTTCTGGCATGTACATAGGAACTATATAGAGGAATATTTATGGTAAATATGAGGAAAAACAGATGAGTGGTTTTGATATTAGGCAGTCCTGAAGTGTGAAAATAGGATTTTAATTAAAAATTGAGGTTTTTCCTTAATTTCTCAAAGGAACGAAGTCGCAAAGACCCAGTTTTCGGCTTGGTAGGAGATCTTGGGGACATCTAACATTATGCTGAATTTTGGATTCCTAGGTCTTACGGTTTCAAAACGTGCCACATCTACGGACGGACGGACGGACGGACAGATGGACGGACAATGGACCACGACTATAGCTCAGATGACTTATAGTCAGCTGAGCTAAAAATCAATTAATTATTTTTATCAATGAGTCTGCTTAGTTTAAAAACCCCAGTCCCTTAACTTGTTTCTTAAAAATACCTGCTCTATATAAACCATCAGTTCCTCAGATCTCTCATTATTTCTGTCCATTTAAACTCCTCTATGGTTTTCTGAAAATCTTTCATTCAATTATACCATCTGTCTTTCTGTAGATTTGTGTACGATTAATTAGTTAATCCCTTTTATTTCTTTTTTTTTGTGACATTTATACCATTAATTCCTCTGTTATTACTGTACACTTGTACAAACCCAATGTGAATGTTCTGGTGCTTCATCAGATGACGTAATTTCAGGTCTAAATATAAGTGCGTTGATTCTTTAAGATGTGACTCCGTACTTCAGGTGTTCTGCATTTAATCACCAGATGTCAGAGGCAATTAGCTCAGTGATTAGTTAGCATATTAAAGTAAGCTCCATATGCCCCCCTCCATGGCCAAGATGGCTTAATCCTGAAACATTTGACCTTTCACTTTTTTCAATAGGTTCATCATACATGAAGCCTTGGTTTATTTTATTGACATATTGCTTTATAAAATACCCCAGCTATCTTTCCAAGATGTTAAAGTGTCAATCTTTGTGTATCTCTAACGGGAATTATAACAAAGTATCATGGCTGCCAATTATTTACCAATCACCAGCTCTTATGAACAGGTGTATCTTCCACTATCGTGTTTTGTTTTGTACGTTTTTCTTCACTTTGACCGGTGGTTCAACCGACTTGTAGAAATAAGAAATACACTGCCTTGGCTCTGATGAGGGAGTCATACCTGTTATTGTGACAGCTAGGATGCTATTCTGAACGTATTCTGTCTTTTCCCATAATGCATCACACCAGTCATGTGACTCTCCTTGACCTTTGGAACATTTTCCCACAAAGTTAATAAAATCTGGGGTAACGGAGCTTTTTTAATACAATGGGAAGAGCAACAACCTGTAAATAGCATGTTATAATAATCAAACATGCAGTTCGTCACGCAACAGGGTGACCTGCTTTAAAAATGCTTTATGTGTTTTCTGGCATCTGTATTTTTATATGCAGGGTTTGGTGTAACCTGAACCAGTGTGTGTGAGAAGTTATTTTTACATAACCATGTGGTTGTCTTTTTGTACACGAGTGTTTCAAATTTGCAATATTTACAAAAGGGAAATCTTACCAAAATAAAACCTTCATGAACATGAGGTGCCATGGTCTAAGGGATGTTGAAAGCAAAAATTTTATAAATAATAGATGCTCTTGTAGGTTCCCCATAAATCAAAGACTATAATTAAAAATGATATCAAATCTCCCAAATTATCTGCCAATAATGAAAGTAAATTCATACTTGTTTGATGTTCTCTTGAAACTATGCCTAAATGACACAATTTGTGTACTAATTACTTGATATTATTTATATAATATGGTGATACATAATACAGATTTTATCCTTAAAACATAATCATGAAACAAGTCACACTTAAATCTTTTCCTATCTTAATATCAGGTTTCAGAATTAA
Organism: Sipunculus nudus; assembly: GCA_026874595.1. Taxonomy (NCBI): domain Eukaryota; kingdom Metazoa; phylum Annelida; class Sipuncula; order Golfingiida; family Sipunculidae; genus Sipunculus; species Sipunculus nudus. The sequence goes on along the minus strand of CM049314.1, from coordinate 10,674,192 downwards.
GTTTTTAATTTGTTGGTATACATGGGTGTATATAATGAAATAAATATGTTTAACATTTTCTTGTCTATAATATGTGAAAATATACATAAGAATAAATCCATGTAGGGGGTCAACTGTTATTTTCAAATGACTAGATATCTGCCACAGATAATCATGAGTTGTCAAACATGTTACAGATCAACAAGCTAAATAAACCCTTTCAATTACAAATGAATTTCAACATGCTCTGCAGTGTGAAAATGGTTTAAAATTGACTTCACAGAGTCCCAGAGCTGTAAATAATAGATGCTCTTGTCAAGACACATTTGTTATATATCAGTTGTGGTAATAAATCAATCATATCACAGCAGCTGTTCTTGTTCATTAACCATCCTAGTACCATAACTACTGTGATTCTGAAACACTATCCTGCAGGGCTTGATATTAACTTTTGAAAGTACTGGTCAAATAGGTCAAGTGACAACTAGCTTTTAATTGCCCTCCATGAATTTTTAAGTGTCCCATAAAAATCAATGATTGAGGCCATAACCACAAAAAATGTGATCTGCATGACTGTTTTGCAACAATATGCTTAATCAAATGTTTGTTTGTTAAAAATATTTCTCTTTAGCATTTGCAAAGATTAAAACATTCAGGTAGTTTAAGCAATATGATTTCACTTCTCCTGATAAAAAAGTGGGTTATTTAAGATTAGTCAAGATTAAAGCCTTTGTGTAAAGGTTTAAGTTGCAGCCACTTGCCCAGTCAGGCAAGTAGGAACCAACTTCTGGTTGTCCTACAACATTTTCTGGAACTTTTTCTTGCCCCAGGCATGCAGTTGAGTATGATTCAAAGAAATATACAAATGACATTAGGAAGATATAGGGAAGAATAGATCATGTCTATATGAATAGACACATAATGTGTCAGTGTATAGATCATCACACACGACATGTCAGTCTATAGTTATTAAAGTGTCAGTAGACAATGTTAATCAATGGTTTAACCTCATCACATGGCAAATATATTTGTAGTTAATAAACAAAGATAGTAAATCTATATTCAAAGATGTCATAAGCCAGAGGTGCTTCTTAAGGATATGCTTATTTCTTATGTCACACTAGTACTATGATACTCATTTTACTTTCAATATATCACAAATTACCTCCCAGGACAGTAACTGATTTATACTAGTATCAATACTTCTACTCATATCATCAATACTCAACTCAACTAAATTTGTTTTAAGTTGGGAGCTTTACAAAACATTTATCAAAACATTAGCACTAAGCGGCTACTTAAGCCAACTAAAAATCATATCAAATCAGTGATTAACATATGTGTAAAAGTGAGAATAATGCAGCATAAATGGTAATGATGACAATGATCGAGAATAAACATGCATGTACAGAAACCTACAGCAAGTATCACGATGAAGAAGTAAGTCATGGTATATTTACATAAACTACATTTCCATGTTGGACCTCTCCATTTGTCCAGGTATCTTTTAAATTCTGTTAAACATTCAGAGGATTTGTATCTATTTTCCAATTCATTACAAAGCTTTGTACCATGAAGATCCTTAAAGAGATTCTTTGCCATATTTTGATGTGCGGAACCTTGGCAAAGAGAGTGAATATAATTTTCTTGATTGGTTGATAATGTGAACGTACTTAGTACAATATTTGGTGACATCTTATGTACAACTTTATTCAATGAAGTTAGAAGTTTTCTTAACCTTTGCACATAAAAGTTGATATACAAGCTTTTGATAACAGAACTGATACACATGTTTTTAGATCCTTATAAACAAAACACAGACCTCTAATTTCTTTAATTTACTAGTGTTTCTTGCACTGCAGAAGTGCCATATAAAGGGCATTTACACTACCTCTGCTACTACCAGGACTACTAACAACTGCTTTTGTTACTGCTATCACTAACATTAATATTATTGATACAATTTCAATAGCTAGTTAACACTCCTATTTCCACTGTTATTACCTTTACTGCTTCTACTACCATTAAAACCACTTTTCATAACACATGAAGTATATAAGCACATCAATCCATATAAAGTCTGCAAGGTATGGGCTGAACATGCAGTCCCTACATCATCTGACACTGACAAGTTCTCCTATATATGATGGTTTTTATCAAAATTATTAGGACCATGGATATACATTCATGAGTGAACAGCCTTTTTAAGTATTGTATCCTTACTTCTTCTGCATTTCAACAATGTACAATATTGCTTAATTATTACTGTGGCAGGAAGGCAGTAAACACAGCAACCATGAAGTCATTAAAACAAAAACAAGAAACAGGAACCAGGAACAACATTTACCATAGGCATGTGGTTGGCCAAATGTTACAAGCAGAACCATTCCTTTGTTCAAACCATGTGACATGTCATAATATACCACCTAATCCTTGAAAGCCACTTTAAAGTGAACTAACCACCTTGATCACATCCTCTTGAAGGTCATGGTCAAGTTGATAAAGATCAAGGTCATGATCACAAGCCTCTGAAGGTCAGGGTCATGCACACTTAACTTACACTGAATGTAACAAAGAAACTACAGGAAGGAAGGGTGGGAGACACACATAAAAGCAAAAATAACTAGAAGTCTGCATTCTAAGGAATGCAAGCCTCTGCCAGGGGGGGGTGTCCTCTATTGTGGGAATCTCCCAAAACCATATTTGCATTCACTTATTCACCCCATAATCCCAGGTTCATCGTGCATAAATGACTGTACATTTGTGAATATTCCTAGATGACATTCCAGAATTGGGATTATGAGCCAGATCCACACCAAACAAGAAATGCCCTGAAAATCTCATGAGATTCCATTCACGATTGCATGAGTTATGAACAGACAAACACACTCACAAACACATGAACAAGGATGAGTGCATACCCTCCTGGCAGAAGCTATAAAGGACCCAGACATTCAGAAAAGACTCTACACCGTGAGGCTTCAGACGAGGTCTTACATGCCAGCATTACAAAGTTTTGTGCATGTATTGTTTTCAGAGGACAAAGAAAATGCTGGAAAACTACCAAATTTTCTTAGAGACAAGAACTTTCTGGTAAAAAAACCTAAAAATCATCATAATTTCTCAGAAATGAAGATAAAGTACCTGCTCCGAGTCAAAGCAGATCACTCTGTGACACTCGTATTTCCTGTGGGAAATAATATGAGAATAATAGATCCAGACTGTCATTACGACAATTACTCTGGGACAGGTATGAGCTGGGCTTTATGTACCCTTAGGATGGACATTTGTACATAGAATAACCGGATGAGATGAAAGAAAGTAAAGACCTGGTGGAAAATATAGAATACAGAACAAAAATTCAGGTTCGAAATATGTGACATACACTTATGAATCTGATAATGATCATTTAATAAATCTTATATCATTATTACCATTGAACTGTTTAAAATCATGAAATGGTGTTAAAAAATTTTAACATGAAAACATGTATGCAAATTGACAATTTTGATTTTGTTCCTGATTGTGAATAAGAAAATGCCACAATTCTGTCATAATAAGATCAATGGCATTTAGGATCAGTTCATTAATACTTAGGCCTTGTACTCAACCAGAGATTAACATCTTATACTTTAAAAGTTAGATCTAATTTTGATAAACTGTCCCTTTATATATTGCGAAGGTTTAGATTAAAGCGAACAGGTGTGGGAGTAACATGAACAGCGATACTGTGTTTGTCATTTATCTGAGCTGCATAATCAATAATTGTTACCTGTGTGATTATTAAATGGAAAAGATTTGCTTTATCAAATCAACAAATGGGAGATATATAGTTTAACCAATATATTTATTGTCTCTCAATGACAAAATCACACAAAAAGGTGGGTAAAAAAATAGGGATTTTTTTTCTATCGAACCATAATCTTTATGCATGCTATAAATGAGCTGTACCTATTGTATATCCATCAGGCCTACATCTTAGATAAGGAAAACACTGTTCAAATACTCTATGTACATAAATGCATTGCAATTAATACTCATTATATCATATATAATATATACAGGTAATATAATTCAACCAAATTTCAGATGTCAATGTTGGTTTGTATTACTATTCAAACTTCAAAATATTTGATATTATCAGTGGTCCTACAAGACTCCCAAAGAAAAATAGGAATTTTATAGGTCTTAAGACAAAAATATAGGATTTTTTTACAATAGGGAATTTCAGCATTAAGTATAGAATAATTATATGAGTTTTCACAGCGCACTGGTTTGCACAGTAAATTTACCTGACGATCTATGTGCCAAGCTGCTTCTTAAGGTGTTTTTAATTGGTTAAGAAGGTTACACAGTATCACTTACATAGACAGGTCTACAATAGAGCTACATGTTTTCGATTATAATAGGTTTATATAACAATAATAATTCAATAATAACCATTATGTTGGAAACACAATGGTGCCCATGAAAATAAAGGAAAATACAGGGTATTACAGTCTAAATGCTGGCAAATATAACTAGAATATCAGCAGAAGCTGACAAAAGCCCTCAGCCAAAAGAACAGTGTTTATAGGTGGTAACAGTAAGAAGTATGGAATATTTGTTCTCACATAGATGTATATCTGTACATGTCTCAGTTATAAATTTAAACTGGAGAAGTATGTAGTGCCTTGGCCCGTATGGTAAAAGCGATATCATGAGATCATCAAGGCATATCATTATACCACGTTTCATAACAATCCACCCAGTGGTTCCTGAGAAAAAGCTCCTAAGTTTTCTTCTATTCTAAGCTCTGTGACCCTGAAAAGTAGGCCAAGGTCACCCATCTTTGAACTTGACCGAGATTTTGTTAATATGCATCAGCACTGAAGAAATGAAGTTCCTGTGTTGAAGACCTTTGGAGATATCCTGTTCACAAGGACAAAGTTGAAAAATCCGATAAAAATTCATTAACAAGGCCTACAGGCCTAATGCGAACATATGCAATGGTTTATACACCAGGTATAATGCTTCAGTCCTTTGCCATTACTTTTCAAGTAGGCCTACATGTCTTGCATATGACAAAGGTATCAGAGATGTATACATATGCCCAATTTCAGGCTGATATCCCTTCCTGAGAAATAAGCAGGGACATACATTGTGCAAAAATTATTGAGGTGGTGCCACCAGTCTTGTTTACAACAAAGCATGACAATATGTATTAATTTGCCCGATTTCAGGCTGATATATCAAATTCCTCTTGAGAAATAAGCAGGCAAAATTACTGTGCAAAGTCATTGTAGGCGGCAACACCTGTCTTGTGAACGAGAAAGCCATCAAAGATGCATAGACAGGTCAAAATATCAGGCTGTTACATAAAATTTCTCCAGTTTGATGCACTGAGCTGACCAGGCTTAGGTGAGAAAGGCAGTTGCCCCGAGTGAACTGTGACAAATTTCTGGCTCAAGCTACTGCACTGAGTGAACTCTTGACCTGCACCTGGCTAGACTGAGTGAACTTTTGACCTGTACCTGGCTGCACTGAGTGAACTCTTGACCTGTTGCATAATCTGACACAGTGGCAGTCTGCCAAAGCTATAAATAGAATCCAGCTACTGCACTGAGTGAACTTTTGACCAATACCTGGCTGAACTGAGTTGCCTAATCTGATACAGTTGCCAGTCTGCCAAAGGCTTGAAAGCTATAAATAGATTCAGGCTGCCCTTTGGCCTGTTGCAAAATCTGATATAGTTTAACCTGAAATCTAGAGGCTTGATGTTATAGATGCTGATAAACTGTCACAGGCTAGATGTAACTGCTTCACACAGCTTACATATATGTTAAAATGACTCAATTCAATCTCCATAATTCAGTCAAAATTCATTCATGTGGAACCATTAAAGACTATTATTATAAGAATTATTGTTGGGATTATTCTTGTAAAATATTTAACAAATTGGCTTCAGTGGCGTCAGTCAAAAATGTTTTGCAGGTTTATTACTCATATAGGAAGATAAAGCAAATTGGCTAAGTTCAGCTTCCCTTAACTCAGCCAAAAAAAACTGAACCAAAAACATTGGAACAAATTTGAATTATCAACATCTGAGGATAATTAATGTGTGAGATTTAAAATTTTGGCCCAGTAGTTTATTGAGAAGATCTTTGTAGCCACTGAGCTAAAAATGGGCTGTTATGGCATATGACTAAATTCAACTACTCATAACTCAGCCAAAAGTCACTAAACAGAGACCATCTGAACAAACTTCAGAAAGTACTACCCTAGGATCATTTCCGTGTGATATTAAACAAATAGGCCATATGGTTTCAGAGAAGTTTTTTGTAGCCCATAGTATGATACAGGTGCTGATGAACCCCGTACAAAAAAGTCTGATGCAGGTGGCGCCACCAATACCTCAATTTCAGATATGACTCTTGTGACGAAAAATTGGCATAAAATTTGGTGATGATAGCTCCAGCCGTTTCTGAGATCGAAATTTTAGTATGCTTTTTTGACTGATGACTAAGTTCAACTTCCTGTAACTCGGCTTAAAATCATCAAACTAGAACCAATCCAACAAACTTGAGAGAGATGGTATAAGAGACTTTTTCTGTGAAATATTGAACAATTTGGCTGGACCGTAGGGAAAGTTTTTTTAAGGTTTTTTTTTAGCTTTTTCTCTATAAAATCTAGCCAAAAAATAAGCAAAATCTGATATAGTTTTTCAGATGGCTAATTTTTGGCATAAAATTTTGTGATGCTAGTGCCTGTTTTTTTTTTAGACAGTATGGGTTAACATACAGACGCCGGCCAACAGACGCCGGATGAAGCCACACCATCGCATTAGCTCACAGGTTCGCTAAAAATTAGAAATTGTAGGTGGTGCCCCAATACTTGTGCAGCAGGTACAGACTATCAGTCCCAATGATCATAGTAAGTTTTGTGAAAATCCACGCAATGGTCCCTGAGAAATAAGCTCCTAAGTTTTTTTCTATTCTAAGCTCTGTGACCTTGAAAATAGGTCAAGATCACCCATCTTTGAACTTGACTGAGATTTTATTAATATGCATCAGTACTGAAGAAATGAAATTTCTGTGTTGAATGACTTCAAAGGTATCCCGCTCACAAGGCCAAAGTTGAAAAATCCGATAAAAATTCAATTAAAATCAGAAATTGTAAGTGGGGCCACCAAACTTGTGCAGCAGGTACAGACCATCAGTCAAAATGATCATAGTAAGTTTTGTGAAAATCCACCCAATGGTTCCAGAGAAATAAGCTTCTAAGTGTATTCTATATTCAGCTCTAAAACATAGAAAAATAGGTCAAGGTCACCCATCTTTAAACTTGACCGAGACTTTGTCGATATACATCTTCACCGAAGAAATAAAATTCCTATGGTGAATCTTTTAAGAGATATCCCCCTTACAAGGTAAAAGTTAACGGACTCCAGATGGACAGCTTGGGTGACGACAATGGCCCATCAGCCTAAGGGCTAAAAATTACTGGAGACAATTTTTGTTTTAAAAGGAGAATATACAAAAATATAGGAGTCTAATGGAGCCCTGTATTATTTTAAAATCTGTGTTATTGTAACATTAGATATCTGTATTCCTGATTGATACATTCTTTCACTGTTTTTTTTTGTGTGATTTAACATTGTATGAGATAATACTGGTCAGTACACCTGCATTTGTCAGACACTGACAAGTCGGTGTAGGTTTGCTAAGATGAAGCACTGGTTCCCACAGTATTAGTAAACTGGCATAGTACAAAGGATGCTGAAAAACTATCACAACATCAGGTAATTCTCCAATCAGCGGTCAGTCATACTCAACTCCCACTTCCTGGAAAAACCTCATTTAGTGTACGTGACATTCTGGCATCATGTGACCTGGAAGTTTTAAACAAAAATGTTATGACCTTCACTCCCAAAACCCCTGAAGTTGGCAAACAATAATCAGTATTTCTAGCTGTACCCCACAACAAGGGACCCATGGGTCACGGCGCTCAGCTGATCGTGATTGGACTATAAATGTTTCTCCACTGTGATACTATATCGAGTCAATAAAGCTTATGAATATCGTGTACATGTTGGGCTATTATAAAGGAATGTAATGTAATATGTGAGTAAATGATAAATGAAATTACCTGACTGATGGATTAATAGAGTCAAATAAAGTGGTTTATTTTTTATTTATTTAGGAGGGGTTGAAAATTGTGATATATTTGAGCAAATATGAATGCAATGACAGCAGTAATAAGCAGTAGTAGAATGATGATAAGGCTATTTGTTGAAGGATCTAAAGTGTATGGTAGTCTGCAAGCGTTCAATTTGACAGATATGATGTTATGATTAACTATGCTGATGAAGTGATTTATGAATATGTGACTGTATGACACAATATCTCCTTAGTCTTGACAAGGTACATTATTGTGATGCCCACTATGTCTACATATTACACAATATTGACATAATTTCTGGCATGTACATAGGTACCTATGGACGAATAGTTATACAAAATATTAAAGTATGAATATATCTGATTCATCTTGTTCTTGCTTACTGAGGCTAACTTTGGGATGGGGTTCGGAGAAGGGAAAAGTGAGGGCAGCACGAAGGTGGATGTAGAAATATTCTATTGTAATGTTTTTCATTTATATAAGAATATGAAAAGCTAAGAGGAAAGGGGCCCTCCTACTTGGTTATAGTAAAGTTCTAAATATATGATTGCAAACTAATACTCTGAAAAGACTGTCATGAAGAAAAACAGTAAAAGTTTTGAGATACTGTGTTGCATACAAAAAATTTACAGATGGACAGGCAAGTGGACAGAATGGACTAATACCTTTATTTCACTTTCAAGAGAATAATGCATTTAAGTTTATATATAATCCTATTTTTTTAAGCAAATCCACTTTTTCCATTAAGAAGTTTTTATCTGAATCATTTTTTTAATTACAGGTTTATAAATTTTTAATTAAAAAACCTGAAAATATAATTTAAAATATTAGAATTGTTGCAAAAGTTGCAATCATTATATATACAGAGTAAAAAACATTGGGTCATATTATGCATACACATATATTTTATTATTTTTAAATCATAAATGTTTAAACTGATTTTAAAAGAAAATAATGCCACAACATGGCATCTACAAGAATATTCTTTGAATCACTATTAAAAAGTTTTGAACATTGGAGTTTTCAGGACATGCTTAATTTTATTCACCAAAATAAAATAAAAGTAAATTTGATAAAATAAAACATCTTTTCAAATAAAGTATACACACTGTTAGTTGAATGAGGGACAAACAATATCATTGTGCTAATTACTATCCGATTTTTAATTAATTACTGGAATTAATAGTCAATTTCACACCTGGTGAAGTTTTTACTCTTCTGAAGTAAGGGGTTACTTATCTCATGAACATGCACACTTTCACAGCAATACACCACTCTGTGGACACAATTAAATGTACACTTTAATCATTGTAACCCTGGTGGTTCAATACAAAATCTAAAATGTAGCATGTCCAAGAATAAAATAAAATACAGAAAATTATAACATTCATCTAGTTTATGCACCAGCTGGGGGGATTTGTGCAGGGCAGAGGGGAAGCCTGCTAGTAGTGGCCAAGCTGGGCCAAGGTAAGCTGCCTGGGGTGGGTTACATAATGCAAGTGAAGGCTGTACTACTAGGTGGGCTAGATGTAAACAACACTTGACATGGTGTATGAAAACATGAATAAAAGCTATTCATTCCAATAAATTTCTTTTGAAAGTTCAGATTTTAAAAGATTAAATCCTTATGCATATATGCTGGAAAAATTAAATCAACAGTGCCAAAGTTGGACAAAATTTAAGGTATTGATTTTTTATTTATGCTAATAACTTGAAAAATTTGCAAAATTCAGATCTAATTTTGGGTAAACAATTGAATCTTGATTAAATAAAGTTATATTCCTGAAAAAAAGTCTCTAGGTTCAGCAATTCTCATGTTAGGTGAGTAAATATATTTCCTGATTTTTTTAAAAATTGCATTATGTTTTGGCCCATAACTTCAAAATAATACCCAATACTGACCGAATTTTTGGTATGTTCATAGAAAATGTATAAAAGAATGTGAATACTAAATACGATCAAAAACAGATCAGTGGTTTTGATATTAGGCAGCCTTGAAGTGTAACAATGGCTTATTTTTATGGAAAACAGAGTTTTTTTTCCCTTAATATCTCGAAGGAACAAAGTCCTAATGACCCAATTTTCGGTATGGTAGGAGATTTTGGGGACATCTAAAATTATGTCAACAGCCTGGGGAGCATAGAGATGTGCACTGAATGACCTACAGTCATCAAAGTGGATTGCTTGACAATGTAAGGGAATACAACAAGAGCCTCCAAAAAAATTCAATATCTAGCCTAATTTTGCAGCTTTTATTTCAAATTTCAGATTTTAACAGATTAAATCCTTATGTATACATGGTGTGAAAATTAAATCCACAGTACTTACAGGAAAAAAACGTGCCATGGCCAAAGTTGGGCAAAATTTAAGGTACCAATTTTATATTTTTGCCAATATTTAAAAAAATTTAACAGATTTTGATCTAATTTTTGGTATACAATTAAATTTTGATTAATTAAAGTTGTATTACTGGAAAAAAGTCCCTACCTTTAGCACTTTTGGTCTTAAGTGACCAAATATCTTCCTGATTTTTTTACAAAGTCCATTATGTTTGGGCCCATAACTTTTTTAAATTATATAATACTGACTTAATATCTGGCATGTACATAGGAACTATATAGAGGAATATTTATGGTAAATATGAAGAAAACCAGATGAGTGGTTTTGATATTAGGCAGTCCTGAAGTGTGATAATAGATTTCTAATAAAAAATTGAGGTTTTTCCTTAATATCTCAAAGGAACGAAGTCCTATTGACCCAATTTTTGGCATGGTAGGAGATTATGGGGACATCTAACTGTATGCCAAAATTCAGATTCGTAGGTCCAACGGTGTCGAAACGTGCCAGTCTTACGGACGGACATCCAGACGGACGGACGGACGGACAGACAGACAGACGGACGACGGACAATGGACCATGACTATAGCTCAGATGACTTATAGTCAGCTGAGCTAAAAACTGTAAGGCACTGATAGAGCACACTATCCATGAGAGAGGCTGTCCCCTTGATTAAACAAAAGGCAACTCATAAAATGGTCATTAAGTAATCAATTTTAACAACTTAAACGTCAACTGATCTCTTCCTGTCATCATGATCAAACTAACAAAATTCATAAAAACCAGGTGATGTTTTAAAGCAAGCTATTCACCTACATTTTATGTAGAATTGACCTCACCACCACAGCCATTATGCGCCACCCTTTTCACCTAATTATGATATTGAGATCCTGAAATGCTCCTTCACAGAGGGCTTTCCATGCCCAAGGTTGAATGAGCTCTTTTCAACACAATTGTGACGTCACAAAGGTCCATGACGTATGATGTCACATTGATGACATCATCAACTGGAAATGCTCTATCTCTGTTCTCAAGTGTTGAGTCTACTGCAGTCATTGTGAACTGTTTTGCTATATTTTGGATTAATTGTCTCATTTGAATTACCTGCCAGGTAAGACACTGTCATTCACTTGGTACACGGAGGAATATGGCTCCTGCAACCTTTGGCCTAGAAATTTTTATACTGTCCCCTTTGTATAAACAAAATATCCCAGAAAACATGGCAACTAAGAAGTGAGGTACTGGTACAGCCAACATGTGTTAAATGTGGGAGAGGTCTCACAAATTAGGGAGTACAACAACCCTTGCATATACATACAGGATATGATATTTAATTCAACAGTGCTTACAGGAAAAAAAAGTTTAATATAATTATTTAATATCTAAAAACAGGCAGAGAGATGGAAAAACAAAGCAAATCACTTTAATTCCCATTCTACTGAGGCAGGAAAATAATGAACAAATGTTTGCACTAGATCCTCATCTTTTTTATTACATCAAATTTTTTTTCAAGTTTATTAAGTTTACTATAATAGAATAATTTAAGTTTATTAGTTTAACTACATATTTACAGTATAATATATATCTGAATATTTAAGTTGATTTACAATTCGAAATTGCATCAACATTTAAAGCTAATTTGGTCAGGTAACATCACATTATGCACAAAGATGTATTTATTATTTTTGTTCATATATTATATCTTTTAAATTTGCAAAACAATATATCCGAAAATAACACTTGATTCTGAATTCACAATTCTAAATTGCATCTTAATATATCCCTGATTTGGCTCATATATTATCAAATTATGCCTACTGAAGGGTTTAATTATAATATGCTTAACATATTGAAAAGAAAATTTATTTCTCTAAAAATTCTTCATTACCACAACATGGCATCTTTTGGATTACTCCTTGAATTACTATTTCAAGAAAAGGTTTGTACATTTGAGTGGAAACAGCTTTACAATTAAAGAAATACAGCTTGACAATGCAAATGAATACAACAGAGCCTCTGTAAAAAACTTCAATAACTAGCCTATTGTTTTAGCTTTTATTTTCAAATTTCAGAATTTAACAGATTAAATCCTTATGTATACCTGCTGTGAAATAAATCAAATGAACTTTCAGGGAAAAAATGTGCCATGGTTAAGGTTGGGCAACATTTAAAGTAATGATTTATATTTATGCAAATAATTTTTAAAATTTTTCAAAATTCAGATCTAATTTGGGGTATACAACTGAATCTTTTTCTTTAATTTTTTGAAGGAACAAAGTCACAGTGACCCAGTTTTCAGTTTGGTAGGAGATCTTGGGGACATCTAACAGTATGCCAAATTTTGTATACATAGGTCTAACGGTTTCAAAACGTGCCAATCTAATGGACAGACAGATAGATGAATGGCACGACAGACATATGGACAGACAATGGACCATAACTAAAGCTCAGATGACTGATAGTCAGCTGAGCTTTAAAATCATGTACACACTGAAACAGAATCCTTCAATTACAGTACAGCAATAAAGACAACTACCACCACCACTAGATATTCATCAAGATTATCAGGTAAATTAAATCGAATGTTGCCTCAGAAGAAATTGTTAATTATAATACTCAGAATTAGTACTTGATTTCAGCAGCAGATGACACCAGTGGCAGTTCTTTGCTTTGAGTAGATGTACAAAACCAAAACATGTCTGAATCCACATCTATGTGTGGTTTCGGTAAAGAAAACTGCTCTTTGAATTCCTTCCCTTTTTTTTTTCAGATGTAACATTTCATGGCAGACAAACAAACAAAAAACAGCAAACAAGAACAAGCACTAATGAGACAAACATAACCTGTCTGGTTGCAGTATTTAACACAGGTGACAGAATGTGACAGAGTATTTGTTACATGCTGATGGGCATTTCATGCTCAGTAACGATAAACGAGGAAATCTGACGGAACAAGCTGAATGGGATAACTGTGGACACAGCGTCTCGGTGTCAGAAGTGCGGCAGAGTGTATGAGCCCACATAGGGGTGACTGACAACCAGTAGAGGAGGTGGCAGGGCTCCCACTGTTAACATTAAGTGGCTTGTCTCTTGTCTATTGTTGCTGAAGCAGTAGCAGAAAAGAAGAAAATGGCTGAGACAGTCGTGACACCATTCTGTTAATATCCTCTGGCTTCTGGAGTTAACTGCACTGGCTTACGACTGTTACATTGTTCGGGGGCCCATGTGTTTACCCTTAATGACTTGAACCGTTTTAAATTCAGTGGCTTTACAGCCATGGTCATTGCCGTTCCCCGGAACCAAACCTTAATTACATACAGTACGATCAGCCCCTGGGGGGAAGTGTCATAAATTCATGGAACTTCCATCGAACAGACGGGGCAGGCAGCAGGGCAGATCAAAGTGTTCATCAAAGAGAAAACTCCCTATAACGCCACTGACACAGGTGATGTTAGAGGAGGGGCATTCAAAGCCTACGCCCGACGCAGGCAGCTGTTTCAAAAGAGAAAGCGTCTTCTGTATAGGTTTATGTCTTCGTTTATTCTCCAGACATAAAGTGAGAAAACGGCAGCATTCTCACTTGCACTCTCCAACATATACTGCCTTTATGTCCACCATCACAAGCACAACATGACGGCCAAGCAGGATCCAGGAGACCCCCAAACCAGGTTAAAGAGACACCCAATGAACAACTCAATAACCAGCGTCATGAACATCTTTCCCATCACGGACATAAGTCCCAAATGAGTAACATACTGTCGCCATTTTGTCCAAGACCTCGTTCCGACTTGATCCAGCTTCTTAACGACCTTTAGTGTTTACTTCTGACCAATAAACAACCATCTTGTCCACAACTTCACTTAAAGTTACTGAAAATCTGTTAGTTGGTAATAAACCCTGCTGAGGTATCACTTTATTGGATTTATCTTGTCAATCAGTCTGGAGGCACAAAAATCAACAAGTACTTATGAAAAATCCTTAATTAATCTTCAAAAGCTTGTATTAAAAGAGCCACAGAGTACCTGATTTCTGTATTAGCAGGCAGGTAGTGTATTCCTGGCAAGATGACCAACAATTCCCCTCAGGAGATATTCAAACTAAACATGAGTAGTGTAGAACAGATGATCTCCCCTTAAAGATATTATTTCCTTTATAAATTAGTCTTTGGAAAACCTCCCCTTTTTCCTTATTAATTTTCTCTTTAAAAGACTGTGCCATTTTAATAACACTCTGATTGACCTTTAACCTTTGACCAACATGGCCACTAAAGCACACTCAAGATTGGTAGCTAGAAACCCCTCATATGAATAGATTCACTGAGGACAAACATACTAAACGTTTCCATTGACCTAAAGCAAACCATTTTTGCAGTAATTGTTGGAATTATTGTAAAGGCAATTAAAGCAAGATATTTCCTGATAAGTAAATGTAATTGTAAAGAGTGTAAGAAATTTGTATAAAATTCTAAAACAATCGAAACAGAAAAAGGTTAATTAAACAAGTGACCCATGGGTCATGACACTCAGCTGACTGGGAAGAGATTCGCAAAAGGAAATTTTATCATCTAAATGGTAGTATATACCCATTCAACTGAAGCATCAAACAGATTAACCAACAGGGCAAGATTGCATATGTATATAATTATATATCTCAAAAACAGAGAAAAAATGTGTAAACTTTAAACAAGGCCTACAAGCCTAATGCGAATCTGTGCAAAGTTTAGGAGTATGAATGGAGGTTTATTTTGAAAATTTAATATTGATCCTCCTAAGTCCTGCATATCTACCTTAGTCATTATGATTTCAGCAAAATGGACGTTTCTGACCTGCAAGTTTCGGACTAGGACATTTTAAAACCAGAATATGGGTAGTCAACAAACCACTATGTGTATCCGCAGAAATCGGAGTGGGACGGGTGAAGTGGGGCATGGATTAAGTGGCAAGGGGAATAGAGCGTGATGTGTTGCATATTAGCATGGATGTCTGCAGCTTAAACGTGAATGTAGGTGGTGCAACCTGTCATAAAATCAAGAAAATTGTCCAGGATGTATAAACCTGCAAAATTTCAGGTGGATAAGTCAAACCACTGCTGAGATATGAGTGATTTTATCCCAAGGAAGATCAACACATGGGTGCTGTGCATAAGTGGTTGCAGGTGGCACCACCAGTTTTGCCTATGATGAAGAGCTATGTGAGATCTATACACAAGCAAAATTTTGGCCCAATCGGTCAAACGGTTCCAGAGATATGAGCTTGGATGTCTGCAGAGTAAACGTGAATGTAGGTGGCGCCACCTGTCATAAAATTGAGAAAGCTGTCCAGGATGTATAAACCTGCAAAATTTCAGGTGGATAAGTCAAACCACTGCTGTGATATGAGTGATTTTATCCTAAGGCAGATGAACAGATGGATGCTGTGCATAAATTGTTCCAGGTGGCGCCACCTGTTTTGCCTATGATGAATAGCTATGTGAGATCTATACACAAGCAAAATTTTGGCTCAATCGGTCAAACGGTTCCCGAGATATGAGCTTGGATGTCTGCAGAGTAAACGTGAATGTAGGTGGCGCCACCTGTCATAAAATTGAGAAAGCTGTCAAGTATGTAAAATACCTGCAAAATTTCAGGTGGAAAAGTCAAACCACTGCTGAGATATGAGTGATTTTACCCTAAGGCAGATGAACAGATGGATGCTGTGCATAAATGGTTGCCGGTGGCGCCACCAGTTTTGCCTATGATGAAGAGCTATGTGAGATCTATACACATGCAAAATTTTGGCCTAATCGGTCAAACAGAGATATGAGCTTGGATGTCTGCAGAGTAAATGTAAATGTAGGTGGTGACACCTGTCATAAAATCGAGAAACCTGTCCAGGATGTATAAACCTCCCAATTTTCCGGTTGGATAAGTCAAACCACTGCGAGGTAAGATCTAATTTTGAGTATACAATTTAATTTTGATTAATTTAAGTTATATTACTGGAAAAAAAGTCCATAGCTTTAACATGTTTTGTGTTAAGTGATCAAATATCTTTCCTGATTTTTTACAAAATGCATTATGTTTGGGCCCATTACTTTTTTAAATTATATTATACAAACATAATTTCTGGCATGTACATAGGAACTATATAGGGGAATATTTATGGTAAATATGAGGAAAAACAGATGAGCAGTTTTGATATTAGGCAGTCCTGAAGTGTGATAATAGGTTTTTAATAAAAAATAGAGGTTTTTCCTTAATTTCTAAAAGGAACGAAGTGGCAAAGACCCAGTTTTCGGCTTGGTAGGAGATCTTTGGGACATCTAACATGATGCCAAATTTTGGATTCCTAGGTCTTACAGTTTCAAAATGTGCCACATCTACGGACGGACGGACGGACGACGGACAATGGACCACGACTATAGCTCAGATGACTTATAGTCAGCTGAGCTAAAAAAATCATAAAAATTTGAAAAAATAGAGGTGGCACACCCAGTCTGCAGAAACTGACGGAACATCTCATGATCAAAAAGTGTGCCAAAAATCAGACCATCAGTGTTGTAGTTATTAAATACTGCAGTTTTTGTATCAAATTTTTCATTTTTCTGGGGGGGGGGGGTATTTTGGAGCCATACAGCTTAAAGGATATTGGTAACAGAGACCTAATTTCAGGTTTCCATGGAGACTTTTCATTGGTCTTCCTGTGTGTCAAGAATGAATATTCAAGGTCCAGTTGTTATAATTTGTGCCCTGTTAACAGATGTTCATATCTTTAAAGGTCTCAAAAATAGAGAAAAAAATTCGTAAAAAAACCCCGAAAAAATATAGGTGGTGCCACCAGTCTCCAGAAACTGATGAAACACTCCAAGATCAATATCTATGCAAACAATTATGGTGATCTCTGCATTACTTGTTCAGATAATTCAGCTTTTGTATCAAATTTTCCATTATTGAGGGATACTTTGGAGTCCTATAGCTTGAAGGATATGGGTAACAGAGACCTTATTTCAGGTTTCCATGGAGACTTTTCATGGGTCTCCCTGTGTGTCAAGAATGAAGATTTTAGGTCCAGTCGTTACTATTTGTACCCTGCTGACAGGTAACTACATCCTTAAAGGTCTCAAAAATAGAGAAAAAAAAATGGTAAAAATTTGAAAAAAATACAGGTGGCGCCACAAGTCTGCATGAACAGGAGATTTTTCATGGACCTCTCAAAATGTCAGGTTACAAGATTCTAGGTCCAGCAGTTATGATTTGTGCCTGATTAACGGACAGTCGGACAGACGGACAACAGACAAAGAGTGATCGCTATAGCTCAGATGACTTACAGTCAGCTGAGCTAAAAAGGAATCAGTGCAGACTGTTACATCTACCTCCAGTTTGTTGTACATATATCATTAAAAGACCTGTTCTTATTGTGGTTATATAATGTACATTCCTGTCTGTGACATGAGCTGCATCATTGCCAGGAGCCCCATTATCCCAGGTACTACACCAGGCCAGCCACTCCTGGAGAGCCAGACTCATCCAGGAGAAACAATCAATGCTGATCAATCAAACTGTTATCTATGTATCATTTGATTTTTATCATATTTTTTCTGGTGCTGTAGGTGGTGCTGACTTCTGAATGAGCATGATGGTACTTGTTTGATATGAAATTATGAACACTTTAGTTACTTTAAATGACCAATCGGGAAGTGATCATTTGTCATCAAGACTTTGTAAAAAATAGAGGTACTTTTTAGGAACAACCCAAAAATCATACGTCATTAACACAAATACAAGAGTAATTCTCAGGATTTCTTTTTTAGGAATAATCAAACAGTCATACTTTGTAATGAAGATACTTGCATGATTATCCATGATAAACCAGAACTTTCATCCATTAACATGAAGGAACCATGGATTATCATTAATCTAAATGAGATATCACACGTTCAGGTGCCAGACATTTTTATCCAACCATGACATCAAAGAGGCTTGTACTTAACCTTATATATTTGATGCCAAACACAACTGTCCTAATAGCATGCGAAACTCCTATTCAGGTACCTAAATACCTTATTTTTAGAGTGATGTCTACACTGTATTTTTTTTTTTTTTTTTTGCAAAGTTAGTAATTTATCGTAATTCAGTGTTACCTCATCTGTTATCTATATTTGAAGTCGGTCCTGTATCGTTAGTGATTTTTATTTATAGAACAAGCACCTGCCACAGACAGGTATACCTCTAATGATCAATACTGGCTGGTCAGTTGCTATCACGGGACCACAGACGGCATGGCTGACAGTGTCGTAAAACTACAGAATTGTCAATCAAACAAGTGATTAACTACACATCTGTAATGAAAAAACAATCTCTAAACTATAGAAAATGAAAAACTAACAATCACTAATTGTTGTTAGGTATTATAATGTGATGGTTGGGTATATAATCTGATATCACAAACAATATCAGTCTCATCTGACTTTACATTTTGCCTTCCTGGTTTCTCTGCATATCCATTCCTGTCACATTTCTGAGTGCCCAAGGCAGCATACAACTCCAGCAGCATCAACAGGAGCTGTTTGTTCTTCATTTGCCTGCTGCCCTTGACATGTGTCCATTCACCCCTTGGTAGGGAGGAGAGGGCACATCCTTGGGGTGAAGACTTTGATCAGGAGTCTCCGATCAGTTTGTCTGAACATGTCTGAAACCTACAACCTTTCAGTAAAAATGCAGTGCCTTAACCATGACCTCACTGTGCTCCACAAATACAACAATACGTTAAATGTTTATGAATTTCACTGATCTGCACAGGAAAAACAGCTTTCCGATAAATGTTTTTTTTTCATTTGCAGCCTTGATTTTTAAATATCAATGAATTGTTAGGTTCCATGGATCTGTAAAAGTTAACAACTGGAAAGACAATTGCATGCATAAGGAGAAGCTGGTAGGACCGTGTTCAGATGGTAACTACTGGTGGCTGATGTCAGAGACAGGTTGCGGCTCGGTAGCTCCATTCATTTGACCAGAGTTGCCTTGTCTAGACACTCTATTTGCAAGTTCCATCGGGAGCACGTTTTCCCATTTTTCTGATTACACAACTGCTTCCTACATGTGTAACACATGTATAATTGTTTTTTCTTCTGGTCACGACATACCTATGGGAAGCCTCATCTAGTTTTAAAGTAATAGAATACCGGTTCCTGGACTCATCCAGGTCACACTGATATTGTCATCTGCGGGAGGGCTTCTTATTTATTTATCTTTTTTGCCATTCTGTTCAATGATTTAATTCATATGAAAACTTCTCACCTCATGTGGCTCGTATAAATGTACCAATTTACTGTTTGAAAAAATTCTGAGGAAAACATTTATTACTGATACCAGCAACTCCCGCAGGCAATTTTAACATGCAGTCATCATCAGAACTGGTTATATGTACTTGCAAAAAGATGAAATTTCAATTTGACTCTATATTGTATATTCTTCACAAAAAGCATATTATTTATAGCTGCAGAAATATAAAATTTCAATTTAGCTGGGTAACTGATATTTCTCACTGTATGTACGACTGTATCCCCAGAATGAATGTTGGGGATACCCTGGTTTGAGCATGCTCAAGCCACCTCAAAGAATCCTTGTTAGTGAGTTGTGAGTGAGATAACTAAAAAAAAATATTTCACAGATCTTCTTCAAACTTGACATATGTGTTTCTAAATAGGTCAGAGGATGAAGTCTATTGTAAGTGGAGAGATGGCCTTTACTAAGAGAGTTTATGAAAATCTCATAAAATTTTAAATATCACAGGAAAGGCTTCATGGCTTGGTGCTAAAATCAGGTTGACTAAAGATCTTGAATAGCTTTGTCTTTTACAGAAGACTAGTAAGGCCACCTTTAATTCTTTATATAAAGAAGAAAATTCAATTTGACTAAATTTTTAATCTTAATCTGCAATGATGCAGTAACTACTAGTTGAATTCTGATTAAGTATATAAAGTAACATATTTCACACAAGTATTTCTCTAATTTACTAAATACCAGTAGAGTGAATAAAATCACCTGTGTTGGTGTAATTTATTTTAATAATTTAGTGTCACGGTGTAATTGCAAAGGTGTAAAATATTTGTCCTAAAACTAATAAAACAAATACATCATGATGTAATTAGGAATTCAAGGTATCAAAAAAGTCTGCTCAGAAACTATTCTGTAAGCTTTTTTTACTCTACCTTTAATGTAATAAAGAATTAAAAAAAAACAGATTTTCATTAAGTTTAAAGTGTCAAAAAACCTATCATAAAAGTACCTTGAATTTGTAATTTATAATTACATTTTAACAGCCTAAGCAAACTCTTGGAAAACCTAAACTAGTGAGACATGGAGTGTGAGACTGAGAAATAATTGGTATAAAAAATCATTTTTTAACATCCCCAGAAATAAAATCAGTGGAAAAAATTTTAACTGCATGTTCATAGTAGCATCATTACGAAGCCATCACTGTGCCCTCTCCAAATGCAGACTTGTCCCTGTCACTAACCAATGTCCATCTGCTGACGGAAGGCACAAAAACTTATCTCGCTAATGGGGCCAAAGGAGCCTTTAGGTGTCACCAAACGATGTCAATGTGGCACACAAATATAACGGCATGTGTTCCTCCGCCACTGACAAAGCTGATATCACTATCATCCTGGTTGTCATGGTGAAGGTGAATTGCATGTTCAGTCTGTATTTCTTGCTGCTGAGTATGCTATTTATGCACAAACTTTTCAATAATTAACAATCTTGTCCACCTGCTAGTTTTATCTCCTGTGGGGCTCACATGTTAAGAAACACATTATGGAATCTTTTTTACCCTGAAATTCATCCCCCAAACTGTCCTTTTATTAATGCTTAATAATGCTCTCAAATATTAGTTTTAGGTATTTCAAGGGTTTTTAACTAAACTAATTGTTTAGTTAACTGTTAAATATTGATGTATTATAAGCATTTAGTTCCTGATGTATTGGCAAGGTGTACTTTATTCTAAGAGTACAACTGGAGTTTGTGTAAAAGTTACTAACACTACTGTGTAAAAGTTACAAACACAACTGTGTAAAAGTTACACTACTGTGTAAATTTTACTCACACTACTGTGTAAAAGTTACTAACACTACTGTTTTAAGGTTACTAACACTACTGCGTAAAAGAAACCAACACTACTGTGTAAAATTTACTAACACTACTGTGTAAATGTTACTAACACTACTGTGTAAATGTTACTAAGACTACTGTGTAATAGTTACTCACACTACTGTGTGAAAGTTACTAACACTACTGTCTAATTTAAGTTACTAACACTACTGCGTAAAAGTTACAAACACTACTGTGTAAAAGTTACTAACACTACTGCCTAAATGTTACTAACACTACTGTGTAAAATTTACTAACACTACTGTGTAAATGGTACTAACACTACTGTGTAAATGTTACTAACACTACTGTATAAAGGTTATGAACACTACTGTGTAAAAGTTCCTAACACTACTTGTAAAATAACCTAACACTACTAACACTACTGTATAAAAGTTACTAACACTACTGTGTAAAAGTTACAAACACTACTGTGTAAAAGTTACTAACACTACTGCGTAAATGTTACTAACACTACTGTGTAAAATTTACTAACACTACTGTATAAAGGTTATGAACACTACTGTGTGAAAGTTACTAACACTACTGTCTAATTTAAGTTACTAACACTACTGCGTAAAAGTTACAAACACTACTGTGTAAAAGTTACTAACACTACTGCCTAAATGTTACTAACACTACTGTGTAAAATTTACTAACACTACTGTGTAAATGTTACTAACACTACTGTGTAAATGTTACTAACACTACTGTATAAAGGTTATGAACACTACTGTGTGAAAGTTACTAACACTACTGTCTAATTTAAGTTACTAACACTTCTGCGTAAAAGTTACAAACACTACTGTGTAAAAGTTACTAACACTACTGCCTAAATGTTACTAACACTACTGTGTAAAATTTACTAACACTACTGTGTTAATGGTACTAACACTACTGTGTAAATGTTACTAACACTACTGTATAAAGGTTATGAACACTACTGTGTAAAAGTTCCTAACACTACTTGTAAAATTACCTAACACTACTAACACTACTGTATAAAAGTTACTAACACTACTGTGTAAAAGTTACAAACACTACTGTGTAAAAGTTACTAACACTACTGCGTAAATGTTACTAACACTACTGTGTAAAATTTACTAACACTACTGTGTAAATGTTACTAACACTACTGTGTAAATGTTACTAACACTACTGTATAAAGGTTATGAACACTACTGTGTAAAAGTTCCTAACACTACTTGTAAAATTACCTAACACTACTAACACTACTGTATAAAAGTTACTAACACTACTGTGTAAAAGTTACAAACACTACTGTGTAAAAGTTACTAACACTACTGCGTAAATGTTACTAACACTACTGTGTAAAATTTACTAACACTACTGTGTAAATGTTACTAAC
Organism: Sipunculus nudus; assembly: GCA_026874595.1. Classification (NCBI taxonomy): domain Eukaryota; kingdom Metazoa; phylum Annelida; class Sipuncula; order Golfingiida; family Sipunculidae; genus Sipunculus; species Sipunculus nudus. Next base: position 10,651,220 of record CM049314.1, on the reverse strand, counting down.
ACTACTGTGTAAATGTTACTAACACTACTGTATAAAGGTTATGAACACTACTTGTAAAATTACCTAACACTACTAACACTACTGTATAAAAGTTACTAACACTACTGTGTAAAAGTTACTAACACTACTGAGTGTGTACAAGTTACAAATGTTGTACTAACTTAAGGTTGTGTAAAACTATTCTTGGTCTGCACATGTGAAGATCAGATGATGGACAGACCCATCGCTATAGCTTAGCATGACTGAAAGTCAGCACAGCTGAAAACTACACAGTGTTAATTATGCATGGTTAACTTTTATAAATGCCACAGGTATACAAGATAGACAGGGTCCAGGTCTTGGAAAAACTGGTTAAAGAGTTGAACATGTGCTTGAAGGCAACTAAATTACAATGTATGTTTCATTGGGATGATATACCATATGTCAACAGTTCTTGGTTAATTTGAGAACCTGCAGAAAACATTTATCACAATAAACTTAAAATACTTTACCCTAAGTGCTGAGGATGATTAACATTCAGCACCGCAAATCTCAGCAATAATTTAAGAGCGACATGGCACCCAGTATATCCAATCTGGACAACCTTGGTAGCCATGCAAGCTGACTGTTAATCATTATTTGATACCAACCAGTTACATCATTTATTTTGAAAAATAGATTTTAAATGATTCATGAAATCTGCACATTGTGCAGGAGTGGTATGCATCATTGAGAATGATTAACCCCTACGTTCTTGCTTGATGCAACTCCAGAGGCCAGAGTTGTTCTGACGAGAACACACCCAAGTGGCAACAAGAACAGTGTTCACGCTATGATTAACCTGGGAATTCTAACCTAATTTGACCCTTGAGAATTGGTAGTGCCAAAAAACAGCAAGTGGGGCTAAAAACCGGAGCAGATGCATAATTCATTGAATCAAGACTGCCGACACCAAAAAAAGTTCAAACGGTGTGTCTATAGGTACATTTATGATCATTTTTATTTTATAAAAACAACAATCAGAATTATATGGAAACAGAATTATACTGAAAGAGTATATTACATTACATAAGTAATTTTTTTTTTTATATGCTCTTAAAATCTTGATCAGTATACTTCAATCGATCAGAACCTCAATACATATTATACCTGGCAAATAAAGTATTAAAGTTATCAGTCTCTTTTTCATATTAAAACTGTGTTTACATGTGTGTGTATATACATAAATGTGTGAAGAATAACTAACATAATTTTGTAACTTTTGTGTTTCCATGTGTAAGTCATTGTATATTTGTTTGTGCGTATATATACATAGAAAGCACAACAGGAACAATTTTTACACATCGGGGCTGTGTGAACTCAGGGATTCAGGGTAAAATGACATCATTAATTCCACCAACTTTTTGAGGAAGACCTGCTAGATCCACTGTACAACACAACTACAATTCATGTGTATATACACACATGGAAGCACAGCTACAGTCTACAGATAGTGCTGTCTACTGCTTATAGATGAAGAAGACACTGAGATAGTGCCGTCTATTGGTTATACATAAAGAAGACAATGAGAAAGTGCTGTCTACAGGTTATAGATGAAGAAGACTCTGAGATAGGTCTGTCCACTGGTTATAGATGAAGACACACTGAGATAATGCTGTCTACTGGTTATACATGAAGAAGACAATGAGAAAGTGCTGTCTACTGGTTATACATGAAGAAGACATTGAGAAAGTGCTGTCTACTGGTTATACATGAAGAAGACAATGAGAAAGTGCTGTCTACTGGTTATACATGAAGAAGACATTGAGAAAGTGCTGTCTACTGGTTATACATGAAGAAGACAATGAGAAAGTGCTGTCTACTGGTTATACATGAAGACAATGAGAAAGTGCTGTCTACTTGTTATAGATGAAGACACACTGAGATAATGCTGTCTACTGGTTATACATGAAGAAGACATTGAGAAAGTGCTGTCTACTGGTTATACATGAAGAAGACAATAAGAAAGTGCTGTCTACTGGTTATAGATGAAGAAGACATTGAGAAAGTGCTGTCTACTGGTTATACATGAAGAAGACAATGAGAAAGTGCTGTCTACTGGTTATACATGAAGACAATGAGAAAGTGCTGTCTACTGGTTATACATGAAGAAGACATTGAGAAAGTGCTGTCTACTGGTTATACATGAAGAAGACATTGAGAAAGTGCTGTCTACTGGTTATACATGAAGAAGACAATGAGAAAGTGCTGTCTACTGGTTATACATGAAGAAGACAATGAGAAAGTGCTGTGTACTGGTTATACATAATGAAGACACTGAGATAGTGCAGTCTACTGGTTATAGATGAAGAAAACACTGAGAGAGGTCTGTCCACTGGTTATAGATGAAGACACACTGAGATAATGCTGTCTACTGGTTATACATGAAGAAGACAATGAGAAAGTGCTGTCTACTGGTTATACATGAAGAAGACAATGAGAAAGTGCTGTCTACTGGTTATACATGAAGAAGACAATGAGAAAGTGCTGTCTACTGGTTATACATGAAGAAGACATTAAGAAAGTGCTGTCTACTGGTTATACATGAAGAAGACAATGAGAAAGTGCTGTCTACTGGTTATACATGAAGAAGACAATGAGAAAGTGCTGTCTACTGGTTATTGATGAGAAGACTGAGATAGTGCTGCCTACTGGTTATACATAATGAAGACACTGAGATAGTGCAGTCTACTGGTTATAGATGAAGAAAACACTGAGAGATGTCTGTTCACTGGTTATAGATGAAGACACACTGAGATAATGCTGTCTACTGGTTATACATGAAGAAGACATTGAGAAAGTGCTGTCTACTGGTTATACATGAAGAAGACAATGAGAAAGTGCTGTCTACTGGTTATACATGAAGAAGACAATGAGAAAGTGCTGTCTACTGGTTATACATGAAGAAGACATTAAGAAAGTGCTGTCTACTGGCTATACATGAAGAAGACAATGAGAAAGTGCTGTCTACTGGTTATACATGAAGAAGACAATGAGAAAGTGCTGTCTACTGGTTATACATGAAGAAGACATTAAGAAAGTGCTGTCTACTGGTTATACATGAAGAAGACATTAAGAAAGTGCTGTCTACTGGTTATACATGAAGAAGACAATGAGAAAGTGCTGTCTACTGGTTATACATGAAGAAGACAATGAGAAAGTGCTGTCTACTGGTTATTGATGAGAAGACTGAGATAGTGCTGCCTACTGGTTATACATAAAGAAGACACTGAGAGAGTGCAGTCTACTGGTTATAGATGAAGACACACTGAGATAATGCTGTCTACTGGTTATACATGAAGAAGACAATGAGAAAGTGCTGTCTACTGGTTATAGATGAGAAGACTGAGATAGTGCTGCCTACTGGTTATACATAAAGAAGACACTGAGATAGTGCAGTCTACTGGTTATAGATGAAGAAAACACTGAGATAGGTCTGTCCACTGGTTATAGATGAAGACACACTGAGATAATGCTGTCTACTGGTTATACATGAAGAAGACAATGAGAAAGTGCTGTCTACTGGTTATACATGAAGAAGACATTGAGAAAGTGCTGTCTACTGGTTATACATGAAGAAGACAATGAGAAAGTGCTGGCTACTGGTTATACATGAAGAAGACAATGAGAAAGTGCTGTCTACTGGTTATACATGAAGAAGACAATGAGAAAGTGCTGTCTACTGGTTATACATGAAGAAGACAATGAGAAAGTGCTGTCTACTGGTTATTGATGAGAAGACTGAGATAGTGCTGCCTACTGGTTATACATAATGAAGACACTGAGATAGTGCAGTCTACTGGTTATAGATGAAGAAAACACTGAGAGAGGTCTGTCCACTGGTTATAGATGAAGACACACTGAGATAATGCTGTCTACTGGTTATACATGAAGAAGACAATGAGAAAGTGCTGTCTACTGGTTATACATGAAGAAGACAATGAGAAAGTGCTGTCTACTGGTTATACATGAAGAAGACATTGAGAAAGTGCTGTCTACTGGTTATACATGAAGAAGACATTAAGAAAGTGCTGTCTACTGGTTATACATGAAGAAGACAATGAGAAAGTGCTGTCTACTGGTTATACATGAAGAAGACAATGAGAAAGTGCTGTCTACTGGTTATTGATGAGAAGACTGAGATAGTGCTGCCTACTGGTTATACATAAAGAAGACACTGAGATAGTGCAGTCTACTGGTTATAGATGAAGACACACTGAGATAATGCTGTCTACTGGTTATACATGAAGAAGACAATGAGAAAGTGTTGTCTACTGGTTATAGATGAGAAGACTGAGATAGTGCTGCCTACTGGTTATACATAAAGAAGACACTGAGATAGTGCAGTCTACTGGTTATAGATGAAGAAAACACTGAGATAGGTCTGTCCACTGGTTATAGATGAAGACACACTGAGATAATGCTGTCTACTGGTTATACATGAAGAAGACAATGAGAAAGTGCTGTCTACTGGTTATACATGAAGAAGACAATGAGAAAGTGCTGTCAACTGGTTATAAATGAAGAAGACAATGAGAGAGTGCTGTCTACTGGTTATAGATGAGAAGACTGAGATAGTGCTGCCTACTGGTTATACATAAAGAAGACACTGAGACAGTGCAGTCTACTGGTTATAGATGAAGAAAACACTGAGATAGTGCTGTCTACTGGTTATAGATGAAGAGACTCTGAGATAGTGCTTTCTACTGGTTATAGATGGAGAAGACACTGAGATAGTGCTGCCTACTTGTGGTACTTGAACAAGACTCTGAGATAGTGACTACTGGTTTGAGATGAAGAAGACACTCAGATATGCTGCATACTGGTTATAGATAAAGAAGACACTGAGATAGTGCTGTCTACTGGTTATAGATGAAGAAGACGCTGAGATAGTGCAGCCGACTGGTTATAGATGAAGAAGACGCTAAGATAGTGCTGCCTACTTGTTATACTTGAAGAAGACTCTGAGATAGTGCTGCCTACTGGTTATAGATGATGAAGAAGACTCTGAGATAGTGCTGCCTACTGGTTGTAGATGGAGAAGACACTGAGATAGTGCTGCCTACTTGTTATACTTGAAGAAGACTCTGAGATAGTGCTGCCTACTTGTTATACTTGAAGAAGACTCTGAGATAGTGACTACTGGTTTGAGATGAAGAAGACACTGAGATAGTGCTGCCTACTGGTTATACATAAAGAAGACACTGAGATAGTGCTGCATACTGGTTATAGATAAGAAGACTCTGAGATAGTGACTACTGGTTATAGATGTGGTTATAGATGAAGAGGACTCTGAGATAGTGACTACTGGTTATAGATAAAGAAGACGCTGAGATAGTGCTGCCGACTGGTTATAGATGAAGAAACTCTGAGATAGTGCTGCATACTGGGTTAAAGATAAGAAGACTCTGAGATAGTGACTACTAGTTATAGATGAAGAAGACTGAGATAGTGCTGCCTACTGGTTATAGATGAAGAAGACACTGAGATAGGGCTCTCTACCGCTTATAGATGAAGAAGACACTGATTTTTTTTTATGTTTCATGTTTGCTGTATCACTATTTGTCATATGGTTACCATCATAATCATTCAGTAACAGACTGTGTCCCCTTCAGGCTAAGGCCACAACTTTAAAACAAGCAGAAAAACTTAAGAACAGGAGTGATCTGTAGGAGATCAATAAGAGATGAGAATTAACAAGAGAAAGCTCACTCTTTCCACATTCTGATCCACTAAATAATGCTATCCAACTAATCAACAGGTCAATCAAAAGTGTTAAAATAACCAAAATTGTGATTTTTACCAGAAAAATTCAAAAAGGTTACATCATTTTATCAACACAAAACAAGATTTTATGTGTTTGATCAACTTTGCATTTACCATATTTTTCACTGTGATAATTTTACAGACAAGGAACATTTTAGTTTATGTAATTTTGAGATTTTAACATTATTATAGGTAACAGAATATTCATCTTTGGATCAAATGAAAAATGTCTAAAACATCAAAGGCAAGTGGTTAGGCAACTGGAAAGAAGATTTTCCAGGCATCTAGCCCATGGTTAAGTACAGACCACTGACTGTGCTGGGTATTTATACAACAAATGGGGACCAAGTAGTGACTACAATCATTCCAATAAATACACCTTTATTTTGACAAAGATTTCAAGAACCACTGCTTTTTACTCTCGTAAATGTTAGCATAGACTTAATGTTTTTACCATACATTTTAGGACCCATTCAGGATACCTTTTTTTCTCTACAAATCCCCCAGCTCCATCTTTAGAAAAGGTATGTTAGATATTTGAGCAGTCCTGCAGAGACAGTCCTTACTTCATTGTCACATATTTCTATGTACACTAGACACCCAGATAGTGTTTCAAAATACTTTCAAACTGTACAAAAAGGAAAATTTTACAATTATAAAAGGTCTCTGAATTTTTTTCAAGGATTGAGACCTTTTTTTTAAATTTAGTGTAGTCTATTCATAAATTTTCAAGATTTTATTTTTTATATATATTTTCCTGTTTTATACTTTTTCATAATTTTCCAATTTAATCTTTTTCCATCAGTTTAAGAACTTCATATGAACCTTCCAATGTCTATTAATTTATGAAGATAATCCTATATAGTTAATCAACCCATGTTATGCATACGGTGCCAATCAGAATCCCTGCAACATTCTGTTAATCAGACAATAAGGCAAATCTCTAAGGCTCCACTGAAATTTTACCATCTTCCCTGGCAGCTTTGTCCCGGTTTAAACTGGGTGTATTTACCTTTGAAGTATATTTCTATTACTGTTACCTGTATATCAAACTTCTAAAGGTCTGCAGTATTATCACCAAGATAATAATGTCTTAAAGGACACCTTTCTCAAATATCTTCCAAGCAAATGTGTCAATACAAAGTAACATTGTCATGGAGACATAACATTGTCATGGACACATGACACACAAAGCTCAAAGCATCAGGTTGACAGAGTTACTTGTTGACTACGGAATACCTTCATCTCTTAATTGTTAAGTTCTATTTCAGAGCAGACATGCCTTTGAGACTATGTCTAGCTATCTAAGCTTTGTTGATTACAGAAGATCTTTCCCTTAAAACATTTGTGTAGCTCTCTTGTCACATTTATTTCTTTGCACACTTTAGTAGCCTGTATAATTACATTATTTCTGTTTTTCATTTCTCAGACTAATAATTTATTTAATTTTTTGACTGCCATTTTAATAATAGATTACAAGTTTACCTTCTGAGAACTAAATAATAATCACAATGTCTTCTTTATCTCTGATCTGTAACTCTAAACATTCTTCAGAGTCTAATTCCCATAAAAACTTACAGGTTGTTACAATGTCTTTATTTTCAGCATGCTGTTGTTGACCAGTGGATGTTTTCCTTTTTTTCTTACAAATAACCCTAAAATTGCAAAACTGAAGAAAGAATGATGAAAAACCCATGAACACAGCTTTGAAAATCCACGTTAAAATCTTTGAGAACATGTATCTAAGTTCTGGACTAAAACATTTGTGATAAAATGTTAATAATTTCTTAAAAATTTATTATCTTTTTGTACATTGGATAGTTGAATCACTGACAGTGAAAAATGGGAGCCCTGACTCACTGTTTTCATTTTTATTTAGATCTTAAAGCAGCAGATAGAGAGAGACTTATCATTGGTAGAAGCCTTCTACAGACAAATGATATACTAACCAATGGAAAAGATATTACAAGTATGCAAAATAAAGCTTCAATTGTCTTTACTCAATTATTAGTGATTTAAATTCATATATTGAAATAATGGTCCTATTTTTCAGTTTAGTGTCAATATACAATGACCTTATCAAACCTCCCAGTACTTAATCTATACTGTTTGCATTTTTATCAGTCCCTGACCATGCCATATTTGAATGGCTATCTCTGACATGTGTGCTGTCTATATTGGTATCCGATGTGCTACTCCTTACCATTGTTTTTATCTCCTCCAGTAACAAAGATCCTGGAAAAGACAGCACTGGCATCAAGCAGCTAACTACAGAAGATGAGGATGGCATCTTTAGGAGAGGCCACAGAGGCTGATGGATGGACCAACAAGGCTGAGTTTGACAGCCCTGCAGGCTACAATACTGCACATCCACAGGTGCAGGCAGCATGATACAGTCAGTCTGGCAAGCTTGGTGCTGGAAAACTTCCCCCGTAACATGTGGATCATGTTATGATAGTACCTCTTGGAACCCCTCACCTGGTCTCCATGTCAAATTGTTTCTATATTCTAGCATTGCTCTTGTTTTTTATACCTTTTTCTGCCTGCAGTCTTGTGTATTTGCTGTAGAAATGAGAGAGGGCATGATTTACTACCTGTTCTCTGAACACGCTGTGGAGAATGACAGTAATGCTGACACAGACACTAACAAATTGAAATGGCTGATACCTGTGAGGCCCCACACCAAATAAACAGTTAACCCAAAATTACCAGCATGTGTTAGGCAGGAAATGATACCCCTGTATCGATTTGGGTAAACATCCCCATGTTTTATAATAAAGGTGACATGGGATTTGCTGCTCTGAAGTCTTAAGCTTACTAATAAAAAATACATTTATATATCATAAAATATATTCAGTCAAAGCCCAGCTTACAAATTAGGAGATCATTCCTAAATTTCAAGCCAAACCAGTTTTCCATTTGACTTCTAAATTTAAGTGAAGGTCATCCAATTACAAATGTAAGCACGCTGTCCCGAAGCAAGAGGCTTGTTACTGTGACAGTGGAAATTTCTCAAAGGAATCAACATTAGCTGCTTCACTGTAATAATGACCTCAAGCAGAACTTCAATGTCAATCTGGATGGATTCAGAAAGCACTGCTAAAAAATGGCAGGTTTGTAAGTTTATTGTTCCCAAAATACACACAAAGTTACCTCCAAGTACGTAATGCTGTTAATGATAAACCATCATCAGTCACTGATAGATAAATGAGAACTAATTAGGGGAGTACAAATTTATTCTTGGACATCTTTTCATTGTTATTAATGGTAAATACAACTCATCGATTGGAAAAACAAGGTCAAAGGACTTATAGTTTCAAGTCTGGTGAGGAGACAATTTGCAGGCTGCAAATGCACCAATGAGCAAACTCAAAAGTTTAAAGCTCTAATTGTTGTTAAATATGACCAGACAACTCAGCCAGAAATGGAAATGAACAAAAAAAAAATTACTTACAGAAGTAAATAAAATAAACCAAAGAAAACAGACCAAACATATCTGCCAAAAATAATACATGAAACATAATCCATGATGTACACATTATAGATTTCCTAGTGGTCACAGTGGCTTTTCTAAATCAGCTTAAATAAATCCATTAGAATAAGGTTAATATGCCATACTTGAGTCAGTGAGCATTCTCAAACTCTTAGATGCAATTGATAAATTCCATTTTTAAAATCCCTGACATCTGACTTTATGTACATCACATCTATTTTAGTCACCCCCATGGGAAACTAGCGACTGGGGTCCTGTCACAAAGAGACCGCTTAACAAAGTGAACAAATTTCACAAGGCAGCATGTATATTTAGAGCAAAGACTGATAAGTACATTATTCAACTCGCTGGGCTAATTTTCAAAACAAAAACTTGCTGTGAGTGGTCTGATGGCTTTCAAAGCCATCTATAAAGGCAGTCAGCACAGGGTTTCATGGTGCTTTTATGGTAATTGCGTGAAGCCTGTCATTTTCAGCGCAACCATGGACCTTAACTAGGCACTGTAACACAGCATGTGCCCGGCTATATAACTGTCTTAAGGAAGGGGCCAAAGAGACTTTTGTCTGTAGTTGCTCAGCTGATGCTGTTTTGTGATAAACCAGATCCAAAGATGGCAGCAGAGTAAGATTTGTTCGTCTATGGATTACCCAGAATTCCCTTGATTAAAGCCGAGTGTGTTGCCTCTTTGGTTTGTCGAAATTGAGGTTTTGCAACTCACCACTAATAACTGAGAGTAAATCAATCTCCTCGATTTCTCCCCCTTAATGAAGATTTCTTTTTCATGGGAAACTAAACCGCGAATCAGACAACAATCTTGTCTAGTTGCACCAAGTGAATCAACATCCTACATCACTTTAATCAATAGAAGTATCTTTAAGACCAGCCAACATGCCACAAATGAGAGGAAAAATCAAGTGGTCTGCCAGCTCTAGGACATTAATTTTTCCAGAAGGAAGGCCCAATGGGATTACAATATACAGAGTGTAGACCGAGTAATTATGTAAAACATTCACTAAACTTGCATATTCTTAATTGAGCTGAAAAGTGATAATAAATTCCATAATTAGTTATAATAAAAGCGTTTCCATGGCCATTTCAGAATAAAAAATACAGCTAATTCATAAAGTCTATACATACATGATGATTCCCTTCATATGTATTGGACTGGTATACAAGCCCTCTTTCATTATCTAATGTACAAATATTGAAAAACTGCTGAGTAGGTATAAGACACACATGCATTAGGCAGGAAAAGATGTATACTGAATACCACTGTTTGACAGGTATTAAAACAACCATACACTTCAGCTAACATTTTGGTAAAGGACAATAAACTGGGAAGTTGGTGTATCGAATGGTCTCCTTTCTCAAGCACAAACCATAAAATCAATGTTTATTCCTTCACTAGGTATTCATGTACAGTCAGTACAACCCCGCCTCAGCTGTACAGCTTGTACAGTTGTACCTTATGGTGCACAACCTTTTTATATGTGATTGAACCATGCCTGCACCAAGCACTTTTATCCTTCATCAGTGTGATCAAGTACAGTGTTACTCGATTTTTCTTTGATATCCTGATGCATAACAAAAAGTATAGTACTTCTTTCCTTCATCCTAGCTATTTTTTCCATCTTACTTCTCAACCATCAAAATGGAGTTGAAAATACCAAAATACATGACTCAATCATGTGACTTGTGATATGTTCTTTTTTTCCTTCAACAGTGAATATTTTTGCTTTCTTCTCACTTAAGAATGACCATTCCATTTTTTTAATGTAGCATTTTTCTGACTGAATTTTTTTAGACAATGCAATCAATCATTTAAATATCATGGCATCATTTGAAATATGTCTCAGTCTTGGGACAAAGTAGTCACTATATTGTTAATGTTGTGAATATCTATGTGACTGCATAACCAAGACCTGTCTGGTTAGTAAATCAAGCTTGAATAATGATAAAATAAGCACCACTGAATCTAAAGCATATTCCAATAATACCAGTTTTCAATCATTTCACAAAAAGCTTAAATAAACAGTCATGACCAAACGGTCAACAAATACCCACATTTGGTCATGAGAGTTGAAAGCTCTAAAACTACAAGAGAATTGGTAGAGTATATAACAAACTCCAACTTAGGTAATGGCTATCACAAAATATTCATTCAGCCAAGCAAAAAATTTGATTTTTTCGGTATAATTACAAAATTGGGCCTATATGACAACCTTCACCAATTTTTCAAAATACAAGCAAAAAGATTATTTGGTCTTTTGTTTGATGAACATTTATTGTACATAAATATTCTGTCAAGAACCAAGACAACTGATGCTTAGAAGTAGATGTGAGGATTAAGAGTACCATTTACAGACTAGATATTTCTTGGCACCGCAGGTGCCATAGTATCGCCAGACAATTAATCCCCCCCTTTAAGAATAGGCCCCCCATCTTAAGCAACAATTAATATCAGACCACACTCATAGAAAAGGTCATTCTCATAGAAAAGGTCATGATCCAAATTTCAATATACATCATCCCCTAACCCATGTCTATGTATATGCAAGAAATCTGTCCATTAGTTTTTGACTTATAATGCTCACAGTACTGATAAATGGCAATGATGGGGTATTAAACGGCACAAAACAAGTAAAAGAATAACAGGTGGCGCCACCTGTTTCCGGTACATGACAATACTTTCCAAGATCTTCGAACATGTTGATTTTTGGACCAATGCATGCATCCCTTATTGAGATATTAATGATTTTGTGTAATTTTCACCATATATGGCAATATTCAAGGTCAAGGCCACTCTAATAGGAAAGGTCATGACCCCAATTTATATATACATTATCCCATAACCCATGTCTATGTATATGCATAATATGAAAGAAATCTGTCCATTAGTTTTTGACTTATAATGCTCACAGGTTATAAATGTACTGTTAAGTGGCAATGATGGGGTATTAAACGGCACGAAAACAAGTAAAAGAATAACAGGTGGCACCACCTGTTTCCGGTACATGACAACACTATCCAAGATCTTCGTTCAAGTTGATTTTTGGACCAATCAATGCATCCCTTATTGAGAAATTAATGATTTTGTGTGATTTTCACCATATATGGCAATATTCAAGGTCAAGGCCACTCATTGGAAAGGTCATGACCCCTATTCAAATAAACATTATCCTATAACCCATATCCATGTATATGCATAATATGAAAGAAATTTGTCCATTAGTTTTTGACTTATAATGCTCACAGTACTGATAAATGGCAATGATGGGGTATTAAACGGCACAAAACAAGTAAAAGAATAACAGGTGGCGCCACCTGTTTCCGGTACATGACAATACTTTCCAAGATCTTCGAACATGTTGATTTTTGGACCAATGCATGCATCCCTTATTGAGATATTAATGATTTTGTGTAATTTTTCACCATATTTGGCAATATTCAAGGTCAAGGCCACTCTAATAGGAAAGGTCATGACCCCAATTTATATATACATCATCCCATAACCCATGTCTATGTATATGCATAATATGAAAGAAATCTGTCCATTAGTTTTTGACTTATAATGCTCACAGGTTATAAATGTACTGTTAAGTGGCAATGATGGGGTATTAAACGGCACGAAAACAAGTAAAAGAATAACAGGTGGCGCCACCTGTTTCCGGTACATGACATAACTATCCAAGATCTTCGGTCAAGTTGATTTTTGGACCAATGCATGCATCCCTTATTGAGAAATTAATGATTTTGTGTGATTTTCACCATATATGGCAATATTCAAGGTCAAGGCCACTCTCATAGGAAAGGTCATGACCCCAATTTAAATAAACATCATCCCATAACCCATATCTATGTATTTGCATAATATGAAAGAAATCTGTCCATTAGTTTTTGACTTATAATGCTCACAGAACTGTCAAGTAGCAATTTTGGGGATATTAAACGGCATGAAAACAAGTAAAGAATAATAGGTGGCGCCACCAGTTTCTGGAACATGACAACCCTATCCATGATCTTCGATCAACTTGATTTTGGGATCAATCCATGCAAGTTTTCTTGAGATATTTAAGAATTTGTGTGATTTTCCCCAAAATTGAACCTATTCAAGGTCAAGGTCACTCTCCTAGTTGAGGTCATGACCTCATTTTAAATAGGCGTCGTCCTCTCACCCATATCTATACATATACCAAGTTTGGTAAAGATCCGTGAAATATTTTTTGAGTTATTGTGTCCAAAAGAAATCTCTGCGGCGGCGGCGGCGCGACCGTGCCTAAACCATAGTATCTCCAGACTATGTCTGGCGATACAATAATAGGTTACATCATCTATGTTCACACTGGTCCAAAAATAGTCTTTGCAAAAGATTAAATTAGTAAAATACGTTATCCTAGTATCCATACAATGAGGCTATCATGAGATGTCAAACTCTGATAGTTTTCTATCAGTTTTCTCCCATCCCTTTCTGCACTGACCATCTTTAAATATCACTCTCACTACTCTTCCATCAAAACTCCGCCTATCCATCAAGTCAAATACATTACACAGCATTATGACAGGACATGGCAAAGTATCAGTTCTCCTGGATGGGCAAGGTCTAAACATTACCTCTGATTCTGTTAACCTGTCACTAAGGCATCCTGGGATACATTATGCAGGGATGATGCTCATATGATGTTGTACAACACAGGCTGTAACTGTTCTTGGCCAACAGGTGGGTCAAGGTCACACAAGGTCAATTCACAAACTGGTATGTGTTAATTTTATACAGTAATCAGGAAACCATGTTAGAAAATTATTGTATGTTAAATGCAAGTTAAATTAATGTTACTGGTGGTGAATAACAGCTGCAAAAGGACAAAATAAGATTTTAAAAGTTTTAAAAAAGTTTTTATGAAAAAAAAAAAAGAATAAAAAAATAAGAACAAAAAATGTATTTTATATATGTATAAAGTTTCATGCCTGACTTGTGTACAGTGTTATACTGTTTATTCTGTCGTTCTTTTCTTACAGTATGGTTATAGTGGATCCCAGATCCCCTTGTCTATTAAATTTTCCAAGCAAACTAATACCTTTGGTGGATTCTGCTCAATTACAAATAACGCATCCTGTTCCCGAAGGTTTTCATCAAATTTGTCCAGATCTAAGGTTAACTTCCCTGACATGGTGAAATCCCCCGGCAACAACAGTACCACCAGTTACTCCTACGCAGAGTGTTATGGAAAGAGTTCTTACAGTAAGTCTGATTTTCTTTGACCATTAGGGCAAACAGTGACACCAGAGGGATGTCTCTGTTGATAAGGTTTCTACTGTGCAAACATACACACACATATTCCAGTAGAAGTGCTCACAGAGCGAATAAGAATTTGAGAAACATCACCTAGAGAGAAGAGAAACAATAAATAACTACCACAAGATGACACACCAAATAGTACTCCAAATTATCTAAACTATGAACACATTCTGCTCAGGGTTTGACATAAATGCTCAGCTACTCATCTGGGGTGAATCAAAATACTTTGTGGGTGAGTGCAATTCTTTTTGAATTCACCAAGTATGCCAGTATTCCCTTGACCAAGCTTTTCATGACTGTCACAGAAAACAGTCCTGCTGGGGTCTATAACACAATGTCCCCTGGGATGATGTAGCAGATACAAATGTCCTATAAGGCAACAAAATGTATTGACAGATGTCTGCTCCCCTGATCACGTAGAGAAATATGTCCTTTCGACCAAAGTTAGATGGGAAAACTTCCCATGGAATAAAACTGTATAGACAAAACTGTATGTCTCCCAATACCAATATGGCACAGAAACATGTTCTTCTGTTCAATTATTCACCAAAATATGTCAACTGCACAAAAGCAAGAGGTCATGACCTTCCCCCAAATGACTGTAGGTATTTCTTCATGAACTGTGGTTGTCATGATTCACTAAATCATTATTATTTACCAATAGGAAGAGAGCATGGAAGAGAAACATTTTGAAACAGACTGCAAATAAAATTTCATGACTTTTTTTATAACATCTTGAAAATTTTCCAAAATCATGAATTTTTAAGAACTGAATTTTAAAAGTCAAGATTCATAACTTATACAGGGTGTGGGATCCCTAGTCTAGACAAATACCACTTTTTCCTAGACCAAACCTAATGAGATAATGTTGTTTAGTGTTCACCAACCTATCAACATTGATAACGTAAAATAAGAAGTCTGCAGGACAGATTTAAAATGGCAAGGACATTGGTTAATCCACTGTTATCCTGGTTATTACTGACGTTATTCAACATGTCACACACTTTATCTCAGATATTTCATCAGTTAATACTCCAATAACGGCTTAATGTCATTATGAATGGATAATGACTTCCATTTTTGCATCTGAGTGAATGTTTAACAGCTTTTGATTGTATCAATATCCAATAATAACCATGATTAATTTGGCAGGAATACTCAAGCAAGGCCATACAAAAACATTTATTGTTCTGCAGAAATTACCACTCAAATTTTTCCCCCGATCAAGTTTATTTTTGGCAAATGAAGACCAGCTAGGACTTTTGTACCATTACAAAGTCCTTAAAAGAGATTTTAAAGGGTATGGAAATTTGAAAAAGGACTAAATTTTGTGTTTATCATATATATATATATATATATATATATATATATATATATATATATATGCAGAAACCATTTCAGGAACTGGAGCCAATTTTTGTAGTTTCAAGGCAAGCTGGCAAAATTCCATGTATTGTTTCTCAACCGGTAAATATAAAATGAAAAAATTTGCCAGCTCGCCCCAAATTTTTGTTCCCAGAGTCTGCAGAACAATAAATCTTTTGTTTGTGGCCTAACTTAGAGTGTCAGATTCCCTGTGTCCCTATCTTCATTCGGTAGCCTGGATCAGGAATATTTATACGTTACCTGTGTGAGCTGGTTAATGATGCCGTAATCAGAATCCATGTTCTCAATTATCAGACACAGACTTTAACAGGTAGGATAAAGTCATTAAATAAACTGGCTGGACCAGCTTTATCAAATGCTTTTCACCCAATATAAAACATACTGTCAGTTTTCAACTGATAAACACAAGGACTTATTTTATGATCATTTTTATGATCATTTTTGTGTAAATTATGATATCTATATATACGTACATTCTGTATTTTGGAAGTCATGGGCTTTAAGGGAATTTTTTTACAACCTATTGGACTCTATTTATATTAGGTACACAAGTTCGTGCAGAACACAAAAGTATTAGGGCCACACTGATGGAATAGATGCCAATAATATGTGTATGGGTGTACCAGTGGAACGAAGACTTGGAATGTAACACAGATGCTGAAAAGGATAGATGAATAGAATGCAGCACAGTTTTGCAGGTAGGATGGATAACTGGCAACAAGCAAAGAAAGCAGCCTGCAACATTTTGCTGTATGCACAATATCCATCAGCAAATAATGTACAGGGATTCTACTGCTGAATGGACATTACTAAGATTTCTGATGACATAAATCACTGCCACATCTTAAAATGACATTCATCATCGACCAGGGAACGTCATAACGCTCTTCAACGAGCCCATGGAGACTGGTTCAGACTCACAATACTCCCGTAAAACATAAACTATGGCTCGACACAGTAAGAGTCCACCAAACTTATCATCCGCTGTCAATAAAACCAAAGTCATGATTACAAAATAATGATGGCATGCGACATATATGCGTACCAGTGTCAGCTACTGCAGACAATGGTCAACTGTCATCACTGGAAGTGTCCTAAGCATCTGGTTACAAAATTTAGATTTTAATTTTTGTCTATTTTTACCAAAACCCCTGCAGCCTTTAAAAACACATTCTTCATCAATTCAAGACCCAGCTAATATTGCAAAATATATGTTTCACAATTTTTTTGCCTTTCTTAATAACTTGTATGAATCTTTTAGCTCAACATTTCATTTGACAGTGGGATCTAACATCTGGCACCTGATTATTACTTCACACTTACAAGTTCAAGGATGCATAAATCACGAGAGTTTAACATGAATTACTTTGATCTAGAAAAAAATCTTTTCATTCAAGAGAATCTTTGAGGAATAATAAAAGGAAGAAAAGTTTTTACTTTAAAGATGATGATAGAAATTTGTCTTATTCTTTGCTAAAGACTTTGGTGATTTAAACAGGACTTTAAAAGCAAATAAGAAGCAAAGCTGTCAGGTTAGACAAAATCAAGGTCTTTATAGACTTATAAAGTCATAAAAGGAGAGACTATAAAAGCAGAACCAACCAAAGACTAACAAAGTCAAACAAGATTCAAAAGGAAAATAAGATAAATTCAATTCCTTTATTACAAAAAAAAAAAGAAATGGAATAAAAAGGTCAAGGTCACTTGTAAATCACATGGTCAATTTGAGTATTTCTAAAATTGTACAGCTGGATGCAGTATATTTATACAAAGTTCATGGAGATGACCAGGCATTGAATCATTCTACTTGGTAGGCATATTTAGGCTTACAATCAGGCATGACAGGCTCAAGGTCAATCATGACTTACAAGGTCAATGTCAGTCATATCAATAATTCACAACAAAATGCAGGAAGGGACAGTGGCCAGCTGTAGATCCCTCTAACTGTTAATCACTGAGATGTGAATTTGACAGACACCTGATGGGAAATGATTAATTAATTCATCACTTCTAACAATGGGGACCAGGTGGAAGAAGAGATGCCTGGGCCAAAGAAGAAAAAGTATCAACCAACATGCTGTCAATACCCTGACGAGACCCAGGTGGTCTCCACTGATCTCTGTGCTGCTATGTGTGGGCACTGGTGACGTGTTAATTGTCTTTAGCCTGGGTCACAATACAGACCTCTTGTAAACCTTTGGCCTGGAATAAGCAGTAACTTCCTGGCTTTCTGTGTCATTTTTTTTTTAACTTTTGTTATCTTATTTCAAACTTCAAAGAATCTAATTTCATAATAATTATAATTACACTTTTCTTTATGAATAACTGATTCAAAACTTTAAATCTTCTAGCTTTCCTGATTTATATAATTGGCATTTACAAATTACTTAAATGGATATATTTTATCTATATTACCTTAAAGTTTCAAAGTTTCCCTCAAAGAATGTCCTCGTTATGTATAGTTAACTAGCTTGATTATCCAAGCAGTCTTTATAAGGAATCAAGAGTCTTCAGCTCAAAGACAAGCAACCTGGCATTTCTGTTTCCAATTTCTCTAAATAGGTCTTCAGGTCCTTCAACAAAATACAAATTTTCTTTCACAAAAAGCACAGTTCATCCTCTTGATGAACCTCCATTCAATTTTCTGAAACGAAGATTTATCTTTTTTTACTGGTGAGGTTGGTATCTAGTTCTGATCTTGTAAATCTTTATTCTATCTCACAAGGAACTTGATTGGCTGTTAGACGTTTTCCTCAGAAATCAATACTTTTTCCCCAGACAAAAATGGTCAATTACTGCACAAGCTGTAGAACTAAAATGGTAACAAATTGATGCAGCTATCCAAAATGTATAACTAGAAAATTTCTTTATCATCCTAATTATATATAGCAGTGAAGTAATGAAACACATTTTCTATGGATAACAGAAAATCTTTCATGTCTCTTGTTTAAAATCTGTAAAAAAATATATCCTTACCTTTTCATTAAGATCTGTCTTGCAGCTGTCACTGTAACAGAAAAAAAACTGCGATTACTAACGGTAAAAGAAAACAGAATTTTTTTTAAATCATAGTGGATAATTCATGAAAAGAAGAATCAAGGCTTGCATCAAAACTGTGTTTCAGGACCATCTGGACATTTTGCAGATGATGGTTGGCTGGTAGGCAGATTTTGTTAACTAAGGCAAGAATGTCTATATGAAATGTGGAATAAAAACATGCAAGGTCTACTTCAGTACAAACTTAAATACAATAAATTATGAAATATCAGAATTATTTTTTAAATGGTGTATACTGTATCAGTTATGAAGCATACTAGGCATGGAGTATATTTTCTGTATGTCGACTACTTCTCCAAACAGATTGCCAAGAATGTTATGTAATACATTATCCCTCAGAATATGTTATCTCAGCATCTGGGTTTAGATGTAAGCAGACAAAAACAAATGTTACATCTGCAGCAGTTTTGTTAACATGAGATTTTACAGAAACCTGCACATGGTTCCCCAAAAATAACACTCAGGCAAACTGCGTTTTTGACATCTGCTGCGAGAATCTCTGAATTGTAGACACTAGCAGGAAAGTATCCAGTCATAATACCTCAGTATGTTTTATAACCAATTCAATATGAATCATGCATATATTTATACATAATGTAAGTGGAAGAAAAAAACACCAGCAAGGAATACTTAAAAAGAATAAAAGGGTTCAACGGCTCGCAAGTCCTGGGAAGCAAATATAAAGGTGTTCAATATTCAAGCTATGTTTTATAATAAAAATTAAATTTGAATTCAGATTAAAATCAGATTTTGCTTGAAGCTGTTTATTAGTAGGAGTAGGTGAAAAAGCTTATTTCAGGGAAAAAGATTGAAAAAACCTGAATGAATATATTTCTTTAAGACTTTCACAAACTGAATCAGTAAATAGAAGAATAAAATAATATAAATAACTACTGTGTATAATTTATAAAGGATTTGCTGATAAAATGGAAACAAGTTGAGCCCTGTTGACTGCATGAAAATGGTGAAACAGCTATAAGGGCCCCTGTAGACAGAACTGGTCCTGTTGAATATACTTATAGAAACATGTGACAAAAACTAAGGGTTAATAAACAGGGTTGCAAAGCAATATAAACAGTTATAGTTATTGGAAGATCATATTATCTAACTTTATATGTAAGTCCAAAATATTCAGCAGTATCATGAATTTAAGTACTTGTTAAAGTAAACATAACATGATCTACCAGAATCAACATAGACTTAAAAACGAATCAATCAAATGCTTGAAGTACACTTACTATTTCTTGTTATACAGGGATGCAATACTCAGTGTTTACATGAATAAATGGGAGGTCTTTAGCAAAAACTACAAGAACCATTATGTGTTATATAATACACAGTGTGCATTATTCTTATGACCAGAATTACGGCTTGTTTACCCCATTTAATAAACTCAGACTAACACAGAGTTCAGGGTACCAACCTGATTAAGGTTTAACCTAAGAAAAGGGAAACATACTCTACTTTTTCATGTTTTACGCCTGTGAGAGTTGAAGAAAAACCTTCTCAAGGATTTTCTGCTTGAAACCTCAGAGCAGAAACTCCTTTCAATATACTCATAATTTAATTAATATTAGTAGTAATATTATTATTAATAATATGATCCATTCACTGTAGCTGGTGTACTGTCACAGTTTTCTGCATGGTATATCTAAAGGCTTCAGCAGTAGTGATTAACACACGAGTCACGCTCAGAGTTGCAACTGAATTAAGTGAAAACAATGTGATGACTTGTAGCTGAATAAATGTGTCACAGTTCTAGGAGACCTCACCTACACATATCTGATATACAAATTAGATATTTCTAACCTCAGAAGGAACGAAAAATGATTTAACACCTGAATATGAAACAGACATACACTGATTGTTACAGTTAATGATGACCTGAATTAAGGTGAGTTAAACAACATTTTTACACTTAATGTACAAGAAAACACTTTAAATGCTAAAGCTCTAATAGTACACACATGCTAATAAACAAATATTTTTTTAAATCAATAACTTTTAAAAAAATAATAATTAAATTAACATAATACAGAATCCTATTCTTTAGAAGGCCATCTCTTCTATAAGGGTTAAAGTTACAGCAAGAAATGTCCTTTAATTGACAAAACATGAAAAATATTCAATGTGCAACTACACTTTTGAAAAATATCCTAAACACAGCAAAAATAATCCCAGTTATACAGGATTATCTGAATGAATCTGGGTAAGGAAGACTGCAGGTGGTTTGTATCACCAACAGTTGTGTGAGGACCTACCAGGTGGATATTGATACAAACAAATTAACTACCTCCTTTGATGAGAGAGTAAGTTCATGCAGTATGCATGTCTATGACATCAGAAAAAGATCTTTTCAATTGCAGATGGAGCATCATTTAACGTACGGGTCTGCAACATCTGTACATCTCTGATTTATCATATCATCTGCTAACTAAAGTAAATGCTAACGAAATTATTCACGTTACAACCGATCTATACCCTCATGTTCACTGGCATAAATGCGAATACAGCTTGTGGCTTCTGCTGGTAAACCTAAAGCAATTTCATTGGTTGAACCCTTGCTGTGACAACCTGACCAGATCTAAGTAAAGATATATTTAAATTTATCAGTGATCCCATCTAGACTGGTGTCGGAACAATTGACGGAATCCAAACATCTGCCCAGGCGATCATACGGTCCCGACCGGTGGGGTGAGATGCATTTTCTTCATAAATTATTGAAGCACTGGCTACCCACTGCATGCAAACTTCTCATAAAAGGTCCCATAAACTTGCCATGCCTTCAGAAGGTTCGCTCTCTCTTAATGCCACTAACGGTTTCGGTACATTCCATCAGATTACGGCTGACGAGACGGAACGAGCCTTGCCGGTACCTTAGACAAATTTACGACAAAAAATAACTCCCCTGGAAGTCGCCAAGAATTAAAGGACTGTCTTGATCATTACTTGTCTATCTGACCAATTACGGAGATATTCCTTCAAATAGGGGCAGCCCCAGCTCGGCCGAACCCCCAACGATAACCGCATCATTTCCAGGAAATAAAAAGTTTCCTGCCCATAGCTGTAAAGGATAAGCAAGACTTAACGAGGGGTGGAAATGTAACATAAAGGGCAATGGTGGTCTCAGTTACAGCTGCTCATCGGAATGATGTCACATCAAAAGCCGACCCACCAAGTTGCTGTCACATGTTAATCCTCTCAGCTCTTCCCGTCGAAGAACCCTAAATCAATTGCCCATGTCATGCAACGGTGAAAAAAATAACGTTAGATCCAGACCTGTGGGTTCCCCTTAAAAAAATCTTCTGATGTCTGGACCAGAATATCAATAAATGTTATTTGATTTCTTAATGCAAAACTCATCCTTTTGTCTTGGTTGCACATACTCCCAGAAGAAATGAATAATAAAAAACACTCACAAAGTGCATACTAATTGTTGATCTAACATAGCTGCCTGTCTGCTGGATCTGCTGGAGCACTGTTTTGGGATGTTTATATTGAAGACAAATCA
This sequence comes from Sipunculus nudus, assembly GCA_026874595.1. Taxonomy (NCBI): domain Eukaryota; kingdom Metazoa; phylum Annelida; class Sipuncula; order Golfingiida; family Sipunculidae; genus Sipunculus; species Sipunculus nudus. The sequence continues at coordinate 10,628,693 of CM049314.1, read as the reverse complement.
CCCTTCACAAGTGACCATCAGCGAAGTTATCCTGGTCACTACTGAATATGCTAGAACAAGTGACCATCAGCAAAGTTATCCTGATCATTACTGAATATGCTAGAACAAGTGACCATCAGCAAAGTTATCCTGGTCACTACTGAATATGCTTGAACAAGTGACCATCAGCAAAGTTATCCTGGTCACTACTGAATATGCTAGAACAAGTGACCATCAGCAAAGTTATCCTGGTCACAACTGAATATGCTCGAACAAGTGACCATCAGCAAAGTTATCCTGGTCACTAATGAATATGCTTGAACAAGTGACCATCAGCAAAGTTATCCTGGTCACTACTGAATATGCTTGAACAAGTGACCATCAGCAAAGTTATTCTGGTCACTACTGAATATGTTAGAACAAGTGACCATCAGCAAAGTTATCCTGGTCACTACTGAATATGTTAGAACAAGTGACCATCAGCAAAGTTATCCTGGTAACAACTGAATATGTTAGAACAAGTGACCATCAGCAAAGTTATCCTGGTCACTACTGAATATTTTAGAACAAGTGACCATCAGCAAAGTTATCCTGGTCACTACTGAATATGTTAGAACAAGTGACCATCAGCAAAGTTATCCTGGTCACAACTGAATATGTTAGAACAAGTGACCTTCAGCAAAGTTATCCTGGTCACTACTGAATATGCTAGAACAAGTGACCATCAGCAAAGTTATCCTGGTCACTACTGAATATGTTAGAACAAGTGACCATCAGCAAAGTTATCCTGGTCACTACTGAATATGTTAGATCAAGTGACCATCAGCAAAGTTATCCTGGTCACTACTGATATGTTAGATCAAGTGACCATCAGCAAAGTTATCCTGGTCACTACTGAATATGTTAGAACAAGTGACCATCAGCAAAGTTATCCTGGTCACTAATGAATATGTTAGCACAAGTGACCATCAGCAAAGTTATCCTGGTCACTACTGAATATGTTAGATCAAGTGACCATCAGCAAAGTTATCCTGGTCACTACTGAATATGTTAGAACAAGTGACCATCAGCAAAGTTATCCTGGTCACTACTGAATATGTTAGAACAAGTGACCATCAGCAAAGTTATCCTGGTCACTACTGATATGTTAGATCAAGTGACCATCAGCAAAGTTATCCTGGTCACTACTGAATATGTTAGAACAAGTGACCATCAGCAAAGTTATCCTGGTCACTACTGAATATGTTAGAACAAGTGACCATCAGCAAAGTTATCCTGGTCACTACTGAATATGTTAGATCAAGTGACCATCAGCAAAGTTATCCTGGTCACTACTGAATATGTTAGAACAAGTGACCATCAGCAAAGTTATCCTGGTCACTATTGAATATGCTCGAACAAGTGACCATCAGCAAAGTTATCCTGGTCACTACTGAATATGCTTGAACAAGTGACCATCAGCAAAGTTATCCTGGTCACTACTGAATATGTTAGAACAAGTGACCATCAGCAAAGTTATCCTGGTCACTACTGAATATGCTCGAACAAGTGACCATCAGCAAAGTTATCCTGGTCACTACTGAATATGCTTGAACAAGTGACCATCAGCAAAGTTATCCTGGTCACTACTGAATATGTTAGAACAAGTGACCATCAGCAAAGTTATCCTGGTCACTACTGAATATGTTAGAACAAGTGACCATCAGCAAAGTTATCCTGGTCACTACTGAATATGTTAGAACAAGTGACCATCAGCAAAGTTATCCTGGTCACTACTGAATATGTTAGAACAAGTGACCATCAGCAAAGTTATCCTGGTCACTACTGAATATGTTAGAACAAATGACCATCAGCAAAGTTATCCTGGTCACTACTGAATATGTTAGAACAAGTGACCATCAGCAAAGTTATCCTGGTCACTACTGAATATGCTAGAACAAGTGACCATCAGCAAAGTTATCCTGGTCACTACTGCATGAATATGTTAGAACAAGTGACCATCAGCAAAGTTATCCTGGTCACTACTGAATATGCTTGAACAAGTGACCATCAGCAAAGTTATCCTGGTCACTACTGAAATGTTAGATCAAGTGACCATCAGCAAAGTTATCCTGGTCACTACTGAATATGTTAGAACAAGTGACCATCAGCAAAGTTATCCTGGTCACTACTGAATATGTTAGAACAAGTGACCATCAGCAAAGTTATCCTGGTCACTACTGAATATGTTAGAACAAGTGACCATCAGCAAAGTTATCCTGGTCACTACTGAATATGTTAGAACAAGTGACCATCAGCAAAGTTATCCTGGTCACTACTGAATATGCTAGAACAAGTGACCATCAGCAAAGTTATCCTGGTCACTACTGAATATGTTAGAACAAGTGACCATCAGCAAAGTTATCCTGGTCACTACTGAATATGCTTGAACAAGTGACCATCAGCAAAGTTATCCTGGTCACTACTGAAATGTTAGATCAAGTGACCATCAGCAAAGTTATCCTGGTCACTACTGAATATGTTAGAACAAGTGACCATCAGCAAAGTTATCCTGGTCACTACTGAATATGTTAGAACAAGTGACCATCAGCAAAGTTATCCTGGTCACTACTGAATATGTTAGAACAAGTGACCATCAGCAAAGTTATCCTGGTCACTACTGAATATGTTAGAACAAGTGACCATCAGCAAAGTTATCCTGGTCACTACTGAATATGCTAGAACAAGTTATACTTGTATTAGTGGTAGAAATCAGTTGTAAAATTATATATGTTGATTGAGAGATAAAAAACGACCAATGACCAATTATTGACTATTTTATGCATCATCTATATTACCTTGAAATCTGTTGTATAGAACTATACCTAAAATATTGACTGAGTCATTCTGTCTAACTCGCAGATTACGCTGAAAGGTCAAGGTCATGGCCGATTCTTTGTAATTATTTTTTGCACAAGGATAAATTCCAGTGCTATTTGCTGTGTAGTGCCCCATTTTCTTATATCTCTTACAGAATTGGGATATTTTTTTTCAGGGTAAATTCTTTGTAAGTGCGTACATCATTTTTTTATGATCTATTATGCAAAAATGCAATAGATTTAGTCAATTATTAAAGAAAACAGCCAATCATCGATATAACTGATTAACTGGAACACCACTAAATTTTAGAGTATGCTGACTATACTACGCCCAGCAGATTGTACCTGAACACAACTATCTGGCAATAAAGATAATACAGTTACAGACATCTAATGTTAATATACAAACTGAACAAATCTAACATTTGGGCACTGTAAACTGGGCGCAACAACTATTTCTGTTCACACAATTTGTATCTAGTTTACAATGACATGCAGGGATGACAAAGACACTTTGAGACATTCAAGGTTAGTCACACATTATCACGCTATGCCTGTATTACTTGTATGGGATCTGGGAGGATGGGAGAGACGGAAGTCATAAATGTAAACACCCCACAATGTTATGTGAAACATACTATACACTTCGATGCTGACAGACATTAAGTAAGTGAAAAAAAGATGAAGGATGATTTAAACAACATGGATGTTATACAGCCTGAAGGACATCCCTGCAAACACAGCATACAGAAGGCATACCATGCTGAGAGGTTCAACATGTGGAACAGGAGCTTTTTATTAATGACAAAATAATGGGAAATATTTACACTTGTTATGCTTTGATCAGAAGCCTCCACACTACTGATGCAAATTTTGACATCTCTGATCACCAGACATTAAGAGAAATAACAACTTATAATTTTAAAATACAGGCAATTCAGTAATAATGTAATCTCTATAATATTAAGTAAATGATATAACTAGCAACTGATCTATCAAAGACTTTGGTACATAACCTGCATTTGAGCATTTTACTAGTTTTTGTCTAACTTACAATGATGAATGCAATTACTTGATACTGCCTATTTTTTCAATCATCTGTCAATAATGATAATTACTGGTTCTACTCCAAGCTGGGAAACGTTTAATATTGAGCAAGAGTCGCCCAGATATAGACATTCGTGATCATTCAAGTTAGAAAGAATTTCATTCGTTATTACATTGTTGTTCTTTTATAAAATTGATAATCACTTTAATTAACTGATATTTATTTGTTAAAACTTTACTTATGATCATTTGAATAATAGTTTATCTGATCTTCCATACAACACCTTTAACCAACAACTTTTCATTAAATGGACAGCATTCTCTTTCAGACTTGTACATCATTAAAGTGGCACCTAATATGTTTAATTGGCAAAAAAAGAAGAAAATACATAAGGTCAATTTCAGTAAAGAATTAGTAAACAACATGGCTTTAAAAATATATTTTGCATTTTGTCATGAACATGGATTAAAAAGGAAAATATTTATAAAATACATGAGCAACACAAAATTTAATTATCAAACAAATACCAGCGTGATGTCTGTTTCCCACTGGGACATCCAAAGATGTAATCTTCAATTTTTTCTCAATTTTGAAGATGATTCAGTTAACTTGAATATTAACTGATTTTACCTGTAATTCTGATCAAGATATCAGTAGCTGCTTGACAATAGATGACATATCTAAAGAAAAACTTACATGAAGGAGCCTATAAACAGTATACAGATATAATAAACTTTTAGTGCTTTTTACGTAAACTTTTGAAGATAAACCTGAAATAAACATTAGACGTATTAATTTATATTTATTTTCTTTTTTGGATGACTGGTAAATTTAATTACTTAATGAAAATGGAAAAAAATTTTCTTTTGAAAATGCAGCACAACAGAGTATAAAATTCAAGTTTCACAAGACGATTAATCACAGAAACAAGTATGTTACTCTGACAAAATAATTTATGCAACTTGTGGCCAAGAATTCAGAGAATTTATCCAACTTTAAATGTGTCTGGCACCCCCCTGAGCCACAGTCTTGTAATGATCCCCATCTACCAGTGCTCAAGTTGAAGTCTCTTCGTCGTTTGTTATTCCTATATCAACTTACCCGCAGCAAATGTCAAGGGTAGGACACGTTCTGGAACTACATACCTGAGCCCTCAAAACATTAGTTGCTGCCTTTTTCTCGGGTTTGACGGGTATTACCATAAATATTCCAAACACCCGCGTAAACTTTTTTTATACGTACAGTACCTGCATGTTGGCCTGGGCCATGCATCATCAGAATCTTCTCTGTTCTGTTATGTAATGACTGGGGGAGTGCAGGAAATATGACAAATAGGTTTTTGTGTGTGCTTTATGGTAACCAACTTACGATTATGCATCGCCATTACCCGCTGAATGTGCGCAGCTATCATTACCCAGCTTACGGCTATATTTAGGTCGTTGTGCCCATGTGTTTCAAACAAGTCACTCACCTGAGAGGAAACTTTTTTTTGTTTCTAATTTTAGCAACAAGTGGCTAAACACATCACAGATGTAAAAAGACATATATGATAAAATACACCTGGTAACAATCACAAGGACACATAATAATGCAGAATACCTAACCTATATATCAGTGACATTCGGACCATATATAAAAGTAATACCAAACATCATTAAATTTATTTATGGCAGTTCTACATTTTTTGGGTTATTTTCTTGATTATTACACTGGCTGACTATTTCTATAAAATATCTAATACGTTTTATAAAGCACTGTTTTTTTTTTTTAAACTGGTTGCACATGTTAATGATTTACATATTTATGTGATGTATAGTAGGATAACCATTGGTAGCAATTTCAATACTGTATTTAGGTTGGGCAAGCAAGTATCATGAAAAATATCAATATGTCAGATATTAATAAAATGCTGAAAACAGAAACAGAATTTTTCACATTTTCTAGTCACAATATTTCATTGTCAGAATTTTTCAAAGATGTACCACAGGTGTATTACAGGGATCGTAATACTTTAAAATGTTCATCTTTCCAATGGAAAAACATTAATAGAGGTAAGACATTAATAGAGGTAAGACATTAACTCAGGTAAGACATTAATACAGGTAAGACATTAACACAGGTAAGACATTAACTCAGGTAAGACATTAACTCAGGTAAGACATTAATACAGGTAAGACATTAACACAGGTAAGACATTAACTCAGGTAAGACATTAACTCAGGTAAGACATTAATACAGGTTTGACTTTCTGTAGAAACATGTACCTTTCCACTAAAGATGCATCCTATATCATCATATCAAACTTTCAGTCGCACTTTGCTCAGTGTAAACCTGATTCTGCCATCTTACATGTCATCCTACATACACACACTTGCGTGCAAAAAGAACTGAATGTTTTCAATAGTAACACTGTTATATCAGAAACATGATTGTGCAGTGAAAAAAAAAACACCAGGAAAATAGACAAGATGAGGACCTAAATGCCAAAGAATAAGAAATTACAGATAATTTTTTTAAGAGGAAAATACAGGAAATATAGGGAGTTGGTTCAAGACCATCTGTAAAATATTTCTTTTTTTGCATCATGTTTGTTAATACTTATCAGCTACTAATGTGGGAAACATCTAGGGGTTCACCTTTCTGACAGACTGGTACAAAATGAAAAATGTCTTTTAGTGCATGTGTTTGCCTGTCTGAGAATGAGACAAGCATAAAGGGGTTATTACGACCCCTGTACTATAGTGTACTGTAGGTGTTCAATGAAATATCACCAACTGAAAACAAACTAAACTAGAATACGGGTAGTCGACAAGCGACTACGTGTATCCGCCTAAATCAGAGTGGAACGGGTGAAGTGAGGCATGGATAAAGTGGCAAGGGGAAATAGAGTGTTGCATATAAGCATGGATGTCTGCAGCCAAATTGTGTATGAAGGTTGCCCCCCTACCACAAAATCCAGAAAGCCATCCCAGTTGTATAAATATGCAAAATTTAAGGCAGATAAGTCAAACCACTACATGTATATGAGTGATTTTAGCCCGTGGCAGACAATCAGATGGACGCTGAGCAAAAATGGTTGCAGGTGACGGCACCAGTTTTGCGTATGATAAGAAGCTATGTGAGAACTATACACATGCAAAACTTTTGCCGAATCGGTCAAACGGTTAGCAAGATATGAGCTTGGATGTCTGCTGCATAAACTAGAATGCAGGTGGCTCCACCTGTCATAAAATCAAGAGAGCTGTCGGGGATGTATAAACCTGCAAACTTTTAGCCAGATATGTCAAACCACTGCCGAGATATGAGTGATTTTATCCCATGGCAGACAAACAGACAGGAGCTGTGCAAAAATGGCTGCAGGTGGTGCCACAAGTTTTGCGTATGTTATAAAGCTCTCCAAGGGCTACATTTGTGCAAAAAAATTTTCCTGATCGGTCAAACGGTTCCCGAGATATGAGCTTGGATGTCTGCAGCGTAAATGTGAATGTAGGTGGCGCCACCTGTCATAAAATCAGAAAAGCTATCCAGAATGTAAACGCATGCCAAATTTCAGGTGAATTAGTCAAGTCACTGCAGAGATATGAGTGATTTTAACCCAAGGCAGACAAACAAATGGACACTGTGCAAACATGGTTGCAGGTGGCGCCGCCATTTTTTGTGTATGTTATAAAGCTCTCCAAGGGCTACATTTGTGCGAAAAAATTTTCCTGATCGGTCAAACGGTTCCCGAGATATGAGCTTGGATGTCTGCAGCGTAAACGTGAATGTAGGTGGCGCCACCTGTCACAAAATCAGAAAAGCTATCCAGGATGTATACGCATGCCAAATTTCAGGTGAATTAGTCAAGTCACTGCAGAGATATGAGTGATTTTAACCCAAGGCAGATGAACAGATGGACACTGTGCAAACATGGTTGCAGGTGGCGCCACCATTTTTTGTGTATGTTATAAAGCTCTCTAAGGGCTACATTTGTGCAAAAAAACTTTCCTGATCGGTCAAACGGTTCCCGAGATATGAGCTTGGATGTCTGCAGCGTAAACTTGAATGTAGGTGGTGCCACCTGTCACAAAATCAGAAAAGCCATCCAGGATGTATACGCATGCCAAATTTCAGGTGAATTAGTCAAGTCACTGCAGAGATATGAGTGATTTTAACCCAAGGCAGACGAACAGATGGACACTGTGCAAACATGGTTGCAGGTGGCGCCACCATTTTTTGTGTATGTTATAAATCTCTCCAAGGGCTACATTTGTGCGAAAAAATTTTCCTGATCCGTCAAACGGTTCCCGAGATATGTGGGTTTATGTGTGGAAACAGACGCACAAACGGACGCAGAGCGCAGAGGAAAGGTCAGAGGTCAAAACAAAATCAGGGCGCAGCAGTTCACATGTGACCCAAACATAATCCCGGGTTTCGTAAAATTCCGCCCAGTGGTTACAGAGGAGTTCTCCGGAAACCTACGCGGCGGCGGCGGCGGCGGCGGTGGCGTGCAGCTGAAAACATAGTATCCGCAAAACTCTGTTTTGGCGGATACAATGAATTGTTCTATACTTTATGTATTCTGTCAGTTTATCAAGATAGTATCAAAGACAAATGACTGTATTGGTCAGCCTAAAACAACTCACATAATTATATATAAAATATATAAAATGAATAATTTTAATCTCGCACACACATATATGTACATTTGAGGAGGGACAGAGATTCACTATACTCCAACAGTCAGTGTTGGCTTAAAATGAGACTGTGTATTAGTCCATGGTTTGCAGCAACAAGTTTCCAACCACTTTTAAGAGATTTTGCCTAGACTTTCCTACCAGTCAAATAAGTTTCTAGCTCTGACACTAAACACAGTGTAGAGGACCAAATCCTTGTCAAGCTGGTTAGTGTGGAATGTCTAATTTTTCTTAAAGATGAACAAGATATTGCAAATTTATTAAAATAAAATATGAAAATTATAAAAATTTCAGAAAATTAACCATGATTTTAATTACAGTATTAAATTATACCTGCTATTTTAATTACAAATAGGTCTGAGAGAGCTGGAAGATATGTCATGCTGCATATGAAAAAGTTCAAGAATGGATAGACTGATGGACACAGCTGATAGCATATCAGGCTGCGATAATGTGTCATGTGATTGTGCTTACACAGAACAGGACAGACTGCAAGAACAAAGACAAATCATTATAGCCCAGACAACTCCAGCAAGTTCACCAGAAATAAGATGCCTGTAATTAATATGAACACTGAATAAGGCTTGAATTAAACATGCTAAATGCACATTTTACAAACTAGTTATAATTATTCAATTAGTAACAGCTGTAATCAGTAGCTTTTTCCAGTAATTATCAGTCATAAACACGACAGGATTATGATTATCAGTCACAGGCATAACAGGATTATGATTATAATTATTTAACTGGTAACAACTGTAATCTGTAACGTTTTCCCACAACTGACCAGCACTTCTGCCAAGCTTGAGATTATGATATTCATTCTGGTTAAGCTTATTTCGAAATATGTTTCAAGATGTGATTTACTGGTACAACAAAATCATTTCACTGAAAATCTCCTGTAAAACTGGTTAGGTTCATGTTTCTCCTGACAAAAGATATGTTTTTTTTTTAATCAACCCACACAAACCTATTCACTTGCCTTTAAGTACCAAAACAAGGCCTACAGCCCCAATGCAAACCTGTGAAATGGGATATACATCAGGTATAATGCTTCCATGATATCATGCTTGACCATTATTTGAAAAGAACTTGATAAATTTTTCAATTACATGTGCGACATGAACATGTACAATGTACTTAACATGTTAAACTCAAGTAAAAGCACCAATTACACAAAAATCCATCCTGAAATACTGGTATGGATGTACAAAACAGAAAAATTATTATAGGTGTGGCCACCAGTCATATTTATGAGAAAGTCATTAAATATATTGACATGTAAAATTTTAGGCAGATACTTCAAACCACCGTTGAGCTATGTGCACAGATATGTGAAACCCAAAACAATTGTAGGTGGCACCACAAGTCTTGTATATGACAAAGCTATCTGAGATGTATAAATATGCCTAATTTCTAGCTGATATGTCAAACCTTACCTAAGAAATAAGCAGGGACATACACTGCAAAAATTACTGTAGGTGGTGCCATCAGTCTTGTATATAAAACAGCTATTTGGGAAGTAGAGATATACACAGTTTCAGGATGATATATCAAATCCCTCCTGAGAAATAAGCAGGGACATACACTATGCAAAAATCACTGTAGGTGGCGACACAAGTCTTGTGTACAAAAAAGCCATCAAAGATGCATGGAAAAGTCAAAATTTTAGGCCAATATATCAAACTTTTCTTGAGTCAGGTGCACTTGGCTGAACAAGCTCAGATGAGACAGGCAATTGCCCTGAGTGAACAAATTGCCAGCTGCAGCTACTGCACTGAGTGAACTCTTGACCTGTACTTAGCTGTATTGACTGAACACTTTACCTGTTGCCTAATCTAATACAGTTGGCAGCCTGCCAAAGCTATAAATAAAATTAGACTGAAACTTGGCCTGTTGCCAAAACTGAAATAGTTGTTAGTCTGTCAAGCTATTTTTAGATACAGACCCAATCTTGGCCTGTTGGTAAATCTGTTTACCCATACTGAAAGACTTTGACTACAATGCATTTTTCAGGCTGACTTATTCATAATATTATTTTTATTATCAAAATGTTTAGAATAATAACAGATGCCTATTGTAATCAAAATCAGAATACAGATATATTTTATTCATGGTGTTAAGAAGACAAATTGGTCAGGGGGAAATTCTGGTTCGATCTGGGATTCGAACCCATGTCAGTGGTGCAAAAGTCCGGAGTACCAACCGATTCGCTTGAAAAAGCAAGCTTCACTAGCGAGACAGTTCGGTCCGCTTTTATGTCACCCCATAACACACCCCCTCTAAAAAGTGTTTTGCTATCAGAACAAGACCGTAACAATGGATTTATCTTACCCATGCTGGATATCAAACTAATTATTTATGTTGCCTGTATAGTTCACTGTATATATAGTCAAAGAGGTCAGTCTGTTAATTTAATGAATTTTCTAGCTTTGTTTGCCAAAGCACCTAACAATTTTTTCATTATTTAAGGTACAATAATTAAACCAAAATTCATTTGAGCAAACTGTTTACCCATACTGAAAGACTTTGGCTACAATGCATTTTTCAAGCTGACATATTCATAATATTATTTTTATTATCAAAATGTTTAGAATAATAACAGATGCCTATTGTAATCAAAATCAGAATACAGATATATTTTATTCATGGTGTTAAGAAGACAAATTGGTCAGGGGGAAATTCTGGTTCGATCTGGGATTCGAACCCATGTCAGTGGTGCAAAAGTCCGGCGTACTTACCGATTCGCTTGAAAAAGCAAGCTTCACTAGCGAGACAGTTCGGTCCGCTTTTATGTCACCCTGTAACACACCCCCTCTAAAAAGTGTTTTGCTACAGAACAAGACCGTAACAATGGATTTATCTTACCCATGCTGGATATCAAACTAACTATTTATGTTGCCTGTATAGTTCACTGTATATATACCCATAGAGGTCAGTCTGTTAATTTAATGAATCTTCTAGCTTTGTTTGCCAAAGCACCTAACAATTTTTTCATTATTAAAGGTACAATAATTAACCCAAAATTCATTTGAGCAAACTTGAACAAAGGCCACCCAAGAATAATTTATTACAGAAGTTGAAACAACAGTTTTGTAAAAGAAGACTTTTGCAGCCCTCAGTTTGCAGTTGGCTTACTAATGGCTACAGACCAACTTCAGCTTTCTATGACTCTTCAAAAAATCAATGAACTTATTCTAATTTCATATAATTGAGAGAACCTTACCCAAGGATAAAATTTGTAAATAATTAAACCATTCAGCTAGAGAGTTTCATCAAAAAATATTTTTAAGCTTAAAGAGACTTTTTACAAGGTTTTTGCCTGAAAAAAACAGATCAACATAGGTGGTGCCACAAACACCTTAATTTGAAATGTGAATCATGTGACAAAAATTTTCACAAAACTTGGTGATGCTAGGTCCTGTTGTTTCTGGGATATTAACATGTTAGTATGTTGTTCTTACTTGGCCAAATGACTAAGTTCAAATTCCTGTATCTAGGACAAAATTGATCAAACTCAAACCATTTGAAAAAAACTTGAGAGAGCTCGTCTTGGGGATCATTCCTTTGAAATATTGAACAATTTGGCTGAATGATTTAAGAGAAGAAGATTTTCAAAGGTTTTCAAGCTTTTTCCCTATAAAATCTAAGTAAAGGCAGATAGCAAATATTATCTTGTTAAAACATGTGTATAAAACTACTGCAATTATATTATCCAGTACATAAAGAGGAGAGGACAATGTACATACATTAACGAATTAATAGACTGACATTACTGGTGATCAGGTAAAACCAAAGTAGGCCACAAGAAAGAGAGCCAGTAATACTGTCGTAATGTTTCCAGCCAAACATCACTGTAAGTTCACTGTACAACTTTAACAATATATAAAAGGGGTTGGCTGCTAAAAATGCATTATCTGCCCACACACAACAGTCGTCTACTGGCCAGGGGTTATACCTTAGGTTCAGTTGTTATACATTTACAAAGGTTGAAGCGATGACGTTAAAACTGATGCTCCTGAAATCAATTTATGTTTCTCTGCTTTGAAGAACCAGATTCCTCTGCTTTGAATAAACAAGTGACCCATGGGTCATGACGCTCAGCTGACTAGGAATAGATTCGCAAAAGGAAATTTTATCATCTGAATGGTAGTATATACCCATTCAACTGAAGCATCAAACAGATTAACCAACAGGCCAAGATTGTGTCTGCATTTATATATATTTCAAAAATAGAGAAAAAATGCGTAAACTTAAAAAAAAATACAGGTGGCTCCACAAGTCTGCAGAAATTAATAAAAACACTTAATCGTCAATATACATGCAAAGAATCATGGTAATCTCTGAATTAGTTGTTAAGATACTTCAGCTTTTGTATCAAATTTTCCATTATTCTGAGGGATACTTCGGAGTCCTATAGCTTGAAGGATATGGGAAACAGAGACCTAATTTCAGGTTTCCACAGACCCTTTTCATGGGCCTCCTTGCATGACAAGAATGAAGATTCTAGGTCCAGTTGTTATTATTTGTACCCTGTGACAGATAACCACATCTTAAAAGGTCTCAAAAATAGAGAAAAAAATTCGTAAAAATTTGAAAAAAAATAGAGGTGGCGCACCCAGTCTGCAGAAACTGATGGAACACCTCATGATCAATATGTATGCGAAAAATCATGACCATCAGTGTTGTAGTTATTGAGATACTGCAGTTTTTGTGTCAAATTTTTCATTATTCTGGGGGTATTTTGGAGCCATACAGCTTAAAGGATATGGGTAACAGAGACCTAATTTCAGGTTTCCATGGAGACTTTTCATGGGTCTCCCTGTGTGTCAAGAATGAAGATTCTAGGTCCTGTTGTTATGATTTGTGCCCTGTTAACAGATGTTCATATCTTTAAAGGTCTCAAAAATAGAGAAAAAAATTCGTAAAAAAACCTGAACAAATACAGGTGGTGCCACCAGTCTGCAGAAACTGATGAAACACTCCATGATCAATATCCATGCAAACAATTATGGTGATCTCTGCATTAGTTGTTCAGATACTTCAGCTTTTGTATCAAATTTTCCATTATTCTGAGCTGTACTTTGGAGTGCCATAGCTCAAAGGATATGGGTAACAGAGACCTAATTTCAGGTTTCCATGGAGACTTTTCATAGGTCTCTCACTGTGTCAAGAATGAAGATTCTACGTCAAGTCCTTACGATTTGTGCCCTGTTAACAGATGTTCACATTTTTAAAGGTCTCAAAAATAGAGAAAACAATTCGTAAAGAATCGAAAAATACAGGTGGCGCCACCAGTCTGCAGAAACTGATGAAACATCTCATGATCAATATGTATGCCAAAAATCATGACCATCAGTCATGTAGTTAATGAGATATTGAAGTTTTTGTATGAAATTTTTGACTATTCTGGGGGGGGGGGGGTACTTTGGGGCTCCATAGCTCGAAGGATATGGGTAACAGAGACCTAATTTCTTGTTTCCATAGAGACTTTTCATAGGTCTCTCAGTGTGTAAAGAATGAAGATTCTAGATCCAGCGGTTACGATTTGTGCCTTGTTAACAGATGTTTACATTTTTAAAGGTCTCAAAAATACAGAAAAAAATTCGTAAAAAATAAAAAAATACAGGTGGCGCCACCAGTCTGCAGAAACTAATGGAACATCTCATGATTAATATGTATGCCAAAAATCATGACCATCAGTGATGTAGTAAATGAGATATTGAATTTTTTGTATGAAATTTTTTACTATTCTGGGGGGTACTTTGGGGCCCCATAGCTCGAAGGATATGGGTAACAGAGACCTCATTTCTGGTTTCAGAGGAGATTTTTCATGGACCTCTCAGAATGTAAAGTTACAAGTTTCTAGGTCCAGCGGTTATGATTTGTGCCAGGTTAACAGATGGACGGACAGACGGACGACGGACAAAGGGTGATCGCTATAGCTCAGATGACTTACAGCCAACTGAGCTAAAACTAGAATATCAGCAGAAGCTGACAAAAGCCCTCAGCCAAAAGAACAGTGTTTAGAGGTGGTAACAGTAACAAGTACTAAATATCTGTTCTCACATGGATGTATATCTGTACATGTCTGAGTTATAAATTTAAAATGGAGAGGTATGTACCATGATTCATAACAATCCACCAAATGCTTCCTGAAAAATAAGCTTCTAAGTTTTATTCTATTATAAGCTCTGTGACCTTGAAAAGTAGGTCAAGGTCACCCATCTTCAAACTTGACCGAGATTTTGTCGATATACATCTTCACCAAAGAAATAAAATTCCTATTGTGAATACTTTTAGAGATATTCTGCTCACAAGACCAAAACTGAATAATCTTAGAAAAATTCATTAAAAATCAGAAATTGCAGGTGGTGCCCCCAAACTTGTGCAGTAATTACAGACTATCAGTCCCTAAAATCATAGTAAGTATTGTGAGAATCCAGCCAATGGTTCCAGAGAAATAAGCTTCAAAATTTTTCCTATAATTAGCTCCAAAACATAGAAAAATAGGTCAAGGTCACCCAGCTTCGAACTTGACCGAGATTTTGTCAATATCCATCTTCACCGAAAAAATAAAATTCCTACGATGAAATCTTTTAGAGATATCCCGCTCACAAGCCCAAAGTTGAAAAATCCGATAAAAATTCATTAAAAATCAAAAATTGTAGGTGGCGCCACCAAACTTGTGTAGCAGGTACAGACTATAAGTCCCAATAATCATAGTAAGTTTTGTGAAAATCCACCAAATGGTTCCTGAGTAATAAGCATCTAAGTGTTTTTCTATAATCAGCTCTAAAAGGTAGAAAAATAGGTCAAGGTCACCCAATTTCGAACTTGACCGAGATTTTGTCGATATACATCTTTACCGAGGAAATGAAATTCTGACGGCGAATCCTTTTCAAGATATCCCGCTCACAAGGTAAAAAATAACGGACGCCGGACGGACGCACGGACGGACGGACAGCTTGGGTGACGACAATAGCCCATCAGCCTAAGGGCTGAGGGCTAAAAACTATTAAAATGCTTCATTAGCATTATTTTATTTCTGTGTATATTCTGCAGATTTTTCAATATTTGAGCAAAAATGCTAATAAAAGTCTCTTTTTTTGTCCACAAATGAAAAAGGCTATTAGTTACGCATGGAAATTAATTTTTATATTTTTTCATTGCTTAACACCAACAATTACAACTTTTTTTTGTAGCATAAACAATAGAGCCAAACGCATCGAGATTAGATTTCTTCTGCGTTTTTAAATATTTATTCCCTTTCACTTTAAAAATAACACTGAAAACTAGATCTTGAAACAAACTATCAAAGTAATTTTAGTGTTTCTTTCTTTGAAATTTAAGTGAAATAATAATGGCTTATTCAGGAATGAAATGTAATTTAATGAACCATTATTTTTCATTTTGGACTGATATTTAAAAAAAACAAGGGACCCATGGGTCACGGCGCTCAGCTGATCGTGATTCGACTATAAATGTTTCTCCACTGTGATACTATATCGAGTCGATAAAGCTTATGAATATCATGTACATGTTGGGCTATTATAAAGGAATGTAATGTAATATGTGAGTAAATGATAAATGAAATTACCTGACTGATGGATTAATAGAGTCAAATAAAGTGGTTTATTTTTTATTTATTTAGGAGGGGTTGAAAATTGTGATATATTTGAGCAAATATGAATGCAATGACAGCAGTAATAAGCAGTAGTAGATGATAAGGCTATTTGTTGAAGGATCTAAAGTGTATGGTAGTCTGCAAGCGTTCAATTTGACAGATATGATGTTATGATTAACTATGCTGATGAAGTGATTTATGAATATGTGACTGTATGACACAATATCTCTTTAGTCTTGACAAGGTACATTATTGTGATGCCCACTATGTCTACATATTACACAATATTGACATAATTTCTGGCATGTACATAGGTACCTATGGACGAATAGTTATACAAAATATTAAAGTATGAATATATCTGATTCATCTTGTTCTTGCTTACTGAGGCTGACTTTGGGATGGGGTTCGGAGAAGGGAAAAGTGAGGGCAGCATGAAGGTGGATGTAGAAATATTCTATTGTAATGTTTTTCATTTATATAAGAATATGAAAAGCTAAGAGGAAAGGGGCCCTCCTACTTGGTTATAGTAAAGTTCTAAATATATGATTGCAAACTAATACTCTGACAAGACTGTCATGAAGAAAAACAGTAAAAGTTTTGAGATACTGTGTTGCATACGAAAATTTACAGATGGACAGGCAAGTGAACAGAATGGACTAATACCTTTATTTCACTTTCAAGAGAATAATGCATTTAAGTTTATATATAATCCTATTTTTTTAAGCAGATCCACTTTTTCCATTAAGAAGTTTTTATCTGTATCATTTTTTTATTTACAGGTTTATAAATTTTTAATTAAAAAACCTGAAAATATAAGTTAAAATATTAGAATTGTTGCAAAAGTTGCAATCATTATATATACAGAGTAAAAAACATTGGGTCATATTATGCATACACATATATTTTATTATTTTTAAATCATAAATGTTTTAACTGATTTTAAAAGAAAATAATGCCACAACATGGCATCTACAAGAATATTCCTTGAATCACTATTAAAAAGTTTTGCATATTGAGTTTTCAGGACATGCTTAATTTTATTCACCAAAATAAAATAAAAGTAAATTTGACAAAATAAAACATCTTTTCAAATAAAGTATACACACTGTTGGTTGAATGAGGGACAAACAATATCATTGTGCTAATTAATATCCCAGTTTTAATTAATTACTGGAATTAATAGTCAATTTCACACCTGGTGAAGTTTTTACTCTTCTGAAGTAAGGAATTACTTATCTGATGAACATCCAGACTTTCACAGCAATACACCACTTTGTGGACACAATTAAATGTACACTTTAAACATTGTAACCCTGGTGGTTCAATACAAAATCTAAAATGTAGCATGTCCAAGAATAAAATAAAATCCAGAAAAATTATAACATTCATCTAGTTTATGCACCAGCTGGGGGGGGGGATGAGTGCAGGGCGAGGGGAAGCCTGCTAGTAGTGGCCAAGCTGGGCCGAGGTAAGCTGCCTGGGGTGGGTTACATAATGCAAGTGAAGGCTGTACTACTAGGTGGGCTAGATGTAAACAACACTTGACATGGTGTGTGAAAACATGAATAAAATCTATTCATTCCAATCAATTTCTTTTGAAAGTTCAGATTTTAAAAAATTAAATCCTTATGCATATATGCTGGGAAAATTAAATCAACAGTGCCAAAGTTGGACAAAATTTAAGGTATTGTTTTTTATTTATGCTAATAACTTGAAAAATTTGCAAAATTCAGATCTAATTTTGGGTAAACAATTGAATTTTGATTAAATAAAGTTATATTCCTGAAAAAAGGTCTCTAGGTTCAGCTATTCTCATGTGAGTAAATATATTTCCTGATTTTTTTAAAAATTGCATTATGTTTTGGCCCATAACTTCAAAATAATACTCAATACTGACCTAATTTTTGGTATGTTCATAGAAATGTATAAAAGAATGTGAATACTAAATACGATCAAAAACAGATCAGTGGTTTTGATATAAGGCAGCCTTGAAGTGTAACAATGGCTTTTTTTTATGGAAAACGGAGTTTTTTTCCTTAATATCTCGAAGGAACAAAGTCCTAATGACCCAATTTTTGGTATGGTAGGAGATTTTGGGGACATCTAAAATTATGTCAACAGCCTGGGGAGCATAGAGATGTGCACTGAATGACCTACAGTCATCAAAGTGGACTGCTTGACAATGTAAGGGAATACAACAAGAGCCTCCAAAAAAATTCAATAACTAGCCTAATTTTGCAGCTTTTATTTTCAAATTTCAGATTTTAACAGATTAAATCCTTATGTATACATGGTGTGAAAATTAAATCCACAGTACTTACAGGAAAAAAAGGTGCCATGGCCAAAGTTGGGCAAAATTTAAGGTACCAATTTTTATATTTTTGCCAATATTTAAAAAAATTTAACAGATTTTGATCTAATTATTGGTATACAATTAAATTTTGATTAATTAAAGTTGTATTACTGGAAAAAATTCCCTACCTTTAACACTTTGGGTCTTAAGTGACAAAATATCTTCCTGATTTTTTTACAAAGTGCATTATGTTTGGGCCAATAACTTTTTTAAATTATATAATAATGACTTAATATCTGGCATGTACATAGGAACTATATAGAGGAATATTTATGGTAAATATGAAGAAAACCAGATGAGTGGTTTTGATATTAGGCAGTCCTGAAGTGTGAAAATAGATTTCTAATAAAAAATTGAGGTTTTTCCTTAATATCTCAAAGGAACGAAGTCCTATTGACCCAATTTTTGGCATGGTAGGAGATTATGGGGACATCTAACTGTATGCTGAAATTCAGATTCATAGGTCCAACGGTGTCGAAACGTGCCAGTCTTACGGACGGACATCCAGACGGACGGATGGACAGACAGACGGACGGACGACGGACAATGGACCATGACTATAGCTCAGATGATTTATAGTCAGCTGAGCTAAAAATAACAAATTATTCTTTGGTTTAGTTATACCACATATATGTGCATGAAAAACATAAAAAAATTTACATTCTTTACAACTTGACAATTACCAAATATTGATAATTTAACTGACACGTTTTGGAAATCAGCAGTGGCCCTCTCGGTTTTTTCCTTCTTTTAAAAATTTCCAAAGTGATAGCACTAATTTCTCTGACACAATAACTTCAATTAATATTTAACAGAATAGGCTGCTCTCAGACCAAAAGTAAGGCAACATCGCAGAAGCCAATTAACATCGTATAAATGATCCACTTTAACAATTATACAGTGATGCTGCCAAAGACCCAAAAATCTCTTGGTAGTGAGACTGGGCATTGGTACAACCTAAACAGCTCTATACATATAAGGGCATGTTACTTAAAACCAGACTTAGAAAGCCAGACTCAGAAGGGCCGTGGGACAACTACATCAGAAAAATACCTTCAGGATTATGCTTCAAAGGTTGTAACAAATACTATTAGCTGTCTACAACACAGGGCACACATTAATACTTCAAGAACTACATTTCCATGTCATGTCACAGTTTCTCAGACATCACAATTTTAACCTCCTGTTTGTGGCAGAAGACATTGTATTTCCTCAAAAAAGATGGACATTATACATACATTTCTCTAAGATTCAATAAGGTAATATATAACTGACATATTTTTGAAAGATCAACTTTGAGTATTTGTCAGAGAATCATGAAATGCCTAAATCAGATTAATTCACAGGCAATTTTATTAATAATGCATGAATAGGGATGATAAGTCTCTCCACTTTAAACAATAAATTTTACTAATTGGACAAAATGTGTACCATGTGCCATCATGGCTACTGAAAAAGACATTTTTTACATGATTATATTATCTATAGTTATATGGATGAAAATATGTGGGACAGTCAGTTCAGTCATTGTAATCTACTACTGTGACAGTGTATGAGTCAGTTTTCAGAAGTTAATCAACACATTCACCAAATGTATTCTCTTACAGTCTATGAAATCTGACAGTTACTACCAGGACTGTAAGCCAGCCCATCTCTTTTTACACAGAGGGTTTAAACATGCAATATATTTGAACCTATCACAGTCTATAATACAGAAATATATGTTCATATGCATGTGCAACTTTCAACAGCCAAGTCATAGAAGTAGCTATAACTGGTCAAATCAGTGCCCTAAATACAAAGTGTGTCCTGATCAGACAGCTGAGAGATCTTTAGTTCTGGAGTTTTGGAGTCTTAACTGCCTTAACCTGTGCCTCCCCCACAGCTGTACCATGGGGATTGTAGAGATCATGTAGTTTTTCATTGTGCCCTATCAGTGTACACAAACTCGTCAGGGATCTCCTGATTCAGAAGAACATGTTCCTTCCACAAGATTCACAGGGGAATACTTCTTTCTATAAAGACCTACACCAGATACACGACTGATGGTCATCGCATGGACAACAGATTATCAATAAACTCTATTAACGAAAATCCCACCAGAACTGACACAAAAACATCAGGGAACCCATCGGTATAATCTAACAGACCATTTTTCATTGAACTCTAACAAAAATGGAAGACACAGTAGAACAATTCCTGAACTTTAATCCACCATGATATCTCTTCAAAGATCACTGCTTGTCTGTATTACACAGCCTCTTAGCAGCATGAACACTCGGGGACTTCTCAATTCGATTAGGTCATTATCAGACAGTGCTTGCCGATTGTGGAGGTGCAAAATGACTCCCCATGTCCCAATTCAAATATATAATGTGTCTTTGAAATCTGGCCCCCCAGCATTGATTGCCTTCCACCCAGTTCCCGACTGAAAAGCTTCACTCACATGCCTGTCATCACACTGAGTAATATCACCGACTTCTTCTGTCTGGAGACTAGTCAGCCATCTTGGATGAAACTTAAACGAAATGTGCTTCATTAAGTAACCATAATGGCAGAATGCATGCTCCAACTAATCTTTTTGTTCGTGCCAAGAAAAATCCCCATATGATGAGACACCAGTGTTTGAACAACTTTAGCACAGGCAATGTCTTGCCCTTCAAGTATTATTGTAATCCAAGCATATAACACAAAAGTCCATGGATTTGTTATTCATGCTGAATTGTATCACAAACTCAGTCAAGTATTCAAACTTACTGTTTCAGAAAATATTTTTAAAATGGATACTACTGAATTAACACTTATGTCTTATATAAGAATATAGAAGTGCACCTTGGACACTGAAAGAAAATAAAAACACTTAAATATTCACACTACCACAGACAGACCCTGCACTGTATAACCAGAGCAGTGAACTTTACTTCTCTTTCTTTGTCTGGTTTTTCCTTTGGTCATTTTTTGAAGGACAGACATTTTCATGGTATCATTGTTCCAGACTTCGTTTCCTTCTCTACTGTGACTGCAGATTGCTTTTTCGTCTAACAATCCCCAGTAGTGCCTCATGTTCCGGGTGAACCCCATAACCCAACTCATATCTCTTTTATACTGCTGCAGCAGATTTGTTTTGCAGACACACCAACAATACTCTCTTTTTTGAAGAGCTTATGTTTTCCTAAATATCGAAGTACTTGCCATCTTTTCCATGGACTTACACTGACTTTATCTCCTGCAATCCATTTTTATCAGATTAAAAAAATCCACCAATTAATTTCCCAGTGAAAACAAAGAGGAAAAAAAAAAACAAAAAGATTGATATAGGTCTGGAAAAGGAATTAAATAAAAAACATTGCAGGAAAAAAACTTCAAAAAGTTACCAGGTATTTCACATGGACCATAACATTTAAAATAAAAAAATCTCTAAATTTTTATTCCAGTTCCCCTGAAGGTTTTGCCAGATGCTGTTTCAATGTACAAGCGGTGCCATTCCTAGACAATGAAGCAGGTGTCACAATAAAACCTATTTCAGTATTTCTTCTCAACTTTTTCCAAGACCTGTTCACATATGTTACAAATACCTTTCTTTTGATCTTGAAACTCTACGGATATTTTAAGTTTCAAATTTCTTTCTCTTTTTTATGATACACCATAATTTGTCTGTTAAAAAATATGCAGACATTTCCTTCAATGTCTGTAACACAGAAATTTTTTCAATACATTTCATCTAAAGAATAATAAGGATGTAAACACATACTATCACCATGAAAAAAAAAATAAAAACCAGGCTCACCTGAAATAAAATCAGCCCTGCCATAAAAGAGAGTAATTTTCAACCTTTAGAAAACATTAATCTGTGGCATTCAGCATGTATTTTACAACCTTGTAAACATTTCTTTGGGGCATCCTGGAGAAAAGGTGGCGTAAAAACTGTTCGTAATATAACATCTATAAACTTTTCTGATGCCTGGTAAATAAGAAAGCCTTGCTTCCCATTTGCATTAATACTTTTTGATGGACATGTTACTGTTTGGGTTCACCTGCTTGGCTGACTGGTTTGAGACATACATTTCCATCTCTGATTTTTTGCTGTTTTTCAGAAAGGATACACCGTAGAGAGCATTAGAATAGAAGCAGCATGAACTCTGCAGCATGGAGGTCAGTAGATGTAAGGTTCCCTCGGGCTTTTGGACTCAAACCAGGACCAGCTAAGTCAAGGGAGGTGGTAGATGAAAAATGGAATTATCATGCTTTCCATTTCACTAGGGACAGAATACAATTTTTTAAATTTCTCGTCATCCCTTGCCTGATAGGTCTTTGTGTCAACTTAGTCTTATTTTTTCTGAATTGTTCTGGTTTCCTTGAGTGTGAACTTGGCTGGTGTTTTCTGTTAAACTTGATCTCGATTACTGTGTCTCAACTGGTTCTGGATTTTCTGAGTGCTAACTCCATCTAGATTTTTATAATTTTACTTTGATCTATATTTTCTGATTAAAAGAATTATTTGTGCAAATAAATCATTGTGCACCAATATATAAATAATTTTTTGGCATCTTTGGCTTTTTTGTTGAGAATGTCAATCAATCAGTAATAATAATTAGTCAAAATCTTTTATTTAAAGAACAAATCATGTCAATCAAACATGCTGCTACACATTCTATCGTCCTGTCTTTGTAATAAATCAATGAGAGTACAACTGACAAATGTTTATCCATAATGGGGAACCTGTGTGCCCTTCAGTAATATTTTGGCGGATCTTTCAATATTACACTTTGTGTATCATTGTTCATTGTGTATCATTGTTCATTTTTACACTAAGTGTATCAATTTTTAATGAAATATAATAATTATCAAGAATTATCAACTGATACTAACTGTAAGGCTTTTACTTTTTGTCTTGTTTACTTTTTTATTATATCAAATTAAATTTTGTTATGATATAATATATAAAATCTAAATGTTTGTCTTTTTATTTTTAACACATCTAATTTTAACAATTTTATTTTTTTTTATTTTTTTTTATATATATTTTTTTAAATATATGTCATGGAACTACCATGTTAATAACTTATAAACAAATAATAAAAATAAATTAATAAATTAAATTTATAGACACAGGAGAACATGCATCCCACTCCATTAAAAAAAAAACAGTCAAGTAATATTTTATTCTAAAATGTGAACAAAATCAAATATTTACTTATCAAAAATATATTAACTTACCAATTATTTTACTATGGTTGCATGACCCATCAACTATTTTCATCTCACAAAGAAGGTCAGGGTTCATTTCTGGGTACATATCCCCATGGACAGTTTGAGAACAACAGCCATGACCCTTATAGTTTGAGTAGAACCGTACCATAACTATCTTTTCTAGTTATCTATATACTAGGTTTATGGCTGATTCACCAAAATGCAGAATACTACAGTGGGTGAATAGAGAATCCAATGCTCGAGAATCCGCCACCTATGCAAAAAATACTAGAACGAATATTTATTTATATTCCAGTATCACCAGTTCAAGAATCTTTTGAGAAACCTGATTCAAGCTAACAGACATATAGCAAAAGCCACGAATGAATAAATAAAAATCAATTAATAGGCTGAACTTTATCTGATATTCGGTAGCTGGTAATTTGCTATGTCCTCACTGGTACTGGGTAAAAGTCAGGGTTCCAAAGTACATGGTTTATTGCATATGATACATTGGCAATGAATAAAATTTAAAACAAGATATTATGTACACAAATAAATCAACATGAAGTGCGGTTATTTGGTTTATTTTGCTATATATTATGTAAGGCAAAAGGTTTACAAACTGATTTGCATATTCCCATTTTAAATTGTGAAATGATTCATCCTGCAGATTGCCTGGTGGTATTCGAATGTTCCCAAAAAGAGGTTTCATGTCAGTAGAATACATTGGATATTTGTCACTTATACTTCCATCCTTGTTGTATATGAACCATAAATCATTCCCACTGACCTCGAGTCAGGGAGGCCCATGCAGACCTTCATATGCAGAATTTAATTACCAAACAGTTTATAAGTCAATGTTACCATGCATGGAGGCTTTGAGTAGGTGTAACATTCAAAGAATGTAACAATCTCAGGCTGTCAAACACACCCTTTATGAAAAAGGTAAGACAAAAATAGGATGGGAAATACAGATTATAAGGAAAACTTAAGGGAAAATAGGACAGAAGTTGGAACACTGAATGAAAAGTTGAAAAAAGTAGGAAAACTGAAGGAAAAATATTAAAAAAAAACAAGGGACCCATGGGTCACGGCGCTCAGCCGTTATATATGATAAAAAAATATGATTTAGAAATGAGGCACATGCTGGTTTTGTGTGGAAATAAATATAAGCTGTATTATGATTTGTGGGAGTTTAGCTTATGTATGATTTTGATAGTATCTTTGGAGACAGGGAAGAGGATTGATTTTATTTATTTTATTAACAAATGGAGTGCTATTTTCACACAGATTTTGACTTGGCCATATAACTTATAAGCAGAACATATAATATAAGAATTTAACTATTTATTAAAAATAATTACAAATTGTCCCAAATATCCTTTTTATTAAAAATAATAAGAGAATCGTATGATTTTTCAAAATAAAATATAACTGAAATGATTATTAAAATAATATCAAGAAAATATATTCATGAATGCATTCATGAATACATTTTGAAAGTATTTGCACTGGTATTCATATACTTTTTTATTTTTACCTGAATTCCCATTCTTATGCAAGAAATTTTATAATGGAGTACATATAAATATTTCTATTCAAATGCATTTGCAAAGTATTCGCACCATGTCTGGTATTTATTCAGTTTTCACCAAACAATGATGTTGAGAATCCAGAATATACAAAATTCACACCTTTAAATAATGATCATAAGTACCTGGTTTTATGGCTTTTATTCATATTTAAAAAAAAAATAAATGTAATATATTCATTTTGGACTAATTTCACATCAATGTACACACTAGACACAGCAGGAATCTAGATATTATCAACTGCATCTTTGACTATCATTAACTTCCTTCATATGATCCCTAATGATTAGTAATGAATAATATGATTTATTTTTTTATCATTAAAATTGAATTGAAAAATACCATAGGTGACTGCATGGTGTTATTTGGAATAACACTGACATTGGCATTCTATCCATCCATACAAGATTCTTATATCATCAGTAACTGCAAGTTAATTTCCTGTTATTATCAACTAACAAATTCCTTTTCCATTTTTCTTTGTTATTAAAAACCAATAAAAACCAATAAAAATTGATATATATGCTGTGAAAATTAAATCAACAGTGCTAACAGGGAAAAAAACGTGCCATTGCCAAAGCTGGACAAAATTTAAGGTACTGATTTTTTATTTATGCTAATAACTTGAAAAATTTACAAAATTCAGATCTAATTTTGGGTACACAATTGAATCTTGATTAAATAAAGTTATATTCCTGAAAAAAAGTCTCTAGCTTCAGCAAATTCTCATGTTAGGTGAGTAAATATACTTCCTAATTTTTAAAAAATTGCATTATATTTTGGCCCATAACTTCAAAATAAGACCCAACACTGACCTAATTTTTTGTATGTTCATAGAAAATGAATGGAAGAATATGAATACTAAATTTGATCGAAAACAGATCAGTGGTTTTGATATTAGGCAGCCTTGAAGTGTAACAATGGCTTTTTCATGGAAAACGGAGGTTTTTCCTTAATATCTTGAAGGAACGAAGTCCTAATGACCCAATTTTCGGTATGGTAGGAGATTTTGGGGTCATCAAATATTATGCAAAATTTTGGAATCGTAGGTCCAACGGTTTTAAAACCTGCCCTGTTAACAGACGGACAGACGACGGACAAAGGACAACGACTATAGCCCAGATGACTTATAGTCAGCTGAGCTAAAAACTGAAGGAAAAGTCTAACATTGGGAAAACTGAAGGATAAGTTGGACAAAAGTATGACTGGAACCACACACATAACAAAATAACAACTAGATTTGTCAGAACGACATGAATGCCCCCACCTGGAGCAAATCAGAAATATTTGTTAAAGTAGTGAGTTATAAATGTAGCAATACTAAAGGATCAAGAATTTTATCATTGTCTGTTAATGATATATAACAATGTGCAGTGACCAATGATGAAGATGATAAGAAATTTCATGAAATATTCAGGAGCCCTGATGCTGTCATTAGTAGGCTAACCAGGACGAAATGCAAACCTGATCTGTAACTGGCCTCGACCCACACTGCAAAAAAAGATGAAGCTACTGATTTTACCGCTGCCTGCTTTGACCATTTATGATACACTTAAACACCAGGTGGTGCACATGGGCCTGCTGAAAAAACAGCTGATGTGACGAGCCGCCAACCAAATGCAAGTCAACAAACACTCGACAGGCATCAGGCTCCACCCAGAAACCACATTTTGGGCAATTCTCTCTAAGCCTGTGGCCTGTTTAAACTGTCGCCTGGGCGATGAGCTGTCACTCAAAGTGAAATGAACAACATTTGCTTCGTGTATTCCTCGCTTGGCTGGTTAACCGTTTTGTCTTCAGCACAGGGTCTCATCTGATTGGACCAAAATACAGTGCTCCCCTAGGCCTCTGGTGTAGAGATTCAGGATACAAGGTCATAACAAACAGTGCTTACGATATTAGGTAGTTGGCCTATGGGTAAAGCGTTGTGTAAAGAGCCTAAAAACAGGCGAATATCTGAATGCACTGCGAAAAAAAGTCCATACAAGGGCATAATTTTATGAAATTTCTATGTTTAAGAACCTTCATACCATCAAAAGTAGGTCTACTAGGGCTGTATCAACATATCGATATATCGATACGAATCGATACACGACGTCGATACGATAATCGAAATGCGTTGCATGCTGTATTGGTCGTATCGATTGATTGCTAATGCTTAGGGATATAACTCTAACTTTAAATATAACCATGATGATTTATAAATCTAAGTGCACTGTATATTTGTTGCTTTGGCTTTTAAGACTTGTAAATAAATGTATATACGCATGCACGTCAGTACTTCCATGACAAGCAGGCACATGTGAGCGATAATAGGAGAATGATACTGACAATTCAATATAATACAAATATTTTATTTTATGTCGGTTTTTACGAACAAAGACAACATTAATCGTAGGCTATTATGACCGACCACACTCTTATCATACATTCATTAAAATTAAATAATTTAAGATATCAAAAATAATAAGAACAATACATTAACTTACATAAAAAATAAGTATCACAAGTCTAATCAATTTTAAGGATTAAAGTTAAGCATGAAGTTATATAATGCGATTAACATTTGATTTATAGTCCTTATAAATTACAGTGACCAATTTGTATTGTGTTACATATGTCTGTTTTATAGTGAGCTGTTGATATGTTTCTTTTATTGTGCGCTGTTGACATTCTGATTCGTGTTTGGCTCAAGCCCTTGCGTTGCTATGCTACAGCGTTTTTAGTTCTAGCTGGACGGGTGCGGCCCACGTGTAGACACAACAGTCATGCTACTCTGGGGCTTTCTCGACTGGCCGAGCCGGGCCGGCCCATGTGTGACGTGTGTACTATTGGTTTCTTTGGATTGTACGAGAAATGGAAAGTTCTCGGCTAGAGGTGAAAAGTTAAATAAAGGGGCTGATTTTAGAGCCGAGAGAGAGGAGAGAAATATTCCAGCGGACACAGAAGCGTGTAAGTCAGTTGTGGACCTTTTCCGGTAAGTGCGGCAGTTATAGATTTTCTTCTAAATTTGTGACAGATCTTATATAGTCTCCAGTTTGCTTACGGGATTATAACAAGAACTTCACTCTGGGATTACAACGGATTGATTTTGTAAATGAACTGGACTGTTATATTCTCTGAGAAGATTTATGTGAACTGTTCATCTGGGTTGTACGTTATGAAGGACTTGTTATCGCTGTGGCAGTGGTGATTTACTGTTGTACTGTTGTTATACCGTGTAATTGAATTGATTTAGTGAATTGTAATTTAAGGATTGTTTTAAGAATAAATTATAATTATTTCTTAACAAAACAAGTGACCCAGGGGTCATGACACTCAGCTGACCAGGAAGACATTGACAAAAGTAATTTTATCATCTGAATGTCAAATTTGAATGAAATACTTTTTCCAAACTTGACCTTTTGTATAAAATCATCCAATATTCATTGGGGTACTATGGAGCTCTGTAGCATGAAGGATATGGGTAACAGACCCCTATTTTCAAGGTTTACAAGATGACTTTTCAGGGGTCTCCCAGCATGTCAAAAAATAAAATTCTAGGTCCAGTTATTATGATTTGTGCCCTGTTAACAGATGACCAAATGTTTATTCTGGGGGGTATTTCAAAGCCGCATAGGATGAAGGATATGGGTAACAGAGATGTAATTTCAGGTGCACAAGGAGACTTTTCAGGGGCCTCCCAGCATATCAAGAAAGGAGATTCTAGGTCAAGTCATTATAATTTGTGCTCTGTTAACAGATAACCAAATCTTTATTCTGGGGAGTACTTCGGAGCCCCAGAGCATGAAGGATATGGGTAACAGAGGCCTAATTTCAGGTTTCCAAGATGTTTCATGGACCTCCCTGCATGTTAAGAAAGAAGATTCTAGGTCAAGTCATTATGATTTGTGGCCTGTTAACAGATGACCAAATGTTTAAAGGTCTCAAAAATCAAGAAAAAAATTCTTAAAAAATCAAAATACAGGTGGCACCACCAGTCTACAGAAACTGATGAAACAAGGCATTATCAATACAAATGTGGACAATCATGGTGATCAATGCATTAGTTATTGTATCAATTTTTGCATTATTCTGGGAGGAACTTCCGAGCCTCATAGCTGAAAGGATATCAGTAACAGAGACCTTGTATCAGGTTTCCATATAGACTTTTTATGACCGTCCTTGCATGTCATGACAGAAGATTCTAGGTCCAGTTGATATGATTTGTGCCCTGTTAACAGATGACCAAATCTTAAAAGGTTTCAAAAATAGAGAAAAAAAACTTTAAAAAATCAAAAAAATACAGGTGGCTCCACCAGAATGCAGAAACTGATGAAACATTTCATGATCAATTTCCATGCAAAGAATCATGGTGATCAATATAATAATTGTTCAGATACTTGAGCCTTTGTATCAAATTTTCCATTATTCTGGGGGGTACTTCGGAGCCCCATAGCTCAAAGGTTATGGGTAAAAGAGACCTAATTTCAGGTTTCCAAAGAGACTTTTTATGGGCCTCCCTGCATGTCAAGAGAGAAGATTCTAGGTGTAGTCGTTACGATTTGTGCCCTGTTAACAGATGGCCACATCTTCAAAGGTCTCGAAAAAAGAGAAAAAAAATTCGTAAAAATTTGAAAAAAATAGAGGTGGCGCACCCTCTCTGCAGAAACTGATGGAACAGCTCATGATCAATATGTATGCCAAAAATCATGACCATCAGTGTTGTAGTTATTGAGATACTGCACTTTTTGTATCAAATTTTCCATTATTCTGGGGGGTATTTTGGAGCCATACAGCCTAAAGAATATGGGTAACAGAGACCTAATTTCAGGTTTCCATGGAGAATTTTCATGGGTCTCCCTGTGTGTCAAGAATGAAGATTCTAGGTCCAGTTTTTATGATTTGTGCCCTGTTAACAGATGTTCATATATTTAAAGGTCTCAAAAATAGATAAAACATTCGTAAAAAAAAACCCGAACAAATACAGGTTGTGCCACCAGTCTGCAGGAACTGATGGAACACCTCTTGATCAATAGTTATGCCACAAATCATGACCATCAGTGAAGTAGTTATTGAGATATTGAAGTTTTTGTATGAAATTTTTGACTACTCTGGGGGGTACTTTGGGGTCCCATAGCTCGAAGGATATGGGTAACAGAGACCTAATTTCTGGTTTCCATGGAGACTTTTCATAGGTCTCTCAGTGTATTGAGAATGAAGATTCTAGGTCCAGTCGTTACGATTTGTGCCATGCTAACAGATGACAGCATCCTTAAAGGTCTCAAAAATAGAGGAAGAAATTTGTAAAAAAATCAAACAATACAGGTGGCGCCACCAGTCTGCAGAAACTGATGGAACATCTCATAATCAATATGTATGCCAAAAATCATGACCATCAGTGATGTAGTTATTGAGATATTGAAGTTTTTGTATGAAATTTTTGACTACTCTGGGGGGGGTACTTTGGGGCCCCATAGCTCGAAGGATATGGGTAACAGAGACCTAATTTCTGGTTTCCATGGAGACTTTTCATAGGTCTTCTAGTGTGTCGAGAATGAAGATTCTAGGTCCAGTCGTTACGATTTGTGCCATGCTAACAGATGACAGCATCCTTAAAGGTCTCAAAAATAGAGGAAAAAATCGTAAAAAATCGAATGATACAGGTGGCGCCACCAGTCTGCAGGAATAGATGACACATCTCATGATCAATAGTTATGCCACAAATCATGACCATCAGTCAAGTAGTTAATGAGATATTGAAGTTTTTGTATGAAATTTTTTACTTTTCTTGGGGGTACTTTAGGGCTCCATAGCTCGAAGAATATGGGTAACAGAGACCTAATTTCTGGTTTCCATGGAGACTTTTCATAGGTCTCTCAGTGTGTCGAGAATGAAGATTCTAGGTCCAGTCATTATGATTTGTGCCACGTTAACAGATGACAGCATCCTTAAAGGTCTCAA
Source organism: Sipunculus nudus (assembly GCA_026874595.1). Classification (NCBI taxonomy): domain Eukaryota; kingdom Metazoa; phylum Annelida; class Sipuncula; order Golfingiida; family Sipunculidae; genus Sipunculus; species Sipunculus nudus. The sequence continues at coordinate 10,597,421 of CM049314.1, read as the reverse complement.
AAACAGAGGAAAAAATCGTAAAAAATCGAAAAATACAGGTGGCGCCACCAGTCTTCAGGAACTGATGGAACCTCTCATGATCAATATGTATGCCAAAAATCATGACCATCAGTCAAGTAGTTAATGAGATATTGAAGTTTTTGTAAGAAATTTTGGACTTTTCTGGGGGGTACTTTGGGGCCCCATAGCTCGAAGGATATGGGTAACAGAGACCTAATTTCTGGTTTCCACGGAGACTTTTCATAGGTCTCTCAGTGTGTCGAGAATGAAGATTCTAGGTCCAGTCGTTACGATTTGTGCCATGCTAACACATGACAGCATCCTTAAAGGTCTCAAAAATAGAGAAAAAAAATCGTAAAAAATTGAATGATACAGGTGGCGCCACCAGTCTTCAGGAACTGATGGAACCTCTCATGATCAATATGTATGCCAAAAATCATGACCATCAGTCAAGTAGTTAATGAGATATTGAAGTTTTTGTATGAAATTTTGGACTTTTCTGGGGGGTACTTTGGACCTAATTTCTGGTTTCCATGGAGACTTTTCATAGGTCTTCTAGTGTGTCGAGAATGAAGATTCTAGGTCCAGTCGTTACGATTTGTGCCATGCTAACAGATGACAGCATCCTTAAAGGTCTCAAAAATAGAGGAAAAAATCGTAAAAAATCAAACGATACAGGTGGTGCCACCAGTCTGCAGAAACTAATGGAACATCTCATGATTAATATGTATGCCAAAAATCATGACCATCAGTGATGTAGTAAATGAGATATTGAATTTTTTGTATGAAATTTTTTACTTTTCTTGGGGGTACTTTAGGGCTCCATAGCTCGAAGAATATGGGTAACAGAGACCTAATTTCTGGTTTCCATGGAGACTTTTCATAGGTCTCTCAGTGTGTCGAGAATGACGATTCTAAGTCCAGTCGTTACGATTTGTGCCTTGTTAACAGATATTCACATTTTTAAAGGTCTTAAAAATAGAGAAAAAAATTCGTAAAAAATCGAAAAATACAGGTGGCGCCACCAGTCTTCAGGAACTGATGGAACCTCTCATTATCAATATGTATGCCAAAAATCATGACCATCAGTCAAGTAGTTAATGAGATATTGAAGTTTTTGTATGAAATTTTGGACTTTTCTGGGGGGTACTTTGGACCTAATTTCTGGTTTCCATGGAGACTTTTCATAGGTCTTCTAGTGTGTCGAGAATGAAGATTCTAGGTCCAGTCGTTACGATTTGTGCCATGCTAACACATGACAGCATCCTTAAAGGTCTCAAAAATAGAGGAAAAAATCGTAAAAAATCGAACGATACAGGTGGCGCCACCAGTCTGCAGGAACAGATGACACATCTCATGATCAATAGTTATGCCACAAATCATGACCATCAGTCAAGTAGTTAATGAGATATTGAAGTTTTTGTATGAAATTTTGGACTTTTCTGGGGGGTACTTTGGGGCCCCATAGCTCGAAGGATATGGGTAACAGAGACCTAATTTCTGGTTTCCATGGAGACTTTTCATAGGTCTCTCAGTGTGTCGAGAATGAAGATTCTAGGTCCAGTCGTTACGATTTGTGCCTTGTTAACAGATGTTCACATTTTTAAAGGTCTCAAAAATAGAGAAAAAAATTCGTAAAAAGTCGAAAAATACAGGTGGCGCCACCAGTCTTCAGGAACTGATGGAACCTCTCATGATCAATATGTATGCCAAAAATCATGACTATCAGTCAAGTAGTTAATGAGATATTGAAGTTTTTGTATGAAATTTTGGACTTTCCTGGGGGGTACTTTGGGGTCCCATAGCTCGAAGGATATGGGTAACAGAGACCTAAATTCTGGTTTCCAAGGAGATTTTTCATGGACCTCCCAGGATGTCAAGTAAGAAGATTCCAGTTCTAGCGGTTACGATTTGTGCCCTGTTAACGGACAGACGCCCGGACGGCCGGACGGACGACGGACAAAAGGTGATCCCTATAGCTCAGATGACTTACAGTCAGCTGAGCAAAAAAAACACTGACTTCTTTATTCATTCCCCTAGACATTTTAAGCTGCCTAGTGATACAGAATCTGATTTTTTTTATCTCCTTTACAAAATTTATGTTCATCACCACTACGTGATTTGTTAATATTAGAATCCGTAACAATTGAAAAACTAGATGTGTCGGAACGACACGAATGCCCCCGCCTGGGGCAAATAAGAAACATTTGTAAAATTTTGTAAAATTTTTTAAGTTCAGGAAGTGTTGTATGGTCAAAAGTAGGTCAACAAGGGCAAAATGCAAACTCGATCTGTAAAGGGTCATTATAAAGCAACACACCAAAAATCAGGCCAGTATCTGCAGGCATTGTGAAAAAAAGTCCATATATGTGCATTTTTCATGAAAATTTCTGTCTTTCATGAAATTTTCTATGTTCAGGATCTGTCATATGGTAAAAAATAGGTTAACTGGGACGAAACGCGAACTCGATCTGTAAGTGGTCATTATGCGCCCACAGACCAAACATTAGGCCAGTATCTGTAAGCATTGTATTGCGAAACTAGAATATTAGCAAAAGTTGATAATCATTTATAAATTTAAATTGGAGAGGTATATACCATGTTTCATAACAATCCACCAAATGCTTCCTGAGAAATACGCTCGTAAGTTTTTTTCTATACTAAGCTCTGTGATATTGAAAAGTAGGTCAAGATCACCCATCTTTGAACTTGACCAAGATTTTGTAAATATAATGCAATAGCACTGAAGAAATGAAGTTCCTGTGTTGAATACCTTTAGAGATATCCTGCACAAAAGGCCAAAATTGAAAAAATCCGATTAAATTTCATTAAAAAATCAGAAATTGCAGGTGGCGCCACCAAAATTGTGCAGCACATACAGATAATCAGTCCCAATGATCATAGTAAGTTTTGTGAAATTCCACACAATGGTTCCTGAGATATAAACTTCTGAGTGTTTTTCTATAATCAGCTCTAAAATGTAGAAAAATGGGTCAAGGTCACCCATCTTCAAACTTGACCGAGATTTTATCAATATACATCTTCACTGATGAAATAAAATTCCAACAGTGAATCCTTTTAGAGATATCCCGCTCACAAGGTAAAAGTTAACAGACGCGGAACGGACGGACGGACACCGGACAGACAGATGGACAGACGGACAGCTTGGGTGACGACAATAGCCCATCAGCCTATGAGCTGAGGGCTAAAAACGGCTGTACATGTGTATTTGTCATGAAAATTTCTATTTTTCATGAATTTTTCTAAGTTTAGCAGCCGTAAAACGGTCAAAAGTAGGTCAACCGGGACAAAACACGAACTCAATCTGTAACTGGTCATTATCTGCCCACACACTAAAAATCAGGCCAATATCTGCAGGCATTGCGAAAAAAAGTCTGTACATGTGTATTTGTCAATAAAATTTCTATTTTTCATGAAATTTTCTAAGTTTAGGAGCCGTAAAACGGTCAAAAGTAGGTCAACCGGGACGAAACGCGAACTTGATCTGTAACTGGTCATTATCTGCCAACACAAAAAATCAGGCCAATATCTGCAGGCATTGCGAAAATAAGTCCGTACATGTGTATTTGTCATGAAAATTTCTATTTTTCATGAAATTTTCTACGTTTAGGAGCTGTTAAACGGTCAAAAGTAGGTCAACCGGGATGAAACGGGAACTCGATCTGTAACTGGTCATTATCTGGCCACACACCAAAAGTGGCCGGGGCATATAGTTTTACCCATGTCCGTCTTCCGTCATTCCGTCATTCCGAAATCAAACAGTTGTACGGACTTTTTTTTCGCAATGCCTGCAGATATTGACCAGTTACAGATCGAGTTCGCGTTTCGTCCCTGTTGACCTACTTTTGACCGTTTTACGGCTCTTGAACATAGAAAATTTCATGAAAAATAGAAATTTTCATGACAAACACACATGTACGGACTTTTTTTTCGCAATGCCTGCAGATATTGGCCTGATTTTTGGTGTGTAGGCAGATAATGACCAGTTACAGATGGAGTTCGCATTTCGGCCAGATTGACCTACTTCTGACTGTTTTACGGCTCCTTAACTTAGAAAATTTCATGAAAAATAGGAAATTTTCATGACAAATACACATGTACGGACTTTTTTTCGCAATGCCTCCAGATATTGGCCTGATTTTTGGTGTGTGGGCAGAAATTGACCAGTTACAAATCGAGTTCGCGTTTTGTCCCTGTTGACCTACTTTTGACCGTTTTACGGCTCTTGAACATAGAAAATTTCATGAAAAATATAAATGTTCATGACAAATACACATGTACGGCATAAAAAATCACAATAAGGCATGAAGTATCAAAACAAATTGGAAATGACATACGGCCCAGAGAAGCATGTCAATTTTTACAAAGTGATATTAAGTATTACACAGATTACAACTGCAGGATGCCTCTTTACAGTACGATAACTTTATTTGAAGGCTCTAAGGGACTCTGCATTTTTATAGTGTATCAGAAGAGAATTCCATAGCATAGTACCAAAATGATTTAGCGAGTGGGTACCATACGTAACACTATTTGTACCGGCACTGCCAGTCCATAGCTGGCTAGTCTAGTGACACGGCCAGAAATAGGTGAAGTGAAGTACTGTTTAACATACACTGGACTTAGATTATGAATTACTTTGAAAATCTTTACGCAGCAAGTCATAGGTTACTCGGAACTCCCGCGTTGGACATCAAATGTCAAATAAATGGTTAAAGCCTGGGGACAAATCCTGTACAAACAGGAGAGTGACTAATTGAATTCATATTCACAGAAATATACAAAACTGTGTAATAACATGACATAAAAAAAAAAGCCTATGATCTTCCCCACCAAACGCACTCAAAAAGTGTTTGTGCATGTATAAAAACAAGAAACAGAGCTTTTATTTAGAAATGGTATACAAAGAAAAATGAACGTATCGTCAATACGTATCGGTATCGAATTAACTGTATCGCAATACGTATTTTATCGGAAGAGGCGAACCGATACCCAGCCCTAAGGTCTACCTAATTAAAATCGCACTCCATCTGTAACTGGTAATGATCCAGCCAGAAACCAGAAATCAGGTCAATATCTGCAAGCATTGCAAAAAAACGTGCATTATCATGAAATTTTTATTTTCAAGAGCAGGTCAAAAGAAGATCAGCCGAGACAAAAGCCAAAGTCGATCTGTGAGTGGCCATAATGTGCCCACACCCCAAAAATCAGGCCAATATCTGCAAGCATTATGAAAAAAGTAGGTACATGTGCATTTATTATGAAAAATTTCTATTACCATGAAATTTTCTGTGTTGAAGAGCCGTTATACGGTCAAAAGTAGGTGAATCAAGATGAAATGGGATCTCGATCTGTAACTGGCTATGATCCGGCCATTCGTGTGCCTAAAATCAGGCCAATATCTACAGGCATTGCGAAATTAAGTCTGTACATGTGCATTTATCATGAAAATTTCTATTCTTCACGAAATTTTCTATGTTCAGGAGTTGTCATACAGTCATAAGCAGGTCAAACATGACGAAACACGAACTTGATCTGTAACTGGTCATAATCTGCCCACACATAAAAAATCTGGCAAATATCTGCAGGCATTGCGGAGAAAATGTTTACAACTGTTGGATTTTGGAATGATAGAAGGATGAAATGATTGACATGGGTAAAAGTATATGCCCTGACCACTCTGTGGTGGGGCCCATAAAAACTTATTAATGCTCACTCTCCATAAATGACTGTGAAATCAGAAATTTCTTGACAACATATTAACAATTATTAAAAGGTGCTTAGTCTGTAACTGCCTTTTTGTGATCACAGTGCTTCAAATTGTTGATATATGTCCACTTATGACATGACAAGAATGACTTCATAGAAATTCACTGCAATTCAAACTCAATGTCGCAAAACAAAACAAAAAAAAGGGGGGGGGGGGTATTTTGAAGAAGGTAGGAAAAACAGGACTGACCAAATAAGGAGGAATATGTACAAAAAGTAGGATCAATGACAGCCTGAAATCTGTACTATATAATCTTCAAAGACCTAGTGTAAAATATGTGTTAACTATGGTGCGAATTGTGAAGTAGGCAGTTTTTCAGTTGAGGTTTAAGCTTAGATTTGGATGAAAGTCTTCCTAATCTATTTTATTGGACTGCTTGTGCCACCGGTTTTTAGACAACAACAATATCCATTTAAACCACAGTGACAGTACCTTTACATTAATATGAAAATTCAAAACAATAGTCACCTTTTCCTTATTTAAAATATTATTTGTAAGGAATAAGTAGCATAAACAAGCATATCCTGCTGACAGAGAAGAATGGGACATAAAGAAAACAATGAATGTAAATTAACCAGAACACAAAGATGAAGTAGCAGTGGCAGATCAAGAAGGGGAAATGTAGGGGGGTGAAGGGGGGCTACCACTCAAGCTGTCACAACATTTTTTAGTGGGTTTTAAATTTTTTTTTAAATTTTGCAGCCTGTACATTCTCCCACCTGACCCATCTGGACCAGAGGATCTCCTGTTTTAGAATTTCTTTGTTAGGTTTCCTGTGACTTCTGGGTTGGAGCTTCTACTTCCCAAAATCCAGAATCCTCCCCTGAGTCGTCCTAGTAAAGAACCATACATAGGACATTCCAACTGACACATTATCAGAACTGTCCCCTCTGCCACATTAAATGTTAAAGTCAATCCTTTTAGCAGACAAGCCAAACAGTGATAGGATAGCCTTGATCCTGTTGACATCAAATTAATAAAATGTTGATAAACCTATAACCACTACAATGTATCAGACATCATGACACAGATAAAAACAACAGCACGCTTTATTTTAAATATGGGGAACATGTGATTCTCAAAAGATTTGCCTAGTAATGTGTTTTATAACATCATGTGTTAAAAAATATGATAATCTCTAACCTCGTGCTACAAACACTACCTGATGAACAAAATTTTCTTATATGTAAAAGGAAGACCTAATCAAGTAAAATTATAATAATATATAGGTCCTATTATATTTTAAAATCAGACAAAAATTGATCTGAACATGGATATCTGAACTATTTCATTAATAAGAATTAGATCTACAATAGCTTAGATTATGATGGTTAAATCCTATTACACTGGAGCTCAACAAACAAAAACTGACCCAGGTGTCATGTTGCTCAGCTGACTAGGAAGACATTCACAAAAGGAATTTTATCATGTGAATGCCAAATTTTGTAGGTGGTATGCCAATTTAACTGAAGCATAGCTCAGAGGATAGGGTACCAGAGACCTAATTTCAGGTTTCAAAGGAGATTTTTCATGGACCTCCCTGGATGTTAAGTTAGATGTTTACAGATCCAATGGTTATGATTTGTGCCCTGTTAAAAGATGACCACATCTTTGAAGGTCTCAACAATAGAGAAAAATGCGTACATTTAAAAAAATTCTGGTGGCACCATCAGTCTGCAGGAACTAATGAAAAACTTAAGGATGATTATATTTGCATGCAAAGAATCATGGAGATCAATGCATTAGTTGTTTACACACTGGAGCTTTTGTATCAAATTTTAACTAGATATTTCTTGGCACCACAGGTGCCATAGTATCCCTAGACAATTCCCCCCCCCCCCCCCCCCTCTTTAAGAATAGGGCCCCCATCTTCAGCAACATATACTGACATTTGGCAAGCAACTATGGTTTGTTCCATCTGTCAACTTAAGAAACAATATTTTCCCCAAATCTGGGGGCCAATATGGTGAATCACTCTCGAGAAAAGGGGATTAATTTATACTATGAAAATGATAAGGTAGGTGATGCCACCTGTCTGGCTGAGGAGAAAACTCTCCAAGATGGATGTACATGCCCAATTTGAGACCAACACATTGAACGACTCCTCAGATATGAGCAATTTTCACCTAAAACAAATGTATAGATGGACACCACACAAAAAAAAAATGGCAAATGGTGCAACCAGTCTTAAGTACAATATGGAGGAGGCCAAGATCTATGGAAATGCACAGGTTCAGACCAATATGGTACACCACTCCTAAGAAAAGAGATTAATTTTTTCTAAGGAAACCGGAATGTAGGTGGCACTACCTGTCTGATGGATGGACATGCCAAATTCCAGACCAATACCTTGAACCACTCTGGAGATATGAGCAATATTTACCCAAAGCACATGTACAGACGGACGCCACGGCAAAACGATTGCAGATGGAGCCACCAGTCTTGAATACAAGATCAGAGGTATCTAAGATCAACAAACAAACACAATTTCAGCCCAATCTGGCCATTAGTTTTAGACTTTTAATTCTCACAGGTGCGAAAACAAGAAAAAGACAGAAGGTGGCGCCACCTGTCTTCCGCAGAAAACAAAGCTATCCAACCCCTTCGGTCAATTTGAAATCTGGACCATGCATCCCTTTTTTCAGATATTTATGATTTTGTGTGATTTTCACCATATATGGCAATATTCAAGGTCAAGGCCTCTCTCATAGGAAAGATCATGACCCTAATTTGAGATACATCATCCCATAACCCATGTCTATGTACATGCATAATATGAAAGAAATCTGTCCATTATATTTTGACTTATAATGCTCACAGTACAGTTAAGTGGCAATGATTAGGGTATTAAACAGCACAAAAACAAGAAAAGGATAATAGGTGGTGCCACCAGTTTCCGTTATATGACAACATATCCAAGATCTATGGTCAATTTGATTTTTGGATCAATCCATGCTAGATTTCTTGAGATATTTAAGAATTTGTGTGATTTTCCCCCCAAAATGGACCTATTCAAGGTCAAGTTCACTCTCCTAGTAAAGGTCCTGACCCCATTTTAAATAGTTTTGTCCTCTGACCCATATCTATGCACAGGTCAAGTTTGGTAATGATCCATGAAATATTTTCAAGTTATCGCGTCCAAAAGAAATCTCTGCGGAGGTGGCGTAACTGTGCTGACTTTGTCTGGGGATACAATTATTCCGGGGGATAATTCTAAGCCCAATAAATTGGGAGGATATGAGTAACAGAGACCTAATTTCAGGTTTCCAAGGAGATTTTTCATGGACCTCTCTGGATGTCAAGTAAGAAGATTCTAGGTCAAATGGTTTTGATTTGTTCCCTGTTAATAGTCAACCACATCTTTAAAGGTCTCAAAAATAGAGAAATATGCATAAACATCCTCCCTGGATGTCAAGTTACAAGGTTCTAGGTCCGGCAGTTACAATTTGTGCTTGGTTAAGGGGCAGATGGTAGGACAGATAGATGTGACAAACAGGACAGACAGACTGTGGTAATGGACAAAGAGTGATCGCTATAGCTCAGATGACTTTCAGTCAGCTGATTTAAAATATACACCATCTGTAATTTCATTAAATATTAATTTAAGATTACATCATTTAGATTTTATTTTACTGTAATACAATAATTGATTATCCAAATTCTCAACTATATCAACACATTGGCTATCCTGTGAAATGTTGGGTAACCAAACCTTTTCTATGCTTCTCAATTGTTGCAAAGTCTCTTTAACTTTGTGATATATTAATTAACAATATTTGTCATGTCTCAAATACAGCAACAGGCCTGATATATGTGCTGCAAATCTATGGAGAAACAAACTATGTTGACAGGAGGTTACCTGCCCGATTTTATATTCATTGCAAAAACCATCAGACTACAGATAGTCCCTGAGTTAAAGCTGGAGAGCTCTAAGATTGAGAATCATTAACATTCAGCCAGGGCAAACCAGCTGAGCGTCGTATACAGACAAACTATTGATCCTGTAAGAGTACTTCAGTCCCCCCTGTATTTTAATTACGATAAAACAGAAAATCTTCATTTACAGATATGTCCTCACAGAAAACCTGTTCGACACATAATCACTACATGAAAATCACATAACCTGATATATCTTCCTTAGAATTACCACATATGACGAATACTGGAGAGCCCTGGGTACTGTCTGATGAGTACTGGTGCATCAGGGAAGCACTGGGCACTTCAAATCATTTTTGTTAAATTTAAATTTCAGCAGAGGCAATATCACATGTTCATATTAGATTACACATTAGACATTAGCAGTGACAGAGGTACTGCAAAACAGAATTTAATCCTGTGCTAACAGTCCAAGCGAATTCCTGAGATTACTCTTGATTAAGGAATGAACAGGCCCGAGAAATTAAAGAATTTTTTTATTGTAATTCAGGACCATGCAAATGACAAATATTAATTTTCATGTTCAATATATTATTAATCTTGCAATAACCATGACATGCACTTCTTCCCCACATGATAGGTCCCCATCATCATTCTACTCCATTCATTGTGAAAAAAAAGGAAAACAAGGCCTACAGACCCAATGAAAACCTGTGCAATGGGATATACATCAGGTATTATGCTTCCATGATAACATGCTGGAGCATTACTTGAGAAGTACTTTATTACTTTTCAAGTACATACGAGAAATGTAATTGTATAAAGCAAGTACTAAACATTTTAAATCTAATTACAAGCACCAATTACACAAACTTCACTCCTGAAATACTGGCATGGATATACATGACACAAAAATGATTGTAGGTGGCACCACTAGTTTTGTGTATAAGGAAGCCATAAATAATGTATGGATATGCAAAGTTTTGGGCACATACTTAAAACCAATTTTGAGCTATGTACACAGATGCATGAAACCCAAAAACAATTGTAGGTGGCACCACAAGGCAAAAATTCATTGAACCCAAACCATTTGAACAAACTTGAGAGAGTTCATCTCTGGGATCATTTCTGTGTAATATTGTACAATTTGGATGAATGATTTCAAAGGAGATTTTCAAAGGTTTTCTAGCTTTTTCTTGTAAAATGTAAGCCCACGCAGGTGGCACCTCAAAAAGCTCAATCCAAAACATTTGACATGTGTATGATTTTTGCAAAAATTTAGGGATGCTAGCTCCTGCTGTTAATGGGAAATCATGGGAAAATATACCGATGGACCCCCTGTACAAAAAAGGTCAATCCAGATGGCCCTACCAATACCTCGATTTCAGATATGACTCATGTGACCAACATTTGCATAAAATTTGGTGGTGCCAGCTCTTGCCCTTTTTGAGATATTATGAGTTAACATATGGACAATGCCATTGCATCAGCTCACAAATTTGCTAAATATAGAAATCAGAGCTAAACATTTGTGTGGATCTATGTAACATTACCAAACATTCTTGCACTGTCAAGTTTCTTGGAGTACAGACTCTTTTTCTAAATTTAATGTATAAAACCCAGATCTATGTATTGTATGAGTAGATACTACATTACAAAAGCCAAAGTCATGTAGCTTTATGTACTTCAGAATCACAATTTTTCTAATTTGGGTTTAATTTAATGTAGTGCCATGGTGTCTTGATTAGTACAGACTTAAGCTTCTCTACTGTAAGTTTAATTTTATGTAGTGTCAGGGTGTCTCCAGTAGTACAGTCTGACACTTCTCTACTGTGGGTTTAATTTTATGTAGTGTCAGGGTGTCTTCAGTAGTACAGTCTGACACTTCTCTACTGTGGGCTTAATTTTATGTAGTGTCAGGGTGTCTTAAGTAGTACAGATTGACACTTCTCTACTGTGGGTTTATTTTTATGTAGTGTCAGGGTGTCTTCAATAGTACAGATTGACACTTCTCTACTGTGGGTTTATTTTTATGTAGTGTCAGGGTGTCTTCAGTAGTACAGATTGACACTTCTCTACTGTGGGTTTATTTTTATGTAGTGTCAGGGTGTCTTCAGTAGTACAGACTGAAGCTTCTCTACTGTGGGTTTAATTTTATGTAGTGTAAGGGTGTCTTCAGTAGTACAGACTGAAGCTTCTCTACTGTAGGTTTATTTTTATGTAGTGTCAGGGTGTCTTGAGTAGTACAGATTGACACTTCTCTACTGTGGGTTTATTTTTATGTAGTGTCAGGGTGTCTTCAGTAGTACAGACTGAAGCTTCTCTACTGTGGGTTTAATTTTATGTAGTGTAAGGGTGTCTTCAGTAGTACAGACTGAAGCTTCTCTACTGTGGGTTTAATTTTATGTAGTGTCAGGGTGTCTTCAGTAGTACAGATTGACACTTCTCTACTGTGGGTTTATTTTTATGTAGTGTCAGGGTGTCTTCAGTAGTACAGATTGACACTTCTCTACTGTGGGTTTATTTTTATGTAGTGTCAGGGTGTCTTCAGTAGTACAGACTGAAGCTTCTCTACTGTGGGTTTAATTTTATGTAGTGTAAGGGTGTCTTCAGTAGTACAGACTGAAGCTTCTCTACTGTGGGTTTATTTTTATGTAGTGTCAGGGTGTCTTGAGTAGTACAGATTGACACTTCTCTACTGTGGGTTTATTTTTATGTAGTGTCAGGGTGTCTTCAGTAGTACAGACTGAAGCTTCTCTACTATGGGTTTAATTTTATGTAGTGTAAGGGTGTCTTCAGTAGTACAGACTGAAGCTTCTCTACTGTGGGTTTAATTTTATGTAGTGTAAGGGTGTCTTCAGTAGTACAAATTGACACTTGTCTATGGTGGCTTTAATTTTATGTAGTCGTGAACCATTTGCACTTGAAGGGGTTCTCAGGAGTAACTGGTACCATGGATGACATTGATTAATGTCTTTTATGATGCAGGACAACACATCCTGTTTTTCATGTTTATATACATACTTTTATATTTATTATTTTTTTAAAGCAAGCCTTTTTCTAATAATGATATGATAATAATATATATATATTCTATAGCATTTTACCCAAAGGTTCAGCAACTGCATTTGATCAGAATGTTCTGATCACCAGACTCCAGCAATTATTGTGCATTTCAGCCATATGATTGGCCCCTGTGAAGGATGGAGAAAAGCATCCAAAAGCACAAGGAATAAATTGCCTGAAATTATCCATGTGTGAGCGAATCGTCACCGAATGCTGTCAGACTCACAGTTATCATCAATTTAGCCCCCAATTTTGCGGCAAAACAGTGGAGAGCCCCAGCTGTCTTCTCTGTGAGGGTCAGATACTTGACATCACCGAGGGCCTGCCCTGTCAGCTGTGAATTAAACTGTTTTATGGACAATTTCCCGGCATTTTATGTTTCAGTGAAAGGGCACAGACAATTACACCACCATGATCCCTCTGCAATAAATGTGATTAAAACTGTATTAAAAGAATCGGAACGGCCCTCTGCACATTCAACGGAATATAAAGCCCCCACAAGAAGTCGGCTTTCATTAACCAGCTTTTAAAGCAACTACTGGCCAATTGTACATTTACGAGTATCATAAATCAGTTTAAAGTTTTCTGATAAACACATTTATCACTTACAAGCTATCCTTTAACGAAACTGCTTCATTCCCGAGAGACTCACCAATGCTAAACTTTACAGCATGTTTTTGAGGAGGTTGAATCTTGTGTGTTGCTTGTTTTGCACCGTGATCTTGCATGTGGCACATCGTGCCAGTTACAACTACTTTAATATTTGACTTCTGCCATGTCATGTTGATGTGCAGCTATTCCACAAAACTATCCCTGTATAATGAAACACTGTATTCATAATAAACACTTGAAATTTAAATATCTCTGATCTTCAACATTTATAAATATGCATGTACACTAACTCAACTTTTTATCTTTGCAACTCGCATCAGGAACTGATAATTAGACTTTACATGTATGCTGATGATAATTAAACTATAACAAAGTCTAAAGTTTTCATAAAATGAATGTTATAACACGGGAAGAAAATTCACATAACATTTATTTACATTATATGTACATCTGACAATGTCCTTATATCATAAATAACCTTATGTATTGGCACCTTTATGATGATAAAAATAAGCAAAGTGGAACTCTGAAGGACCTGGGTTTTTTAATGCGATAATAAAGACTGGCCTGTATTAAGCTGTGTTTCAATGTGCATGTATGTCCATATATGCCAGAAAAATAGCTGTTAAAAATAGATGATTTAATAATGTCATGTTAACTGGAATCCCTGAATTCATGCTGCCTTTGGTGTGAAAATCACTCCTGTGGCATTTTTTTCATGCATATACACAAATACCTATATAAGAAAAACACATGGAAAACATCACAATTACATAGTGATATGAGCAATTTTTCACACACGGAAACACATTTTTAATGAGGTCAAAGACCTCAGGGGTTACCGACGACCAAGCAAGATTCTTGCAGAATGGCTTGAATTTTCAAATGTTTATGATAAAGATATATTTGTGTTTGTTATGGAGCAATGAGGTTTTAATGGTGTGTATCTGACCATATTTTAATATTTTTATAATTTAAGATAAATAGGAAAAGCATGCAATCCGATCCAGCAGTTGTAGTGAAATAGATGGAAATACATGGAATTCAGGAAAAAAGCCAAACTCAATCATAGAAGTCTGTTCACGAACAGAGACATGCTCGGGTATAATGCTGCCCAAGAGCTTGAACAATAGCATGGTGCTCAGAAAATATACTGTGTCAGGACTTATGAATCTGGCAGCCACCATACACTTCATATATCATGATACATATAATAACCTGCATATTACCATCATGACAATTACTATTCTTTTTCACATTTAATCTTATGATTGATAAAATGTAGTCACCAGGTCTATATCTGACATATATTCTCCAGACACTATTGTCCAATTTATTATTGTTATCATTTTTAGGAAGAAAAAAGTCACATTTATTCCTTAAGCAAAATTAACATGATTTATGTGTTAGATAAACATTAATGCTATTAATAAAAATCAAATATATTTAAAATGTCATAAAGTACACTAAGAAAGAAGAGCCCGGTCTATATATGACTCATTTTAAGACAGCCAGACCAACAATCAATGACTATATATAAAAGACTCATAGCTGAAAATAAGTATAGACAAACAACACCACAGTAATTTATATAAAACACAAAAGAGTTTTTCCTCAAATATCAAATTGTACATTTCTTTTGTACCAACACATAGCACCCATGGCTATTAGCAGTAAACCAGTACATACTCTTTCATATCCACAGACACCTGTGGGTAAAGAGACCATAATGCATATTTGCTTAAATCTCAGCCACGACAAGTGTCCTTGTTCGTCTCACAGTGCCATAACTGTATAATACCTGAATGCTTAGCAACCGACACAGAATACTATACCCTTAACTGTTGATTTGTTTTTTACGGCTCTGCTGGCCACCTCGTAACACATGTATATATTGACACATATGACATGCCCTTTACAACGTGTGGTACTACCTGGAGGACCACTTGGTAGAGGTTTGAAAACTAATCTGTCATGTTATCTGGTGTGTCAATGGTCCGGGACAAACACCAGGGGTCACAGGCACCCACTAATTGCCTTTTTACAGTAATGAGCACTTGTTTGTTGGTCTGGTGGTGGAGTTCTGTGATAGCATTTTGTACTTTTATATTGTTATTTAAATTTATGTGTAAATATTCTGGATGTGTTTATCAAACATACACCCACTCGTATCAATATATAAACTGCCTTTGGATTTGTTCTTCATGCAATACAAATATATATGAATATATATTTTAGATCAAGAAGAGCCCAGATTATTCACACACATCTAAGAATGCAGTGTAGTAATTTAAACCATGGTTTATACAGAAGACACTAAACAAATGACTCAAAATGCCAATGCGGATCCGAAACTGAAAATGCAGAACATTTCCTACTGTAGTGCCAACTCCATGTCAACTTCTAGAATTTAACATCTCCCCCAAAATATACCTGCTGTACAAGTTCTTTATGGTAATCCTAATGCAAACCACATCAGAGACAAAGAAATGTTCAATTCATTATCTTCATATACAGAAAACACAAAAGGTTCAAAATATAATGTTCCCGATTATAATTTCTCATGAAAGTGATATTCATAAATTCACAGGGTCAGTATACTTCGACTTGAAACACAGATGCAACACAAACAATCTTAAATATTTTTTCCTCCACATAATGCATTAAAAAAATTGATGAATAAATTGCTACTATTAATACTGAGAAAATTTACAACCACCCATGCTTACCCAACAATCCATACCTACCACCTTTCCCAACCTAAACTCAATGGCATCCAAACACTCTGAAAACTGCCATCATATTGTTCGTGGAAACATTTGGGAGAGAGTCAAGATAAGCTTTAAGAAATTTGCACTCAGTACCATTGATACTTATTTTATGTGATATATTTATGTGCATATTAGTATCAATAAAACTGATGGTCATATCCATTATGAATTTACAAGGTTCAGATCAAAAACAACCTGTGACTTATGGTCCTGGCAAAGTGTTGAAAAGGGAATAAATGTGACTATTTATAGTTTGATGCATTTAATTCTACAAGATATGAGTGATTTTATGAACACATTTATAATTTATAAGTGTCCCAGGGAAACAAAAAGACAGCATAAACAGTCTGCCTTAATGCCACATATATATGAAACAAAACTGATAAACAGATAAATAGGTAGATTTGGTGTGAGATATACTCTCTGAGGGGTAGGGCGTAGCCAAATGGTTAAGGCACTAGAACTACCAGTACATACATGAAGGTCTCCAGGTTGAACCCTGCTGATGCCTCATTGCCTTATTGATGAAATCTCAGTAGAACTTAAGATATTCACTCTAATGTCTTAATTACAGGTTATGACAGCCAGATTATTCCTGGACCCATGCACAAAAACCTAAAATGCATATGTCTGAATAATAACAATAAATAATCTATCATTATTATCGTGTTGTTTCCTTATTCATAGACAATGCCACCGACAGGCCACAGAACTATCCTTAAGCAGGGTTCCAACACTTCCAGCAGACAAATTTTTCACGATTTTTTTATGACTTTTCATGACCTTTGACAAATATTCCTGACCTTTCTTCCCATTATCTTGAAAAGAAACTTACATATGAATCTGGTATTTTTAGATTATCTATGCTAACTTGCATATGCTGACTGATGTTAAAAAGAACATGGTTGAGTAAATTAAAGGAACTGTTATATCTTCATCTCAGATCTACCTGTTTTTTATAAGCTGTGTGGACCAGGTTGGTGTGATGGTTATTGTGCTGGACTTTGCTAAGACTCCAAGCAAAAGTCTTTACCACAAGATGGGCTCTCTCCACCCGGGAGTGAATGGTCATGAGCGGCAGGCAAATGAAATATAAAACAAATAACTATCTAGGGCCTGATGTGGCTGCTTGGGTTGTATACTCCCCAGGGAGCCGCGGAAAAACTACCAGAATGAACAGGCCTGAAAGACCAGGAAGGCAAAGTGTAAAGTCAGATGAGACTGACATCGTCGGTGATATCAGACTATATACACACACCTTTACCTTCATTCAACCATTACCAATACAGATCCAGAGTTCATAGCCTTGTAGGAAGGTGCTGCTAACATACCCACACACCCAAAATGCCAGGTCTGTGTCAGTCAGTTCCCGATGCCCCAGAAGCAAGAACTGTGAACCACATACAGAAACGCCCTGGGCAGGATGGGATCTGGGTCATATTTTTCAAATGTTCATTTAAAAAGTATCCAGGAATAACAGGTAATTAAAATTCCATATCACTATCATACTTTTTTAATTTTATATATTTTGAAGATTTTTTTTTTTTCAAGCAGAACTGTACGCTCCCGAGGCAGCGGAAATATTGCGCTTCTAAAAGAACCTACTTATTTTCCCACTGCCTGCTTTGACCGTTTATGATGCACTTAAACACCAGGTGGTGCACATGTGCCTGTCTCCTTAAAAAATTGCTGATGTCACTATCAGCCAACCAAATGCAAGTCAACAAACACTCGACAGGCATCAGGCTCCGCCCTGAAACCACATGTGGGGCAATTCTCTCTGAGTCTGTGGCCTGTTCAAATGGTTGCCGGGGTGATGAGCTGTCACACAAAAGGAATTGAACAACATTGGCCTCGTGTATTCCTCGCTTGGTTGGTAAACTGTTTTGCTTCCACCACAGGGTCTCATCTGATTGGACCAAAATACAGTGCTCCCCTCTGGTGTAGAGATTCAGGATACAAGGCTGTGTAAAAAGCGTAGCAGAACTGAAGCAAAAATAGTTTTCATAGGAGAACTGAAAATTCTTGTGTCAGTGATGACATGTAGTGTATCATTGTCTATAACAATGCACACACAAATTGATACAATGCTTATACAAAAGCAATTACTTTGTAAAAGCTAATTCCATAAAGTTTTGATATTTTTTTCATAAAACTATATAACTACATATATTTAAACCATAATTGTTGAATATATTTGTTAAAGATGTTCTAAAGTCAATGGGCATACAAAATTTATGGACAATCTATGAACATTTTTTGGAAAATCTGACCTTTTACATCAAATTAACAAAGTTGACAAAAAATGAATCAAGACCTCTTTCACAGTCAAGGTCATGACCTCATTTAAAATAGGCTTCAGCCTTTGACATATATCTATGTTCAGCTTTGATGTGATAGAAATAAAACAGCTTGGTCAGGGTGGGCAGCTGGATAAAACAGAGCAAAACTACCTGGAATAAGCAGCAAAATTGTGGTCCTAAGATAGGTAAAATGAAAAAATATAACACTAGTTTAACTTGTGTTACTTCACGGGGAGTATTAATTAGCAAAAGAATCATGTAAATTGTCAGCAGGGCTTTCAGGAACGTGGGGATGAGCGTCCCTGACGCTCAAAATCTCTTACAGACGTTTGGTTCTGGGGGTCTAAATTTTTGGCTTTAGGACCTTGAAGCAGTCAATGACCTTTACTGGCTGCCTCAGACAAACCCGTTAGTGGTATAAACACTGATAACCGAGGCTTTCATTTCGCTATAATCATATATACATATAATGACAATTTCTAAACATAAAATGATATGTTAATTACATAATATACGTAAAAGATTCAATTTTTACGGAACCCTTCAGAACTTGACACGTATCATCTCCCCTTGGGACACCTTAACCAATATAAGACTCCCCAAAATTTATGCCTGAGCGTCCCGGCTCTTCAAAATTTCTTCCTATTGAAAGCCCTGTGTTAGTTTATTGGCATTAAGGGCAAATAACTAATCATAAGAACAAGTGACCCATGGGTCATGACGCTCAGCTGACTGGGAAGAGATTCGCAAAAGGAAATTTTATCATCAGAATGGTAGTATATACCCATTCAACTGAAGCATCAAACAGATTAACCATCAGGCCAAGATTTAGTCTGTATTTATATATCTCAAAAATAGAGAAAAATGTGTAAACTTTTAAAACTAGAATACGGGTAACTGACAAGTGACTACATGTATCTGCCAAAATCGGATAGTGAGGCATGGATTGAGTGGCAAGGGGAAATAGAGTGAGGTATGTTGCATATTAGCATGGATGTCTGCAGCCTAAATGTGTATGTAGGTTGTGCCACCTACCACAAATCCAGAAAGCTGTCCAAGTTGTATACACCTGCAAAATTTTAGGCAGAAAAGTCAAACCACTACATGTATATGAGCGATTTTTGCCCATGGCAGACAAACAGACAAACACTGTGCAAAAATCTTTGCAGGTAACCCCTCCAGTTTTGTGTATGATAAAGACCTATGTGAGATCTAAACACATGCACAATTTTGGCCCAATCGGTCAAATGGTTCCTGAGATATGAGCTTGGATGTGTCCAGCGTTAACTAGAATGTAGGTGGCGCCACCTGTCATAAAATCAAGAAAGCTGTCCAAGATGTATAAACCTGCAAAATTTTAGGCAGTTATGTCGAACCACTACAGAGAAATGAGTAATTTTAGGCCACGGCAGACTAACAGACAGACGCTGTGCAAACATTGTTACAGGTGGCGCCACCATTTTTTGTGTATGTTACAGAGCTATCAAAGGGCTACATTTGTATAAATTTTATTTCCAGATTGGTCAAACGGTTCCCGAGATATAAGCTTGGATGTCATCAGCGTGAACGTGAACGTAGGTGGCGCCACCTGTCATAAAATCAAGAAAGCTATCCTGGATGTATACACATGACGAATTTCAGGTGAATTAGTCAATTCACTGCAGAGATATGAGTGATTTTAACCCAAGGCATATGAACAGATGGACACTGTGCAAACATGGTTACAGGTGGCGCCACCATTTTTTGAGTATGTTATAAAGCAATCCAAGGGCTACATTTGTATCAATTTTATTTCCTGATCGATCAAACGGTTCCCGAGATATGAGGGTTTTGAGTGGAAACAGACCCACAAATGGACACTGGATAGAGAGGAAAGGTCAGAGGTCAATGCAAATTGGTTAGGCACCAGTTCACATGTGACCCGATAATAGGTGTAAGTTTGGGAAAAATCGGTCCATTAGACTCCGAGGAGCTCTCTGGAAACGAACGCCGCCGCGGCGGAGGAACTCGGTCAAAAACATAGTATCCGCAAAACTTCGTTTTGGCGGATACAAAAATACAGGTGGCTCCACCAGTCTGCAGAAACTAATAAAAACACTTAATGGTCAATATCCATGCAAAAAATCATGGTGATCTCTGC
This sequence comes from Sipunculus nudus, assembly GCA_026874595.1. Lineage (NCBI taxonomy): Eukaryota > Metazoa > Annelida > Sipuncula > Golfingiida > Sipunculidae > Sipunculus > Sipunculus nudus. The sequence continues at coordinate 10,576,862 of CM049314.1, read as the reverse complement.
ATTAGTTGTTCAGATACTTCAGTTTTTGTATCAAATTGTCCATTATTCTGAGGGATACTTCGGAGTCCTATAGCTTGAAGGATATGGGTAACAGAGACCTAATTTCAAGTTTCCACAGGCACCTTTCATGGGCCTCCTTGCATGACAAGAATGAAGATTCTAGGTCCAGTTGTTGCGATTTGTACCCTGTTGACAGATAACCACATCTTTAAGTGTCTCAAAAAAAAGAAAAAAATTCGTAAAAATTTGAAAAAAAATAGAGGTGGCACACCCAGTCTGCAGAAACTGATGGAACAAGTCATGATCAATATGTATGCCGAAAATCATGACCATCAGTGTTGTAGTTATTGAAATACTGCAGTTTTTGTATCAAATTTTCCATTATTCTGGGGGGGGGGGGTATTTTGGAACCATACAGCTTAAAGAATATGGGTAACAGAGACCTAATTTCAAGTTTCCATGGAGACTTTTCATGGGTCTCCCTGTGTGTCAAGAATGAAGATTCTTGGTCCAGTTTTTATGATTTGTGCCCTGTTAACAGATGTTCATATCTTTAAAGGTCTCAAAAATACAGAAAAATTTTGTAAAAAAAAAACGAACAAATACAGGTGGTGCCACCAGTCTGCAGAAACTTATGAAACACTCCATGATCAATATCCATGCAAACAATTATGGTTATCTCTGCATTAGTTGTTCAGATACTTTAGCTTTTGTATCAAATTTTCCATTATTCTGAGCTGTACTTTGGAGTGCCATAGCTCAAAGGATATGGGTAACAGAGACCAAATTTCAGGTTTCCATGGAGACTTATCATGGGTCTCCCTGTGTGTCAAGAACGAAGATTCTAGGTCCAGTCGTTACGATTTGTACCCTGTTGACAGATAACTACATCCTTAAAGGTCTCAAAAATGGAGAAAACAATTCGTGAACATTGAAAAATACAGGTGGCGCCACCAGTCTGCACAAACTGATGAAACATCTCATGATCAATATGTATGTCGAAAATCATGACCATCAGTGATGTAGTTAATGAGATATTGAAGTTTTTGTATGAAATTTTTGACTATTCTGGGGGGTAATTTTGGGCCCCATAGCTTGAAGGATATGGGTAACAGAGACCTAATTTCTGGTTTCCATGGAGACTTTTCATAGGTCTCTCAGTGTGTCGAAAATGAAGATTCTAGGTCCAGTTTTTATGATTTGTGCCACGCTAACAGATGACAGCATCCTCAAAGGTCTTAAAAATAGAGGAAAAAATCGTAAAAAATCAAACAGTACAGGTGGCGCCACCAGTCTGCAGGAACTGATCGAACATCTCATGATCAATATGTATGCAAAAAATGAAGACCATCAGTGATGTAGTTATTGAGATATTGAAGTTTTTGTATGAAATTTTTTATTATTCTGGGGGGTACTTTGGGGCCCCATAGCTCAAAGGATATGGGTAACAGAGACCTAATTTCTGGTTTCCAAGGAGATTTTTCATGGACCTCTCAGTGTGTCAAGAATTAAGATTCTAAGTCCAGTCTTTATGATTTGTGCCTTGTTAACAGATGTTCACATTTTTAAAGGTCTCAAAAATAGAGAAAAAAATTCGTAAAAAATCGAAAAATACAGGTGGCGCCACCAGTCTGCAGGAAGTGATGTAACATCTCATGATCAATATGTATGCCAAAAATCATGACCATCAGTCAAGTAGTTAATGAGATATTGAAGTTTTTGTATGAAATTTTTGACTTTTCTGGGGGGTACTTTGGGGCCACATAGCTCGAAGGATATGGGTAACAGAGACCTAATTTCTGGTTTCCAAGGAGATTTTTTATGGACCTCTCAGAATCCCAAGTTACAAGGTTCTAGGTCCAGCGGTTACGATTTGTGCCTGGTTAACGGACGGACAGACGGACAGACAGACAGATGGACAGACGGACGACGGACAAAGAGTGATCGCTATAAAAAACTAGATGTGGCAGAACAACACGAATCCCCCTGCCTGGAGCAAATTAGAAATATTTGTTAAAGTTTGTAAAAAAAAAGCGCAAACTCAATCTGTAATTGGTCATGATCAAGCCAAAAATCAGACTAATATCTGTAGGCATTGCGAAAAAAGTCTGTACATGTGCAATTATCATTAAAATTTTTCATGAAATTTTATCTGTTATGGAGCCATCATACTTTCAAAAGTAGGTCAACTGGGACAAAACGCGAACTCAATCTGTAAGTGGACATTTATGTTCAGCTCGGCTTCTCATCAGTGTCTGTATACAAACAATTATATAAATACAAGGCACTTTATCACTTTAACATGTAATTTCCTGTGTGCTTCTATTTATTTCTATTTGAGTTTTGTCAGACACACATGATACATGAGGCAACACATTAACATTATAAAAATCCCTTTGACTTATAAAAACGATAAATTATGCAACAGGATCACGTCCCATAAACACCCTACAGCACTTCATCGTCTGGGAGACTATAAGTAAACAAATTCTTGGGCGTCTTCCAAATGGATGCCATACTTTGAATGTTACTCTTAAAACAGGATAATTCATCCTGCGTTTCTTTCTGTTCGTTCTGTTGTTCATTACGAAAAACAATGGATGAGGATGTAACAAGCAGAGATCAGAATCGGAGATCATCTTATGTTCAATGAATTAAGCTATGTACATACTCCCTCCCCCTTGCAGAAAGGTGACTTTGAGATAAGCTTTGAGTTAAGAATTCTGATGAACTCCAAGCTAAGCTTACACTGTCTAAACAAAACAAGCAGATCTATGCTTCGCTCTTGAGCTCGTAAATCTGCTTGAACATCAGGCTGGAATATCTAAATATACCTGTAACATTGTTTTTAGCACTGGCTGCGGCAGGTGTGGCCACAGCCGTGCTTAGAGGAAAAAAGAAGCCCAGTCATGCTCAATAAACATGTTCTTAACCCTTCCCAGTACTGCGACTGTACGTTAGCTGTCCTGACTGACAGCACAGCAGAGATTCCCAGCTTACACTGCTGTTTTATTAGCCTAGAAATTGTGCCATACCTTGCTGTCTGGCTGTGCCATACAGCACACAGATAAAGGCTGGCAGGTTTCTGAGGCATCAGGGACCAGCTCACACACCTGACTGATAACCTGTACACTAATGTAAACCGCTATTAAACAAAGCAGGCTCCACAGCTCACCACAGGATGCTCCCATCCTCATCCTCATCTGTGCCCTATACTTTGTATATTTTTATTAAGGCTTGGTCTAAAGTATGTGAAGATTAATCCTCAGGTTGTAATCTATAGTAGAGACCTAGTGTCAGTAGTTCTGTAAAGATTCCACTGTTTTGACTTGCAGGCTGTGGTTAAGGAAAGTGCCTATATGTGACCTTTGGAGTCCAGCACTATCACAAAAAGGCCATCGCCTACCCCAACAACTTCTACTTTAAGTGTTCTTATCTCTATCATTCATTTGATAAGATTCACACTTAATCCTGTAGTTAGCATGTTTTTATTTTTGCTCCATGACTCTTTTGAAATTGTTTGCTTGCTCTCTCCCCCATTCACATTTTCTCTATCTCTATTTCTCTTCAATGGTACAGAATATTGCCTCCAGGTGGCACTGTACATGCATGTGAATGTTAAGTAAAACCCTGATGATATAGGCATTTCATTCTCTATTGTCTCTTTCATTTAATAGTACTGGAAATGGCTACAAATGATCACAGACCAACAGCAGTCATAAAGTACAAACAGCCAAATCTACGCAACTCAACAACAGAGCTAAGCTCTTGTTCTTTACATGGCTACCAACCCCATAACCTTCCACTAAGTATCAGCCAGACACCTGATCACTTAAACAACTCACTCTAGCAAATTATGTTGTAAGTGGTTATGTGTTCATCCATGCCAGTTTGTTTGTCTGTGTGCATAGTCTAATTAAAGAAGTTTTCAATGGGTGTCCATGAGTAATAGTAGTGTAGTGACTATAAAATATGAGATGAGTAAATATTGGAGCTAAACTGCTACTTGTTTGTCTGTCTGCACAACTTTCAGGCAGACTGGAGAAACAAGGAACTGTGCCTGACATCTGGTGGATGAACTTGGTACTACCAAAGAAAAAACTTCACAAATGAAACTTCAAGGAAGAATATATTTTGTGTTTCCTTTTGTATAACAAGTTCATGGCAATGATGGAAGGATGCAATCTTAACAACTGTCTAGTTTCAGTTAACCAACTCTGATGTCAGAAAGATGTCACAATATTTCTTTCAGCTTAAATATTTAAAAACGAAGAATCAGCTAAAGTGTGAAGAAAACATTATTTCTAAAGCAATAATTATTTTTGGCTGAAAAAAAATATCTGAGTAAAATTATATTCAAGATATGTAGACCACAAAAGTGAAAATAATTTAAAGAAATCTGAATAAAAATTAGATAAATAAGCAAGGATGCATAAATCCATTCCAAAAGGGTTAGGTTTTTTTTTAATTGATTATTATTTAAAACACCTGAGTTAGAAAGTAACTCCCATAAACAAGCAGAGACCCTGCTGTATGAACCTGTGGTATTATGTTATACTAATATTGCATAACACATGTAAAATCACGAGGAACGTGACACTGAACAGGTGAACATGACTGCATATCGCATATAGCTAGTATACACATAAAACACAACGCTGTTGGCTGGCATCCATATTAACACTGGCACTGAACAATACTTAGTGGGTGTGTTGTATATATTTTAAATACTGTTTGTACTCTGTCAAAGTATTAAATGACACTCTGGAAGTTTCTGTGGGCTGGTAGTTATCACGATTTGGCAAATATGTTGGCAGACCTTAGTAGGTTTTAGGAAATCTGTTCATCAACCTTGACAGGAATATAAGTAATGATATTTGATCTGAATAGTGAATATACAGTACACACCAGAAAATTACTGTCCCCAAAACTTCAAGGTTTAACAAAGTTGAGGAAATCCTTACATAGTTAAGAGCAGATCACTTTCTTATTTTATAAATCTAATTGTTATCATAAATTCAAAACTTATTTAGTAAAAATAAGTTTAAAAATTCCAGTTGGGTGTCAGTTTGGGCTACATATGATGACCAACAGTGTCAGATGTTTTCTTCAAGACTACAATATCTATCAAAATATCAGCCTGTTAACAGTCACAGCAAATGTCTAATTCACACTGGAAATGATCTTTAACAATTCTACATCTTTTGTGTGACAGGTTTATTATATGATAGAGTCAGTATTATAGTTTGTTTGACCACACAGCTCCTTATTGCCCCATGCCAGGCTTACTCATACAGTGACAGTACTGGTCAGCATGACAGACAGTGATGACCCCAGTCAGCCAGACAATCAGGGAACAGACTGCATTTTGTGCTGGTATATCATTCTTACAGTGTCTCAGTATCATATTTTATATATTAACAAGGCCTACAGGCCTAATGCGAACCTGCATGTGCATATGGATATACACCAGGTATAACGCTTCAATGCTGAACCACTACTTTTCATATATATATAAAATGCAAGTACTAAACATTTTGAACAAGAAACAATACACAACATCACTGCTGAAATTCTGGCATGGGTGCACACAACACAAAAATTATTGTAGGTGGCACCACCAGTCTTGTATACGACAAAGCTATTTGACATATATAATAATTTCAGGCTGATATATCAAATTCCTCCGTAGAATTAAACAGGCACATACACTTTGCAAAAGTCATTGTAGATGGCGACACCTGTCTTGTGACCAAGAAAGCCATTAGAGACACATAGACAGGTCAGAATATCAGACCAATACATCAAACTTACCTTGAGTCTGATGCACAGGGCTGACCAGGCTTAGGTGAGAAAGGCTGTTGCCCCGAGTGTACTGTGACAAATTATTGGCTCAGGCTACTGCACTGAGTGAACTCTTGACCTGCACCTGGCTAGACTGAGTGAACTTTTGACCTGTACCTGGCTGCACTGAGTGAACTCTTGACCTGTTGCATAATCTGACACAGTTGGCTGTCTGCCAAAGCTATAAATAAATCCAGGCTGACCTTTTGCCTATTGCCAAATCAGAAATAGTAGCCACACAATTGCATAAGCTCACAGATTGGCTCCATATGCAGCCCTGAGGGGCATGACACCCATGAGGTGATCACATGATACTCATGAGGTGATCACATGCTACCCATGAGGTGATCACATGCTACCAATGAGATGATCACATGCTGCCCATGAGGTGATCACATGCCTTGTGCCTTGCTGCACTGATTGAACTGTTATTAGAATGATTCAGGGAATTATTCTTGCAAAATATTAAACAAACTGGCCTCAGTATCATCAGTTGAAAAACGTTTTGTAGGTTTATAACTCATATGGGAAAATACAGCAAAATGGCAGAGTTCAGCTTCCCATAACTCAGCCAAAAATAATTGAACCAAAACCATTTGAACAACTTATCAACTTCTAAGGATAATTAATGTGTGAGATTTAAGAATTTGGCCCAGTGATTTTTGAGAAGAAGATTTTTGTAGCAACTTAGCTAACATGGGCTGTTATGGCATATGACTAAATTCAGCTTCCCATAACCTAGCCAAAATACACTGAACTGAGACCATTTGAACAAACTTGAATTATCAACATATAAGGATAATTAATGTGTGAGATTTAAGAATTTGGCCCAGTGGTTTTTGAGAAGAAGATTTTTGTAGCCACTTAGCTTACTTGGGCTGTAATGGCATATGACTAAATTCAGCTTCCCATAACTCAGCCAAAAGTCACTGAACTGAGACCATTTGAACAAACTTGAATTATCAACATCTCAGGATAATTAATGTGTGAGATTTAAGAATTTGGCCCCGTGGTTTTTGAGAAGAAGATTTTTGTAGCCACTTAGCTAAAATAGGCTGTTATGGCATCTGACTAAATTCAGCTTCCCATAACTTAGCCAAAAGTCACTGAACTGAGACCATTTGAACAAACTTCAGAAAGCACTACCCTAGGATCATTTCTGTGCGATATTAAACAATTTGGCCATTTCATTTCAGAGAAGAAGTTATTTGTAGCTGTCAGTATGATACGGGCACTGATGACCCCCGTACAAAAAAAGGCCGATGCAGGTGGCGCCACCAATACCTCAATTTTAGATATGACTCATGTGACCAACACTGGCATAAAATTTGGTGATGATAGCTCAAGCCATTTCTGAGATTGTAATTTTAGTATGCTTTTTTGGACAGATGACTAAGTTCAACTTCCTGTAACTCGGCCAAAAATCACCGAACTTAAACCATTCGAAACAAACTTGAGAGAGATTGTTCCAGGAATCATTTCTGTAAAATATTGGACAATTTGGCTGAACAGATTCAGAGAAGAAGATTTTTTAAGATTTTTTAGCTTTTTCCCTATAAAATCTAAGAAAATGCAGTTAGCCAAAAAATAAGCAAAATCCGATAGAGTTTTTTAGATGACTAATTTTATGCATAAAATTTCATGATGCTAATTCTTGCCATTTTCAAGATAGTATGGGTTAACGTATAGACGCCAGATGCCGGACGAGGCCACACCATCGCATAAGCTCACAGGTTCGCTAAAAAAAGACCATTGTTAATGGTAACCTTGAGTTTTCAACCCAGCACCTGGATTATTGATTTTCTAATTTGCAGTAATTAAAACCCTTTAATATTTCAAGTCACTGTTTCACAGTCATTACAGCTAGCTGTTCACCTACCTCGTTTATGGAATTTATGTGGTTCTTGGCTCACTCTGCATACACATTAATAAACTCAAGGTAATTCCTGTTGAGAATAATTATCACTATGGTTCTGTGATGGATACATGAGCTTGTTTATCCACAAGCTGTTTGTAGCAAAAATTTCCAAAACCATGGAATCAGGCTTATGAAGGCTTATGTACTTTAGACTGAAGGCCAATAGTTGTAAAACGCCCTTTGAAAAGCTCTGGTTCATCTGAGTTGCAGCCTGATGTCCTTGTTGAATGTGCATGCATTATTTTGACGTGCCCCCCACGTTTTAAACTTATGGATATAAATCAAATGAAAACCCTGTGTGTGGTTGGATTTATGTTTTTTCCGAGCTATTTTTATAACAGATTTAAGGAATTATCATCAGTTAACAAGTGTCATATATCTGAGTAGGCCCCTTAAATATGCCTGCATGATCCTGTGATGTCATCTCTCACATCAATACTTTAATCACTGGCTATGTGTCAATCTAAATGTACATCAGATCATTAACCACAAAGATGTTGGTCTAAACGTCTTGTGGTTTGGCAGAGACTATGCATGACAGGAGACCAGGAAGTATCAGTGTCAGGACATTGGGAAACCCCAACGACCTCCTCCAAGGTAGAGGTCAAACTTAATGTTCTCAAGTTTAAGGGAACATACCTATATTTTTCCCATTGGCAGTGAACCAACTTTTTTGTGTATTCATGTTCCATTTCCATTTCTCTATAAAATGAACCGGCCATGGCTATTCTTGCATGTTTGCTCATTTATGGAGGAGTTTAATTTTTCATGAAACTTGGGGGTGATTTACATTTGCTTAAAAAAAATTAATTATTTTGTCATTAATCATTGTACAGGTGTTGATCCAGATCAATTTTCTATATGAATTGCCTCTCTCAATCCAAAAATTCTGCTTCACAATCAAGCTTGATCAGCAGACCATGATTTAAAGGGCTTTTTGGTCCGTTGGCTGGCAGTCTACAGAGAGGATCCAGTTAGTGGCAATATTTAAATCAAAGATTTGAGAGACGGCTATTTAAGCCCCTTTTACATAGGTATGAATTTCCAACACTGCCCAGTCTGTGATCCTCTAACTTCTAATCAGGTTTAATATATGTTCCATGAAGAACCATGGGAAACTAAATTATATGTACATTGGAAACTCGTGAAAGATTTAATGACCAAATAATTTGCATTTTTTCTACCTCCAAATATTTCATCTCTATAAATTCATTGGTCACCTTAATGTTTTAATCTCTTGCTGAACACAGACTACACTGGTATGACAAATAAAAAGCTTGATCTTTTGGTTCAAGATTTTTTTAAAATTTCAGTAAGTTTCAGGGTGGAAAACATGTATTATTAATTTGCCTGGATCCAGAAAGACAAAGTTCTGACTTATACATGTCAGAGAATGACATAAAAATCTTTGCAGCCATCAGGGAAACGTCACAGAGTAGAACAAGTAATGAAATCTAACTATAAATATATAGGAAACATTACATTTTGTATCTCAGGTTACATATCAAGATGATTACATGTGGCAAGACATTATACTACATAACTCTTATCATGAGCAACAGCCAAAAAAACTGGTGATTTAAGAGGAAGAGTTCAAGTCGATCTCATTGATGTATAGCTGTGGAACAATGTATATTCCTCTTCCTTAGATCAATACAAGGTTTCCCTGGCCTCCAGGCAGTGACCTAAAAACTCTCTCCATTACTTTAAGACTGCTAATGACTTATTACAAATGATTCCGTGGCAAGGGGCCCAGTTCTTCATGGTTAAGACATTCTTACTGTCCAGCGTGCAGTTTTGTCGGAGTCACAGATCTATTATTTACCTTGTATGATACAAGTCTGTTCATAGTTTAAAGAGCATCCCTGTGCTTGTTACCAGTTTTTCATGGTTAAAGAACCATTGAACTGTGAATGGTACCACCTTTTTGCATGGTCAAAGTACTGCTCAGAATTGTGAATGAATGGAACCACCTTTCCTTGGTCAAACAACAGCTGAGGACTGTGAATGAATGGTACCAACCTTTGCATGGTCAAAGAACTGCTCAGGTCTGTGAATGGTACAAGTTTCCCCATGTTCAAAGAACGATTCCTGTGAATAGTAGCAGTTTTTAATGGTCAAAGAACCATTCCTATGAATGGTAGATTTCTTATGGTCAAAGTACCATTCCTGTGAATGGTACCAGTTTTTCAATGACAAAGGACTATGGCAATATCTGACACCAGATTTTCATGGCAAGAAATCATTCCTGGGAATAGTACTTAGGTTTTTTCATGAGCAAAGGATTAAAGCTAAATGAGGCACCTTTTTTCTCAAAGTCAAAGAAATACTGGTACCAGTATTATCTTACCAGTTTTCAAGGTCGAAGAACTATGGCTGCTTCTAGCACCAGTTTTTCACTGTCAAAGAACCTTTCCTGTGACTGATAACAGTTTTTCATTATGGTTATTTCTGACACCAGTTTTCAGCTGTGCCTGGTATGACTATCAGTTCTCAAGGTCAAATGACTACAGCTATTTCTGACACTAGTTTTTCATGGTCAAAGGGCAGTTGATGTGATTGATATCATTTTTCTTGGTCAAAGATCTACTACTGTATTTCAGTTTCATAATAGGAAGTTTCCTTTTTTTTCTAAGGATTCAGATTTTGGTGATTATTTTTCAAGTGAGCCAAGAAAACAAAATCGGGGATGTTCAATTGAGATATCCATAGCAACTTGGCACAAACACTGAAGACACTCTAGGTGTTGGTCGAAAGTAGGCACCATGGCAATGCATATAATAACATTCTCAACAAATTAATAACAGCTTGTTCTGGTGCTTGTGGTTGGCTTTCATTTCCTTTAGAGTTTTTTTTTGAGCAGCAAATAAACACGTTACTGATTAAAACAGAGGTCATAATTCAAGGTCAGATGTAGTGTTTTTCAACCACGGCAGTATGCTGCTGTGGCAACACCATCAATAAAATATTGATGATTAAATGAGGTTGGGATTCCAAAGAAAGACAAGTCTTTCAATTGCCATCTGCATCATATCACCTTAGTAACGACACATGGAAAGTTGATAACATAGGAATATTTAATCTGAGTTGTAGGTTACGTTTACTCTGAATAACATGCAGTGAATCTAAAGTATTCGCTACTTCATTTCTAGTTCTGATTGAATCATGCAGATGGTACTGCCTGCCAAATCATGATGAAAATATGAACGAAGAACAGCTTGGATGACTCAATCAAGAGTAGACTCAGGGTTTTCAGTTCTATATATACTGACTGATGTGGCAAAAATGTGCAGTGTTAATACTTTTTATGACACAATTTCCACCGCACCTCTGTAAATTTATATTACATTCACCATAAATCCTGGTTAAGAACCTTCATGGAATTTACACACTTTGACATTTGTTGCCTCAAAAAACAAGAAACAGAAATATGTTGTTGCCAAGGAGACCAAATCACCCAGTAGGTTGGCAAGTCTGAAAATTTCATTTAAATTTACTGAAATGCATTAAAAATCTAAAAATAAATGGACTGTGACCATATTCTAACAAGATAAGGAAACAAATACAAATGCCTGAAATATAAAACTTTAAAATAATGTGTTCAGCTTTGCTCCATTTCTAAAGTGTATAAAGCTCATTATAACTAGCAGATTCAATGCTGGCGATGTATTGCCGGTACATTTATAAATCTGAAAAGGTGGATTAGATGTTGCCAAAAGTTTTATTCAAAAAGAATATTAATTGAGCCACTGGCTGTAATATATGTTGATTTTTCTCAAATAGGTTGAATGCCTGTAATTTAGTATTTTAAGACTACTGAAACTGGGAGGTAAAATGCACAAGAAAGACAATGAAAAAAAGGAAGTGTAGGCCCATTAGGTTATAACCTAAACTGCCCTTTAGAAACAGAAAACTCATACTGATCAATGTCTAAATAATCAGGAAACATGAAATCTAAGGCTCCATATTAGGAAAACCCCGACTGTCATCCAGAGATTTCATCCTTATTTAATTGACAGTGCCATCTACAAGACAGCCCTAATATTGAGAAGAAAGCCACTGGTTTCAGGATATTTTTAATTTAAAATAAAAACAGTATTTGTAATGTCTTCTGGAAGTGTCCTCTTTTCATACCGTGACATTCTCCTTGTTTAAGGTCAAGCAGAAACTGTAATTAGAGTCTAGACATCTAAATAAAAAAAATCTGCAAATTTCTATTTTAGGATTTTGCTCCGTTAGTGGTTAGAGAAATCCCATAAGATCTTGTGAACATGCACAGCTGTGGCAAAGGATTTACTGAGATACAAAGAAGAGCACGTCAAAAAGACGGCGATTAACTCTCACCATATGTTCAAGCTTAGTGGTGGGTAACTTCTGTCGCCTCTACAGGCAGTCTAAAAAATGATTTGTGTATTATTGGGATTATTGAGATATTTTAAAGAACTGCTACAAGAACAACCTTCTTTAAACTGAAATTTTGGGTAATTTCATAATTCAATCATTAGATAATATCATCTCCTGATGTGGTGTAACATAATTTTATATCTTCATCACATTTCTATATTTAACTTTGTCATATTATTCTACAGAACGACTTAAGCAAGCTGTGTGTTATACCAAATAGTTATATATTCTCATCATTCTTAAAAGAATGACCAAGGAATAGTGTCTCCTACTGCCAAGCAAAGCCCCAGTCCTTTATCAAATGATATTTATTTAAAATGCAGTACAGAAAATTTAAGCTTTCCATTTCAGAGATTTTTTATAACTATTTAAATAATAAGCATTTTTATTGTAATCCTTAGCAAAATGTACATCCAAATGGTAGAATAAATATCTTATACACCATACTTTCAGCTAATTAATCATGTGCTTCACAAATTCTTTCAGACTTCAACTTCTATCCATTAAACACACCAATAGAAAAACTTAAAAGGTCAGGTAAGTTTAAAGCACCGCAAGACAGGTGTGAAATACTTGCTAACTGAGCACTCAAAAAAATCTCCAGTACAAGAAATAATGCTGCAAGTACTTTCTGAGACACCTGTGTTACAAAAATTATTGGCCCTGCAACTTTTTGTCTGTGTTTTTCCACCATCTCCACGCTGACTTGTTGCTGACATGAACAAACTAATCTGTCAGCCGGGTCAGGTCCGGGCCAGACGGACCCTCTGATTATCCTCGAGGCTGAGTGGACACCGGTTACGTTTTTCAGACAGAAATATTTTATGGCCCATCAGGCACTTATCTGGACTATAAAATAAGCACATACACTATCCTGCACCATGATAAAAAATCCATATGATGTAATAATTGGAGATGCTGGGGTGGAATAGAACTAAGCACTTGCCGCACAGCACTTTGAAAACTAAGGGTACCTGGTTCATACCTTAATTACCACAGGTGTAAATGATGAAAACTACCGTGAACTAATCAAGAAAGATTTCAACTAAACTTAAAAGATTGACCCTCTGACTGTTTTAGACCTGACATACACTAGTATACATGTCTGTATTATAGCAATGGGCTAAAAATTTAAACATGTCTCATTTCCCATTTTTCTGGATTTAAATGACTTAGTTCATAAATAGAGGCCCTAGTTTATACAAAAGTATATATTGACAACATTGTAGTTTATTTTGAAGTACTTCTTTTAGTACACTTATTAATTTGAACACCAAAAAGTTCAATTGATATTCAGTGAATTCCCCCCCTAATACACAATGTGAACCACTGACATTACAACTTTGTTATGTACAGATGATGTTTCCCAGACAATAAAACAGATTCAAGAAAAGATTTATTAATTACCTTTATTGTGGACTTTGTTAAAGTTCTTCAGTATTTTTGTCAGTTTCTCTTCAATCTGGAAAGAAATGAAACACAAACTGTACAACCATTTCATATAGACAAAAGCAGTGGAAAATTTCAGCTAAAACAGATTTGCTCCCTTTCAAAGGAATTAAGTTTTGAATGTTACTCTGCATCAGAATGGGTCCTCTCATTATTTAAACAAGGGACCTATGGGTCACGACGCTCAGCTGTTATATATGATAAAAAATATTATTTAGAAATGAGGCACAATTGCTGGTTTTGTGTGGTAATAAATATAAGCTGTATTATGAGTTGTTGTTGTTTAGCTTATGTATAATTTTGATAGTACCTTTGGAGACAGGGAAGAGGATTGATTTCATTTATTTTATTAACAAATGGAGTACTATTGTCACACAGATTTTGACTTGGCCATATAACTTATAAGCAGAACATATTATATAAGAGTTTAACTATTTATTAAAAAAAATTACAAATATTGTCCCAAATATAATTTTTATAAAAAATAAGAGAATCATATGATTTTTTTAAATGAAATATAACTGATATGATTATTAAAATAATATTAAAGAATATATTCATGAATGCATTCATGAATACATTTTGAAAGTATTTGCACGAGTATTCATATACTTTCATTTTTACCTGAATTCCTATTCTTTATGCAAGAAATTTTATAATGGAGTACATAATCATATTCGTATTTAAATACCATTACAAAGTTTTCGCACCATGTCTGGTATTTATTCAGTTTCACCAACCAATGATGTTGAGAATCCAGAATATACAAAATTCACACATTTAAATAATGATCATAAGTACCTGGTTTTATGGCTTTTATTTATATTAAAAAATAACTGTAAAAAATTCATTTTGGACTAATTTCACATCAATGTACACACTAGACACAGTAGGAATCTAGATTAATATTATCAACTGCATCTTTGTCTATCATTTATTTCCTTCATATGATCCCTAATGATTAGTAATGAATAATATGATTTACTTCTTTATCATTAAAATTGAACTGAAAAATGCCATAGGTGACTGCATGGTGTTATTTGGAATATGTGACATTCTACCCATCGATACAAGATTCTTATATCATCAGTAACTGCAAGTTAATTTCCTGTTATTATAAACTAACAAATTTCTTTTCTATTTTTCTTTAATTTGTTATTTAAAACCAATAAAAATTTATTAATTTATTGTTTATTGTTATGGTGTTGGTTAAAACTACTAGATGAGTTGGGTTGGACACCTGGATCAACTGTGGCTGGCCATAAGCTGCCTGGATTCCTGTATGCCTCGCCTCAAGCGTGCATAATTTGATGAAAGGTCAACAAGGTCAACATACAGGTGACTCAAGAGGGGCTGGAGAGAGCCAAAGTCTGACAGGGTCTCATAAAAAACATTAAAAAAGCTACAATTTTTGGCCAATTTCTTTCAGCTTTCTAAACTAAAAAGCTGAAATCCTAATGTGTGCATGATATGAAAATTATATCAACAGTGCTCACAGGACACAAACGTGCCATGGTCACAGTTGGGCAAAATTTAAGGTACTAATTTTACATTTATACTAATAACTTATAAAATTTGAAAAATTCAGAACTAATTTTGGGTATTCAATTGAATCTTGTTAAATAATGTTACATCCCTGACAAAAAAATCTCTAGCTTCAGCAATGCCCTTGTTAAAGGAGTAAATATATTTCTTGATTTTTTACAAAGTGCATTATGTTTGGGCCCATAACTTAAAACAATTATGCAATACTGACATCATTCTGGCATGTGCATAGAGAATGAAAAATATGTATATTATTTATGATTAAAGTCAGATCAGTGGTTTTGATATTAGGCAGTCTTGAAGTGTAACAATGGGTTTTTAATGGAAAAATGAAGTTTTTCATTAATATCTCAAGGTATTAAGTCCTAGTGACCAAATTCTTGGCATGGTAGGGGATTTTGGAGACATCTAACTGTATGCCGAATTTAAGGAACGAAGAGCTGAAGCTGGGGAGCTGAGCTCTTGCAATCTGCATAACACTAGCTTGATGTAAACAATATGTTACATGGTGCTTGAAAACTTATTAAAATCTACAGTTTTTGATCAACTGGTTTCAAATTTTTGGTGTTAACAGTTGAAATGCTAACAAAAACATGCTGTGAAAATTAAATCCACAGTACTTACAGGAAAAAAACGTGCCATGGTCAAAGTTGGGTAAAATTTAAGGTACCAATTTTTTATTTTTATTAATATTTTAGAAAATTTAAAAGATTTTCATCTTATTTTGGGTATACAATTAAATTTTGTTTAATTAAAGTTATATTACTGGAAAAAAGGTCAATAGCTTTAACATTTTCTGTGTTAAGTGATCAAATATCTTTCCTGATTTTTTACAAAATTCATTATGTTTGGGCCCATAACTTTTTTAAATTAAATAATACAGACATAATTTCTGGCATGTACATAGGAACTATATAGAGGAATATTTATGGTAAATATGAGGAAAAACAGATGAGTGGTTTTGATATTAGGCAGTCCTGAAGTGTGAAAATAGGATTTTAATAAAAAATTGAGGTTTTTCCTTAATTTCTCAAAGGAACGAAGTTGCAAAGACCCAGTTTTCGGCTTGGTAGGAGATCTTGGGGACATCTAACATTATGCCCAATTTTGGATTCCTAGGTCTTACGGTTTCAAAACGTGCCACATCTACGGACGGACGGACGGACGGACGGACGGACGGACAGACGGACGGACGACGGACAATGGACCACGACTATAGCTCAGATGACTTATAGTCAGCTGAGCTAAAAATAAGTTTTATATTTTTTATTACAAAAGGGGCATCTACTTCATAAAGTTCTGATTTTTTTCAACAAATAAAGGTTTGTGGTAAAATGTGGACAAAATGTCTGAAACACTAACTGGAGCAAAACCTGCAAATTCCTTTAGCTGCAAACAGAAAGAAGTTGTCAAGTGTAGTTGTTTGACTGTATAACAATAATTTCCAATCAGGTTAAAGGGAAAGTTCATCCTCATTAAAAAATAGTAAAGTAACAACAAGAGTTTTGCTTGTCTGTATAAAATGTAAAAAATAACATCAACCTACACTCCATACCACCTCAGGGACTGCTTTTCTAAGAATTTTCAAATAAATGTAACTTTCTGTTTCACAAAACAGTAGTCACCTTAGCACAAAAAAAATAAACAAAATGAATTTGTTAATATTGAAAAACAATGGTGCCAGCTGTTCTAACTGACCCTGAAAAATAATGTCAAGGTCACTTAGGTCGTTAATTCAGCTTGGTAGCATGCACAGCTGGTGCACATGTACTGCCAGAGAACTTTTTACTGGAAGATTTTGTCTACAGGTAAAGACGGTATCCCTGGAATCCCACGCTAAAATAATGAAAGAGTACGGGTCAAGGTCATATGTATGCAAATTTGTTTCCTGAGGGCATTCAACTCAACCTGCACCTGAATGTATTAAGAGCACACAATGACAAGGTCAAGGACATAGGAAGAATGGGCCAGCATCTGACGCATACAATTAGATTAAACAAAAGAGGTGAACCGGAAGAGTGATCTAAACAACAGCAGTGTAAAATATTTGTCATGTAGATGGGGCTGTCTACTGATTAAAGATGAAGGTAACCACATGATTATGAGTGATGTGATATTGTGTAAGCCTAACGACTTCAGTCTCCATAAGTAAGAGTATGAGAATAATCAGGAATATACACCAGTCAATAGAACAGATTTCTGATGTTCCATTAAATCTTCACAAATTTCAGCAGATTCAACATGTATGCTTCCATGAAGGGTTTGAAACAAGTACAGTAAAATCTCGCTAACATGACCACCTGCAGCCCAAGGAAAGGTTGTGGTGTCAGTGGGGTACTCATTTTAGCAGGAGGTTTATATGATGAATTATATTAGTCCCGGGGGGGGGGGGGGGGGGGGGGGGGGGTTGTCTAGCAAGGCGGTCCTGATATTCGGATGGTCATCAAGTGAGATTTCACTGTACCCCCTTTTTCATTTCAGAGAGTAAAAACCATTGGGCCCAGACAAACTAATTCCATATATGGTTACTTTATCACAATTCATATTTCATGTTTCACATTCCCTCAACCAAACCCAAATAATGCACATAGCCTCATGGCAAATGCCTGAAGAGCCTTCTGAAAATCTAATCTGATTTACGTAGAAGTGTCAAACCCTGGACTGTATAATTAACTTTTTTATCACTTAAAATGTTCCTGATTTCTATGAAATAAATATAAGCTGCATAAAGACCACTGTCCTTAACTTTGATTATAATTATTATACTCTGACATGATATTTTTCATGACGACAAAAAAACTAATCATATCTTTCAAATGCTTAAGTTTAGTTGCATTATCTATCAATTCAGTGTCAAGTGAATTTATCTTATCTAAATGATACTATATTTAAAGATTGACCTTGATATAATTCCCACCTGTATACAGTCGTATCTGTTATAACATGGACAGGTGTAAATTGCTGTGATTTACTACTTTTATCTCCAAAACATCAGACTGTCAGGAGATTGTCTTACTGGTACACTAACACCTGCGCATGACATGCACATGAGGCCAGGCCTTCTAAATTCCCATGTTGTTAGCTTACACAAGGAGGTTAAGTTTATCTATAGTTATTTGCTTGTTTGTTTGTCCATATTTACTCAGATGTGTCCAAGATAAATATTCTACATTTCATGATTTTTAAGATAAAAAATATTTGATAGTGCTTCAATGTCCTGTAATCTATGACACTTGCTCTGACCTGATTCACATAAAATGCTTTTTTCAATATGATGTACATACTGTGTGATACTAAAATCTGTAAATCATAAAAGCATTATATATCCAATTTCCAACATTAAAACTCAAGCAGTTTAAGTTGTCAGAAAATAAATTTCAATGGCTATCATTCCAATCCCCCCCCCCCAAAAAAAAAGTGATAACTACTAATAATTCTTTAATTCTTCTATAAAGTTTATCAACATCTGGCTTTGAGATAAACTTCACTTATGGATAACACAATCTGGGTATTTACAAACATTATTGATAAACCAACAAACGTTGGGCCTAGATATATGCACTATAAGTTGTGTATGACCTTTTTCTATACACAACACTGCCAATTATTTTAAATTAAAATAATTGGCAAAATTCCTTTTTAAAGGTTTGAATGAAACCATTATAACTGTTAAGCTCTGGGAAGAAATTTGATTGAATTAATAATGTATTATGAAAATCAATCCAGAAAAAAAAGATGATTGGTTTGAATTAATATTATCAAAGATGAAACAAATTTAAATTCGACGAAAATACAATTTATTTCAGTTTTACTCACAGTATTAAACAGACAAGAATAAAATATATATATATATATGTATATATATATATTTCTTGTCTGTTTAATGTTGTGTATATATATTTCTCTTTAAGAAAAGAATAACAAACTGATATCTCACAGAATAATAAATTACATGCCGACCAAATAAATCTGTCTGGAAGATGCAGAGACCTCAACAACATCTCCTCAAAGTGTAAAAAAAATGAAAATCTAAAAGTAATTTACCCATAAATTGAGTTTAAAATTAGGCACATACCAAAGAGCAGGGGTCACTGTCATATCAATTACTGGCTGGTCCAAGAACCACAGAGGATTTGAATTTAAATGACTTTCATATTCCTAACAGGAGCCACAATAACTGGTCTATGAAAAGCTTTAGAAAGAGTGTTAGCCAGAAATGAAAGAAATGAAAAGTGCAGATGCACCCTGTGCTATTCATGTTCGTATGGGTGTAAAAAAAACATTACTGAGCCTCTGCCCATATGAAAACCACATCCTCAAGTTGAAGTAATTCCCCACTGGTCCAAACGAGCCTACCCTCTAACGACCCGCCTTCTGTGGTCGAGAAGAACAGGAAACGTGCAAGACAGAACTGATTGAAAAAAATTCTATATGTCGTAACCTACATTAATTCAACAAACTCTCCCAAGATTTGATGTACTTCCAACAGATGTAAAGTGAGATATTTGTCAGATGTTGCTGTTATGTAACACAAATGTATCTGGGAAAGTTAGCAGCGTGGTGCCATACTCTGATTCAAGGTCACCATAGAAACTGTAACCTTGGCCAGTATTGCTGTTTACATTTTTTCGTGAAACTGATTTGTCTCTTGAAGCCATTCGCTGATTGGTTGTCGCTAGTGATATATTAGATGAAGCTAGCTCTGCCATGCCTTCATCTGATGTTGATAAAAGTTTCTATAATTAAGTGGCGGACTTCTAATTAACCTGCAATGCAGGCGGGTCAACAAACTCCAGGAGTGTATGGAGATGCTATCCCACTTGAAATAGGAGAGACTTATGGAATGAATTTTGATTATATCACACAGAAGTTTACAGAAACGGCTGGGTACTGCTCTCTGTTCAAATAAAGATATTCATTCCAAATATTAAAAAAAATACTGGTGATGCAAAAATACAAACATAAAAGCCACTGATATTGTTTCTAAAGAGCATAAACTAGTCAGAATGGATATTACGCTTATATAGATATGGAACACTACATAGAAACTGTGTCTTTAAAGTGTATTACATTATCTGTAGGACAGTTTGATCTGAAATGCAGTTTAAAATACCAAAGAATTGTAATAATAAATTTTTTTTTTTCCAATTATAGGCACAAAAATCCTGTATATTATCCCATCTGATTGAGTATATCTGTCGGACCAAATCTAAATAATAAGTTAATTATTTGTAGGGCCAGCATTTTTGAACACTTAAAAAACACCTCCTTTCACTTATTTTTACAAGTATTGTTTGAATCAGTTCATTTACCACTATATACTGCCCAAAAGATGCTGACCTGCCATTCATGTGCGGTCAAGTGAAATATTAAACAAATATATAAATACAGCTAAGTACCTGTATCTGAACATCCTGTATACGTAGGAGAGAATGGGTTCAGATTAAATACTATTCTTTTGACTCAAAAATATCATATGATTAAGAGCCTTTGAAATAGCTTAATATATTAACCTGTTTTTCAGTAGAAACAAACTATATCTCAGATTACATGTAGTTGACAGATATACATTTAGATTTTTTTTTGGTGGTGGTGGTAACTGGACACTTTCATGCTAAAAGGACATTAATATGCATCTTATTTGTCAGGAAGAGTAACTATTATGCTCATTTTAACTGAATCATTATACACACAAAATGATTTTCAGTTGTACAATCTGAATATTTGGTCCTCAGTTTCAGAAACAGATAAATTATTTTGGACAAACAACATTTGGATTAACCCCACTCTGTATTTTGTTTGAAAGATTTTATTGATACAAGATTGTACAAAATACACAGTGATCATGCAGTGAATTCAGAGTATCAAAGGGAGTGAGCACAAGTCTGAAGGCTTAGGTTTGCCCGTTCCCATGACATACAGAATTATTGATTATTGACAGTATTGACAAAAGTTCACTTAATGACAGTTGTTTACACAGTGATGATAATGGTTGATGTTATGTAGAGAGATTGATGTAATGGCACAGTGGCTTGCTGGGATGCAGAGAAGAGAATTTTTATATCAGGAGAAGAGGAAGAGGGGATAATGCTGGGTATGGCTGTATAACCCTGTAACTCTGAATTGATCTCAGAAAAGCTCTACATGTTTTGTACAAAAACTAGTGGTATAACCATAATTTATTATGTGACCAGTGACATCCCAATTTTAGGGTGAAACCAATATGGCAAATCCCCATGAGCGGTATCGACTAACTTGGAGAAATAAAGCTGTCAGGATTAGATAAGGGGGGGGGGGGGGGGGGGAGATATGGATGCAACACCAAAGTCCTCCTATGACAGCATCCCGGTGAATATTTGTCTGAAGTGAGAGTTTGGTAGAAATAACATGTTTTTGGGACCATGCCCTAACCCTCAGAAAAATTCTCATATGTGGCATAAAGTCCTTATATTGGGTAAACAGTGTACAACATGCAATTTGAGCTCCATACCCAGACCAAGTTGTAGTGTAAAGATCTAAATTAGCAAAGACATAGAGTGCCAGAGACTTGTTTTATGTTAACTCCTTGTCAAATCAACATAAATGTTTGTTTGGTCTTGGATGGTATCTGCTCTCTTCTGAATGCTCCATCTTTTTGTATAAATTATAAGAGTTTTTGGATAATTATCTCAGAACAGTGTATGTACAAAGTGTGCCTTTTATCCCCTGTGTTTACAACTTCCAAATAAAGTGATACGGAACGTATCTGAAAAGGTGACCAATGGGTCATGATGCTCAGCTGATGTAGGCCATAAGGGTATATACAGTGAAACCTCATTGTGTCAAACTGGCTTAAGTCGAATACCCTGCTTATGTTAAAGTTACAGACTCGAAACTCTGGACAACTCTAGTTAAATTATTATGAAATTAAACTCGCTTGTGTCGAACCCCTGATGTGTCGAGAGTCCCTTCGACTTTGACACAACAAGATTTTCACTGTAATTATAACCAATGTGACTGGCTAAAGGCCAAACACAGCCTGGGCACATAAGCTAGCAAGATGGATATTTATAATATTTGAAGTAAGAATATACTAAGAAAACAGTCTTCTGGCTGCATTTCCAATTGGATTATAAAAATTTATCTCATTTTCAGCATGAAATTAAAATGCTGGCTCTAGTTCTTCAAATGCTTTGGATTCCTTTGGCATCTCAATCAGGTTGTAATTTAAATGATAAAGTTAACATTCTAGCTTACAAGTCAGCTACACTTAATATTCTATATCACAAATATTGCTATCAAGGGCTGAAATAAAATGCTTGACTGTTCTTTGTTCAACAAATAACCAACAGCAGTGGCAGACATAATTTGCTTCACCGTTACTTAGACTGAAAGCGAGCGCAGTAGCTGCAAAAGCTTATGATATGAAAAATGTGGTTCTGAATTGGTAAAGTTGTATTGTTATTCATGATATTTCATACCAGGGAGAAGATTATGCGAAAAGCTGCCGGTATAGCTTCAGACGATGTCAATTTATGATAGGGAGGATGCGTCTGTCTTTGTGGATCCGTTCATTTTTCTTCCAATAATTCTAATACTTGCACGTCAGGACTTAAGAGAGAAATTATTGATCAGTTTATGTCAAGGCTACGCATATTTCATTATCAAACGCTCCGGCTTTGGGAATTACAGGTAGAAAACCCTGCCTTCTCCCAGCCCGCTAACTGTAACTCATACATCAGACGACAGATGACTCGCAAGCATGCTCCATCCAACCCGTCTGACTCGCAGACTCCATTCATCTTCCCTGCATATAAACTACCCATGATGCACCACTGTCACTGAATCACATTCCCCCATCATCACCGATGTCTAAGTTATTCATTTTAGTTACAATATTGCCACATTCAACATTTATAAACTCTTAAGTCCTCAACTGAATATTAAAGCACCTCTTCCTACCACAAGAAGTGCCTGCGATTTCTAATGATATAACTTTACTTGTTTTCAAGAATCTTATTCATGAGCTGCTGCTTTCAATTAAAATGAATCTCACCTTTCTGGTCCAAGAATTAATAAAATTTTAAACAAGCCTGTTTTTTAATTCTACAAGGGCTGAGATCACTGTATATAAACAGGGTACTCCATTCCCTAGAAACTGTTTATCACCATTATAAAATATGCTATGTTAATTCCAAATTAACTGTAACATTGACTTATTAAAACTGTAAAATATTACTTCTGAGATGAAATGTTTGGCTGAAAATGCATCCACATCTTTTTAAAGATGTGTCCTGTGACCTTGACCTTTGACCTCATCACCCCAAAATCAATGCGGGTCTTGCTTTTCTGATGGGTCATATACAAGTCAAGTTTGAAATCCATACATCAATAAAAGCAGGAATTATCATCCAGAAACTAATTTTTGGACAGATGGCTCCTGTGACCTTCACCTTTGACCTTGTGACCTCAAAATTGATAGGGGTTTTCCACTCTTGGCAGGTGAAATATATATGCAAGATGAAAGATCTGAGATGAATTGTTTGGCTGAAAATGCATCCACAATCTTTTTAAAGATGTGTCCTGTGACCTTGACCTTTGACTTCATGACCCCAAAATCAATTCGGGTCTTGCTTTTCCAATGGGTCATATACAAGTCAAGTTTGAAATCAATACATCAATAAAAGCAGTAATTATCATCCAGAAACTAATTTTTGGACAGATGGCTCCTGTGACCTTCACCATTGACCTTGTGACCTCAAAATTGATAGGGGTCTTCTTCTATTGGCAGATGAACTATATGTGCAAGATGAATGGTCTGAGATGAAATGTTTGGCTGAAAATGCATCCAATATCTTTTTAAAGATGTGTCCTGTGACCTTGACCTTTGACCTCATGACCCCAAAATCATTTGGAGTCTTGCTTTTTCAATGGGACATATATAAGTCAAGTTTGAAATCAATACATCAATAAAAGCAGGAATTATCATCCAGAAACTAATTTTTTGACAGATAGCTCCTGTGGCCTTGACCTTTGACCTTGCGACCCCAAAATTGATATGGATCATCCACTATTGGCAAATGAGCTATATATTCAAGATGGAAGACCTGGGATGAAAGTTTGGCTTAAAATGCATGGCTTAAAATGCATCCACAGTATCTTTTAAGATGCGAGTCCAGTGACCTTGACCTTTGACCTCATGACCCTAGAACCTATAGGGTTCTTACTTTAGTTGTGGGCCATACATAAGTCATGTTTGAAATCCATATGGCTATCAACACTGGAGATATCATAAGAGGTGTGTGATTTTCACCAAATATGGACTCATTAGAGGTCAAGGACACTCTCATGGTAAAGTTCATGACCGAAATGTAAATAGACCTTATCCCATAACCCATCTCTCTACATGTGCATAATATGAAAGGAATCTGTCCATTAGTTTTTGACTTATAATGCTTACAGTACTGTTAAGTGGCAATTATGGGGGTATTAAAAGGCGCAAAAACAAGAAAAGGATAATAGGTGGTGCCACCAGTTTCCGGTATATCACAAGGCTATCAAAGATCTTTGGTCACCTTGATTTTTGGACCAGTCCATGTTAGCTTACTTGAGATATTTAAGAATTTGTGTTATTTTCAGCAAAAATGGACCTATTCAAGGTCAAAGTCACTCTCCTAGCATAGGTCATGACCCCATTTTAAATAGGCTTCGTCCCCTTACCTATATCTATACAAATGTAAAGTTTGAAAAAGATCAGTGAAAATATTTTTTTAGTTATCCCGCTCACAAGGTTTTTCTGCGGCGGCGGAGTGACCGTCGTGAAACCATAGTATCCCGACTTTGTCTGGGGATACAATAATTGATCCTATACATGTTATTTTTAACCTAAGATGGTTATCATTAAAAATCATTAAATTTTCTGCCAACAATAAACAGTGATTTCTTCTTATGCGACAAAGGGTCCCTGTGCATTTTTTTTTATTTTGTGCACATATTACTTAATTAATTCATAAAATGATCGATATACTCTGTGTAGAAAATTGTATGGTAAGATCGCGAAAATTGAACCCTCGCGAAACCGTGAAAAGTTTAAAATCGCGAAATGTTAACCTCGCGAATATGAAGCCAACCACAGTATAGCATTTATATTCTGATATTCTGATAAGACAGACTTATTACATTGAATTCAAAGACTGCATGGGCCTGTTTACACCTGGAATAATCACCCACCCCCAGCCCCATCACCACTAACGCACTAACAAACATACACCCACCTAAGAATCTATCCTATCTGCAACCACCAACAACATAAACTGCCATGATCATTACCAATTTAATTCCTTGTGAAAGGGCTTGCCAAGTCACCTTTGTGGTTAAGACCTTGGTCGTGTTCTCCTTGTGGAAGAACGGCATATTGAATGGGAAGCAAATCAGACTTTGTGGTCACAACTCCATAGCCTTTTACACTGTGACCTTATGCTACCATATGTTAAACTTTCATACAACAGTGGCAGGTAAGATACTGCCTTATGAATTTATCTTTTCTCTGAAATATATAAAGGAAATTGAAGGCTGAAGGTGAGAAATCTGTGCTAGCCCATCAAATTTCACCCTTGCCAGCCACTAGTGTGGGATCATTTAGAACAAACCAGGCTACTATACTTTATCATAAAAAAGGAAAAATGTGTAAACTTAATGTGCAATCCTGTATTTTTTTTGCAAGTAAACCTGCAGCTAAATTGAAAATTTTAGAAAAGTGAGCACACTACACTAACAATGGATGTAAGTCATACATTGAAGTATTTAACCTTTGACCCTTAAATACCTAAAATACATTAAACTTTATAAAAGCTGACCAGATCCAGAATTCTTAAAACATTTACATTAAAAATTCTATATCTGGGCAGGATCCAACCACACAGACTTGATAATGAATATGATTACATAGCATTACAAACGGCACATTAGCAGGCTAGACATATATTTCTATCTTATTTCCCACCACGTTTTGGAAGCGGGGGCAAAATGGAGTCTCATAATGCCTCAAATACATACAGAGCGCCAAACAATTATTTCAGTTCTTGCACACTTCCTGGTCGCAGCTGTGCTTTGTGAGATTTATATGTAAAACGCAGGGCATTCTAACAATGATAAGTATTTCATTCATGATTGATAAGGTAAAAGTTTTTCAAGCTCAGGGATTGACTGACATGGCAAACAGTACCAGCTCCTCCAGGCGTGATGTGGGCAGAGCGTCGTATATAGATATATAAGGTCGGCATTGATCACGTCTAAATCGTGCCAAATGAAGACGAGGTGCAACGCTTCATGTAACATCACCCAAAATTGATTGATCTGGTGCGACAGAACACCTTTTTAAGGGTCCAATGTTGTGAAATAATGGATTACTGTAGGATGCGGTCAAAAGCGGAACATTACTCAATATCGCCACTAATGGAAATTAGGTCAGGCCTGAAGGATTTTGTCATTCAAATTTAGCTCTGACCTTGAAGTAACATGTCCGACCTTGGGAGTACATCCGGTTCTTTTGACAAAGATTAATGTTTAACCTTGGTAAAAAACACCAATGTATTTTGACTGAAAGCATGGAATATTCACTCCTTTTGAACAATCACAGGTCGACACACATTTTATATTTGAAATAAAAAAAATAAACAAAATATCCTGCATTCATTGACAGACACCCAGCCAGTTGTGAATAGCCCGCATTAGCTGGCCAATATGAAACCAGATTCAAACTTGAACGTTTGACAATGGACATGACAGGTTCAAACACAATATAACGTTCCTGATGGCACTTTGCATAATCATAAGTACAATTCTTATCACTGAGTACCACATTCAACTTGCATATCATTTTTTACCTTTAATGACCTGAATAATTTACAAAATTAATGATTAACTGCAAATTAGAACAAACCTGAACAATCGTGAGTCATGCGCCATACAGACGGGAAATTTCACGAGACACAACAGGCTACAGTGATGCAATAAATCTTATTTGTATGTCATAAAGAAAATACCAGCTTTGTCTGTACCACTGTATATTGATGATATCTCCAAACTGTCACGGCTGTTATTACTAGTTAATAAATGCATGTAAAGTGTTTCTTATGTCTGTGAAAATTTTTCACATGCTTAGGATATGTCAATTCCTAGGATATAACAATTAAATGATCCATTTGTATAAATATATATATATATATATATATATATATATATATATATATATATATATGCATGAGTTCAAATTCTATCCAAAATTTTACAAATTTTATCACATTTATACGGAGGTGAAATTCATTTCTAGCGTCATTCTGTTCTTATTATATGAAAATTCTCCTTCTTCTTGACCCCTAGCACAAGATTTTCCTGATTTTTTTTTCCCTCTAAGATAAAAGAGCTGAAAACACATTTCATATATGGTATAGTAAAGTATGCACAGTAAAATTTATTTGTCTGCATTCAAATTCAAGTCAAGAGCACATCTCAACAGAATAATTTTCAACAGTGATGAAGTCAATACCACACCATCCAAATCCAAGTCCAGTCCACTCGACTCTAAATCAAGCTCCCAGTCCTTGAAGTTCAAGCCCAAGTTCCACTCCTTTGAGTCCAAGTCATTTAGACCCCCCCCCCCCCCAAAGTCCACTACTTAGTCCAATAAAAATATTCTTATTAAAGAATTTTAATATTTTAATATCAGATTATAATGAATATTTTTATGATAGTTTACTATGCTTTCTAACTGTATATATGATAATTATTAGCTCCTGATGCAGAACTAAAGCTTAGTTAATAAAGAGTTATATTTGGTAATATTATAGTAGTTATATTTGGTAATATTATAGTAGTTATATTTGGTAATATTATAGTAGTTATATTTGGTAATATTATAGTAGTTATAACTTATATTTGGTAATATTATAGTAGTTATATTTGGTAATATTATAGTAGTTATATTTGGTTATATTATAGTAGTTATATTTGGTAATATTAAAGTAGTAGTTCACACATGTATATAAAGGCTTTATAGTTTGATACAAGACTGATTGTAGAACCCTCCAGTCAAATAAAGCATACAAGTCCCAAGTCTGGTCGAGTTTAGTCCAAGTCTGGACTTGAATGCTGCATCACTGTTATTCCCACTTGAACATCTGCATTTCAACAAAACAACACCATTACTGTGTCAAATTTTAAACAGTGTCACATTTTAAAGGCTAAAAAGCTGTATGTTATGGGCCCTCCACAGACTCATAGCGTGAACTAATAACTTGTATATCAAGATTGTAACAGTATATCAAGATTGTTTATTACTGTTTATGTAAATTTATGTTTTAAATGAAAACACATATACAGGGCAAACATGTCAGATAAAATTTTGAAAAAGATGAGACAGCACGTTCAAGTTAACTTCCATCACAAAGCATATTTTCTCACATGCCATCTATGATGTGCAAGTCTAAAAAAAAACCAGCACGGCTATATCATCTCATTTATCTTATTGACTGATATCTTTCTTTGATAAATAAACAGTACACAGTGTTTCAAACTACAAACTTTAAACTTGATAAAAATAAACAAATAAATGAAAGTCATTTAATAAAACAGTAAAATCACAATACTACTAAAATTACAAAAGAAGTAAAAGTAGATTCAAAATGCAGTTTCAGAGTTCATATGATTTAATGAGTTGCATCATCATGAATAATCATGATACTGAGGTCAAAGGTCAGATGGTTAGAGTATGTCTGCAGTGTAGCCAGGCTTTGTTCCGAGAGATGTTAAACATGTCTGCCTAATTTCAACTCATGTATCATAGACTCTATGGACAGAATCATTTTGCTAATGGCAGAACATCCAAATTGTCAGTCCTGTAGATGCCAATAAAATAAAAAAAAAAGAAAATTGACTTCCTGGTAGAAATTACTCCGTAGCACAAAAGCAATTTTGTTACGCAATAATGCCACATCCAAACACAGTCTATGTGAACTGTGTTGTTAAGATGATAAAAAGGGACATTTCAGCTGCAGTTTCTTTGTATTACAAAGCCTAGGATTGTAGCCAATGCTGTTAGTCAGAAGTAGTGAGGTTCTTCAAGTCTCTGTCAGATCCTGAATCATAAGAATTTATTTACAGACTGATCCCAACTGATCCTGGTATTATTTTACAAGGTCTTAAAGAAACACTTCAGAAAAAGTTAATTAGCTGAGTTTGACTATTTTTAATAATTTTCATGAACTGTGAAGCTGTACTGCATTTAGACTTCAATTGATGTTTATACTGGTTACGGTAAAATAATCTATGCTGTAAAATACATAACTTTTGAACAAAATGGTTTAGTTTATGGGAGAAAATGTTTGGTAAAATCTGGTCTCTGAGCCCTGGTCTCTCTATAGCATGTAATCTTGATTTTCATGACAGGTAAGTCAGCCTAACTAATTTACCTCTGCATAACCACTAAAAAGCTAGGACAACTTACAAAGCTTGTAAAACTATAAACCTTAACAGTAATTTACACAAGAAAAAAAATTTAAACTGAGACAATAATAAAAACACAGACCTCCTTCACAAAGGTAACAGCACTGTCAGCTGACCAGACACAGACTGAACAGCAATCCATTAACCTACAGGCCACTTAATCAAGTACAGTGCCATCTGGTGGCCACCTTTGTAACAACAGTTCACTTAAAACAAAGTAGCTCAGACATTTAATGAGAGAGTACCAAATCTATGTCAGGAGAGTAACAACACTGAATGGGGATATATACACCCAAGACTGACAGGAGAGTACTTTAATAACCGTCTGCTACATCTGTGAGGAGAGTACCTTCACAGATCCCAAATCTGACATGAGAGTAACAGATGACTTCATCTGAGTCAGGTGGGAGGGTCTCTTTATGCTAACAGATGCCTACATCTGAGTCAGGTGGGAGGGTCTCTTTATGCTAACAGATGCCTACATCTGAGTCAGGTGGGAGGGTCTCTTTATGCTAACAGATGCCTACATCTGAGTCAGGTGGGAGGGTCTCTTTATACTAACAGATGCCTACATCTGAGTCAGGTGGGAGGGTATCTTTATGCAAACAGATGCCTACATCTGATTCAAGTGGGAGGGTCTCTTTATGCTAACAGATGCCTACATCTGAGTCAGGTGGGAGGGTCTCTTTATGCTAACAGATGCCTACATCTGAGTCAGGTGGGAGGGTCTCTTTATGCTAACAGATGCCTACATCTGAGTCAGGTGGGAGGGTCTCTTTATACTAACAGATGCCTACATCTGAGTCAGGTGGGAGGGTCTCTTTATGCTAACAGATGCCTACATCTGAGTCAGGTGGGAGGGTCTCTTTATGCTAACAAATGCCCACATCTGAGTCAGGTGGGAGGGTCTCTTTATGCTAACAGATGCCTACATCTGAGTCAGGTGGGGGGTCACTTTATGCTAGCACATGCCTACATCTGAGTCAGGTGGGAGGGTCTCTTTATGCAAACAGATGCCTACATCTGATTCAAGTGGGAGGGTCTCTTTATGCAAACAGATGCCAACATCTATTCTTATCAGAACAGATGCCTCTTTATCCTATCTGATGCCTACATCTTAAAATAGACAAAGCTTAGATTCCTTATTATATACAGAATGCGGAATGCATAATGTGGGCAAAATTGATATTGACTGAATAAATAAGGCGAGATTCCATATGCACAGATCAGGCATGGGCGATGCGTATCTGGCAAACGAATCACTGCATGTAGCGATTTTTGTCTGTTCTACATGGTATCCAGGAGCAACACATAGAAAACATGCATGCACCATCTGACAGGAGAGTACATTGGTGCATATGACAGGAGAGTATATGAGTACATAGTGCATTTGACATGGGGTTATATAGTGCATCTGACAGGAGAGTATATGAGTATACAAGTGTATCTAACAGGAGCGGATACAAGTTGATATGAATGAAAATGAACTTTTGATTTATAACAGAATTAATACACCTTGAAACAAAAAGTATAATATGTAACACTGTTATATACCTTACTGTTCTTCCAAATGTATTCCCCCTTTTAAAATGGTTTTATGTGAATTATAAAGGTTTAGAGGGTTTGTCCCATATATTACATGCACATTTGAATAAATTACAATTTAGCCTGAGATTAATAATCTACTACACCCCACGCATCATTACAGCTCCTGTACCTCCATCAAAATTAATTTTAAAAGTAATAAGACATTTTATTTAATCTAGACTTGAGTTTGACAAACCGAGTCACCTTGAGCATCAAGACATGTCCTGTATACACACAAAACAAGAAATCCCCAAACGTGAAATTGTGAACTGCAGCTGACATTAACAGCTTAAAACAAATAAAACAAATTAGAGAATATTATTATTAACAAGAAAAAAGATGAATTACACATGATAAAAAGTTCACTTGACCCCTGTGGTGCCTAAACTTGATGGGTGTAATAACAATAATGACACTGACAAATAACCGTGATCAATGGCTTGACACTTTGCTTTTTTTTTTAAGCTTCTGATGTCACTCAAGCATCATGCCATATGTGAAATGGGGTTGTAATGAGCTTGTGCAAATAACCCAGCATTTTACTTAACACCAGAGTGATGCACTGATATAACGGGACAGAAGGCCAAGGTACACGTCAGACAAAATGAAAAGAATCTAAATGAGAGATTTAAACATATTTACAGAGCAGTGATGTTTCACAGTTAGCCAGCATTGAGAGTGAAGGGGTTTACAGGAAGCATTCACAGCGACAGAATGATTAATCACAGAACAGAGTGCGCAATTTTATGCTCAATATGTGAAGCTTGTGGGACATCCGTTATGCTCTCCTCCTCCCAGACAGTGGAGCAATCCTTCCATCACCCGGACCAAACTTGTGTGAAAACCATTTTAATCCCAGACATCAAATTACAGGCTGTGCCTGACAGGGACCTTCACAAGGGGCAACGGCTAGCGAGAATGCTGTGAATGCAGCTGCTGACAGACCTATTCATCTGCCCCTACCCGAGGGCATCCGAATATGGGACCTGCCTTCACGCCATACTTTCACTTCTGCCAATGCATCAACGGCTGGCGTCCCATCTGATCAGTCGGACAAACCCCGCCACCTCGTCCACATGGCAGCTACTCTGCCAAAACAGATGATAGCTGTCCCCATCTCTGATGCTGCGATTTGTCACTCGCCAATCATGTTATCGCCGTCTCATCTGGGACAGGTACACACTGGAGAGTTTAACGTTTCCAGTTTTTCTTACCCAAATTTGTGTAAAACCGTCTGAGAAGAAAACCAATCTGATACTTGGCCTTATTTCCAACGTCCCATATTTTTCCTCCAGTCTCTATAGACTTTATTATAATCCTTTATTTTTACTTCAGAAGTGAACTTTTGAAATATAAAAATATCACTTGTCACTAGTATATAACTTCCAAGTAAAAAAAAAATATGAGGAAAACTAATGCCTTTTTGAGTAAACAAACTTTATTATTTGCACACAAGCTTTCTCAGCTTGGAGTGCTTTCAGCAGATGGCACAACACTTGGCGAAGCAGGCTTCAAGCTTTAGAAAGCGTGTTTCTTCAAACTCAAGTTAAAGGCTATCAAATGTAGCCTTTATTTCATAAATAGTACAGCCTCACGGTGAAACTCACATACCATGATAACTGATAAAAACAGATGTCATTGAGAGAATTCCAAGGGATTCCCTCAATTATTAATCAAAGGACATGCATTTCTAAGGGGTCCACGATTATCAATTATTTCCAGTGGAGTAGCTTCTTGATTCAATTATTGTATACAGTCACAATATTCTGTCAGAGACATATCTACTTTAAGTTTTCATCTCATATGATGCTGCCAGATTTATAAATATCTGAGAATATATGCATGACAAGTAATATTTAAATCTTCTCATCCATTATTGTGCTAACATCTTTTGAAGGATACAAGGTGACTGTATTTAAATAACAGTGCTACTTCATCATGTATGCCGTTTATCTGTTCCTCAGTAAGAGCTAGAGACTGAATAGGTACGAAAATGAATGAAAATGCAATATTTGAAATTTATCAATTATTTCATGCCCAATTTGATTATCGTTAAATGACTGGCTTCGATTATTTAATGCATTGTTACAGCCCTAATTTCTATAACTACAGTGTGCAAATAATAAAGTTAGTCTACACAAAAAGCCTCATATTTTCTCATCTATAGATCTAAACACATTGAAAAAAAGACTAATAGGCTGTACCACCTAATACAAGTATCAAAGAGTCATCAAGGTACTGAGCATTGAAACTGCAATCATTTCTTATTTCATGTCTTGGCTTCTGAGACCTGAGACACAGAGTTCAAACTGTTACTACTAATACATCAGTTCACTAAGCCTGAGATCTGCAATGTTGTATGACATTTAAGAGCTTCAAATGAAAACACCAAATGAAAACTATTTAGATTTCATTACTGAGCTTGCAATGGAAATTTTCACTTGAAATAACCTTGGCCGTTTTTAACTGAACTTCTGAAACTAAATACAGAAACGGATCTTTTCTGAGAATGAGCAGAAATGTTAGATAACAACTGATCCGAGTCCTAGTGATAAGTTTATAATTATGAGATAACAGTGACTGTTATCTCCCAAAGAAGTAGTTGACTGATATCATTTATATTAATCAATGTTAATGAGCAATGTAGAATTTATCAATCATGGTTATTAGAAATGACCTTTGATTCATTAAGCAGTGTTGCTCCTAGGCATGAAAAGCAAAGGGACATCAGGCCCCTTAGTGTAATTTCTGGGGGACAAACCAAAATTAGGTGGGGAAACAGTCTTCGAAGCAAAATATAATCTTAAAAAATCTATGTAATGTGAAAGAAGTATGTTTTGGTCATTTGGTAATGAATAAAAAATATTTTTAAAGTTTTACTTGTTTTACATGTCATCACTTTCTAGTCATCATAAAACTGAAGGCAAAAGAATCCAAGTCTCAGTATCAACCATTCCGGTACATCGATGTACAGATGGCAAACCGGTGACATACAATCATGTTCATCGCTAATTGAGGAATCATGCAACAACTTGTGCCATTCAAAGTGACAAATAAGTATCGAAACTTATTGCTGTGAACAACTCAATACGGATAAGGACATGCACATTTAGACAAGGGTTTATTCACTGTCGATAAATTTATAAGGATAGATTATTCAGAAAGTCGGCTCTGCTAGCGTAAGTGGCCGTGGTACGATGCAAGTCTGTTAAATTTTGCTGCCGCCGTCACATATTACATAACTGTTTGTATGAAAGTATTAAAGGAATAAATGTCTAAATTCCTGTTCCCAATAAAACTTAAACCGTGTCATTATTGCGCTGGCGGTGCTTTGCAACGATGTTAGGCCTACATGTCAGACAGGAGAATTTTTGCGGCCGATGCTGCATTTTTATAATTCTTAGGCAAGTATCAAAAGACCAGAGATCATAATTTCTTTTAAAAAATAAAACATTCGAACTCGAACTATTTATAACAGAAACTGAATGTTTCTGTCAGTATATTCCTGGTTTCTGAAATTTCTGTGTTAGCCTATACGCACACGTAGCCCTGTAAACGATGTCAGCTTAACCGGGAAAATATGCTGTCGGCAGCAGCTTTACCTACATGTTGGACCAGTAACAAATGATTAAACATCCATATTACTGGTCAGAGAAAATGTAAAACAACCAGCAACGAAACAGTTGGGTTCTTCTAAGTAATGAAATTTTCATATCAATTATACCGCGAGATTGAGTCATTCAGTCAGGAGAAACATCGCAATCTCGGCGAAGTATATTCCTGAGCTCGGGCTTCTTTACATACCGGGCAACAAAAGGCCACGTGTCCATGAGGCTTGAATATTACAATGGGAAATCCTATTCAAATGATAGTCTTATGTCTATGATTCAAATTAAAAGTTCGGCCTGGAATAAAAATATGCAAATAAAAATGAGAGCAAATGTCGGTTGGCTGGTCTGCCGTGAAACAGTGTCACGACAGACAATTTAAGTACCGGTAGTTTGAGATTGTCGGAAACCTGAACGGAGTTGCTTTGAGCGAAATAATCGTCTTAGCAATTGTAACAATGTCATCTAAGGCATAATAATGTAATTTATGATCGACCTAGTATAATTCTAAACTGTTAAGCACTGCTTAGAACTGCTTGACATCATGACACGCAAACATTCGAAATGTCGGGGAGGCGAGTTACCTACCGTGCTTCGCAGATTAACTTAGGGAGAAATGTCATAAAGATTGATCATGTCGACCGTGGGCGCACATTCTTAACTTCATTTAATCAAAAAAAAATATCTGCTTTTTCATATTCTTTTATAAATGATTAAAATGCATCTTGATGTGAGATTATGTAGGCTAAACAACATCCCGTCGAACACTGGATGCTCGCTTGCAGCTTTATTCTGACCACTAGAACATTGATCTTTGTCAGAATATGTGCAACCCCTCCATGTGAATTGACCAACCCTGAGGTGATGCATTCTAGACATCGATGGTGTTACCATTGAACCAGTTTTACAGTATGTGTATCATGTAATCCTGCATATATGGTTTTATCAGAGATCCCTACCGGAGGATTCCCACAAATCTTTCTGAAGGGATAGATTTGTTTTGTTAAATGTAGACCTGATACGTTTAAATTCTCATATAACTACGTTCGTGTAAGGGTCACATTATTTAAACTTTTAGGGGACGCATGTAGAAATAGTGCGTCCACATGGGCGCGCCTGCCTAAAAACAAAGGGACAAGGCCAAAAAAAATGCAGCATTACCGCAATGCCGCACTCTAGGAGCAACACTAATTAAGTGGTGATTATAACTGACACCTAGTCAGTAGCTTGTTTCTAAAGAGAGGAAGAAACCTTTTTCAAATAGGACCTAATTGCATCAGGTATTCTAACTGTTAGACCACATTCAGAAGTCCATTTCTACTATAGAGGAAGGACTATAGTTCAATACAGTAGTCTGTTTCCACTATAGAGGAAGGACTATAGTTCAATTCAGTAGTCTGTTTCCACTATAGAGGAAGGACTATAGTTCAATTCAGTAGTCTGTTTCCACTATAGAGGAAGGACTATAGTTCAATTCAGTAGTCTGTTTCCAGAACACAGAAAGGACCTTACTGCTACTGAATATATAACATTAGATTACATTAAGTAGTCCATTTCACAGAAAGGACATTCCTCTGTTCAGTAGATAGAATAATTAATAGATCACATTAAGTAGTCCATTTCACAGAAAGGACATTCCTCTGTTCAGTAGACAGAATAATTAATAGATCACATTAAGTAGTCCATTTCACAGAAAGGACATTCCTCTGTTCAGTAGATAGAATAATTAATAGATCACATTAAGTAGTCCATTTCACAGAAAGGACATTCCTCTGTTCAGTAGATAGAATAATTAATAGATCACATTAAGTAGTCCATTTCACAGAAAGGACATTCCTCTGTTCAGTAGATAGAATAATTAATAGATCACATTAAGTAGTCCATTTCACAGAAAGGACATTCCTCTGTTCAGTAGATAGAATAATTAATAGATCACATTAAGTAGTCCATTTCCATAACAAAGGAAGGGATTGTTAAATTCAGGATTACATTCAACGATTCCATTTTCATAACGGAGGAAGAAAACTGAAGACAATTTATATCAGTGTGGAGTCTTTGGACAAATCTCTGCAGATTTAGAAAAGCTGGATTTAAAGTCATAAGAAAGATGCAGGAGGGAGGATGCTGCAAGAAATATTTTAAGAATGACAAAATATCATGGGCATCTGACAAACCCAGAGTTAATGAGACTAGACAGGTCTGAATAACATATCAGAAACACTGATAAGAAAAATATAAGAAGCTTATGGAAACACTCACATGCAGGGAAAATAACTGGAATGGGTGCACACAGACAAAACAGGAAACAAGACCAGGTAGGTTAAAAAGACAGGATTTTTTATTATTTTATAGTGCATAGATCAGAGGACAAAAGAAACATGAGTTTTATATGAAGGATACACAGGATACAAGGAATATCATTGACTGGAATAAAAATCTATAAAGTTTTTGAGAGTCTGAGCCAATTCTAAAAATCTGAAGATTCTTTTAAAACTGTCAAGTCTGTCAGATACCCTTTCAACTAAAAGCACTCACTAGATTGACTTACAATTTAGCAAAAATTAAGTTGTTAACATCAGTTAATGTCAAAAAGATTGTTTTCAAACTTTTAATAGATGAATTGTTGACAATACTGCCATGCTGTCATTTAGAAATGATTAAAATTCCTGCAATTGGGAGGAATAATTATCATAAACAAGGAATACTAAGCTCATGGTTGAGAATGCACTAGAAGACAGAAAACTTGACAAATAACCCTGAAAACTGCTCAGTCTAATAATATCCAATAATGGTACCCTTCTTAACACTAGCTGATCAAACCCTGCAGGAGCCATCAATAATTCCAATGATTTTTTCATATTGATATGTAGACAAGTCTTGCCAGCCCTATATCTGACAATGCCTGATAAAGCTTATTCAAGATGAGAATTTACAATGAGAGGGACCATAATTTAAAGAACTAGATGTGTCAGAACAACACGAATGCCCCCGCCTGGGGCAAATTAGAAACATTTGTTAAATTTTGGAAAAAAATGTTTAAGTTCAGGAGGTGTCATATGGTCAAAAGTAGGTCAACAAGGGCAAAATGCAAACTCGATCTGTAACGGGTCATTATCAAGCAACACACCAAAAATCAGGCCAGTATCTGCAGGCATTGTGAAAAAAGGTCCATACATGCATTTTCATAAAAATTTCTGTCTTTCATGAAATTTTCAATGTTCAGGATCTGTCATATGGACAAAAATAAGTCAACTGGGACGAAACGCGAACTTAATGATCAGATCTGTAAGTGGTCATTATTCGCCAACAGACCAAATATAAGGCTAGTATCTGTAAGCATTGCATTGCAAAACTAGAATATTAGCAAAAGCTGATAATCATTTATTAATTTAATTGGAGAGGTATGTACCATGTTTCATAACAATCCACCAAATGCTTCCTGAGAAATAAGCTCCTAAGTTTTTTTTCTATACTAAGTTCTGTGACCTTGAAAAGTAGGTCATGATCACCCATCTTTGAACTTGACCAAAATTTTGTAAATGTCATGCATTTGCACTGTAGAAATGAAGTTCCTGTGTTGAATAATTTTGGAGATATCCTGCACAAAAGGCCAAAATTGAAAAATCTGATAAAAAATCATTAAAAAATCAGAAATTGTAGGTGGTGCCACCAAAATTGTGCAGCACGCACAGACCATCATTCCAAATGATCATAGTAAGTTTTGTGAAAATCCACACAATGGTTCCTGAGATATAAGCTTCTGAGTGTTTTTGTATAATCAGCTCTAAAACAAAGAAAAATAGGTCAAGGTCACCCATCTTTGCACTTGACCAAGATTTTGTTGATATACATCTTCACTGATGAAATAAAATTCCAACGGTGAATCCTTTTAGAGATATCCCGCTCACAAGGCCAAAATTGAAAAATCCGATAAAAATTGATTAAAAAATTAGAAATTGCAGGTGGCGCCACCAAAATTGTGCAGCACGTACAGACTATCAGTCCCAATGATCATAGTCAGTTTCGTGAAAATCCACACAATGGTTCCTGAGATATAAGATTCTGAGTGTTTTTCTATGATCAGTTCTAAAATGTAGAAAAATGGGTCAAGGTTACCCATCTTCGAACTTGACTGAGATTTTATCAATATACATCTTCAATGATGAAATAAAATTCCAACGGTGAAATCTTTTAGAGAAATCCTGCTCACAAGGTAAAAGTTAATAGACGCGGACGGACGGATGTCAGAAGGACATACAGACGGACGGACAGACTGACGGCAAGACGGACGACAGACGGACAGCTTGGATGACGACAATAGCCCATCAGCCTATGAGCTGAGGGCTAAAAAGGCTGTACATTTTCATTTGTCATGAAAATTTATATTTTTCATGAAATTTTCTATGTTTAGGAGCCGTAAAACAATCAAAAGTAGGTCAATGGTGACGAAACGCGAACTCGATCTGTAACTGGTCATTATCTGCCCACACACTAAAAATCAGGCCAATATCTGCAGGCACTGCGAAAAAAAGTCTGTAAAACTGTTTGATTTTGGAATGACAGAATGATAGAAATGGGTAAAACTATATGCCCCGGCCACTTTGTGGCGGGGGCATAATAATGAAAATATTAATCAATTAATCTTCCTCAGTACCTAAGTTCCCTGAATGGGGCACCCATATTCCCATGTTTTTATTTTGTTTGCTATAACAGAAAGGTATCAGATGTGGTGTTAATTACAAAAATAACAAGATGGAGGTTTTTCACAGAGGAGCCAAAAAAATAAATTCTTAAAGACTTAAGCTATGTTAAATTTGTGAACTGTGGAACTTTGAAGTAGACAATGCATTTCTTAAAAATAATTTAAAATATATTGGATTAAGTAATATTGGCAGAAAAAAAAAGAACATACAAGGCAAATATTACTGGTCTATATCTATGATCTCTATTAAATATATACCTATAATACTGATGTATTTAGAAGCCCCTAGTGCATTGTGGGGAAATGATTACAATACCTATAATCCCTGAACATCAGAATGTATACTCTTGCAAATACAAATATGATCAGGGACAGAGCGGGGGAACACTGGTATGTACCTGGCCAGTGTCCTCAATACTTGTCCATCAAATAGCTGTCTCTGGAATATGACAGAAGATTCATCAATAAACCCAATATACACAGTCACCTACCAAATCTATGTACACAGAAGTCACACAGCAGATTGTCATTGCAGTGATTTCAGGAGAGCTATGACCATCTTGTTGTAGTTCATGGTTCAGTGTGATGGTTCAGTCACTTCTGCAGCCCAGTTTGGTGACTTTCTACAGAGAAGCAGACATTCATCTACTTAGTCAGATGGACTTGAGGCTTTCAATAGGAAGGGAAAATGGAGAGTTCAGGATGCTCGAGCCAAAATTCTTGAGAGTCATGAGGGAATTTGGAACGTCCAAAGAGGGAAGGATCTCTGTCAACTTCAGAAGCGTTACATAAAACTTAATCATTTTTGGGTGTTTTAACTTCATTACTGTATCATTATGATAATACATCTTGTCATTATATGATTATCTGTTTGGGAAAAATCTAAGGGTTGGATGTCAGTTGTGAGCAAAGTGTTTACACCAATGACAGCTTTGTTTGAGGTAGGTGACAATGGTCTGTAACAGCTAGAAGAGACAGCTTTGATCCTCTCAGTCGCAGAGCCAGAAATCTGCATGTGCAACCAGATGCTTGGACAACAAAGCGTCCAAAGGAGATTTTGAGAATCAAAGATGCTTATCCCTACATCCCTGAAAGCCCTGTGAACTTTAATTAAGTTCAAGTGAAGTTTCATCTTCTGTATTGAATAAAATTTAATTGTTTGAGATCTGTTGTGCTTTGTTGCCTGAAAACACAACATCAACCTGGTAGATGGATTAAGGATTCACAAAAGTAGTTCCTGCCTACAGTTCCACCCTTTGGTAATTCTAATAAGCTACCAGTAGGCTTTCATCAAATAGAAAACATTTATAGCTAAGATGTTCTCATCTGGAAAATCAAGCAGGCATGATAATAAGAACAACAAATTACATCAAACTCAATGAATTTCCAATTAGTTATTCCCTGAAACCACTGGAAGTTATTTTCAGGCTTGGCAGACTAGGCAGCTACCCGTGGGTATTCAATACTTAATTCCCTCTTATTCACAGTCCCGGCAGACCAGTCAAAGTGCTCTTTGTCTATTAGAAAATTTAAAAACATACCCAGTCTTTAATCTCCAGGAACATGCTTTAAACTGGAATCTACGGCATGTAATCTAGAGCAGACATCAATAGCGGATCTGTTCCGGCTGACATCTCCTTTATCCCGGGTCTATTTTTATCCTTCGGTATTTGATCGTGTATGAATTATTATATGAGGCAGATTTGAGTTTAAGGCAAAAACAGGGTCTGTCTGGACTAAATTGCACCAAATAAGTTAGCAAAAGAACAGGCTGACAGGATGATTGGTCAATCACTGCCAAAACAGAGAACTCTGAAATCCCTGAACTCCTCTGATTAAGGTCTTTTTGGACTGTCTAGTGACCATGACCTGGGTACCACGGGACAGCAGACAGTATGTAATAATCAAGTAGATTATGGATTCTAGATAACAGATATGTGTAGGAACAAATCTGGATATTTGTGGCGAAATTTCACCGATATCATAATCAACATTCTCCTCTTGACTTTACACCTTTCCTAATACTGGTGTTTTAGGCCTCTTCATTCTCGTAGATTTAAATTTAGAATTTTAAGGGATAGACATGTGTCTATTCACTTTTTTGGTGTAAAGAGTGCACCCTTTGAGTTGAAGAACTTGGTCTTGAACTTTGAATTTTTTACACATAGGACTTCCACAGACTTTGTCAGATCTGCTGAACACAGACTTTACAAGCCACATACAATTACCATAGTGCACCTGACCTAAAAACTTAAATTAAAGAGGGCAAAATATATTATATTCTTATAATTACTTTCATTCTCAGCCATGAGGGCAGTGCCACCTTAAGATCAGGGAACTAATGTTTAAGATCAAGGACCTATTGTGTAAGGTTGGTAGACAGACGTTAAAGGAATCAGTTGGTAGAATGTTGGAATGGAGGTTCTTGTTTTTCAGTGTTTCAATTAAAGTTTTAACAGGAGAATAAAGTTTCAGGTTTCATACTCTTCACAAGTTTTGTGTATCTGTTGTGACTGGAGGGTGAGAACTGGGTAGGGGTAGGGAACTGTTACTCACAAATACTTGGTACATATGGTTATCATATTGTCACCAGCAACACAACCTCTTTTGTGTTTTATAGGCTGAGGCTATATTACTTAAATGAGACCTAATTCATGAAATTTTAGGTCAGGGTTAATGTTTTTATGAAACCACTATACAGAAACTGGTGTTAAATGCACAAAGCCTGAGACCCAAGAAGTGATAAAAGGAGACATTCAACACTGTGCACTGACAATCAGACATTCAATTATGACAGAGCTGCAAACAAAACATTTTTTTTACTGAGAGGCCATACATGGGTAATTATTTTATGAAAGAAAGCTGGCTCCTAGAGCAGTTTAAGATATATAACCCAGTGATAACCACCAACAGATGCTGATGCTTTATAACAGTTTCTTCTTCAAGATGATAATCTAGTGTCAGTATGATCAGGGATTGATAAAACAAAGAGGTCCACAGGCCTGACATTAGTGCTTTCAGGTGCATATAACTAATAACATTTTATTATGGTTACAGGCTGGGTAAACTTGTAGAAATGTAGACCAGTCAGTTGAGGCTTTGTGCACAGTTTTAACGATCCACTTCTGTCCTTTACAGGTATCCATATGAGAAAAAAATTTTAAATAAATCTATCCTTTATATTTAAAGCAGTTGCCCATTTCATGAAACAGGCAGCCATTTTGCCCATTTCATGAAACAGGCAGCCATTTTGCCCATTTCATGAAACAGGCAGCCATTTTGCCCATTTCATGAAACAGGCAGCCATTTTGCCCATTTCATGAAACAGGCAGCCATTTTGCCAATGGCTGCCTTTTTCATGAAATGAGCAATTTCACATTTGTGGGGTAATATATATACTATGGTTGCCTTTTTGTTTGCAAGGGTTTCATAATTGCAATATTTGAGAAAAGGGAATTATTGCAAACATAGAACCGTGAATAGTATGTCCTAATGTAGAAGGCTCCATTGTGGAAGGTAAGTTGAAGGTAAAGATTGATATTTAATAAAAATAATAATACTGGTTGATATTGTTTGGTTATAAATCTTTTATGTTCAAAGACTGCTTTTAACTAATCTCACAAATTATCTGCCAAAATAATCAAAATTTTGCACACATATCATTTGATACAATTCACATAATAATGGCTTACTTTGTTTCAGTTGTTAATGTGGCGAGATCCTAAAATTGTAACCTAGCGAAGCTGA
The DNA here is from genome assembly GCA_026874595.1 of Sipunculus nudus. Classification (NCBI taxonomy): domain Eukaryota; kingdom Metazoa; phylum Annelida; class Sipuncula; order Golfingiida; family Sipunculidae; genus Sipunculus; species Sipunculus nudus. The sequence goes on along the minus strand of CM049314.1, from coordinate 10,533,577 downwards.
AAATGTGGAAATCCTGAAATTTTAATCCTGCCAATATGAAGGCAACCATAGTATGTGCCCTGCTGGCCTGTGAATGTTAATTAATTGGATGCAACAATTTTAAAGGGGTTATCCTAGGACCAAAAAAACAAGGGACCTATGGGTCACTGTGCTCAGCTGACGTTAACCTTGAAGGTAAAAATCTAAAATAATATCAAATGGAGATAAAGTGTAAGAGGAAGAGGTAATAAAGGCCATGGTTGGTTTATATGATTGGTTTGTATTGATGAGCAAGAAATTGTTGCAAATAATATTTTGTGACCTGACCATGTGTTTCCTAATGTTGAAACTGAAGCATGTGAGCAGTTTGTGAACAAATGATCTGTACAATTACCATGATCATTAGTTGGCTTTTCGATTAACTGTTGACATTTCAGTAGTTTACACATTTGTTCAATCAAATCTTTTTTTTGTATAATATATATTATTAAATATGTTTTTTTATTAAATGTATAGTTGAAATATAACTAATTAACAACATAAAACATGGCAAACAAAGCCTGATCTCAAATTCTGCTGATGCAGGAAAATAATGAACAAATGTTTGTAATAAATCCTCATTTTTTATCACATCAATTTTTTTTTATTTAAGTTTATATTTCTATACATTTTCAATATAACATATATATCTGAATATAAAAGTTGATTCATAATTCTCAATTGCATCATCATAAATCTCAATCTTGTCAGATAACACCACATCATGCATACAAATGTTTATTTATTTTTTACCACAAAAATATATCTTTTAAATCTGCAAAACAATAAATATCTAAAAAAAATACTTGATTTAGATTGCACAATTTTTAATGTGTCTTTATTTATCCATAATGTGCTTCATATTTTATCATAATTTAAGCATACTGATGGGTTCCATTATGATTGGTAAAATCATTTAAAAGAAAAATGATTTCTTTAAAAATGCTACATTACACAACATTGCATCTTCTGGATTACACCTTGAATTACTTTTTCAAGGAAAGTTTTTGCATATCAGAGTGGAAACAGCATAACAATTAAGGAGATACAGTGAAAACAATAACAATACTGCATAACACTTGGTGGGTTGGGTTTGCGGGGGGGGGGGGGGGGGGGGGGGGGGAGGGGGGAAGATTTGGGTGGTGATATGAGAATAACTGTACACCTGTCACAGCAGGGGATCTCCCCCAGTGACTGTAACAAATCAGAAACCCTGGCATAGCTGACTTCCAGTGACCTGGAGTGGGACCCTGCATCTGTAATCTGTAATCAAAGCAAATGACTACAATAGAGCCTCAAGAAAAAAGTCAATAACTAGCTTAATTTTCAAGCTTATACTTCCAAATTTCAGATTTAAACAAATTAAATATTTATGTTTACATGCTGTGAAAATTAAATCAATGGTACTTACAGGAAAAAAACGTGCCATGATCAAAGTTTGGCAAAATTTAAGGTACTGATTTTATTTTTATGCTAATTACTTAAAAATTTACAAAATTCAGATCTAATTTTGGGTAAACAATTGAATCTTAATTAAACATAGTTATATACTTGGGAAAATAGACTCTAGTTTCAAAATTTTTCATTTTAAGTGAGTTAATATTTTTCCTGATTTTTTACAAAGTCCATTATGTTTGGGCCAATAACTTAAAGAATTTATACTTAACAGACTTAATTTCTGTCATGTACATAGAAACTATATAGAAGAATATTTATGGTAAATATGAGGAAAAACAGATGAGTGGTTTTGATATTAGGCAGTCCTGAAGTGTGAAAATAGGATTTTAATAAAAAATTGAGGTTTTTCCCTAATTTCTCAAAGGAACGAAGTCGCAAAGACCCAGTTTTCGGCTTGGTAGGAGATCTTGGGGACATCTAACATTATGCTGAATTTTGGATTCCTAGGTCTTACGGTTTCAAAACGTGCCACATCTACGGATGGACGGACGGACGGACAGACGGGCGGACGACGGACAATGGACCACGACTATAGCTCAGATGACTTATAGTCAGCTGAGCTAAAATTGCTTTCCAGGAAGGCGCACTTTCTGACTCAATGGTATGTTGAATAAATATCTATCTTTAAGTCTGAGGCAAGAATTCAAAGTGCTACAGTTACCTGGCTAGTTTATAAAACATCATGTACACAGAATGGCAACTATGTGAATTGTGATGGCCTCAACTGCTTTGCCAGTCACTTAATTATCTTGGCAGGAGTTTTGCAGGAAGACTTTCAAATTCCAGGAAAAATGGTTATATATGTTCCAACTGATGAGGGGAAGACGACACCCAGGAAACATATCAATGATCTTATATAACTGAAATGAGTTTTGTTTTTGCGACTGCTAAAACAGATATGTCTCCATGTCTCCCCATCCCTAAATATGAGAGAAAATATATATACTACTTCAAAAGTTATTAGGTCCACAAAAACTGAGATTTCTGCAAATTTTAATAAGGTCTCAAATTTTAGCCAAGATCACAATTTTTTAACATTTCCAAGATCTTGGGAGATCTCCCCCACCCCCATGGGAAGGGCTACACAATAATCAAAGGAACACTTGATCAGGCAGACTTCCTGGGGTTTCTATTGATATTACCACCAGCCCACACTGTTCTGGCCAGGGACTTATTCAAACCAAGCATAACACAAGCAACCAATGAACAGTGGCATGCACTGGTCACTGGATAATATGTCTTTATGTCACCTGGATCAGAGACAATGTCACCTGGCTGAGACATTATTTGTTCAGGTGAAATGACTGATGTACAAAAGTATGAAATCAAATTGGTGATAAAACTAGTGTTAGTACCACAGTTTTGTCAGATTTTTCAAAATATGCAGACCTATAAAGCCGGTTTCACACTTTAGACAGAAAAAAAAATTAAATTTTGTTTTTATAAAATAAAGGTGACTGCACACCCCTGAATAAGTTACCATAGTAACAGCTTTGACAAGTCTTATTTAGCTTTGTGAACCTGCAATAACTAAATCAATAATTTTAATACCAAGATGGGTAGTTTAAACGATACACTAAGCTGAACTGAGGCGGGTTTAGACTTGATGCAAAGCCTCTGTGGACCCCTGTTAACTGATCATAGAACAATACACCATGAACTTCACTGAGTCAATAAAGGGAAGTGTTTGAAAAGAAATGCAAAAACCAGGCACATTATAAAGTCCCCGGATTGCCTATATTATATATAACATCAACCACAAACAAGTTTTTTTTAAAAATTTTTGGAGCAATGCATATTCATTAAAAGAACTGCAATATGCTCCTTGCATTCACACAGGCAAAATGCCTGCTTAAATTGCCAGTCTACATGTATTCTTACATGTAAACTGCACCCAGTAACATCAAATTGCTACTGGCTGCAGATGAAAAAAAGTGACTGCTAAAGTTTGAAAAGATGAGCTAAGACTTGTTATGGGTAATTTTTAGCAAATAATAACTTGATTATTGGGTGTAATTTGTTAAGGTACCTTTAAGAAAGTCTCAGTAGATTCAGAAAGCCTAAGTAAATACTGTCCTTGTTTATTCATGTCCTTATCAGATGATATATAGTGATATATATCTCTCAGCATCAACAAATCTACAACCTTATATATATATATATATATATATATATAGTAATCATGACTAAATGACACAAATAACCAACATCTATGTTACAGCATTGCAAGCAGACAGATATTCTATAATTTCTTATACCATCACAAAATTTCAACAATTTATCAGTTCTTTCAGAAACTTAATGTTTGGATTCTTATCTATAACTTTACATTTCAAGTTGTATCTCTTCACATACCTAATATTAGCTCCAATAGGCAATCTCAGCTTTCACCATGCAATATTCAAAGTCTAATTCAAGACGTATATTACCAGCCAAGAACAGTAGATCAATGGCTGACAGTTCCTCGCTGACTTGGCATTTACAGCACCAGACATCCGATAAAGTGGCATCCCTACTGACAAAGAAGAAACTTACATCAAAACATCTTTCCAGCCTTCAGTTTTTCAACATAAAATACAGAAATACCTTGGTAATGCTAATACAATTTACTGTCATAAGAGTCACCATGAGAAACTGTGTTACTGGAATTGTTGTGCATTTATAATTGTTTTAGTAAAACTTTTTTTACATGTATCTAATTTAAGTGAAAATTTGGGGGTTTTTTTACCAAAGTGAGAAAAGTTTGGTGCATCAAAAGGTAAGATGAAATGTGTCAAGTTTTTGAATGGTTATCTACAACTGAATCCATTTTTTTGTATTTTAAGTCATTATCATGTCATTATATGATCAGAAATTGTGTCATTATATGACTGTTTGATTTTGGGGAAATGTATGAGTCACTTAATGCAGCAGACAATGGTCAGTTACTGCTACAATTGCAAACATTGATGCTCCTGGTCCTGAACAGCCTGAAATTTGTCTCATCAGATGCTTGGAATGAAAGAATTAAGTGTCCAAAAGAGATTTAAAGTGTCACAGACACATACACCAGCATTCCTGAAAGCCCTAAAGAAAGACTTGAATATGAGTAAGATGAGCATGTAAGTTATAAACATGAATCCGGCAGAGGTATGTGCTCTCTAACTGCTCTCTACTTCAGTGATAATACAGTAGATATACCACTGAATGGGCTCAACCTTTATCTTTCTCTTTGTCTGCTGTATTTTGTTGCGTAAAATGCTGCATTCTCAAGTTCAAAATTACAAACTGATGTGAAAATCCACAAAAAAACAAGTGACAGTTATTTCTGAATGAAGAGTCATTTATGCATTGAACTTAGAAACTTTGAAAGGAGTTCTGCAAACCGGATGGAAAGCCAGAAACATCCTGAACAGGAGGGAAGGGAAGTGATATCAGGGCTGAGTGCTGTCCCGGTGGACTGTTGCTGACAGTGGCAGTGCTTCTAACCTCTGACTGGTAACAGTTTTATTACCACCAACATTTGGTGTTTATCTCACACATCTGTCAGTTTCAATGGACAGTTATGAGTCCGCGAGGATGACCAGCGGGGTTTTATTGATTGTTGCAGCCTTCATGGTCCCCTGACGGCAAGGCAGGCCTTGCCAATTGTCTCACACAGACAGGCCAGATGTGGGCGACCAGGCTGCCTTTGAGCGGAATCAAGACGGTCAAAATGGCCCACTGCAGTGTTGACACATGATTTAAATCATCAGAGAAAAAAGTTCCAAATTTGTCCCAAAAAGTTCATATCAAATTCATCTTCTTCTTGCACACACAGACACACACTTTTTGAAGTGCTTTGATGATTTTGATTTTGACTTCTTTACTGAGTAAACAAATATAGAGCTATCTCAAGTGAGAAGTTTTTTTCCACAAACCTGCACAGATTGTCCCGAGTCTGAATACCACAGAGTGTTTTTGGTCAAACTCTGAGTGCTCCAAGCAGGTGTACCTATTTTTGGAGTGAATTTTAAAACCATGGATTTATAGAAAACAGACTTTATCACTCACAGATTCCTGCCAAAATGAGTTCAACATACCACAAAGGGTAGGCATGAACTTTAAATTTAGAGTTTGTATTTAGCAAAATAAAATTTAAAAAAAATTGCCATTCAACAATCTTTATTGGTACAAACCAAGTTCAGGTAAAATGGTCCTGCCTTATAAATACTACATCACATGGACCATGCCATTAATATGAGGCCTCCACCCCTCACTCAGAGATGAGACAAGAAAAACATGACGCAAGACTTTATGGCGCAAAAACCACCCCTCAGAGATGAAACAAGAAAAACATGACGCAAGACTTTATGGCGAATACTGCCACTAGTTATGTATAACCTTGTAATACATGATTTATTTAATTTTATTTAATAATATAGTGATCAAGATATGAATATACATGCAGTGTATCAAAAGGATTTGGATGAAGCCTGAGGGCTTAGATTTGGCTGTTCCAATGCAATACGGAAGAATTATCATTGACAATAGTTGGCAATGTTGATATATAAATTAATGTGCACATAATGAAGCAATCAATATATCTTCATGATATATGATAAAGGCTTCCGAATGGGCATAAATGGGTTTGTATAGAAGATCCTAACCCTTTTGCTGATTTAGATATCCAAATAACATATTACTTTTCAGTTTTGAAAATCAAATTGAAAAAATATACAATGTGAATTCAATGTGAATGGGCTACAATAAATGAACCATTTTAAATCAGCTCTGAGGATCAATAGTTTCTAAATAAATTAGAAATATAAAATAATTAATATAAACAGCATCCAAATTCATATTTTATCCTAAAAGAGTTAAACAGCCATGGTACATAATAAAGTGAGAAAAATTTCAAATACTCTACTCAGAAATATAATATTTGGGCGAACAAATTTATACTGGGGTGACTGGTTGATTCAGGACATTCACCATCTTGCTGGAATTGCCTGCTAAACCAAATAAGAAATGATCCCATTATAAGATTAAAAAGTCCACGATCATGCCCTGAATCATATTTCCTTTATCCACACAACTTAATTATTTCTGAGAAACCTTGAAACATCTCTGAAGGCGCCAGCCACGTTTGTCGATCAAATATGCATTTAGGGTTTTTTTTAAGTGACAGACGCTACACAAATCAAGGCTGTATTCATGTCATTTATCTTGGCAGTTTTTTGTCATTCTCCCTGCTGTTTTCTAGGTCAATGACCTGGCCAGGTTAAGCTATGTCTAAACTGATTCAAGGACAGTGTGTATTGATATGCAATTACTTCAACAACCCAGGTTAGATCAAATAAGAACTCCATGATAAATATCTTGTTTGGATTAGGATTAATGGTCTCCGTGCGTAGGATGTGAATATTTTTAGAAGGGCCATGGAAAATTCAAATCAGTGACTTCAATCCTAGTCTCTCTAGCCACAATAAAAAGGTTCGCATAAACATGACTTTTTTTACTGCAGCTGATCCAACAGTTTTAACATTACAACTCAGTTTTTACAGCACAAGCTCATGCTGCGCAAATTCATTCACTGCTACTGAAGTCTGTTTTCTTTAGCGTTCATCAGAAATTAATTTACCTGTTATTTATATTAGCTCAGCTGGCTCAGCTAACAAACTTAGCTATGGTAACAATCTCACAGGTAATTCACCTCTCTTCAGTTTCTTCGCAGGCAAATCTTTTATAACTAGATTGAATTAAGGCTAATATTCTCATCATAGTAGCCTCAAGGGCCACAACCTGGCCCTTCTCATACTTGAGTCACAGACCACACCCTGGTTCTAACTGAAATTAAACTGAACTAACTGACCACAACAGGGTCCTTATTATACTGGACTCAGACCACAACCAGGTTCTTGTTTTACTGGACTGATAGACTACAACAAGGTCCTAATTATACTGAACTCAGACCACAACCCGGTCCTTATTATAATGGACTAACAGACCACAACCTGGTCCTTGTTTTACTGGACTGATAGACCATAACCAGGTCCTTATTATAATGGACTAACAGACTGTACCCTGGTCCTAATTATACTGAACTCACTGAACACAACCAGGTCCTTATTTGATTGGACTCACAGACCAAAACCAGGTCCTTATTATACTGCACTAACAGACCACAACCAGGTCTATATTATACTGCACAGACTGCACCCTGGTCCTTATTATACTGGACTCGCAGACCACAACCAGTTCCTTATTATACTGAACTCACAGACCACAACCAGGTCCTTATTATACTGGACTCATAGACCATAACCTGGTCCTTATTATACTGGACTGACAGACCACAACCAGATCCTAATTATACTGGACTCACAGATCACACCCTGGTCTTTATTATACTGGACTTACAGACCACACCCTGGTCCTAATTATACTGGACTCACAGACCACAACCAGGCCCTTATTATACTGGACTTGCAGACCAAAGCCAGGTACTTGTTATATTGGACTCACAGACCAAAACCAGGTCCTTGTTATATTAGACTCACAGACCAAAACCAGGTCCTTTTTATATTGAACTCACAGACCAAAACCAGGTCCTTATTATATTGGACTCACAGACCAAAACCAGGTCCTTGTTATATATTGGACTCACAGACCTAAACCAGATCCTTATTATATTGGACTCACAGACCAAAACCAGGTCCTTATTTGATTGGACTCACAGACCAAAACCAGGTCCTTATTATATTGGACTCACAGACCAAAACCAGGTCCTTAATATATTGGACTCACAGACCAAAACCAGGTCCTTATTTGATTGGACTCACAGACATAAACCAGATCCTTATTATATTGGACTCATAGACCAAAACCAGGTCCTTTTTATATTGAACTCACAGACCAAAACCAGGTCCTTATTATATTGGACTCACAGACCAAAATCAGGTCCTTGTTATATTGGACTCACAGACCTAAACCAGATCCTTATTATATTGGACTCACAGACCAAAACCAGGTCCTTATTATATTGGACTCACAGACCAAAACCAGGTCCTTGTTATATTAGACTCACAGACCAAAACCAGGTCCTTTTTATATTGAACTCACAGACCAAAACCAGGTCCTTATTATATTGGACTCACAGACCAAAACCAGGTCCTTGTTATATATTGGACTCACAGACCTAAACCAGATCCTTATTATATTGGACTCACAGACCAAAACCAGGTCCTTATTCGATTGGACTCACAGACCAAAACCAGATCCTTACTATATTGGACTCACAGACCAAAACCAGGTCCTTGTTATATTGGACTCAAAGACCAAAACCAGGTCCTTATTTGATTGGACTCACAGACCAAAACCAGGTCCTTATTATATTGGACTCACAGACCAAAACCAGGTCCTTAGTATACTGGACTCACAGACCTAAACCAGATCCTTATTATATTGGACTCACAGACCAAAACCAGGTCCTTGTTATATTGGACTCACAGACCAAAACCAGGTCCTTATTTGATTGGACTCACAGACCAAAACCAGATCCTTATTATATCGGACTCACAGACCAAAACCAGGTCCTTATTTGATTGGACTCACAGACCAAAACCAGATCCTTATTATATTGGACTCACAGACCAAAACCAGGTCCTTGTTATATTGGACTCACAGACCAAAACCAGGTCCTTATTTGATTGGCCTCACAGACCAAAACCAGATCCTTATTATATTGGACTCACAGACCAAAACCTGGTCCTTGTTATATTGGACTCACAGACCAAAACCAGGTCCTTATTTGATTGGACTCACAGACCAAAACCAGATCCTTATTATATTGGACTCACAGACCAAAACCAGGTCCTTAGTATATTGGACTCACAGACCTAAACCAGATCCTTATTATATTGGACTCACAGAGCAAAACCAGGTCCTTATTTGATTGGACTCACAGACCCAAACCAGATCCTTATTGTATTTGACTCACAGACCAAAACCAGGTCCTTGTTATATTGGACTCACTGACCACAACCCAGTTCGTATTACACTGGACTCATATAACACAATATGTTCTTTATTTCACTCGACTCACAGACCACAACATGGTTCTTATTATAGTGGACTATTTAAACTGCCTCTGGTTTAATCTGAAATCTCTGTGTAAAAAAAGATCAAAAGAAATGCATTATATAGTGACAGATCTATAAATAAATGTCAGCCATTTTAATATTAGTTTCTCCTCCTAATTAAATATGAAGAAACCAACTACTACCAACAGTCCCGTCCCAGAATGATATGTTGGCATTGCCTCAGCCTAATTGGTTTACCCCTTAGCCAAGGAATATTTAGTCGAAAAACATACAGAAGTAGGCTCTGTCCCAATTTATTTTAAATATTACTGATTCCTTGGAAGAAGTCCTTGTCTATTGCTGCATGAGGACTAAGGTTCACCGATCAATGGCAGCAGGAGCAGATTCATCAGGCTCATATACTGACAGAAAGTTGCAAGAGCAAAGGCTTACAGTACAACCACATAATACTGATTCCTTATATGTTAAAAGCAGTCTTTAAGTTTAAGAATAACATATAAATGTAGTTTCCAACTGATGAATATTAATGGTGGGAATTAGTTGTAAAATCATGATCAATGACTGAAAGAAATAAAACGACTGATGATCAAATATAAATCAAATATTTTTGTACCTTTCATATAACAATGAAATCTGCTGTATTTCTAAATGCCTAACATAATGGATGAGTAAATTCAGCTTGACTTATACACAACAGTAACAGGTGAGTTGTTGACATTTGTTCACTTCAGTTTTAATGCTGACTACATTTTCATGTCTCTGACAGGATTTAAATTTGTTTCTGGAAAAATAGTCATTGTATCATCTCCTGATAGTCATTATAAGACAGTACAAAGTTCACTTCATGTTTTATCTATTTGCTTTCATCACAGACATGCTCTATAATTTTCTCACTTGCAGGATGAATGCTGACATCAAACCAGGTCATCATTAGTTTACTAGCCTCCGGCAACCAGATAAGTGTTAACATCCAGCCCTGTTCATTCGTAATGGTGCCACCCCGCTGTGGACAGGAAGGCAAACCACAATGGTGCCTTAAACTACAAAACCCCATAACCTGACGAGGAATGTTCAAAGAATGTCCAGGAAAACCAGGCGGCGCCATTGAAAACCACAGTAGACACAGACAAGTTTTTCTAACTCCCACATGAATCTTAGTGACAAAGATTGATCAATCATTATTGTCTACCTGAGTAATAATACATGAACAATTCTATCTTTTTCTCAGATAATTTTTTACCAAAAGGAACAGTCTGGAAGATGCAGCAAGCTGTCTCTCTTCAGCTATGCTTAGTAATCAGTAGTTCCTCTAAAAGCAATTACAAAGAAACATCACACAGTATTTTTTTCAATATATCCGTACCTTGATGAGGTCATTGCTGGCCTATAAAAGCATTCCATTTGGCAGCATCTCTGTATATGTTATTAACTGCATTCACCGGACTGAAAAATGCAACTAAAACCATTTAAACACACTCCAATATATTAAGCTGGTAATCTCTAAAAGACAAACTTTAGGGCCTAATCTAGTTTGGTTTCTTGTGAATTCTGTGTTTTCTGTTTGATCTGACACGGAGCTGACTGAGTTCACTATCATGCGTAGTTCACCCAGTCACAACTTGTGGTTTGTTTGTTTGAAAGATTTTATTGATATAAACAATACAAAAGGCGTACAATAATAGAAAAAGTATACAAGCAGTGTATCAACTAGTAGTTTGAGGCTAGATTATCATTAAAATTAGGAAGGTTGGAATTTATTAATATACATATTATGCATACATAATAACATTATAATGCATACATTTAATCATTTTCAAATTTTTAAATTCATTTAATTTTGTTAATTAGTTTCTTTAAAATTTCATTAATATGACTCCTTCTGGCTTTAACATAGTTGTGATCAGGAAAAAACATACCTATTATGTGTCAATTTGATGATCCATAAAAAACCAAAAAACCATATGTTCCAACTGTATTATTTTGTAATGAACAACCCAAATTAACCTGTTTGCAGTACAAACCAAGAATAAATAATTTTACAGATTACATGTTCCAACTGTATTTATTCGCATTGAAATACCCTGAAAACACCTTCTGTGCAATACATACCCAGAATAAGTAATCTAAATACATTTTTAATCTCCCTTAAATGTTTATGAAGATTGCATTTATATTTTTTATCAATTCTTTTCAGAGCCATAAATATATATCAATTTTTGCCAGAACCAACAATTATTGCAGGAATTCTTTTGGGAACTGTTCATGATTGTATCAGCCCTTTAACATTTATCAATAATGGTTTTCAATGGACAAAACAACTGGGGGAGTCCGAGACGTTAAGTCCACAAGTCTGGCGGGTCCTGTGGGACTTTTGAGCGTCCCAAGGGAGTCCATGTGAAAGTCTGAAGGGTCTATATAGAGCTCAATCAATATTTTCCCCCTTTACATCACTTGCATGTGCATGTGGTTTGGGTGATGGCAATGTACACCCATAAATTAGCAATACTGGGCTTTATAAATAGCTACAGAATCCAACACCATACTTGCATTAAATCTGATTTAATATTCACATAAATAATATTCCTACCTAAACATAAAATTCCAAGCGATACACGGCCATCCCATGGAACCTGTCTTTTTCAATTTACTTTTTAAGCCTCCCAGCGTGGGGCAGTAAGACTCTCAGGGGTTGACGAGTTTATATCGATATTTCATATTTGGGTAACAAATGTTGTGGGTGGACTTACTTTGGTCCATCAGAATGCGAAACCATTTTTTTTCTTCCACCATTTTATGTTTGCACTAGCTTTCCAACATGGCTGATTTTCAAAAGCTGAACTTTGGGCTCAATATTTGTCCTAGGTAGTTAACAAATTTGAACCTGATATTCATTTCTGACCTTGACCTTTTTCCCTAGGTCATGAACTCTGTAGCAGATTTCTAATTATCGCTCAGTTACGTTAGTTTTTATTTATATCTAATTAATAATCTAATATATTTAATTTATCAATGTGTCTGCAAAACTTTATATAACATAACTTAATATATATCACATATAAACTCTATCAAAAGCATTTAAAGGAAACTGAAACTTTTTCTTGTGGTAAATGCTGAGGAAATAGTTACTGCACCACATAACTGCCTTGGCATTGATTCAGTGTTTCCCAGAAATGTAACATTTTCCAGAAAAACACATGATAAGGGGACCTAAATATCACAAAGTAACAAGTGGCAACTGTCCTCAATAACATCTAACCTGAAAAATACACTCTACTTTATTTTGTATATTTCATTCAGTAAATACTTCGTGTCAACAATGATACCATGTTTTATATAAATAATCTATGATGCTGCAACTAGCTACTTTACAAGGAATTTCCTTATACACCGACTTCAGATCATAATCAGTAAAACTAATGTAATATTTACAGTTATGAAGGAGATATCTGAACTGACGCAGTAACAATGATATTGATAGTGATACTGCACTCCATTATAACGCTTGGAATGTTTATTGTTTTAACATACCTCTCCCCCTTTTCCTTTCAGCATTAATGTAATTAATGCTCCGCATTTCATGATGCATTATTCATTATTTGAAGGTAATGGATTGAACAGATATGTCACATGGTAACTACAAGCTGACACCCGATCAGTCATGACCTTTTCAAATGTGCTGATGCAATTCAAAAGTGTACAGCTGAAAAGTACATGTACACTCAGGAAATGGACAAGTCTTGTCCTGAAACTGATAAACATGCAACTGAAATTGACAGGAATGCTTGTATCCTGAAGATAGTCCTAGGGTCAGTTGTGAGGGGACTTCAGATTGTTTCAAAAGTTTATTCTTTCCCCCTCTGATTCAAGTCTTGATTCAATTTCAGAATTTTTACAACCATGGATGTTAGTTATTTTTAGCAATTTTTTTACCATTTTTTTCTTACCAGTAGAACTGTCTTCAGATGAGCATTTAAATTAGATCTAGGGCACATACACAATAAATACTCCTCGACATCACGGCCTGCTCCATCAAATATGACCTCTAACAGAAGCCTTCAGGTTGGTACACGAAAAAAGAAAAATAAAAATAATGATCATGTTCACATAATAGAACTGTAATATTGTAAGCTTTGTTAGTCAACTTGGACTTTCATTTTGTGAGCTCAAATTTTTAAGTGAACTTGATGTTTGAAATTCAGATTCATTATTATCACTGTTTTATCATTATCTAAGCTAGTAATACTGAAATTGAGCAAGAATTAACCAGCCATAAAACCAACCTGGGAAAACTGAAACTCTTGAAATTGATATATAACTGCTGTTTCATAAAAGTATCCTAAAATTCTTCATTAACAAAGCATTCTTCAAAATGAATCACTGCTCAAATTGGCTTGCTGAAAGCAAAGGATATAAGAAAAAGTAGTGGTGGCCTGCATTATTCTTTTTTAATATCTGCAATGAATAAATACACAAAAATGGAGCCAAAACCCCCCTTCTCCTTGAAAGCCCCAGGCAAACACACCATATTTGCTTTCAATCTCATTTCTATGCAAGCGCAATAAGATTAGAAATGTAGTCCTCTGCAAGGGGTAATTGTACCAAATGACCCCTTTCTCCCACTGTGAAGTATGTTGTCAATTTCCTTAATCCGCGAGGCTGGCCCCATGATCCGTGTTAAAACACACAAGAGAAAAACAGACTGAAGTGAGAGGAAAAATTGTATGAATCAGCTTTTCTAACATCTGACAACGCCTGTATAATGGTCTGATGTGGAAAACCAATTCATACAGAAACAATGTAGGTTTTTGTTCCACTCCACGCATCCCTGACGAGCGATGATTCATCCCTAAAACTTTCATATCCCGCGCCGAGGCAATTCTGTGAGCGTGGTGGGTACTCGGGCACAAACACAGCCTTGAAATACCTGTGCACTTTTTTATCTGCTATCGTTTTGAACTGTCCCTATTCATCACATTTCTCTTTGAACTAGCTTCCTGGCGCTTTGCCAGCCTTGTTTTGTCACGAATAACTGCCTGCCTATTATGTTTTATATTTTTAAAAGGTGTAAGCTCATAACACTCAAAGATCCACCGTTCAATGACCCTGCCTTGGCCAACTAAAGGGAAAGTAGTACCCCATATGTCTCCCAGAGGGCAGCATTTACTGAGTTCTATATTAAATCTATGAATTTCTTCAATAATGTATTCAGTAACCATGGCTACGTCATATAGAATAATCCTTTGATCATTTCAATATAATTACTATTAACAGTCACTTCTGCAAACAAAAGTTTTTATAATAATATATTTAAATTAATAAAAATAATTCTGTTTCATTTAATGATAATTTACAAATGAATTCCTACATTAATTCAAACATTAATTGACAAAATAATATATCAAATTAAATTAATATAATTCATTCTGTTTTGCTGAAAGACTTTAAGATTTTCAATTAAATGCTTACACAACTTACTGTGCTCACCAATTATATAGTCCCTTTGCAAACATTAATCATTATAATATTATATAATTAAATTGATATAATTTATTGTTTTTATTTCAAGATACTTTTCAATTAAATGCTTACAAAAGGGCTGTGATTTAGTCCAGACCACACCAACCAAGTCTGAGTACAGGTCTGAGTCCAGGCTACTCACAGAGTCCAGGCTACTCACGTCAGAGTCCAGGCTACTCACGTCAGAGTCCAGGCTACTCACGTCAGAGTCCAGGCTACTAATGTCAGAGTCCAGGCTACTCTCATCAGAGTCCAGGCTACTCACAGCCGAGTCCAGGCTACTCACTTCCGAGTCCAGGCTAATTACATCCGAGTCCAGGCTACCCACATCAGAGTCCAGGCTACTCATGTCTGAGTCAAGGCTACTTGTGCCAGCGTCCAGGCTACTCATATCAGTCCAGGCTACTCATATCAGAGTCCAGGCTACTTACATCAATGTCCAGGCTACTCATGTCCGAGTCCAGGCTACTCATGTCCGAGTCCAGGCTGCTCACGTCAGAGTCCAGGCTACTCATGTCCAAGTCCAGGCTACTCATGTCAGAGTCCAGGCTATTCATGTCAGAGTCCAGGCTACTCATGTCCGAGTCCAGGCTGCTCACAACAGCGTCCAGGCTACTCATGTCAGAGTCCAGGCTGCTCTCATCTGAGTCCAGGCTACCCACGTCAGAGTCCATGGTACTCATGACAGAGTCCAGGCTACTTATGTCAGCATCCAGGCTACTCATGTCAGAGTCCAGGCTACTCACGTCCCAGTCCAGGCTGCTCATGTCAGAGTCCAGGCTACTCATATCCAAGTCCAGGCTACTCATGTCAGAGTCCAGGCTATTCATGTCAGAGTCCAGGCTACTCATGTCCGAGTCCAGGCTGCTCACATCAGCATCCAGGCTACTCATGTCAGAGTCTAGGCTACTCATGTCAGAGTCCAGGCTATTCATGTCAGAGTCCAGGCTACTCAAGTCAGAGTCCAGGCTACTCATGTCAGAGTCCAGGCTACTCACGTCTGAGTCCAGGCTGCTCACATCAGAGTCCAGGCTACTCATGTCCAAGTCCAGGCTACTCATGTCAGAGTCCAGGCTATTCATGTCAGAGTCCAGGCTGCTCACAACAGTGTCCAGGCTACTCATGTCAGAATCCAGGCTACTCATGTCAGAGTCCAGGCTATTCATGTCAGAGTCCAGGCTACTCATGTCCGAGTCCAGGCTGCTCACAACAGGGTCAAGTTCCCGATGCAGAGCTAAGTTTGGCACATGCCAATCTTATTCATTTAATGTCCATGTTCTGTTAGTGTTAGTAGTTTGCACATGTATGCAAGTCTTTAAAGTATCAGAGAATTTTTTTTTAATGGACTCAAGATGGACTTGGCTTGAATTCTCCGAGTCTAAGTCCAGGCCAAGTCCCTGAAAAAAATGGATTCAAGTCAAAGTCAAGACCAGAGTCCTATATCCCTGCACAAATATCAGAGCATCAAGTCCCTGGTCCTTTGTGGGTTGAACTGTATCAACAGTTACAATATAATAATTTATTAGGGCTCGCATCGCCGTTTGCTAATCAATTTCCAAGTCCTGCGAAGCAAACGAAAATTTGCATAGCAGTCACTGCTAACTAAAATTATTTGTATGAAAATTCCATCTGTGCTGAACTTTTCATTTACTTCAGAATTCAAAAAATAAAATAAGAATTCCACAGGCGTCCGTCATTCAGCGGCGACAAGTACGCAGCAACCGACCGTTCACACGTATTAACAGTCTCTTAAAACGGCCACTAGGCGCCACCGCTGATATCGGCATATTTTTCAGATAACAGTGGTATTCTTAATGGCCACTATGCGCCACCACCGGTATAAGGGTCAAGCCAATGACAACATCTGTCTAATTTCAATTCTGTGAGACGCTCGACAGGGAGAGATGCTCGATCGTTGACATTTTGTTATACTGCTTGGATTTCAGGGTAAACTTCATGTTATGTGTTTATTTTTATCAGCTGATAACTATCCCTATCATTTGCAATTGTTTCTTATATTACCTTTCTTTAAATATCTTCGTTAAAATGGCTACAAACATGTCACTACGAGGTTTTAATTATGGAAATTCAGTAATTTCGGTAAATTGGGTATCCGATCAACGTATGTATGCTTTTAGTATCGCATTTGTGAGCTCTGGAACCGTTGCACACGGACTATTTCCCGCCATGAAATCACATGAATGAAACCAAGTAAACACGCATGCGCGTAGTATATCATGGATCTCTGATTGGCTCTCTTTCTGGGGTTGCTGGGCGGGGTCTATTACCGCCAATCAGGCTGAAGCCCTGAAAGGTCGGCACAAGCATATAAACTGTCAATCGAATTCCCACAAAATGAAATGCTAAAAATAGCATCAGGCACCTGCATGTGCGTTATTTAGAGTGGCCAATACCGCGTTATACCACTACCGCATTAAGCTGCTGCCAATCTTTTGTCAGTGATAGATGTACGAACCTTGTGGCAAAAAGTTCTAAAATAATGGTCATCGTTATATATTTTGGTTTGAAATATTTTTTATATCAGCTTGATTTTTTATTTGCAATTGTTTACATTTCTGAGGGCTAAACTTTTACCTCATTTGATATACTTTGCTTTTTATATCTAAAAGATGATTTCACTGATATTTTAAATAAAACGTGCTGTTTGCTTATATTTTTGCTTGATTTATCTGACTGGGTGGCCCTGATGAACCTTGACATTGCTCTAATGTGCGTTTGTTTTCTTTATAGTATTTTGCATGGCTATTTTCATTTGTCTGAATTTTCTTTTATTGTTGTAAGCTTTGTATTTCCACTGACCATATAACCAACTTCAAAGTTAACTGTTAATTTTGTAATTAGTCTCCTATACAGGTCATTTTAAACTTTCCAGCTATTTTAGTAAGAAAGTTGTCTGATTTGTTTTACACAAAGGTTAATTTAGTGAAAATGATTAATTTATTATCAGTTTATTTAAATCAATGAAAGTTTATTTAAATAAAAAGTAAAAGGTCATGATTTTTTTAGATAAGTATTTTTACCAGCCCTTGCAGAAAGTAAAGAGGATCTCCTGCAGATACTGAGAATACTTTATTGCACTAGACACTGAAGAAGAGCACATATAACTCCTATCTATTCATTTCATCATTTGTAAAATTGATATGGAAAAAGGCGTTTTCATTTTTTAACTTATGAATTTTATTTTTGTTTTTTTTTCCTCCTCCTCCCCACCTCTTTTCATTTCTTCGTTCCAGAAACTATCTACTGATTATGTAAGGCCAAAATGGGAAATGTATATGGGTTAAACCCTTGGTCTAAAAAATTATTTATTGAATTCAATGACTATCACCTCCCGCACACAAACATGCTAATCAAATTGAAGTACTTGCTAATCATTTTGTAAATTGATTAGCTACCACTGCTAGGCAATTTTGAAAAAGTAAATTATACCCTGAAGAGGCAAATATTTGTGCTGGAATTCCTTACACACAGTGTTCAGATCTACTTGACAACCCCAGTTTTTTATATATTAATATCCATTTTCTAAAAATCAAGGACCTTTTTGGACCTTGAAATATTTCAAGGACTTTTGTAGAAGATCAAAGGCTATTTTAGGTCTATGTGAGGACATACATGTGTGTTCAGTTTTGTGTGTATTTGTCTTACTATGACAAGCATTCAAATCGTGACACAAATGACTGTGACCAGTCTCCTGTGGTACGATACTGACTCAATGATTTTTACATCACATAGAACTAGGGGTGTGACAATGCAATGAAAATTTGATGCACTGAATTTAAACCCCCATTAAATTGTAACACGTTCTTAACCTCCAAACTGATTAGTTTCTGATTATTATTATGTTTCAACTTTTACGGAGCATAGAGCCATATAAAGGCCATTTATTGTGCATGTACTCAAGATATAGTTTTCGTAGCTTGCTGGTAAACCCTTGCACTCATATGGATGAACAAGGGACCCATGGGTCACGGCGCTCAGCTTAATGTGACAGATATAATTGTTTCACCATTGTTATATGTAGGTCTGTAAGATTTCATTTTGACAGATGTAATTTTTTGTATTAATTATGTAGTT
Organism: Sipunculus nudus; assembly: GCA_026874595.1. Classification (NCBI taxonomy): domain Eukaryota; kingdom Metazoa; phylum Annelida; class Sipuncula; order Golfingiida; family Sipunculidae; genus Sipunculus; species Sipunculus nudus. The sequence continues at coordinate 10,514,426 of CM049314.1, read as the reverse complement.
GAGCAGAATAGTAATATAGAAGTATCAGTATTTCAAATATGTTCAAGAATGTGTCTCAAATATTGCATTGGAAAAGACCAGATGTTGTAAATTGAAGAGGAAGGAAGTGGAGATTTGCAAGTATAAAAATACACATTTAATAAATAAAAATAATTACAGAAAAGTAGAAAACTGATATGTTTTGGGAAGTAGTTGTTGCTGAATGGGAGAGGAAACAGAATATCTAAAAAAATATCTATAGAGAAGAAATGGTAGATTAAGCTATGAGAAGTTGCCATGTTTGATCTGAACTGAAGAATGGGGGTTGTTGCCAATAATATCTTGTGACCTGACCATGTGTTTTCTAATGTTGAACTGAAGCATTTAAACAGTTAGTAAAGACAATATCTATGGTATTTCCATGGTCATTAGTTGGTTCTCTGACTAGTTGTTGACATTTAAGAGTTGACATAATTGTGTCAATTTGGTGTTATATATTATATTAGAAATGTCAATATTGAATTCGCCCATGATCACTATAGCAGGTTGAGGTCAACCTGAGAGACTAAAACTTGGAGTTCAGAGAAAAAGTTACTGATGGGAGATGTGGGTGACCTATTGAGGAAAACAATCTGAAGTGACTGAGTCTGAGTGTGAATATAGAGAAGAGATGACTCAAAATCTGGTGTTGTGTGGTGGTGAAGGGGGGGCATGGGGACTCAGCTGTTCATGTATATAAAGGGCTCAACCATAAGGTGGTCTTTTGTTTGTTGTTCCTCTGACAGCTATTTGATCATTTCTGATAAGTTTGTTATGAGGTATTTCATACATTTTATTTTCATTCATACAGCAAAGGCGTGATTCTGCAAAAGCAATGATTGTGGCGTTTAGTATATGGCAATCAGATTTTACATCCTGATGATGCAAATGTAGGGACCGCATGTTACGGTAGATAACCTGTAATAATTCATTTGATTCAACAGACGGGTGTTGTTTGAAATTCACTTTCAGAGGCATGTCATTGCGTAATTGGTTCATTTCATTTTTGACCTGAGGATCAGTAGCAATTTTATGTTCAACTAAATTCAGTATGTATAGGCCATTCATCTGTCTTGCTCTGCTAAGTGCTACAAAGTGACCATGCATAATTTTCCTTCCGCTTGTCATATCTATTACCACCTGATCCAATGTACCAAAGTAATGCAACATATCTGGTTGGGTGGGGGCAGGGTTGCCATAGGTGATTCTATATTTGTAAAAGCAGTGTTGCATCACCAATATGTTTACCAAGACAAGACTGTAGGGACCAGACATGGCTGGTCTTGAGGTTCAAAATGTAAATACATTAGAGCCTCAGAAAAACTGTAATAACTAGAATAATTTTAAAGCTTTTACTTTCAAATTTTAGAATTTAACAGATTAAATCTATATTTATATTATATACTGACTTTGAAAAGTAAATCAAATGTTCTCACAAGAAAAAAAAATGTGCTATGGTCAAACTTTGGCAAAATTTAAGGTACCAATTTTATATTTTTGCCAGTATTTAAAAAAAAATAACAGATTTTGATCTTATTTTTGGTATACAATTAAATTTTGATTAATTAAAGTTGTATTATTGAAAAAAGTCCCGAGCTTTAACACTTTTTCTTCTAATGAGACCAAATATCTTTCCTGATTTTTTAACAAAGTCCATTTTGTTTGGGCCCATAATTTTTTTTAAATTATATAATACTGACTTAATTTCTGGCATGTACATAGGAACTTTATAGAGGAATATTTATGGTAAATATGAAGAAAACTGGATGAGTGGTTTTGATATTAGGCAGTCCTGAAGTGTGAAAATACATTTTTTTATAAAAAATTGAGCTTTTGACCTAATTTTCGGCATGGTAGGAGATTTTGGGGACATCTAACTGTATGCTGAATTTCAGATTCGTAGGTCTAATGGTGTTGAAAAGTGCTAGTCTTACGGACGGACTACGGACAATGGACTACGACTATAGCTCAGATGACTTATAGTCAGCTGAGCTAAAAAAAAGGCAGCAATAACCAGAGAGCAAGCTACATTGTTCCTTTAACTGTTAAAATTAAATAACATCCATTGTAGTAAAATATGGCTTTAGATTTTTTAAGAGAAAATCTAAAATTCACTAATTAAGTAATAATTGTGTAGAGAATCAAATCAAAGGTAAAGGATTGAGTAATTGAAACAATTCAAAAGCCATTTACACTAATTACAGACCTACTAAGAACAGGACACAATTTTCTATTGTGTTCTAATTTAAAATTATGTGTCTGTCTGCAATAGATGTGGATACACAGATGTGATCTTCATGCTGTCAGGAACCCCCATCAGTTAACAACAGTGTATGAGATAATGAATCAAAATCATTGCAAACATGTCAACATGACGAGTTTATTCAACTGAAATTTTTATTGTGCTTCATCATGCCACATATAGTGTTACTGTCCAGTAGTAAGCCTGCTTTAGTTAAAGTGTCAAATGCCAGAATGTGATATCATACAGGTGATATAATGATTACTTCTGTTTAGAATTTCATGCTATTCATTTAAATAAATGTTATCCTTGAAAATAAATGAATTTCGGAACACAAAAAAACTACTGATGCCATTATTATTTGGTTATAATCCTAAAAGGGCATGTGTGTGTATAAAATATATATCATGATATCACTATAAAAGGGAAGTTGACCATATGATTATCGCAGCTGTCAGATATTGTGATATTTAAGGATATAAGTTATTGTCCCAACCCTATTTGATGTGTTCCAAATACCTTTTTGAGCGATCGTTGCTCATAGAAACTGTTAATGCAGGACTGGTGGAAGGACAGACAGACGGATGAAGCTGATCATTATATGATAGTTATAAAAGAAATTTTTCAATACATAATGTGATTCTCAAGAACAGCATGGGATTTACCAGTCAGTCAGAAAGCAATGAGCATACAGCCCCCCCCCCCCCCCCCATGTCCTTTTAAAATTAATGCCATTTTTGTTTAACTATAGCTATTAATATAACACCAGTTTTATTTAGCAAAGGCTCACACAGCTGTTCATTAGATGATATGTAGCTTAACATGACAATGTTAATGACCCATACCAAAGTATGACATGTGGCGCCTGGTATAACTGATCTCGAGCCAGGCTGGTCTCATTTATTTTAACACACAAGCGAAAAAGTGCTCAATTACTCATACCCAGCTTATCGTCTTGGCAAACAGGGAAAAATGAAAACATACAAAGTGTTACATAACAGCTACCAGCCTGGCAGTTAACAAACGTTCACAACTACAGCTAATAAATCCAGGCTTTTAAACAGGTCAGGTGTAACGAAGTGAATAGCATCCCTTGATTGATGTCCAAAGCATAGAGCGTGATGGAATAACAACAAAACCACTCAAAGTGATTAATGAATCATTGGCCATATATTAAAAGATCATCATCATTAATATTCCATTAGATCTTTGTAGTTTTCAGCATCTCGTTGCCATGAGAATAAAAACAATCCTTAAACTGTATGTGAGATCTCACAATATATTTGCCACAGTGTGTAGCAGACAGCTTACACAAATAACACTGACATTAAAAGCATTTATAAAGACAAGGATTTTAACCTTGAAATTACTGATGTGTAATATATTATAATATTATAATTGCCTCTGCCTGGAGAGTACATTCATCCCTGTTCGAGTACAACTGTGTGTATGTTCACAACATAACTCACGCTGTCATGAACGGAATATCATTAATTTTTCAGGGCATTCTGTGAATGGGACGATGAAGAACTGATTAGATTTTGGTGTGGATCTGATACATGATCCGGATTCAGGCACATCATCACAGAATATTCACAAATGTGTGGTCACTTATGCACAAAAGAACCTTGGAAAATGGGCCGAATAATTGAATACAAACATGGGTAAGGGGGGGGATCATCCCAGAATAGGGACACCCCCCCCCCATGCCAGATGCTTGCATTCCTTAGAATGCACATTCCTAGTCTAATATAATGTAACATAATTTTCTATTTTATCATATAATTATTACCACTCTCACACACAAAATGTTTATTAAACATATAGGGCAAAACAGATTGAGCACACTGAGCAATGCAGAATGAGCATATTTCTAATCATACTGTGCAAATTTCTAATCATACTGTGTAACTTTCAAATCATACTGTGCGTTCACACAGGCAGCTATCACCAATACATGAGGTGAACATGTCACATGTGAAACAATGCAACAACATGCTGACACAACCATTCACACTTGCGCTATGACCAGCTGCTGTTTCAAAACTAGTTCTAAACCATTTTGAATTGTGAACTAAGCATTCAAACAGGCTGAAACAGCACGTCGGCAGAAAAGTTAAATACCGGTAGACAGGTATTGGAACAGTTTGAAACCTCCTCTTGAGATGGATTCAAAATGGTTTGGCCGAAAGTGCAAAACAGTTGAAAAACGCTTTGGATTGCTGTTTAGATCTAAATTCACAATTTGAATTCAAAATCTTTCAAACCATTTTGCATTTATGGTTTAAAGGGGTAAACAAGTGACCCATGGGTCATGACGCTCAGCTGACTGGGAAGAGATTCACAAAAGGAAATTTTATCATCAGAATGGTAGATACCCATTCAACTGAAGCATCAAACAGATTAACCAACAGGCCAAGATTTAGTCTGTATTTATATATCTGAAAAATAGAGAAAAAATGTGTAAACTTTAAAAACTAGAATACGGGTAGCCGACAAGTGACTACGTGTATCTGCCAAAATCAGAGTGAAGTGAGGCATGGATTGAGTGGCAAGGGGAAACAGAGTGTGGTATGTTGCATATTAGCATGGATGTCTGCAGCCTAAATGTGTATGTAGGTTGTGCAACCTACCACAAATCCAGAAAGCTGTCCAAGTTGTATACATATGCAAAATTTTAGGCAGAAAAGTCAAACCACTACATGGATATGAGTGATTTTAGCTCACGGCAGACAAACAGACAGACGCTGTGCAAAAATGGTTGCAGTTTTGTGTATGATAAAGACCTATGTGAGATCTAAACACAAGCACAATTTTGGCCCAATCGGTCAAATGGTTCCTGAGATATTAGCTTGGATGTGTGCAGCGTTAACTAGAATGTAGGTGGCGCCACCTGTCATAAAATCAAGAAATCTATCCAGGATGTATAAAACTGCAAAATTTTAGGCAGTAATGTCAAACCACTGCCAAGATGTGAGTGATTTTAGGCCACGGCAGACCAACAGACAGACGCTGTGCAAAAATGGTTGCAGGTGGTGCCACCAGTTTTGTGTATGATGAAGAGCTATGTTAGATCTATACAGATGCAAAATTTTGGCCCGATCGGTCAAACGGTTCCCGAGATATGAGCTTGGATGTCATCAGCATGAACGTGAATGTAGGTGGTGCCACCTGTCATAAATCAAGAAAGCTATCAAGGATGTATAAAACTGCAAAATTTTAGGCAGATATGTCAAACCACTGCCGAGATATGAGTGACATTATTGCACGGCAGACAAACAGACAGACGCTGTGCAAAAATGGTTGCAGGTGGCGCCACCAGTTTAGCGTATGATAAAGAGCTATGTTAGATCTATATACATGCAAAATTTTGGCCCGATCGGTCAAACAGTTCCCGAAATATGAGCTTGGATGTCATCAGCATGAACGTGAATGTAGGTGGTGCCACCTGTCATAAAATCAAGAAAGCTATCCAGGATGTATAAAACTGCAAAATTTTAGGCAGATATGTAAAACCTCTACAGAGAATTGAGTGATTTTAGGCCACGGCAGACCAACAGACAGACGTTGTGCAAAATGTGCAAAAATGGTTGCAGGTGGCCCCTCCAGTTTTGTGTATGATAAAGATCTATGTGAGATCTATACACATGCAAAATTTTGGCCCAATCGTTCAAACGGTTCCCGAGATATGAGCTTGGATGTCTGCAGCATAAACTAGAATAAAGGTGGCGCCACCTGTCATAAAATCAAGAAAGCTATCCAGGATGTATAAAACTGCAAAATTTTAGGCAGATATGTCAAACCACTGCCAAGATGTGAGTGACTTTATTGCACGGCAGACACACAGACAGAAGCTGTGCAAAAATGGTTGCAGGTGGTGCCACCAGTTTTGTGTATGATAAAGAGCTATATTAGATCTATACAGATGCAAAATTTTGGCCCGATCGGTCAAACGGTTCCCGAGATATGAGCTTGGATGTCATCAGCGTGAACATGAATGTAGGTGGTGCCACCTGTCATAAAATCAAGAAAGCTATCCAGGATGTATAAAACTGCAAAATTTTAGGCAGATATGTAAAACCACTGCCGAGATATGAGTGACATTATTGCACGGCAGACAAACAGACAGACGCTGTGCAAAAATGGTTGCAGGTGGCGCCACCAGTTTAGCGTATGATAAAGAGCTATGTTAGATCTATACAGATGCAAAATTTTGGCCCGATCGATCAAACGGTTCCCGAAATATGAGCTTGGATGTCATCAGTGTGAATGAGAATGTAGGTGGCGCCACCTGTCATAAAATCAAGAAAGCTATCCAGGATGTATACGCATGCCGAATTTCAGGTGAATTAGTCAATTCACTGCAGAGATATGAGTGATTTTAACCAAAGGCAGATGAACAGATGGACACTGTGCAAACATGGTTACAGGTGGCGCCACCATTTTTTGTGTATGTTATAGAGCTATCTAAGGGCTACATTAGTATAAATTTTATTTCCTGATCAGTCAAACGGTCCCGAGATATGAGCTTGGAAAGCTGATAAAATCAAGTCCCAGAGGAGCTCTCTGGAAACGAACGCGGCAACGGCGGAGGAACCCGGTGAAAAACATAGTATCCACAAAACTTCGTTTTGGCGGGTACAAAAATACAGGTGGCTCCACCAGTCTGCAGAAACTAATAAAAACACTTACAAACATCAATATCCATGCAAAGAATCATGGTGATCTCTGAATTAGTTGTTCAGATACTTCAGCTTTTGTATCAAATTGTCCATTATTCTGAGGGATACTTCGGAGTCCTATAGCTTGAAGGATATGGGTAACAGAGACCTAATTTTAAGTTTCCACAGGCACTTTTCATGGGCCTTCTTGCATGACAAGAATGAAGATTCTAGGTCCAATTGTTGCGATTTGTACCCTGTTGACAGATAACCACATCTTTAAAGGTATCAAAAAAAGAGAAAAAAAATCGTAAAAATTTGAAAAAAATAGAGGTGGCGCACCCAGTCTGCAGAAACTGATGGAACAGGTCATGATCAACATGTATGCCGAAAATCATGACCATCAGTGTTGTAGTTAATGAGATACTGCAGTTTTTGTATCAAATTTTCCATTATTCTGGGGGGTAATTTGGAGCCATACAGCTTAAAGAATATGGGTAACAGAGACCTAATTTCAGGTTTCCATGGAGACTTTTCATGGGTCTCCCTGTGTGTCAAGAATGAAGATTCTAGGTCCAGTTTTAATGATTTGTGCCCTGTTAACAGATGTTCATAACTTTAAAGGTCTCAAAAATAGAGAAAAAATTCGTAAAAAAACCTGAACAAATACAGGTGGTGCCACCAGTCTGCAGAAACTGATGAAACACTCCATGATCAACATCCATGAAAACAATTATGGTGATCTCTGCATTAGTTGTTCAGATACTTCAGCTTTTGTATCAAATTTTCCATTATTCTGAGCTGTACTTTGGAGTGCCATAGCTCAAAGGATATGGGTAACAGAGACCTAATTTCAGGTGTCCATGGAGACTTATCATGGGTCTCCCTGTGTGTCAACAATGAAGATTCTAGGTCCAGTCCTTACGATTTGTACCCTGTTGACAGATAACTACATCCTGAAAGGTCTCGAAAATAGAGAAAAAAAAATTGAGAAAATTTGAAAAAATAAAGGTGGCACCACCAGTCTGCAGATACTGATGAAACACCTCTTGATCAATATGTATGCCAAAAATCATGACCATCAGTGTTGTAGTTATTGAGATGTTGCAGTTTGTTTTTATCAAATTTTCCATTATTCTGGGGGGTTATTGGGAGCCCCCCATAGCTCAAAGGATATGGGTAACAGAGACCTTATTTCAGGTTTCCATGCAGACTTTTTATGGACCTCTCAGTGTGTCAAGAATGAAGATTCTAGGTCCAGTCTTTATGATTTGTGCCCTGTTAACAGCTGTTCACATTTTTAAATTCGTAAAAAATCAAAAAATTCAGGTGGCGCCACCAGTCTGCAGGAAGTGATGGAACATCTCATGATCAATACGTATGCCAAAAATCATGACCATCAGTCAAGTAGTTAATGAGATATTGAAGTTTTTGTATGAAATTTTTGACTTTTCTGGGGGGCACTTTGGGGCCCCATAGTTTGAAGGATATGGGTAACAGAGATCTAATTTATGGTTTCCATGGTGACTTTTAATAGGTTTCTCAGTGTGTTGAGAAGAAAATTCTAGGTCCAGGGGTTATGATTTGTGCCACGTTAACAGATGACAGCATCTTTAAACGTCTCAAAAATAGAGGAAAAAATTGTAAAAAAATCGAAAAATACAGGTGGCGCCACCAGTCTGCAGGAACTTATGGAACATCTCATGATCAATATGTATGCCAAAAATCATGACCATCAGTGTTGTAGTTATTGAGATATTGAAGTTTTTGTATGAAATTTTTTACTATTCTGGGGGGTACTTTGGGGCCCCATAGCTCGAAGGATATGGGTAACAGAGACCTAATTTCTGGTTTCCAAGGAGATTTTTCATGGACCTCTCAGTGTATCAAGAATTAAGATTCTAGGTCTAGGCTTTACGATTTGTGCCTTGTTAACAGATGTTTACATTTTTAAAGGTCTCAAAAATAGAGAAAAAAATTAGTAAAAAATCGAAAAATACAGGTGGCGCCACCAGTCTGCAGGAAGTGATGGAACATCTCATGATCAATATGTATGCCAAAAATCATGACCATCAGTCTAGTAGTTAATGAGATATTGAAGTTTTTGTATGAAATTTTTGACTTTTCTGGGGGGTACTTTGGGGCCCCATAGCTCGAAGGATATGGGTAACAGAGACCTAATTTCTGGTTTCCAAGGAGATTTTTCATGAACCTCTCAGAATCCCAAGTTACAAGGTTCTAGGTTCAGCGGTTACGATTTGTGCCTGGTTAACGGACGGACAGACGGACAGACGGACGACGGACAAAGAGTGATCGCTATAGCTCAGATGACTTTCAGTCAGCTGAGCTAAAAAAGGCTGTAACAGTACAGGTATCAGTTATCTCCCAATATGTCCAGTGTTGGGATACTTACTGAAGACACATTTTAGCAAATTTATATCACACCTCAACAACAAACACTGATGTGAATATGCCTTTTTCTTTCACACTTGGTTTCATCCACCACAGCATAGAATATGGCGAATATGTCCTCATTCTAAGGCATTATTAAACCCTAAATCAAATTACAACTTAGCCAACACCAAGCGGAGAATCAAAAGAATGGGTGGCGATATATAGATGTCGCCACCAAAGGCAGGGACCTGACAGTTAATATTGTTTCGGGTGATAAACAAATACATACAGCATTTTGATACTACTGGTCACTATAAACTGTATGAAAATATCTGCATGAGAATAGATCTATGATTTAAGTTTTTACACATAAGTCTTTAAATTTCCACTCCCTTCCCTGTTTTGACACTGGGCCCATTTTCACTAGAAAGTTTACCTGAATAAATCTGACTTGATCATGCCACATTTAAACTTGTATTTACACTGTGCCACGACAAGTGATTATTTAAAGCTGCACTTAACTATTACGTTAGACCAATGGTGTCAAGCTTGCTTATTATCTCACATCTTTTTCACAATTGGAAATTTGGCGTGATCTAAGCTGCGCTCATGTAGTAGTAGTATTGGGTAAAGCTGGACCGCGCTAAATTTAGAGCAGGTTGTGCATTCAATTTGGCGCATTCACTCGAGTTCTAATTACACACAAAATTCAGCCTGTTCTAAACAAAGTCTAGTGCACTAAAAGTATCTAAAACTGTTGTCTAGTTTAGATTGCTTTAAATTGAAATCTAGCAGTTTTGCCCAGATCTGTTTTGGGAATCCAGAGTGGTCCAGATTTTGTGTGTAAATGGGGCCATTCAGTCCTTGTCATTCATTCAACAAGTGACCCATGGGTCATGACGCTCAGCTATCTGGGAAGAGATTCATCAAAGGAAATTTTATCATCTGAATGGTAGTATATACCCATTCACCTGAAGCATCAAACAGATTAACAAACAGGCCAAGGTTGCGCTGTATTTATATATCTCAAAAATAGAGAGAAATCGGTAAACTTTAAAAAATACAGGTGGCTCCACCAGTCTGCAGAAACTAATAACAAGGCCTACAGTTTGAATAGTTTTTTTTTTTTAAATTGAATATTGATCCTTTTAAATCCTGCATATCTACCTTAGTCATTATGATTTCAGCAAAATGGACATTTCGGACCTGCAAGTTTCAGACTAGGACATTTTAAAACTAGAATATGGATAGTCGACCAGCGACTATGTGTATCTGCAGAAATCAGAGTGGGACCGGTGAAGTGAGGCATTGATTAAGTGGCATGGGGAATAGAGTGAGGTGTGTTGCATATGAGCATGGATGTCTGCAGAGTAAACGTGAATGTAGGTGGTGCCACCTGTCATAAAATCGAGAAAATTGTCCAGGATGTATAAACCTGCAAAATTTCAGTTGGATAAGTCAAACCACTGCTGAGATATGAGTGATTTTATCCCAAGGCAGATGAACAGATGGACGGTTTTCATAAGTGGTTGCAGGTGGCACCACCAGTTCTGCTTATGATTAAGAGCTAGGTGAGATCTATACACATGCAAAATTTTGGCCTAATCGGTCAAACGGTTCCCGAGATTATGAGCTTGGATGTCTGCAGAGTAAACATGAATATAGGTGGTGCCACCTGTCATAAAATCGAGAAAGCTGTCCAGGATGTATAAACCTGCAAAATTTCAGGTGGATAAGTCAAACCACTTCTGAGATATGAATGATTTTATCCCAAGGCAGATGAACAGATGGGTGCTGTGCATTAATGGTTGCAGGTGGCGCCACCAGTTTTGCCTATGGTGAAGAGCAATGTGAGATCTATACACATGGAAAATTTTTGCCTAATCGGTCAAACGGTTCCCGAGATTATGAGCTTGGATGTCTGCAGAGTAAACATGAATGTAGGTGGGGCCACCTGTCAAAAATAGAGAAAGCTTTCCAGGATGTATTAACCTGCTAAATTTCAGGTGGATATGTCAAACCACTGCTGAGATATGAGTGATTTTATCCCAAGGCAGATGAACAGATGGACGCTGTGCATAAGTGGGTGCAAGTGGCGCCACCAGTTTTGCTTATGATGAAGAGCTATGTTAGATCAATACACATGCAAATTTTAGCCCTATCGGTCAAATGGTTCCCGAGATATGCGGGTTTATGTGTGGAAACAGACGCACAAATGGACGCTTGGCAGCGAGGATAGGTCAGACGTCAACCAAAAATGAGTGTGCAGCAGTTCACATGTGACCTGATGACAAACCCAATTCACTTAAAATGCAAACCAAGTTTTTTCAAACAGTTGAAAGATATAGTTCCAATAATCTGGGAATTCTGCATCTAAACATTGTCTAGACGTCTAGACGCTGTGTCTAGACGTCTAGACCCATTGTCTAGACACTCCCCCAGAGCCAGGTCAGTTGCCATGGTGATGTCTGGACCCCACCTGTTTGTACTGAGTGACCTCTTGACTTGGCTGCTGAAAATCAAATCTGTTTTCAAATACAGAAAGCCTTTTTCAATTGGCTACAATGTTTTTTTAAAACTGTATTTACCCAATCTATTCTTATAAAACTGGCAGAACCCTACCATAGAATAATTCTAAATTCAAAAAATTGTAAAATTTGAAAAAATACAGGTGGCGCCACCAGTCTGCAGGAACTGATGGAACACCTCTTGATCAATGTGTATGCCACAAATCATGACCATCAGTGTTGTAGTTATTGAGATGTTGCAGTTTTTTTATGAAATTTTCCATTATACTGGGGGGGGGGGGGGTAATTGGGAGCCCCACAACTCAAAGGATATGGGTAACAGAGACCTTATTTCTGGTTTCCATGGAGACTCTTCATAGGTCTCTCACTGTGTAAAGAATGAAGATTCTAGGTCCAGTCTTTACGATTTGTGCCCTGTTAACAGAAGTTCGCATTTTTAAAGGTCTCAAAAATAGAGAAAAAAATTCGTTAAAAATAAAAAAATACAGGTGGCGCCACCAGTCTGCAGGAATTGATGGAACATCTCATGATCAATATGTATGCCAAAAATCATGACCATCAGTCATGTAGTTAATGAGATATTGAAGTTTTTGTATGAAATTTTTTACTATTCTGGGCGGTACTTTGGGGCCCAATAGCTCGAAGAATATGGGTAACAGAGACCTCATTTCTGGTTTCCAAGGAGATTTTTCATGGACCTCTCAGAATTTCAAGTTACAAGTTTTTAGGTCCAGCGGTTACGATTTGTGCCAAGTCGGACAGACGGACAGACAGACGGACAACGGACAACGGACAAAGGGTGATCGCTATAGCTCAGACGACTTACAGTCAGATGAGCTAAAAACATGTATATCATACCTATTTCATTCATTCAAAAATCATGATATAAAAAACCCCTGCCTCTTCTTGTTTATTAAGAGAACATTAGACAAGAATGATCATAATTTTACTCTAGCATCATGATTTTTCAATGGTATACCCAACAAAAATAATTTATTATTACCCGTAGGGTTTTTTTTTCACATTCCTGATATACTTTAGGATAGGAATCATTAGTTAATGTTTCTGAACCTAGAAGGAAATATTATATTGACTGTATTATATCCTTTACTTCCTTAAAGAATTTCCAGAAAAAAAGAATAATCATGCTTTTGAAATCTAGTGAAAATCTTATATGATAAGCTTTTGGGTGTTGGTAATGTGTGTGTGTATAGCACTATATGTGCCTCACCAGCTCAAATACACAGATTTTATAATATTGTGAACTGTATGTACCTGAACATATGTGTAGCACATCACATAAACAGTCACACATATATATGTATGCCCAGGTTGGGACAATATAACCGGTGTATTTCCCAGGGGGCGTCGGATACATACTGAGTTAGGCCACACACGACTGGCAGCACAGTATCTAGCTCACACAGACTGCAGCCGGGACACTGCCAATCCTGACTAGACTGTAGTGAATGTCAAGACAAACCCTGAGACAGGCCAGCCAAGACCTATCATGTCATGTAGTCCCGTGAGAGATAAAACTACGCAGGATTTATTAGATATCCGAGACAAAGCAATCCAAGTTAAAGCATATTACGAAGAAAAAATTCAGTGTTTCTGTATGTGATATAAAATGATGAGCTCGTCCATTCTAATACCCCGAGCACACTGTTGGCTGCATCACTTTGTTGCCATGGTGACAGACATCATCCATTATAATCGTCTAGGACAAGGCGGTGATAAAATTTCTTCTGCTGGTATTGATCAGATGAATACACTATTTCCAGCAATCTGTCCCGCGTTCAATGAATTTTAGCCGGCTTCTTAGCCCCGATTAAAAAGACACATTATTGTTGAAAAACAATGTCTGACAGGACTTTAACTGATTAAAAGACACATTAAGTTGACCAACACTGCTTGATGTAAGTTTCTTGTGTTCCCAGGACAAATATACTTAAAATTAAATGAATGACCTGATGTCAAAGGTCAAACAAAGTCAGCCACTTTGCTGATTAAGTTTCTTCTATTCACAAGGCATACATGCTATTTACAAATATATCAAACTTAAATTTTTTCTTCTAGGGATTAACAAACTCTTTGTAAATGCAACCATGGTGCGTGAATAATACTATCATGTTCTGTATGAAGGAATTCAGTGATTACTAAATTTCACTTAAAAAGACATATCAGGGAATGATGTGACTTTGATAAAAGAAAATTAAGTTTATCTCAAGTGGTCTTCTTTCCCTCAAAGCACTTAATGACCAATAAAAAAAGTTGAGTACTAATATTACTTAGGAGTGTAACGATGCATTGAATAATCAATGCATGAATTGCTAACCCCTGATTAAATTTAATAAACAATTTCTAACCTATGGATCATTTCATTTCAATTCTTTTTATTTTTACATATACCAGCCCAGAACCCTTTGTGAACTGTCAAATATGAAGGAGCCTGCTCCGATGTCAATGTTATTACGGTGTATGTGCCCCAGATCTCACCGCCAAACAACTCAAATCGCACAGATACAAGTGCTTTGGGGATAAACAGAGGGAGTTTCATTGGTCCTATACTTGCTAAAACTGACTTACATCCATCCACGTCCTGAAAAAAAAATAAATATTTTATTTTGTTTAAAAGAAAGTATGAAATTTTCTTCTAAAGTAATAACTGAATCAAGAATTGATGCATAGGTAGAGAATTGATAATCAGAACTGATTCTAAGGCCCCTCACAATTAACAGTAATTATCACAATATTTAATAAAAGCTTTTTCCCCATGATATTGTTATGTTATAAAGGCCATGCAGTTCTTTCAGTCTTCTGTGTGATATGTACATAAGTGATGAACACTGATATCTAAGTACCTTTCACATATATTGCGGAGCATGGTAGCATAAAGTTTAAAGTCCTGGACTTCACAAGGTTGAGCTGAAAAAAGCTACAAGAATGAACAGACGTGAAGGACCAAGAAGGAAAAGGGTAAAATTTGGATGTGACTGGTGTCATCAGTGATATCAGACTAAAAACCCCTGCCTTTATCGTTATATGTATGAAATCAGTGTAGCAAGAACAAGGATTTTCTGAACCTCTGGGAACTGGCAGTCTGCTGGAGAATAAGAAGAGAGTTTTGGCCAGGGTCTATACAATACATTACAGACAGTATCAAAGTACTCCAGGTCTCTGTCATCTTTCTCTGAGATTAAGCCTCATATCACAGATAATGTAATAACTGTCGGAACTGTTTATCAATTGATTTTCAATCTGTTTGCTGAAACTGATATAAGATTGATCATGGAACAGGAGTTAGCTCCCACCACCAGTGTATGCCCCACATAGCATGTAGAGGTCTGGATCCTGGTCAGGTATGATTTAAGTGGTGCTTTCTACAATTATCAATCTTCTATTACAGCATGTTTCACTCCTCTGATTCACATTCACAAGACAAAGACCAGCTCAGAGATTATTGAAGATGGTCTAGCTCATGTCTGCATACAAAGTCAAAGATCACATAACTGGGGCGCTCTGCCATGAAAAGTGCATGTCAGAGGACAGAGACAGCTGGTGGAGGATACTGGTACTATGCCCCATGCATTTGAATGCCCACACAACAATCTCTCTTAAAATACAGATTTTCTTTTGTACTTTCTCAGAGCTGTAAATTTTCTAAATAATGTATGATAACATTGGTATAACTGTATAATTTCTCTCCTGTTTTATTTCAAAGCCATAAATCTGTGGGTTTTTTATTGGCCATGAAAATAACTTTAAACCGCTATGAATTGAAAGAGACCAGATCAGAAATTTGTTTCCATGACCGTTGGACTCTCTTCCAACTTGTTCCATGTTACAATCTAAATCAACATAAAAGTGCATACTTTGTCCTGGACTGATGATTCTTTTTTATATCGTGCAAAACTCTTAAAATTGCAGGTGCCTTGAGAAATTAACCTCTGTACCACCTGGTGGTGTGTGAGGCCTGTTCTTAATATAACTCCCTGCCTGTCAATCACTCTAGTAACTGTAGCATTTTATCAGTGGTGTGTATTAACTGAAGTCACAGGTGCTTCAGACATGACAATTAAAATTGAGGTTATGCAAAGGGAAAGTATAGATTAATGTGCTGGATTGTACATCTAACCATTAAATAATAAACTGCAAGCTGAAATGTCAATATTACAATGTCAATACAATTAAGATTATTCAAATTTATAATGTTAATCTGGTGCCTACCTGGACATGTATGCTACCACTGTCAGCAGATATTTATACTAACAGGAAATCAATAGTTTCTGCTGAGAACTACCTTGTACCTTGCATTTACATTATTGTTTAACCAGGTATATGTTCATAAAAATACCATAACTTTCAGGTACGACATTGTCTGTAAAAATTTATTCCTGTTAAACTCCAAGGAAATCCATACAACCAGGCAGAAAAAAAAATTAACATTTAATTCACAAATGTCTATAGATTTAAGGATATTTACCAGGCCAGGCAGATTAATTCAAGTCTCAATTCAGAAACATGTAAAAAGGTAGCATAGCACTGCTTATATATTGAGAAATTATTGCATATTTGTTATTTATTAACATTTAAATACAGGAACTATTACAATGACATTTGTTGGTAATCAGCTAATACAGAACATAGTTTTAAAGTGTTCAATCCCATTCTACATCCTTGAAATAGGTATGAAATTTTAAAGGATGTGTAAGGATTTTTTTTTAATAGGAACCCAGATTACAATGTTATATCAGCATTTAATAAATTTCAGTTCCCTAAGAAAGTTAAGATAAATATATACTCCTATCATAAGGACCCCTACACTACACATAGACATGGGGTGTGTACCGGTATTACAGTAAATCAGTATTTCTTAAGGATATGTCAATTCACATCTTGTAAGTGGCACAGTCTATAGATTTAGAATGCAGAAAACAATACGAATTACATTTCACTTTTAAGCCTTCTGAATTTCAGGTACTCAATGGTTGAGGATATATCTAGAAATCATTACTATAAGACAAAGTGGATCTCAGGAGTTGTGTTGGAATTTCAACCACTTACTTTTGAACAAGGGACACTTTAATTCTAACACCTCAACCAAAGTCTAACACCTCAACAAAGAGACTGTGTCCCACTCCCTATTTCAGTACAGAATTTTCTTGTAAAAAAACTGAATTTGAACAGTGCTATCTCTACCTAGAAGCCTTTATTTCTGTCAAAAGTCCAGCTTGAACAGTAGGTTTGTAATGTCACACATGAGACAGACTCCTTTATCAAATAAGGATAGGAAAATGTTTCTGAGCCTTTGGTTTATAAATTCCCTTCTGTTTATTTAAACTGGAAACCGGTCTGGTTTTTGTGGGTCCAGTGAAGTGGTTTGCTAATCAGGAAGGTCAGCTGTAATATAACAGTGTTTTTTCACTGGCTGCCGGGCTTCTCAAAGCAAGGTTCTCTGATTTAAAATCACAGCAGGGGAGCCCGGCCAGACGTATCTTTTTGTGCCTCATTTTCACGGTGAGCTGTCCAGAATACGGACGGGTTAAGGTGTCTGCATTTAGACACTGCCGCTGCATCTCTTTCTCCAGCAGTGTGAGCTGATCAGAATACAAATGGTCAGCAGGTAACGAAGACTACACCCAGATCCAAAGGTCCTGTCATTTCCTGTTTAACTGCAGGATCTTGGGATATATGTAATGATCTACATGGGAGTACTGTCACTAGCAGCCTGTTAATCCAACCCACTGACAAATTGTCAAATGTAAAATTCAGCTTTTACTCACTGCTGGCCTCGTCCTTAAGTCTCTGAGGCCATATCCTCTTGCACACCCTGGGCTTTTTGGGTCTGTTGCTTTACTGAATGTATGCTTGATTTCCGCAGGGACCTCCAACAAACTTGCATTTATTGCGGCCTGAAACCATCTTTGTCTAAATTGACGCCACAAGCTGTGGTCGAATTACACAGGTTCCTAATTCACAAACTGGCTCCGGGGACAGATGTTACTGATCTATGAGCTTGTCAGAGCCCTGCTTCACACTCAACATTTGTTGTAATCTGCCGAGACTGGTTGTAATGAGTTTAACTAGTACTGGTTGATTGGTCATGGGTGAACAGGTATTTGACCCATAATCCAGTCATCCCCAGACCCATATCTTCATTTACATAGCTGAACAGGTCACTGATACTGATAGTTCGAGCAGAAGCAAATACAATACCAAAACATTGATTAATGTACTTTTTTTTGGTGGAGGTAACTGCCTCTATTTTTTTAATGCTTGCCTAACTAACTACTATGTACATCTGGAGAATTTCATTTAGTTTTTGGACTGTGACAGGGGCTTTCAAATGATAATGACAAAGCTTGGTGTTTCACTCCTGCAAGCCTTGATGTGTGTCATCCCCATTGCTGGGTCATAACACCGAGGAACCTCTGAAAGGAGCATTTGTTTCTGAATGCAACATCATTTTGGGGTACAGTCTTCCCATCAAGCCTACAGAGCGCTCCCCACAGCTGTTGGTCAGTCATGAAAATCCTCTGTGCTAGGATTTGAACTCATAATCTCCTGGCTTTGAGCCCTGTGGTCTGCTCCTAAACCACAAAACCTGGTAACATTCATTAATATTTATAATAACTGGGTACATACCACATTTTGAAAGGGCAAGGCCACCTCCTACTGGTGGAACTGTACACTGAATGCTGATGAAGGAAGCCATTTGATAAGAATAATTCATCATTAAAGGGGCGTATTTCATTATCTAACGTCTATTAACTGAAGATAATCCTGTTGTACCTTTTATAACAAGGGACCCATGGGTCACGGCGCTCAGCTGATCATGATGGGACTATAAATGTATCACCATTGTTATACTATATTGAGTAGAAAAAGCTTATGAATATCATGGTCATGATGGGCTTTTATAAAGGAATATAATGTAATATGTGAGTAAATGATATATGAAATAATCTGACTGATGGATTAATATGGAGTAAAATACAGTGGTTTATTTTTTATTTATTTCGGAGGGGTCGAAAAAAACAATTTATTTGAGCAAATATGAATGCAATGACAGTATACTAAGCAGTGGTATAATGATGATAAGGCTATTTGTTGAAGGATCTATAGTGTATGGAAAACTGCAAGCTTTCAATTTGACAGATACAAGGTTATGATTAACTATGCTGATGAGGTGATTTATGAATTTGTGACTATATGACATGATATCTTGACAAGATCGGTCTTGACAAGGTACATTATTTTGATGACCCTCACATCTACATATTACACAATATTGACATAATTTCTGGCATGTACATAGGTACCTATGGACAAATGGTCAACAGGACTGAACCACCTAGAAGGTTGAAATATTAAAAAAATGATGAAATGAAGATAAAGTTTGAGAGGAAGAGGTAATTTGGGTCATGGTTGGTTTATATGATTGAAGAAAATGTTGCAGATAATATTTGAGATCTGACCATGCCTTTCCATTGGTTACATTTTTGATAAGCTGTTGACAGTTCAACAGTTTACACATTGTCTGATGAGATCCAATTTATTTGGTAAACCTTTTTTTATCAATTTTATGATATGTATACAGTTGCCATAACGTCACAGGTGCAATGACTTGATGGGGGGGGGGGTGTTGTGTTATGATCAGAGTTACAACGCCTCTGTCTCTCTGCAGATATTTTCTTTAATTATTAAATTTTATGCTATAGCCATAGAACTATTGTTCACAGTGCCAAGGAACAAAGCCTCAGTGAGATGAAGAAGGGGATGGTGAGAGTTACAACACCATTGCATATACATACAGGATATGAAATTTAATTCAACAGTGCTTATAAAAAAAGTTTATTCATGAACATCAAATATTTAAAACAGACAGAAAGATGGAGAAACACAGCAAATAATTTTTTTCCCCATTCTACTGAGCCAATAAAAAATTAACAATATTTGCATTTATTCCTTTTTTTCATTACATAATTTTTATCCAGGTTTACGAATGTTACTATAAATTTACAGTATAACATACATGTGATTGTGAATATTTCAGTTGATTCACATTTCTAAATTGCATCAACATTTATAGCTAATGTATCTAGTTTAAAGTACCTGTCAACAGAATGGGATGGAGGGAGGAAGGGAGGCAATAAGGGTAAGAGCGAGAGAGAGAGAGAGATGGAGAGAGAAAGAGAAAAAGCAGAGGAGAGAGAGAGAGAGAGAGAGAGAGAAAGAGAGAGAGAGAAAGAGAGAGCTGGACTGCCAGAGAGAGAGAGAGAGAAAGAGAGAGAGAAAGAGAGGCTCTCTGGTAATTACTGCCTGACCCAGCCTGACCCAGACACTCACAGTGGCAGTAGGTCAGACCTGAAGGTGTTATGTAACTGCCCAGTACACTGCATTTATACTGACCTGATGTACACAATGAAGACTTGGTACCTGGAACTTGAATAAAATCTACAGTTTTTGATCAATTAGTTTCAATTTTCAGATTTTAACAGATGAAATGCTAATGTATACATGCTGTGAAAATTAAATCCACAGCATTAACAGGAAAAATTTAAATATTATTATTTTTTTAAATGGTGTCAGGAAAAAAGAAAAGTATTCTCAACTATGAAACTAATACATGTGTAAAAATTAATCCAAGGATCAAAACACCCAATATATTATACCAGGAGCAAACTGGAGTTGGGAATGTTTAATTTTATGAACTGAAATAAAGGATCAGCAATATAAATTTTGATTATTTAGCCAGTATCATGTAACAACTGATACAACCATGAGTTATAAGTCAAACAAATTAAAATCTTTAATGAGCACTCTGATGAACATCCACACTTTCATAGCAATACATCACTTTGTGTACACAATTAAATGTGCACTTTAATCATTGTAACCCTGGTGGTACATTTAAAATCTAAAAATGTAGCATAGCCAAAAATAAAATAAAATACAGAAAATTATAACATTCATCTAGTTTATGCACCAGCTGAGGGGGTGGGAGTGAAGGGCAGAGGAGAAGCCTGCTAGTAGTGGCCAAGCTAAGCCAAGGCAAGCTGCCTGGGGTGGGTTACATAATGCAAGTGAAGACTGTATTACTAGGTAGGCCAGATGTAAACAACACTTGACATGGTGTATGAAAACTTGAATAAAAGCTACTCTTTTCAAACAATTCCTTTGAAATTTCAGATTTTAAAAGATTAAATCCTTATGTATATATGCTGTGAAAATTAAATCAACAGTGCTTACAGGGAAAAAACATGCCATTGCCAAAGTTGGACAAAATTTAAGGTACTGATTTTTTATTTATGCAAATAAATTGATAAATTTGCGAAATTCAGATCTAATTTTGGGTAAACAATTGAATCTTGATTAAATAAAGTTATATTCCTGAAAAAAAGTCTCCAGCTTCAGCAATTCTCATGTTAAGTGAGCAAATATATTTCCTGATTTTTAAGAAACTGCATTATATTTGGGCCCATAACTTAAAAATAATACCCAATACTAACCTAATTTTTGGTATGTGCACAGAAAATGTATGGAAATATATGAATACTAAATATGATCAAAAACAGATCAGTGGTTTTGATATTAGGCAGCTTTGAAGTGTAACAATGGCTTTTTTATGGAAAACAGAGGTTTTTCCTTAATATCTCAAAGGAACAAAGTCCTAATGACCCAATTTTTGGTATGGTAGGAGATTTTGGGGACATCTATTGGTATGCAGAATTTTGGATTCGTAGGTCCAACAGTTTTAAAACGTGCCCTGTTAACGGACGACGGACAAAGGACCACGACTATAGCTCAGATGACTTATAGTCAGCTGAGCTAAAAATAGGCCGGTAAAGGGTGATCCCACTGCACAAAGGGTGGTAGCAAAACAAGATGAACCAGAGTTATGCAAAGGGTATTTTACAGCTTCTACATATATGAGACAAACTATCTTAAGTTACATGGTTTTTTAGTTTGTTAACATTGGTGCATGTACCCTTTTTACTAACAGCCCGTCGATAAGCAAACTAATACATCTGTCACAGAGGCATTATAAGTTCTCTCTTCAAAGGAATCAGCAACAGTTTAACTAGGGACCCATAAGTCTCGACGCTCAGCTGCATTTGTCTATAAGGATATATTTGTTTATGAGGTTTTCCAAAATATTGGTCCTGTGATCAGTTTGAAGCCAACCTGTCTACCCAAACTGGAGTTATCATCCATAAACTAATTTGTGAATGGATGGACCCTGTGACCTTAACCTTTGACCTAGTGATCCCTAAAATCAAAAAGGAACTTTCCCTCTTGGCAGGTGCACCACATGTTGATGATGGAAGGATTGAGATGAAAAGTTTGGCTTAAAATGCATCCACAATCTTTCTAAACCAGTGGGTCCTGTGACCTTGACCTTTGATCTCATGACCCCAGAATCAACAGTTCTTACTTTAGTGGTGGGCAATATATATGTCAAGTTTGAAACCAACATTTCAAACCAAACTGGTATTATCATCTGGAAACTAATAAGTTGATAGATGGCCCCCATGACCTTGACCTTTGACCTTGTGACCCCCAAAATCCATAAATTACTTCCACTATTGGCAGGTGAGCAACATCTGGAAGATAGAAGGTTTGGGACAGAACGTTTGGCTAAAAATACATCAACAATTGTTTTAAAGAAGTGGGTCCTGTGACCTTGACCTTTGGCTTTATGACCCCAAAATCAAAAGGGTTCTTACCTTATTGGTGGATCATATATAAGTCAAAATTGAAACCAATATGTCGATCCAAACTGGAGTTATCATCCAGAAACAAATATGTGGACAGATGGGCCTGTGACCATGACCTTTGACCTTGTGACCCCCAAATAAATCATGTTCTTCCTCTATTGGCAGCTCAGCTATATGTGCAAGATGGAAGGTTTGGGATGAAAAGTTTGGCTTAAAATGCATCCACAATCTTTCTATTCTAAATAAGTGGGAACTGTGACCTTTACCTTTGACCTCATGACCCCAAAACTGAACAGAATCTTCCCCTATTGGCAGGTTAGCAATATCCTGATGATGGAAGGTTTGTGATGAAAAGTTTGGCTTAAAATGCATATGCATTCTTTTAAAAGAAATGAGTCCTGTAACCTTAACCTTTGATCGTTGGACCCCAAAATCGATTCGGTTCTTACTTTAGTGGTAAGTCATATATAAGTTAAGTTTGAAACCAAAATGTCAAACTAAACTGGAATTATCATCTGGAAACCAATTTGTGAATAGATGGCTCCTGTGACCTTGACCTTTGACCATGAACCTTTGAATTATTGTGAAACGGGTGCTTCCATATTAATTTTTATTCAATACAAGCCAACTGTACTGAGCTTTCATAAATGATGGTCATATTTATTAAGAAATCTTTGACCCAATGCAAGATTACATTAATATACATCCCACTGCATTCACTTTAATAGTTCTTGAGATAATATGTTCTAAAGGAATTTAAAGATGGCGTCCTGGTGGCCATATTGGATTTCTGACAGGTCGGAAATTGAACAACAAACATCCTCTAAAAGGGACCAAACAACATAAAAAAATCACAGAAACTGTCCTGGCAAAAGGATTTCTAAAATGGCTACCTGGCAGACATAATGGTTTTCTGACAAGTCACACATCCTCCAATAAGACACTAAACTTGTAGCAATTGCTTCAAAGAATGTAACAGCTATGAATGTCCAAAACAATTCAAAAGGCATGATCAGGTTGGAGAGCTCTAATATCAGATTTATGAACATGCAAATGTAAAAAGTGAAAGTCCAATTTGTTTTAATTATCAGCTTGCTATTCAATGGGGTCAGCAGGGTAGGTAAACTGCAAAACCTAAAAGAAAAGAAATGCAGAAAGCATCACTAAGAGTCTTGTAATCAAATAAAGCCATCCTAAATCCAGGTACACATATTATCAGAACAAACACTTGCTGGTATATCTGATGATTTGTATAATAATATTCAGATATCTAGAAAACTAAGTTTATTGCTATGATTCCATGATATAAACTGCAAAATGTTCCCATCATTTTATAAATCAGTAGCTAAACTTAACACTTAACTCTCATAGTCTTAATGCCTGGCCAAAGCATTCCGGCAACCGTGTTTTTGTTATGCACTAATGATATATCCTTATCACTCCATGAGCTGATACAAAAGGGAGTCATATATCACAAGTGTCACTGACAATTATGGGCACATAGTGAGATGTACCAGTTGTCAGTGCCATATGGTTATACATATGAGAAAACAAGAAAAATAGAGATGGTCTACAAAATAAGTTATTGTGAACATCCCTGACCTATGACCTTGGCCTTTTGCCCACATATCAACTGGATTCTTTTTAAATGATGGGTAACTACTAACCACTTACATCTGGCCGGGTGTAATTACTTGGCAACCAATGGGTGAATAACTTAGACCTGCAACCTTTAACCTCCTGACCAGCTGACCTCAAAATCAATTAGTTATTTCTTCATGCAAAAAGACCCATAAATATGAAGTTTGAATCAAATTCAGTGATGCATAGATGTGGCATATGTGAAAGACTGAAGGTTTGGGTTGAACAGTTTCACTTTAAATATGTTCACAAGCATTTAGAACAATATTGTGACCTTGACCTTTGACCTTTTGAACTCAACATCAATAGGCTTCTTCTCCTATTGGTAGGTAAGCCATATATGACAGATGGAAAGTATAGATTGAAAAGTTTGCTGAAAATGACTCCACGCAAGAAGAGGGTGCTGTGAACTTGACCTTTGACCTCAAAATCAACAGGTCTTTTCCCTTGTTGGCAGAGAAGCGATATCAGTGCTGAAAAGTTTGGAATGAAAGGTCTAGCTTGAAATGTGTCCACAACCTTTTCAAAGAAGTGGATCCTGTGACCCTGACCTTTGACCTTGTGACCTCAACATCTATAGGATTCTTCTCCCACTTAGTAGGTGAGCTATATCTGAAAGATCAAAGAATTGGGATGAAAGGTTTGGCTTAAAATGCATCCTGAGGCTTTTCAAAGAAGTTGGTTCTGTGACCTTGACCTTTGACCTTGTGACCTCAAAATAATTATGGTTCTTCCCCTGTTGGTAGGTGAGCTGTATGTGAAAGATGGAAGGTTTGGGATGAAAATTTTGGCTAAAAGAATTATTTCTGGGGGGTGCAAACACACCCCATAACTTCGAGAATATAGGTCGCAGTGACCTAATTTCAGGTTTGCAAGGAGATCTTTTTAGAACCTCTAAGACTGCATAGGGTTCATGGCCCTAGCCCCTATGGTTACGATTTGTGCCCTGCTTACGGACGGCCGGACGGCCGGACGGACAGACGCCGGACAAAGACCCATTGCTATAGCCCAGCATGACTGAAAGTCAGCTGAGCTAAAAACAGACAGACAGGGTGATTACTTTATGGCATCCACTTTTGATCAATAAACACACCAGGTTTTGGGACACTAGATGTAATTACAGCTGAGAAACTGACATGATTGTTGTCATTTTACAGAACAAGTGACCTGTGGGTCATGACGCTCAGCTGACTGACATGTTGTTAATACGTCCTTGCACAGACAACTAATTAAGATAGGTGGCATCATTGTCCATGCATATTAGCTTAAGTTCATCAAGACCCATAAGCACAACAAATCTGATGACAATCCAACCAGCCTTTCATGAGGAATCTGGCAATTTGTGTGTATTTTGCATTATTTCTGGGGTGCTCAAACATACCCCAAAACTCTGAGAATAAAGGTTAACTGTGACCCAATTTCAGGTTTCTGGGGAGAACTTGAGGGGAACTAAAAAATCGAAAAATATAGGTGGCACCACCATTCTGCAAAAACTGATGTAACACCCCATGGTCAATATCCATGCTAAGAATCATGGTGATATATGCAATAGTTGTTCAGTAACTTGATCTTTTGTATCAAATGTTCCATTATTCTGGGGGGTACTTCAGAGCCAAATAGCTTGAAGAATATGGGTAACAGAGACCTTATTCCAGATTTCCAAGGAGATTTTTCATGGACCTTTCTGGATGTAAAGTTAGAAGATTTGAGGTCCAGTGGTTACAATTTGTGCCTTATTAACAGACAGACAGCCAGATGGCTGGTCGGACGACGGACAAAGAGTGATCGCTATAGCTCAGATGACTTAGCTGAGCTAAAAAAATTGAAACATATTTGTTAAAATAACAAAAAAGTCAGGTGGCCCCACCACTTTTTGAAAACTGACAAAACTAGTCATGGTCAATATTCAAGGCAAGATTCATGACAATCATTTCATTAATTATCAAGATATTGGATGTTTTGTATTATATTTTTGATTATTCTGGGTGTACTTTCAAGCCCCATAGTTCGGAGGATATAGGTCACAGTGACCTAATTTCAGGTTTTCATGATTTTTTATTGACCTCCTTGGATATTCACTTAGAAGTTTCTAGGACCAGCAGTTACGATTTGTGCCCTGCTAACGGACAGCCAGATGGACTATGGACAAAGCTCCATTCCTATACCTCAGTTGACTTTCAGTCAGCTGAACTAAAAAGCAAAGGCTCGGCAAAGCGCCGCATCCCCTCGCATGGGGCATTATAAGACTGGGTATATTATACAGTGTGAAAATGAGGACAGCTCTGTGGCCTTGACCTCTGACCCCAAACTCAATAGGGTTCTTCATCAGTTGGTGGGTGAGCCATATGAGCAAGATTAAAGGTTTTGGCAAAAACTAAAATGGGTCCAAAAGGTTTTTTAAGAAGTGGGTCTTGTGGCCGTAACTTTTGACCCGTGACCTTAAAACTGATAGGGTTCTTCATCCTTGGGTGGGTGAGCCATATGTGCAAGATGAAAGGATTTTGGTCAAATGGATTGGCTTATAATGGGTTCACAAGCTTCTTAAAGAAGGGGGTCCTGTGGCCTTGACCTTTGACCCTGTTACATCAAAATCAATAGAGCTCTGCATCAGCTGGTGAGTGAGCCATATGAGCAAGATTAAAGGTTTTGGCAAAACTGTTTGGCCTAAAATGGGTCCACAAGGTTTTTTAAGAAGTGGGTCTTGTGGCCTTGACCTCTGACCCCATGACCTAAAAATCAATAGGGTTCTTTATTTGTGGGTGAGCCATATGTGCAAGATAAAAGGTTTTGGTCAAACTGTTTGGTTTGAAATCGATCCACAAGCCAATTCCAGATGGAAGGACAGACAGACAGAGGGACCCACAAACAGAGGCGTTACTATATTCCCTCCTGCAACGAGGGGATAATAACAGAGCTCACAAAGGATATTTTAAGTAGACCTGTCCGATTTTCAGATTAACAGTTTCTAGACTAACATTTACAACAAGTATCCAAATAAAGGGTCAGCTGATCTCAAATTTCTGTTAAAATCAAATTCAATTAGAAAATTACAACTGGTACTGAACGCTTAACACTCTGATCCTCGTTTTGGATGGGCATATAAAAACTACTGTGTTTTGATCACATAATCACCCTCCAGCTAATTAGCAGCAATTAACAAACATAACAATCTCATTAACTGGACTTTAATTATAAAAATCCCTCACTGCCAGAATTTGAATAATTAATGTCAGGAACGCTCTCACAGGAACAAAACCTCCCGACAATAAAATGTTTGTTCACCTGACTAAGCTGAAGTCTCTGCCATGAATGTGTTCGTCTCTGTATGGAGCTGTTTAAATGTAAACTAAAAAGATGGTTTCCCATTGATTCCCATGTCTGTCATCCATTGTCGATCAAGAAAATCCCATTAACCTTCTATACAAAATAAAAATAGGCCAAAAAACTCAGACCCTACTGCAGACAGGTAACTGATAGTCTGCTGATGTTAACTAATAAGTGATTACATTAAAATAAGAAATAACTGTGTGGAACTGTTCAAACAGAGAGTAACTAAACTGTGTCACCAGAATTAAGCAACAGTTGTTGCTAGTGTTAGGCATTCGTTATAAAATCACACTCGATGATTGAAAGGATAAAACTACTGATGATCAATAATTAATCAGTCATTTACTGTACATTCTATATTACCATGAAATCTGCCATATAAAATTTGTCCAAACCATTCACAGAGCAACTTCAGTCTGACTTATACATCACACTGAAAGGTACAGTTGACGTATGGGTTATTGACACTAGTCTTGCTGCACCAGGTTCTGGGTATACCCTGTTCAATACTTCGTGTCCGATCTTTCATAAATCTCTGACAGAGATTACTTCTTTGCTTGTGCATGGATAATCGCTTGTAATTGATTTTGCTAAAATGCAACAATTTTAATCGATTATAAAAGAAAAGACCAATCATTGATATAATTGATTGATTGGCACACCACCAAAGTTGGATCAAAAAGTTATTGTATTTGAAGTAACTGTACACCAAAAATTGTTGCATAATGCAAATCTTTTCATTTACAGATTTATCTGTGTGCACAGCAGCTGAGAAGTTCAACATGCAAGGCTACAAAAGTGAGAATAAATCAAACTGTAGATATTTTTTTCTCCTACAGCACTAATTATTTATATTGCTGCTACCCTGTGACATACAACTGTCATTTGTGTCACCACCCTGAGCAAGCCGCTTGATTTCCACGGGGACGTCCAGGCACTGCTTCACAATCACTCCCTTATACTTAGTTTCAGGCAATGTTAAAAATACCCTCTCCACCATAATCTGTCTTTTGGGCTCTGTAGAACTTTTAAAGAATGTTACTTTTTACTTCTCTTCTTAGTTTTGAGTTTAAATCAAATCTAGACTCTTTTTCAGTAGGATAGAGCATATTTACTTCAAAACTTCACATAATTTACATAAAACACACTTGGCATATATATTAATCTTTGTGGCATGTCTTACGAACATCTCGGAAGTCTACATACCTATTTAAATCACAGATCAATACAGCTGTCAGGCTATAAAGATTAAGACTACCTGAACTTTGTATGTAGGCACATCCCTTTTGTGGAACCTGGTGGCATAATTGTTAGGACAATGGACTTGTGACTGCAAGGTTGTGGGTTTGAATCCCGTTAAGACCACCTTCCTCCCTAAGACTTCCGGCCAAAGTCTTTACCACAAGGGTCAGCCCTCTCCACCCAGAAGTGGATGGGTACTGGTAATGCATTGGCGGCAGGTAAAATGTAGAATGGTTAACCCTATTGCGTCTTCAAAGGCATGTGCTAGAGTATATACTCCCTATAGAGCAAAAATAGCTACTACAATGAACAGACCTGAAGACCAGGAAGGCAAAGTGTAAAGTCAGAGTGTTATCAGACTATAACCCCTACCTTTATCTTTTTTTCACTTAAAAGCAACATGACTATATTACTGCTAATTTTATAGCCTGATATCAAGCAAAATAAATGTCAACTTTTCATAACTAATGACATCACATGGGCCTTTGCAACGTCTTGGGTTCAGTAAGGGAGTAAGAATAACTGTAATTCTCCTTTTGTTACTACACTGAACATTCAGCAGAACAAGCAAGGAATGTTAAAGTTTCCCATCTACCAGAGTGTCACCAGTCACAAGTTAAATGTGCTGACAGTTTTAAAGGCTTCTTAACCTGGTATCTTAGTCACTCCCTGGGCTCTCTCTCTCTCTCTCTCTCTCTCTCTCTCTCTCTCTCTCTCTCTCTCACACACCGTTTTTGGTTCAAATCCCTGTTACATTGCTCTCAATCTGTCTAAGTATGACTGGTTCCATGCTGTGAAAATGGGAGGTCTTATCAGAAAAATTACCATAAATTTAACAAGTTATATCTAGAAATTTTCATGGCATCAGAGACGCCATAGTATCCCAAGACAATTAACTCATACCCCCTTCCAAAATAGGCCCCCTCATTTAGAAGCATAAACTGTAACTTGAGAAGGCCAAGGTCAACAGGGTTTCTTCAGGTTTGATCTCTAAAACCAAGGTCAAGGTCACTTATCTCTCAACAAAAAATTTGAGATATTGGTGGAAATATTTTATTTTGTGTCAAATTTGAAGGAAACAAATGCAGTACTTCAAAAGTTAGGGGGTAAACAAAAATCCTATATATATGTCAATTTTACCTTAAAGACCAAGCTGAAAGTCCCCAGTCTTCAAACAACTCTAAGATACTGGTGGAAACAATATGTGTATCAAATTTGAAGAAAGGAAATATACCTCCATGAATAACCCATATCTATACATATGCATAATATGAAAGAAATCTGTCAATTAGTTTTTGACTTATAATGCTCACAGTACTGTCACGTGGCAATGATAGGGGGTATTAAAAGGTGCAAAAACGAGAAAAGTACAAAAAAGTGTAGGCCACTTGTGAAGACAAAGCTATCCAAGATCTTTGGTCAATTTGATTTTTGGACCAATCTATGCATCCCTTGCCCTTAGTGAGATATTTCAGATTCTGTGTGATTTTCACCAAATATGGAAATATCAAAGGTCGAGGCCACTCTCATGGCAAATGTCATGACCCCAGATTAAATATACCTCATCCAAAGCATATATGCACAATATGAAAGAAATCTGTCTATTAGTTTTTGACATATAATGCTCACTGTACTGTAAATTTGCAATGATGGGGGTATTAAAAGGGAAAAAAAAAGACAATATTTTGAGTCACCAGTTTCTGGTACATGACAATGACATCCAAGATCTTCGGTCAACTTGATTTTGATCCATGCAAGCTCCCTTGAGATATTTAAGAATTTGTGTGATTTTCACAAAATAATGACCTATTCAAGGTCAAGGTCACTCTCCTATTGCAGGTCATGACCCCATTTTAAATACATCTCATCCTCTTACCCATATCTATGCACATATAATGTTTGGTAAAGATCCATGAAATATTTTTTGAGTGATTGCACAGACAAGATTTTAGATGTATCTGCTGCAGCAGCAGGACAGTCATAAAACCATAGTATCCCCAACTTTGTCTGGGGATACAATTAGGGGTCTAAAACCTGGATATTCATTTGTTTCTGCATCTATGGGCAGAGCACAGGACTCAAAGCTGGGAGCTTGTGGGTGTCCTGGTAGGCCAGCACCTAGGGTGAATGCTCTGCTGGCTTAATGTGAAGCCATGCCCCATGGCCCTGTTCCACTCACAAACAAGTGCTCCTTTCAGGAATTCCTTAGTGGCATGACCCAGCAATGGGGCTGATTATATACCCAGGGCCTGCATGTGCAGTAATCATCAGGCCTGGTTAACAGCAGGGTATGAATGAATCATGTGCTACCACCCTGTCATGTAGTCTGAAACCAGAATGGAAATCTGCAGATGTACATACTTAATGAAGCTGACCTGCACCAAAAATATGAAAAAAAAAGAAACTTTGGAGTCAAAGCTCATTCTGAGACTCTGGGATCCTTCATATGGGATTCCAAAATCCCTGGGTGTAATACAGTTAGGGTTATCCACATTTATCACTCATATGGTGATTTATTTTAAATTTACCTTGGGCTCGATTTGAACCCTGTAATATCAGCACAGGTCATTCTGAGCGTATCGTGTAGAACTGACACGCTCATTCAATTGTACATTCTCATTGGCTGTAGTTAACATGAAGAGGAAAAGCTCTTCCCACGACAGTCTCACTCCACATACTTGTGCCAGGGTCGCATTTGTATGACTAGTAGCGTTTTTTCATCACCGCGAGTGACCTCTTTATGACCCTAAACCTCTCCATCGGGACCAAAGGAACACATCTTCCAGCTCATACAGGTGATCATGTGTCTATATTTAGAAGCAGGGGCATATATAGTGTCATAATTAGGGGGCTTAATATGCAGTTGCTTCCTCTTGGACAAAATAGCACAATAAGGCTGGTCGTAAAAGCCATTCCATCACTCCCGTCAGTTGCCTAAACTACTTCCTTTTTTAATAAACAAGGCCTTGTTTGAGCTCAGTGAACTTAGTCCCTGATTCAACACTGACCAATTATCTCTTCAGTTTTTCTCTGTTTCAAACTTTTCAGGAGATTAAGATAATTTGTTAACAGTTCCAACCCTTGACCTGTAGATGGTGCTGTTTGATGGCATGTACCCAGGGATTAACATGAAAGCAGGTGACTTATCCTTGTTAATTCTGATTTCAGTATTTTATATTTGAGGAAAGTTTACAAACAATGTGAGCAGAGCATGAAGTATAAGTACTGATCAGAGGATAAAGCAAGGGTCAGGGCCTGACTGAATATATTTCTGGCATTCTCCTGCCATCTACAGGTAAATTTCATAACTAACTGTATCTGTGCCAGTCATACAAACTGTGCAATTTATAGACATGACAAAACTTGTACAAAATAATACTTTGTGCCTCCTGCAGATCATTAAACCCAGAACATCAATATTTTTTTCATGGCTATCCCTATAGATCGGATGACTTTAAGTTAGCTGGGCTGAAAATGGAGGGAAAACTCAAAGGGTTACAAACTTTAGCCAAAAAGGATTTTGCTTAAAGCACAAATTTAAATGCCATACTCTATGTCTGGAGACAACATAAATAAAGGAAAAATAATTCCTGTATAGACAACTGGAATGACTCAAAAATTTTATAAATTCTTCCTTGGTGCAGATCATGAGGAAGATTTACACAGGTGAAAACTCAACCTAAAAACATCATGATAGTTACACCAGTAAAAGGTATCCTTATTACTCTTTAATCAGACATCACATCAGAGATAAAGGTAAACTCCAGTCCCACACCTTTACCGTCATTAGAAAGCTCAACCAATTAACGGACAGGTAAGAAACCTGGGCAGGCCCGCCTGATTTATTCCTCACTCCGGCATTACTTCCATGGCTTCTGGCCTTATCACTTTAGTGTTTCCCCTTCCACTCTCATATAAAGCTGCCAGCAAATTAACGGAAACTCAGAGCTAGGGCATGGTGACCTATTCAGCGCTTGATATTCAGAATATGACCTGTCTGATGGCCGTATTGATTGTGCCGGCCCCGTCCCTAATAGCATGTTACCAATTATGTTGACAGTCTATCCTTGACTGTGTGCAGACGATAACACAGCATCGTTATTCCGCTTTAGCCACGGCCCTCAGCCCGGAAACCCTGCCTCATTCCGGGTCTTTCCGGCTGATGAATGGATGGCATTTCAACTGGGACATCTGAGGAATACTAAGAGATCTATGGTGAAGATTTATTGGCCGGAGTGTTATCATATAAAGGTCCTCACTTACCCACCCAGGGGGATACCAAATGTTCTAATCGGGCTGCCTTGATCGAGCTCAATTCCATCCAGTCTGTCGACCACACCTGAATACTAAGCCAGCTGAGACTGTCTGGGAACTCCTGACGCAAACTGCTGGCAGCAGTACTAGCCCCTACTGTGACAAGTCTTGAACAGTCTCTGACAGTGGGGCTGTAATTTTGACTCCTACTATCTACATCTAAACAGGCAGTGTCTACAGCAGGATATTAATAAAGTGATATTTCCTGCTGAAAACCAGGCTGTCAAGCAATAAACTCTTAATCCTGAATCCTCTGTGATCCTGAATGTTACATTATCAGTTGTGAAAACTAATGTAAGCATTGCCAAGTGACCCTGTTGATCAACTGGAAAGAGACAAGCCTACATTTCTTTTACCTACAGTCATAGTCCAACCTGCTGGTACCAAGACCCCTGAAGAGTAAACAGTTTTTTATCTCATATGGAATACTAGAATAGAATCAGGAATTTTCACAGGGGAAGGGGTTAAAAATATTTAAAGAATTTGTGAGTGATAAATTCCAAAACCTTAAGAACACAACAATTATTTGTAGGATTTTACAACCTATTGAACAGAGAACTCAATTTTTCCTCCATGATGGCATCTCAGTGTGCTGGAGCATACAGCATGATTAACAGAGTCTTAGGTTCCTTTAGGCTTTTTTTTATTTATTTAATAAATTTCTAATATTACACCATGCAAACCCATGAAATTATTGACTATGCAGCATTTTCAAAGGATACAGATTTCTCTTTAAATCTTATATTTCATTTCATTTATAAATTTCTGCTTAATGGTTGTGGGTTTACTCATGACATCATGCAAACCAATAAAGGTATCAACCCTACTCCATTACTGAATAATATTTTTTTAATTTAAATTTCCATTCTTTTAACCAATAAAATGATTTAAAATCAAAACAGTTGATATTCTGTATCATCACAGTATCATACTTTCACTTGGTCAGATGAGTCATTGCAGTCAGCTGAACTTTTTTCTACAGCAGTTTAATGAGTCTAAAATGAGTGAGAGCGGATCTTTTTGTATACATGTCTGGTTACAGACAGGATTACAAGTACTATATACTAACCTCTGCCATCAAGGTGATGTATTAAAACATTTCTCACTGACAGTTGGTCTGCCTTTGTAAAAGATTATTTAACAAGTTATTGATCTAGGGATTTCAGGTTTTTTATGGAATGAGGCCTTGTGGTTTGTAACAAGGCAGACCTGGCTGAATTTTGAGATTTGCATTTTAGACTGAATTCAGATTTTAATTTTTGATATTACCTGTACATCAGTCTGGACTCTAAAAAAATACTACCAGCTAGTGACATCTGGTGGCAGAACTTGTTAATTAATTGTCTAGCTTAAAAGTTCAAAATATGTTTCAGATATTGGGTTAAAATTCACTTTTACTGAACTTTGCTGTGTTTTTATAAAAATACATGTGCTGCTAAGCCAATTTATTCCTTTGAAAAAGGTTATTTTTCTTTCTTTCAAGAGACACACAAATAATCTTTATAATAATGACAGATACAGAATATTATACCAATCTATTTCTTCAAGAATACATGATCAGTAATCTGTGTCAACCAACACAAATGCCTGTAACACACTTTTGATTTAATAACAAGCTCAGAGAAAAGTCCCAGAAATTTATAAATTTAATATAAAAGTGATGAAGCAAATCTGAACTTTCAGCGTGTTCAAGATTTAGGATGTTATTTCATAGATAATATAAAAAGATATATATATATATCTTTAAAAGATATATATCATTCTATAAACTGAGTAGCACAGTGAATTTTCTTTCAGGTGTTACACTGGAGTGTCATCTTATAAAATTAAACTAATTTTAAATCACTATATCATTCAGAATTCATCTATTCCATCTAGTAGTGATGTAAATGATATTTATCAATTTTGCAATTACATGGATCTGCTACTGAGTGAGACTAAATGGAACATTATTTATAGAGTAATAAAAGATGGTGACACACTGTCAATGTCAAGAACATTTCTTCTGAATGAACATAGATAGAATTTCCTTGTGTTTATGCTTGTAAAGTTGATGTCAAGGCTAGAATACCAATCTTGACTGACCAGAGACTGAGCAAGCCAAATCCTAAGTGAGGATCATGAACAATGTGATCCTGAATCAAGATTCAGTACACAGAGGAACCTGTCTGTAAGACCAACTGTCTTAAAGAACCATCCCTCTATAAGGCCAACCTTGAGTGAATTGAAAACATTTACACTGGTTACAACTGACCCATCTAATAAGACCACTCCTTAATTAAGATCATTTTTAGCCCATCCCAAGGTTTGTCATATAACACAGGTTTCACTGTACCTAAGTTCTGCCTGTCCACAGCGTCACCCTGGTGGTCACTTCAGTAACTAAAGCACAGACTCTCCCAGTTGTGTCAGTGAAAACAGTGAAAAAATAATTACCTCCTGTTCATATTGATCTACACCATTGTGACCATTGTAAAGAATCTGTTAAATGATATCATCACCATCACTGGAACCCCATTTTATAACCTGAATCTCATATTTAAACACGAGGAAATTTTGTAAAATCTCAAAAGCTGTCTGATTGTTAAAAGCAGGGGGTAACAATACATCAAATAATCAATGCACTGAATTGCAAACCCTCATTTAAATTGTAAATGATTTTATATAACTGCAAACTGAATTGTTTTGATTATTTTTTAATTAATGCACCACCCCAAACCCTCAGTGAGCTGTCAACTTTGATGGAGCATACTGCAAAGTCAAGACTATTTACTGTGGAACTTTGGAAAAACAGTTCATAATTATTATATATTTGATGATAACAGAGAGATAAGGACAGACAGAGCTGATCACTTTATGTCCCATTCTCCTGAGGGCAGAATATGTTTCAACTAGATCTTAATTTTTTTCTAATACTAACTTTTTTAAATTTAATAAATTTTACATTAGCATTAAAACTATAATGTCCCCCAGTGTACAGGTAGGAATTACAACACCTCTGCATATACATTCAGGACAAACATTCATTTCCCATGGGCGGTGGTGGGGGGGGGGGGGGTTATGAGAATAACTGTACACCTGTAGGAGCAGGGGATCTCCCCCACAGCTCACCTCCAATGACCAGAAGTGGTTTGCCTGCAGCTGGACAATGCAAGTGAATACAAAGAGCCTCAACAAAATTCAATAACTAGCCTTATTTTTAAAAAATTCAATAACTAACCTTATTTTTTGGGCTTTCACTTTCAAATTTCAGATTTAAACAGATTAAATACTTATATTTACATGCTGTGAAAATTTAATCAACAGTACATACAAGATAAAAAAAAAAAAAAACGCTCTGAACACAGCAAGTGACCTCCCAGGGACCTTCCACTCACTGTCACACACTGTGAGAAATGGAAGGATTCTTAAGGTTTGGCAAGCTGCCAAACACCCTGCAAACTTACTCTTTGTAAGACAAAAATCTGATTGGCTCAGTGTGTAAACAAAGATGCTTGCACCCATGCAAAGCTCATTGTGCAGCACTGCAAGACAGGAAATTTGCAAACAATGGGGGATAATTAACTGACTTCAGGCCACACCAGCAAGTTAGTATAGAAACTGTCCTGAAAGGTTGGGGGGGGGGGGTAAATATTACGCAGGAGGAAATTCCACAGAGACAGCACCACCTGATGGCAAAACCTGATGGACAACCATGGTTTTGTGAGCGGTTACAGCGGGCGAATAGTTGAGCATAGCGTAACCGCTGCTTATGAAGTGTAGATAAAAACGTGCCAGATTCAAAAAAGGGCAAAATTTAAGGTACTGATTTTAATATTATTTTAATAACTTAAAAAAAATACAATATTCGGATCTATTTTTGGGTATAGAATTCAACCTTGATTAAACAGTTATATACCTGAAAAAAAGATCTCTATCTTCAAAAATTTTCATGTTAAGTGAGTAAATATCTCTCCTGATTTTTTACAAAGTGCATTATGTTTGGGCCAATAACTTCAAGAAATTACACAATATGGACTTAATTTCTGGCATGAATATGGATAAGATATATGAGAATTTTTATGGTGAATATTAAGAAAAACAGATCAGTGGTTTTGATTTTAGACAGTCCTGTAGTGCCTGTTTTTTTATTGGAAAATTAAGTTTTTCCTTAATTCCTTTAAGGAACAAAGTCGCAATGACCCAGATTTTGGTTTGGTAGGAGATTTGGGGGACATCTAACAGTAAGCTAAATTTTTATCCATAGATCTAAGGCTTTCAAAGTGTGCCAGTCTAATGGACGGACAAAATGACAGACGGACAACAGACAATGGAACATTTAAATACAGCTCACATGACTTATAGTCTGCTGAGCTAAAAACAATCCTCCTGACAACAGAAATTATACAGACTATACAAACACAGCAGAAAGGACCTGATACTGGGTAAATGTGCTAATTAGTAGCAAGTGGCTGGGTCTGTCAATGCTTATGACGTTAACTGCCCTCCTTATACACAGGTCACTTAATGCTGCAAGACCTGCAAATGGAAAAGCTGTGTTGTCACTCCTGTTTTTTTTAATGGTACACCAGCACTTCAAACCAGACAAATGACTTCAGATTACTATTCAGGGACTAGGAGGAATAGAGCAGACCTGAATACACTTTGTCTGGAAAACACTTAAATTATGACTGAGGAAATATGATTTGGTTTCATTTACCTGGTGGCAACATATAATAAATGAAGCTAAAATTATTGCCACTAGATATGTACATGGAAACAGTACTGTATAAACAGTATACATGTATGTATGGAAAATTAAATTTATACAATACTCACCTGGGTTTCACAAACATTCCTTCAACCAATCCTGAAACCCAGTCCCATACAACAAAAATTTTGTCCATATTTGTAAACAAACTCAAAAGGAAGAATCATGATGATGATAACTGTGGTCATTTTAAAATTTAATTATACTTTTTTCAATTATCCACTTTATCAGTTATTTATTTTTTATGATATTTCTCTAAAGTTTATGAAATATGCTGTTACCATGTGTACTGAACATGAATACATTAAACAGAAGTCTCACACTGCCCAAAATTAGTTTTCATCTCCACACACTGTGAAGGAACAATATTCTCTGGAATTTACTATAAATTAGCAAACAATATTTGATTATATTCATTGAAAATCACACTGGCAGACCTGTACATTTAAAATAAATTGCTTTAGACTGCTAATGACCTACACCATGACAACAGTTGCAAATGTCCTTTCAAACGACTGGGGTTGCTTATATATACATGTACATGTTAGGTGCACATAAATTTGACAGACTGAATTGAAGACCATTGCTTAACAACAACATTCATACACTTTCACGGTGTTCACATAACATTCGATCTCTGCGGCCGATGGCGAAGCCAGGTTTCTGTTGTGTTGCTGCCCACCAAAGGGCTAACTGGGGTTATAGCACGATACAATCTGTTACTCTTAGAAAAGATATTGAATAAAAATATTTCCTACGGTTTTAACATACCAATGTTCACATTATGTTGTGTGTCAAAAGACCTGTAAAAAAAATAATCATTCTCGAAAGCATGAAGCACCTGTAACATCAACAACTGATTTATCAATTTGTCCAGGGGGAACTGAAGCATAAACAGCCTGGCAGTCATCTTGAATTCAGTTGCAGTCCTGTATTACGTTTTAGGCCTGTGTATGATTATGTTCATATTTTCACTTCCTTAGTGAAAATAGTGCTGAGAATAGAACAGTTATGTTTTTCAGTGGTCAAATATACAATACACATAAAATGTACTGATCATTTATCAATGGATATATGTTAAATCTGTTAGTTGTGTATATCACAGTTAACTGCAGGGGCGATCCAAGGACTCAACATTGTGTTAGTCACTAAAAATAGTAATTGAGGAGTCAATTCATATGGGCTATATCGATCCAAAAATTATTAAGTGTTACACATATATGGTCACTTTGCTTGTTCATAATCCCTATGTGCAAAGTGTGGTAATTTGTTTTAATTAACAATGGTCTGACACCCCCCCCCCCCCCCCCCCTTGCATTAAGCAGGTATCCAAGTCGGAAGGACAGCTTTTCGTTTAACTACAAGCAGAAACTGAAGGAGAAATTCTGTAATGTAAACATGTGATTAATTAGTATATAACATGACAAGAAATCTCATGGTCTCTTTTTTCACATTTAATCTTGCAAGGTTTGCACAATGCATGTTTTTTAATCATCAGTTCTGAAAATTGTAAATACAAATTGAAAAGCAAACAGACGAGAACGTAAACAAATCACCCATGCAGCTGTTGGTGATAACACTCCATTAAACCCTATATCTCCGTGTAAATTCCAGCTTAGGATTTGTCAATAATATTGCTGAATCAATTTTGCAAAACTGTTCATTAATGACTAAGCCGGGCATAGAAATATGTTGCAGATTCACCAAAACCCCCGGCCTTATGTTGAGCCACAAAATCACTTGGCGTCACTGGCAACTCCGAGGTCTGCGCCTCAGGCACCAGCTGGCCACGACATCAATACTGTGGTCAAGGCGAACTCACCTGGGGTCAGCTGAGAGTGCAGGTGCCCTGGAAGCTTATTATTGCAGCAGGTGTGCTCGTGGACAATGGCCTGATGATCCTATCAAACACAACAAACACGTTGCGGTTTAAGCGCAGACCGCCTAGCTCGATACACTTCCGGTCTGAGGTGACGACGCACGCGCACTTGTGATATAATCTGAGGACAGGTTACGCTGGATTACACAAATGGGGAATCCCCGTCAGTGATCGCCTATCCTGATTACGTAATCGCACGCGTGTGGCTTTTTTGGCGGGAAATACTACAGTTGTTCATTTCAGCACGTAAACAGGATTTTATCAGCAAGATACGAACCCACCATTGGGTACGTGTAACTACACACGATGCCTGAATAGTGAAAGTCACGGTGTTTGTAGTTTGCGTGTTATTCAGAGCTGTTTTCAGTCATGGAGGGCAGTCTGATTTAGCCGAAACATTCCCACTTTCATTATAAGCCTATTTTGCACAATAATACACATTTTGCTGTAAGTACTACTAAAATTAGGCTATTCTAAGCGACTTCAGTTCAGTAATAGGCCCACGTTTTAGAAATATATAGGCCTACTATTTTTAAATGTATATTGATGTTTTTCTAATGTTTTTTTTTAAATAGGCCTACTACTGTATTGACTTCAAAATGTATCTAGGCCTTTTGCATTCCCTTATATGTATTTTACTTATTTAGTACTGTAGGCTTATTTTATAAGCCTATATATGTATAATACCGGTATATGGATTGTTCAAGATGTGTTCATGGGCGTGTGTACGTAGGCCTACGTATACATGCATATAGGCCTATATAGGCCTATCTGTTGTGTTTACAGATGCATGGCATATGATTGGGATTTAGGCTAACTTTGAAATGTAATAAAATCTGATAAAATTGATTTAAATATGAAATTCAATAAAATTGCAGCTTAGAGTTAGGCCTACACTGGAATAGGCCTATAGGTCATACTGAACAACACAAAATAACTCCCAGAACATTTTATACATTTTTAGTGAAAGTGTCAGCTTATGCGATGGTGTCGTGTCGTCCGTCGTCTGTACGAGCTAACGTACATCACCAAATTTTATGCAAAAAAAATTGTCACTTAAAAAAATCTATGAGATTTTGCTTATTTTTTGCTATCAGCATTTACTTTTTTATAGGGGAAAAAGTGAGAAAAAAAAAACACTTTAAAATCTTCTCCGAAACTGTCCAACCAAAATGTTCAATATTTCACAGGTTATAATCTCTGAAACAATCTCTCTCGAGTTTGTTCGAATGGTTTCAATTCGATGAATTTTGAGTTACAGGAAGCTGAACTTAGTCATTTGGCCAAAGGAAAAGGATACTAAAATTACAATATCAGAAACGGCTGGAGCTATCTTTACCAAATTTAATGCAAATGTTGGTCACATATGACTCGTAGGCCTACCGGTATATGGATTTGAGGTATTGCTGGCGCCACCTGCATCAAACCGATTTTGAGAGGATCGTCGGTCATTAGTTACATTAAACCCTAATTTCTTAGGAATAGCAGAGGCTAGCATCCCCAAAATTAATGCAAAATATCATGCAGTGGCGTCAATTTGTCTTCCAGGGTGGGGGGGGGGTGACTTTGTATATATATATTTATATATATATATGTATATATATATATATAATATATTACTTTTATAGCGTATCTGAGTGACATATACAACTATATATATATATATATATATATATATATATATATATATATATATATATATACGATATTATATATATTTATATATATACTTATTTATATATATATATATACTTAATTATATTTCAAAATAATTATAATATTATAATATAAAATAAGTTATTTTGTGAATTGTAAGCAAGGTTTAGCTATAACATTTTAGTTAATGGATTCAAAGCTTTGAATTCTATTTATTAATATATTTCTTTTGCAATATTATAATATTATTCTCTGAAGAGTGGGGGGATGATTACATTGGCCATCCGCCCCCCCCCCCCCCCCCTTGCCAAAAAGTGGGGGGTATATATACCCCCCCATCCCCCCTATATTGACGCCCCTGAAAATATCTGTCACATATCATATGTTGTGGGATTGAGCATTTTGTGGCACCACCTGCGTTAACTTACATTTCACGGAGAAAAAGCTAAAAACAAAACTTTGAAAATATTCTTCTCCGAAATCATTCAGCGATATGGTTCAATATTTTACAGAAATGATCCCAGAGATAAGCTCTCTTGTTGTTCAAATGGTTTGTTTTTGATGAATTTTGGCGGAGTTATAGGAATTGGAATTAGTCATTTGGCCAATTAAGCATACTGAAATAACAATATCAGAATCGAGTAAGGGAGTAAGTATGACCATGTTGTGTGCATATGTTTGTGACAAGATTCATATTTGAATTTGAAGTTTTTCTTGCGCCACCTCCATCGACCTGTTTTTTACGGACAAATAATTTAGGCTTCTTTCAGAATTTTTTTTATTTTATGATGAAACTTTCATGCTGAATCATTTAAGTTTTCACAAGAATTATCTAAGGGTTTGATTCTTTCAATTGTAAAAGAATAGATTTGGTTAATTTTTTTTGACAGAGTCCTAGAAAGCTGCATTTGAAATTGGTCTTGTGGCAATTAGTAAGCCTATTTCAAATACGCTCTTTACACAGCGCTTTACCTATATATATAGGCCTATATCGTAAGCGCTGTTTGTTTTGACCTCGTATCCTGAATCGCTACACCAGAGGGGAGCACTACTTTGGTCCAATCAGATGAGACCCTGTGCTGGAAGACAAAACGGGTTTTCACCCAAGCGAGGAATACGAGGAGCCAATGTTGTTCATTTCGTTTCGAGTGACAGCTCATCGCCCCGGCATCCGTTTGAAAAGGCCACATGCAGGCTCAGAGAGAATGGCCCTACATTTGGTTTGCACAGGTCCTTGTGTATATAGGATGCCCGGCCGGTGAGCTGTAAGTCAATCGAAAGGTAACAACTTAGGCTCCGTGCACACCTCGCTGGCTGGTTTCAGTTTTGTTGACAACGGATACATGGCTACGCTAACATAGTCGTAATGTCATGATCAAATTGGTCGATGATGCGAGGACGCAGAGGGAGAAATTAAAATTCGACCTTTTCTTTAGTAAGAGTAACCATAAAAACTGTCATCAAGCGGCGCTTGAAGCGCAGCTCTGGGCGAAGCCATGATGCCTGTCGAGTGTTTGTTATAACTGGCATTTGGTTGGCTGCTAGTCACATCAGCAGTTTTTTTCAGCAGACAGACAAACTACCTTGTGTCTAGGTGTATCATAAACGGTCAAATCAGGCAGCATGAAAATCAGTATAGCTTCTTTAGAAACGCAAGATTTGCGCTGTCTCGGATGCGTAATTTCAAATTGAGGACTATACTATAGTCGTCTTCAGCAAAGCCGTTGTTTCAACTTCTGTAACATGGCACATAAATTATTCTTAGGTGGCCTTTGTTCAAGTTTACTTAAACTTGTTGGGCAGAATTATTGGACCTTTAACAATGAAAAGACAACATCCATTATTATTCTAAATATTCTGATGAACAATCTTATGGATATGTCAGCCTGAAAAAAGCATTGTAGCCAAAGTCTTTCAGTGTGTGTTAACAGATTTACCAACAGGCCAAGATTGTGTCTGTATCTATAAATATCTTGGCAGACGGACAATTATTTCAGATTT
Source organism: Sipunculus nudus (assembly GCA_026874595.1). Lineage (NCBI taxonomy): Eukaryota > Metazoa > Annelida > Sipuncula > Golfingiida > Sipunculidae > Sipunculus > Sipunculus nudus. Next base: position 10,471,049 of record CM049314.1, on the reverse strand, counting down.
GGCAACAGGCCAAAGGTCAGTCTGGATGTTGTAATGTAATATGTCATAATTTGTAATATTCTGTTAGTAGTTCGCACATGTATGTCTACATAAGTTTTTATAATATGTGACAGAGATTCTTTTTCTGTTGGACTCTAGATGGACTCGACCTGATTTCTCAAGTAATTAGGCCTATATACCTCCGAGTCTGAGTACAAGTCCGAGCCTAGAACCCTCGAGTTCTTGCAAGTCCGAGTCCCCCAAAAAAGTGGACTCGAATCTGGACTCGATTCCAAGTCCGAACCGAGTCTAAGTCTGGACTCGAGTTCCACATCAATGGCTCGGATGTTCAAAAGAGAACCCCCCCCCCCCCCAACTCCCCTTATAACATGTTTTTGACTTATATATAGGTCTATATGCATGTTTGCAAGGAATCAAATCTGGATCGAATATCGAACAAATCAACATAATCGTGAAAAAATATTAAACCATCGTGAATAAGACGACCAGTGAAATCAGATGAACAGTTATGTAGCTGGTTCGTATATAGGTCTATATGCAACGTTTAATTATATGTCATCCATGCCATATATATATATAGTTGAAGGCAACCGATTCACATGCAGGATACGGATATACTGACGTCTATATATAACCTAACATGAATTATATGACCTCTAAAACAATTTGGTTCAATATTTTACCAATTTAATTGATTGAAATTATATATTTTAAGATTATACCAACACATTGCATGGTTATTCCAACCGACATGTTGTGTTCAATATTTTACCAGTTTAATTGATTGAAATTATATATTTTAAGATTATACCAACACATTGGATGGTTATTCCAACGACATGTTGACCAAACACATATTTAATCAAACCATTTGGTTATTTCACCTATTTATATTGGTTAATAGATAAATGAACAGATTGATTGAATGTTTGACCAGTCTAATTGTTTAAACCGAGTTTTTGTGTATTTTGCCTCTCATTTGTATGCACTGACCAGACCGATTGGCCATTATATGACACGTGACACACTTGACACACGATAGTGATCCTTGCATATATCATACAAGCAATGCATATATTATGATTCTCGTGCCTGCATGCATACAGTTTACATATAGCAGTGGCGGATCCAGAAAGGCAAGAACAGGTGGGTGCTAATATGGGGTTGGTGGTTAATCGTTATTATTAAATCTAAGTTCTAAAAATTTTGTTTGGTGAATTCAATATATATATATATATATATATATATATATATATATATATATATATATATATATATATATATATATATTTGGAATTTTTAAAAATTTGCAATGTAAAGAGGACATTTTGAGGCACCTGTCATAAAATATGACAATATGAAATATTTTTCTCTTAAATGGTTTTGCGAATGCAGTTTATTGTTATCACATAAAGTTCTAACAGTGGAAAATATCATGATATAATTGCTGGGGAATAATTTATAGGATATATGAAAAATAAAAACTTATAACGATTAATTGGAAAGGAGAGATATGTCTCAGCTCAAGTGTGTGGGGGTTGGGACAGGGGGTGATCACGGTTTGATCCAACGATTTGCCGGGACTTTTGCTTCCAGCATGATGTCTTTTGCTGGGGTAGACATGCAAACTGCGGCCCGCATCTTTTGCACGGCGATTTAAATTTATGCAGTCGAAATTTAACTTCTCGCATCGAATATTGCCTTTACAGTGCAATTTTCATTGCTATGTAGGCCTACGTTGGCAAAGCCTATATAGAGGAAATATTTTCAGAAGATTGTTGAATCTACGGAGAAAAAATTTTGCCTTTTCTTTAAATGAAATATATAACGTCAATGTTATCTATGACTGTTTTTGTGCAACAGTTATCTAAACTATAAATGTGTGGGTGTTTTTATTAGTTTTATCTAGTAAATTTAGCATTTTATCGAAGCAGCCCTCAAGAGAACTAGCAGATGTTCAATGTGGTCCCCAAGAAGAAAAGTTTGCCCGACACATTTAAAGTAATCTTTATATGACATCTGGGTCTGCATAATCTCCTGCCTGGCGGTTCGGGGTTTACCATCACCATGCAGTGTACCATCACTCTCCCCGCAACTACGTTTAGTCTGTCAGCCAGACCTTGAAAATGAGGCCTATCGATATATAAAGAGGGGCAATTGCTATCATTATTCTTATAAAAGACATTGATCTATAGATTACAAAAATGCATGATAGTAGATTGGAAGTACGTGGTAGTTTCTGTAAAATATGAGCCTGTTTCCATGGCAACCATGGTTATTCTGGCAGTAATTATATCTGAAACTTATAAAGAAGTCCATAATTTTGATAGTTTTGTATATAAAAGGATGAAATAAACTCCAAAATCCATCAGAAGAAAAAGATTTATTTTTAATAATATGTTGTACACACAAAATAATTTGCATATTTGGCTATATGCCAATATATGTAATTTTTATAGTAAAATTCACATTTTCCCCCAAATATATGTTCCATTCCTGTTGTTGTTTCTTTATACATAAAATAAACACTTTCAGCTTATAGTTTATCTTGCTGGACAGGAAATGAAATATGCAATACATTTATGTTTGATAATCATTATTATTCATCATATTTAAAAGAAAACTTGTGTTTAATTAAGTGTCATTCATTGTCTTTGAAATTGTAGTATGTCCTTTAAAAATTTAAGGTTTGGTCAACAATTAAATGTTGGCTATTTTGACCTTTAGAGCAAAATCAGTTAAATAGGATTTTTAATGAAAAGATATATCGTTGTGTGTGGGGGGGGGGGGGGGGAACAAAACCAATTAAAAAAAAGTCACCCTCTTTAATGGGCTCACTCTGTCGCACTTCCGGACAACCAGTTTGTTTAGACATGGCGGCCAGCACGGTGAGCAGTGCCCGCGACTGACATCAAACTGAGCATGTTTGTGTTCCTGGACCTGGTATGGACAGATATTTTTGTTAAAACCTTCTTATCTTGTGTTATGTGATACTTAGAATTGTTTTACACAAAGTTCATTTTCGGAATCCATGACAAGACGGAGAACAAGTACAGCCACAGGTTGACGCTGAAAATAGCTGTCACTGTGTATCAGAATGAAAATGAGTCAGTTTGAATAAAATATACATATTTAGGCGCGATTATAGAACACCTCACGCACCTTATTTTGAGCGAAACTACGGATACACGTTAAATTTTCCAATAACAGACTTACTCTTCTGTATGTTATTTGGGAGCAACTGTAGAATTAGTACCTACTGGAAATGGCCTTAGTAAAGGAAAAAATTCTTGGTATCGGTGCCTAGTATTGCCTATGTGGTTTTTGTCTGTTGTTCATATGTCAGCTGTGTCCCTGCCCTGTGGAGAACCTGTAACGAGAAATTCATGATTTATAAGTAGACATAACATGCAATTGAGAAGCTTTTCACTAGGTCTCGGACCAGATCGAAACTCTCGATAACAATTAAGTCCTTTGTGCTATCAATGCATCATGCAAGATGAATTGGAATTTAGGGGTCAAGTGGGGCTATTAAAGTCTATGGCAGAACTATAGAAACCAGGCTACAGCCTTCGCCAGTACCCTATGCACAACCGTTGTCGCATAAATTGTTTCCTGACAAAGGCTGATACATCTTATTTTCCTGAGAAATTCCCGTATTTCATTTTGCTCATAACTGGAGTCTATTATATAAGAAGAAGAGGGGTTCAGGGAACCTTAAGCTAAATTCTCCTGTTCAAATAGTAAATGGTTCCCCATTTTCACGATAGATGGGGCTTCAATCGCAGATATAAATGAACAAAAATCACCCTTGCTGGTATCTGGTCTTCACAGCTCACTTAGTAGCATGCAGGGCCCCTGTTCTGAAGGTCGTAGGTTGGATTTCCAATTAAAATAGGGACCGAGAAGAGGCAGTTTTATTTATATTTTCCTGTTCCTCTGAAGCCCGCGTTCTATTGTGGCTTCAAATCTACTTTTGAGAATTGTTCATAGTTCTTAAAATGAGTTAGCGACGTCCAAGCACTTCGCGCTGGACATCGCCAAAGCTAAAAACAATTAACCCTCAGCTGTTTGTTAACTGCATGCCACTATAAGTCTATAAGGTACTCTGTTTTGCGCTTCCTGGGACAGGTGGAGTCATTGGTTAATTTGTAAACCCTCACCCTTGAAATATATGGGGAAAGCTGTGATGTGCATACAAATGCCTCAAGGGCGCAACACAATGTGTGGATGACTTAGGCAGGAAATGCACATAAGCCAAGTGGTGTAAAGAAGCAGAGGGAGAAAACATGACAAATACGAGCATGTTGAATCGTGTGAATAAAGGATAAATCATACCTTATTACAGGCTAAGATATAAGTGAAAAGGCTATAGGATACAATTAAAGTACAGAGGAGTAAGTTTGATCTATCACTGGAACACTTTACATGTATCCGTTTGTGGATAAAGGTGTCCTGACCAGTAGGTACTGATTTTAAAGTCCCACCGTTAATTGTATCCTATATCTGTCTCTTGTATCTCTTACTCTGTAATAATGTACAATATAGTGCAGTGCCTGCAAGTAGTATGGACCGTGTCTTCTTGGACCAAAGCATGATCAGTATTTGAGGTCAAAAGCACTTCCTCTTGCCAGTATGTTACAGTTATGTCCTACTTAGGATACATGTACAAAGCTACAAATGTCTTTATGCCACAATGTCATCTTTATGAAAATAGCTTAATGTAAATCCATCAGTCCGCGTATAGAAGGCACCATAGCACATGGACCACCGTACTGAATGTCATGGATGGTCTGTTGATGCCGGCAGACGAGAGACGCGTTTCTCTCCTAGCATTGTTGGACCGCACTGTCACTGCAGTGCAGCCTTTGACACGCTTGATCATTCCATTTGGCTTAAAAGACTAGAAATTACCTTTGGTATACATGGCACCGCACTTTCATGGTTTACTTCATACCTTGCCAATCATTCCCAAGCTGTTATGGTCGACGGTAGAAAATCAGACCCAGGTACTTTGTTGTAAGGGGTTCCCCAGGGATCCTTGTTCGGACCTATATTGTTCACTTTATATTCACAACCCCTATCTCGCATAATATCTGCACATGATTGTTCTTTACATAAGTATGCTGATGACACTGAACTGTCAAAAAGTAGTCAACCAGGTGAGTTCAGCTCTTTCCAGTTAAGCATACAAGCTTGCATTGAGGATATACTATCTTGGATGACCAGCAACAAACTTAAATTGAATACTGACAAGACTGAAATTATGCCTGTTGGATCTTAACCCCTTCGAAGTATGACTGACAGTGAGTCTATTAGCACGGGGGCTGCACTGTTCCTTTTCAAAATTCAGTGAAGTATCTAGGTGTTAAGATTGATCGTAATCTTTCAATGCATGATTATATTAGTAGTATATGTCGTGCGGCCTTTCTTGAGCTCCACCATATAGCTTCAATCCAGCGTTTCCTCTCTATTAATGTGTGCTGTCGGCTCATTTGCGCCACAGTAATACCTCGCCTGGATTACTGTAATTCAGTTCTTGCTGGGTTACCTGCAGAGCAAGTGTTGCGGCTACAGATGGTCCAGAATAATGCAGCGCATCTCATTCTTAAGAAGCCTAAGACCGACCACTTCACCCTGCTGCTCAAACAGCTCCATTGGCTTCCTGTCAAGTAATGCATACAATAAAAAATTGCTGTTTTTGTTTACCGCCGTTTTGATGACTCGCTTCCATCATATTTGACCGAAAAAATAATAACCTATTGGCCTTTGCGTATGCTGCACTCAGCTGGCGGAAATCTTCTTAAAGTACCAAAGTGTAATATGAAAATCAGTGAACGTTCCTTCTTTTTTTTATAGCCCCAAAAGTTTGGAATTCACTTCCAATTACACTTAGAAAATCTCCAACTCTTGTATCATTTAAATTTAAAAATGTATCTCTTTCGTCAAGCTTTTGGTAATTAATATGCATCATTTTTTTTCTGGTCAGGCACAAGGAGTAGATTTTAATGAAATTGTTTGTGGGTATGTGTGTGTGTTTGTGGGTATGTGTGTGTGTGTGTTTGTTTGTGTGTGTGTGAATTGCGCTGTGATTCCGACCATCAGAGAATTGGCGCTATATAAATACTATATATTATTATTATTTATTATTATATAGAACTGATAACACAGCTCCCTTTCCAAGAAAATATAATCATATCATGAATAAACACCACTTAGCTCCATATAGGGGGAGGCAACAGAACATTCAACCCACCTCAGGTCATAAGTGGTTTTGTTGCTGAAGGTGGCTTGGGTATAGGCTTGCTTCATGCTACAAGATTCAGAGATCATAGTTAATTAACAATACTCATGATCTGTCATCATACATCATTAGAATAAGGAAGTGTTCTATGTAAATGATTTTTTTATGTACAACTTCATCATCCTGGCCTTACAAGAAAACATTCAGTAATATAGAGGGACGCGTACTTCTATATCTGAATTGACTTTCGTTGCAATCATGTATATGGTACAGTGATACCCACGCTCTTTGTGACTAAAGTGTCAGTTGAGTTAAATAATCAGAATTTATGTCATATTCCTCTGATTTTCTTCATATTTATTATGTCCATTGATGGCAAAGCTTTATTGGTATGTTTGTAGTCATGTTCAGCTAATGAAGTAACAAACATTTTCACCATGTAATAGGTGAAGTGCTACACTCCATAGCATAAAGCACTCAATTAATATTGACAATGTTGAGAGTGACAAATAATAGCTATGTGATTTTTACCAAATAATATCAGGTTAGTCAATGAACACAGCAACATTCTGTTATATGTTTTTTGTGGTCATTTAAGCATAATGTGCTACCTGACTTTCAGACATGATGTATGATCCTGCGATACCGTCCCCGGATGACCTGCAGTATCTGGTCAGTCAAAGGCAGCAGGCGACCCAGCAGTTGCTGTCAATGTGAGTGTAATGCATGTCATTTAAAAAATGTAATGACTCTTTATTAAATTTTTTTAAAGTGTGATATTTAAAAGCTTTTTTCTTTCAGTAACTGCTGAAGTAATCAGGATTTGCTTGATGACCTGCTGACTAATTGTTTTTAGCCAACCTGTGAGCTTATGCGATGGTGCGGCGTCGTCCGTCGTGTGTCGTGCCTCGTCTGTACGTTAACCATAGCTATCTCAAAAACGGCAGGAGCTAGCATCACTATTTTTTTGCAAATGATCAGTCATCCAAAAAACTATATCGGATGTTGTTTATTTTTTTCTAACTGCATTTTCTTAGTTTTTATAGGGAAAAAGCTGAAAAAGCTTCAAAAATCTTCTTCTCTGATACTGTCCAGCCAAATTGTCCAATATTTCACAGAAATGATCCCTGGAACAATGTTTCTCAAGTTTGTTCGAATGGTTTCAGTTCGGAGATTTTTGGCCGAGTTACAGGAGGTTGAACTTTGTTAACTGTGCAAAAAAGCATATTAAAATTTTAATCTCAGAAACGGCAGGAGCTATCATCACCAAATTTTATGCCAGTGTTGGTCACATAGGTCATATCTAAAATTGAGGTATTGGTGGCGCCACCTGCATCGGCCTTTTTTGAACGGAGTCATCAGTGCCTGTATAACACTGAGGGCTACAAAAACTTCTTATCTGAAACCATATGGCCAAAATTTATATATGGCACAGAAATGATTCTAGGGTAGTGCTTTCTGAAGTTTGTTCAAATGGTCTCTTCTCAGTGACTTTTGACTAAGTTATTGGAAGCTGAATTTAGTCATATGCCATAATAGCCCATTTTAGCTCAGCAGCTACAAAGATCTTCTTCTCAAAAACCACTGGGCCAAATTCTTAAATCTTGCACATTAATTATCCTCAGATGTTGATAATTCAAGTTTGTTCAAATGGTTTTGGTTCAGTGCTTTTTGGCTGAGTTACGGGAAGCTGAACTTAGCCAGTTTGATGTATCTTCCTATACGAGTTATAAACCTGCGAAACGTTTTTGGACTGATGCCACCGAAGCCAGTTTGTTATATATTTTACAAGAATAATCCCTACAATAATTCTTTTAATAATTGTCATTAATGGTTACACATGAATGATTTTTTCGCTGAATTATGGAGATTGAATTGAGTCATTTTACCATATATGTTAGCTGTGTGATGCTGTTACATCTAGCCTGGCACCAGTTTATCAGCATCTATTACACCATGCCACTAGACATTTAGAATTCAAGTTATCTTTGGTTAATATTGACAAGAAAGTTTTTTTAAAAGCTTTTAAAAAATTAGGTTTATGATTTATGATTCATCATACCAGGCAATGTTACAATCATGGATATTCAGCTCTCTGTGGCTATATAAAGACAACTGAACGTGGATTATAAATTATTGGTATCCCTACTCAACTTAATTCAAGAATTTGCCATCAATGAGATATATCTGTATTTTAATTTTGCATTCAGTATGCATCCATAATAATTTGACATATATTCCTGATTTCTTTTTTATAAAAAGTCAGCTGAAAAGCATTTTGTATTGGGAAAATAAATTTCAAAGTTATTTCAAGTAGGGACCACTTTTGTGTACAGATGGCAGCACTTGGTTAACCATTGGCAGATTGCCAGTGCCTTGATGTTGGCCATTAGCCAAGATGATGTCAGCTCTATAAATAGTTTTAGCACAGTGCCAGGATTGGAAGAGGTGCAGCCAGGTATAGGTCAAGAGTTCACTCAGTGCAGAAGCTGCATTCTATTTATAGCTTTGGCAGACTACTCACCAGACATGGGGTATTCGTATTCAGTATTCGTATTCATTGTATTCGAATACAGGTATTTTCAGTATTTGTATTCGTATTCGAATACATTTGTTAAAAGTACAAAAGTATTCGTATTCATATTCAAATACATTGAGAAGTATTCACATTCATGAATACCTTTCATGAATACATGCAGTATATATTAATGTTGTTTACCTTTTGTCCTTTATCCATTTGGAAAAATGTGCCATTATTTCAACAGTGATTGATTTTGACCCACTTGACACATGCACATTAACAATCTAACTTACACATTCTGACATTTTTTTTCTTTTTTCATATTAAATTAATATTAATGTGTTTATTTTGTCATGTGTATGTACATCTCCATCAGTCAGACCCTCTTTTTACTTCTACATTTATCCTACACCAATGTTCATTTAACATACAAGGAAACAGGTATCTACATAGGGCAAGCAACGCTGTCCATATCCTTTGCTCTGTACCCTTTATGTCTGATAATGCCACAATGAACTTCCTTTATAGAGGCTGGAGGTAGCTAGGCCAGCATGCTACAAGCCCAAGTCCACTCAAGTTCAAAGGGTTGAAAGCTTAGTAATTACCCCAGCCTGGTCTAGGTAATAACCCTGACACTAGTGACAGTGATGAGAGCCCGGTACCTTACTTGACCAAACCTGATGTCTATTCCAGTATCTTGGTAAACCTGTAAATCACATAACGTGAATTGTGTACCTAGATACAGGAACAAGTAACTGGCCCCAACCCTGTTCCGTGTACATATGAGCCAACTTTGGACATGGGGCATGTAGGCAACCCCCCCCCCCCTGTATACATATATATCCTTTGATTGTTGCTGTATACTTGTGCTGATAATATAATGCTGCAATGAACTTTCTGTTTAAGAGGCTGGAGGTTGACCAGCTTGCTAGCCAGGTAGCTAGCTACAAAGGCAGCAAGGATGAATGCTTGATAATTACCCCTGCCTAAGACGGTTAACTGCCCTGACAGGGATGACAGCTTTGTACAGGCAATTGATTAAAGCTTGGTGTCCATTTTAAGCACCAGTATCAAAATTGTACCTGGAGTACCCTATAACAGGTACAGCAACTTTAGTTCCAGGTACAGGTACAGATACAGGTACTCTGAATTGTGTACCTAGGTAAAGGTACAAGTACCTGGCCCCAACCCTGAAAGGGATATTCATTTATATATTTTGTGTAACAAACTTCCATAATAAATAACACTCCGTCATTATGTGGCATGGAAATTAATGCATACACAGTGGATTACATGAATATTTTGAATTTTGGACTTCAATACATCTTGCAAGTGTTAATATATGATGACTGCAATTAGTAGTATTAAAAATGATACTTCATTTTTTCTTTTTGTTTCAGTAAATTGTATTCAAATTGATATTCATGAATACATTTATATTTGTATTCGTATTCGTATTCGAATACATTTCTGTTTTGGAGTATTTGTATTTGTATTCTTATTCGTGTTCCCCTGTTGTATTCGTATTCGTATTCGAATACATTTCTCCTGTATTCGACCCATGTCTGCTGCTCACTGCATCATATTTGGCACCAAAGTTCAGCCTGAATCTATTTATAGCTTTGGCAGACTGCCAACTGTGTCAGATTATGCAACAGGTCCAGTTCACTCAGTGCAGCCAGGTACAAGTCAAAAGTTCACTCAGTCTTGCCAGGTGCAGGTCAAGAGTTCACTCATTGCAGGAGCTTGAGGCAGCAATTTGTCACAGGTCACTCGGGGGCAACTGCCTTTCTCACCTAACCCTTGTCAGCCCAGTGCATCAAACTTTTGGGAAGTTTGATGTATTGGACTGATATTTTGACCTGTCTATGCGTCTTTGATGGTATTCTCATTTACAAGACAGGTGGTGCCACCTACATTGACTTTTGCAGTGTATGTGCCTGCTTATTTCTACAGAGGAATTTGATACATCAGCCTAAAAGTGGGCATGTTTATACAGATTGGGTAGCTTTATAGTGTACAAGACTGGTGGCTCCACATACAATAATTTTTGCACAGTGTATGTCCCTGCTTATTTCACAGGAGGGGTTTGACATATCAGTCCGACATTGGGCATATGTATATATCTCTTCGTTGTATATAAGACTGGTGGTGCCAGCTACAATCTTTGTATCCGCCAAAACAGGGTTTTGCGGATACTATGTTTTCAGTCCGTCGCTGACGCTGGCGCAATCGCCCCATAGGTTTCCTGAGAACTCCTCCATAACCACTGGGCAGAATTTTTTAAAATTCGGAATTATGATCGGTCACATGTGAACTGCTGCTCCCTCATTTTTGGTTGACCTTTGACCTTTCCTCTCTGCCCAGCGTCCATTTGTGCGTCTTTTTCCACACATAAACCCACATATATCAGGAACTGTTTGACTGATAAGGCTAATGATTTTGCACAAATGTAGCCCCTGGAAAGCTTTATAACATACACTAAAAATGGTGGAGCCACCTGCAACTATTTTTGCACAGCGTCCATCTGTTCATCTGCCTTGGGATAAAAACACTCATATCTCTGCATTGGTTGGACTTATCCACCTGAAATTTAGCATGTGTATACATCCTGGACAGCTCTCTTGATTTTATGACAGGTGGCCCCTCCTACATCCACGTTTAAGCTGCAGACATCCAAGCTCATATCTCAGGAACCATTGGACTGATTGGGAAAAGATTTTGCATGTTTATAGATCTCACATAGCTCTTTATCATACACAAAACTGGTGGCGCCACCTGCAATCATTTTTGCACAGCATCCGTCTGTTTGTTTGCCGTGGGATAAAATCACTCATATCTCAGCAATGGTTTACATATCTGCCTAAAATTTTGCAGGTTTATACATCCTTGACAGCTTTCCGATTTTATGACAGGTGGCGCCACCTACATTCAAATTTACGCTGCAGACATCCAAGCTCATATCTCAGGAACCATTTGACCATTTAGGCAAAAATTTTGCATGTTTGTAGACCTCACATAGCTCTTTATCATACGCAAAACTGGTGGCACCACCTGCAATCATTTTTGCACAGCCTCCATCTGTTTGTTTGCCGTGGGATAAAATCACTCATATCTTGGCAATGGTTTGATTTAACTGCCTAAAATTTTGCATGTTTATACATCTTTGATAGCTTTCTGGATTTTTTTGCAGGTGGCGCCACCCATACTTATGTATATGCAGCAAACATTCAGGCTTATATATGAGGACTGGTTTGACATATCCACCTGAAATTTTGCATGTGTATATACATCCTGGACAGCTTTCTTGATTTTATGACAGGTGGCCCCACCTATACTTATGTATATGCAGCAGACATTCAGGCTTATATATGAGGACTGGTTTGACATATCCCCCTGAAAATTTTGCATGTGTATAGATCTCACATATCTCAATCATACACAAAATTGGTGGCACCACCTGCCACCATTTTTGCACAGGGTCTGTCTGTTTGTCTGCTGTGGGCAAAAATCACTCATATCTCAGTAGTGGTTTGACTTATCTGCCTAAAATTTTGCATGTTTACACATCTTGGATAGCTTTCTGGATTTTGTTGGAGGTGGCGCAACCTTCATACACATTTCTGCTGCAGACATCCAGGCTATTATGCAACACACCTCACTCTATTTCCCCTTGCCACTCAATCCATGCCTCACTTCACCTTTCCCACTCTGATTTTGGTGGATACACGTAGTTTGTTGACTACCCATATTCTAGTTTTTGTGTTGTGTGCACCGATGCAAGAATTGCAGCAGTGATGTTTGTTTAATTGTTTCTTGTTCTAAGTGTTTAGTACTTGCATTGTTCATGTATATGTTACACATGTTCTTGAAAAGTAATGGTCCAGCATTGAAGCATTATATCTGGTGTAATCTCATTGCACAGGTTCGCATTAGGCCTGTAGGCCTTGTTTTTTAAACACATTATAAACTTTGCAATAATGATCATGCATTATTGTTATTAAGTTGTGTGAAACAGGATTTATTGTACTGCTCTGTTAAAAAAATAGACATAGAGAAAAATAGTAATATATTGATACTGTTCGGGTGATAAAAATGAATTTGTGATATTTCCCAGAATTTCAGTAAAAATGTATAAAAGTGAATGCTCATTCAATATGATACCTCAGGTAGGTTGCCACACAGTACAGGCCAGTAAATGTTATAACATTGGCAATTTGGCAATATCAGACAACTTTTTCATGATGTTACCTTTTTATTATGTGTTCCCATTTTTTTCTCTTATTTAAATGTTCCATTTGTTTATATATTGTAGAAATAGTTTGAGTCCAGGAAGTACTCCCAGCATTGCTGGTAGGAGGAGCCACGTGCTGGTGGGTTATGTGTTTTGTTATAACACTACATGTACATTGTGTGCCATCTGTATATGCAGCACACCTATGACAATGAAGATACCTTGACCTTTCCATGTTTTGATCAGCTCTTGACCAGTTCTTTTTTTTATTCATAATTGTATCCGCCAGAACAAAGTTTTGCGGATACTATGTGATTGACCGGCTTCCGCCACTGCCACCGTATTCCCTTCCAGAAAACTCCTCTGAGACTACCGAACCAATTTTTCTTAAACTTAACCCAATTTTTGGGTCACATGTGAACTGGTCCTTAACCATTTTGCGTTGACCTCTGACCTTCCGTATCCACAGTGCATCCATCTGTGCTTCTGTTTTGACACATTAACCCACATATTTTCGGACTTGTTTGACCAATGAGGAAAAAATTTTTTGCACAAATGTAGCCCTTGAATAGCTTTATAACATGCTAAAAAATGGTGGCGCCACCTGCAACTGTTTTTGCACAGTGCCATCTGTTCGTCTTCCTTGGGTTAAATCACTCATATCTCTGCAGTGGTTTGACTAATTCACCTGAAATTTCGGAATGCATATACATCCTGGAATGCCTTCTTGATTTTATGACAGGTGGTGCCACCTACATTCACGTGCACGCTGCAGATATCCATGCTAATATCTCTGGACTGGTTTGACATATCTTCCTGAAATTTTGCTTGTGTTTATATCTCGCATAGCACTTTATCATACACAAAACAGGTGGTGTCACCTGCAACCATTTTTGCACTGCGTCCATCTGTTTGTCTGCTGTGGTTTGACTTATCCACCTGAAATTTTGCATGTGTATACATCTTGGAAAGTTTCTTATTAAAATAACAGGTACCACCACCTACAATCATGTTTTTGTGGCAGACATCCATGCTTATATGTAACATATCTAACTTTATTTCCCCTTGCCACGCAATCCATGCCTTACTTTACCCGTCCTACTCTGATTTTGGCAGATACACGTAGTCGCTCGTCAACTACCCGTATTCTAGTTTATTATTCGTGGTTGTGGTGAATCTCCTTGCCCTTTTTTTTTCAAAAGAGGTTGTTGGTCCATAAAAGATGATGGAATCATGCAAAATGCATCAAAACTGTTGCAAATTTAAGCTCATCAGTTGATGGCGCACTCATTTATTGTGGCTTTCTATAATTTTGGAAGCGGATCCCTGCATACATCTATAAAATTTAAAATGTATATTAATAAATTATTAATAACACCTTATAAAAGTGGTGTTTTACCATATCATTTCAGTTTAAGTATCTTGTCAACTAACATTTATTACACAAGTTTGCTTATGCTATGGAAAAAGAAAAATGCTGATTCACATTGCCAGTAGAATTTCAATTACTGTTGTTTTTTTCAGGACACAGTGGGGAGACATCAATATTTATCAGATGAAATTCAAAATCAGTTTGGTGGAAATGCTAGAGCAGTCATTTATGAACAATATGGTGAGTAGTTGTGTATTAATCATTTTTTTTTGTCATAAATATGAAAAATTTGCATCGTGATGGCCTTTGAAGCAGACCTCATGAACTGTTTAGATTATTATTTTTTGCATGTGCCACCCTGAAGGCCTTTGTTTATTGGACCATGAAGAATTGTTGAAGCTAGTTTTTCTTGTATGTGTCCTAGGTATAGTTCTAACTTTCCCCTAGAGACCCAACACATGGATAGAAAAATATGGTGCCAATAAACTGCTGAAAGAGAACCACTACTTTCCTCTACTTGATAAAATAGTAGAATGTTTGCCTATGGTTTGAGATTTAAAAAATTACTACAACAGCAATAATTGAATCTAAGGGATAAGAATCAATTATTGATCAATTCTAAGGCTCACAATTCACAGGCCTAAAGTTATTTTTTTAAGTCATGTTTTTTTTCTAATTACTCAGAGAATAATCAAGAAGTCCTAGCTTGGACTCAGCACTTAGTTTTACACAAATTTAATGTGTCCTTATGATCCTGAATGAAAAATCCTTTAGTTAAAAATCTAATACATAATATGCAATATCCCTGTCACTGTGAGAAGGAATAACACACAGGCACACATAATGTTGTGGTGCATTCATCGTATTGAAATACATGTCATAAAATTCACAAAATTTCTTATAGTTTGCATGAGTATTCATTTACACCAGTATGTCTACCTTCCTTCCTTCCCTCCAGGTCCTAGATCCCCTAAACCTCCAGAGAGAGGCACCAGACTGATAGACAAAGTGTTACAGACCAGGGCCAAAGACTTCACCAGGTCCAAAGAGGTTTATCAAGATCAAATCAGGTACTGTAAAAACCTTGTGCATAACAACCTTACGTTGAATACATTGGAGTTTTAGACCATTTGGGTCCTTTCAGGATACAAAATAAATCCTGTTCATGTTTGATGTTTCAAAATGTTTAACTTGGATTTAATTAGATAATTATTTTGAAGGTATTTTTGTTATATTCTGCTATCAAATACCCATAGCTACTGTTTCAGACCACAATTGTCCACAACAGTTAACAGGCATAAATAATGGACAGTTTGCAGTGATGGAAGTGAGAATTTCTTTGTGCCAGAAAGACTGTTTTTGTTTTTCTTCTTCATCATGCATTTAAAAAAAAATTTAGAATATTTAAGATGACACATATATTGTTTCTATTGAAATTAATTCAGAGGCAGATTAAGGGGGGGGGGGGGGGGGGTGCAGCAGGCAGTACCTTTTTTTTACCTAAAATATGGAAATATTGAATAATCACACATAATATTGAAAAAAAACAACAAAATTAACATCTTGCAGAATTTATTTTCCTATTTCTGTAGGCCATAGTTATGTATAAAAACTTCAAGTCTACTAGCATTCCTGGCACACTTGTTTATCAGGGCGTTGTGTCCCCCCCCCCCCCCCTTTTTCTAATGTCCTCTATCCACCCCTGAAATTTGTTAGGTGAAGACGGTTATACTCGTACATTTGTACTGAATAGGGATTTAAACCAGGAAAGGCAGAAACTGCTGGAAGATCAACAAAGAATACATGAGCTGAGAACAAGTGCCAAAAAATCACAGAAACAACCAAAACATACAGGTAAATTATTCATTCATTCATTTTACAAAATACACAAGTAATCTGTAAAAGTTTTGTGGTGGAAGAACCCATTATAATTTTGTCTTCTTCCACCCCCTCATTTTGCAATTCCATCAAATTTGATCAAATTGTTAAATATGTATATTTTATTGAGAATCGGTAAAATTGTTTTTGTACATGCATTTAGTGATACATAGACTTATAGAATCAAAATGTTAACCTCATTTTAATTTTAATTTCCTGAGTGCATATTTTATGATAAGGAAAGGCCATTTTAGTTAAATAAGAAGATGATTTATAAGGAACTACTTCAATAACAAAATTTTTGGGATTCAGGGAATATTACTGTAGTTTAAAACTGTGGAATCTTAATCAATGAATTAAGAGTAAGACACCTCACTCTTACTTGTAAAGTGATATTAAAATTTTACTGATTTTCTGTTATTGTAGGGCCTTATGATATCAAAGTTCAAAGGTCACCCAGTGCTTCCAGTGTGCACTCTGTGAACTCTATCATTCAAGATACTGCACGATCCCTACCAGCATATACCAGCAGGTGTAGACATCTTAGGTATGTTTCATAAACATGTTTACCTAAATGTTTTGTGTTTGTGCTTGAATGAAAAGTGTGGAAACATGTCACCTTTATGAAAAAAAGTTTTTATCTTACTAAGTTATACGCTCTTTACACAGCGCTTTAACTATAGGCCTAGTATCTATATCGCAAGCGCTGTTTGTTATGTCCTAGTATCCTGAATTGCTACACCAGAGGGGAGCACTGTACTTTTGTCCAATCAACTGAGACTTTGTGCTGGAAGACACTGCCAAGCGAGGAATACACGGAGCCAATCATGTTCATTTCGTTTTGATTGACAGCTCATCGCCCCGGTAACAGGCCACAGGATCTGAGAGAATTGCCCCAGACGTGGTTTGCTCAGGGCCTTGGGCACATAGGATGCCCGGCCGGTGAGCTGTAATTCAAAAGAAACGTAACAACAACGGCTGCTTTCACACCTTGCTGGCTGGTTTCAGTTCTGCAGACAACAGATACATGGCTACGCTAACACAGTCATAATGTCATAATCGAATTGGTCGATGGTGCGAGAATGCAGAGGGAGCAAATATAATTTGACCGTAATCTCATCAAGCGGCGCTTGAAGCGCATCTATGGGCGGAGCCAGGATGCCTGTCGAGTGTTTGTTTATTGTCATCTGATTTGGCTGCTTGTCGCATCATAGGCACACATTTTTCAGCGGAAAACGAACCGCCATCTGGTGTCTAAATATATCATAAACGGTCAAAGCTGGCAGCGTGAAAATCAGTAGCTTATTTAGAAGCGCAAGATTTCCGCTGCCTTGGGAGCGTAACCAAGTTACAAATGTGATTTTTTTAAACATAAACATATATGAATATTAGCAGTTAAGATGTATTAGAGTAATATCTACATATAAAAAAGTACCTGAATAAAAACATTTTCAGGATGATTATCCTTTTAACACTGAATCCAAACAGGAAATTTAGTCAGGACTGTCTGTTAAGAGAGACTAAAGGTAACCATGTGTGATAACTACAGATTTATCTAGTCGTCCAGAATCAGATTTTTTTTTTAGCCGAGGTTGCAGTCAATATGTATTGCAATAGAAAGGTAGCATGTTATAGATATTTTCTTTTTATCTCTCAGGCAGCAGATTGCATACCAGCACAACCGTCTACATAAACCCTATAATGGAGAACTTGGTCCTCATTCATACCAGCCATGGCAGATGGAACACTACCACATGGTAACTGAAATTTTAATTTTATTTCAGAGCTTACACCATAAGTGTTTTAGGCTTTGAGTTTGAGACCTTCAAAATGCAAGGCATTATGGAAAAACCTTAATAGAACCTGAAAGAGTTGCCCTAATGTTTCACCAGCTTAAAAGTTTTGGAATATTCCAGATTTAATATTCTTAGCCCCCATATACACAAGATCTGACTTAGAACCCAGTAGGTCTTCCTACTTCCACATCCTTCTTATCCTATGGTCATTCAGGTTATATTCATTCTCATTCAGTAGACAGTGCCACCTAAAGGCTGTGGACTTAATTCTTTAAAAAAATTAAGAAATAAATTAAGGCATACTTTTATTGTTTTTACTATCACTTAAAGTAGCATAACAGTCATTTTTGTTATCACTTATATCAGCATAGCAGGATATTATTGAAACATCATCACCAATAGCTGCTCTCTGATAACAGGTGCGAGGCCTGGTTGAACAGTTGGTGGACAGGTGCTTGGACAAATACTACCGCCAGCTGCCTCCTGCCCTCAATATGGAGACTGCCCAGTATCCTTGTGTTGATAAATAATGATCACAGTGGTTTTGGCATTCATAGAATAATACACTTTTATTGGCTTACTCGGAAACAATTCAATGGATGTACTTCAAGCAAAAAATATGAAACCAGCAGAGGGCAGTCGTAATTAAATCAGTATTAATCATTATTTTCCTATCAGAACATCATCAAAGAATGGATATTCAATCTTTAGTCTGACACAGCAAAGAGGTCTCTAATATAAAATTGTTACACACTGAACAAGACTTCTCCAGACACACAGAGTATGATTATATACATTACAGTGAAACTCCTAAGCCGGACACCCAAGGGACTGGAGGATTTTGTCCGTTTAAGTGATTTGTCCTGTTTAGAGGAGTTTGGCATATTGCGTCGATTCATTGAATGTTTCTGATATAATATGTTTTGATTAAATGTAAGCCTAATTTGAAATAGGCTACATAAATTTGATTTAAATCATTTTCAAAATAGCTTTAATATGCACTTGCAATTTATAAAATATCATAATTAAAAAAAAAGAAAGAAAAACATCAGCTAGGCTTTGCACACTAATCTTGGCAGTTTCGCTTCGATGTGCCATGCTTCATCTTCTACACAAGCGGCAGTTCGTGGATGGTTGTATTAGGCATATTGAAGATTGATTATTGACAGCATCTGGACAGCATGATTACTTATTAAAAGGGTTGTTTTCACTACACATTTGCCATAACAAAGTGCAAACTAATTACGGCTCCCCGATCAGACGCCAATCACAAAGCACGAACGGCAGCCATTGGTGGTGGTTTTGTCGAATGAAAATCTGTCTTAGTTTGAAAGCTTATTTCTTCCTAATTGACCTGCCAATAATTTAATAATGGTTGTGTTATCTACACATTCATAGAAATAAACAACAATTTTGACTATAAATTTACATATAACATTCCAATGGTTCACCAATTATGCTTGTTCCGGGCTTTTACATATAACATTCCAATGGTTCACCAATTATGCTTGTTCCGGGCTGTCGTTTTGAACAAAACAGGTCATACGAGGTCATGACCTCAGAGCGCCATCACCCAGGAAATATTTGAACAAAACTAGAACTCCCGATGTCTGTCAGCTAAACAGGGTCATGATATGTACTGGATAGGTTGGCGTGACGGGAAAGTTTGTCCGTTGTCCGGGATAGTGACTTGCCTGCTTTACTGAGTTTACATTAAACATTATATACCGGTAGAGTCAAAATTTAAGGGACTGAGATTTAGTGTCTGCATTAGTGAGTTGTCCACCTTACTGAGTTGTCTGCAAATTGTAGTTTCACTGTACTAATAAATCTTAAACTAGTTTAGTAATCACGCTAAGAAGCCTTGACCATGGCCTAGAGCACTGATGGAGGCTGACCAGCTTAGCTGGGAGAGACAGAAACATGCTGTACTACAGGGCCGTGTGGTTCAACTCATCATGGAAGAAATTGTGTTGGAAGTAAGTACATTAAAAAGCTAGAGACACAAAGGTAGTAAGATCCACCTGAAATTATGTTCACTAAGGAAAAACAAGTGATAATGTGTGAAAGTTGTCTTTGATGTAATAAAAATTAAAATCACATTACTGAATGCATTATTTTCTTGTATGGTAGTTGAATTCTAAAAAATAATTAATTCTCTTCAAGCTAAAAAACAATTATAGCATTGAATATAATATACACTACATTAGTATATATATATAGTATACTTATAAAGTATTACACTATATAAGTGACTTATTATTGGTTTGTGATGAGGATGAAGGGGGCACATTCACCTCAGTGATTTATAACATTTCAGTAAAATCCAGGTAGCAATTCCATGGGTATTCTTTGAATAAGAAATAACTTATCATGCCTTCTCATCAGATAAAAAAGCTAGAGATAAATTTACTAAATATAATCTTTGTCTGTATAATATACTTGTATCATGTTTGGTTAATATTTGAATAAATCATCTTCTAATGAAGTAAAGTGTCTGTTTTACAGTGGAAGATGTAGTGTATACTTGAGATGATAGTTATACAGTGGAACCTCTTCTAGTGGGCACCTCCATGAAGCAGGCACTTCTATATAGTGAGCAGTTTTTGGGCAGTCCTGTATTTTCTCCTCCTTATTATTTATGTTGAGTTCATGGCATCCATTCAGTGGGCACCTCTGTAAAGTGGGTAGTTTAGCCCAGTCCCAAGAGTGCAAACATCAGTGAGGTTTCATTGTATTGTATTTCTGGTTTATGAACATGTGTTTGCATATATTACACATGTTTGTGGTGTACAGGTATCCAGCAGCTTGACCAGGGAGACTGTAGAAGAATTTCTCCACATCTGTCAGATCGCCAAGTCTAACTCTGACAGGGCACTGATGCTGGACATAGAGGTAAACACAATATGCCTGTGTTGGATATTCCATATACCCATACATATTAACCCCCCTTTTCATTGTAAGTGGACTAACCCATTAACACCCCTTTGATAAAGTAGGCTGCCCTATGGGTCAGAGGAGAGGGGGAGAGATCACTTGCCAACCAGTTGGCCAAGCAGTCAGGAGGCCTTAGTCACATATGACAAGCCTTCACCATATTACACAAGTCACTTAGTAGCTATAGGTCCCAAACTAATAAGGAGATGGATGTAGTTTATTACTGATGAAGCTCTGCAGCCCACAACTCTCCATATCCTAAGACAGACCGTACCCAAAGACTGGCAGTATGATCATTTTCAGCATAACAATAAAAATCATAATAAAATGGGACAGACTTTTTGGCCATTTTGTTGATTTAAATTACATTCCTGTGATGTTTTTTTTTCTGTGGGAGAAATCCTTCACCTGTATTATCATCAAGAAAACATGCAGGAACTGAAACCCGGACTATAAGCTCTCCAGTGTTAAAAAACGTAGCACTTTTCATAAAGATAGTCATGCATTGAAACTTAATTCCATTGATTGTTTGTCTCAAAACCAACATAAGAGTAAAATTTGTCAAAGCATAGGATTGTGTTTGTATTTCACTGAATAGCCCACAATGTAACAGTTACTTCTAATGTTACAACTAATTATTACACAAAGAAATCACAAAATTACATGAACACAAAAGACTTTTAATACATTTTAATACATGACTATCAGGGGTAAAAATATAAGGTGAAATATGAATAAAGTTATATATTTTTTATTTGCCTAATTTCCCAGGCATGCTTTGACACAGAAGGAAAGGCATATAGGTATCAGCAGTATAATGTATAAATTATATATGTAATATAAAATTGTGACAAATTTAGTATAAAATGTGTTAAAATGTTACTGTTTGCCAGGCTGTTGCCATGGGAAACCCAGAGGGTCGAGACATGGAGGATCCAGCATTCAACCTTGTTACCAAGAATTTCCTGAGACGACAGATTGACAGGGATACATACAGGTCAGAAGTTTTCAGTATCCATGTGAAAAGAATGTCTGCACAAATTCTGTGATCTTATAAATTTAAGCAGCATAACATACAATGTTATCCTTCCACTGTGGCTATTATACCTGTGCCAGGAGGTGAACCTACTATGTTTTTCCATTGATTGTTTGATTTGTCTGTTTGCAATTTTATGGAAAAAGTAACAAACAGATTTTGAAGAAATTTTCAGGAAAGTTAGGGTAACACCTAAGAAACAACCTATCACATTTTGGAGGTAATTTGGATCCTTCTCATATGTTTTTGATATTCAAATATTTCCTGTCCATCATGACTCAGGGCAATCCCATCTTCTCTGTGTTTGTAAGCTACCCATTGTTTAGAATTAGGGCAGGTGATTGCCCTTCCATTCACCAGGAGAACTTGTTTTACTGAAGTGTGGCACTACCTGTGTACCCACATCAAAATCTTATTCAGGAGGGGTTTTGTAGGCTCCAATTACAACATTCTAATTTAGGAGAGTAAATGTTATGTTTCTGAAATGACTGACCTGATATCTCAGAGTTAATATCACTTTGCTATCACAGCTGACCACCAGATGTCAGCAGGGAATATGTACAAAGGAGAATTGTGGCTCATGCTGATGTCAGAATAATTGTATCTGGTCAAGTGTTAACAGGTACATTATAAAGATGGTACTTCTCTTCCAGGAAACCTGTTTGGGGTCACACACAGTTTCTAAAGCTTTTGGAGGCTGGAGATGATGAGTAAGTTTCCATGGTTACAGGTATTTAAAGTATTAGACCTGTTGTTTAGTTTACCCAGGGGCAGCTGTACAGGGTAAAATTTACCATTTTTGCTGCTATATCAATGTTAACATCCACCTCAAATCCAGGTACAATAAGAAAAATACATCTTCAGGATACAAATTTAATTAATAGTTTTAAATAGTTTTATATCATATTTTCAGTGATAGCTGGTAATCTTCGTAAAGGAAGGATGTGTTATGTAGTTAATTTATTGTGAAAAACGTTTGCAATACTCATGTTTATAAGTTTTATTTATATATTTTAACTGCTTAATATTTTGTTTCATGGATTACAGCTTGATGTCAGGACATCAATTGCAAATGATGATTTTGTTTTCACATTAAGAGATGTAATTAAGGTGCATCAGTGTAAACTAGTTTCACAGATATTTCTGACTCGCCGTTTATTTTTTAATAACAAGATTTTGTTTCCATAATCAGCATATCCTGGTCAATATAAAATAAAACTTAATGTCAGCACATTTGTCAAATATTTATAGTGGTTCTAAAAGTTTAATGAAAAGACATTGTTATCAAAAGTCATGATCACAATCTGACTATATATAAATATATTGTAAGTGGACTTTTTTTAATATTTGTAACACTCATGAATATTCATGTTTTCAGTGATGATGATGAGGATGATGTAGAGCTCGTCACCTTCCACCATGTTAGTCCTATGCATTTACGACAACTCACAGCCAGACCTAAAGACTCTCCTGCAGAGAAGTTAAAAAAAGAGTGGTACGCTCGTTATCTCAGACGTGAACAGGAGTATTGGAAGGTACCAAAATTTTATCAACAATTAATACTAGTATATTATAAATCATTCAGGAATAGACAGTTACACTCTTATCTTTTTGCAGGTCAGGTGCTTAATCTTAAATTGTTAATCTGGGCACACAGAATTGGTATTTAATACTCTTTTAGCAGCTGTTTTCAGATCATTCATTATCATTGTGGTACCCCCCCCTGTAGTTTCTTTTGAACAATTATTTGACAGAACATCACAACTGAGCTGACAGAGGTCTCCTTCAGCAAGTCATGTAGAGGCATCCAGACTGCCCGACTGTCACATGACCATCGCTGCCTGGCTGTGGGCACCACACACGGTATGCTTTAGTGCGGTTATTGATAAAAACCTTTTGAGTCTTCAACATGGTAAGTATTGTCACATTTAGGACTATGAAGTTTTTACTAAAAGAATAAGTATGGGATTTGTTATAAAGGAGAAACCTGCTATGTTTTTCTTCTTTGGATAGAATAGGAGGTAACAATGAAAATGTTGATATCTGTACAACAGTGTATTTATTCTAATTATTTGAACCATGTAATAATTCAACCAGATAAAAAAAATAGTAACAATTTTCCAATTTTGATTTGATTTTTTTACACCACCATTTGCATGACATGTTCATACCTTGTGTGTTTGTTATTAATGCAGGTGACCTTATTGTGTATGACCTCCATAAAGTCCCCTACTCCCCTCTATGGGCAGTTCACAAAAAGGGTAAAGGGCTGGACCCTATTATTGACATTGCTTGGAGCCTAGATTCTCAGCAGCTCACCACCACCAGTAAGGCTGTAAGTATTAAATTGGTGTTTAGCATGAGGTTCTGATTAAGATTTAGGTATTTTGCATTCCTTGTTGATAGCCTCTCACCATTTCTATACCATTATAAAATACTTTTATTAAATTAAGACATTTCTCAGCATACAGGTGTGTGAGCAGGAATCTGAGTGTAAATCACAATTCCAATGGAATGTTTTGTGTATATTTTATGTAATATTGTTTTTCAAATGCCCTTAACCATTATGCAGTATCTGATTATTTTATCTTGATCTTAATGTAATATAATAAGATTCTCATTTTTACATTTTAAAGCATATAATAATGTCATGGCATGATTTACTGCTTTGTCCTATCATTAGGGTGTACTGCATTACTATGCACTAAGACCTGGTGACAAGAGTAAAAAAGATGCAAAGGAATTGGACCTGCGATTGGACGGGAGTGGATTCGTACCTACACGGCCAACATCAATGCTGAGGCTGGACATTAGTTCCAGTGATTTCAAGTTTCAAGCAGGTTTGTTGAGGCTGACATTTTTGTGATATTCCCTATTTCAGTGATACACAAAGGTTAAGTGGACCATATTTCCTGAATAGCTGACAGACCAATAGGCACAAAAAAATCTTGTGTGAATGACTGCTTACCTTTACTGATGGAGTCTATTAGTTGTGAAGGTTTCATTGTCATGATCACAACCTTTTGCTGATATCAACAATGTTTAAATCCTGTTAAAATATCAATTACAGTATATAAAACTTACTGGTATGGAATTTGTTTTGAGTAAATCAAAACACTTTACTGCAGTTCTCCCCTCAAAAAAAAAATTTTCTGTGTATCTCATTTGCAGGCGTTTCATTCTGTCTATTAAAGTGCAAATGGGATAACTCAGACTTTCAGTAAAGTGATGCAAATGAGACAGAAATTTAAATATTTTTTTAAGAGAGACCACTAATTGTTAACAATGCTAAAATTACTCAAATGATTAAAAATGTTCTTCAGTTGGGACAACAAGCTCTTTAGTCAGCTGGTTTTCTGATTGACATTACAGGGGAACCCCACAATTATGACCCCTTAGAGACTGATTAAAATTGTGATATTCAAAATTACCTGGATCAGAGCTTTGGGACTGACAGAAGTGGTTTTAATTGTGGGGTATTCACAATTGTGGGGTGGTTACAAGGCAGGGTTCCACTCTAGTAGGATCATTACAATAGTAATCTGATGTAACCTTCAAAAAACTAATTATTCAAAGGATGCTGCAGAATTTTGAATTTTTCTCAAATATTTAATTTTAGGCCCATTGTCACAGCAAGCTGCACAGAAAACATCTCCTCCCTCTGCAGTTGTCTTCTACCCATCGGTCACACTGTCAGGGAATCAGGTGAGAACAAACTGTGTAAATACAGGGTAACACAGACAACGTAACTGTTATGTAAACCAGGGGTGTTCCTGAATGATCAGTAGTGGTATTTCGGCCCTCTTACATCAGAGAGTCTGTGACCAGCATCAGAGTGCCATTACATCTTGTTTTTAGGAAGACATTGTCATACTTGATGAGGATGCAAATATTTTCATAACTTTTGACAATGCCTCATGGCCTACAAGTACACTGTAACTTGACATAAACCAGACCAATCATTAGCTTCTTTGGTATACTTTCTAGCAACACCTACCATGTGTTAGAAAAATTCTGTTGTAACTCAACATATTAATAAATCCCCATGCAAGTTTTGTTTAAATTCTGACCATATGAATACAAGCTTCCCTTTCCTGGGTTACTTGATGATGGCCAACTTGTATGCAAAACAACAGAGTGTGCTTTCTAATTCTGGGGGGGAATTGAGACTGGACAATATTTATTCACGTAATTCAAAGAAATAAAATGACACTTTAATTGAAATGTAATTTAAACTCTAAACTCTCAAATAATCAAGCTGCATTGTTCTGGGTTAGTAAATGAATTTATAAGGTAGATAGCTTGACTGCTTTTTAAAAGTGGGTGGCCACAAGAGGTGCATGATAGGCACAGCCATAAAACAAACCCTGTATGATACACACATGGGAGCTTGAGGGGGCCGAGGCTACCTATCTGCTCAACTGCCAGAGAGGGAGAACCATCCTCTTTCCAGAGAGTTTAACCCAGGCAATATGCAGTTGGTGGAGTCACTGTCTGCCTGCCAACTTGTAGACATACCGACGGTCATTTGATTGACAAGACAGCATGCATGACTAGTGACAGAAGAGAGGAGGAAAGTTGCAACAGGATGGATGGCCCTTGCCATGCATGTTCTCCATATGGCTTGTACGATGTGTCACAACTGAAGTAGGCTTACTAGTCCAATACAATTGGCTACTGAGTCATATATTCATAGCTAAATGAACATATGACAGATCTGGGATCCGAATTTTACTGATTCTTGTTGCAATAATGAAAGCACTTTCACATTCACATTGATATATACTTTAGATCACTTATGTCATTCCTCTTTTTCTATTGTTTGGGAGATTGATGATATTTCATGCTTTGTTTTATGCTGCATTATAATTTCAGCCCAGTTTTTGTGTAGCCCAGGACAATGGGGACATTATACGCTGTGACTGTGAGAGAAATCTCGGACCCACTGAACCTGATGAGAACTGGCAGCCATCACCAAGGATACTACAGCCTGAGGTCAGTGTCAGTCAGTTACTAATTAAAGGACTAACTGTTGATTACAAGTATAATGGTTATTTTTACTAACATCAGTAATATTATTATTATCACAAATTTATAAATAAAACATAATATCAATAATAATAGTAATAATAATAACAATAATAAAGATATTTAAAGTTGTATATATTATTATTATTATTATTATTATTATTTGTCATCCAATTGATACAAACATGTTAATGTATTACATTAAAATAATTAATATTATAACATTAATAAAATAATATTCAGAATTTAGGATGCAACATGATCTTTCCACAAACAGTGGTCTAATAAAATTATTCTTGTATAAACTCACAAATAAACATTTATTGGGAATTTGTCTTAAAATTGTAATATATCAAAGTAAAGATGATAACTTGAAACATATTATTATCTGACCATCTGACCTGTGTAACTGGAATGGGTTCAGATATTCATACAAAACAAAATTTGCTCATAGTTTGAGCAGTATTTTCCTACATGTTGTTTTGCTAGTTCTCCAAGAAATGATTTTCTTGTATATTTTGGTGAAAGTTCTTGAATGTATTTACATAAGTAGAACAAATTATTTAGAATTTAGGTTGCCTGATGGTTTCATAATGGGTGAGACAGTCTAAACTCTGCAATTTGCTATTGTTCAGTATTTATTAACCAACAGGAACGGCTGAATCCAGAGGCCCATGATCTGATCGGTCAGGAAGTGGAGGCTTATTTATGTCGTCAACACAAGCGTCCCATAATCCTCCTGGGGTGTATTGACAATATGCAAGAGGTCTTCTCAGTGGACCAGAAGGGCTACATTAATATATGGAAGTTTACTGAGTAAGTCTGTGATATGATTACCTTGGTTTAATATAGAAGTACAGTAAAATCCTATGTAATAAGACCACTCGTGGGACTGACCAAAAGTGGTCTTCATTCACAGGTGGTCTAATTAGATAGGTCAATTATAACCAATGTGAATGTTTTCAGTTCAGTCAAGGGTGGTCTTAAAAGACACTTGCAGGTGGTCTCATTAGATAGGTGGCCTTTCAGACAGGTTCCACTCTATGATGAGCAAGATAGTGCAAATATATAGCATATGTATGACCTGATACTGAAATTTTTTTTGTATTAAAGTCACTGTACACTTACTCAAAGTGTCTTTCTTTAGAAAGTGCTGATGTTGAACACTCCTCTTTGTGTTCGCTTCAACAGGTTTGGTCAGTGTGATTTTTAGTGCAGTTATTATCAAAGAAAACATCTTCATGCCAAACCATAAGATGTGTAGAAGTATATCAGTTGGTGCTTTTTACTTTTGACATTTATTCTCAATCTTTTTTTCAGAACAGAAATGTCTACCCATGGCTGGTTCAGACCTTTGTTAAAATACAAGCTTGATATGACAAAGACAGTGTATAAGGAAAGTACAGCTGTCCAGCCCACAGTAAGTACACAATACAAAGCTGCAGTGTCCCACTTCCAGCTGGTACATCTGTACATTTATAGAGTTATAAAGCACAGACATATATGTATATATATAAATACATTCAACATGTTGTATTGAAGCACCCTGGTCCAAACCTTGTCATCACATGTGAAACTTTAAATTGATCCAGGGTCAAGTTGATTTAAAACTAATAGGCCGTGAAAGCAAGAACTTTATATCCGTTATAAATATCAAGCAATACTCCTATAATGATAATATTGTTATCCTGTAGGTAATATTCACAGACAGAGCACAGGTTAAGAAGAGGAATAAAAGTCGTCAACAGATTAGCAGAGAAAGGAGACAAGGTGATCAAATCTAGTTAACAATTTACCTGAAGAGCCAGAAAAATATTTTTACATGACTCTAATTTTATGAGACCAAAAAATTGCTTATAAATGTAACAGGGTCAGAATGGAAATATTTTTTTAAAGTTTATTTTATAACATGGAATGTTTTATAATTTTTTTTAATATAACAATGTATTTATTATTTAATGGAAAATTATTGTACTTAGGGATGATAGGATGTTCTTCTTTGTTTAGTGGCTTATAAATGTAAAAGGCTAAGAAGTGTGCTGTTTGAGGTGAAGGTTGTTGCTTTGTAGAATAAAGATCAGTTTTCAGGATATGCAGCAGAGCAGCACACTGTAAAAAATTGTGGTTTTATCAAAAGAGGCACATTTCATCATTAACAACCTTCCCTTTGAATTATTTATTGCAGCTGAGCGTATAATTGACACACTGGACATCACACACCCCTGGCATGAAAATCTAAATGAGAAAGAAAAACTGAAGGTAAGGACTGGATTACCTGTGAGGAAATTAAAAGACAGATATTATGTAGCAGGATTACCTGTTAATGAGAAAGAGTATACCGCAGAAGTTGTAAAAGGTAAAGTAGGATGTATAAAAATATCCTGAAATCAAACCTACCTACCTGTCCTCTTCATGTCAACGGTGACATACGAGGCCATATCCTGAAATCATACCTACCTACCTGTCCTCCTCATGTCAACGGTGGCATATGAGGCCATGTCCTGAAATCATACCTACCTACCTGTCCTCTTCATGTCAACGGTGGCATGTGAGGCCATATCCTGAAATCATGCATTTTAGAAAAACATTTGAAGAACACATTGTGCCTTTTAAAAATAATCAGCAGAACTGTGATGAATTCAGCTGAAAATTTCATTTAAAATCTGAATTCTCTTAAGTATATAATCATCATAATATAGAACCTGCTGTTTCTACTCTTTTTTTCTCACAATAAATCTTGTACCTATAATTTTATGTCATTTATCCCTGATGTCTTTTATGATGTCATTTATACCTGATGTCATTTATGTCTTTGTTTGATAATGTTGAATATATTGACATTTATCCACATTTTAGACCCTAGATATTTGGCAGTGTTTCATGTTGAAAATTGAATATTCATCATGAATAGTACATCTAACATTATATTTGTAGACTCAGATTTACGCCCCTAAAGAGGAAGTGGCATCAGGTGGAGCCGTTTTCCATGTGATTACCCGTCGTATCAGCACAGACGTGCTGTCAACCTATCTCACAAGACTTTATCTACCCTTCCAGGTATGGACTTTACTTTGATAATAATCAAAATGAGATCCCATTTGTGGATGAATGTGTCCCTGCCTCAGTAGTAATCAGGCAGTATAGCTGGCTGTTCAGGAAAATTTTCTGGTTGAATATAGACTGAGGAATAATGATGAATTATCTAAATATTTTCACAGCAACAATATTTTAAAATGAATAATGACAAAAAAATGGCAATAAAGTCTCTTCAAATTTTTTTGTTTGTTTCAAAGGAGATGATGAGTTCTCTTGTTTTAGTCTTAATTTGAAAGTATTTAGTTCGGAAAGATGGCTAGATGTTATAATTGTCTCCTTTGCTGTCATAAACCTAACCTTAGCAGGGTTTGAAACTTCCCATATATTATAAATGGGAAGATAATGTTATAAATTGTTTTGTCTAGTGTATTTATTATATGAAGATCATTCATAAATAATTGAATTGGGACCTGTCAGAGCCATTGAGAAACATATCCGATCTCTCCCACTAAGTGCAGTGGAACCCCACAATTACGACCACCCTGGGGACTGAGCAAAGTGGTCGTAATTCAGGGATGGTCGTATTTGTGAAACTCTTACAGTGGTCGCATATAACACGCTGATATTTAATGTTTATCAGAGTTTATCTATTGCATATCTTTAATGCGAATTATAACAAAATATTTTACTTAGCAGGGGATCCTTACTATGAATTTTTTTTGTGTGTAGCTGAACATTTTATTCATGATAAAAATTAATATACATATACACATACGTAGTGACTGATGATTAACAAATAATAACACTAACGCAATACGATTACAACCTACTGAATGCATATTGAACAAAATACGTGGCTGTCATATATTTAGTCTTCTGCTTTAGTATATATTGTGTGCACTTGAGTTTTCCTCAAGCCATTTGGTGCTGACTGCGCGTGGTGTTGCTGCCTTGATTAACGTCACTTTATCCTTCAAGGAGAGCTCTTTCAGAGGCATGGTTGCCTAACAGCAAGCAATTTAAATGAAAACTAAACCAGTAGAGAAATAAACTGACAACGAACTATCTGAAAAGGCAAGTTAATGTGAGGGATTTCTTCCCATGCAAGCTTTATTTATACATTTTACTGACTGCTCAATACTCAGTGTCAGTAAGGTATGAACACATTTAGGATTGACTAGGTCATTAATTTTACCAATGAAGATCGAACAAGTTATGAGTTGAAATATTAAGCCCACAACCCCACACTTAGGGCAGCTGTAATACAGGTGATCACTGATGGGCAATTAGCATCTGACCCCAGGTCAGACCGGCTCATTAAGTTATCAGGCCGATGGTTACCCTCTTTGATCTATAATTATCCTACACCTCAACGAATCTCAGCGAAGACACCGAGTCGGGAAGTTATGCGGGACCAGATAAACACTCGGGTTAAGAAACCTTGTTACCAGCTTTGATCTTTCGTTAAGGCGCTTGTGAGAGGACGCAACCATTGACTCGTGACAAATGTTGTTTCAGTACTTCTCGGCGGTGGTCGCATTAGCGGGGTTGCATTAGCGCTGGGGCCAGGAAATCTGGTCATAATTCTGAATTCAGGGGTGGTCGTAATTTTGAGTCATTTTTAAACATAAATAAACTAAAAAAAATTCGGGACCAAGCAAAATGGTCGTAATTGTAGGGTGGTCGCTTTTGTGGGGTGGTCGCAAGGTGTGGTCCACTGTAATATATCAGTATATGAATAAATCCTGTTATCCCTTATATATATGACCAACATACTATGCTTCTAATAAGGAAAAAAGCCTTTCATAGGTGTTAAGGTACTTGCATATGTAATGGGAATGTAAAAAGCAGATTTGAGAATACCCTTAACTAAATTCCAGCCTACACTGTTGTCAATCATTATTTTTCAGTGTACTAGACTGATATTATTGAGTTTGACAAATCACATTTCAATTGATCATGATATGAAAATGAAAGGGTTGTCTTGCAGCCACTTAATTTGATAACACCATACATTAATAGTTACAATTTGACATTCTTGTTCTTCTCCAGGTAAAGGCAACTCGCTTGGTTTCTTGCCACCTGTCACCAGATGGCAGCACTCTAGTCTTCTTGCTGCTTTTCCCAGAATTTGAACCTAAAGGTGAGTATACAGGTACCAGTAATTAGAGCCAAGCAGAACATTTGTTGAGTACATCGAATCAGCAGTCATTGTTAACAATTTTATATTATTTCTCAAACTTAGTTGAAATAAAAAGAACATTGTTGTGGTTGTCATGACCACTTAAAGAAAAGAATCATTTTGTCACACAATGTCTGGAAAAGCTTTCCCAGAAACACATCATAAAAAATTTATTAATTGGCTGTGGTTTTTCTTTTTAAGATTAATGCTACTTGAATACAGTACACCTACCAAATTAGAGATCTGATGTAAGTCAGCTCTGTCTAATAAAAATACTGTTGTTAAAAATCTAGCGTTATGATTAACTTGGAAGCCCATAAACTTTGAAGAGCACTGATATATTGATTTCTTGACAGATTTCTAATGATATAATTTATTACAATATTACAACTGTTAACAGGGCCTCATCTGACAGTGGTCATGGTGGACCTACACACCATGGAGGCGCTGGACTTCAGGCTGGACATACCATTAACAGCTGACCAGTACCTGCAGTGTCAGAGAGATGACATCATCGGCTCTTCTGTAAGATCCAAACCTTAAATAGAATAACATGGCTACTTGACACATACATTAATGGATATGGGGTTGCTCTTCTCAAAATTGGTTCCTGGATTTATAGAAATATGAAATCTTTTTTTTTTTTTAAATCAGTGAAGAATCATTAATGTTTTCGTAAATTTTGACTTGATAAACTTTGTAATTTTTGTTTTACAAATTATTTTATGTCATAGGTTGTAAAAGACATATTTCTGGGAATATCAATTTAGTAGTTCAGGAGGGACTGTTTGAAAGGTATGTTATTAATCTCAGCCATTGTTATAGTCGCCAGCCTAGGTATGGCGATTATAGGCTAATTGTCGTGTCTGTTTGTTGCTTGCCGGAATCAAAGATTTCGGCAAGCATATTGGTCAGTTGCGTATGTCTGTTTGTTGCTTGCCGGAAATCTTCGATTTTCGCAAGCTGGTTGGTCAGTCGCGGATGTCTGTCTGTTTGTCTGTCATCTCTCTACAGGTCTCAATTTTGCACCAATCACTTTCAAACTAACACACTTTACAGATAATCAAAAATGCAAGAAGCCTATTGTTTTTGGTCAATATAGGTCAAAGGTCAAGGTCAAGGTCATCAAAAGTTCCTAAAGTGCTCTTTTCTTCATATCTCCATTACAATTTGTCATAGCCTCTTCAAACATGGCTCATTTTAATCGGCATTCCAAGGCCTTTCTTTTGACATGTAGCTCACTTAAATTTGCCGTTACCATGGTTACATTTTTTTGGGGGAGGAATCATGGGATTTCGTGATATTTTTCAAATTTGCAGCAATCGTACTGATTCTGAGATATTTTATGTAACACAAGAATATCTCGAAATTGTTTTTCCAGATTTTAGAAATGGCCGCCAGGGGGCGTTGCAGATGAAAAAACATGAAAATTTGTTTTGGTGCTATACCTCCAGAACTATTAAACATTGGGCCATTCCCATCGCAGCACCTTCAACTGGGGTCCATGGGCTTATTTTGGCGCATAGGTGGCAAAGTGCGCTATTGCCAGATTTCTCTATTTTTGGGGTAAAACTTTTGAATTTTGAAAATATGCAGTTTTCAGCTTCTAACTCTGTCAGTTTTTATGCTGGAGAGGTCAATTTTTTTGCATCTTGTAGCCCTTGGTGAGTTCTCGGTGATCCAATCAAAAATCTTGCAAAATCTCGCACCGTTTCTCGTCAAACGAGAGTCTTCGAGATTTCATTAAATATGACCTACAGGTTGCATTTTTTTAACAATGGCTTTGAAATTGATATATTTTGTGTTATTTATAAATATCTCGAAATCAGTTTTTCATTTTTTTGAAATAGCCACCAGGGGGCGTGGTACCTGAAACACTGTAACATATCATTTTTCTGCAATATCTCAAAAAATATTAAACGTGACACCATTTTTTTTGGTCGTATCTGAAACTAGGAACATTGGCTTATCCCTTCGCACATGTTGCTTCGTGCTGCCGTTACCATGGTTACCAAATTTTGGGGTAAAACTTGACAATCTGAAAATTCGGAGTTTTCCAGCTTCTATCTCTGTTGATATTTGCGATAGACAGGTCTGGTTTTTGCCGTTAGACAGCATCCCTCTAGTTCTAAGCCATTCAATCGCAAGTCTCGTCATATCTCCCACCGTTTCTCGTGAAACAAGAACACGTGACCATTCAAAGAAATGCCTGTAATTCTGTCATTTTTTACGCTACAGACACATGGTTTGCAGCGCTGGATAGCGGCTGACACTCGCAGTCACATTCAGGGGTCACATTGTTAGTCTCGTCAAATCTCGCGCCGTTTTTCACTATACCACGATACATGTCGGAGGCACAGTCACAACTTTATTGCTTGCCGGAAATCTTCGATTTTCGCAAGCTGGTTGGTCAGTCGCGGATGTCTGTCTGTTTGTCTGTCATCTCTCTACAGGTCTCAATTTTGCACCAATCACTTTCAAACTTACACACTTTACAGATAATCAAAAATGCAAGAAGCCTATTGTTTTTGGTCAATATAGGTCAAAGGTCAAGGTCAAGGTCATCAAAAGTTCCTAAAGTGCTCTTTTCTTCATATCTCCATTACAATTTGTCATAGCCTCTTCAAACATGGCTCATTTTAATCGGCATTCCAAGGCCTTTCTTTTGACATGTAGCTCACTTAAATTTGCCGTTACCATGGTTACATTTTTTTTGGGGAGGAATCATGGGATTTCGTGATATTTTTCAAATTTGCAGCAATCGTACTGATTCTGAGATATTTTATGTAACACAAGAATATCTCGAAATTGTTTTTCCAGATTTTGGAAATGGCCGCCAGGGGGCGTTGCAGATGAAAAAACATGAAAATTTGTTTTGGTGCTATACCTCCAGAACTATTAAACATTGGGCCATTCCCATCGCAGCACCTTCAACTGGGGTCCATGGGCTTATTTTGGCGCATAGGTGGCAAAGTGCGCTATTGCCAGATTTCTCTATTTTTGGGGTAAAACTTTTGAATTTTGAAAATATGCAGTTTTCAGCTTCTAACTCTGTCAGTTTTTATGCTGGAGAGGTCAATTTTTTTGCATCTTGTAGCCCTTGGTGAGTTCTCGGTGATCCAATCAAAAATCTTGCAAAATCTCGCACCGTTTCTCGTCAAACGAGAGTCTTCGAGATTTCATTAAATATGACCTACAGGTTGCATTTTTTTAACAATGGCTTTGAAATTGATATATTTTGTGTTATTTATAAATATCTCGAAATCAGTTTTTCATTTTTTTGAAATAGCCACCA
Organism: Sipunculus nudus; assembly: GCA_026874595.1. Lineage (NCBI taxonomy): Eukaryota > Metazoa > Annelida > Sipuncula > Golfingiida > Sipunculidae > Sipunculus > Sipunculus nudus. The sequence continues at coordinate 10,435,490 of CM049314.1, read as the reverse complement.
GGGGGCGTGGTACCTGAAACACTGTAACATATCATTTTTCTGCAATATCTCAAAAAATATTAAACGTGACACCATTTTTTTTGGTCGTATCTGAAACTAGGAACATTGGCTTATCCCTTCGCACATGTTGCTTCGTGCTGCCGTTACCATGGTTACAAAATTTTGGGGTAAAACTTGACAATCTGAAAATTCGGAGTTTTCCAGCTTCTATCTCTGTTGATATTTGCGATAGACAGGTCTGGTTTTTGCCGTTAGACAGCATCCCTCTAGTTCTAAGCCATTCAATCGCAAGTCTCGTCATATCTCCCACCGTTTCTCGTGAAACAAGAACACGTGACCATTCAAAGAAATGCCTGTAATTCTGTCATTTTTTACGCTACAGACACATGGTTTGCAGCGCTGGATAGCGGCTGACACTCGCAGTCACATTCAGGGGTCACATTGTTAGTCTCGTCAAATCTCGCGCCGTTTTTCACTATACCACGATACATGTCGGAGGCACAGTCACAACTTTATTGCTTGCCGGAAATCTTCGATTTTCGCAAGCTGGTTGGTCAGTCGCGGATGTCTGTCTGTTTGTCTGTCATCTCTCTACAGGTCTCAATTTTGCACCAATCACTTTCAAACTTACACACTTTACAGATAATCAAAAATGCAAGAAGCCTATTGTTTTTGGTCAATATAGGTCAAAGGTCAAGGTCAAGGTCATCAAAAGTTCCTAAAGTGCTCTTTTCTTCATATCTCCATTACAATTTGTCATAGCCTCTTCAAACATGGCTCATTTTAATCGGCATTCCAAGGCCTTTCTTTTGACATGTAGCTCACTTAAATTTGCCGTTACCATGGTTACATTTTTTTTGGGGAGGAATCATGGGATTTCGTGATATTTTTCAAATTTGCAGCAATCGTACTGATTCTGAGATATTTTATGTAACACAAGAATATCTCGAAATTGTTTTTCCAGATTTTGGAAATGGCCGCCAGGGGGCGTTGCAGATGAAAAAACATGAAAATTTGTTTTGGTGCTATACCTCCAGAACTATTAAACATTGGGCCATTCCCATCGCAGCACCTTCAACTGGGGTCCATGGGCTTATTTTGGCGCATAGGTGGCAAAGTGCGCTATTGCCAGATTTCTCTATTTTTGGGGTAAAACTTTTGAATTTTGAAAATATGCAGTTTTCAGCTTCTAACTCTGTCAGTTTTTATGCTGGAGAGGTCAATTTTTTTGCATCTTGTAGCCCTTGGTGAGTTCTCGGTGATCCAATCAAAAATCTTGCAAAATCTCGCACCGTTTCTCGTCAAACGAGAGTCTTCGAGATTTCATTAAATATGACCTACAGGTTGCATTTTTTTAACAATGGCTTTGAAATTGATATATTTTGTGTTATTTATAAATATCTCGAAATCAGTTTTTCATTTTTTTGAAATAGCCACCAGGGGGCGTGGTACCTGAAACACTGTAACATATCATTTTTCTGCAATATCTCAAAAAATATTAAACGTGACACCATTTTTTTTGGTCGTATCTGAAACTAGGAACATTGGCTTATCCCTTCGCACATGTTGCTTCGTGCTGCCGTTACCATGGTTACCAAATTTTGGGGTAAAACTTGACAATCTGAAAATTCGGAGTTTTCCAGCTTCTATCTCTGTTGATATTTGCGATAGACAGGTCTGGTTTTTGCCGTTAGACAGCATCCCTCTAGTTCTAAGCCATTCAATCGCAAGTCTTGTCATATCTCCCACCGTTTCTCGTGAAACGAGAACACGTGACCATTCAAAGAAATGCCTGTAATTTTGTCATTTTTTACGCTACAGACACATGGTTTGCAGCGCTGGATAGCGGCTGACACTCGCAGTCACATTCAGGGGTCACATTGTTAGTCTCGTCAAATCTCGCGCCGTTTTTCGCCATACCACGATACATGTCGGAGGCACAGTCACAACTTTATTGCTTGCCGGAAATCTTCGATTTTTGCAAGCTGGTTCGTGACCCGCGTATGTTTGTTCCTTCATCTTATCTTTTACACGAATATCTCAAAAGAAACCTATATTACACAAACTGTAGCTTATTTTCTTTCTGTTGGCCTTCTGCAAAACATGGTAACGTCATCTGTGTTACTTTGTCAGTATGTCCGTCTGTTTGTCAATTATCTTCAAATTCGCCTACTTGCTGGTTCTTGCATCTCACATATAGCAATCAGCAAGCCAGATATTGGGAGGAATCCTTTTGAAACGATTACATCTCATGCCATTCACTAATATCACAAAACGCATTCATCATCTTCAGGATATGTCCACTAGATGGTGCTGTGGTCGAACATCCCCAATATATCATTATTTGGCCATATCTCCAAAACTATAAACCTCAATTACATAAACTATAGCTTATTTTCTTCCTCTGAGTCTTCCCCATAACCTGGTTAAGTCATCTTGTCTTCATCTAGTGTCCCTTTGTCACTATGTCTGTTTGTTTGTCAGTTGTCCTCAAATTCGCCTGCTTGTTGGTTCTTCCGTCTCACTAATAGAATTCTACAGGACACAGTTTTGAAATAATCTTTTTTAAACTATTAAATCTTATGTCTTACAGTAATATCTCGATACAGATTACTAGTGAACCAGTGAGCTTATGCTATGGTGCAGCATCGTCCGTCGTCTGTAGGTTAACCATAGCTATCTCAAAAACGTCAGGAACAAGCATCACCAATTTTTTTTGTAAATAAACAGTCATCTGAAAAGCTCTATCGGATTTTGTTTCTTTTTTGGCTATCTGCATTTACTGAGATTTTAAAGGGAAAAAGCTAAAAAAAGCTTTAAAAATCTTCTTCTGCGAAACTGTCCAGCCAAATTGTCCAATATTGCTAAGAAATGATCTCTGGAACAATCTATCTCAAGTTTGTTCGAATGGTTTCAGTTTGAAGATTGAACACGAGGTGGAACTTAGTCATCTGTCCAAAAAAGCAAACTAACATTAAAATCTCAGAAACGGCTAGAGCTGTCATTACCAGACTAGAGTTAGAGAGCTCTAGTTTTTTGTATTGTCTAGCATTTTATACGCTCTGTGCTAAATAAGTGCAAGTCTCGCAAAATCTTGTGCCATTTGTCGTCACATGAGACTTTTCGAGATTTCATGAAATACCATTTAGAGGTTGCAGTTTTACAGCTGAGGTTCTGAAAGTGACATATTTTCTGTTGTTCTGCATTATCTCGAACTTGTTTTTTCATTTTTCGGAAATAGCCACCAGGGGGCGTGGCACTGGAAACACTACAACTTATCATTTTTCCGCAATATCTTAAAAACTATTAAGCAAATAAAAATTTTTTTTGGTCGCATCTAAAACTAGGATCATTGCCTTATTCCTTCCTACATATAGCCTTGTGGTGCCATTACCATGGTTACCAAATTTTGGGGTTAAACTTGACGATCTGAAAATATGTAGTTTTTTGGCTTCTATCTCGGTTAATATTTGTTTTAAGGGTCTAGTTTTTTCATAAGGCTGCTTTCTCTTGGTTCTAAGCTATTCAATTGCAAGTCTCGTCAAATCTCGCTCGGTTTATTGCCAAACGAGAAATTACGAGATTTCACAGAAATGCTTATAACTTGATCACGTTAAAGCTAAATTGGAGCAGTTTTCAGCATTTGGTAGCATTTCAGAAGCTGGACATGATTACACTGCAAATCTCGTATCATCTCCCGCCAAACGAGAATATTTTATATTTTAAACAAATGTCTTTATCTCGGTCATTTTCATGCTAGATATTTTATTTTTCTATTGTTCAAGAATCATTTGACTAGTTTTAAGTGACACAAGTGAATATCTCGTCCTATCTCGCACTATTTATCGTCAAACAAGAACATGGAACCATTCAAAGAAATGCCTATAATGCTGTCATTTTTTACACTACAGACATATAGTTTTTAGCATATGACAGCGTCTGACACTCTCAGCTAAATTATGTGATTATAGTGGAATTCTCGTTAAATCTCGCCTCGTTTTTTATCAAATGATGAAGATACACCCAATTGCCGTGAGCACAAGTGGCTTCAGGGTTGACCGGTAAGTGCCGGCAAGGCCATTACAGTTGCAAGTTGGCGTGCGCGGTCGTCCATGAATTTCACAAAGCAGCATTAAAAAGAGGACAAAAGCCGCTAAATTTGAATTGAACACACCTGTTATTTTCATTGTGCCCCCTTGTGGTGCCACTTGTGTTGCCAGGAACCACTGGCAAATCTTTCAAACCAGGGACGGATCCCCGATTTTGAAGTTGGGTGTGTCAAAATATGGGCGGATCCCTGGTTTAGCAATTGGGGGGGCAGGGGATTTAATTTTAATTATACATCAAATATTTATAATAAAAAATATAATATTTCGAAACTAATTTTTAGCTCAGCTGACTATAAGTCATCTGAGCTATAGTCGTGGTCCATTGTCCGTCGTCTGTCCGTCTGTCCGTCCGTCCGTCCGTCCGTCCGTCCGTCCGTAGATGTGGCACGTTTTGAAACCGTAAGACCTAGGAATCCAAAATTCAGCATAATGTTAGATGTCCCCAAGATCTCCTACCAAGCCGAAAACTGGGTCTTTGCAACTTCGTTCCTTTGAAAAATTAAGGAAAAACCTCAATTTTTTATTAAAATCCTATTTTCACACTTCAGGACTGCCTAATATCAAAACCACTCATCTGTTTTTCCTCATATTTACCATAAATATTCTTCTATATAGTTCCTATGTACATGCCAGAAATTAAGTCTGTTAAGTGTAAATTCTTTAAGTTATGGGCCCAAACATAATGGACTTTGTAAAAAATCAGGAAAAATATTTACTCACTTAACATGAAAAATTTTGAAACTAGAGTCTATTTTCCCAAGTATATAACTATGTTTAATTAAGATTCAATTGTTTACCCAAAATTAGATCTGAATTTTGTAAATTTTTTAAGTAATTAGCATAAAAATAAAATCAGTACCTTAAATTTTGCCCAACTTTGACCATGGCACGTTTTTTTCCTGTAAGTACCATTGATTTAATTTTCACACCATGTAAACATAAATATTTAATTTGTTTAAATCTGAAATTTGGAAGTAAAAGCTTGAAAATTAAGCTAGTTATTGATTTTTTTCTTGAGGCTCTATTGTAGTCATTTGCTTTGATTACAGATTACAGATGCAGGGTCCCACTCCAGGTCACTGGAAGTCAGCTATGCCAGGGTTTCTGATTTGTTACAGTCACTGGGGGAGATCCCCTGCTGTGACAGGTGTACAGTTATTCTCATATCACCACCCCAATCACCCCCCCCCCCCCCCCCCCGCACAAACCCAACCCACCAAGTGTTATGTAGTATTGTTATTGTTTTCACTGTATCTCCTTAATTGTAATGCTGTTTCTACTCTGATATGCAAAAATTTTCCTTGAAAAAGGAATTTAAGGTGTAATCCAGAAGATGCAATGTTGTGTAATGTAGCATTTTTAAAGAAATCATTTTTCTTTTAAATGATCTTACCAGTCATAATGGAACCCATCAGTATGCCTAAATTATGACAAAATATGAAGCACATTATGGATAAATAAAGACACAATTAAAAACTGTGAAATTTAAATCAAGTATTTTTTTTAGATATTTATTGTTTTGCAGATTTAAAAGATATATTTTTGTGGTAAAAAATAAATAAACATTTGTATGCATGATGTGGTGTTATCTGACAAGATTGAGATTTATGATGATGCAATTGAGAATTATGAATCAACTTTTATATTCAGATATATATGTTATATTGAAAATGTATAGAAATATAAACTTAAATTTTTAAAAAAATTGATGTGATAAAAAAATGAGGATTTATTACAAACATGTGTTCATTATTATCCTGCATCAGCAGAGTTTGAGATCAGGCTTTGTTTGCCATTTTTTATGTTGTTAATTAGTTATATTTCAACTGTATACATTTCATAAAAAAAACATATTTAATAATATATATTATACAAAAAAAAGATTTGATTGAACAAATGTGTAAACTACTGAAATGTCAACAGTTAATCGAAAAGCCAACTAATGATCATGGTAATTGTACAGATCATTTGTTCACAAACTGCTCACATGCTTCAGTTTCAACATTAGGAAACACATGGTCAGGTCACAAAATATTATTTGCAACAATTTCTTGCTCATCAATACAAACCAATCATATAAACCAACCATGGCCTTTTTTTACCTCTTCCTCTTACACTTTATCTCCATTTGATATTATTTTAGATTTTTACCTTCAAGGTTAACGTCAGCTGAGCACAGTGACCCATAGGTCCCTTGTTTTCTTTTAGAAAATAGCCGCCAGATGGTGCTGCAGCAATCATTATTGTGCCATATCTCCAAAACTATAAACACTGTCACAACATTGATTGCAGAATCTGATACTAGATTTAATGCGTTTATCCTCCTGGGGACTCTGTCATATTCTACAGGGGTTAAATTTTAATTATAAATCTAATATATATATTTATATATATATAATATATATATATATAATAAAAAAATATCTGGGAACTTTTTTTTTTCCTTTTAGAAATAAGCCGCCAGATGGCGCTGCAGCAATCATAATTGTGCCATATCTCGAAAACTATAGACAGTGTCACAACATTGATTGCAGCATTTGAAACAAGATTTAATGCGTTTATCCTCGTGGGGACTCTGTCATATTCTTCCATTACCATGGGGACCTAATATACGTTCAATTATATTCTTCTTTTTCTTAAAATTCAAAATATGGAGTTTTATTCTAATAGACTGTTTTCTATTCTCCATGACAGGAGTACATGGCCTTCACATGGCGTTTTTTCCCGTATGTCTGTCTGTTTGTCTGTCTACTCATCTGCGACTTTTGAAAATCAGCATAACCACACAAAATTGTGCTTCTGTTTCCGCCATAATTGGGGTAATTCATTTTGCCAGTTCCAAACGTAACCTGACTGTCTGCTGTATGTTGTATCCTAGTTTGACTTTCTTATTTCCGCTTCCGGCAAGCGTTCGACCTCTGGTCGTCTAGTCTGTTTGTCTGTCTGTCTGTTTGTTTGTCACCACTCTCCTGGCCACAATTTTGCCACAATAACCTTGAAACTTACAGGGATGTTCGAAAACATAATTTCTAGGTGCCCTATTGTTTTTGGTTAAAATAGGTCAAAGGTCAAGGTCAAGGTCGTCAAAACTTCTCAAAACGTTTTTTCTTCATATCTTTGTGACTATTAGTCGTAGCTACTTCAACAATAGCTCATTTTAATCGTCATTCCATTGCCGTAACCATGGTTACAAATTTTGGGGGAAAAGTCATGATATTCGAAAATAAGGGATCTTATTTTTCTAACTTTGTCAATTTTAAAGCTAGAGTGATCTAGTTTTTTGCATCAGGTAGCATTCAACTAGTACTACAAGATTTTATTACAAGTCTTGCAGTATCTCGTAAAATATCTCGTGAATAGAGATATTTCGAGATTTCATTCATCTTGCGCCAAAGGCCACATTATTGCAGGAATCTTTTTGAAACTGTCATATCATAAGTCCTACACTAGTATCTCGAAATCGTTTTTTCATTTTTTGAATATGGCTCCTAGGGGGCGCTGCACATGACCCTCACACAGATATCATTACATTGGCCATATCTCTAAAACCCAAAGCCTCAATTACATAAACTATAGCTTATTTTTTCCCTCTGAGTCTTCTCCATAAACTGATAATGTCATCTGGTCTCAATCTTGTGTCACTTTGTCATTGTGTCCGTCTGTTTGTCAGTTGTCCTCAAATTCACCTGCTTGCTCTTGCGTCTCACATATAGCATTCTACAGGCCACAGTTTTGAAAGAATCCTTTTGAAACTATTACATCTTAAGTCTTACACTAATATCTCGAAACCAATTTTTCATTTTCTGGATATGGCCGCTAGGGGGCGCTGAACTCGAACCTCTCCCAACATATCATGCTTTGGCAATATCTCCAAAACTATAAACCTCAGTTACATAGACTGTAGCTTTTTTCTTCTGTTGAGTCGTCTCCATAATCTGGAGTAGTCATCTGGACTCAATCTTGAGTCACTTTGTCAGTGTGTCCGTCTGTTTGTCAGTTGTCCTCAAATTCGCCTTCTTGCTGGTTCTTGTTTGTTTGTCACCACTCTCCTGGCCACAATTTTGCCACAATAACCTTGAAACTTACAGGGATGATGAAAAAGATAATTTCTAGGTGTCCTATTGTTTTTGGGTAATATAGGTGAAAGGTCAAGGTCAAGGTCGTCAAAACTTCTTAAAAAAGTTTTTTCTCCATATCTGTGTGACTTTCAGTCGTATCTACTTCAACAATAGCTCATTTTAATCGTCGTTCCAAGGCCTGTCATCTGGTGTGTAGCTGACTCAAATTTGCCGTAACCATGGTTACAAATTTTAGGGGAAAAGTCAGGATATTCGAAAATAAGGGGTCTTATTTTTCTAACTTTGTCAGTTTTAAAGCTAGAGTGATCTAGTTTTTTGCATCAGGTAGCATTTAACTAGTACTACAAGATTTTATTACAAGTCTTGCAGTATCTCGTAAAATATCTCATGAATAGAGATATTTCGAGATTTCATTCATCTTGCGCCAAAGGCCACATTATTGCAGCAATCTTTTTGAAACTGACATATCATAAGTCCTACACTAGTATCTCGAAATCGTTTTTTTCATTTTTAGCTCAGCTGACTGAAAGTCATCTGAGCTATAGCGATCACTCTTTGTCCGTCGTCCGTCTGTCCGTCTGTCCGTCTGTCTGTCTGTCCGTCTGTCCGTCTGTCCGTCTGTCCGTCCGTTAACCAGGCACAAATCGTAACCGCTGGACCTAGAACCTTGTAACTTGGGATTCTGAGAGGTCCATAAAAAATCTCCTTGGAAACCAGAAATTAGGTCTCTGTTACCCATATCCTTCGAGCTATATGGCCCCAAAGTACCCCCCAGAAAAGTCAAAAATTTCATACAAAAACTTCAATATCTCATTAACTACTTGACTGATGGTCATGATTTTTGGCATACATATTGATCATGAGATGTTACATCACTTCCTGCAGACTGGTGGCGCCACCTCTATTTTTCGATTTTTTACGAATTGTTTTCTCTATTTTTGAGACCTTTAAAAATGTCAACATCTGTTAACAAGGCACAAATCATAAAGACTGGACTTAGAATCTTAATTCTTGACACACTGAGAGGTCCATGAAAAATCTCCTTGGAAACCAGAAATTAGGTCTCTGTTACCCATATCCTTTAAGCTATGGGGCCCCAAAGTACCCCCCAGAATAGTAAAAAAATTCATACAAAAACTTCAATATCTCAATAACTACATCACTGATGGTCTCTATTTTTGGCATACATATTGATCATGAGATGTTCGATCAGTTCCTGCAGACTGGTGGCGCCACCTGTACTGTTTGATTTTTTACGATTTTTTTCCTCTATTTTTGAGACCTTTGAGGATGCTGTCATCTGTTAGCGTGGCACAAATCGTAACGACTGGACCTAGAATCTTCATTTTCTACACACTGAGAGACCTATGAAAAGTCTCCATGGAAACCAGAAATTAGGTCTCTGTTACCCATATCCTTCGAGCTATGGGGCCCAAAATTACCCCCCAGAATAGTCAAAAATTTCATACAAAAACTTAAATATCTCATTAACTACATCACTGATGGTCATGATTTTCGACATACATATTGATCATGAGATGTTTCATCAGTTTGTGCAGACTGGTGGCGCCACCTGTATTTTTCAATGTTCACGAATTGTTTTCTCCATTTTTGAGACCTTTAAGGATGTAGTTATCTGTCAACAGGGTACAAATCGTAACGACTGGACCTAGAATCTTCGTTCTTGACACACAGGGAGACCCATGATAAGTCTCCATGGAAACCTGAAATTTGGTCTCTGTTACCCATATCCTTTGAGCTATGGCACTCCAAAGTACAGCTCAGAATAATGGAAAATTTGATACAAAAGCTAAAGTATCTGAACAACTAATGCAGAGATAACCATAATTGTTTGCATGGATATTGATCATGGAGTGTTTCATAAGTTTCTGCAGACTGGTGGTACCACCTGTATTTGTTCGGGTTTTTTTACGAAATTTTTCTGTATTTTTGAGACCTTTTAAGATATGAACATCTGTTAACAGGGCACAAATTATAAAAACTGGACCAAGAATCTTCATTCTTGACACACAGGGAGACCCATGAAAAGTTTCCATGGAAACTTGAAATTAGGTCTCTGTTACCCATATTCTTTAAGCTGTATGGGTCCAAAATACCCCCACCCCCCAGAATAATGGAAAATTTGATACAAAAACTGCAGTATTTCAATAACTACAACACTGATTTTCAGCATACATATTGATCATGAGCTGTTCCATCAGTTTCTGCAGACTGGGTGTGCCACCTCTATTTTTTTTCAAATTTTTACGAATTTTTTTCTTTTTTTTGAGACCTTTAAAGATGTGGTTATCTGTCAACAGGGTACAAATCGCAACAACTGGACCTAGAATCTTCATTCTTGTCATGCAAGGAGGCCCATGAAAGGTGCCTGTGGAAACTTGAAATTAGGTCTCTGTTATCCATATCCTTCAAGCTATAGGACTCCGAAGTATCCCTCAGAATAATGGACAATTTGATACAAAAACTGAAGTATCTGAACAACTAATGCAGAGATCACCATGATTTTTTGCATGGATATTGACCATTAAGTGTTTTTATTAGTTTCTGCAGACTGGTGGAGCCACCTGTATTTTTGTATCCGCCAAAACGAAGTTTTGCGGATACTATGTTTTTGACCCAGTTCCTCCGCGGCGGCGGCGTTCGTTTCCAGAGAGCTCCTCGGAGACTAATGGACCGATTTTTCCCAAACTTACACCTATTATCGGGTCACATGTGAACTGGTGCCTAACCAATTTGCATTGACCTCTGACCTTTCCTCTCTATCCAGTGTCCATTTGTGGGTCTGTTTCCACTCATAAACCCTTATATCTCGGGAACCGTTTGACCGATCAGGAAATAAAATTGATACAAATGTAGCCCTTTGATAGCTCTGTAACATACACAAAAAATGGTGGCGCCACCTGTAACAATGTTTGCACAGCGTCTGTCTGTTAGTCTGCCGTGGCCTAAAATTACTCATTTCTCTGTAATGGTTCGACATAACTGCCTAAAATTTTGCAGGTTTATACATCGTGGACAGCTTTCTTTATTTTATGACAGGTGGCGCCACCTACATTCTAGTTAACGCTGGACACATCCAAGCTCATATCTCAGGAACCATTTGACCGATTGGGCCAAAATTGTGCATGTGTTTAGATCTCACATAGGTCTTTATCATTCACAAAACTGGAGGGGTTACCTGCAAAGATTTTTGCACAGTGTTTGTCTGTTTGTCTGCCATGGGCAAAAATCGCTCATATACATGTAGTGGTTCCCCTTGCCACTCAATCCATGCCTCACTATCCGATTTTGGCAGATACATGTAGTCACTTGTCGGTTACCCGTATTCTAGTTTTAAAAGTTTACACATTTTTCTCTATTTTTGAGATATATAAATACAGACTAAATCTTGGCCTGTTGGTTAATCTGTTTGATGCTTCAGTTGAATGGGTATATACTACCATTCTGATGATAAAATTTCCTTTTGCGAATCTCTTCCCAGTCAGCTGAGCGTCATGACCCATGGGTCACTTGTTTGAATATGGCTGCTAGGGGGCGCTGCAAACGACCCTCACACACATATCATTACATTGGCCATATCTCTAAAACCCAAAGCCTCATTTACATAAAATATAGCTTATTTTTTTCCTCTGAGTCTTCTCCATAAACTGATAATGTCATCTGGTCTCAATCTTGTGTCACTTTGTCAGTGTGTCCGTCTGTTTGTCAGTTGTCCTCAAATTTGCCTGCTTGCTGGTTCTTGCATCTCACATATAGCATTCTACAGGCCACAGTTTTTAAAGAAGCATTTGAAAACTGATGCATATTATGTTTTACAGAAATATAACTTAAAACATATTTTTCTATTTTCCGGATATGGCCGCTAGGTGGCGCTGCACATGACCCTCACACACATATCATTATATTGACCATATCTCTAAAACCCAAAGGCACAATTACAGAAACTATGGCTTATTTTCTTTCCCTGAGTCTTCTCCATGACCTAGTAATGTCATCTGGTCTCAATCTTGTGTCACTTTGTCAGTGTGTCTGTTTGTCAGTTGTCCTAAAATCCGCCTACTTGCTGGTTCTTGCGTCTCATATATAGCATTCTACAGGCCACAGTTTTTTTTTCAGGAATCCTTTTAAAACTGGTACATCTTATGTGTTACACTAATATCTCAAAACAGATTTTTCATTTTCCGGATATAGCTTCTAGGGGGCGCTGCACTTTCACCTCCCCAACATATCATGTTTTGGCTATCTCTCCAAAATTATAAACCTTACCTACATAAACTATCGCTAATTTTGCTCTTCTTCACCTTCGGCGCTTTTGTCTGTAATCTGTTATCACAGATGTGTCAGTATGTCTGTCTGTTCGTGTTTTGTTGTCAGCTTTGTCTGCTTCCTCGTTGCTTTGTCTGATATGTCATTTTACAGGCCACAACTTCTAAGCAAACGCTGAGGGTCATTCAAATAATAGAAAACCCACAATATGTTCTGTCTGTCCGTCTGTCTGTCATTTCAACTTCCGGCAAGCGCTCGACCTCTGGTCGTCTAGTTTGTTTGTTTGTTTGTGGGTCTGTCCAGCAATTGATCTGAAACTTACAGGAAAAGTGTAAAATCGGTAGCTGTCCAAGCCTATCCTTTTTGGCCATGATCGGTCCAAGGTCAAGGTCACAGTCACCAAAAACATTAAAACGGTTTTTCCTTCATATCTTCGTCAAAATTTATCGTAGCTACATAAACTGCAGTTCATTTTGCTTGTCATTCCGGGGCCTTTCCTCCAGTGACCTAATCGTCCCGGTCTGTGGTAAGCAGGGGTGCGTATTTTTTGGGAAAAAATCATGAAATTTGATTTTTTTTCTAATTTTGTGATTTTTAAAGCTACAGAGGTCTGTTTTTTTGCAATAGGTAGTATTTAATGAGGTGTTTATCATACAATTGCAAGTCTCGTAAAATCTCGCACCATTTCTCGTCAAACGAGATATATATACAATGACATAAAATATCTCGAAGACTACTTGTATCATTTTGGAAAATAAATACCAGATGGCGCTGCAGCATTTTATTTAGCTATACCTGGAAATGCGTGTACCAAACTGAGAGAGAAAATGTTCTTGGCAAACGCTGGAGACTATGTCATGATTACATCTTGTTTGTTTACTTTAATCATTAATTTCAATTTGACCTAGGCTAATATTAACTGCTTACTGTTACATGGACATCTGTAAAACTTAAGATAAATTTAAACTAGCATTTTGTTAATGGCTGTCTTTTTATCTGTCAGATTTCATTCCAGCAAATTTTTTCTTCAGCTAATTGTAATATTTTGTGTTTTCATAATATTAGGTAGGAAGGCAGTATGGTCCAACAGGTTCAGCATATTTCTTTATGAACTTTGGAGGTATACTGTCTGGCTATTCCTTAAACACTGGGACTAAAGTCCTCCAAACAAAAGGTCCAGGGGTGTCTCTTCAAGGTGAGTATAGTGTAGTTTGGTAGGGATGCTTATAAAAGAGAGTAAAGCAGATTGCTTGACATACTTATTATTAATACTACTGGCATTGCCTGGAACTATGTAGAGCACTCTGAAACTTTCTTGTGGTCTTATGATGGGGTATAAATAGGGACCATATGAGTCTCAGCAAGCAATAGTGGGGTAGTATAAGCTGTACATTCTTACTGTTAAAAAACTTTTTTTTGTTAAACATTAATAAACATGAATTAATTCCTTCATGATTTTTCATAATGAACACATCAGATATGTAAGTTGATACTCACATGACTAAGATATTACATAATACAACAAGAATCTGAAACCTTTATTCTTTAAATCATTGTACAGGTTTATGAGGTGACAGCTGTGTAGGTGGAAGTGTTCACTATAACTAAATTTCTGAAAGTATATGGCATATATATAAAAAAAATCCTGGTTATATGAGATTGAAATCTTCAGGCCTCCCACACACAGATTAGCAGCCATGTCATAATATGGTTTAGCTGTGTATAACTGGATCACAAAATGGGGGTATCATGATTAAAAGGATTGGTCAAGACAATATTCTAATAAAAGACATTTACATTGTTCATGACAATGGCTTAGCATGTGGCAACTGAACAGGTGTCATTAATATGGTGAATGTAAATGAATATATGGAAATTGATATAACAAAAGGGTGTATATTGCTCTGCTAACAGGGGCATATTTCAATTTATAACATGCCATGTCATAAATATTGTAAATCCTTCTCTGGTTATTTTTGCAAATATGGCACAAATCACTTCATTGAATGAACAAAATGATGTAACAAATCCATTGTTGTGTTTTTGTTCTTAGATTTCACAGGGTGTGTACCAAATATAAAAGAACTAGCACAGCGTGGAGGCCTCCTGGTGGCAGGAATGCCAAACACAATGGACATCATCACCTACACTAACGAGCAGGTAGGTGAGAGGTCATTTGGTATAAATCCCATCAATTTATTACCTGAAACTGAAAGTTATAAGCAAGTACATGACAATTTATGTGGAATAAATCCTGTCCATTTCTTCTCTGAAATTGAAAATTTACCGTTATAATTTCAGTTATTGTAAAAAAAGAGTGAAATTTTCAAATTCTTCTCATATTTTGTTCTCACAAATTCTTACATCTGTAGGCAGTAATTATATGCAGTGGTACAAGGTTTTTACATATTTTCATACATTTTTTTCTCAGAAATCCTTAAATTTGTGTGTAGTAATAATTGTATCATTTTAACATTGCTGAAAATAGGTACAAGTACTTAACAGTTTATTTGTGCATTTACTCTCCAAAATCCTCAAATCTTTGTGTACTGGTTATTGTGTTACTTCAACTGTAATGAACAGAGGTACAAGAAACTGCTGAGTCAGCTGACAGTACTCCACCTGGTGGACAAAAACAGCGATGAAGACAGGAGGGCCATGACCAAGACCTTCACCATGTGGTAAAGTCTTTTTTTTCAATTTACAACATTTTCAGTCAAATAGCTTTAAATTTGTAGCTTTTCAAATAAAAATGAATAAATAATTTTTTTTTCAATTTACAACTTGTTTTAGTCAGTTAGCTTTCAATTTGTAGCTTTTCAAATAAAAAGTGATAATTATTAGCAGTATAATGTGCTGCAAGGTCTATGTGTATCTGTCAAGTGTTCATTCCAGCTCTGTCATTTTATAGTAAGATATTTCAGTCTTGTCTTGGTAAAGCTTATTTCAAGACCAATATGTGAGGAATGTTCAATTTATCTAATGAATCTAATCTTGTGTATTGATTTTACTTTGATGCCATTAATAACTAAAGATGTTCATTTTGAAGGGTTTAAATAAACTGTACTATTAACAAATCTATATAATCTTCAGTTTCCTTGATATTATTCACAAATTATCTTTTACCTGACCTTCAATTTAATTACCCCCAAAAAATATAATCCAGGTGCCATATCCTCTTTCTCAGGAAAAATGAAAAGTATATGTGTAACTCTAACAAGAGAAAAATTCAGGAAACACCTCATTAAATTGAGAAAGCTACTCAGTGAGTTATTTGATTCTTTATGTTACACAATTTTAAGTGATGCTTTTGAACAAATGAAGGTCCGAGGATATCTAGAACTATCTAGATATCTTGAAAAATTGTGTTCGTGGTTACACTGAATATCACTTTGCTGTCACTCACCAGGGAAGACCACCCACCACTGCTGCCTACAGAACAGCGAGTGAACATCGCAGAGTGGCCCCTGGAGGATGACCTTCACCCTGCTATTGCTGTCCGGATGCTCATTCTGGACCTCGTGGATTTTATCATTGAGAAAAAGTCACAGCCATTCAGCTCTAAACAGAGGAAGGAAATCGCTGCATTAGACCGAGTGACCAGCTATAATGCTATACTGCCAGAGGTACGTAGAAAGGATGTTTCTATTGACAGAAACTTACCACAGGCTCAGTCATTGGACATTCTATAAATATCATCACAGGGCATAGGAGATGATTTGTACTTCAGCTGATCTTAATTCAGCTGAGAAATAGTTATATCCAGCCATAATCCAGGTTTCCAGCTGTCGTTGCATCTAACCCCTGGACATATATGTTTTGCACTGTTGGACCTTCTAATTTCAAATTTAACATGCATATATAATAAATGTATAAAAGTTCTCCTACCAAACCTGAAACTTGGTCACTGATTCCACTTAGAACCATACAACCATAGTCAGTCATTGATTTGTTAACTATTGATCATGTCATTGATCTATTGACCCTTGTTTATCTGAACATCTCAAAGGAATAAATTGTTTTGCATGTTATAACAACCTGTTTGGAAAATGTTGGACTTACATATTTCAAATTTGACATAACTATATGTATACAAACCCTCATACCAAACCTGAAACTAGGTCACTGACTGCACCAAGAACCTTATAGCATGTGGGTCATTCATCTATTAACAGTTGTAAATTCTAGTTCATCTGATCATCTGGAGGGAACAAATTTATTTTGCTAAACAAGCTTTTGCATGTATGAGTCTCGGCCAGTTGAATGTTATATTAACATACAACACATATGTATGTAGTTGAAGGAGACATCTTACTTTTGTACAGGTTAAAATTATAGTGTTTTCTGTATGCATCCTTAGCATTCAGATCAAATTGTAGTTTGTTAAAGAATGTCTCCCTGGTGTTGAGTTAAATAGTTGGTTGTAAATCCTCAATTTTTATGGATTACAAGGTTTAACTCTATTTTTCTTCGTTGCTGCAGATTGATGTCCCAACCAGGGAAGATGAGGATGCAGCAGCAGCAGCTGGGGAAATCCCTCCATCAGATGACCAGCCTCCTCCAGCAGAGCCTGGAACATCAGGAGCAGCACTACCACCAGCAGAGCAGGGAACATATGGAGCACCACCAGCAGCACAAGGCATCTCCAGGGCACCACCTCCTGCTGAGCCCGGGGCATCAGCACCTGCACCTCAAAACAACCAACCCAACAACAACACTGGTGGAAACAGGGACAATACAAACAGACAGTAATCACATTAAATTATTAATACAATTAAAAATTTTTTAAACCATTTGGGGTTTCAAGACTGGCCCTCTGTAATTTATTTTTTCATTCTTGAATTAATGTTTCTGTTTTTATGTAAATACATTAATTTTTTTTTAATTAACTGGTACACACATTTAACACCTGCAGACATGCAAGGTTAGAGCATTTTTATTTAGACCACCAACTTCATTGCAACAAATATATCATCGGTAATAGCACTATATTAATATTGTAAATAGACCTTAAGTTGAAAGACAGTTTACCAGTACATGTCATTTTGTAATAATATTACATGGCACCATTAGAATATTTTTTTCAGAATAATTGACAAACTCGCTCAAAATTTTGTTCATGTCAGCTATGATTATCAAGTGTATAGTATGGTGGTATAGTGTATAGTACAGTTTTGCAAAAAGCATACATGGTTCAACTTTTAAAAACTGAATTCCTCACTTGAACTGTGACCAGTTTCCTATATCCACACTGACAGGGCACCTGGTTGTGATTGCATTGATTTAACCTCGGCTTAAACCAGTGTCTTAGGGACAGTACAAGGCTTGACAGGGGTTCACTGGGGTTTACCTCTTTGAATTTGTTACTTGTTATGACTATTTCAACGTAACCTCAATGAATCAGCAGTAATTTTGAGTGCATTGCCCATTATTTCAGCTGCCTATAATGACCAGCCGTGCCATGTGTGCCTGATCCTTGCAACTAATGAATCACCAAATATATATAAATTTTTTTCTTTTTAATTATTATTTTTATTATGTGTCAGTGTATGGGTAATTATACCAAGACATATGCATTGATATGATATTACTGATATTATATATATATATATATATATACCTTGACAAAATTAAATGGAACACACTAGCTGGTCGAATATAGAAATTTGAGCAGGGTCTACTTCTTCACAGTTCTAACAGTATTCATATGCTGTCATTTATCAAATATTATAACATATACTGATAATTATTTTTATGTCTTTAACCCCAAGTGTTAAACAGGTAGAGTATTTTTATATATGCATTTTTCTGACTGTGGTCCAATTGGTTATTGAAATCAACATTTCCAGAAGTATTCTACACTTATTCTTGTATAACCTTTGATGTAGTTATGATTACATTATTGTATATTTGCACATTTTTTGTTAATTAAACTTTATTGGAGAATTTAACTAGTTGCAGAAGGCAGTTAGTCAGGTTTATGTCAAAGTGGTAGGGTTATAATTTTATGACTGTTAAAATAAATCATTTTGATTTTTAATCAGGGTCATTTTTCAGGTCATACTAGTGTTGTTGCTCATGTGTTTCTTTTCACTTTTGTATCTATGACAGACCTTTATCAATTCATTTAATAATCTTTAAGTCATTTATTTTTTCTAGTCTTCTCAGTTTTACAAATTTTTAATTTGTCGGATCATCTTTACTTCAATTAACAGTATTTATATCTATAAATCATTAAGCATTGTGCCATGGGTTTTGTATAAATTTACCAATGTTTGTATAATGTTTTTTTACCTCATATTTTTTCAGTGATGTTTAATATGATTCTCTTTGTTAAAACATATGTGTGTCTGACTTGTTTAATGATGAATGCATTGTTACCAATCAAATGTTAACTTACATTTCTGTTTATAAATGAGCATGTGGACATTTTTATCACTGGTTGGATATTTATTGTTCTGTATATTAGACAATGTTAAATGTGATATATGAATATGAAATATTAGTGTAAAAGAATATTTGGGATGTGTCTTCCTGACGTGGTGCTTTTAATTAAATATCAGGTCCAAATTACTAGTTACTACAGACAAAATGTATTCTCGATCAGTAAAATTTGTCTTATCGAGAAGGGGCTACTTGTAAGCGTGTTTCCTAAATGAAGAGAAGAATGAAGTAGTCATAACCTCCCTGTTAAAATCTTAAAATATTCATATTATCACACCAGATTTATATATAACTCTTTTAACTCTTAAAAGGTACTTAACAATTTAAATACTATTTCTAATTAAAAATCTGCATTCTAAGGAATGTAAGCCTCTGTCACATTGTGGTCCCAATTGAAAGATTCTCTCAAAACTGTTTTTGTTTCCAGTTACTCGGCCCATATTCCAGGTTCATTTGTGCATTATCTGCTTTCCTTTAACAAAACCTGCAATGCTGGCCCAAGTATCTGGACCAACCAGATGATCTTTACATGCAGTGCTCATACTTGTGAAAATGGTCAGTTATTATCACGTCCTTATGATTACTCCACAGTTACTCTGGTTTGTCATTTTTGATGCAGGGAAATATCTTATTCTGAATCAATCATCATAATAATTAGAATAAGTGATATTAATAACGTGAATAATATTGTATGACTCAAGTTAAATAGAAAATATGTGAATATGCATCTGCTGTTCATACAAAGATAAGAAAGTATTAATGTGAGGGTGATATTTAAATCATATTATAGTATTATTACTTTTACAGTTTAACATTTTCATATTTGATTCTGTTAAATTTAAACTTGCCAATGTTTCACATATTTTGATTACCATAATAGAATGTTATATTAATATATACTTTTGTAGTTATTTAATATTTTCATGGACAGAACTATCTAAATCATGCAAATTTATTTACATTTTTTATTGCACAATTTTGCCAAAATCCTTATATCTGTACTAGATAAATAAAATGTGCCAAAATAGGGTGTCAAAATGAACATTTCATCAATATTTTTATGAATATACAATTGTTTGTTGTATGGTTTTCCCGAGATTTTTAGGAAATGTTTGTAAACTGAATATGATTTCTACAAATCTTGTACTTATAGAATAAACGTTTCTCATATCTCTTATAAAATCTGTCTGTGTCAAAACTTATCAAGAACATTTGATTTGAGAGAATGCAAAATATTGGAATTTATGAAGTGTGAAGAGATATATGTTTGTGTGGTCCTTGTTACGTTGAATCTGAATTGCGTGAATTAAACAGTTTTCCATTAACACATACTATGCTTATTTGCTTAGACGCCATATCAAAAGCTTCTATGCTTATATAATTACTTTTATTTCCTATAAATGTTAAATGATAATTATGTGTTCAGAATGAATAAATTTGCTGTTTTATTCACAAGTATATTTCAGTAAAAAAATTCTGGCTATCCCGTTACTGGTGTTTTGTTGTTATTTTTAATTTTTAAATCTCCTCTGACCACAACCCCCATTTCTGCTCCTTCAGATAGGACTTGTATTTTGTATGTAATATCTTATTTGAGGTGTATTATCATTTTATTGATAGATGTCATTTTGTTTAATTTAAAAAATGGCATTTCAAACTTGAGATCTATTTTATTTTAAATTCTAAACATTATAACTGTACAGTATTTAAAAATAGAAGTCGTCCTGCCCCGTACCAAAAGTAAAAAGGTAAAATTTGTTGTGGTCATGACTGTATATTCCTTTCATTCATTAAATGCAAGACCAGTCTCAGTAATGATAGAGGACAACTATAAAATAAGTTATGAAAATATAGTTACTTTTTTAATAAACATATGTAATATAATAATATTATTAATAACTTAATAATTTAAAGGTGAATTGCTGTTAAAGATCACTTTAAAAAGGAATTCCTTTTTCATTTTTGAATGTATCCGAGTAAAACTCAAATGAAAATAAAGTGAATGAAAGGTTAATTTGTGTAAATTTTCATACTTATTTCAAATTGTTGCACATTTGAAAAATATTTAAGTTAAAATATAATACATTTTATGTAAAAAAAAATACTATATAAAAACTGCCACTATTAAGCTTACAAGCGTTGAAGGCTTGTACCATAATAATCATTTAATGATTATTTAATTATGAAGCTGGTTTCATTTAATGATTATTATGGTACAAGCCTTCAACGCTTTGAAACTTTTATTCACGCACATGTGAATCCCTAAATGGCCCGAACATTGTGAACCAGCACTGTTGCAGCAGCGCCCCCATCGGGACGCTGGTTTCCTAGAAGTCACACTGGTTCAAGGCCGTGTCAGGTCAAAGGTTAACTACATCACGATGTGTCAGTGGATTATTTATGCAGAGTGGAGATAAGTGTGATGAGGCGAGAGCCAGCATTCCCGTTAGAAATGGTCAGCGACCTGTCGTCTGCTTGTTTATAATTCACGCGGGACAGGAAACAAAATGCCGAAACGGAAGAAATTCGACACAGACGACAAGGAGAGCTGCCAGAGCATCCCGCTGCCCATTCAGATCTTTCTATGGCGACAGTCCAGGTAGAAATTTGAGATGTTGAATTAGCATTCCTCCATGTTTCTCGGACGTAAACACCGAGGCTGCCCAAGTCAGCCTCAAGATCTGACTCCGGGGAACTTAACACATTTAAGTCAGACCGTCTTCAGCCATTTATAGATCTGTGCAAATTACGTGATCAAGTTCCTGTCTACGTTATTTCTTGGAAAATTGGCCAGTTTTTATCTTGATATAAATATAATAAATAAATATATATAATTAATATTACAACAAACTATAAAATGCATATATTTTTATATATAAACTAAAACAAGTAAATGTAATTGTAAGGCATGCATTTAGAATACCAGTATTTTTTTTTATAGAGTGCATAAAAGAATTGAAGTGAATGTTTGATTTAGTCAAATGCTGAGTATTTGCAAATATAAAATATTTCATAGCTGAGATAATGTTTTTTTTATGAAAACAGGTATCTCAACATTCTAAAATATCCAAAATAATATATGTAATAGTTGATTTTTTTTAATCGTTGTCATGTACTGTAATAAAAAAAGTAAAATCCTAAAAAAAAGTGATTACTTCATTCTATAGTCTTGAAGTTGATGTTTAACTTTAATACCAGTGTATGCATGATTTATCTGTATGTATTCTAAGCTGAACTTTGTTGCAAATACTGTTTCATAAATTTTAAATGTTCAGATTTGAATTTTTCCATGCCTTCAGCGTTATTTCCTTAAAACCTAAATGGAGAAAATAAGAGGGAAATATTATAATACAGTAAAAGCTCTCTATAATAACAGTATTAAAATGTCATATCACTTAATTTTGGTCCACTTAATATGTAAATTACTGTAATGTTAAAAAAGAAATAATTAAAATGTGATATCAAGTCTACACAGGATTGATCTAGTGCTCAGATCTTATGATGTTTCACAAGATCTGTGATATAATTAAGAAAAAAAAAAGTAAAAATTGTTTTCCAGTCTGCCTGTGCTATATGATGACAGCATTGCTATATAATGACAACAGGCCATGTGTTAACATTGAAGATAATGCTTGTAGTTACACTGATTGCCTATATGTGTAAATAGCTGGTTGTTGCAGCTCTATTTCATGCTTGACTGGGCACAGTAATATTGTGGCACACTGCTGAGATCAGATCTGGAGTCAGTTAGTGTGATTGGTAGTGAATGAAATATTTTAAAACTCCAGTTAACTTGAATCAGATTTATTAAGTACTTTCCATATAACTAGAATTTCACTTCTGATTGCTAATATAAGCGAAATGAGACGCATAAGTGGTTCTAATAAAAGAAAAGTGATTACATTACACACACAAACACAGTATGTCTGTATAAAGTAAAGGTCTGATAAAAGATATATATATGTAGCTTTCACTTTTTTTCCTCATCCTTGTTGTTTGCTAATTACAATCTGCTTGAGCTTTGTTGGTGCTTGATTGGTGAAACAAAGGAACTTAATTTATGCTTTTAGTGTTAAAATATATGACCAGGGTATGGAAAACATGTCATATATGGTACACATTTACTCAGCAGACCTCTTATAAAAATAATTATAAAATAAATTAAATAATTTTTCAAATTTGAAACTTATTATCCCGGGCATGCAAAGCACTGTCAAGTAGTCAGGAAAGAGGGAGTAAGATCTGTATAAAAGTGATACAGTTAAATGTGTAACTACATTTTCTGTTTATTTCAGTCCGTTTATAAGACCCAAGCTTGGGAAGCTGTCAGAGGCATCATGTGTGGTAAGTTTTCACCCTGAAGATATCCAGATACTGGAATATAAACACATCAACCAACTTATGTAGTTATAAATATATAAAATAGATTATATATTACCTCTGATATAATTTGTCTGCCTCCTGTAGAAAAAATTTGGACTTTTTTATTGGTCTCTGAAACTATATACAGTGGAACCTCATTGTGTCGAACCCGCTTAAGTCGAATACCCCGCGTATGTCGAAGTTACAGACTGGACATTCCGTACAACTCTACTTAAATTAAAAACCAAATTAAACCCGCTTGTGTCGAACCTCGGATGTGTCAAAGTTTTCCGAGGGTCCCTTAGACTTCGACACAACGAGGTTTCACTGTATATCCTATTTTATCATGTTGATCAGGATCTGTGAAATTTTGGTGAAATTGATAATAATTTTAGATTGCTTACATTTTCATGAAGGATTCTAATATAACAACAACATGTAAGCTTTTTGTTACACGTTATTTTTATACTGTTACAAGTGTTGATAATCTCTAGATTATAAATAATATATTTCTTGTAATTTAAAATTAAAATCCTTTCTGGCCATTGTACAAAAATGAACCCTTCTGTTGTTGTTTTTACTTAAATATTTTTGGTTTTTCATAAAACTTGCATTCATATGACCTTGTCATAGAATTTTAAATAAGTCTACTCTTTTTTCTTGAGGAAAGTTCAGTGTATTTACAAAAAAACTGTAAAACCTTGCACTTTAAATATATTGATTATTTGAAAATTTAATATTAGTGATTATAATTTATATACATGTATTTGAATAATTTGATTGATTTCAGTCTTTTGAGCGGGTCCTGGTACAGAATATCTTGCATGGTTTGTCCCCGAGTCTTTGCGAGGCGATCCAGAGCATTTCAAGATGGAAGCTGATCCAGGCCGCATTCCCTCATGTGATGCACTGCTGTGCTTCCATGCTGGGCAACCGTAAATCTCGCAACAGTCACGACACAAAATTTGGTCCAAACGAAACCAAGCTGATGTACACCTTACACTGGATCATACTTGATGCGGCATCAGAATGCGAAGATTTAGACACTGAGAAAAATGCTGGCATTGCCCTGAACAAATCTGCATATTCATACATGCACTCACTGGATACAGTGCAGCTTTTTGTGTATTTGTTTGCACCCCTCATTCATTGTTTGAAAGATTCTGATTTTCAAAGCCTGAAGCTCGAAAATGGTTTGAAGTTATGGCAGCCACTCTGGGAGTACAGACAACCAGACGTGCCATGTTTCTCAACCCCTGTGAAACCAAAAAGGAACGTCCTGAAAGCACAAACTAATCTGATGAAAATCAACACTAATGCTGCTAATATCTA
The DNA here is from genome assembly GCA_026874595.1 of Sipunculus nudus. Classification (NCBI taxonomy): domain Eukaryota; kingdom Metazoa; phylum Annelida; class Sipuncula; order Golfingiida; family Sipunculidae; genus Sipunculus; species Sipunculus nudus. Next base: position 10,410,877 of record CM049314.1, on the reverse strand, counting down.
CATAGGAAAAGGTAGCTCAACTGAAAATATTTTTATGGGCTGCCCCGATGATGTACCACCCAGCAGAAGCAGCTATAATGAGGCTGCAACGCCTCTTGCTCCTTTGGCTCGTATGAGTGACATTTGTGCAGTTTCAGTGTCCGATGCCCAGTCTACAACTGTTGAGGTTGTGTGTGAAGTCTGCAGTCAGGTGGTGTATAGTAAATTTGGTGAATCTGCGTGCCAGTGTGAACACAGACGGTTGAGCATTCTCTCCGGTCAAGATAAGACAAATCTTGTCTCTCCCATTGATAAAGATTATGTAAGTAAGCAGCTGGAGAGTGCGATAACAGCTGGGATGAGAGGACCATGTCAGCTGGACCTGCTGAGTGCTAGTTATTTTGACGTAGCAGTTCTCCGGTGCCTGTTCAGCCCACAGTGGGCTGAGGAAGGTATCTACTGGGCATTGAGATACATACATCAGCGGTTACTGGAAGTTGGTGATGAGATGCATAGGGTTGAATACTGCAGGGAGCGCAGTAAATCGTTACCAACTCTTGTCCGGGTCAACCACCATCAGACAACGGTCTCTCCATCTGCAGATGTTGATGATAGAAAGTTGTCTGAAGCTCATGCTGAATTAGGAGCAGGGCGAAGAGAAAGTGTGGTGACGGCAAGAACGCCCGTTATCCAGGAACCTAAGAGAGAACCAGGATTTAAGAGAATGAGAATGGCTGAATTACGTCACATGATCGGTGACAAGGTTAAGCAGCTACGTCGACGTGAAAGTGTGGAGCAGTTTGACCTTGAAAAATTACACCAAGAAGAAAGGTCAACCTCCCCACAGAATGCACCCCCTGTGGTGTCTGTCCAAGAGATTCATCCTCCAAGGCCGAGTTCCGCTTTGGCCAAGTTGGCAGAAAATGAAGAAGACAGTGTTGATGAAGAAAACAGGTCAACTGGGAGTAGTCCTGTGAATGATATTGTCAGGCGAAAAAGCATGCCAACTCTGATCAGAGGTGGTCGCAGCGCAGTAGACCCTGACAATAAAATAAAAGAAAACAACATACAGGATCCTAATCGCAAGGATTCTGTCACTCGTGCTTACAGTTTGAAACCTGAACTGCTGCAGAAACCCATTATAACTATCACAAAGGACAGTCAGTCACCCACTCCAGCTGTGTCTGATTGGTCCATCAAAAAGGACAGTGACGGATCAGAAAAATCATCCACTACTGGGAAACCACCAGGTTTAAGTCGCAGTTTGACTGATTCCAACATCCAGTATGATGTCCACGAGGAGATGCAGGAGGTGCCAGGATCAGGGTACTACATCCAGTCGAGTGGACATCTGAATTACAATGTGGTCCTCCAAGCTGTGCACTACATAGTGGGAAAAGAATGCAGTTCTCGGGTTTGTAGTGTTGTCCTTAACATACTGAACTGCCTGCTGGATTTAGAGATTATAGGGAAGAAACCAAAGAAACCGGGGAAGAAATCAGAACAAGCTAAGGAGGAAGCCAAGGAGGAGAAAGATAGAGAGAAGGAGGAGAAGGAGAGACAGGACTCTGGACCCACTAAGATGAGTGCTGAGAAGAGACCGGAGGAGATGATGCCGTATCAGATAGCGATGGAGAGCATCATAAAGTAAGTTGACAGTGTTTGTTCCTGTATTGATGTGGGTATGTTTGACTGAGTGGCTGATCTTAACTATCAACATTTCTGTAAATCAAGAACTTGTCTACTGCATAGGTAGGTGGGTCAGAGCCAAATGTTTAGTTTAGTCTCAGGTCAATTAATTTTGTGTATTTTTAATAAATTTTGCACAGAAAGACATTAGAAATTTATAAACATTAAAACTCAATGTCAATGACTGCTCCACTTTGGTTCTAGTTAGTGTGAATTTACATGTTTTTTTATTAATTTCTTTTTGCTATGTTTAAAAAAAGTGCACACATGGAAATGAGATAATCATTACAGAATAACAAATGTCTGTCATTGACATTTATTGTTCAGCTTTTGGGTTTGTTAGAAATGAGTTGAAAAGTTTCTGACTTTCTTAAATGTTGATAATTATGGCTCCTCAGATGAATTTTGGTGACAAGAATGCTCATGGCCAGATTTGTAATTTAAATTCAAGAGCAGGGACTAGTGCTGTTAGGGAGGACTAACTAACTTTTCTTATAGGAAGTGTTATATGACTGGTCCTGTGTGGATAAAAGGTATAGCAGAATGATATTTTACAATTACAAAACTAAGCTGAAGACCTGGGCTAATGAAATGGCCAATATTATATTTCTGTTTTATTATATGATTATATATATATATATATATATATATATATATATATATATATATATATATATATATATCTGATGAAATGTGTCACTGGAAATGCAGTGGATAAATTTTGATTAATAAGAAATAGCTTGTCCACTAAGAAAAATTTCAGTAAGCAGAAATTTTTATTATCCTAACAGGTTTCTCGCTAAGATTGTTCATCCTGGCATATTTTTCATTTCTTATGTTCCCCTCTGCCTTTTTCTAAATTGAAACAAATTACAATGTGTTTGTCAGTTCATTGGTAAATACAAAATTTAACTGATATTTCTCACTAATAACTTTAGATGAAAGAGAAAAGTGATCTTAGTTTGACAAGGTTTCCTTTTTACTGAACTTCTATTTAATAAAAAAATCATGGTGCTTTTTTAAATATAGGACATCATGGAAAAACTAATCTGTTTCAAAGTTCTGTTATTTATTTCTGTTATGATCTGTCTTTAGATCATGTATTTTTATGATGTTGAATTAAATTTTCATCCTTATTAACTAACTATTACAATTCTGTGCATGGTATATATAAGAATGATATTATCTCTGTAGCTATGGTTCCATGCCAATTTTAATATTATACTAAGTTTTCAAGAACTGTTACCTTAATTTTGTACAGGGTTTTTAAGAATATTGGTTGCCCTCATGGTTGTGGGGACGGATTCCGTGGGACAATCGGGGATCATCTGCGAGCACAAGGCATGCACTTCTTCAACCGACTGCAAAAAACAAATCCTGCAGAGTTCCGCAAGTTCCTGCGGCTGCTCCTGGTGAAGAAACCATTACAAGAGGTCATTGACTTCCTGCACGCGTTTCTCGGGTTCTGTGTGGATCCATCAGCATTTGCTTTCTCACCACAAGGTACATGTATGAGTGTGTAAACTTTTTTAGTGCTTATATAATGCCTCATAATGCCCTTGATTATGTACATATAAAAATATGATTGCAGAAATGCAGCCAGACCATTGTTATTATGTTTGGGCTCTAGATTATTTTTAGAACAAACATTTTGCATCCATCATTCTACTTGTTGGGATGTTAATTCAGTCCCACAATATTACCTGTAGGGATTTCATTTGTAATACTATTCTTAGTGATCTTATACATTGCCCTTCTTAAGTAGCTTAGTGAATATTAGTTGCACCAGTCCTGCAAAAAACAATTCTGTAATTCTTCTTTTTCCCTTGATGTGTTGGATGGAACTGGTATTATTAATGTAAAAACATTGAATGACTTTAGCTAAATCCTCCACAACTATATCAACTTTAAATTATTTCAAGAGATATGTATGTTAAATTCATGAAATTATTTTAAAATCATGTATGTGAAATTTAGCTTTCATTTGATAGTAATCCCCATGTTAGAGTAAAATTTACATTTTTAGAGTAATTTTTATATTTTATCCATATTTGTTTATGCAGTGTTTATCATAACCTGATTATTGATAAAATGAATGGTATTGACTGTAGGTTACTTACATATTTTGTACACTTAGCCACCAAGAAGCCCCATGAAGGGATGGGAAGGACACCGTATGCCAGTAATTTTGGAGAAGCCCGTGGACCACCAAAGAACGTAGAGAGCATAGTCATTGTGACCACTCTCAAGTCACTGCTGACTCGCTTTGTAGAGATGTGGAAGGACCTCCTTAGTCATGAAAACATTGTAAGTCTTTGGGATATGTTTAATTAACTCTAGTGAGATATTTCAATTTTCTCAACAATTTTCATTACAAGATCTCCTTTTATCCTTTTTCCTTCATGGATTGTTATTTTACAACTATTGTCAATTCAAGGTTCATTTGTCCTTTATTTTTTTTTATAATGGTGGGGGGGGGGGGAGGGGGGTGGGCTCGCATTGGTCAGCCACCAACTAAATGTTATATGTTATGTATAGAGTCAGAAACTACTGTAATATCATTTTAAGGGGTGGGGGGGGGGGGGGGTGGTAAAATTTTCTAAGAAATCCAAAAGTGGGTAATTGTTGGCAAGCTGTTCGCCAATTCCAAAATAAAAACCAGTGATTTCTTCCAGTGTCCATAATAAAGTAATTACCAATGCTATATTATTGTTGTAACTGTTAAGGCTACTGACTTTTTATTGAGTGTTCAGACAGCCTTTCATTAGAACTTGTATGCTGGGCATGTTCAGTGGTAAACTTGTTAAGAAAAAATGTGCTAAAACTCTGATAAAGTGGCCAGTTAGTAAAAAAATGCTCTCACAGGTGTTTGTTATAAACGCTGAGAAACAGCTTGGGTAACTTATGAATATATTCAAAATGGTAAAAAAAGCTAAAATTCTGTCTCCTTGTAATAAATAGTGTATTCTTTTAGTGTTGATATTAGACTAACATAGGAATTTTGGTTTAGTAACAAGGTTTGAGTTCAGTGTAAGCATAATTAGTACTTAGATATTATTATTTTCCTCACAGGGCTTGTATTGTGACATCCGCCAGTACCTGAACTATGTCAAGGAGACCCACGGCAGCACCTTCAGGTTCATTGCGCTCAGCGGTTTGTCTGACGCTATCAACAGGAAGAAGAAGGAGACGAGAAAGACCACCAAGGTCATCAGGTGCAGGAGCATTCTCTTTCTTATTAATGTTTGTAAAGCTGTATGACATGGTCCATTCATTATGGCAGTAGATCATATAGTGCTTCAGCCGTCTTTGTCATACACTTATTATAGTATTATATATATATATATTATTATAGTATTATGTTTTGCAAAAATTCAGTCAAATGGCTTTAATTTGAGTGTGTGTGTTTTGAAAGAGACAACAGACCAAGAGAGGTGGAGAGAGACAGGGGGACATGGAGAGAATTATCAATTGATGTATGGTTGATGTAACCATAAAAATGTTCATTGTATTATTTATTACTTCTCAGGTTTGTACATTCTTTTGCTTTTGCCAGTTTTATGCAAAACTTTTTATAAGTGTACACCAAAAACTGCCAGTTTGTATGTAAAAAAGACAATTTTTAATAAAAAAAAATCTACCGGGTAATTGATCATGAGTTGGGATTTGATTTTGATACTGTCGCGTATGAGACACAGTCTTAACTTACATTTTCCACACAGAAGAACGGTCTCCATGACGTCAGAGAGTGGGGATGAAAGAGAGGTCCATAGAGTACCTAGTGTGTCCAGTGAGGAGAGCAATAACAAAGGTCGAAGGTCACTCTTCAGAAGGAGGTCAAAAAAGGTCAGTTTCTTTCATATGAAAAGCTTTATTTGCATTCATAGTTTTAATCATGGCAAATTTTTTGGTATCATTATTAGAGGCAGGTTTGGCACTGTTAATGCACAGTGTTTCAGCATAATGTGAATTCATGATTTAATAGAGACACCTATGGAGTAAAAGCAAATTATCCTAACCTAATACTACTTAAGTTGAATTTGTGGAGAGAAATTTTCTCATTTTCTTTGGCTTAATATCTCTCCAATGAAGAGGATGCCCATTTATTCATGACTGTTTGATCCAGTCATTACCAAGACATATTTTTAGTCAGGAGCCAGCACATTTGAACTAATAAATTTTGATACCTTTTGGTTAGTTTTGGCAAATTTGGTAATAACCCATTGTGACTTAATATTAGTAGTCTGATGGATGTTGTAGGTTTCTGCTGTCATTATACTTACAGCAAATTTTTCCACCTTATGGAGCTGCCAGTGATTCTGAGATGCTGGAGGAACAGGGACGTAACGTCCTGCGAGCATCAGCACCAGTCAGCCTATCAGCTGCAGAGGATGACCCGCCATCCTCTGGACCTGGCACCCCCAAGAGGAAGTTCAGCAAGTTTAGTCTGGGTTAGTACTACTTTGTATATTATAACTCAGAGAAAATGTTCATCTGTAAAATTGAAACAAAGAGGGTGCACAGAGGAGGTTTTAAAAGAAAAAAAAGGTTAAAAGAAAATTGAAAATTTCAAGTTCTTCATGAAATTCATATGATCAAAACTCTTTATCTGTTCAGTTTGTAAATATATGTGTTGTTTACTACAGGGACTCTTAAAAGGAAATAGTTCTATTTGCGAGTATGAAAAGTTAATATGAAATAAACAATTTATGATGTATTTAATAGTGCACTCTATTAAACATAATTCACTGGGATGCAGGCCTACTATAGCCATTATTAAACCATATACATAAATCAGTAGAAGATAACTTACTGTGATTATGCATCCACATGGTACTGTTTGGCAATCATAGGTCATTCACTTCACCTAGTGTCACCCCTATTATACCCAGATACACATGTAGGTACTAACTGCACACTGGTACAATACATAGAGCCCTGTTTTTTTCTTTTTTAAAAGAAAAACAGATGGAAAAACAGAATTAGGGATCGAAAATGGAATTAGGGTTCAAAAACAGAATTATATTAAATACACGGATTATGGCGGAAAGTCGGATTTAGAGCAGATTTAAACATTTAAAAAAAAACATGATTACTGACCAACAATGTGAAAATATCTTGGGTGTGAGAGTTCCAGTCGTGGTCTCGCATAATCATATTAAAGAAGCAAACAAGTCAAGATTTTCTCTCAGGAAAGCCCGACCTTACCGCATGTCATCAAGTCTCTGAGGTGAAATATCTTTGAATATGATATTACTATACTTTTTTTCAAATGTTAGAAAGGATCGACAATAAACGCAGACAGGGCAGGTTTTCACTGATTTGTATACAGATGGATACCAAACCGTTTTGCCGATTCAGTGAACACACATGCTGGATAACGTACATGTGTGCCTGTAGACCATTTATGCGAAGGACCATTTATAAGTATAATTTTAAATATACAAAAGTAACTATGGCATCAATGATAGCAGTATTTAAATTAAAGACATATAACAGCTTATTGAACACATAATCCATTAAATCATCCTGATTTTACAAGATATATCTCTTAAAAGTATGTATTATATTACATAAAATATAATGATAAAACAGAATTTCAGGAAATTTTGATTTAATTACAACGGAAAATTAATGTTTATAAAACTGGAAAAACGGGGCTCTAAATACATACAATTGCAGCAGAAGCTAACATTATAACTATGTTTTCCAAAGACCAGTGTTTTAAGTTGAGTAGTATTAAATGATACCTTTTAAATGTACCTGCTTTAGTACCAGTGATATTGAGTTTTTTAATTTTATATGAAACATCCATATATGTGAAAAAATCCTGCTTTTCTTACATAATTACATGGTGTCTTAGTCATGTCTCCTGTCATTGCAGAATAATTATTTGTATATTTGTAATTCATCTATTATTTTTTACAGGATGCTAAAAAACATTCAGTGTAACATCTTCATTTAGGACATAGATTTTGAATTTAAACATTTGATTGTGCTTTTACAAAACAAGATATCGTGTACTGTGAGTTAATGTTGGGACCATATGGGTTTTTGATATTGTTATAATTATTCAAATTTTATCGCGATATACTGTGATATGGCAATATTTTTAATTATATATAATGGCATTAATAAGCCATCAATAATGATATTTATAACAACCACCTTTAAAGTCTTGACTTTATACAAGGGGTTAAGTATTAATATCATTTATACCTAATGTGCCAGTCCCACAGAATGACTCATTAAGTGATGTAAGTTGCATGAAGGTCCTGCAGGTGTGCAAGCTTGAAGCGCAGGAAGTCCTGCCCCCATCGTCGAATCACGCTTGTCAGAACTTTCCATCAGTTTCCTATAGCTACATAAAAGCCGGAGAAACCCGGCCAATTTTCGGAGAGTGTGTCATACCAATCATGGCTAAATATACCATCCCAATTGTATATGGCAAAATATGCAACCAATATGGAATGTTAGATTCAGTTTTGACACTTTTATGTTGACATTTAGTTCCATGCAATAAAAGCATAAACATGTGTATTTATTGCTCTTTCATTATAATGTTATTTTCTTCTTGAATTCTCAAGCTTTTGTCCTCTCTGATTCATCCTGCTACTTTCGGACATTGCCGACTAATCCCGAAATCTGTAAGCACACGGTTCCACCCACACGCGTGTATTCAAATACATGTGGTTTATAAAAATTAATTTTGAACTTCAAGGGCTTGCATGTGAACCAAAATTGTGAACAAAAATTGATATCGTGATATCGCGATAATAGGAAAGTTGATGGTATGATAACCGTAGCTTTCAGATATCGTGATAATACCGTATACCGGTAACCGTCCCAACCCTACTGAAACTCTTTCTACGCATGATATATTTTGTGTTACCATAGATAATATATAACAGCAAAGTTTTCCTTGTAGGTTGGAAGCGAGGCTTGGCTCCAACTTCGGCCAAATCTGACCATGAAGATGACTCGGCAAATGAGCTGCCAGCACCCAGCTCAGAGCCACGTAAAGAACCCACGAAAGCTAGCCCAGAGCCGAAAATTTCCACATCGGAACAGAACTCTAACACTCAGAAAGAGGGAGGGCAGCCGGGACGTCCAAGGACAAGGATGTCATTTAAGGCTGCCAGCCATGCTACCCTGACCTTCTTGAGTGCTCGTAAGCGGATTGAGGATGGGTTGAAGAACTGGAGTAAACGGAGGCTCAGCAAACGTGGGAGTGTTGAAGAGGGTAACACATGTTCTTTAATCATATCTATTAATTCATATACAGTATGTTAGGTCTGTCAATGATATACAATCAACTGACATGATTCACATATAACTTTCGAGATCCCAAAAAATCACAAAGTTGTCAAAACATTCTTGTACTATGAAAAGTTTTGGCCATCCTGAAGTTCTTGACTACATTGGATAGATGAAATAAATAATTATTACTGTTAAGTTTATCTACATCTATTTTGTTTATTTATTACCAGATAAAATTTTAATGTTATAATTTAAAATCAATTAACTTAGAAACCTGTTATTAATATTCATATATATCGATTTTTGCAATTAATGGTTTTCAAAGTCAGATCCTGTTTAAAAGAAAGTATTGCAGATGGTTTGTATGAGGTTTATTAAAACATAATAAAATACTTTACAGTTTATAAGAATTATTTTGGATCTTTATACTTCAGTAGTAAAGATGATTTTTCTTCCACTTTCATGCCCCTTCCCTCTTTGTTGCATTTATTATTTGAATTTTGTTTAAAATGGTCTTCGATGCTTGCAGTAAACATATTTTTTTACTTATTGATATTTATTATTTTCTGAACTCATAGTTAGTTTGAAGGTGGATTCCTCATCTTCTTAGGGTGGGCATTGGTACTGCAAAGTTGGTATTAATTTCATTGTAAATTTTGTTTTTAACCAGCATATGAGTGAGATCAGGGTTGCCATTGAGCTTTTATTTAATTCAAAAATTACCAATTTTGAACATTGAAATTTGGCTATGCATATCTTTTCTAATTAATTTCGGCCAAATCTATGTCTCCAAGAATTCAGGTTGAGTTTCTTATGACTCACAAGTGGAAATGTTTTGCCTTGTAAAGGTTAACATGTTTATGTTTCATTTCTTTACAAGACAAGCATTTTATAGTGAAGAACAAGCCTTTTTGTTAAATTCAGAAACTATCAAAAATGCAGACCATAGATATAGATACTGGCCACTTTTGCATAATATAGTTTTACAGAATTGCAGGTTTGATGATTTTTTACTTAAAATTGTGCTTTGAATATGGCATAAACTGGATATGTGGCAGCCCTGACTGAGGTATGATTTGGTTAGCCCTATGCCCTATGCATTATTTATGTTTGTGCTGTGGTTTTGCTTATGTTCATCCTGGGGTCAATGTGCGGGGCAGTTACGCCCCTGTACTGTTAAAAGAATCTTTTGTGCAAGAAGGCACAAGACGTGGCTCTGTGGCGGATGTGAACAGCGCTCTGGGAGGCACCGAAGTCATTGTGATCCGTGAGAAGAAACTGGTGGATTCATACGCCGTCAAATCTGGGATGCTTAGGTTTAACTTCATCATGGACTGCTGTCATCCCGGATCCATCCCTGATCCTCATCTGATAGCAGCTCTGCTGGATCTAGTATGTGCTTGTTTTCTTATGTGGATATTCTTATATGTATTTTTTTTTATCATCAAATGGTAGAATACTTGTCAATTTTTGATTAAATGACTTCTATTAATCTTTTGGCCATGTGTCTGTATAATCTTGTTGGCTTCATATTTGCAAAGTAAAATTTCACATTTTTCTCATTTTTCTCTGTTTTGTAAGGGTTTCTTTTATCACCTTATACTATCAGTTATTATATGAGCTAATATTATTATTACATATGTGCAAGACTGTATCAACTAAACCTAGGCCCAAAAGGAGAAAAAATAAGTAGAAATTAATGGCAGATAATTTGAAAGATAGGATATCATTTGATTTTACAGGTAGCATACAAGATCTATTATTATTTATAATATCAATCTTTAACCTTTCAAATTGCCTTTGATGATGAGACCTCTTATCAATGATGGTTTCATTTTTGGGATAATATCCCTTTCTCAAATATTGCAGATTTGAAACCTTAGTGAACAAAAAAGACAGTCGAGAAGGTGTTAATATGGTATTAACTAATGGTTTTTCATGAAATTTATATAACATTTCTGTAGAGTTTTTCTCTTGTTGAAAACTAGGAAGCATAAATAAATTAAGTACACAAAATATCTAAATTTACAATATTCATTATCAGGAAGCCCCAGTGGTTGCCAGAGCTGCTCTGCTGTTGGAATGTGCTCACTTTGTGTATCGCTGTAACCGTGGTGACTGGCCTAACTGGATGAAGCTGAACCTGCCCAGCTTCCGTCAGATGGGACCTCTCCAGAGCCGGGGACAGCCTTCTGGATTCCGTCGGAATATCATGCTCCAGAGGGCTGCAGGGCGCATGTTTCACCAGTGGGGAGAGGTAATTGAAATAATAATATTTGACTTCTTTTTGAAAATTTCAAATAATAATATATATTTATTTAGAAGCCTCATCTTTTGCTAGAGTAAATCATAAATATATAAATAGTTTTTAGCTCAGCTGACTATAAGTCATCTGAGCTATAGTCGTGGTCCATTGTCCGTCGTCCGTCCGTCTGTCCGTCCGTCCGTCCGTCCGTCCGTAGATGTGGCACGTTTTGAAACCGTAAGACCTAGGAATCCAAAATTCGGCATAATGTTAGATGTCCCCAAGATCTCCTACCAAGCCAAAAACTGGGTCTTTGCAACTTCGTTCCTTTGAGAAATTAAGGAAAAACCTCAATTTTTTATTAAAAACCTATTTTCACACTTCAGGACTGCCTAATATCAAAACCACTCATCTGTTTCTCCTCATATTTACCATAAATATTCCTCTATATAGTTCCTATGTACATGCCAGAAATTATGTCTGTATTATTTAATTTAAAAAAGTTATGGGCCCAAACATAATGCATTTTGTAAAAAATCAGGATAGATATTTGATCACTTAACACAAAAAATGTTAAAGCTATCGACCTTTTTTCCAGTAATATAACTTTAATTAATCAAAATTAAATTGTATACCCAAAATTAGATGAAAATCTTTTAAATTTTCTAAAATATTAATAAAAATAAAAAATTGGTACCTTAAATTTTGCCCAACTTTGACCATGGCACGTTTTTTTCCTGTAAGTACTGTGGATTTAATTTTCACAGCATGTTTTTGTTAGCATTTCAACTGTTAACACCAAAAATTTGAAACAAGTTGATCAAAATCTGTCGATTTTAATAAGTTTTCAAGCACCATGTAACATATTGTTTACATCAAGCTAGTGTTATGCAGTTTGCAAGAGCTCAGCTCCCCAGCTTCAGCTCTTAGTTCCTTAAATTTGGCATACAGTTAGATGTCTCCAAAATCCCCTACCATGCAAAGAATTTGGTCACTAGGACTTAATACCTTCGAGATATTAATGAAAAACTTCATTTTTCCATTAAAAACCCATTGTTACACTTCAAGACTGCCTAATATCAAAACCACTGATCTGACTTTAATCATAAATAATATACATATTTTTCATTCTCTATGCACATGCCAGAATGATGTCAGTATTGCGTAATTGTTTTAAGTTATGGGCATAAACATAATGCACTTTGTAAAAAATCAAGAAATATATTTACTCCCTTAACAAGGGCATTGCTGAAGCTAGAGATTTTTTTGTCAGGGATGTAACATTATTTAATCAAGATTCAATTGAATACCCAAAATTAGTTCTGAATTTTTCAAATTTTATAAGTTATTAGTATAAATATAAAATTAGTACCTTAAATTTTGCCCAACTGTGACAATGGCACCTTTGTGTCCTGTGAGCACTGTTGATATAATTTTCATATCATGCACACATTAGGATTTCAGCTTTTTAGTTTAAAAAGCTGAAAGAAATTGGCCAAAAATTGTAGCTTTTATTAATGTTTTTTATGAGACCCTGTCACACTTTGGCTCTCTCCAGCCCCTCTTGAGTCACCTGTATGTTGACCTTGTTGACCTTTCATCAAATTATGCACGCTTGAGGCGAGGCATACAGGAATCCAGGCAGCTTATGGCCAGCCACAGTTGATCCAGGTGTCCAACCCAACTCATCTAGTAGTTTTAACCAACAACATAACAATAAACAATAAATTAATAAATTTTTATTGGTTTTTAATAACAAATTAAAGAAAAATAGAAAAGGAATTTGTTAGTTTATAATAACAGGAAATTAACTTGCAGTTACTGATGATATAAGAATCTTGTATCGATGGGTAGAATGTCACATATTCCAAATAACACCATGCGGTCACCTATGGCATTTTTCAGTTCAATTTTAATGATAAAGAAGTAAATCATATTATTCATTACTAATCATTAGGGATCATATGAAGGAAATTAATGATAGACAAAGATGCAGTTGATAATATTAATCTAGATTCCTACTGTGTCTAGTGTGTACATTGATGTGAAATTAGTCCAAAATGAATTTTTTACAGTTATTTTTTAATATAAATAAAAGCCATAAAACCAGGTACTTATGATCATTATTTAAATGTGTGAATACTGTATATTCTGGATTCTCAACATCATTGGTTGGTGAAACTGAATAAATACCAGACATGGTGCGAATACTTTGTAATTGTATTTAAATACGAATATGATTATGTACTCCATTATAAAATTTCTTGCATAAAGAATATGAATTCAGGTAAAAATGAAAGTATATGAATACTCGTGCAAATACTTTCAAAATGTATTCATGAATGCATTCATGAATATATTCTTTAATATTATTTTAATAATCATATCAGTTATATTTCATTTAAAAAAATCATATGATTCTCTTATTATTTTTTATAAAAATTATATTTGGGACAATGTATTTTTTTTTAAATAAATAGTTAAACTCTTATATTATATGTTCTGCTTTTAAGTTATATGGCCAAGTCAAAATCTATGTGACAATAGTACTCCATTTGTTAATAAAATAAATGAAATTAATCCTCTTCCCTGTCTCCAAAGGTACTATCAAAATCATACATAAGCTAAACAACAACAACTCATAATACAGCTTATATTTATTACCACACAAAACCAGCATGTGCCTCAATAATATTTTTTTATCATATATAACAGCTGAGCGTCGTGACCCATAGGTCCCTTGTTATCATATATTTTGTTACGGCTTAATGTATTTTGTTGTATATGGCCACAATGATAGATAATTTTATGCCTTGTTTGTTACTCAGGCAATTGGAAACCGCATGTGGGAGTTGTTACATGAGGAGAATGCGGATCGTTTCTCAGTGATCCACCAGGTCAAGGACGACAAACGGAAACAGGAACTGAGGATGGAGGATGATGAGGAAGACTTCCTGGATGAAGGTAAGAGACAATTCTGAATATTCATGAGAACATTCAAGGAAGACTTCTTGGATGAAGGTAAGAGCCAGTTATGAATATTCATGAGTACATCAAAGGAAGACTTCCTGGATGAAAGTAAGAGCTAAGTCATGAATATTCTTAAGTATCTGCAAGAAAAAATTCATTGATCAAACTGAAATAACAAGAAAAATATATACAAATACTGTAAGGTAACACCCAGATGACTTGTGTATTAAATCAGTAAATACAATCAGTCAGTACTAAACTAATAATACTAGTTAGCTCTGACCAAAATACACACATTCAACTCACGTAAGAATACCCACGAATGCCAGATATCCTGGTGGTATTAACTTTAAGACCAGAAATCTTAGTCCATAACCTGACTTTATCACTTTTTATGTGGCCCTTTAGTCATACATATATGATTCCTGAATTTTTATGTTATATTTTACAAATGGGAATTTTGATGATTTCATTTTCATCTTCATTCAGTAAACAGTGGCACCTACCCCCATGAGCCCCTTGCAGAGTTCTCATGAGTAATCACCGAAAACTGAAGCATGGCTTGGTTAGGCACCTGTATATTATTAACTGTCATTGAGTTTATTGTGATTCATCTTTCTTTTCAGCCACTGTGAACCACACAGGTTCAGACTGTCCCTATGCACTGAAGATGATCGCCTGTCAAGTCCTGCTGGAGATCACCACGTTCCTCCGTGAGACCTACCAGTACATCCCAAAATCCAAGATCCCTCGTAAAGAACAGACCTGGGACAAATCAGTCCAGTCACGTCGCTGGAGCAGCGTCCTGGGAAGTCCAGGCCACTCAGAAAGGAGCAATTCCAAGTCATCCCAGGGGGAGCCCAGTCAGACTGTGGGTAAGTCAAACTTAAAGCTAGCTATTCATCTACTTTATCTGTAGAATTTATGTGATATGTGGCATATTAATGAACTGTAGGTTATTCTTTTAAGAACATTGTTTATAACACCTTTGTGACGATTGTATGAGCCTGTTTATCTACAAGCTGTAAATAAACACAGTTCATGTGCCTATGTTGACAAACAGGAAAAAACATGTAACCAAGGGTGGTTGGTACTATATGTGTGGGAGTTTAAAGTTCACTAGGTGCTAGGTGCCCTTTGCAAAACTCTGCTTCAGCTGACTTGCCACTAGATGTCCTTGTTGAATGTGTTTCAGTTTGGATTATTCCCCCCCCCCATGTTATAAACACGTGGATTAAACAAAAAGAATAGCCTGTGTTTGATGGCATATTTTTGTGAAAGGTGCAAGGGATTATCTTTAGTTAATAGAAATCGGATATTGGAATATACTCCTTTAAGAAACACTAAACAGGCTTTGATCAACTCAGGGATAGCAATCTGCTGTACACCAGATACTCTCAAGGGCTCTGTTACAATAAGATTACTCATGTCATGTTGAGGACATTTAGGGCAATCTGTGTCACTATGTTAACAATTATCATTTCACAAACATAATAATTGCTCTTAGGCCCTCTACTCTGCTTAAGTCCAGTACAAAGATATAAAAACAGACCCAAGACACTTATATTATGATTGTGCATCTTCTTCACAATTTAATGAGTCCTATTCAAGTCACATATTTTGATACTTAATGACAAAAATGAGGCCTGTGTTTTCTGTTGTCTGTCCTGCCAGTCTGTTATGATAGTAAATCAGTATGTGTTCTTAATAAAAACTATGTACACTGACTGTTGAGATATACTGAAACTAGGTAGCATTTTCGGAATTTGATAAATGAATAAAAATATTTCACTCTTTCAGTTAAATTAGCATTCACTATTACAAGTATCATGTAGGAATTAATGTTTTTGTATTATCACCGTACCTTTGGGTGGAACTGCTGGAATCAGGGTAGAATAAAAGTCAATTAAACCACCAGGAGTGTAATCTTCACTGGGAGCCAATCTCCATTCAACTGTCTGATGACACTGGTGTTATAGTTTCTGCTGTAAAAGTTTTTCTCTGACTTGAACATCTTCTCTTTTATTCACAGGTGAAGACTGTCAGAGCTGTACTATGTGACACTGTCATGAGATCAGATACAAAAACAAAAACCATGTATGAAATGGTATGATTTTCACATTAAGTTTTTGGTTTAAACATGTTATTAACCTTGCAGGTAGTCCCAGTGACAGGAAGATCAGTTTTGCGGTGCTGGATCACGTTGAGAAGACAGAGAGATCCGACTCGATCCACAGCAGCACCACCTCCATCTCCATCTTGGATGCTCCATCAGATGGCAAAGGTCAGCACGATTATTTCTAAAAAAAATATCTTTACCCCAACATATCCCAAGAGGGGTGGTAATGTGGGGAACATGTATACAGTAGTATCCCCCTTATATGACCACCTGTTGGACCAGTCAGGTGGTTGTGTTAGTGGGAGGATGTTAGGATGATTTAAATTAGTCCTGGACCAGACAAAGTGGTCATTTTCCCAGGGGGGTGGGTGGTTGTCAGTCGTCACAGTGCATACCGAGGTGGTCGCTAGGTGAGATTTCACTTTATATGACTCTTTCGTACCCGTTACCAAAAATATAGGATGAGCACTCTTCTTTACCCTTCGAGCAAACTTTTAGATTGTTAACTGTGTTCTAGTCTTCTTATAATTTAAAAGACATATTTTATTTGATTTATTTTGATTTTTCAGGGGGTAGAAGACTGGCTGCTGGTCGTAAGCTGTTAAAAATGAGGAGAGGATCAGGCCACAACTCTAGTCTCCGTCACAACCGCAGCTTCAAACTCAAGAGAGGAGAGGGGGGCAGTAAGTATTGTAGCTGTCATTGTTACAAACTCAAGAGGGGAGAAGGGGGCAGTAAGTATTGTAGCTGTCATTGATACAAACTCAAGAGGGGAGAAGGGGGCAGTAAGTATTGTAGCTGTCATTGATACAAACTCAAGAGCAGAGAAGGGGGCAGTAAGTATTGTAGCTGTCATTGATACAAACTCAAGAGGGGAGAGGGGGCAGTAAGTATTGTAGCTTTCATTGATACAAACTCAAGAGGGAAGAGGGGGGCAGTAAGTATTGTAGCTGTCATTAATACAAACTCAAGAGGGAAGAGGGGGGCAGTAGGTATTGTAGCTGTCATTGATACAAACTCAAGAGGGGAGAAGGGGGCAGTAAATATTGTAGCTGTCATTGATACAGTGTCTTTTATGTCATCACTGAAGGTTCTAATGCCATTCTGATCATATGGCAGTTCTTTGAGTGATTTTCAGCACAAAATTTTGTTTGCAAAGTTATACTTAACACTATGTTAATCATTATCATAATAATAATTAAGAAAATAATGATATACTGGCAGTTTGCTCAAGAAACTGGATTTCATAAAATGGGTGCTTTGATTAACAAGAGATCTGCCCTAAGGTATAACAGTAAGTTGACTAAAACTAGGTTTTACATTCATTATTTTAGCCTGGGTACACACATAAAACTTGTAGTTGTACATTTACTGGCTGTTACAGTTGCTGCTATTTTTGTAAGAAACACTAGTGTATGTTTGCACATGTTTATATTGCTTGAGTACTGTGGTTCAGAACATCTTTCTGAATGACTACTGTGGTTCTGTCTTTAAAAATATATTTTTATGAACTGCAGGCATTAAGCGGGTTGAGAGTTCAAAGGTCAGAAAGGTCAGCACACAGTCCTTGCGATCTGAGAAATCTGATGATGAGCACAGTGCAGAGGGAGACTGCGGGACGATGAGTGATGACCAGGAGAGTCCCGATGGGCCTGAACCTGAGGAACAAGACTACAGCAGATATATGCCGTGGATAAAGGTAGGGTACCAGTCTATCCGAAGCTGATTAACATGCAGTATTTAAGGATTAGCTCATAAAATGGACACTTTCGGTGTTTTACTTGGTGTAAATTCTTTTAGGTATTGTCATGTCAGAATGGTTTAAGTGCCATAGAATACTTGGTCAAAGCTGTCAACCCAGAGAGTCCAACCTTGACCAAATACTCATTAGATATTGGTCTAGGATGTCTAGCACTGTAAAAGTTACAATTAAATGGGTAAAATGCTGTTGCAGCTACGGGCAAGCCATAAGTCCATGAAGTGCACTCTTTATTCAAGACTCATCAGGTATTGTGGATAGATAGTTGGCTTTGTACATGCTATAACCTTTAAAATTTGAAAAGCTGACCCATTCTTGGGGTAAGTCATTATTCCAGGAAGTACACTTCTCATCAAGGTCTGATTCAATGTACCATTGATGATTGATGGTTTTAATCATTTATATATTATAATGGATATGACCTCTGGCTAGCCATCACTCAGCATAAAGCACTTCTAACCCAGGACTAAGAAAGTATTTATGATGGATCAGTAGCATTGTAAAATGAATACTCATTGAGCATCTCAATGGAGGATTGAGAGACCTAAAACTGTAACAAAAAAAAAAGTTC
This sequence comes from Sipunculus nudus, assembly GCA_026874595.1. NCBI lineage: Eukaryota > Metazoa > Annelida > Sipuncula > Golfingiida > Sipunculidae > Sipunculus > Sipunculus nudus. The sequence continues at coordinate 10,392,285 of CM049314.1, read as the reverse complement.
AAGATAACCACTTGATATGAAGGATTAAAGTGATATGCTATATGATATCAGACTGTTAACTCAGAACTTATCTAATTTGCCTAATTGATATTAGTTTCTGCAACTTTTTTTTTCATCTTGCTCCATAAGATTAAATAAAAAATAAAAGATAAATATATCGTAGGAATAGACATTACTGATTGTTTTTTGAAAATAGGCTGCTACAGAAAAGGAACTACAAAAGCAGTAAATAAAAAAAATGCTACAACTTGTAATATGTATATGAATAATATTTGTAAAAGTGTGGATCACCTTTATCAATATATTTATTTTAGCAATATTCAATTTGTTATTTGTTTTCAGGTTGTGGTACAACTGGCCAACACATCCAACTTCATCTGTGGGCACCAGAACTTCTGTCACCCAAACTGTTATGAGCGACAGCGACGCAGCTGTACAAGGCTTATTACAGCACTGAAACGCATATATGATAGTGAACCAGAAGACAGCAAGGAGTTTAATCCACAAAAATGGGACGAAGGTCGCAGAAACACCCTCCGAGAAAAGCTGAAGAGGCGGGTATGTAATGTAGAGAACGTCAAGTCAGTTTTGTAAGTAACCTTGACCTTGATGTTCAAGGTCATCAAGGTCGTAACATCAAGGTCATCTGAAAGGCCATTCACATAGTTATGAAAGGTCCTTCATCTGGGTGATTATGTATCATGTGTAAATGATAATTTGACATATTACTTTATATTATCATACTGATAAATGTATATCATTTTATATAATATCAATAATATATAGACCATTTAAGGTTCTGAACATATATTTTGATACTGTTATTATATTGATATAACCTCAATATAAAAGTCAGTGTCAAAAAAGGTAAAACTGAAAGGTAGTGACATATAATATTATAATAAACCAGATGAAACTGCATGAAAGTGAATTTTCAATGTTTGGATATCATTAAAAACTGATATTTTTGTAGGTAATATTTCCCTGAAGTCAAAAGGTATTTGAGAAATCAAGTATCCCTTTTCATGAAAATAATATAATTTTATATTTCTTGCATTACTGGCTTTGACAACTTGGGTGACTTGACTTATAATACTAGTAACCATTCCATCAATATATAAAACTGCATCTAATGCTTTTGCTTTATTGCTTTATAAGCTTATAGAAATTAGGCAATCTTTTTTGTCTGGTTTTCAGAGTGGTATATTTTATCCACATTTAACTAACATTCACCTTTTTAGATCAGCTTTGTCTCAGTATTATTTTTTGATAGTGGTAATACTCAAGCTTCATCTGGTAGTTAAGTGAATAACCTGAGGTATAATTTGCATGGAGCATAGCATGCTGGGATTCCATTGATGTATGCATGCATAAATTATGAAAATAAGTATATGCAGAATTGAAATGACTAAAATCTCATTCACAAAAACGGTTTTATCACTTTTTAAAAAGGATTTGAATTTCACCATTCCCCCAAAAAATATTACTTTTAAATGGTTTTGAAAAGAATATTTCAAGAAGCCCACACAAAATTGTTCAGTAAGACAAGTTTATTCACTTCAGTCCAGTATAACCATGAAGTATTGAAGAAAAAAAACATATTTGTTTTTGCCATGAAAGATGCACTATTACTAGTAAAATTGTACCATAACTGTTGGAAAAGCTAATGAAAGCTTATAATACATGACTCAACAAATGTAAATATTTGCATTGGTTTAATAATGGGCAGAGGACTTTTTTCCAAAGCAAATAGTGCATATAACTATTGACACCCTGTGGATATAATAGGAAGGTTGATACTGTTTTGATTCTTTTGTTTTGATTATACAGATAATAACTTCTTCTTTTGTGCATGGTTTGATGCTTCCATTGTGCCTGCTGCTTGAGTAGACGTAGGCTTCATCCTGTAGACTCCTGCATGCCACCTATATTGTGCCTGCCAAGCTGCTGAAATAATCACACGCAGTTCATGCAAATGAGATGCAGATCAGGGGAAAAAAAATGATTACAAATCACTTCTGATGCCAGCTTTTCATAAAATTTCATTTTTATAATTGAGGCTGCAAACACACTTAACGTGCACCCACAAAATTATCATGCAAGATTGGTGGGATGGGGTTTTCTGATTTTGATTTAATTTGAATGCATGTAAATTTGTTGATATTGAGCCATATATGGCTTTGTGAAACACAACCCGATCATTTGCACTATCTATATATTGTTGATTTGTTGCAGACGTTTTATCTGTGGTTAATGTCAGATATTGACAATGTGATCTGCATTGTGCAGATGTAATGCCAATCACGATGAAATCATGATTAAACGCAAAGAGCCTGTATGTCTGTCATGAATATATTTGCATATATATATTATCATAAATTCATGCTGTTATATGTAGCCCGGCAGTAGAAATTCAGCCAATCATTGTGCAGCATGGCAAAACAAAAGATAATTTTATGCTGATAACATACTTACAGCTAAATTGAAATGCAAGGCAGAGCCAGTCTTATTCATTTCAATTTCATTTTGCAAATTTGCAGACTGAAATTCTTGTTTTCAATTACAGTATGATCAAATTTGCCATTTGCTGTAATTTGGCCTATGAGCAGCGTTCTTAGCCCAAAGAGAAGCAAATATATGTGAAAAAAGTTAAAACAGACCTAGTGTTTCAGTTAACTTTGGCTTCTAAATTGTTGGTTGCTTGTATCCTGTTTCAGTATTACCAAGGATGTATTTTTTGGCGCATTTTAAAATATATCCAACACAGACAGTGACAAAACTGCAGTAATAATATGTTTATTTATTATCTTAATATGTCACAGAATTCCTCTTTGTTCTCAGATACAAAGGGCTCTTTGTGTGTTCCAAATTCTTGCATTTTCATCATCAACTAAGTGTGTCACATGAAAGAAAAAGCCACATGATGGCCCCAGAAACATACTTTAAAGCAAACTATTTCTTGTTCTTGTGACTTTGGTTTAACAAAAAAGTTTCCTGAATGAAGCTTGAATGAAGATTAATTGATGTTTAATATAAATAAGATATATAATGCTTTAGATTGCATTTGGATTGATTTCAGAATATTGGGACAAACTGTATTGGGACAAACATATAGGACTTAGAACTGGTGATGAAACTGCTGTGAATATATAATTATAAAAGAAAAAGCACATTGGAAAATAACCAGAAATATTTTCATGATTTCTTTTTCATATCTACATTTGTATCCATGGTAACAATGGTCTATATTCTACTCTAATGACATCATTTTCTGCTCATTCTTCTCTACTGTATCCCACGTTCTCTTTCTCTTGTATATTTATCTTTCCATGAAAATATTTCTAGGGCAACATGTGACTTGACCAACATTCCAAGCATTTAGAACTCATATTTATCATTATTTTTGACTGAACATTTACCAGTCATTTTGAAGGTTTATTTTCTTTTGAAGGGTTTTGTTTTAATGGAAAGCAAAGTTTGGGGATTTTACTGTGGTCCATAGGAACCTAAATATTCTCTGTTAGCAGAAATGTTTGCTTTCTGCACCTAGGTCTTTATTCTTTTTCTTGTTTTATCCTGTCATCCCTTTTCAACATCAAATTAAATATGCTGGATTACTGGCTAAAGTGGCATTTCTTCAGTTTGATTCATCATTTATGGAAAAAATGTTTTTGACATTAGGTCAGACTCCTTTTTCTTACTTTTCATCATTAACTGTATGTCACCAAGACTTATCCTTTTTCAGCGAACCTGTGAGCTTATGCGATGGTGCAGCATCGTCCGTTGTCTGTAGGCAGGAGCTAGCATCACCAAATTTTTTGCAAATAATCAATCATCCAAAAAACTATATCAGATTTTGTTTATTTTTTTCTAACTGCATTTTCTTAGATTTTATAGGGGAAAAAGCTAAAAAAGCTTTAAAAATCTTCTTCTCCAAAACTTTCCAGCCAAATTGTCCAATATTTCAAAGAAATGATCCTTGGAACAATCTTTCTCAAGTTTGTTTGAATGGTTCCAGTTCGGAGATTTTTGGCCGAGATACAGGAGGTTGAACTTTGTTAACTGTTCAAAAAAGCATATTATAATTTAAATCTCAGAAACGGCTGTAGCTATCATCACAAAATTTTATGCCAATGTTGGTCACATAGGTCATATCTGAAATTGAGGTATTGGTGGCGCCACCTGCATCGGCCTTTTTTGTACAGGGTCATAAGTGCCTGTATCACACTAAGGGCTACAAAAAACTTCTTCTCTGAAACCATATTACCAAAATGTTTAATATCGCACAGAAATGATCCTAGGGTAGTGCTTTCTGAAGTTTGTTCAAATGGTCTCTTTTCAGTGACTTTTGGCTAAGTTATGGGAAGCTGAATTTAGTCATATGCCATAACAGTTCATTTTAGCTCAGTGGCTACAAAGATATTCTTCTCAAAAACCACTGGGCCAAATTCTTAAACTTCACACATTAATTATCCTCAGATGTTGATAATTCAGGTTTGTTCAAATGGTTTTGGTTCAGTGCTTTTTGGCTGAGTTAAGGGAAGCTGAACTTAGCCAGTTTGCTGTATCGCCCTATATGAGTTATAAACCTGCGAAACATTTTTCGACTGATGCCACTGAAGCCAGTTTGTTAAATATTTTACAAGAATAATTCCTACAATAATTCTTATAATAATTGTCATTAATGGTTCCACATGAATGATTTTTGGCTGAATTATGGAGATTGAATTGAGTCATTTTACCATATATGTTAGCTGTGTGATGCTGTTACATCTAGCCTGGCACCAGTTTATCAGCATCTGTTACATCATGCCACTAGACATTTAGATTTCAGGTTATCTTTGGTTAATATTGACAAGAAAGTTTTTTTTAAAAACTATTAAAAAATTTAGATTTATGATTTAAGTTATTTATCATACCAGGCAATGTTACAGTCATGGATATTCAGCTCTCTGTGGCTATACAAATTCAACTGTACATGGATTAAAAATTATTGGTATCCCTACTCAACTTAATTCAAGAATTTGCCATCAATGAGATATATCTGTATTTTAATTTTGCATTCAGTATGCATCCGTAATTAATTTACATATATTCCTGATTTCTTTTTTATAAAATGTCAGCTGAAAAGCATTTTGCATTGGGAAAATAAATTTCAAAGTTATTTCAAGTAGGGACCACTTTTGTGTACAGATGGCAGCACTTGGTTTTTACCATTGGCAGATTGCCAGTGCCTTGATGATGGCCATTAGCCAAGATGATGTCAGCTCTATAAATAGTTTTGGCACAGTGCCAGGATTGGAAGAAGTGCAGCCAGGTATAGGTCAAGAGTTCACTCAGTGCAGTAGCTGCATTCTATTTATAGCTTTGGCAGACTGCTCACTGCATCATATTTGGCACCAAAGTTCAGCCTGAATCTATTTATAGCTTTGGCAGACTGCCAGCTGTGTCAGATTATGCAACAGGTCAAGAGTTCATTCAGTGCGGCCAGGTACAGGTCAAAAGTTCACTGAGTCTAGCCAGGTGCAGGTCAAGAGTTCACTCAGTGCAGTAGCTTGAGGCAGCAATTTGTCACAGGTCACTCGGGGGGGGGGGGGGGGGGGGGGGCAACTGCCTTACTCACCTAAGCCTTGTCAGCCCAGTGCATCAAACTCTGGGGAAGTTTGATGTATTGGACTGATATTTTGACCTGTCTATGCGTCTTTGATGGTATTCTCATTTACAAGACAGGTGGTGCCACGTACATTGACTTTTGCACAGTGTATGTGCCTGCTTATTTCTACATAGGGAATTTGATATATCAGCCTGATATTGGGCATATTTATACATATCAAATAGCTTTGTCGTATACAAGACTGGTGGTGCCACCTACAAAAATTTTTGCACAATGTGTGTCCCTGCTTATTTCTCAGGAGGGGTTTGATATATCAGTCTGAAAATTGGCATATGTGTATTTTTCTGATAGTTTTGAAGTATACAAGAATGGTGGTGCCAGCTACAATCGTTTTTGTGTTGTGTGCACCCATGCCAGAATTTCAGCAGTGATGTTTGTGTAATTGTTTCTTATTCAAAATGTTTAGTACTTGCATTGTTCATATACATGAAAAGTAATGGTCCAGCATTGAAGCATTATACCTGGTGTATTTCCCAATGCACAGGTTTGCATTAGGCCTGTAGGCCTTGTTTCTTATTATCTGCATTTTGCTGCACATAATAAGCTATGACAATATAATAAACTGACAAACAACATTAGAATGAAAGGCTATAAAATGTACTAGCCCAATTCAGACCCTTATTTTTACTCCTATATAGGAAACAGTCTTGAAAGAGACAATTCTAATTTATTCCTTTAAATCATCCTCATTTAGTGGATTAGATCACATTTCAGTTTGGTCTGTATATGTTTCCCTTATGCAGTGGAATAATCACAGAAAAATAACTCTTCCTGGGCTGTTAGTACAGAAACAGTTGACGTCTGTTGATATTTTCTTGCTACATCTTATGGCCAGATTGAAGTATACCCTCTACAGATGTCCTGTTAATAGTTTCTTATATATGATAAAGGAATTATTTCAAGGCATATTTTGTCCTTTTACATCTGCACCTGAAAGATTCTCAAAGGTATGGGTGCATAAATCACATGACCAATTGCTAAGGTTTTACACATGCCAGTCTGTGAATATACCTAATAATAAGAATTTAAAAGAAGGTTTTTCAAGTCAGAGAGATTATTTTAATGAGGCTGCTTCCTGAAAAGGATTTGGACCTTTGTTGTTAGCAAAAGGAGAACCTCCTGACTGCCCTCTCATGTTTTCCATGAATATATGGCAGATTGAAAGTTGATATTTTTGGCAGAGGGAAAGAAGGGGCTCTTTGTTAGTCATTTATATTTCTTGAAGGTGGAAAGAAGAACCCATTGGTTGGTCTTTCTTATTTTCCTACAGCAGAATATGGAAGAGTGAAGAAGGCTTTCTAAATTGACCTTTGATCTTTTCTGGCTGAGTTAAAGAAGGACCTCTTTCTTGATGTCTTGTCTTTTCTATTAGAGTGAAAGAAGTGCCTCTTTTTTTACCTTTGATCTTTTCTGAGAGAATGAAGAAACACCTCTTATTTGACCTATCCTCTTTTCTGACAGCGTGAAGGACCTCTCTTATGACCTTTGCTCTTTTCTGGCAGAGTGAAGAACAAAATCTTTGTTGACTTTTGCTCTTTATGGCAGAATGAAAGGATCTCTGTATTAACCTTTGATTTTTTTTCTGGCAGAATGCAAGGACCTCTGTATTGACCTTTGATTTTTTTCCAGCAGAGAGAAGAACAAATTTGTTGACCTTTGATTGTTTCTTGACCTCTTTTTTTACCTTTGCTCTTTTCTGGCAGGATGAAGAAGGACCTCTTTGATGTTCTTTTGCTTTTTCTGGCAAAGTGAAGAAGCACCTCTTATTTACCTTTGAACTTTTCTGAATGGTCCTCCTTGTTGACCTTTGATCTTTTCTGGCAAATGAGAGAAGGAACTCTTTGTTGACCTTTGATCATCTCAACAGAGTGAAAGAAAGACCTCTGTATTGACCTTTGCTCTTTGTGGCAGAGAAGGAGAACCTCTGGGATGACCTTTGATCTCGTTACACATAATGAAAGAAAAAACTTTGTTGACCTTTGATCATTTCTGGACCTATTTGTTGACCTTTTCTCTTTACTGGCAGAGTGAAAGAAGGACCTCTGTGTTGACCTTTGCTCTTTTCTGGGAGAATGAAGAAATACCTCTTTGTTGACCTTTGATTTTTTTTATGGCAGGGTGAAGAACAAACTTTGTTAACCTTTATTTTTTTTCTGGTAGGAGAAGAACAAACTTTGTTGACCATTGTTTGTTTCTCGACCTTTTTGTAGACCTTTGCTCTTTTCTGGCAGGTTTAAGCAGGACCTCTTTGTTGTACTTGGGCCTTTTCTGGCAGAGTGAACGGACCTCTGTATTGACCTTTGATTTATTTCTGGCAGAGTGAAGAACAAACTTTGTTGACCTTTGATTGTTTCTTGACCTCTTTGTTGACCTTTGAACTTTTTTGGCAGAGTGAAAGAAGGTCCTTGTTGTTGACCTTTGATCTTTTTTGGAAAGTGAAAGATTGACCTTGATATTTTTCAGGTAGTATGAAATAGGGACCTGATTATTAGTCTCTCCAGGCTAGGTGAGAGAAGGCCTTCTTTGTTGACCTTTGCTGTTTCCTGCCAGGTTGGATGATAAAAAGGTCTGTTTGCCTTTGGCCTTTTCTGATAGGTCCAAAGAAGGATGTATTTGCTGGCTTCTGGTAATTTCAATCAGCAGCCTGCAATGATAAGAGAAACTCTTTTGGTTGTTTGTAATCTATGTCTGTACATGTATATGTTGCCATATTCTTATGTGTCAATATATTTTTCTTTTCCTATTTATTACGTATGGTGTTGTCATGTAGGGATGGAATTCTTGCTTTTTAAGGTTAGATTGTATTCAGCTGATTAAACCCAAAGAATAGCTATATAGAATAACAGTGTCTTTGGTCAAGGTTTCAAAAGAACGGTCCATGTTCGTACTCTCAAGAAGGCAAACTTAGTCAGTCTTGACAGTATGATAGTTGTCCTCATGTTGTCTAAATATGACATATTGGAACAAAATGAGCACTGTTATCATTGCATTTCTGGCAGTAGGATTCATGCAGTTTGCTCCCTCATTTGTTGAATCTTTAGAAATCTCTCAGTCCTTTGGGATGGATTTGTTCTCTGATGAGCTCATGCATTTTTTCTTGGTCTTGGGAGCATTTTTTTTAACAAACCCAAGCACATTTTTGCAAGGGACACTATATGAATATCTAAATGCTGGGAATGATGTATATTGATTGAGCGTGGCACACTGTGAAAGCTGCATGAGATGGACCACTAATGCGCGTGTCCCTTGGCTTTGTGTGTTTATGATAGCAAGCTGTGGTCCATGCCATTGATGCCGTGTTTGGTCGTCCCGCTGACTCTTCCAGTAGTACTAGCAGTAGCAGTTTTGTAAGTATAGTGGGCTTCTCTCAATCTCCCACACCCCTCTTACCTCCCACACTGTCACCTCTATATTATCATTATTGTCATCATTATTACTATGTATAATAACACTACAATCACAGAATCTGTCCTTTTATGTACTTAGCAATGTCACAGTGAGTCAGCCTAACCCCAGATCAAGTATTATTCTTTGAACATAGGAAGATATATTTTAGCAAGACAACCATATATGGTTATCATTTTTTATAGATCTGTATTACCAAATGTGCACTTGGTATCAGTTGTATGATGTTGTACATTAGCTGGGAGTGGGAGGATTGTGAACATTTTGCCCAGGAGTACTATTTTGGTATAATACCACCAAACATTGTATCTTGCACTGATCAGCCCTTGAATACATGTAAATCTGGTGATTTGCCATTTAGTGTAAGCAACTCATCAACAATGGTATGGTATGTATAATTTGAATGTAGTGTACAGTCATACATAATATTACTACCCAGCTCTATACATGAATACAATAATATCAAGCACAGTTCCCAGTAATCAGCTTCTGAGGTCCAGGGGTAGAGCACATACAGGACTCAAAGTTGGATGATTGTGAGTTTGAAACTTAGCTGGGGCAGTGAGATTTGTCATGGTTGCTGCAGCCCCCCCCCCCCCCCCAACCTCTCAGGATGAGTGCTCTGTGGTCTTATTCAGAAGAGCACACCTCATGGCCCTGTTTCAATCCTGAACAAATGCAACTTTGGGGGATTCCTTAGTTGTATGACCCAGAAATGGGGGCTGTTACATACCCAGGGCCTGCAGGTGCAGTAGTCACTGGGCCTGGTTAACACAAGGATATAAAATGAGAGAAAGCATGTGCTGTGCCCTGTCATGTAGTCTGAAACAGGAATGGAATTCTGCAGATATACACATACTTAGGTCAGCTAGCAATCAAGATTATGGAGGCGCTTACCTCCAACATAAAGTTTTGAAAAAAAGTTCCCAGTAGCCAGGCAGTCACAGAGGCCAGGCATCTTGGAAATCAGGGAAAACCTGCAATATGAGTTTCCCTTTTTCCTAGGCAGGGATAGGTCATGGAATTTGTGGAAAATGTCTCAGATTATGGAAATATCATGGAATGTATTTGACACTAAATGGTGGGTGGTCAGTTTGTATGTGTGAGCTGAATGATTGGGTATGACGTCTTTACTGGGGTGTGACTGACTTACATACACATGCTATATGTAATCAAAAGAACAGATTCTGTGGAGATGTACCGGTATTACGTTTGATTCTGTTATGCATGTGTAACACGGCTGCTGTTGTTATTCTTTGTTATGTTTTAACATCAACCACACGAGAGCATGGGATGTTTATACACTTGATTTAGCATGTATCATGCATCTGTGTGATTTTAATTCCATATTTCAGGATCTTAAAAAAAAAAAACTATTTATTCTATTGAATTTTTTTGTAGGAGCACTCAGGTGATTCTTTTGATGTCCGAATCATCATCATAGAGTGTTCTTAAAAAATAGTCATCAACTGATAATGTTTTATGTTCTAAATAGGGATTAATTATAATGAAGGCCAAATCAGCCTAGCATAACCTTGACCTGATGAAATGGCATTGACCTCTTTATCAAGCTTCCTGCTTTGGCTTACCAGTCAGTTATGTTATATTTAGCTTTGAAGCTTTAATTTCAAATATTTTGATGATCTTGGACTAAAATAAATGATAACATTTATAAATTCAGTTCCATTTATTTATTGTATCTGCCAAAACAAAGTTTTGCAGATACTATGTTTTTGGCAGGTTCTGCCGCCGCCGTGGCTGCGTTGGTTTTCCGAATAGAACTCTGAGACCACTGGACAGATTTTCCGAAACTTTACAGGATTACAGGGTCACATGTCAACTGGTGCCAAAATATTTTGGGTTGACCTCTGACCTTTCCTCTCTCCAGTGCATCCATCTGTGCATGTGTTTTGACACATTAATCCACATATCTTTGGACTCGTTTGACCAATCAGGAAAAAAAATTTGCACAAATGTAGCCCTTGGATAGCTTTATAACATACATTAAAAAATGGTGGTGTCACCTGCAACCATTTTTGCACAGCCTCCATCTGTTCATCTGCCTTTGGATAAATCACTCATATCTCTGCAGTGAATGGACTTCTCCACCTGAAATTTTGCATGTGTATTCATCCTGGGTAGCTTTCTGGATTTTATGACAGGTGGCGCCACCTACATTCAGGTTTAAGCTGCAGACATCCAAGCTCATATCTCGGGAACCCTCTCACTGATTGGGCCAAAATTTTTCATGAGTATAGATCTCGCATAGCTCTTTTTCATACGCAAAACTGGTGGCGCCACCTACAACCATTTTTGCACAGCATCTGTTTGTCTGCTGTGGGACAAAATCACTGACATCTCGGCAGTGGTTTGACTTATCTGCCTAAAATTTTGCATGTATATACATCTTGGATAGCTTTCTCGATTTTGTGACAGGTGGCGCTACCTACTTTCACGTTCAGGCTGCAGACATACAGGCTTCTATCTCAGGACTGGTTTGACGTATCCTCCTAAGATTTTGCAAGGGTATAGATCTCACATAGCTCTTTATCATACGCAAAACTGGTGGCTCCACTTGCAACCATTTTTGCACAGTGTCTGTCTGTTTGTCTGCTGTGGGATAAAATCACTCATATTTCGGCAGTGGTTTGACTTATCTGCCCTAGATTTTGCAATTGTATACAACATGGATAATTTTCTGGATTTTGTGGCAGGTGGCGCCACCTACATATAAATTTCTGCTGCAGACGTCCATGCTTATATGCAACACACCTCTCTCTATTTCCCCTCGCCACTCAATCCATGCCTCACTTCACATGTCCCACTCTGGCTTTGTGTCATCCATGTTTATATGCAAAACATCCTGTCTATTTCCCCGAGCCACTCAATCCATGCCTCACTTCACCCGTCCCACTCTGATTTCGGTGGATACACGTAGTGGCTTGTCGACTACCCGTATTCTAGTTGTTAAACAACTGTCTTTTGAGTATTATTTTTGGCTAAATTAATTTTTGCAGATTGATTTTATAATGTTATTTAGTATGATATCTGTAAATAAAATGTTTAATCTTTGCTACTGATTGAACTTATTTTTATTGAGCTGTCCCACCTGTTCTGATTTGTAAAATGATTCAGCTTCTAAATCAATGAATTTGGTTGTTGAATCACTTAATTTCTCCTGTTGCTTCATCTAGCCCAAGCATATCTCCTTGCGTGATGGATACATTTGATCAAACCTTCAATTTGTAAATGCCATCACAAAGATAATTAAATTTTTTAACCAATTTTATATTAGGGAAAATTAGGGGGCATATATCAAATATATGTAAATGAAGAAAGTCGTTCAATAACATTTATTTTGGAATATATTTTTGTGTGCACCTTTTATTTTGGTAACAAGACTCCATTACAATTGATAGTTTAGAAATATTTAACTAAAACAACACCACCATGACTACATCTTTTTGTCCCTGAGAAGTAAGGTGACCCTAGGCCTGGTTTTGTATCAAACCAGAATTTATATTTTTCAATAAACTGAACTTGAAGTTGTAAATTTTTTTCTGGTGATATATTTTTTTTTATTTATGATGTCATTTTTTGGTGTTAACACAGGTTTTTATGGTAGAATTTCATTTTTTATACTCATATATTTTTACACAATATTTTGCTTTTCAAACTTTTCACAACTTCAGTGTTACATGCAAACTAACCTGACATCATGCATGAATATTCATTAAGCATGACCTCCACTATAAATGCACATACATCTAGCTGTAGAAAGTTTTCTTACATTCTTTCCTGCATCAACATGTTTCTCTGTTACACCTCATATATATATGTACCGTCATATATATGAGTAAATTCCATCTCCAGACCATACATACTAATTTCTTACTAATCATGTTCTATTACTGCCCACATTTCTTCCTCCAAGGGAAGCACTGTATATAATAATAGCACCTGTATGACCACTTTGAATATGGTGTAACCTCCTTTCTTTGCCACTGCTGAATTATAAACAAATTATTGGTGTTTAGTGAAGGTCATTTTTATAACCTTGTCATTGATGAATAATAATAGTCTGGTATAAAATTAGAAACACATGATTGTTGATGGATGGTGAGTTTTGTACCTGGCCAAGCCTAATAATTAGAAGGAATATCTTGACTTTACCATTTTCTGGTTAATAATTCATGTTTGGTGAAATAATGGGTGGCAGATAAAGGAGGTTTTACTGTATATATTATTTAACAAATGTACACACTTGTATGTAAGATTGAAGTAGGCACTGCCTGTATTACTAAACTTCATGTCGATCCATAAGAACTCTTGACCCTATTTCTTCTGTAAATATCTAACTGCCAGATACACTAACCCTGCATGGTAGTAATAACATGATATAGTCAGTCCTCGGAATTATATAGTGTATAATACTCTCTGCCTTCCATATCCATAGTTTAAACTAATATTAGTCACTGACTTAGGTATCAGATTGAGTTATCAACAGCAAGTGTTGAAGTATTACTTCAGTGAAATGACCTAATTTTTAGGAGTCTCTGTTTCAACCGTCATCTCCGACACGGCGCCGTGAGAGTACCCCCCTGCTGGAGAAAATGAGAACCGACCTGAACCTGGCTAGAGCGAAGCTTGTGGCAGCACTGGAGAAGAGCAAGGAGGAAGCAAAGCAGACTCAGAAACCAAAAGAGGAGCTTCCAGTCATGAAGTATATCAAGTCACAGGTCAATGAGTACATTTGTAGTAACATGTTAGCATAGGGTAGCTCCATTTAAAAACAAAATCTGGACCCCTCTAGATCTCCAAAAAGCACTAGACCTGGTCAAATGCACTAGTTGGAGCAACCTAAACTAGACACACAGATTTAGATGGGGTTAGATTATAGCACATGCCACACTGCTGTTGGAGCATGCATTATTACATGTGTAAATAGACTAGTACCTGCTACCACTACTTAGTGCGCAATGGAAGGACCAGTTAAGATTGCGCTGGATGTGTATGTGTAAATGCAAGGTTAAGTCTGGACCAATGGACTAATGAAATAGTAAAGAGTGGTTTAAATGGTCTTTTCGCCAAGCATAATGTAATACAAGATTTCTAATACGAGATGAAATCTTGTGTACACAAGATATGGTTAGGTCAAGCCAGATCTTTCTAGTGTAAATGGGGCTAATGTTACAGTAGTCTGTGTTATGATATCTCCATTCATTATGACTCTGTTATGTGTCAAAATGGATATAAACAATTTCTGTATTCATACTAAAATGTGTACCTATAGCTTTAAATGACTTTAATCATTAAAGGATGAAACCTTGCATCCTGTTGAATTTGCTGTCTGCTTCAGTGAAGATAGAGACAGATGCAGTGTTTGTAAAACAAAAAAAAAACACTCCTGATCATAATGGAATCAGTGACAGAACACTAGTATTGTCAATCATTTGCATATATGAATCACATATATTCCTGAAAATAAATTTAAAAATAAGATACTATTTGATCTTTCACAGGTTCAGCAGCTGACCCAGAGCCCCCTGTCAATCATTGGGAAGTCAGCTCCAATCCTGTCTCAGGACAGTTTCATTGACATGCTGCCCGTAGCCTGGGAACTTCTGCTGGAGAGTGACCAGGAACTTGCCGCTTCAGCAGGTTTTATATTTTCGTTTTTTTTTCATTGTTTTTCCCATAAGTCTCATGCTCCATTGGACAGTTCCTGTTTGACACTCTAAATTTCCTTCATAGGATCCACCTCTTTAAAAAAAAGACTTTACAACTACATTCTGACATAATAAAAATATTAATCTCTCCCCCCCATTGGCTTTTGTTGTTTTGTCATAAATAAAGTCATTATTTTAATGTGTTCATTCTCTTGTTCTGACAATTCATATCTCAGTGACCTGAAAACAAGCTTTATGCTCACTAAGTTTCAAAGCAGGAACTGTACACCTAAGTCCTTGATTACCCCATGAATCAGATAAAAAAATTTTTTCCGAGATCATGCTTAAAATGAAAAATAAATAAAATGTTAACAGTGTTTGCTCTGCAGTCTGAATCACAAAGCTGGCCAAACTGATCATGTTATAGACTAGTGTTCATGGCTCACAAACTCAGAAATATAAATAAAATACTTGACCTGAAAAATAGCAGATAAATAACAGCATAAATCTTGTTAAACATGCATATGACCTGGTTTATGTAAAATCAGTTTTAAATTTAATGGTTGTATTTTACTTTAAAATCATATTATAAAGTTTATTTATTTATGCAAGCTTAATATCATAATATAAAAATCAATGAAAGATTAACTTAAGATTTCAAACAACCTTTGAGTTTATGTCAATGCATATTTTCTTTATATATATATATATATATATATATATATATATATATATATATATATATATATATATATACATATATCATACATATACATATACTGTGATATCACAATGTAAGCACCTTTTTTGTGTGAATAATTTACAAAAAAATTTTCATAAAACAAAATAATTTCTACTCAATACAGATTCAGAATTGCTTTCATTGATTATAAGCCTATGTCTTATTTGATATTTTGTTTTATTCCTCTCAGCCACTGTGTTTCTGCTGTCCTCTGTTAAGGCTCCTGATCACGTTCAGTCGTTGATGAACAATGAATTGCAACATGATGATGTCAACCAGAGAATCAATGCTATCCTCAGGTAATACAATGATACCTCATTCTTTCATCAATATCGTGATCACTGGGATTAACTGCAGTACCAGTAATATCAGATGGAACATGATCAAAGGTACCAAACTGGAAAAAGGTAAACAGAGAACAAATAATACTGGTGTAACCATGCACATAAAAGCATTCCTACTGGCCTTGCCAGTGAAGCTTGCTTAATCATTGAAGTGGGACGTTGAGTTGTGTGTCACAGGTTATAGGTTTTCAATCCACATTTGGTCTGGTTTTTATTTTCACCTGTTACACTGGTATGTTTTATGCCAAATACATATTAACCATGTAATAATGATTTCTATTCATTTAAGCCTAGAAAATGACAAAAAAATGACACAATTATACACTCCATGATAACATGTTGATAAAGAGCAAATGTTACAGGTAAAATTAACACAACATTGGGGCATGAACATTTTTGGAGGTTGTTTAAATTGGCAAATATTCGATTCGCAGATGAATCAACTCAAGATCTGTCAGTATACCAGCTTCTGTGGTTCAGGGGTAGAGCACAGGACTCAAAGCTTGGGGGTCGTGAGTTCAAATCTCAGCTGAGGCGGTTAGATTTTAATTGTCGTCCCCATCCAGAGTGAGCACTCTGCAGGCTTAATGAAAAAGCTGTGACCCACAGCTGTGTATCTCTCACAAATCCTAGTTGTCACTGAATAAAGTACTTTATGTAAATTGTGCTCAATTTTAATCCAGTGTACACTGTTGTTTTGTTTTGCCAGGTTTAATGTGCTCTGGAGATTCAGATACCAGGTGTGGCCAAGGATGGAAGATGGTGCCAACGTTTACTTCAAGGTAACCTGAGTAGTAATATTCAGTGATGCTGGATATGAGCAACTCCCATACAAGTGTTCCTCAAACAGTAAATTTCTATATATATTTAAGTTAGTATCTAATTTTATTATCAGGTTACCATGAATCAGTTGTATTAAAATGGTCACCTTTGTCAGTTGTTTATCTTTCCACAGGAAATGTTACATTTTATAAATGCTTGATACCTAAAAATGTAATTAGAGGGCATTTTGGGAGGTTCTTTTAAGATGCCTGTAGCTACTTTACTGTTACCTCATTCTGTGTATTATTACTGAAGCTGAATCATATCTGTATTACTTGGTTGCTTTATCAGGTGCCCCCACCAAGCATTGACTTTGTGTTGCCCTCTCCGACTATTGGACTACCGAATCTGACGGTCATTGATCCCCCGTGGACACCCCACTTCAAAACCAAGGTCGAAGAGGTCACACTCAACCAAGAGGGGACTGTAAGTGGTTCAGTATCAAAGAAGATTTTTATCTCTTATATCTTACTGTTTGACTTTTCTGGCTGAAAATCTTCTCACTGTCCCAGCATCTTTCTGTCTGTGTGTCCCTTGTCTGACCTATGGGTCATAAACTTTTATCTTGACAAGCACACAGGTCCTCAGAATCCTGAAAGTAGGTCAGTGTGACATACTTTTAGAGTTTGGTTGATTGTGAGAAACTTTCAGTTACAGAGAGACTTTTTTTATTCCTCTGATTATAACTAAGTGTCTAAGCTATATTTGCCCTTGAACTTGCAGATGTATGTACCATGTAAAGTCTCGTGAATGGCAGTTGTGTCCATTTTGCATGTGATAATTTACAGTGTACTTGGATAACAATCTTATTTGTTTTATAATAATTTTATTCAGAAAACCTTTGTGACTGCCACAACAACCCGTCGTAAACAACAACAGGAGATGATTCATAAAGCTTTGCTGGCTGAGGAAGATCGTCGCAGGGCAGCGCGGGAAAACTTCAGAATGACAATGGTCCCCGTGACACTCCACGCAGCATACGAGCCTGCCCTGCACCACGGTGGTGAAGACCATGAAGAAGGTACTCGTGTGTAACCCTGACACCCCCCTGTACAGTAGACTAGTCTATATAACAGATCTTCTAACATGTACTGTCAAAATTAAGAATCAAAGTGTATATATCTAACATTTGAAATAGTCTTAGCATGTTGATTAAAATGTTTAAGTGATTGTCTATTTCCCTCTTACAAATTAACACAAACTAATAACAGCACTGTGTAGCAATTCTGTGATTGAAATTACTGTCAGTAAAAACCAGGATCATTGGAACTGGTGCCTACCTCTAGTGGTTTTGTTGATAAAACCTTGAGAAATCAGATTAGACTGAATCAAGACTACACATGACTTAGCCAGTGTTGTCTTGGCAGTGCCACTAACTGCCACTGTTATCTGTATACAGTAGAATGTGTAGTTTTTGTAGACTTAGTTAACATGGATATACACAAGGTCATTTGTTGATTAGTTCCTGCTCCCTCTTTATAACACTGAGAGCTTGTCACCCTGCAGGGCTTATATTTAGTGTGTCTGAAAACTGACATAGTGCTATCTGCTTGTGTGGCTCAAATAAAAGCAGTTCTGCCCCTATGATTCACTTTCACTCTAATTTGGGGAGACACTTTAGAACTCTGATGGGTGACAGTCATGTCCTTACTGTCATTAATCCACACACATCAAACTTAATGTTACATGGGTACTGGAGAGGACGGTCTGTAGTCTAATTGGCTGTTCAGTTTCATTATTGTTTTGATGAAAGAAACTGACTATAAATTTGGTAAAATAGACGGTCAATTGGGTTGGTAAATCTGAAGGTGGGGTGTTGTAATCAGTCAACCAAGTGAGTTGATTTGTAGAGAGGGTGGATAATCAGTAAACTTGGTGGATATATCTATAGATTGGGGATGGACCAGACTTTTGTAACAAAACAGTTCTATAAGAATGCTCAGCCTCAGAGATAAGCATAATGGTTAATGATCACAAATTTCAGAGAAAAGTCAGTACCATTATATACTTTCTTATTCTTGCCATACAATATCAGTGATAAATTTTGATTCTGCATTGAAATTCATTGAATGATAATAAGATTATCACATTCTATGGCGTCTGAAATACTTATTGTATCAATGGCTAGGATAATCAATGCCTTAGAAATTTTATCATGTTCTTGGTGCACTTGATACTCTCTTCATAACTGTGCTCTGTATTATATGCCATCTGCTGTCATCTGTAGGCAGAATTACATGCACTAGTGCCATCTGTTGGCAGCATTACATGCACTAGCACCTCCAATAGGCAGTTCCCTGAACTAATGTTATCCCTGCATGTGAGCTGCCAGTGCAGTTTGTACTTGGCTTTTGATGTTGCACTGTTTTGTGGAGAAGTAACCAGTTTGACGTGGCTAGCACATTGCACTTCATGACCTAGACAACTTCAACCCCCTGTGTGTACCCTTTCACACACCAGCCACTCCTTTCTTTAGTTATTGTAGGCCACTAGAGGGCGCTCTGCAGTCCTGTTTTGGCATTAAGCGCCCTCTGGTGGAGAATATTAATATACTCCAAAAAAAGCATTTTATCGTAGCCAGTTGTTATTCCAAAGATATCTGATGGTAGGTTCAAACTTAACCTCTAACAGTTTCCAGTGATTTCAACCATATCACTTGAATACCTAATGAAATAATTCTCAAAGCAATCAGTTTGTAGATTGTAGTAATGTTATATCTGTTGTATGGTACTTTCTTATGCTTTTGAACAACATGACAGTGCTGACTGTGGTCTTAACTCATGTGTTTTGGTACCAGTGAAAGTAAAATAATTATCCATGTAACTTGTAAAAAAGAGAAGTCAATCTGTTAAATATAAACATCTGTATTTTCTGTGTCAGCTTGAAAAACATCAAGTGTAGTTATGTCATCAAAATTGCCAAAACTGTGTATCTTACTTTAATTTTAGACTGTGATGTTTGAAAATATTTCACTTATTATGTATCAAACAGTATTTCAAAACTCAAGATTTTGTATTGAATAATTTCAAAAATTTTAAGTACTCATATGGAATCACCAGAAAATAAAGTTCTGTTAATACTATGGTATAACAGATAGACATGATTATGGTTTTATCTCAGTAACATTGCACTCATGGCAGATTTCACTTGGAACTTCTGGGAGAAAGTTTAAAATGGACACATCCAAGTGATTGCATCATGAAAGACTTCCATATGGAAGGTCAGAAACAGTTTTTGAAATGACAGGAAATGAATAAAGTTTAAAATTGTACAGTATATAATCCTCGAACTTAAGGATAAAAATTTGCTCAAATAAAACTTTCATAAAATAAAGGTACAACAGTCAAATATCAGTAAATTTGCTCAGTCGCAGATTAGTCACATGCATGTGATTGGAGGAATTCAGGTAAAAACAAAGAATATTACTTTAGTATTTTTCATGGTCATTTTATTCGGAAGAAAACACTTGAGTGTGTTCTCCTCCTCAGTCTGTTAATAAACACAATACAATCCCCAGGCATTGTACTCATTGACACAAAAAACTAGACGACCAGAGGTCGAGCGCTTGCCGGAAGTTGAAATGACAGACAGACAGACAGACAGAACATATTGTGGGTTTTCTATTATTTGAATGACCCTCAGCGTTTGCTGAGAAGTTGTGGCCTGTAAAATGACATATCAGACAAAGCAACGAGGAAGCAGACAAAGCTGACAACAAAAGACGAACAGACAGACATACTGACACATCTGTGATAACAGATTACAGACAAAAGCGCCGAAGGTGAAGAAGAGCAAAATTAGCGATAGTTTATGTAGGTAAGGTTTATAATTTTGGAGAGATAGCCAAAATATGATATGTTGGGGAGGTGAAAGTGCAGCGCCCCCTAGTGGCTATATCTGGAAAATGGAAAATCTGTTTTGAGATATTAGTGTAACACATAAGATGTACCAGTTTTAAAAGGATTCCTGAAAAAAAACGGTGGCCTGTAGAATGCTATATATGAGACGCAAGAACCAGCAAGTAGGCGGATTTTAGGACAACTGACAAACAGACACACTGACAAAGTGACACAAGATTGAGACCAGATGACATTACTAGGTCATGGAGAAGACTCAGGGAAAGAAAATAAGCCATAGTTTCTGTAATTGTGCCTTTGGGTTTTAGAGATATGGTCAATATAATGATATGTGTGTGAGGGTCATGTGCAGCGCCACCTAGCGGCCATATCCGGAAAATAGAAAAAATGTTTTGAGATATTTCTGTAAAATATAATATGCATCAGTTTTCAAATGCTTCTTTAAAAACTGTGGCCTGTAGAATGCTATATGTGAGACGCAAGAACCAGCAAGCAGGCAAATTTGAGGACAACTGACAAACAGACGGACACACTGACAAAGTGACACAACATTGAGACCAGATGACATTATCAGTTTATGGAGAAGACTCAGAGGAAAAAAATAAGCTATAGTTTATGTAAATGAGGCTTTGGGTTTTAGAGATATGGCCAATGTAATGATATATGTGTGAGGGTTGTGTGCAGTGCCCCCTAGGAGCGATATTCAAAAAATGAAAAAACAATTTCGAGATACTCGTGTAGGACTTATAATATGTCAGTTTCAAAAAGATTCCTGCCATAATGTGGCCTTTGGCGCAAAATGAATGAAATCTCGAAATATCTCTATTCACGAGATATTTTACAATATACTGCAAGACTTGCAATAAAATCTTGTAGTACTAGTTGCATGCTACCTGATGCAAAAAACTAGATCACTCTAGCTTTAAAACTGACAAAGTTAGAAAAATAAGACCCCTTATTTTCGAATATCCTGACTTTTCCCCAAAAATTTGTAACCATGGTTACGGCAAATTTGAGTCAGCTACACACCAGATGACAGGCCTTGGAATGACGATTAAAATGAGCTATTGTTGAAGTAGATACGACTAATAGTCACAAAGATATGAAGAAAAAAACGTTTTGAGAAGTTTTGACGACCTTGACCTTGACCTTTGACCTATTTTAACCAAAAACAATAGGGCACCTATAAATTATGTTTCCGAACATCCCGGTAAGTTTCAAGGTTATTGTGGCAAAATTGTGGCCAGGAGAGTGGTGACAAACAAACAAACAGACAGACAAACAGACATACGCAACTGACCAATATGCTTGCCGAAATCTTTGATTCCGGCAAGCAACAAACGGAACTGATCAACATACTTGTCAAAATCTCTGATTCCGGCAAGCAACAAACTATAACGCGACAGAAATGGCAAACCGGCCCGCAAAGAGTGCCTGTGGTCACTTATTTTATACGGCGAACGCTATAATTTTTGCAGTCACGGGAAAGCGTGTCTGTCTTTCATACTAAAACGCGTGCATGCATGCGTGATGGCATATGTATTTGTGCATGCGGGTTTTAATTTTTACAAAGTTGCTAAAATTTGCGGGGACTGTGTATGATTAAACAAAAGAGGTCATGGGCAGAAAGGCCATGAAACGCCAATTCATATGGTGTACAGTTTATGTACCTAAAATGTGTAGTTTTGGAGATATGGTTAAACAATGATAGTAGGTACGGGGTTGCAGTGCAGCGCCCCCTAGCGGTAATTTTCCAAAAACTGAACAATTGCTTTCGAGATATTAGTGTATGACGTAACATGTATCAGTTTCAAAAGGATGCCTGCATATCTGTGGCCTATAGGGCATGTCACCGTGAAATCGCGAAATCTCATTCGACGAGAAACGGTGCGAGATTTTGCAAGATTTTTGGTTGGATCACCGAGAACTCACCAAGGGCTACAAGATGCAAAAATTTTGACCTCTCTAGCATAAAAACTGACAGAGTTAGAAGCTGAAAACTGCATATTTTCAAAATTCAAAGGTTTTACCCCAAAAATAGAGAAATCTGGCAATAGCGCACTTTGGCACCTATGCGCAAAAATAAGCCCATGGACCCTAGTTTAAGGTGCTGTGATGGAAATGGCCCAATGTTTAATAGTTCTGGAGGTATAGCACCAAAACAAATTTTCATGTTTTTTCATCTGCAACGCCCCCTGGCGGCCATTTCCAAAATCTGAAAAACCCGTTTCGAGATATTCTTATGTTACACAAAATATCTCAGAATCAGTAAAATTGCTGCAAATTTGAAAAATATCACGAAATTCCATGATTTCTCCCCAAAATTGCGTAACCATGGTAACAGCGAAATGAGGCAATTTTGCAGTGTTGGAAGTGGCCATGCAGTGGCAAATAAAACGGGCTACAGATTAGGTGCCTACGGCTATTTTTGACGAAGGTATGAAGAAAAAACCGTTTTTGAGCTTTTTGGTGACCCTGACCTTGACCCTTGACCGATCATGACCAAAAACAATAGGCTCCGAGAAGAACCGATTATACACTCTATCTATAAGTATCAGGACGATTGGTGCAAAATTGTGGCCTGTAGAGCGGGGACATACAGACAAACAAACAAACGGAACTGATCAACATACTTGTCGAAATCTCTGATTCCGGCAAGCAACAAACTATAACGCGACAGAAATGGCAAACCGGCCCGCAAAGAGTGCCTGAGGTCACTTATTTTATACGGCGAATGCTATAATTTTTGCAGTCACGGGAAAGCGTGTCTGTCTTTCATACTAAAACGCGTGCATGCATGCGTGATGGCATATGTATTTGTGCATGCGGGTTTTAATTTTTAGAAAGTTGCTAAAATTTGCGGGGACCGTGTATGATTAAACAAAAGAGGTCATGGGCAGAAAGGCCATGAAACGCCAATTCATATGGTGTACAGTTTATGTACCTAAAATGTGTAGTTTTGGAGATATGGTTAAACAATGATAGTAGGTACGGGGTTGCAGTGCAGCGCCCCCTAGCTGTAATTTTCCAAAAACTGAACAATTGCTTTCGAGATATTAGTGTATGACGTAACATGTATCAGTTTCAAAAGGATGCCTGCATATCTGTGGCCTATAGGGCATGTCACCGTGAAATCGCGAAATCTCATTCGACGAGAAACGGTGCAAGATTTTGCAAGATTTTTGGTTGGATCACCGAGAACTCACCAAGGGCTACAAGATGCAAAAATTTTGACCTCTCTAGCATAAAAACTGACAGAGTTAGAAGCTGAAAACTGCATATTTTCAAAATTCAAAGGTTTTACCCCAAAAATAGAGAAATCTGGCAATAGCGCACTTTGGCACCTATGCGCAAAAATAAGCCCATGGACCCTAGTTTAAGGTGCTGTGATGGAAATGGCCCAATGTTTAATAGTTCTGGAGGTATAGCACCAAAACAAATTTTCATGTTTTTTCATCTGCAACGCCCCCTGGCGGCCATTTCCAAAATCTGAAAAACCCGTTTCGAGATATTCTTATGTTACACAAAATATCTCAGAATCAGTAAAATTGCTGCAAATTTGAAAAATATCACGAAATTCCATGATTTCTCCCCAAAATTGCGTAACCATGGTAACAGCGAAATGAGGCAATTTTGCAGTGTTGGAAGTGGCCATGCAGTGGCAAATAAAACGGGCTACAGATTAGGTGCCTACGGCTATTTTTGACGAAGGTATGAAGAAAAAACCGTTTTTGAGCTTTTTGGTGACCCTGACCTTGACCCTTGACCGATCATGACCAAAAACAATAGGCTCCGAGAAGAACCGATTATACACGCTATCTATAAGTATCAGGACGATTGGTGCAAAATTGTGGCCTGTAGAGCGGGGACATACAGACAAACAAACAAACGGAACTGATCAACATACTTGTCGAAATCTCTGATTCCGGCAAGCAACAAACAGACATACGCAACTGACCAATATGCTTGCCGAAATCTTTGATTCCGGCAAGCAAAAAACACCCCGGTCAGTTGTCTCTGGTTTCAGGTAGCATCCCTAGGGGAAAACCCATATATCTAAAATCAGTCCAAAAGTTGTTTTATATTAATAGTGTAGCCCCATTAGGTAAACATCATCATAAATCTGGTGCAGTGTTCTCTCTGATGGTATATATATTGTTTCAATTTTCATTCATTTTCAAATGAAATTTTAACATTTCAATTTTTTTTCTAAATTTCAAATACTCAGTCATTTTAAGCACTCTGTAACAGTTGCCAACTTTTTATTGGGCTAATATTAACCAACATGATAATATATTAAAACTGTTTTTTTTTTTTCTACCTTAAAACTGAAATTTTCAATTTTGATTAAAAAAAAACAGTTTTTTATTTCATTTAAAAAAAGAAAAGACACAGAGTAGAGGAAAAAAAAAATCTTTTGAGATATTGTCATTTAATTTAATATGAGCCCAGTAATAATTAGCTTGCTTAAAACAGGGAACTATATAACAATTACATTTTTTTAAATGTTAAAATATCATATTAAAATGAATGAAAATTAAAAAAAAATATGAATACCATCAGCACAAACTCTGTACTAAGCTTAAAATTATATAGAATTTATGGGTATATCATTAATTTTAAAAATGACTTTTTGGCAGATTTTGAACAAGGGTGTTTTACTAAGCGATCCTTCTTTAAAAATAAATTGTTATCACATGAAAACATGACTGAAAAGGTTCTCCTCCCAGTACCACATAAACATTACTTCTCTGAGTACCAGGTGAAAGTGTTACTTATCTGAGTACCACATCAAAATATTACCTCTTGGAGTGAGTACCACATGAAAGCATTCCCTCTCCCAGTACCATGTGAAAATGTTAATTCTCCCAGTACCATGTGAAAATGTTAGTTCTTCAAATATCACATAAAAATGTTACCTCTCTGAGTAAGTACCACATGAAAACTTTCCCTCTCTGAGTACCACATGAAAATGTTACTTCTCTGAGTACCACGTGAAATTGTTACTTCTCCGATTACCACATGAAAATGTTACTTCTTCAAGTACCACATGAAAATGTTATGTCTTTAAGTACCACATATAAAGTTACTTCTTCAAGTACCACATGAAAATGTTACTTCATCAAGTACCACATGAAAATGTTATGTCTTTAAGTACCACATATAAAGTTACTTCTTCAAGTACCACATGAAAATGTTACTTCTTCAAGTACCACATGAAAATGTTATGTCTTTAAGTACCACATATAAAGTTACTTCTTCAAGTACCACATGAAAATGTTACTTCATCAAGTACCACATGAAAATGTTACCTCTCTGAGTAAGTACCACATGAAAACTTTCCCTCTCCCAGTACCATGTGAAAACGTTACTTCTTTGACTACAACATGAAAATGTTACTTCTTCAAATATCACCTAAAAATGTTACCTTTCTGAGTAAGTACCACATGAAAACATTTCCTCCCAGAGTACCATGTGGAAATGTTACTTCTCAGAGTACCATGTAAAAACGTTACTTCTCTGAGTACCACATGAAAATGTTACTTCTTCAAGTACCCCATTAAAATGTTACTTCTCTGAGTAAGTACCACATGAAAACATTCCCTCTCTGAGTACCATGTGAAAATGTTACTTCTCTGAGTACCACATGAAAATGTTACTTCTTCAGTCACTACATGAAAAACATTCCCTCTCAAAGTACCACATGAAAAAATTATTTTTCTAAGTGCCAAGTGAAAAAATTACTTATTTGAGTACCACGTGAAAACGTTACTTCTCCACCCAGGGGCAATTACTCCTGTGATCCACTGTGTGTTTATGACCTCTCAACGATGGTAAATGCATGTGCTTTGATTTCAATACACCAGCTGCCCAGGACGACATTAACCTGGCCGTGCGAAGAATCTCAGTCATCCCCTCCAATCGCGCATCTAATGTGCAAATGCGTAACATGTCCTGGCGAAATGGGAGTGTCCCTTGGGGTCGGCCAACCATATTCGAAGGTATCTACGCCATGAACATTTTGCGGCAAGGTGTTTTCAGACTTTAGCATGACTAGGATATCCACACCAATTTAGCACCAAAAATATCATTTTGAGTCCCTAATTATTATTATTATCATTGATAGACTTTTGTGTTTTACTTTGTCACCTATAGCTGGTCTTTTGCCAACTTGGTTTATTAATATTATATAATTTTCTATATTTGTTAAGTGTTTTACATAACATCAGTTTCAGTTCTTTAAAAATATTTTGAGTATTTCTAGGTCTACTTCATCAGTTTTGAATGCTATTATGAGACGTGATTTTTCATCATAAATGGATTTTGGTTGATTCTTAGACTAGAGGTTTAGATGGTGTTTTGAATGAATCAGTAAATGTGCTGTCTGACATGTATTAATCTTATCATTACAGTTTAAAAAAAGAATTTCTGAAGAAACAAGAGTGCTGTGAAATTCTATTAGTGAACATGATTGTAAAGATGGTTGTGTAAAATGGAGTTCAGGATTAGAATTTGTTTGCCAAAGCATTGAAAGATTAAAGTATTCCTGTTCTTGTAATCATTTGTGCAGTTGTTGAAAAGTATTTGTTACCACATTAATATTGTCATACCTGTGCATCACTGATTTAAAAAAATTTTTTCAAATAAATTTTATTTACTTGTTCACTCATTCAGATAAAATTGAAAATATGCTGAATTATCAGATGTGTTACAGGACAATCAGAACTGTTAAAGTTAGCATCAAAAAGCACCCATTTGTATTGGTATTTGTGATACTATTGGCCAGTCAAGAGACTTAATAGACCAATTAGAGTTTGCCTACTCTCTTTGTCCCATCAGATTTAGAGAAGTACAGTAGAGCGTCGTTTATCCGAAAAACCATGGGGGACAAGCTTTTTGTTTGAATTAAAGATCTTTCGAATGAACGATTTGCATGAAACTGCATTGGGAATCACCGTGATTATTGCAGAGTTCCGGACGTTACCAGATACTGACTGGCCCAAATTAATGAGGCTAGCCCATAATAAACGTGAGACAATATATTGTAACATTTTTTATTGATTTTTAAATTTATCATTTAGAACACATCAAAATTTTTATTGGTGAACAGCCTTCCCATGGAATCAATTGGTATGGTACTTACCGTAAATCTTCCGGAACGGAAATGATAGCTACCGTAAATCTTGTTTTTATGGCCGCACGTGTATTTATAGCCGTACCCTGAGTTTGCAAGGTCTCTTAAAGGAGCTCCCACGGAGGGCCAAATACCCAAAACCCCCCTTAAAGGCAGAAATTCACAGGGAGAAAAATTGGAATGAACAGCAAGTTGTGTTGATATAGACTATCACATTGGTTGAATGAACTTTGTAGCATTGCTTATATAAAGCCCAGACCTACTCAATTCAGTGAACTGCTCTTATTAGTAGCAATTCAAACCAATCAAAATTCTTAAATGTTGAGCAGAAATAATCTGGCCAATAGACTTTCTGAGTAAATAACAGAGGTCAGATAAACTCAACATCTGCTCATGGTAGACCTCGAGGCCAGGACAACTAGGCCCAGCGGAACGGAAATGATAGCTATCCTTTAAAACCACCCTGACCAAAGCTGAGCTGAGGACAAGTTTTTCACACCTACAACCTGCGATCTGGTGTTCAGTTATGGTCTGAACAACATTTTCTTTTTACAGGCTAATTACCCTGGCCACGGCATTCTGAATAAAAAGAGCCGAGGACAACACAGACCAGCAGTGTGGAGTTTTTCATACCTACAACCTGCGGTCTGGTGTTCAGTTATGGTCTGAACAACATTTTCTTTTTACAGGCTAATTACCCTGGTCACGGCATTCTTAATAAAAAGAGCCGAGGACAACACAGACCAGCAGCGTGGAGTTTTTCATACCTACAACCTGCCATCTGGTGTTCAGTTATGGTCTGAACAACATTTTCTTTTTACAGGCTAATTACCCTGGCCACGGCATTCTGAATAAAAAGAGCTGAGGACAACACAGACCAGCAGTGTGGAGTTTTTCATACCTACAACCTGCGGTCTGGTGTTCAGTTATGGTCTGAACAACTTTTTCTTTTTACAGGCTAATTACCCTGGCCACGGCATTCTGAATAAAAAGAGCTGAGGACAACACAGACCAGCAGCGTGGAGTTTTTCATACCTACAACCTGCGATCTGGTGTTCAGTTATGGTCTGAACAACATTTTCTTTTTACAGGCTAATTACCCTGGCCACGGCATTCTGAATAAAAAGAGCTGAGGACAACACAGACCAGCAGTGTGGAGTTTTTCATACCTACAACCTGCGGTCTGGTGTTCAGTTATGGTCTGGCATAACATTTTCTTTTTACAGGCTAATTACCCTGGCCACGGCATTCTGAATAAAAAGAGCCGAGGACAACACGGACCAGCAGTGTGGAGTGTTTCATACCTACAACCTGCGGTCTGGTGTTCAGTTATGATCTGGTTTAACATTTTCTTTGTACAGGCTAATTACCCTGACCTCGGCATTCTGAATAAAACGAGTGGAGGACAACAAGGACCAGCGGGGCGATGTTTTTCACACCTATTGCCAGCACTCTGGTGCACTAATTAGTTGGCAATATGTATCAACACTGATATGGCTACATTTGTTTTGAATTAGATGATCTTTTTTTACCATTTTTTGCGGAATTTTTCATTTATCAGACTTCAGATTAACGGTTAAATTTTTGGTTCTCAGGTTTTTATTTTGGATGAACAATTTTTTGAATAAACGGTCTTCGGATATATGACACTCTGCTGTAATACCTATTGATGAATCAGAGCCAGAGAAATAATACATGTTGACCAATCAAGGCAAGAGAAGTAAAACATGTTGACCAATCAGGGCAAGAGAAGTAAAACATGTTGACCAATCAGGGCAAGAGAAGTAAAACATGTTGACCAATCAGAGCCAATTAATGACAGCTCAGGAAGAGCTGTGGAGGAACTGAAAAGGCATGCAATGTAAATAGCGTTGGCTGGATTTATTCTCAAGGAACATTTCTTTTTATGAGACCCTTTTTATGTATTTTAATGTACAGTTTGAGATGCTTAATTTTGAAGCTTTGAATGAAAACTTCAGAAGTACATACATCAGAATTAAATAAAATGAAGTGATCATGAATTAAGCATGTATGATTTGCATGGATGATAGAATAGGCATGGTGTTTTTAACACTTTTTTTCTTTGAGCTGTAAAGGTTTTTTTCAGGGAGCAGTATTTTGGTCAGCTCAGGTGTCAAAGTGGTGGAAATATTTGTTTCATTTTTTTATCAAATAAAACTGTTTTCAGCTTTAAATAAGTTTATTTTGTTTGAGATTCAGAGATTTGCCTACATATTCGTTTATGTGTACTGTTGCTGTAATAATATTATAAATACAGAAAATGAGTTCTTGAAATTAAGCAGGTTATTCTGTTAAATCTCACACGTCAAGTAAATCTAGTTGGCAAAAGATGATCCTTTGAGATATATTACTCAGAAACCAAATATTATTCTTGAAGGTAGACAAAACTGCAGATATTATACAATTTTATCAGATGCCTTACTGTATATATTAGCAGCCGTCTGTTCAGAAACATAATACAATTATGAAATAAACTTATTTTTATATGATGTTTTAATGTGTTTGGAGAGAACTTAGATTTTATGTTAATTTTCAGAAGTTTTTGGTAGAGGGAAAAATATTTTTGTGCACATAATTTTACATTTTTCAAAACTGTAAAATTCTTAGTAATTATACTAAGAATTTTTTTAATGCTAATGACTGATTAAATTTGTTTGAGTTTTTATTGTTGATTTTTCTAAACCATTTAGCAATGAATTTTATATGTAAGTAGATAGTAATGTTAAACCCAATATGGATTATGAAGCAAAACCAAGCCACTGAGATTTCAGTGTGTGCGACCTCTGCTGAACTGTGCCAAATTGGCAGTAATGATGTCATTTGCAAAGAACACAAAAAAGTTGGTTTGTATAAACTGAGTATTTTTCCCCTTTCACCACTATTTCTTATGTACAGCACAATTCGATGTCACCATTTCTTGTCACCATTCTGATGTGTAAAGTCTTTTTAGCGACTTATCCCTCGTGGCTCCCGAGCTTCACTAGAAGTATTGACCACCCGTTGGCTTTGTAACTTTGTCTGTGCTGGGTCCTTGGGTGCAGTCTGGTTTTAGTGTATCATGTTGTTTTGTGACCTTTCAAGACCTTGCTTTTGCACACTCCAGTAGCAACCGTCAATATCCCTTTTTTGACTTTTGATCCTTCTCGATTTAAATATTTTGTATTATCTAATCCAGTGGTCAAGAAATTGTACCCTGTCAGATAATGTTGTATTGAATACCTCTTTTCTGATGAAGATTGCTATTTCTTTAAATTGTTTTGTTTTGAAATATTTTGTATTGAATTATCAAATGACTTTCCCTTTTGAACAGTTTTTATGATAAGTGGAAGTGGTCTGCATGAATTATTCAGATTTGCTTGTGAAAAGAATAAGAAAAAAATTTTGATTATACAAGATTATATGAAATTCTTCTGTGAATTGCGAATTCAGTATGATGATTAACATCTTATATTTCAATGGAGTTTTATATTCCCATAGACTTAACCCAATGGATTTCCAGTTAGACAATATGCAAATCCAGGGATTGAATGATGTGATCTTTAAAACCCAGATTTTCCATTTATCAATATTTTCTGTGTTTATGTTAATAAAAGCACAATTCTTAACCTAGGTTTGTCCCATTCACTGTAGGTATAGAAAATGAAACCAATAATGCCATCCTTTCTTTTACAACTTATGATTTTTATTATATTGGTGTATGATCCTGCTATTTTAAAGAGTTGCAGCTAAAAGATATAATTTATCTAAACACAATTTGCAAGAATCATTTTTGAGGTCACAGATGTAACATGATGAACATTGTATAAAAGACAAGCTATAGATTTAAAATAATGATGAAAACCAGTTGTTAACAAAAACACATAGTTTCTTGCTAATAAATGTATTTTATGTTTATCTTTAGAAACAAAACATGTATTTTCGCTGAGCAGCTTCTATACAAAGACTATCCTCAGTCAGCTTAAGTTAGTGTGGATGCAGCAATCAGAAATTAAGTTGATAATTGTATTTCACTGCAGGTATATCAGATATAACAAAAACCAGAGATTTGCCGTTTTAAGAAACCTCATTTTTGCCACATTATGACTTAATGATGTCATTTTATCCACCTATTTTTCCTTTGCCGTTTTCCAACCTTTTTGTCGACTTTAAAAACTCTTTATTTGAACTTCATGATGGGAATTGTTTGTGTTTATTTTTTTTCAAGAATAAGCCATGATAAAAATATAACTTATTCACATACATAATGCAAATGGACCTTCCTTAAAAAATGGACCTTCCTTTTTCATGCACAGCAATATTTTTTCAGTAACAAAATAGCTAAGGGTAAATAACAGATGTCCACATTCATTGTCATCTTAATTGAAAGTTCAAATTCCTGTATAAACTAATTTTAAAAATGTGTGTGTGTATATATATATATATATATATATATATATATATATATATATATGTATATATCAATATTAGTATATGACTGAATATTCATTATAAACATATGGTTATAGTTTCTGAAGTGAAGCCACGTTGACAGTGTTTGTGAATGCGTTTGTAGGAGACGAGGAGAAAGGAGAACACGTGCACTCCCAGCACCTCCAGCTGGCCCAGCATGTCTTCCCATCATGCATCTGTATGGCAGCCATTCCCATCATCCACCTGCTGGATGACCTGGAGGTCAACTTGGATGGGGTGGCAGGTAAGGTATGGAGATGACTAGACAGGTGGTTTTTCTTTGGGAATAATATATAGTGTAGATTTGTTACATTTTTGTTGTTTTAAAGAAGACTTTGACCTGTTTACCAGAAACTGGCTATTCTGAAATGAATTGCATTATACTCTGTTCCAGTACCCTGTCCACCTTATTTTTGGTGATATTTCTTTCAAATTTATTGTATCCGCAAAAACGAAGTTTTGCGGATACTATGTTTTTGACCGGGTTCTGCCGCCGCCGCATTCGTTTCCAGAAAACTCCTCTGAGACTACTGGACCAATTTTTCCGAAATTTACACAAATTATCGGGTCACATGTGAACTGGTGCCTAACCAAGTGGCCTTGACCTCTGACCTTTCCTCTCTGCCCAGCGTCTGTTTGTGCGTCTGTTTCCACACATAAATCCACGTATCTCCGGAACCGTTTGACCGATCAGGAAAAAATTTTTACACAAATGTAGCACTTGGATAGCTTTATAACATACACATAAAAGGTGGCGCCTCCTGCAACCATGTTTGCACAGTGTCCATCTGTTCTTCTGCCTTGGGTTAAAATCACTCATATCTCTGCAGTGGTTTGACCAAATTACCTGAAATTCAGCATGCTTATACATCCCGCACAGCTTTCTTGATTTTATGACAGGTGGCGCCACCTACATTCACGTTCATGCTCTAGACATCCATGCTTATATCTCCAGACTCTTTTGACCAATCAGGAAAAAAATTTTACACAAATGTAGCCTTTGGATAGCTTTATAACATACACAAAAATGGTGGCGCCACCTGCAGCCATTTTTGCACAGCGTCCATCTGTTTGTCTGCCCTGGGTTAAAATCACTCAAATCTCTGCAGTGGTTTGACCAAATTATCTGTAATTTGGCATGCGTATACATCCTGGATAGCTTTCTTGATTTTATGACAGGTGGCGCCAGCTTCATTCACGTTCATGCTGCAGTGGAGGGACTATGATGTTTTTGATTCTGTGTGTACATGTGTTTATAGTGGTGGGACTATGCTTTTGATTCTGTGTGTACATGTGTTTGTAGTGGTGGGACTATGTTTTTGATTCTGTGTGTACATGTGTTTGTAGTGGTGGGACTATGTTTTTGATTCTGTATGAACATGTGTTTGTAGTGGTGGGACTATGATGTTTTTGATTCTGTGTGTACATGTGTTTGTAGTGGTGGGACTATGATGTTTTTGATTCTGTGTGTACATGTGTTTGTAGTGGTGGGACTATGTTTTTGATTCTGTGTGTACATGTGTTTGTTGTGGTGGGACTATGTTTTTGATTCTGTGTATATGTGTATTTGTAGTGTCTGAGGTTGCAGAAAAGGTGATCTGGGGCTGCCTGGTCGAGGAACCAGCC
This sequence comes from Sipunculus nudus, assembly GCA_026874595.1. Classification (NCBI taxonomy): domain Eukaryota; kingdom Metazoa; phylum Annelida; class Sipuncula; order Golfingiida; family Sipunculidae; genus Sipunculus; species Sipunculus nudus. The sequence goes on along the minus strand of CM049314.1, from coordinate 10,358,541 downwards.
TTGTTCCTCAGAACCTTCCTAGAAAAACTCACCAACAGAGATAAACAGGTAAGATTTAGTTATATAATGTCTGCCTTAAGCTGTGTGTTGAAAGATGTAACAATACCCTACAGTTGTCCACTTGTACATATGAAGAATGAAACAGTGTCCTTGTAATACATATAATGAAGGTGAATTTTGACTCCATTCTCAAGGAATTGGCATCAGGATTGGACTCAGTGGCTTTGACTTTGACCTGCACTTTGAATCTGATAGTGTGTGACTACAAAGCTGACATATAGGTATCACACCATGGAGCCTTAGAGCGGTATAAGGTATATAACTGAGCTGATTGTTTACTGTATTGTACAGGAGGAGCTGATCTACGTGCTGAGGAAGCTGCTTTACCACCTGAGTGAGCTGCCAGCCCAGACAGCACACACCCTCTTCAACTACATTGTGAGTCCCTATACCTTACTAGTCCTTTAAATGTATATTAGTAGCATATTATTCTGCTGAATGGGAAATTTTGGCCAAGAAATATTTGTCTGGACAGTAGTGCTGTGCCATCAATGATTGTTCATTTTTCTTTCATAAAATATTAAATTGGTTGCTTTCTGCATAATAAATCAGTCACTTACAATTTTGGATGCATATCCAAATAAATCATATTATCCTGATAAAATATTCTGATTGTGGAAGGGATATAAGAAAGACAAGGCACAAAATGGCAAAAAGCGTTAAAACTGAACCTTGTGCAGAGAACAATGTAAACAGCCTGGCTGTTTCCTCAACTTTTCAGCACGATGTCCAAGTCAGGCTCAGTTGACTTGGTCAATATATGAGGTATATTCCTGAGCAGAAGATTTCATGGTAATATTAAAAATACAAAAAAATAATCAATTAGTAATCGATCCTCATTTATTTTTAGCTCAGCTGACTATAAGTCATCTGAGCTATAGTCATGGTCCATTGTCCGTCGTCCGTCCGTCTGTCTGTCCGTCTGTCTGTCCTTCTGGATGTCCGTCCGTAAGACTGGCACGTTTCGACACCGTTGGACCTACGAATCTGAATTTCGGCATACAGTTAGATGTCCCCATAATCTCCTACCATGCCAAAAATTGGGTCAATAGGACTTCGTTCCTTTGAGATATTAAGGAAAAACCTCAATTTTTTATTAGAAATCTATTTTCATACTTCACGACTGCCTAATATCAAAACTTCTCATCTGGTTTTCATCATATTTACCATAAATATTCCTCTATATAGTTTCTATGTACATGCCAGATATGAAGTCAGTATTATATAATTTAAAAAAGTTATGGGCCCTAACATAATGGACTTTGTAAAAAAATCAGGAAGATATTTGATCACTTAAGACCAAAAGTGTTAAAGGTAGGGACTTTTTTCCAGTAATACAACTTTAATTAATCAAAATTTAATTTTATACCAAAAATTAGATCAAAATCTGTTAAATTTTTTTAAATATTGGCAAAAATATAAAATTGGTACCTAAAATTTTGCCCAACTTTGGCCATGGCACATTTTTTTCCTGAATGTACTTTGGATTTAATTTTCACACCATGTATACATCAGGATTTAATCTGTTAAAATCTGAAATTTGAAAATAAAAGCTGCAAAATTAGGCTAGTTATTGAATTTTTTTGGAGGCTCTTGATGTATTCCCTTACATTGTCATGCAGTCCACTTTGATGACTGTAGGTCATTCAGTGCACATCTCTATGCTCCCCAGGCTGTTGACATAATTTTAGATGTCCCCAAAATCTCCTACCATACCGAAAATTGGGTCATTAGGACTTTGTTCCTTTGAGATATTAAGGAAAAAAACTCTGTTTTCCATAAAAAAAAACCATTGTTACACTTCAAGGCTGCCTAATATCAAAACCACTGATCTGTTTTTGATCGTATTTAGTATTCACATTCTTTTATACATTTTCTATGAACATACCAAAAATTATGTCAGTATTGGGTATTATTTTAAGTTATGGGCCAAAACAATGCAATTTTTTAAAAAATCAGGAAATATATTTACTCACCTAACATGAGAATTGCTGAACCTAGAGACTTTTTTTCAGGAATATAACTTTATATAATCAAGATTCAATTGTTTACCCAAAATTAGATCTGAATTTTGCAAATTTTTCAAGTTATTAGCATAAATAAAAAATCAATACCTTAAATTTTGTCCAACTTTTGCACTGTTGATTTAATTTTCCCAGCATATATGCATAAGGATTAAATCTTTTAAAATCTGAACTTTCAAAAGAAATTGATTGGAATGAATAGCTTTTATTCATATTTTCATACAGCATGTCAAGTGTTGTTTACATCTAGCCCACCTAGTAGTACAGCCTTCACTTGCATTATGTAACCCACCCCAGGCAGCTTACCTTGGCCCAGCTTGGCCACTACTAGCAGGCTTCCCCTCTGCCCTGCACTCATCCCCCCAGCTGGTGCATAAACTAGATGAATGTTATAATTTTTCTGTATTTTATTTTATTCTTGGACATGCTACATTTTAGATTTTGTATTGAACCACCAGGGTTACAATGATTAAAGTGTACATTTAATTGATCACAAAGTGGTGTATTGCTGTGAAAGTGTGGATGTTCATGAGATAAGTAATTCCTTACTTCAGAAGAGTAAAAACTTCACCAGGTGTGAAATTGACTATTAATTCCAGTAATTAATTAAAACTGGGATAGTAATAAGCACAATGATATTGTTTGTCCCTCATTCAACCAACAGTGTGTATACTTTATTTGAAAAGATGTTTTATTTTATCAAATTTACTTTTATTTTATTTTGGTGAATAAAATTAAGCATGTCCTGAAAACTCCAATGTGCAAAACTTTTTAATAGTGATTCAAGGAATATTCTTGTAGATGCCATGTTGTGGCATTATTTTCTTTTAAAATCAGTTTAAACATTTATGATTTAAAAATAATAAAATATATGTGTATGCATAATATGACCCAATGTTTTTTACTCTGTATATGTAATGATTGCAACTTTTGCAACAATTCTAATATTTTAACTTATATTTTCAGGTTTTTTAATTAAAAATTTATAAACCTGTTAATAAAAAAATGATTCAGATAAAAACTTCTTAATGGAAAAAGTGGATCTGCTTAAAAAAATAGGATTATGTATAAACTTAAATGCATTATTCTCTTGAAAGTGAAATAAAGGTATTAGTCGATTCTGTCCACTTGCCTGTCCATCTGTAAATTTTCGTATGCAACACAGTATCTCAAAACTTTTACTGTTTTTCTTCATGACAGTCTTGTATTAGTTTGCAATCATATATTTAGAACTTTACTATAACCAAGTAGGAGGGCCCCTTTCCTCTTAGCTTTTCATATTCTTATATAAATGAAAAACATTACAATAGAATATTTCTACATCCACCTTCGTGCTGCCCTCACTTTTCCCTTCTCCGAACCCCATCCCAAAGTTAGCCTCAGTAAGCAAGAACAAGATGAATCAGATATATTCATACTTTAATATTTTGTATAACTATTCGTCCATAGGTACCTATGTACATGCCAGAAATTATGTCAATATTGTGTAATATGTAGACATAGTGGGCATCACAATAATGTACCTTGTCAAGACTAAAGAGATATTGTGTAATACAGTCACATATTCATAAATCACTTCATCAGCATAGTTAATCATAACATCATATCTGTCAAATTGAACGCTTGCAGACTACCATACACTTTAGATCCTTCAACAAATAGCCTTATCATCATTCTACTACTGCTTATTACTGCTGTCATTGCATTCATATTTGCTCAAATATATCACAATTTTCAACCCGTCCTAAATAAATAAAAAATAAACCACTTTATTTGACTATATTAATCCATCAGTCAGGTAATTTCATTTATCATTTACTCACATATTACATTACATTCCTTTATAATAGCCCAACATGTACATGATATTCATAAGCTTTATCGACTCGATATAGTATCACAGTGGAGAAACATTTATAGTCCAATCACGATCAGCTGAGCGCCGTGACCCATGGGTCCCTTGTTTAATATAATTTAACAACTAGATCTTACCTTAACTGAACTGTGTGTTGAAGAGTAAGATGTATAAGTGGAACCTCGGCCTTATATTATCCCAAGGTCCTAAAAACTTCCATGAAGACAGGGTTAGGAATGTATAGGGGCATCTTAACACACCTGAAAGTCCATCCCAAGAGCCAGCAAGAAAGAAAAATCCAAAATGATAATGCAAAGTTGGAGAGAGTAACAATAACACCTTGTTACATCCTTGGAGTACTCATTATCTTGACACAAGGGGGTTACAAGGGGTTAACTCTGTAATAATTGTATCTGCCAAAACAAAGTTTTAGGGATACTATGGGGTTACCGCCACTGCTGCATCGTGTCCAGAGAACTCCTCTGAGACCACTGGACTGATTTTTCTGAAACTTGACCCAGTTACTTGTTTGACCAATCATGCTGAAATTTTGCACCAGTTTAGCTTTTGGGTAGCTTTATATCATACATAAAACTGGTGGCACCACCAGCAACCATTTTTACACAGCATCCATCTGTTTGTCTGCTGTGGCTTAAAATCACTCATATCTCGTCAGTGGTTTGACTTATCTTCCTAAAATTTTGCATGGGTATACATCTTGGATAGCTTGCTCAAGTTTGTGGCAGGTGGCACACCTACATTCACATTTACGCTGCAGACATCCATGCTAATATCTCAGCATTGGTTTGACATGTAGGCCTGAAATTTTGCATGACTATAGATCTTACATTGCTCTTCAGCCTATATAAATTAAGTTGCCCAACTAACAATTATTTTTGCAAGGTGTCCATCTGTTCTTCTGCCTAGGGTTAAAATCATTCATATCTCAGCAGTGGTTTGACTTATCCACCTGAAATTTTGCATACGTATACATCTTGGATAGTTTCTCTTTCAAATAACAGATGGCACCACCTACAATCATGTTTATGTTTATACAACACATCTCACTCTGTTTCCCCTTGCCACTCAATCCATGCCTCACTTCACCCGTCCTACTAAGATTTTCACTTGTCGACTACCCATATTCTAGTTGAACTAAATGTTTGTGAAATCAGTACTTCAAGATTAAACTACACCACAAGGGATGTATTAAAATTCAGTGGGCAAGTCATAAGCATTGTCTAATATATATTATACATTAATGAACTTTGAGCTTTTGATATTCAGTGAGAAACAATCCATGAATTTGATTTTACAATATAATTTTCACAACATGAGACTTATTATTGTATCTTACAGGTTGGTTTTATCATGTTCTATGTGAGATCACCTGCTGAGGGAGGACAGGAAGCTATCAACCAGGCTCTGTCCATTCTGTGGCAGGTAAGACAGCCCTGTCCATTCTGTGGCAGGTAAAACAACTCTGTCCATTCTGTGGCAGGTAAGACAGCCCTGTCCATTCTGTGGCAGGTAAAACAGCTCTGTCAGTTCTGAGGCAGATGAGACAGCTCTGTCCATTCTGTAGCAGGTAAGGCAACTCTCTCTGTTTGGTGGCAGATAAGACAGCTCTGTCCATTCTGTGGCAGGTAAAACAACTCTGTCCATTCTATGGCAGGTAAGACAGCCCTGTCCATTCTGTGGCAGGTAAGACAGCTCTGTCCATTCTGAGACAGATGAGACAGCTATGTCCATTCTATGGCAGGTATGCCAGCTCTGTCCTTTCTATGGCAGGTAAGACAGCTCTGTCCATTCTATGGCAGGTAAGACAGCTTTGTCCATTCTATGGCAGGTAAGACTGCTCATTCCATTCTGAGGCAGATGAGACAGGGTTACAGGGGCTGGGACATGGGTGGAGGTTTATCAAACCTTTCAGCTATATGCCTTGGCTTCAAGCAAAGCTAGGGCAAAATGTGGTCTAAATGACATTGTGGCTCATGCAATGATTTCACCTGCTTGAAAAAAGGCTATATAATGATGTTATCAGTATCCTTGTTTATGATATGTTGTGTGTTATGCAGGTCATGCATCAGTTACAGTACACAGTCAAACTTAAACAAAGCTGGCAGTGAATAACACTCATCCAGAATTATGTTGCATCAATACTGTAAGAGTTAATACAGCTTTGTCCATTCTATGGCAGGTAAGACAGCTCATTCCATTCTGAGGCAGATGAGACAGTGTTACAGGGGCTGGGACATGGGTGGAGGTTTATCAAACCTTTCAGCTATATGCCTTGGCTTCAAGCCAAGCTAGGGCAAAAATGTGGTCTAAATGACATTGTGGCTCATGCAATGATTTCACCTGCTTGAAAAAAGGCTATATAATGATGTTATCAGTATCCTTGTTTATGATATGTTGTGTGTTATGCAGGTCATGCATCAGTTACAGTACACAGTCAAACTAAAACAAAGCTGGCAGTGAATAACACTCATCCAGAATTATGTTGCATCAATACTGTAAGAGTTAATGTAAGAATTAATACCCGTCTGGAAGAACATGTCTCCTGGGTTTAGACACCTCAATTGTAAAGAACCTTTGGCACTTGCCCTTTCGGATTGGTGTTAAGGTGATTCACATGTAATGATGTGTGATAAAAATATAAATTTTGGATTCCAGATTGTCCCGAGTGTTAATGGCATCTCATTCAAGGATCTGAAGCAGACTCTGAAGAAGGAGCAGTGTGATGTACGTTCATGTTCATGATCTCTTATCATATATATCCATGATCAGTTTAAAATATGGTTTATTACAGTTATTATTATATTAAAACTTTTCTGCCTTAGTTACAGTGACATGTACCACTTATAACAGAGGATACATGTGCACTTGTGTGTATTTATCAATATTTTCTTAATATATATTGTTTGTTATAAAATTTCAAAATGGTGTATGAAATAGATGGTCTGTTTTGTTTTGGAAAGAGCGGTCATCAATTGGCATATGATAATTTAAGCTTGTAATAATCATTTTACGATCAAGTTTACTTACAATGGGTACTTTCTGTTTGGTTTCCAGCCAACCTTGCTGATCACAGCTAATGTGCCAAGTGCCAAGAAGATTATTATACACGGCCCAGATCTGACCAGCATCCCCTCACAGTTCCCCATACAAGAGGTCAGTACTACATCCTACCACCAGCCATATTGCCATGGCAGTAGATGGTTTCCTTGGCAAAATATGTTTCCATGGTAACAGTCAATGTTTACATGTATTGCTATGGTAACTGCTATTTTCCAAGGAAAAAAGTAAATGTTGTCAGGCTCATAGTTGTTACCATCATATGGGTTATGCTTCTATGGTAATGCTGTGGTCATGAATGTAACATTCCTATGGTATTTTGGCATCTCAGTAGGTCAGTCATGTTCTGGTTTTAAAATTGGTGTTGTAATATTGTGGTTCATGAAATGTTCATACTTATTTATAGCTTCAATGTTTGTTGAAACTTGATAGTGTTGTTAAATGTTAGATTTTTCTCAGTTTATTAGCCATCATGTTTGCATGGACATTGGAATTTCCCAATAATTGGCTCTTACATTACAAGATCATATGTTGTATACATACATGATATGTGTGTTTCACTCAGAAAGTTTCATCCACATGAGTCGTTTTTAGTGTTCATGCAAGTTGCCTGTTAATTAGAAGTGTCTGTTATTTGAGGGTGTTTGTATTGGGAGATTCCAGTGTATCATTTAATAGTTTAAGTATACCTACTGTTAGCTTATGTTTTATATCCAGTCATTCTCATACTGAAGCCTGGATGCCCAGCACAGATATGTGAATGCTGCATATACTGACAGTGCTGTGTGTAGGACCTGTAGAACAGTTCTGAATGCTGTAATGTTAAAAGTACATATACATACTGCTCTAGTGTTTCTGGGCTGTACTTCAATGAAAGCATTTTGCTTACAAGTTATAAGACACTACAGACCTGTTTCTACCTTCTTAGATGTTTTAATGCTGGTCTGCTCCATTAATGCCAACATATTATGTAACAGTATTAATTTTGTTTAATAATTGACAGTTGATGAATTGTTACATATGGACCGTCTGCATAGTAATGTACATTCTGCACAGTGGCTCCTTGGATTTTTTTTTTAGTTCAACTAGTGTCAGATACTTTTGTTGAATTTTTTTGATAAAAGGGAACCATGCAATAGTTTCATTTGCGATATATTTTAAATAGCATTAAAAAATTTTGTACTGTTTCTTAAGAAATGATTTATGATAGGCTGTAAGTCTAGTGCACAATCTCTCAAATATATTTGAACTGAAATAGCATCATAGAGATACATATGTGGGGTTTGAAAGCCACATATGAAGACTTAGATTTAACATTTCTTATTGTACACAAGTGCTGTCTCCAACAATGACATGAAATATAAAACCCTTCTCAACATGGTTCATACTTTGAACACACATTGAACTTTTGATATGTATCATACCTTACTTGAATAAGAAATTCACATCTCAAAGTACACTGTGCACTGCCTTTAGATTACCAGTCAATCTCTTTCACCACCACCTGTATTAAACTTGTTCCACTGTTATGTAATATAATATAAATAAAATGTCTCAGTGTGTTAAGGCCACCATTTCATTTTTTAGAATACTCTTTATTCTGCTGTATAACAGACATAGTTAAAACAAACTCGTGATAACACTGTATGTGTTTTTGTATTTTTTCATTGTTAATACCACTATTGTTAGACTTACAGTCAAATAATTCCTTATTAACTCTTTTTTATCATCATGCTTTGTTGAATTATTACAAAGTTATAACTCATGATTGAAACAGCAAAGTGATATTAGAATGATATTTGGTTCAAATTTTATGTGAAAAAATATAATAATATATCATAAATATTATAATTTCCCAAAATCAGAATGAAATCCTGACTGTTATGCAGCAGAATGAAATGTATGACGCCTTAACTCTCCTTACATAATACTGCTTCTACAACATTAACCATGGAAAAAATATCATAGTGTCGGAGGATGCAAACCGTACTGGATGTGTATTCTGTAAGTATGCATGGGTTGTCTTGTCAAACTTCATCAACTTATTAACAACCTAGGATGGTGTTTTCCATTACTTCACCTGCGACTAATTTGTATGGCCTTGTATTTGTAGCGCTGCTGATAATGAGATGCTACAGTTTCTTATTCTTGAACTCTGTTCATAAAGTAATACTATATACTGTCTTACCAAAGCTGTCAAACACTTAAATGACACATTAATGCCAGAAGGTAAATACAAAATATGAAATCTGTGAAAGAAAAGAATTTGATTTCTTTCATTTTGATCACATGCTTTCAGCATTGTGAATTTTGCTGTTTTAGTCTGTGCATTAAAGTTGCGTGCATTGAATTTATTTAAAATATTAACTGGTAGCATACAAACATTGACATCACTTTTGAAATGTAATAAGACATATCATAATGTTGAGATTCTTTTTTATTTATTTCATTTAGCATTTCATAATTAACAAATTTAAGGTCACCTGTAACATGTTTTGTGTATGAAATGGATAAACGCCCTAAGTTTGGACCTCTTTTGGACAACTTAACAACATCATTCTGGTATTAAACTTTGTCCAGTGTTTAGCAGTGTTTGGCAGCCTTTCAAGTCTCTGTCACTCTCACATAGTTAATCTTTCCAGGTTCTGCTGGGTAAGAGAGAGGTGGATGTGTTGGGTTCAGATGCTGAATTATGCTTTCACTGTTTTACCCCTAACGTATGATTGGTCAACAATGTCAGAGTGAATTTCATTCACATATTTTGATTAATACTCTGTATTGATTTTCTCTGTCGCTTGTAGTGAAATGATCCATTTGTAACTGGACCATAGAAGTGTTTATCAGGTGTATGTCCTCTGCTTCATATTTCAGCTTTCAGCACTAGTTTTTGGTGCATTTTATTCCACTGAAGTTGCTGTGAAGCTTCTTTTTTTTGTATTTGTGTGCATTTAAGTTATATCAAAGACATGCACCAGTAATTTAAATTTAGCAGCATCTCAGGGTTCTTCTGGTTTGTCAGATTTATCCATTGAAGAATTAAAAAATTAATTATTTCTTTTAAAATGTATCTGTTTTTTCTTGAAAAAGATTAAAGCTGTAAGTATCATATAAAAGCATGTCAAAATTGGATGTAATGCTTGAAGTTCAGACATAAAACTCCAGATTTTATCATACAGTTTTCAGGAAAAAAAAGAGTGTGCCGTAGCCAATGACACTGTTTTGATGTTCTTTGCATAGACAAGTATGTCACTATGATGAACTGTATTCAAACTCTTCCCTTCTCTTTCAGACTTACATTTCAAATTTCAGATGTCTTACACTTTTATTTGAGGTCTCACTCATTTTGTTAGCTCAGCTGACTATAAGTCACCTCTGTTTTCCTTTAAAAAAGCCATGGTTACACTTCAAGGCTGACTAATTATAATTTCAAAATCACTGATCTGTTATTGATCATATTTAGTATTCATATTCTTCCATGAATTTTCTATGAACATACCAAAAATTAGGTCAGTATTGCATATTGTTTTGAAGTTATGGGCCCAAATATAATGCAATTTTTAAAAAATTCAGAAATATATTTACCCACTTAACATGAGAATTGCTGAAGCTGGAGACTTTTTTTTCAGGAATATAACTTAATTTAATAAAGATTCAATTGTTTATCCAAAATTAGATCTGAATTTTGCAAATTTTTCAAGTTATTAGCATAAATAAAAAATCAATCCCTAAATTTTGTCCAACTTTGGCAACGGCATGTTTTTTTCCCTGTAAGCACTGTTGATTTAATTTTCACAGCACATATACATAAGGATTTAATCTTTTAAAATCTGAAATTTCAAAGGTATTGATTGAAAAGTGTAGACTAGATGAATGTTATAATTTTTTGTATTTTATTCATGGTTATCCTTGGCTATGCTACATTTTAGATTTTGTATTGTACCACCAGGGTTATAATGATTAAAGTGCACATTTAATTGTGTCCACAAAGTGGTGTATTGCTATGGAAGTGTGGATATTCATCAGATAAGTAATTCCTTACTTCAGAAGAGTAAAAACTTCACCAGGTGTGAAATTGACTATTAATTCCAGTAATAAATTATTGCTGAGATAGTAAGGATGATATTTTTTGTCCCTCATTCAACCAACAGTGTATATACTTTATTTGAAAAGAGGATTTTATTTTATCAAATTTGCTGAATCTTTTATTTTATTTTAGTGAATAAAATTAAGCATGTACTGAAAACTCCAATGTGCAAAATTTTTTAAAAGTGTTTCAAGGGATAATCTTGAAGATGCCATGTTGTGACATTATTTTCTTTTAAATTCAGTTTAAACATTTGTGATTTAAAAATAATAAAATATATGTGTATGCATAATATGACCCAATATGAGCTACACTCTGGATATATAATGATTGCAACTTAGAATTCTGATATTTCAACTTATATTTTCAGATTTTTTATTACAAATTTATAAAACTTGTAAAAAAATGAATCAGATAAAAACTATTAATGGAAAAAGTGGATATGCTTAAAAAAATAGGCTTATATATAAACTTAAATGCATTATTCCCTTGAAAGTGAAATAAAGGTATTAGTCCATTCTGTCCACGTGCCTGTCCATCTGTAAATTTTTCATATGCATCACAGTATCTCAAAACTTTTACTGTTTTACTTCATAACAGTCTTGTCAGAGTATAAGTTTTGCAATCATATATTTAGAATTTTAATATAACCAAGTAGGAGGGCCCTTTTCCTCTTAGCTTCTCATATGCTTATATATATGAAAAACATCACAAAGAAATATTTTGCATATTTTGCATTTGCAAAAATTTCAAACTTCAGCTGAGCGCTGAGACCCATGGGTCTCTTGTTTTAGTGCATTATGTAGCCCCTCAGTCATTACTTAAATTTGCATCATGCTCTTTTCTTTATACTTAAGTTATAACCATATTGGTACCTTTATCAAATGAAAAACTCTCCTCCTTTCTTTAAAACAATAATTACTCATAAACTGCATATACTGTATGACATTAATGTGTGTTATTTGATCTTGAGAAAGAAAACTCAAATACCAGAGATTTTTCTTCAGGTGTCATTATAAAAAAACAGTGTTAACTTTTTACGGGTAGACACTGTATGCCGATGTGAAAATTGTAATTATTTTGCTACTTACAATTAACCCCTTTCTGTTCATTACTGCCCTATATGACCCTTAAAAGGATATTTCACATCACCTATACTGGTTATATTATAACCAGTAAGTGAATGTGGACAATACATATGCTTTTGGAGGAGGCATATTTATTGTCACCCGTCATACCTGTATGTGAATGAAAGAGCTCAACCTCCACAGTGGTTCTGTCATTTAACAAAATTTGTTTGGTGATATATCAGTTAGGGAAAATATATGGTTTATATATTCACTTATGTTTATCTGTTTTTACCTGCATGGTTACATATATGTTTAGGGTAATATGCTCTAACTTGCATTAACATAAATGCTGAAAATTTCCACAAAATATTTTCAATGGTTACTGAGTGATGTCTTCTATAAAGTCATACATGTATTTGAATGTGTAATAAAATGCAAAACTATACTGAATTTTAAAGGGTTACAAATATGCCACTGTGTAAGTATAGTAATGTTTACAATCCATACACTTTCAACAAAAGAACTGTTGAAACATTGTTGAAAATGCAAGTTACTCTGTGTCAGGCCTTTGTTGCGACATGATTGGTGTATAATGTTTGTATTCTTGTATATTTTGGTTCATTTATAGGACACACAGTTCCTGCAGATCTTACAGGACAGCCTGGACTTCTTCAACATACCAGACAAGCAGCACAACTCATTCTTCCTTGTAGACTTCAAAACCAGTGAGTCAATTATAACCTTGTATCAATACAATAAAACCTTGAAATTATGACCACGAATGGGACATTGATAAAGTCGTCGTATTTTAAGGTGGTCGTTGAAGCTAGGTCTTATATAAAGAGCAAAAAAGAATCAGGATTGTGAACAAGTGGTTGTTATTTTGAGGTGGTCACTAGAGAGTGGTGGTCGTTAGGCAAGGTGTATTGTACTAGTTTATAAGACATCAAAAGAATGCACATACTCATAGGCTATCATTAGAATAATTCTATATGTAACATTTATGTACTTGGCTGTTTTCTAGGATTTTTTTTAGAAAATGTCAAAGAAGCTTTTAGTGTCCAAAGGGTAACAAATGCTTATTTAAGGCAGTATGTAAGTCAGAAACATTGTTTTACATAAATGCATGAGTATAAAAAGGATTTACAATAGAAGCCTATCCTAACAGATTACAATTACAAATTTTAATCACACTGACAATTACAGATCAGATGCACAACTTGAACTCCTATGTGCGAGACTTCTACTTCTTCCGTCGGAACTTTTACCCCCAGTTGAGCTTGGTCCACATGAATCCCGAGGATGCCAAACAGAGTCTACAGAGACAGGTAGGACCTCATTCAGAGTCAACAGACACCGGTATGACCTCATTCAGAGTGGATAGAGACAGGTATGACCTCATTCAGAGTCTACAGGCACAGGTATGACTTCATTCAGAGTGGATAGAGACAGGTATGACCTCATTCAGAGTCTACAGACACAGGTATGACTTCATTCAGAGTGGATAGAGACAGGTATGACCTCATTCAGAGTCTACAGACACAGGTATGACTTCATTCAGAGTGGATAGAGACAGGTACGGCCTCTTTCAGAGTCTACAGATACTGGTATGACCTCATTCAGAGTGGATAGAGACAGGTATGACCTCATTCAGAGTCTACAGACACAGGTATGACTTCATTCAGAGTGGATAGAGACAGGTATGACCTCATTCAGAGTGTATAGAGACAGGTATGGCCTCATTCAGAGTCTACAGACACAGCTATGATCTCATTCTGAGTGTAGGACCTCATTCAGAGTCTACAGACACAGGTATGACCTCATACAGTGTGTATAGAGACAGGTTTGTCCTCATTCAGAGTCTACAGACACCGGTATGACCTCATTCAGAATGTATAGAGACAGGTATGACCTCATTCAGAGTCTAAAGAGACAGGTATGACCTCATTCAGAGTGTATAGAGACAGGTATGTCCTCATTCAGAGTCTACAGACACCAGTATGACCTCATTCAGAATGTATAGAGACAGGTATGACCTCATTCAGTGTGTATAGAGACAGGTATGACCTCATTCAGAGTCTACAGACACAGGTATGACCTCATTCAGAGTCTAAAGAGACAGGTATGACCTCATTCAGAGTGTATAGAGACAGGTATGACCTCATTCAGAGTCTACAGACACCAGTATGACCTCATTCAGAATGTATAGAGACAGGTATGACCTCATTCAGTGTGTATAGAGACAGGTATGACCTCATTCAGAGTCTACAGAGACAGGTATGACCTCATTCAGTGTATAGAGACAGATATGACCTCATTCAGAATATATAGAGACAGGTATGACCTCATTCAGAGTGTATAGAGACTGGTATGACCTCATTCAGAGTCTACAGGCACAGGTATGACCTCATTCAGAATGTATAGAGACTGGTATGACCCCATTCAGAGTCTACAGACACAGGTATGACTTCATTCAGAGTAAACAGACATAGGTATGACCTCATTTAAAGTGGATAGAGACAGGTATGACCTCATTCAGAATGTATAGAGACTGGTATGACCCCATTCAGAGTCTACAGACACAGGTATGACTTCATTCAGAGTAAACAGACATAGGTATGACCTCATTTAAAGTGGATAGAGACAGGTATGACCTCATTCAGAGTCTACAGACACAGGTATGACCTCATTCAGAGTATACAGACACAGGTATGTCCTCATTCAAAGAATATAGAGACTGGTATGACCTCATATAGAGTCTACAGACTCAGGTATGATCTCATTCAGAGTCTACAGACACAGGTATGACCTCATTCAGAGTCTACAGACACAGGTATGACCTCATTCAAAGTGGACAGAGACTGGTATGACCTCATTCAGAGTCAAAAGACACAGGTATGACTTCATTCAGAGTTTACAGAGACAGGTATGACCTCATTCAGTCTCTATAGAGACAGGGGTAACTTTGTTCATATATTCCTATATTGTAATGACATTTAAAGCCTTCACATTGTTATATTTTATTCAGTTATTTGTGAAACAGTCAATGCAAATACTGTTTGTGTATTCTTCTCTAAACTTAAAATAGGGCTTTATTCTAAGCTCATGAATTGAAGTCTAATACTTTGAAGTAATGTATAGTGTTGCACCTTAAATGTTACAGGCATTCACCCTTAAAGCGGTTGAGATCGGGAAGGTGCTGTTTTCCATGTCCATTGTACTGGGGGCACCCATGCAACAGGTATTGTACTTCATTCATCCATTGTAGCTTAATACAACTTGAAGGAGTGGATCCTGCATATTGATGTACTGACTTTATGAACCGTCTTTAAGATTTACTTTTATTTTTGATATATGCACTTTGTATATGTCAGGCATAATGATGTTTTGTGAAACATTCACCCAGGACCACTTGTGGAGGTCATGATAGGTCATCAAGTTTTACTGAACTTGTATACACTACTCCTGGTTATGATGACATAAATTTATGTTAAATTTTTGCTAAAATAGGTACTTTCAAGCCCAGCTTAGGTTTTTCCACATCTGGGTCATTTAATCATTGAATCAGAAAAATTAATCTATTTTCAGCTTGAAAACAATTATTACTGTACATATATTCTCCCTCTAATGACAGACTTGTTTAAGCTAGGTATTCTCCCTCCAGTAGTAGAGTTTTATAATTTATTTTCTCTCATGACAGTCGCATATAATCTATTCTCTCTCCAGTGACAGAGTCACATATAATGTATTCTCCCTCCAATAGTAGAGTCTTATAATGTATTTTCCCTTAAATGACAGGGTCACATATATTTATGTTATTTCTCCCTCTCATGACAGAGTCATTTAATGTTTTCTCCCTCTTGTTATTGAGTCACATATGATGTATTCTCCCTCCAGTGATAGTCATATAATGTTTTCTTCCACTAGTGGCAGGGCCATGTGTCGTTCCTGCATGAAGAACTGTTGAAGCTGCCATCCTTTCCTAGGAAAGCTCTGGAGGCAGAGTTTGGTCACCACCATGGGCCATGGGGAAAGGTATGTGGCGCTCTCTGTCAGTCAAAATGAGCACCACTGGGATCACACTTGCAAATACTGAAGATCCTGTTTTTTTCACAAAACTCAAATTTCACAAGCTGATATGAACTACCTTTTATGATGTCTATTTTTGTGAAATGCCTGTATTTTATTTTAAATTCAATTGAAATTGAAAAAAATTATTGCATCATGCAGCAAGAGTCAAGCTTTTATTGTATTGATTAACACAAACAGATGCTGTGTGGCAGTCTCTGCATAATTATTGTACAAAGTGTGCTCTCTGCATAATAATAGTGTACAAAGTGTGCTCTCCTATAATCAGTGTGCCAACTATGCTCTTATAATTGAACTTTTTTAACCCCATGTTCTTGCATAATGTATTCATAGTTAATTTTAAATCAAATGCAGTTTTTGCAATCATGTATTTTTTGCAAATCAACACACCCTCATGAACAATTTGCATGCTCATGAAAATTCTGGTATCACAGTATTCTGTGAATTAGCCTTGACAACCCGACTCAGTAGGTAATTGAATAATTGGGCATATAATAAAACCTGGAAAAACTCGGAAATTCTCGGAAAAACTCGGAAATTAATAAAACTCGGAAAAATGGCCGGAAAAGCATAAAAACACATGTAAAAGAGTAATTCAAATGACTCATATAACAGAAAATAATTCAGTGTGCTTATACAGCTTATTTTTTATTGCTTAAAAAGAATAAAACTACTTTTAAATAACCCTTTGCGTGTTGATCACCCTGTAAATTTCCTGCGTCCGCCATCTTGGAGTCATGGTATGTCTGCAAAAAAAAAAGTTGTCCCCTCTGAAATAAAGTGAATGTTTCTTTAACACTTTGTTAAACTATCACATTAGGAAACAAAGCATAAATATATTTAATAAATCAAATTGATACTTTTTTAGCATCCAAATCTATTTAATTTTTACCAATCTAACTTTTAGAACTGGCCAGAGCTCCTTGCTCCAGGGATCATCCCTGATATAGTTTTTCTGCGTATGTCACAGACAGAACACCGTCAGTTTCAGCTTCGTTAGAAAACATGGACAAATTAAACCGTAAATCATTGACAAATATACTGTTTATTTAGAAAACAATTCATGTTTCCATGATAACCCACAGATTTACACCATATATTTATTTTAAACATTTCCTGAAATCACATGACTTAATTAAAAATATAAAATTTGTATTAAAGATTAACAATTTATGACATGAAGCATATATATATATATATATATATATATATATATATATATATAAAGATATATATATATAAATATATATATATAACTTTATTTATTTCTTTATTTATATATATTCCTAAACAATGCTAACTGTGCATACAATTCTGAATAAAATATATGTAATTGTCATGAATTTCTTTCAAAAATGTTATAAGAAATTTTATTTTTTAAGGAATTCCATTTTGTATCTTCACTTTAGATGATGAAATGTTTCAATTGAATCCTTGAGAACAATAATAAAATTTATCATTGTATGGATTAAACACTTATGTGCCAAGTGACTTTGTGAATCTTTTAATGTGCATAATATCTCATATTGAAAATTATTCACAAATACCTATATAATGTATATATCAACAGCTCCATTATAATATGTTTTACTTGTATATATCTTTCTTTTTAAGATGAATTGTTTACTAAATAAACAGTATATTTGTCGATGATTGACTTTTTTATTTTTCCATGTTTCCTAATGAGGCTAAAATCTAACGGTGTTCTAATTGTGACTTATACAGAAAATTATATCAGGGAATGATCCCAACAGCAAGGGGTCCTGGCCAGTTCTAAAAGTTAGATTGGTATAAATTAAATAGGTTTGATTGCCAAAAAAAGTATAAATTGTGTTTATTTAAAAAATATGTATGATTTGTTTCATAATGTGGCAGTTTAACAAAGTGTTAACGTAAATTTACTTTATTTCCGAGGGGACAACTTTTTTTCTGATATACCATGACTCCAAGATGGCAGATGCAGGAAATTTACAGTGTGATCAACACTAAATAGGGTCGGTTAAAGGTAGTTTTACTCATTTTAAGCAAATAAGAAACAGCTGTATGGTCGCACTGAATCATTCCCTGTTAAATGAATCATTTGAATTACTCTTCCACATGTGTTTATATGCTTTTCCAGCTATTATTCCCAGTTTTATTAATTTCCGAGTTTTTCAGAGTTTTTCCAGGTTTTATTATATGCCGATTAATTGGGCTGGCAAGCCTACTTGAGTCGTGATTCAAGTTATATCTAGGAATGTATCGCAGTGGTCTTGCATCAGGTTGCATTCATATCATGGTAAACGGCCCATAATCTCAATATTATGCTAAAAATAATAAATTTACACAACAGTATACATGTGAGCTCACAACCCAAACTGAAACACCATCTCCATGGACACGGGTCATTTCCTGTATCGCCTGCAAGCTGCCTGCGTCCTGTAACCCGTGCGAGCCATGCTTGTGTTCATGTGGTTATAAATTCAACAAACATGTCGAGGGGTTTACCAATGTGCTGGGTTAAAACAAAACTTTTCTTGCTCATGTTTGGTATTATTAGAAAGTACACAAAGTACACAAAAAATTCTAACGATTGGTCTGGTTTATGTTGATTTACAGTGTACCTGTTGGCCATGAAGCATGGTCAGAAATGACGAAAATATTTGCATCTTCATTAATGCATTCCTCAGACATAGATGTAATGACAATCTTGCGCTAGTAATCTGGTCGTAATGCCAGAGGGTCGATATGATGCTATCTGTGAATGTGATTATTAAAGTTCTTCTGGTTGATCAAATTTTTTATCATATAGTTTTGATTTATATGATCTTGTTCAGCTTTTGCCCAAAAGAGGTCTTATAAATTAGAATGCAAAAGCATATTGTGTGTTAATAAGATAATGATGAATTTATTATGTATTGAGTTGGCGTAGTACGTTGAAGTACATGTCAGAGCTGGAGAAAAAAGCAATGCCAGTGCTGAAACAAGATGTAGACTTCTGACTCAAGTACTCCA
This sequence comes from Sipunculus nudus, assembly GCA_026874595.1. Taxonomy (NCBI): domain Eukaryota; kingdom Metazoa; phylum Annelida; class Sipuncula; order Golfingiida; family Sipunculidae; genus Sipunculus; species Sipunculus nudus. Next base: position 10,339,287 of record CM049314.1, on the reverse strand, counting down.
GCGGCATTAATGCACTCAGACCTGCTGCTTGTGTCCTGATAATTTAGCACTCAAGTATTCATTTCAGCTCTAGCATCTACACCTTTCTAAGAAGATGTTTAATTTGTTCTTACAGGAGCTGTACGGCCTGGATATGCTGCACAAGTACACCTGGGCCAAGGTCAGTCATTTATAATATAAACAAGCTTCTTATGCTTATGAGAATTCAGCAGACTGTCAGGTTGATGTTTCATGTGTACAGTCAGTGTTACAGATAAAATCACCCACCTGAAATACATAAAACACAAAGATTGCACGATAAAAAACAAAAAACTTACAAATCCCAGAATACTGTGGTTGGCTTCTTGTTCATCAGGGTTTCAAGTTTTTGGTATTTGTAAAAGGGAAAGTATAACAAAAATATAAAAACCTTCACATATAAGATGAATCAATTACCCAGGTGGGCAGCCTTTATAATATACTAGCTGACAAACCAGGTATTGTTTTTAGCTCAGCTGACTATAAGTCATCTGAGCTATAGTCGTGGTCCATTGTCCGTCGTCCGTCCGTCTGTCCGTCCGTCCGTCCGTCCGTCCGTCCGTCCGTCCGTCCGTAGATGTGGCACGTTTTGAAACCGTAAGACCTAGGAATCCAAAATCCGGCATAATGTTAGATGTCCCCAAGATCTCCTACCAAGCCGAAAACTGGGTCTTTTCGACTTCGTTCCTTTGAGAAATTAAGGAAAAACCTCAATTTTTCATTAAAAACCTATTTTCACACTTCAGGACTGCCTAATATCAAAACCACTCATCTGTTTTTCCTCATATTTACCATAAATATTCCTCTATATAGTTCCTATGTACATTCAAGAAACTATGTCTGTATTATATAATTTAAAAAAGTTATGGACCCAAACATAATGCATTTTGTAAAAAATCAGGAAAGATATTTGATCACTTAACACAAAACATGTTAAAGCTATGGACCTTTTTTCCAGTAATATAACTTTAATTAATCAAAATTAAATTGTATACCCAAAATTAGATGAAAATCTCATAAATTTTTTAAAATATTAATAAAAATAAAAAATTGGTACCTTAAATTTTGCCCAAATTTGACCATGGCACGTTTTTTTCCTGTAAGTACTGTGGATTTAATTTTCACAGCATGTTTTTGTTACCTTTTCAACTGTTAACACCAAAAATTTGAAACCAGTTGATCAAAAACTGTAGATTTTATTCAAGTTTTCAAGCACCATGTAACATATTGTATACATCAAGCTAGTGTTATGCAGTTTGCAAGAGCTCAGCTCCCCAGCTTCAGCTCTTAGTTCCTTAAATTCGGCATACAGCTAGATGTCTCCAAAATCCCCTACCATGCCAACAATTTGGTCACTAGGACTTAATACCTTCAAGATATTAATGAAAAACCTCATTTTTCCATTAAAAACCCATTGTTACACTTCAAGACTGCCTAATATCAAAACCACTGATCTGACTTTAATCATAAATAATATACATATTTTTCATTCTCTATGCACATGCCAGAATGATGTCAGTATTGCGTAATTGTTTTAAGTTATGGGCCCAAACATAATGCACTTTGTAAAAAATCAAGAAATATATTTACTCCCTTAACAAGGGGATTGCTGAAGCTAGAGATTTTTTGTCAGGGATGTAACATTATTTAATCAAGATTCAATTGAATACCCAAAATTAGTTATGAATTTTTCAAATTTTATAAGTTATTAGTATAAATGTAAAATTAGTAACTTAAATTTTGCCCAACTTTGACCATGGCACATTTGTTTCCTGTGAGCACTGTTGATATAATTTTCATATCATGCACACATAAGGATTTCAGCTTTTAAGTTTAGAAAGCTGAAAGAAATTGGCCAAAAATTGTAGCTTTTATTAATGTTTTTATGAGACCCTGTCAGACTTTGGCTCTCTCCAGCCCCTCTTGAGTCTCCCCTGTATGTTGACCTTGTTGAACTTTCAGCAAATTATGCATGCTTGAGGCGAGGCATACAGGGAATCCAGGCAGCTTATGGCCAGCCACAGTTGATCCAGGTGTCCAACCCAACTCATCTAGTAGTTTTAACCAACTACATACAATAAACAATAAATTAATAAATTTTTATTGGTTTTTAATAAAAATTTAATGAAAAATAGAAAAGGAATTTGTTAGTTTATTATAACAGGAAATTAACTTGCAGTTACTGATGATATAAGAATCTTGTATCGATGGATAGAATGTCACGTATTCCAAATAACACCATGCAGTCACCTATGGTATTTTTCAGTTCAATTTTAATGATAAAGAAGTAAATCATATCATTCATTACTAATCATTAGGGATCATATGATGAAAATTAATGATAGACAAAGATGCAGTTGATAATATTAATCTAGATTCCTACTGTGTCTAGTGTGTACATTGATGTGAAATTAGTCAAAAATGAATTTATTACAGTTATTTTTTAATATAAATAAAAGCCATAAAACCAGGTACTTATGATTGTTATTTAAATGTGTGAATTTTGTATATTCTGGATTCTCAACATCATTGTTTGGTGAAAACTGAATAAATACCAGACATGGTGCGAATACTTTGTAATTGTATTTAAATAAGAATATGATTATGTACTCTATTATAAAATTTCTTGCATAAAGAATGGGAATTCAGGTAAAAATGAAAGTATATGAATACCAGTGCAAATACTTTCAAAATGTATTCATGAATGCATTCATGAATAAATTCTTTAATATTATTTTAATAATCATTCCAGTTATATTTCATTTTAAAAAATCATATGATTCTCTTATTATTTTTAATAAAAATTATATTTGGGACAATATTTGTAATTTTTTTTAATTAATAGTTTAACCCTTATATATTCTGCTTATAAGTTATATTGCCAAGTCAAAATCTGTGTGACAATAGTTCTCCATTTGTTAATAAAATAAATGAAATCAATCCTCTTCCCTGTCTCCAAAAGTACTATCAAAATCATACATAAGATAAACAACAACAACTCATATTACATCTTATATTTATTACCACACAAAACCAGCATGTGCCTCATTTCTAAATAATATTTTTTTATCATATATAACAGCTGAGCGTCGTGACCCATAGGTCCCTTGTTTTAACTCAGCTGACTGAAAGTCATCTGAGCTATAGCGATCACCCTTCCTCTGTCTTCCGTCCGGCCGTCCGTTAACAGGGCACAAATTGTAACCACTGGACCTGGAATCTTCTCACTTGATATCCAGGGAGGTCCATGAAAAATCTCCTTGAAAACCTGAAATTAGGTCTCTGTTACCCATATCCTTCGAGCTATGGCGCTTTAAAGTACCCCTGAGAATAATGCAAAATTTGATACAAAAGCTCAAGTATCTAAATAACTACTGCATTGATCACCATGATTCTTTGCATGAATATTGATCATGGGATGTTCCATCACTTCCTGCAGACTGGTGGTGCCACCTGTATTTTTTCAATTTTTTTTCTTTTTTTTTTCAGATCTGCAATGAAACTGTCATCTGTTAACAGGGCATAAAATTGTAACCACTGGACCTGGAATCTTCAAACTTAACATCCAGGGAGGACTATGAAAAGTCTCCTTGAAAAACTGAAATTAGGTCTCTGTTACCCATATCCTTCGAGCTATGGCGCTCCAAAGTACCCCCCCCCCAGAATAATGCAAAATTTGATACAAAAGCTCAAGTATCTGAATAACTACTGCATTGATCACCATGATTCTTTGCATGAATATTGATCATGGGATGTTCCATCACTTCCTGCAGACTGGTGGCACTCCCTTTATTTTTTCAAATTTTACGCATTTTTTTTTCTATTTATGAGACCTTTACATGAAGTTGTCATCTGTCCAAAAGCCCACTGAAACCCATTTCTAAGGACTCTTCACAAAATTCATGATTTGTTTGCACTCTGGAAGTCATTTTGCTCATTGTTCAACATTCCTTGAATTCAGCTGAGCATCATGGCCCATGGGCCACTTGTTTGCATTTTCTTATCATGCAAGGGGCCTAGTGACTTGGTCAAATGTCAGGCCAAACATGCACATATCCGTCACTGACATCAGGGGTTATTCATATGCACGATAGACCTTAATCCTGCGATTGTGTCACATGCCTGCTTGTGTTGTCTAGATATAGCAGTTCTGCTGTTTTTGGTGGTAGCCTCCACACAATTTTAAAACAACGCAAAATTCACTCAATATGATGTGTACGTTAAAATTTTTTTTCTGATAACAATGATATCTCTTTGAGAACGATAACCTTTAAAATGAGGTATAACTTAGTGTCATACACAACACAATTTCAGAGAACATTGAGGAAAAAAGTGGACCAAATTATCTTTATAAGTATAAGTTTCTCATTCGCATTTTATGTGTTTTATCCACATAACCACACCTGTTAGTTTAAATGTCAAAAGATGGAAGATTTATATTATGTATAATAACATATATTTTTGTTACCTGCACATCAAATATTTACATTATAATAATATCAGATCTTTCATACTATCTGCCTGTCTCAGACAAGAATTTCTATTAGTTCGCATGGGTCCTCATCAGTTTAGTTTTAGCATGTAAATCAAATAATCAGTATGATAAAGGATATAGTATTTGTAGGCAAAGATGTTATAAAAGATTCATGAAACCTCCTTGGTGTATGATGACTTACTGCATGATAAGATTCTGAAAATGGAACCCCAGCCAAATAGTAAAATGAAAAAATTAAAAATCAGCCGTGTCAATGTGATGCCAACTATAGGGTAAATACACGCAATAAGTTAAATACATGACATACTACCAGCATCAGGTGAGGCTGTGTTACAAACCATCTGCTGCACTTCAAGCAGTCCTATTTCAGGCTCTGCTTACACCTATAGGATGCAATGTGACATTCCCAAAAGCCACTGGTGACAACATCAAAGTTCTGTTTCTGATTTTGGCATCTGATTTTTTACCGTTCAGAAAAAAAATGTTAAAACAGCACAAGAGGAGACCATACCTGCACAATACTTATCATTCACCACATGAAAGAATTAATCTTCCTTTCCACTAAACCTAACTTTCCACAAAGTTTCCTTTAAATAGTTAATTGGTAAATTATGGCATACAGACATATATACAAACCATGCAAACAAAACTTGCATCCACAGCCAGAGATAGATTTTCTTTTCATGGTATTAACAGCTACAGTGGAACCTGTCTGAAAGACTGCCTGTCTTATAAGCCCACCTGTGAATTAAGACCACTTTTAGCCAGTCCCATGGGTGATCTCATAACACAGGTTTCACTGTATATCTCCTCATACTTCCAGTGAAACAAATGTGTATCTATATATTAAGGTAACTTGTACAGTGACAAACAAACAGACAACCACAAAAATCAAACAGAAAGAGATGATCATAGAAATTTCCGTAATGAATTTTTATGGATGTTGGATGTTAATTCATAAATAAAGAACTGTATTATCAGTCTAAGATTATAAAACTATTTTTATTATGAAAATAGCTGACATTTGACTTTCATGAACATTATGACTGTAGTTGATGGGAGTGATGTTCCGCTCCATGTCCAGCACCACCACAACCTGGTCAGGTGACCTCCCTTTGTTCCTGAACGTCGTGAGCGGAGCTCTGGTCCTGCATGCTGAGGATGTGGCCATGTTGAGGCTGTGTATTTCTACATTCATTAATGCCTCGCGTCACTTCAAACAGGTGTTTGCCACCAATGGGTAAGTTTCAAACATCTGATCAGTATGATTTTATATTTTGGTAAAGGCCCATATGTGAGATAAGGATAAACATGTATGACCATCAATCTACAAATAAGTTTTGATATATATTAGTATGATTTAATATTTGTGTATATGTCAAAATGTCCATATGTGATTTCAGGGCAAACATGAATGGCTTTCTAACTTCAAATCACCTAATTTAATTTTTGAAATTTGCCTGATATTGTTTCATTCTTCAGTGGTTAATTTTATGCACAAAACACTTGATTGTACTTTTTTCTGTATTTCTTTTCATGGCATACCCTATATCACAAGATAAAGACAGAGAGAGAAAGAGAGTTAAATTATTATATAAATTGACTTATTGTTAAAGATTTTCTGTTACATACATGTTTGTGTTCAATATGACTTCTGACAATTTGTCAACTTGATGAATTCCATTTTGAAGATTTCAAATTCGTTAACAGGTACCTGTTAATCATGCCAGTCATGCTGAAGGTATACTCTGGTAACCAAGGCAACCCGGTGCTGCTGCGTGCCATTGAGTTTGCTTGCCGCACTTTCTATACCCTTCACCGGAAACCTTTCATGTTACAGGTCAGTGTGGTAATATGCTACAAACATCAACAAGTTATGTGTCTGTGCTATATAGCCATTGTAAAAAATGTTGTGCATGGGAATATAGTAGTTAAATAATATTGGTCCTGCAGCAACAAGTAAAAATTTGGCTTAATAAAGAGGGCATTAACAATGTATTAGGTCAGTTATTGTTTCCAGTTATCACTTCAGTGAGTTGTTTTAATACACTACTGTTGAGGTTAAATTAAGCTTAATAAATTGGTCAATTATAGCTTTTTTATGGTACTAGTTAAATGTTAACAAGAAGCTGTTTCAGGCATGAACAGGAAATGGCACTGATAGTCAAGATAAATACACTTTATAGTAACTCCTTCAGAAGTTTATGATATACCCCATAATTTTATCATCATATGACCAAGCTCTTGATGCTAAATACCTATCTATCAATATTGAAACCTGTAAAAGGACTGAGTATCCTTAATGTTTATTATACTGTTAGAATAGTTTAATTTTGTAGGGACAGTAGCCATATTATTTAGGTCTACTTATCAGCTTACTTTATCTCTTTGATATCATTAATAGCAATTTTTAACATATTAATGTTTTTAAAGGAATCATATATGATGTGGTTCTGCAGCCTGTTAAGGATTTAAGAGTTAAAAGTAATCACAGATCATGAACTTGTAGTAGTAGAAGTAGTAGTAGTAGTTGTATAAAGTGACCTCTGTTCGTGTTAGGTCCCACTCCTCATTGGGTATTTTATGTGTTCACTTGATGTTAAAACCTGTGACATTACAGATGTTTGGGAGTATTGCGCCTATCATGGACATGAAAGATGACCCTAAGATGGTGTACCTGAACAAGGTGGCCCCGCGTCACCTGTTTAAGCTGCTGACTGCACTGGAGGGAGACTGTAAGGACACACTGGATATTATGGACCTGGTGGAGGGGGAGAAACCACTGCAGGCACTGGTAAGTACAGGGAAAAACCATAACAGGCACTGGTAAGTACAGCAAGAACCCACTGAAATGCTGATATGTACAGGAAGAAACCACTGCAGGCACTGGTAAGTACAGGGAATAACTACAACAGGTGCTGGTATGTACAGGGAAACCACAATAGGCAATGATTAGTACAGGAAGAAACCACTGCAATGCAGGTATGTACAGGAAGAAACCACTGCAGTGCTGGTATGTACAGGGAAAAACCACTGCAGGCACTGGTAACTACAGGGAGAAACTTCTACAGGTGCTGGTAAATACAGGGAAAACACTACAGGTGCTAGTAAGTACAGGGAAAAACCACAACAGGCACTGATAAGTACAGGAAAAACCACTGGGGTGCTGGTTTGTACGGGGAGAAACTATTACAGGCACCAGTAAGTCCAGGGAGAAACCATAACAGGCACTGATAAGTACAGGAAGAAACCACTGGGGTGCTGGTTTGTACAGGGAGAAACCATTACAGGCACCAATAATTCCAGGGAGAACCACCACAGGCACTGATAAGTACAGGAAGAAACCACTGGGGTGCTGGTTTCTACAGGGAGAAACCATTACAGGCACCAATAAGTCCAGGGAGAAACCACAACAGGCACTGATAAGTACAGGAAGAAACCACTGGGGTGCTGGTTTGTACAGGGAGAAACCATTACAGGCACCAGTAAGTCAAGGGAGAAACCAACACAGGAACTGATAAGAACAGGAAGAAACCACTGCAATGCTTGTTTGTACAGGGATAAACCAATACAGGTACCAGTGAGTCCAAGGAGAAACCACCAAAGGCACTGATAAGTACAGGAAGAAACCAATGCAATGCTGGTTTGTACAGGGAGAAACCACTACAGGCACTGGTAACTACAGGGAGAAACTTCTACAGGCACTGATAAGTACAGGAAAACCACTACAGGTGCTAGGAAGTACAGGGAGAAACCACTAGAGGCACTGGTATGTTCAGGGAGAAACCACTATAGGTACTAGAATGTTCAGGGAGAAACCACTGCAGGTGCTAGTAGAAGGGTATCCAAATGTACATCTCGAATTGTTAAGATTTCCTTTCTTCAAAAAATGTTCACACTGTAGAAGGTGTTTATGAAACAGATGCAGAAATTTAGAATCTAGATGTGCTTGATGGCAATAATAATTAAATGGTCATTATATATGCCTTATTCAGACAGCCTTTAAACTCAGGCTCTATATGTAAATAATTAATGAATTTAATACAGTACTTATTCTCTCTGGACTCCTTGAATAATGAGATTTTTTATTTGAAAATCCTATAAAACTGCATAATTGGTTTGTACTGTGAGACTCAAAGTCAAAAACTAATGGACAGATTGGGCTAAAATTATGCATGTTCATTGATCTCGGATACCTCCATCTTGTATTCAAGACTGGTAGTGCCATCTGCAATCTTTTTTGTGTGGCGTCCATCCGTACATGTGCATTGGGTAAAAATTTGCTTATATCTCAGGAGAGGTTCAAGGTATTGGTCTGAAATTTGGCATGTCCATCCATCTAGGAGTGTTTTCTTATCAACCAGACAGCTGGAGCCACCTAACTTACAATTTTTATATTATAAATTAATCCCCTTTTCTCAATAGTGATTCACTATATTTCCCCCCATATTTGCTGAAAAATATTGTTTCTCAAGTTGATATATAAAGGAAACCATTGATGCTTGCCAATTCTAAAGGGGGGGGGGGTTATTACTATGTCTGGGGATACTATGGCACCTGTGGTGCCAAGAAATATCTTGTTTCTCATGTTTCTCTTATATTTCTCATAACTGGAAGAATTTTTAGTGAGTTTAAATCTGGTACATCTAGTGTTGTCTTATGAACAGTTGATATGTATGTTGCAGGATTTCTGTTACTTGGAGGACCCAGATGAGTTTAACATGATTGATGCTGTCAACATGTGTGTGACGGTGGTGGCATATTCTTGTGAGTCTGTCAGGGCTCAGCAGATGTTGGTGAGTGACTTTATCACACCAGATCAACTATTGGTTACTGCTTGTCTTTGCATGTATATGGGGACATGTTAGGGTAGACTCAGTGGTGTCAGAAATGGCAGAATGTTTACAGTTCTTTCTTTATACACCTGTCTTAGACAGGACATATTATGGTATACCCATGCAATTGGTGAATTTTCAAGAAGCTTACCATAACTACTAACCAATACATCATCTTGCCTGAGTTCAATTCCCATCAAACTCCTTGCATATTTAATGTGGTTAGAGTCATAGGACCTATGATGGGCATATTTGGCACTCTTACGGTGCTCTTATTACTCTAATCATCTGAGAAGTTTTAACAGATTTGACAGTTTTTTAACAAAATTTCATGCAGCATGAAATTATCCTTGTGTTATTCTGCTGTAATGTGTTTTTGCTCAGACCATCTTAGAGGCCATGATGCCCCACTGGATGAAGCACATGAAAGAGAAGACAAACGCCACCAACAACCCCCTCCAGGCCCGCACTGAACTCAACACCATGACGGAGCTGGGGATCGCCATGAGGGCCCTGGTGAGCAGCTGTGAGGTCTTCACCAGGTAAAACTCACGCACATTTCACGCACACTGTACACTTGTATGTACACCTTTTTTAGCTCAGCTGACTATAAGTCATCTGAGCTATAGTCGTGGTCCATTGTCCGTCGTCTGTCCGTCCGTCCGTAGATGTGGCACGTTTTGAAACCGTAACACCTAGGAATCCAAAATTCAGCATAATGATAGATGTCCCCAAGATCTCCTACCAAGCCGAAAACTAGGTCTTTGCGACTTCGTTCCTTTGAGAAATTAAGGAAAAACCTTCATTTTTTATTAAAATCCTATTTTCACACTTCAGGACTGCCTAATATCAAAACCACTCATCTGTTTTTCCTCATATTTACCATAAATATTCCTCAATAAAGTTCCTATGTACATGCAAGAAATTAAGTCTGTAAAGTATAAATTCTTTAAGTTATGGGCCCAAACATAATGGACTTTGTAAAAAATCAGGAAAAATAATAACTCACTTAACATGAAAAATTTTGAAACTAGAGTCTATTTTCTGAAGTGTATAACTATGTTTAATTAAGATTCAATTGTTTACCGAAAATTAGATCTGAATTTTGAAAATTTTTAAAGTTATTAGCATAAAAAAAAAATCAGTACCTTAAATTTTGCCCAACTTTGACCATGGCACGTTTTTTTCCTGTAAGCACTATTGATTTAATTTTCACAGCATGTAAACATATTATTTGGTTTGTCTAAATCTGAAATTTGAAAATAAAAGCTTGAAAATTAAGCTAGTTGTTGATTTTTTTTCTGTAGTCACTTGCTTTGATTACAGATGCAGGGTCCCACTCCAGGTCACTGGAAGTCAGCTATGCCAGGGTTTCTGATTTGTTACAGTCACTGGGGGAGATCCCCTGCTGTGACAGGTGTACAGTTATTCTCATATCACCACTCGTATCACCCCCCCCCCCCCAAACCCAAACCACCAAGTGTTATGCACCAGTTGTTATTGTTTTCACTGTATCTCCTTAATTGTAATGCTGTTTGAACCCATCAGTATGCTTAAATTATTATAAATTATGAAGCACATTATGGATAAATAAAGACACAATTAAAAATTGTGAAATCTAAATCAAGTATTATTTTTAGATATTTATTGTTTTGCAGATTTAAAAGATATATTTTTGTGGTAAAAAATAAATAAACATTTGTATGCATGATGTGGTGTTATCTGACAAGATTGAGATTTATGATGATGCAATTGAGAATTATGAATCAACTTTTATATTCAGATATATATGTTAAATTGGAAATGTATAGAAATATAAACTTAAATTAGTAATATTACAGTAATAGTACAGATCATTTGTTCACAAACTGCTCACATGTTTTAGTTTCAACATTAGGAAAAAACATGGTCAGGTCACAAAATATTTTTTGCAACAATTTCTTGCTCATCAATACAAACTAATCATATAAACCAACCATGGCCTTTATTACCTCTTCCTCTTATACTTTATCTCCATTTGATATTATTTTAGATTTTTACCTTCAAGGTTAATGTCAGCTGAGCACAGTGACCCATAGGTCCCTTGTTTAAAATCTGAGCCAGTGTTAAAAAAGTTAGAATTTGGGTACCTTTGATATTCAGTATAATACACCTTACTGGACATCCAGTCAACTATATATTTGTTCTACGTAAGATTCAGGCAGGAAATTATGGGGTATGTATATTTTTATTTCACATTTCTCGCAGAAGTTACAACAAATCAGATGCTGTACCCATTACCCACACAAACTGGTAAAAATTCAAACCTTGTGTTTGAGTGGTACTGACTGATGCCTATATATAGTCCTCTTTGTTCATTTATTATCTCCTCATATGTGATGGCAGGAGGGGATACAGCAACGCCTACCTTTGGTGTGTCCATCTGTCTGTCCCTCCAGAATTAGCTTGTGGCTCAGCCACACACTGAATGAAGTACCCTATTGATTTTGAGGTCAGAGGTCAATGCCATGGGACCCACTTCTTTAAAAAGCTTGTGGACTCATTTTAAGTCATATTTTTTTCATCTTTTACATATGGCTTACTCACCCACATATGAAGAACCCTATTAAGTTTGAGGTTGCAGGATCAAAAGCCAGGGCCACAGGACCCATTTCTTGAATAAGCTTGCGGACCCATTTTAAGTCATACCTTTTGACCATAACCTTCATCTTTTACATAGGGCTCACTCACCCACAGATGAAGAAACCTATTGAATTTTGCAGGGTCAAAAGCCAAGGCCACTGGAACTTTTTCTTGAAAAAGCTTATTTGCACATTTTAAGCTAAACTGTTAGACCAAAACCTTTCATCTTTCACATATCATTCATCCAACCTCACATTAAAAAAGCCTTTTGATTATTAGGTCACCAGGTTCAAAGGTCAAGGCAAGGCAACAGGACTCACTCCTTGAAAATTTTGTGGATGTATTTAAGCCAAACTGATTGACCAGAACCTGGTTTCATCTTTCACATAAGGCTCACCCAGCCATGGATAAAGATTTTCACACTGTATAATACACCCAGTATAATTATGTTCCTGTATGTGTGGTGGGGGGGGGGGGGGATGCTCCACTTTGCAGTGCCCTTGTTTTATGAGAATATGTCATAATGCATGAAAATCAGATACTGAATGTGCCTCTTTTTCACCTATGGCCCCATCCACCAATCAGGGTAAGTCGCACCATTTACCTGAGGGCAGCAAATATAATCTATGAATATTAACAGGACCCTGTGGCCTTAAGTGCAAGCATGCTTTTTCAGTTGTGCCTGAAATATTATGTTTATAAAACCTTTTCTTCTTTACAGAAATCTTGGAACTCAGCGCCACTTAGAATCAACAGTCACCACCAACATGAAACCAACACAAAACCATAGCAACCACTCACCACAAGGACCAATCATTTACCATGATGAACCGTCTGACATGAGGTAAGTGTTACCATAGCAACCACTCCACTCAAGGACATTTCATTAACTTTTTCACATGTGATATTACCAGAGCAACATTTTCCTGGCGGATCGGTCCTCTACATCAGATCAAAGATGTAACATGCAGATAAAAAGAAGAATCATTGTTGAAACAACTGTATTTTGGGCCAGTCATCTAATATAGTGAAATTTCATATATGAAGAGAGCATTTCCATATGGTGTGATGAACTTCCTTTACAATCTTGGCCAGTTAAATTAACACAGTATGACATCATATATTAGATTAATAGTTGAGAGTTTGAAGAGAGAATTATACTTAAATACCATATTTGCTGTTTATGCCTCATGACTGAAATATTTCTTCCAAAAAGTAGACTTCTTATGAACTCTTGCCATGGGACACAGGTTATTTTAGTAAAGCTAAGAGTAAATACAAGATGACTCATTATGCCTCTGTTACAGGTGGCTTTGGTTTCAGCCAATTCCTTAACAACAGTCTTCTGACACAGAAAATTATATGTTGAATATATATACAGTGGAACCCCGCCTTGCGACCATCCTGCAATTGTGACCACCCCCACATGTCCACTTTTCTAAGTTTTCTTGGTCCCTAATAAATGATCCATGTAATTTAGAGTTTCACAAATATGACGACCCACAAATTATGACCACTTTGGTCAATCCCCATGGAGGTCGTAATTGTGGGTTCCACTGTATTTAAGAATGCATTACAGTTTATTTCACATAATATATTTTTCTCTCTCTCTCATCCGTAGGTTCATGGAAGAAGGATTTGGAAACAGGAAGTCCAAGCACCACCAGCAGTCCACGTCAGATGATTTAGAGCTGCTGGCTGATTACCGCCGCCCTCGCAGCTCACTGCTGTGCATCGTGGCTGAGTTCTACAATAACTGTATGACACGCATCAAAGAGCTACGCAAAATCATCGGTGACCCGGCCATCAGACACCCTGACCTTCTGGACCACAGAGCTCACATGGTAACACTTTTATATTTTAGTATTCTGTTACCTTAGAGAGTTTTTAAATTTGAATTTTTGAAGTAGTGTTTAATGTAGATGAATTGCTGGGTATTTTTTCAGAAGTCATGTTAAGCCAGGAATATTTAAATACAGGCAAAGATTCAGCTTTTTGGTTTCACAAATTATATTCAGATAATTCATTCTCATGAACAAATTGTCCAGTACATAGGATAAATCCCTGTTTTTGCACACTGGCCCTTCAAGCAGTTGTTTAAATAGTATTCCCAGGGTCACATTCCTTTAATTATTAGCTCAGCTGACTATAAGTCATCTGAGCTATAGTCGTGGTCCATTGTCCGTCGTCCGTCCGTCTGTCCGTCCGTCCGTCCGTCCGTCCGTCCGTCCGTCCGTCCGTAGATGTGGCACGTTTTGAAACCGTAAGACCTAGGAATCCAATATTCAGCATAATGTTAGATATCCCCAAGATCTCCTACCAAACTGAAAACTGGGTCTTTGCGACTTCGTTCCTTTGAGAAATTAAGGAAAAACCTCAATTTTTTATTAAAATCCTATTTTCACACTTCAGAACTGCCTAATATCAAAACCACTCATCTGTTTATCCTCATATTTACCATAAATAATCCTCTATATAGTTCCTATGTACATGCCAGAAATTGGGTCTGTATTATATAATTTAAAAAAGTTATGGGCCCAAACATAATGCATTTTGTAAATAATCAGGAAAAAAGTTTGATCACTTAACACCAAACTTGTTAAAGCTAAGCACTTTTTTTCCAGTTATATAACTTTTATTAATCAAAATTAAATTGTATACCCAAAATAAGATCAAAATCTTTTAAATTTTTTAAAATATTAGCAAAAATAAAAAATATGTACCTTAAACTTTGCCCAACTTTGACCATGGCACGTTTTTTTCCTGTAACTGCTGTGGATTAAATTTTCAAAGCATGTTTTTGTTAGCATTTCAACTGTTAACATTTAAAATTTGAAACCAGTTGATCAAAAACTGTAGATTTTATTCAAGTTTTCAAGCACCATGTCACATATTGTTTACATCAACCTAGTGTTATGCAGTTTGCTAGAGCTCAGCTCCCCAGCTTCAGCTCTAAGTTCCTTAAATTAGGCATACAGTAAGATGTCTCCAAAATCCCCTACCATGCCAAGAATTTGGTCACCAGAACTTAATTCCTTTGAGATATTAATGAAAAACTTCATTTTTTCATTAAAAACCCTTTGTTACACTTCAGGACTGCCTAGTATCAAAACCACTGATCTGACTTTGATCATATATAATATACATATTTTTCTATACATTCGCTATGCACATGCCAGAAATGATGTCAGTGTTGCGTAATTGTTTTAAGTTATGTGCACAAACAAAATTGACTTTGTAAAAAATCAGGAAAAATATTTACTCAGGTTACATGAAAATTATTGAAGCTAGAGAATTTTTTTCAAGTATATAACTTTGTTTAATTAAGATTCAATTGTATACCCAAAATTTGATCTGTATTTTGTAAATTTTATAAGGTATTAGCATAAACATAAAATCAATACCTGAAATTTTACCCAACTTTGACCATGGCAAATTTTTTTCCTGTGAGTACTGTTGATTTAATTTTCTCAGAATGTAAACATAAGTATTTAATGTGTTTAAATCTGAAATTTGAAACTAAAAGGTTGAAAATTAGGCTAGTTATTAAATTTTATCTTGAGGCTCTATTGTAGTCACTTGCTTTGTTCCAGATGCAGGTAGGCCACTCCGGGTCACTGGAAGTCAGCTATGCCAGGGTTCCTGATTTGTTTCAGTCACTGGGGGAGATCCCCTGCTGTGACAGGTGTACAATTGTTCTCATATCACACCCCCTCCCCCCCCCCCCATGAATATATAAATATACATTTGTATGCATGATGTGGTGTTACATGACAAGATTGAGATTTATGATGATGCAATTTAGAATTATGAATCAACATTTATATTCAGAAATATATGTTATATTGGAAATGTATACAAATCAAACTTGAAATAAAAAAATGAGGATCTAATACAAACATGTGTTCATTATTTTCGAGCCTCAGCAGAATTGGAGATCAGGCTTTGTTTGCCCTGAATGTTTATGCAAAAGTGTTGTTAATCCCATCTCTTCCCCCCCCCCCCCCCCCCCCCCCGGCTGTCATTGATCCTTAGCACCTCACCGTCACCTGTGCACTGGGACATTAGTTATTATTGCAAATGTGTACAATTTTTTCAATTTGAAAGATAATTGGATTAGAAAACATTAAGATCTAATATTGAAACATATTCTTGCCCCAGGAGAATGGAACATAAAGTGATCAGCTCTTGTCTGTCCATCATCTCTCAATTATCATTAAATATATATACTAATTATGAAATTTTTCCTTTAAGCACTGTTGAAATAACTTTCATATGCTGTATGTGTATGGATTTAAGCCATTAAAGTCTGAAATTTGAAAGCAATTTATGTATTCAGATGTGTAATATTGCAGATGAAAAACTTTAAAATATTAAAATATATTATCAGCTTTGTTTGTCTAACAGTCTGTCTGTCCTTTTTTAAATATTATGTAATTGTGAATGAACTATTTAATCATGTAAGAATTGTTGAATTAAATGGAAATCCTATATGTATATACACTATGTTAATACAGAGATGTTGTAACTCCCATCATTCCAGCCCCCCCCCCCCCCCAACCACCACCACCAGGTCCTTGCATCTGGGGACTGGAGACATCAGTTATATTTCAACTGTATACATTTTATAAAATAAAAATACATATATTTAATAATATATATTATGTAAAATAGATCAAATTGAGCAAATGTGTAAACTACTGAACTGTCAACAAATTATCAAAAAGCCAGCCAATGATCATGGTAATAATATACATCTTATGTTTACAAACTGCTCACATGCTTCAATTTTGACATTAGAGAATGCATGGTTTTGTCACAAAATATTATTTGCAACAATTTCTCACTCATTAATACAAACCAATCATGTCAACCAACCTTTTCCTCTTAGACTTGATCTCCATTATTATTTTAGATTTTTACTTTCAAGGTCAACTTCAGCTGAGCACAGTGACCCATATTTATAGCACCATGTCTTGAATGTTTACATCAAGTCATTGGTTAACAGTGTTCCAGGCTGTTACATAACACCTTCACTCCTTGCCTACTGCTTCTGTGAGTGTCTGGGTCAGGCTGGGTCAGGCAGTAATTACCAGAGAGCCTTTCTCCTCTCTCTCTTTCCCTTTCTCTCTTTCTAGCTCTCTTTTTCTCTCTCTCTCTTTCTCTCTCTCTCACCCCTATGCCTCCCTTCCTCCTTCCACCCCATTCTGTTGACAGGTACTATAAACCTAATTTATTAGATATATATGTTGATGCAATTAAGAAATGTGAATCAACTGAAATATTCACATATATATGTTATACTCTAAATGTATAGTTACATTTTCAAACCTGGAAAAAAATGATGTTATAAAAAAAGGAATTTATGTAAAAATTGTTCATAATTTCCTGGCTCAGAAGAATGGGAATTAAAATTATTTGCTTTGTTTCTCTAGCTTTCTTGCCTGTTTTAAATATTTAATAATTATAAATAAACTTTTTTTTCCTGTAAGCTCTGATTAATTAAATTTCATATCCTGTACGTATATGCAAGGGTATTGTAACTCCCACCATCCCCTTCCCCCACCCCACTAAGTCCTTGCTCCTTCGCACTGTCAACAATAGTGCTATTGCTATAGCATAAATTTAATAATTTGAAGAAAATATATACAGAGAGACAGAGGCGTTGTAACTCCCATCGTAACCCCCCCCCCCCCCTCCATCAAGTCCTTCTGCCTGTGGAGTGGGGATTTTATAGCAACTGTATACATATCATAAAATTGAAAAAAAAGTTTAATTAAAGTTTAAATTAAAAAAATTGGATCTCATTAGACAAATGTGTAAAATGTTGAACTGTCAACAGCCTGTCAAAAAGGTATCCAATGAAAACGCAAGGTCAGATCTTTAAATATTATTTGCAACAATTTCTTCAATCATATCAACCAACCATAGCCTAGATTACCTCTTTCTCTCAGACTTTATTTACATTTCATAATATTTTAGATTTTAACCGTCCAGGTGTTTAAGTACTGTTGAATGCTCCGTCCCTCTCACTCTATCTCCTTTTCTCTCTACATCCAACCCTCCTTGCTGCCCACACTGTTTCCTTCTCCGAACCCCATCCCAATGTCAGCCTCAGTAAACGAGAACAAGTTATATATTGATATATTCATATTTTTATATATTGTATAACTGTTTGTTACCTATGTACGTGTCAGAAATTATGTCAATATTGTGTAATATGTAGACGTGGTGGGCATCAATATAATGTACCTTGTCAAGACCTAAGAGATATCATGTCATACAGTCACAATTCATAAATCCACTCTTCAGCATAGTTAATAATAACATTATATATGTCAAATTGAAATCTTGCGGACTTTCATACACTAATGATCCTTCAACAAATAGCCTTATCATCATTCTACCACTGCTTAGTGTTCTGTCATTGCATTCATATTTGCTCAAATATATTGCTATTTTCAATAGCTCCCAAATAAATAAAAAATAAACCACTATATTTACTCCATATTAATCCATCAGTCAGGTAATTTCATACATGATTTACTCACATATGACATTATATTCCTTTATAATAGCCTAATAGGTCCATGATATTCATAAGGTTTGTCGACTAAATATAGTATCACAATGGTGATACATTAACAGTTCAATCATGATCAGCTGAGCGCCGTGACCCATAGGTCCCTTGTTAAACAGTTATCTAACTATTGTACAATCATGGGTCATATTACTACTAATTATTACTACTTTACCATCTTGATAGCGTCTGGCAGATGTGGCCCACACACTGTTGAAGATTGCACCCTATGACCCCGCCACCATGGCCTGCCCAGGGCTGAAGCGGTGAGTGTGGAGGGTATTCACCCTTTTTTATTTTTTATTTTTTTATTTCTTAATCTGTTTCTTCAGTATAATGTTTGCTGTAATCAGATTTGCTGTGCTACAGCACACATATTATTTTACAGGTGAAGGATTGGGTAAAAGGGTAGTGAAACTGGCCTCACACAAACTAGAAACAGACTGCACACCCCAGCAGGGAGTTTACTGTGAACTGACTAATGTCAATCAAACTGCTGTAGTCAACCTTTCAAATGGGATCAGCAGACCTAATGTAGATTAGTGGACTTGTACACCTAGAGTTATCAAGTTAACTCTCAGGATTATTTCCTTGTGCAGATATGGCTATAGACACTGGCAAATCAAGGAACCCATTTCTTATAATGAAATAACTTAAACCATTTACAAGTATTAATGTATCTTAAAATAGAAGAAATGCCTGTATATAGGGAAATACCAATTAGTTTCTGTACTTGTGGCTCTAGACACTAAACTTACTTTTATGTTCAGAATCACAATGGCCAGGCCTTAAGGCTCAATGCTTACTCTCCATTTTCTTGATATTCCAATAGCAGATATTATAAGGCTGTTTTTAGAAAATATCCCAATATATTTTTTTCTTTTATAATAATACATTATTATTATTATTATTAGCTCAGCTGACTTACAGTCAGCTGAGCTATAGCGATCACCCTTTGTCCAGTGTCCTTCCCGCCATCAGGCCACGGCCGTTAACAGAGCACAAATCGTAACCGTTAGACCTAGAAACTTCTAACTGTACATCCAGGGAGGTCCTGGGCAATCTCCTTTGAAACCTGAAATTAGGTCATGGTGACCTACATTTTGTGACTTCCAGGCTGAAAACATGATTTTGAGCACCCAGACAGTCAGACAGGACACAAATTGAATCTATTAGGCCTAGAAACCTCTAACCTTACATATTGGGATATCCTAGGTAAATGTCCTTGGAAACCTGAAACTTGGTCACTGTGACCTATATTCTGCGACCTATAGGGAAAAGATGTCATTTGAGCACCCTGAATGTCAGATGGGGACAAATCGTATCTGTGGAGCCTAGAATCTTCTTACACAATATCCTGGGAGTTTCTTGGCAAATCTCCATGGAAACCTGAAATTAGGTCATAGTGACCTTTATTATATGACCCAAGGGGCGAAAACAGATTTTTAGCATCCAGACAGTCAGAAGGGGCACAATTAAATCGATAAGGCCTAGAATCTTCTAATGCAACATCCTGGGAGGTCCTAGGCAAATCTCCTTGGAAACCAGAAATTAGGTCATGGTGACCTACATTTTGTGACCTACAGGCCGAAAACAGGATTTTGAGCATCCAGAAAGTCAGGCAGGGCACACATTGTATTTGTTAGGCCTTGAATCTTCTAATGTAACATTCTGAGACTTCCTTGGCAAATGTCTGTGGAAAACTGAAATTAGGTCACCATGACCAATATTTTGTGACCTTTAGGAAAAGAAGTCATAAAGGCACCCAGACAGTCAGTCAGGGCACACATTGTATCTGTAAGGCCTAGAATCTTCTAATGTAACATTCTGAGATGTCCTTGGCCAATGTCCTTGGAAAACTGAAATTATTCACCATGACCTATTTTTTGCAAACTATCGGAAAATATGTCATATTAGCACCCAGACAGTCAGACAGGGCACAAATTGTATCCATTAGGCCTAGAATCTTTTAATATAAAATTCAGGGAGGTCTTAGTCAAGTGTCCTTGGAAACCTGAAATTAGGTCATGGTGACCTAAATTGTGTGACCTTTGGGCTGAAAAATGGTTTTGAGCACCCAGGCAGACAAGGCACAAATTGTATCCATTTCCCTTGGAACCCTCTACTGTGAAACCCAGGGGGGTCCTGGGCAGGTCTCATATGAATCCTGAAATTTTTATTTTCTGTCCATTTTCTTCAACACTGTAATTTTAGCCATAGGCTATTCTCACAGACAATGTATAACATTATTAAAAAAAATGAGCACCCAGTCTAATTAGCTGAGCGTCATGGCCCATGGGCCACTTTTTATTATTATTAATATTATAATCAAAATTAATACCAGTGTACAATGTTGTTATGTTGGCTAGGTGAGAGATATTTAATGTTCTGTATTTTTAGATACATGACCCAGATTCTGCCGATCACTGAGTGGTCGCAGGAGGCTGTGAGACCCGGCCTCAATCTGATACTGCGGCGGCTTGAACGTATCTTCAGCAAGATGTACAAGAAGCCCAATCTAAGGGTGAGTCCCCATATATTATCATAAACTTTTCATAATGTAGATGATATTCTGTTCAGAATTTTATGTAACATATTTCATCACATGTAGTGCATGTACTTTCTGTCTTTGACTGTGCTTTGTATTGCTGTAATTACAGAGGAGGCTGGACTGGGAGGCTGCAGCAGCGCTGCTGAATGGTAAGCTGTTTTGTTTATATTTTAAGATGTTTAATCACAAAAATGTATGGTTTACATCACCTTTCATAGAAATCCAGCAGAGGTGTATAATAACTTTGTGTCTGGTCATGGTTTGACTCCACACACATAAAATGATACCAACCAACAGTTATGTACTGACAGGGCTTTCAGGAAAGCGGGGTAAGCATCTCGGACCCTCGAAATCTCTTACGGATGCTCAGTGTTAAGGGTCATCGAAGCTGATAAGATGCACATATTTCAGGCTCTAGGGCCTCGTAGCAGTCGATGATCATAACCAGCTGCCTCAAATGAACACATCAGTAGTGTAAACACTGATAATTGAGGCTTACATTTCACTTTAAGCATATATTCATATAATAACATGATTTCTTAATATATAATAATAATGATATGATAATAACATAAAATACAAAAAAAATTCAAATTTTGCAAAACCCTTCAAATTGGACACATATCATTGCCCCTTTGGACGCATTAATTTCAGATTGGGCTAAAATTATGCCTGAGCGTCCTAGACTCTTCAAATTTTCTGTCTTTTGAAAGCCCTGCCAGTGATGTTTGAGATAGTATTCTGTAAATCTTTTATGATTGCTGCCAAAATATATGCACTATAGTCACCAATATCATTAAGTGTGTGTGAAAGATAAACTAACTTGGGAAAAGGTCCAGTTTCAGTGATTCCACTTAGCCTTAAAATTAATCTCAATGAATTAAGAGTGTAATTAATTTCTTTGGGAAATTCTAGTGCTGATTATCAGTTTTGCAAATTTAATTGTAAATCATCTTAAATAAGAATATAACCAGATTACAGTTCAATCCATCTCACCTTTAACCTAAGTGTTAAACCTACTATGACCAGAATAAAACTTATGTATATTTCTTACCCCATGAAAATGTGATTGTAAGGTAATGAACAACATTAATAAGCAACACTATACGACTGTGTATTTGTTTCTATCATTCAGGGACAAGGATGACAATAAAAACAGACCCAATGTTTCTATTTTATTCGTGTATGTTTTTAGGTGTAGTGTATTTTTGTCTAGTTGCTGTATGGGTATATATGTATAAAAATTTTGCATGTGTATAGATCTCACATAGCTCTTCATTATATGCAAAACTGGTGGTGCCACCTGCAACCATTTATGCACAGCATCCATCTGTTCATCTGCCTTGGCGTAAAATCACTCATATCTCAGCAGTGGTTTGACATATCTACCTGAAATTTTGCAGGTTTATACATCCTGGACAATTTTCTCGATTTTATGACAGGTGGCACCACCTACATTCATGTTTAAGCTGCAGACATCCATGCTAATATACAACACACCTCACTCTGTTCCCCTTGCCACTTATTCCATGCCTCACTTCACCCGTCCCACTATGATTTCTGCAGATACACATAGTCGCTTGTCGACTACCCATATTCTAGTTTCAGAATGTCCTAGTCTGAAACTTGCAGGTCCGAAATGTCCATTTTGCTGAAATCATAATGACTAAGGTAGATATGCAGGACTTAAAAGGATCAATATTAAATTTGAGAAATAAACCTCCATTCACACTCCAAATCTTTGCACAGGTTCACATTAGGCCTGTAGGCCTTGTTTAATGCTATACCGTTTTCCCCCGTGGATAATCCGCACTTTTTCTCCATGAAATAGAAATAAAAAACATTTGTGCATATTATACATGGAAGCATAATTCCAAACTATTTTCCCCATCACATTGGACATCGTTTGGTGGGCCGAGGGTGAGTGATAATAAAGGATTTTATGCAAACGAAGTGTATACATGTGATATATTGATACTGGACTCAGTAAGGTGTTTCAGGGCTGGTCCCTGTGTTTGATGATAGCGCCATCTGGTGAGAAGTCGAGTTGGCTCTGGAGTGAAATAAACACGTGTTCAGTCAAAAATCGAGTTGGTGTTGTCTTGTCCGCAGCCACCATTAATATGCTCGGTCTTAGATGTAATAATACACACTGAACTTTATCAAATTAGGCATAAGAAAACATTATAATAGGTTTTATTTACTGTCATAATTTCAAATACTTAAAATATACCTTTAATGTAGCTTACAGCCGAAGAACATTGATGATTTGTGAACTGAAATATGCATGACGATGCATGGTCTGGCTGACCTCATTTAATGTCATTGTCGATGGCACCGTGGGCACCAACACTGGGGTTGTTATGCCGGGTCATTGATTCCCTTAGGAAATTATCTGTGATACACTTAATTACTTTCTAAACAACTTGAGCCAAGGGAGGAATAATTGCCTAGTGGTTTTCTTTGTTAATTAGTTACCCTATTGTGTACATCGTCATGGTCAGATTGATCAGTTGTACATCAGGGGCACCTCAACTACGCAGATTAGCAGGTCGTGTGAGTCTGTCACATGGTCAGGGGAAATCTAGGGTTTGCCCCAGGTGCCGTTGAAACCACCAGCCAGGGTTCAGTAGTCTGTACATGCGCACTAGACTGGTACCCCGCTCTATTATGGCACCGCTGCTCTAGGCCAATCATAGAGACGGGCGTACAACGCCATCTTAAGTACTCCCGGCAGACTGGTTCCAACTTCAGTGTGTATTACATATGATAAAAATAAACATTTCGTTTGCTCAGAGAAGTTGTCAAAAGTTTGCTGTACATTTCGCGTGACCTTTATGATTAGATTAATAGATATTGATAATAAATCCATGTCACGTACAGTGGAATATCAAAGATTCAGTATGTCATGTCATCTATTCATCCATCAGTCAATTTTTGTGCAACAACTCATTTTCAATATTTGAAAACTTTAAATAACTAAAGAAAGTAATTTTATATGAAAACTTCACAAATAACCGGCCAGGACCGCGTGAATGTCCATGACAATCGGTATGAGCATGCAATCGGTATGAGCATGAGTTGGAACCAGTCTACAGGTAAGTCAGGAGTTGCAACTGGGAGTACTTAAGATGGCGTTGTACACCTGTCTCTATGCTTGACTGAGGGCCATAATAGAGCAGGGTACCAGTCTACATGCGCACAACAATAGAACAAACGGTGAGCCCAAACAGGTGACCCCGACTTCACCATTGGGCAATCAACCATGTCAGCGCTTGATTAGCACGAGTGCCGGTATTAGGCAGGTCAATTTAATAGTAATATAACAATTTGGTCAGAAAAAAACTCGTAATCTGTAATAGCCAGGTGGTCTTATTTCACAGCATTTATATATTGATAATATAAAGGAGTTTGGAAAGGGACTAATATAATATAAAGTGGGCGTAATTTGCCTGCATTTTACAGGTGGTTGTCCAGTAAATTATATCCTACTTAAAACAGGTACGTGTCAGTATTGCACACTTGACGGCACATTTTTTTTACACTCGACAGCTAAAGGAGAATAACCTTTTTGCTATTTTAAGTGTAACTATCTTCTTCTGAGAGACTTATCGGTCTGACTGGCAGAGTTTACCCCCACGGAGCCAGTGAACATTCGATGACTACGGCAAATACAAATTGTAGCATTCAAGATTTTGGCCAGAAGCAGGCTGCATATTATACACAGGGTTATGTGTTTTTCCTTGTTGCTCTAAATAGGGGTGCGGATAATCTACTGTAGCGGATTATCCACGGGGGGAAACGGTACTAATTTTTCTGTGTTATTCACTCAGCACTATGTCTTACATCCGCAAAGCGAATTCCTGTATTGGTATGGAATAAATCTTGTTTCTTGTATCTTGTATTTCAGGTATATATGACACCCTGACCCACCATCAGTTTATTGCCCACCTGCCTCACCTGAAGGTCAGTACTGACTTTAATTATCATAATAATTAACATACCTGTAATAATTATTCAGGTGTACACATGGATAGTGTTTTGTTATAAATTTCACTTAGATATATAAAATGGTAGAAATTATGTCAAATGCCAACTATACCTACGCAGTATGAGTCCCTTTTTGTATACATGTTATTGGAATTCCCCCTTTCTATCAAAACTATTACCTGCTTTAAGTGATTATCAGTAGATTGATGATCAGTCAGAAATAGGTCAGTATTAGAAGACTATTTTACTAATATATTATATGCAAAAAAAAATTACTCAAAATTAATTTTATAATTTTTAGTATCTCTTAAAAATAAATAGACAAATTTTGTCAAGAAATAAAAACATGAGGTTTGGGAGGGAAATGATACACTTTGAGACTTTAAGATATACAGCAAGTTTAATTTAAAGAGATGATAGTTGTTCAGTGTAATCAAACAGGTAGCCTTGTAAATGAAAATCAGTTATCCTTTTCTGTATAGTGTCAGTCATGCTGTTCATATATCTATTATACAGATTTCATAGCCTTACATTAAATGAGACATTGTTTCTGATTATATGATGTTCTAATGTATATAAGGTGCATTTTTGACTTTCATAATATTTCTATCTCCATTTTGCACCATTGTTTTGATATATTGTGATGCAATTTTAACATCTTTCAGTTTGTTGATTAACATGTTTATGCATTAACAGACTCTGATCAACGTGTGTCTGAACATTGTACTGTCTGAGGAGATCAGTCTGACGATGGGCGACAGCGTACACAGTGTGGCACATCGCTCTGACGGAGCAGCCGTCAAGACTGGACCTCCATCACCATTCTGCTCTGCAGTTGTCAAACTGACAGCCATGCAGATGCAGGCATTAGGGGTGAGTGATCAAAAGTGAACAACTCTCATGCTTTAGCAGGTGGGAGAAGTAAGACATCTGTTACAGCCAGCAGTCACATACCTTTTCCTAGACAGGATGTTAATAATATTTTGTCTTTCCAAAAGTTTAATTTTTATTAATTTATACTTATTTTGATTAAATTGTATTTCTATACCAGATAATGCTAAGTCTAATGGTAATATATTAAAGATGATGTTAGAAATCCACAGGATAACTGTTAAAAGGCTAATGGATAAGGTAACAGGTGTGAAGGTGTGTAAAGGACCAAATAAAAGGAATACAAGTAATGTCATAAATATCATGACTTTCTATGCAGACATTCTCATGTGATGATGAGATTTCATGATTCACTCTCACTTGACATAGTTCTGCAGATATCTATCAGTATGAACAAGCTGCCATTGATAAGTATGGCGCCACCTTTGTCTGCTGTGGGATAATATCACTCATGTCTCTGCAGATATTTTTGTTTGTCATATTTTCTTTGATTCCTGGTGGTAATTATTTCATACATTATTTATGTAAAAAATGAATAATGTAATTTAATTTAAGTTAAATATATAAAATGATATGTGCATGATGGTACTACAGTGATGATACTATGTATGAACAGTATTGTGATCATGATATTGTTGTTTTAATGACCCAGAAATATATTGGTATTAAAATAAAAATTTTCATGATAGACTGTGAAATATTTGAAATCATTATGTGATCCTGATTCATGATGAGCTTGACGTAATGTTTTTACTCTCCAGGATCAGTACTCCTTGGAGCACATTTGTGGTGGCATGTCTGTGTTCCCAACGACGGAACGTACAATTAATCTGATGGTCAACCTCATCCTCCCCCTCTGTATAAGGATGGGCTGTGGACGGCGTGGTCAGTAAATTCATGTTCTGTTGGCCTATTTAAACTCCTTATGCAGCAGTTATACACTGCAGTCATACAAGATCTCCTCAGTTACAACCACTGGTTTGTATAGTAAGTTTTTGTTTGTTTCAACAACAGGGCTTGCATAATAGGGCCAAGAATTGTAATCAGACTGATGAGAGCGTGGTATGTAATAGTCTATCAAACTTACAAGACCTGGGTGTGAAGGGTTGGAAATTTGGAGTTGGATGCACAATGAAATACCATGCTCTCATTGGTCTGTTAACAGTTCTGTGCCCTGTGCCTGCCCTGGTGGTGAAACCCGGAGAACCTTATAATACAAAACATAAGCAAAACAAAGGGAAAGAGATTTAGAGTGACAGTATATCTGCTGCATGAGGAGTGTACTGGCTTTTTATTAGTAAGTCCTGTAAAGAATGTTTGTTTTATGATTTGAATACTGTGCTGATATATTCACATTCATTCACAATTCATGATAGTATTAAAAATTAAAAATAAATTGTGAAGTAGCCAGTCTTAATTCCCTTCCCATATAATTACTGTCCATCAATCATTTGATGTCATTCATTATATGCCATTCATTATTATATTGGGTAAATATGACAACTCACGGTGTTGGAACCATTTTGTGTTAATAAAATGACATAGTCTGGAACCTGTTTTGTACATGGTTTTTAATTTACTGAATTTAACATGTGAAACTGGTTTGACACTAGAACATTTTTTTAAAAAGGGTTATGTGCCATATTTATCTTCCACAGTTTAATTCCTGTTTGGATTAGTGGGTTGACAGAATGGAAGTCAAATTTTTCCTGTTTATGTGCAATTCTAGATTCTCCAAAGATGAGACCAGTTGACATCAATTTTGCTCTGACCATCATATTACATGCCCTAGTACCACCCAGTAAACAGTCAACAAGCCAGTCAAAATCACATGCCTCCATGGATATGGGGCGCAGCGGCAGCTTCTCGTATGGCCAGGAAAGACGCGGGGGACCAAGAGAAATCGTACAAAACGTGGCATTCCTAGGTATGTTTCTTATATTTTGTTTTGTTAAGTCGTGGATTTGTGTGTATGTGTGTATATGTATGCGGTGCAGGTGTGTGGGTGTACATATATTGCAGACATATGCTAATGTATGGATACATATATATGTTTGTATCTGTAAGCGGGTATGTTGGTTGATTTGTCATTCTACATCTGTTTGTAAAAGTATTTGCTGCATGTGTGATTCTCTGCTGATGTTTGCATTGCCATGTATTCATATGTGACTAGGTGAACACATTGTTTCGTTTTTCAGGACTGTCTTATCTTATATGGATTACCTCAAAGGAATAAATAATGACTTTATTAATACATCTCCCAATTAAACAAAAATCATCAATCATGAAGTTCTTATCTTCTCATATTTCTTTAAAATAAATATAAACAATTCCTAAAGGGCTGTGGTCAGATAACTTTATAATCATTTATGATCATAATCTTGACAAGCGAAGACAAACCGCTTCCCCTGGTCAAGAGGTTTTAACCTATGAGACAGTGTAAGCCACGCAGCATTCTAAATAAATGATATATGTGGACAGGACAATTGAAAGAATTGTTAAACTACTGACAATATATTCTGTCCAGAGGACTGGTAGTCAGTTATGTTTGTTTGAATAAATGTGACAGTCCTGGGTGATATAGATATAAGGTAGACTAGTTTGAGTCAATGTAGTGTCAACCATAGATAGTGAGGAAGACTGCGCGGAGGAGACAGGAGGCTTTATCAGATCTTGTCTTCCCGATCATTTATAAAAAGAAAAAAAAGATATTTGTAGCATTTATTAAATAACAAAAAAAATAAAGACTTTGAAAAAGGAATCATAATTTGCCAAGCATTTGTAGAAATTAGGATATGTGCTTTGTTACTGCTGCTTATTCATCTGTTGGTTAAATTGGGAATGAAATTTCCTGAATAAAGTCATTATATTCCTTTATTGCATCATATACTTTGACACTTTGACTATCAGAATTTGTCATTTTATTGTTTCTGTTCATGTATGAAATATCTATTAAATCTGTGAATGAGGTATTGTGGTTATTCTCTTATGGCTGATAATTGATCTAAATATTTTATCAGCACTATTAGATTTAAAGTTATGGTTATATATGTTAATGTACGTTTATTTCTGTCATGTCACACTGTGTACAACAATTTATTAAACTGAGTAAAAACTGGTTGAATGAAGCTGAAAGTGCAGTGTACATGACAACTGAGCCATATTTCAGTCTGATGTGACCTTGACCTGTAATCTATATTAAATGACCTTGACCTTATTCTCTTTTCTCTCTCTCTCTGCACTCAATAACCTTCTCTGCAGGTGACCTCGCTTTTCCAGACAAGGAGCTCACTACTGAACTAATGCTGCTAGGTATACGAGCTTAACCTAATGCTGGTATTTAGTAGTGCTAGCCCTAGAGAAGCCAGTGGACCAGTTTCAACAGAGATTGTATATTAGGATTATTATACATATCAATAATCAACCTTTTTTAATCTTTAATAGTGAATTAATGTTTGCATTTATACATATATTCTCTCTGCTTGCCGCCAAAATCAGTATTTATCTTTATTTAAAGTGTGATGCATATTGTGAAGATTGTAAATATTATCAGAAAATTTCAGTTTTGAATTTTCAGTCTTTTATACTGGTGATATAATTTGGCTCTAGCTTGATTTTATTTTAGACAAATCAAGAATAATTGAAAAAAAAGTAAAATACAGCATTATGGGGGAATTGTATGAATAGCTAAACATATACCATACCTAATTTGTATTATTATAAGCTTTGTGGGATTTTTTTCTCTGCATTAAGAATTTGACTATCTTAATTTTTTATTAACAATGACATTCATTTTTAAGTTAGGTTTGGTATTTAGTTCTTATAACTCCATTAGCTTCAATATTATGTACCAGGGTACTCATGGGCTGCTTGCAGTGGTGTGCTTGACTACCAAGAGTCCAATTGTTTGTGATGAATTTATGACATGAACAGACATTTAAATATGCTGGAAGAGTAAATTCATTTGAAAACCACAAAGTGAGCCAAGTTATAAACTACTCAAAAACAACCAGAAGCTTACATATCAATTGGATTCAGCATAATAGTATGATTAAAAATAAAGTAAGTGGAAAACGTCTTTAAGTTATTAGTTTCTTTTTTTATGTGTGTGTAATTACCTCAGACTCTTTTGAAACTGGTCAACCTTAAAGTCAGGTAAAGGATGAATTCCAGTGGACAGATTTGTCCATTTAATCAGTTATATAAACCTCCCTTCATTGCTCTGCTTGAGCATAAAAATTTGTGACCTTGGCCTAGGAAAACAGTGACTTTGATGTGGAGTTGGTTCAGTGTCAAACAGTTGACCAAGCAGCATGGAGAAACAGGTTCCACTGGAATTCTATCTATCAACAAAATGTACTAATTCCTTATCAGCACAGTGTAATTTAGAGGTCATTTCAGTGCCCTTGACCTATGTTTGAAAAATATCTCACCATCACATGCCTTCTTTTAGAGGTCATTTCAGTTTGTTGAAACTTTTTTCAGATGTTATATTATATTATGGGATATCCTTGACCTTTGACCTAAGTTTTTTGTAATGATTTATCATACTTGTTCCATTTTTTTCCGGAAATTGACCTAATAGCTTTTTCTTTTGATACAATGTTAGAACTGGTGGAAGTGTAAGTTAACAGTGATGAGGATCAAAGTGGCACACTTGTCTGCCCACGAACAAAGGTTCACCTTGAAATGACCTCTGAATCCACATACTAACAGCATGTGTCAATCACCTGGCTTTGGCTGGGTGTACGTTAGACTGTAGAGCTGGCAGAGAACTGCAGGCATAATACAGGCTTATACAGTAGTAAGGTGCTGTAAGCATGAAACACAGGTAGATTTGTTGACTGTTCATTTGAAAGACATTGAAATTTTGCACTGCTCAGTAATATTAAGTGTCTGTAATGCTAATCACCTAAAATTTACAGGGTTATCAAGCTACAAATATGTTAACATTTTCTAACCTTTTTTTAAGTTTACAGGATGCAACATGGTTATTTTGAAATGCAACTACAAAGACAGGACTTCTTCATTAACTGTGTTTAAAAAAAACATATTTTTAGTACAGACAACATGTAAGTGAAAAAGGTTTTTGAGGGGAGACATAAAGAGAAAATTTCCTCTTTGAATAAAGATAATCTTCACAGTCTGATGTGCCAGTGACAGTTGCCGTTGGAGGGTAATTGTGTGTACTCTAAGTTAGAAAAAAATGGGACTAAGCTCTTAATATTTGCTGATATCCTATGATTATAACTGTAAGTAAGTTTTGACAGCACCAAATACCTGTATCAGTCACATCTAAGTTTGTCAAAATGACTGTCAGAAATAAAACAAGGATTCAAGATAAGGTTAGTCAGTGTGGTGTACAAAATCTCCCTCAGTCACTCAGACCTTCCTCTCTCTCTCTCCTTCTCTTCTCTCTGTCTTTCCCACTTTTCCTTTCAAAGGCACATGTATTGTTTAGTAAGATAACTACGTATTAGTAATAAGTTAGATAATGTAGCAGTAGTTCAGGAATAAGCTGTAACTAGAGAGAGTTTCACATTCACGAGAGTGTTCTGTTTCAGGCCTGCTTCCTATGATTTCACGAGTTTGCACATGTGTATACTGCACTGTTTGTAGAGTTTGTTGTTATAACAGTCACAGCAAGAGTGCAGCATGGGTGACCAACCTCAAACTGCTACTGATAAATTAAAATTTTTGACATGAGATATTTTAAAGTGATTTTACACTCTATGTGTCTGGTGATGAAAGCACCAAAAGAAGCATCCATTACAAGTTCAGCACAAAGCAAAAACTAGAAATCTGTATTCTAAGGAATGCAAACCTCCACCATGTGGGGGTCCCTCTTGTGGGATTCTCCAAAAATTGTGTTAGCATTCACTTATTTGGCCCATATTCCAAGGTTCATTCCAAGGTGTACATTTGTGGATATTCCCTGAATATTCCTGAATCCGGATTATACCCTGATCCACACCAAAATCTAATTGATTTTTCATTGGCCCATTCCAGAAATGCTCTGAAAATTTCATGAGATTCCCTTTATGATTGTGTCTCTATGTTGTGAACAAAAACACACACAAACATTCACAAACGGGGATGAACACATACCCTCGTGAAGGAGGCAGTGAGGACCAACTACTTATATATGATAGAGGTCACCTTTGCTGCACTATGATAATAAAATATTATTTGACCTCAGATTTTTTCTTATTTCGTTTTGTTTTCACAGCCATCAGTAATTTTACTGTGTTTTATGCTGCCTGTTGAAACAGCAGTAAACCCTGGCTTTGCTGATTAAGAAGTGTTTGTCATAGTTAACCTTCAATATTTGTATTATTGATATTTAGTTTCAGCTTTTGATCTGTTTTGTGTACAGAATCTGTAAAATATGTCAGGACTATAACACACTTCCTAGTGTTATTTATTTGTACCCATACATTTTATATCAGTTTGTAACAATGTTTTGTATTCCCAGTATAAGTATGCATACACAATCACTGCTAAGTTCATGGTAAATCATTTTGGCTGGATTAATGTTAAACAATCAAATATTATGAAAAACAAAATATTAGTAAACAGTTTGTTTTGTCCATACAACTTGCCAAACTACACCTAATTTATTATGTACATTTCTCTAATTAATTTATTAATTAAAATTTAGAAATTACTTTCCTTTGTTTATGATTGAAATTTTATTTATAAATTTTTTTATTAGATTGAAACAAATATATGTTTCTTTTTTATTCTTGCTCTTTATGACTGTTTGTTAACTGTAAAGTTTCCAGTGGCACCTAGATGTTATATAGGATTCTTTACCATGTATTGTAATCTTATTTTATCTATTCTAGGTTTGAAAATACTGATGGTATGTTTTGAGAAGCAGCTGGCCACTGAGTGGCACCGCATCACGAAAACTGTCGCAGACCTAGGACTGAGGTTGATGGGTATGTTATTTGACAAGCCATGTGACCATTTAACAAGGACTCATACATATATGGTGGTAAAAGTGTCTCTTATATTCCAATTCAATTTCTAACCTATATGAGATTTAAAGAGCCTGTCCCATTCTGAAGAAATTGCTGAGTGTAGAAAAGGGAGATTGCATAATGTGTGAGGTGCATCATATGGTTGGCAATAAATGAAGAAAGAATATATGTTTAAATGTCTTTTGGAGCAATCAGCTAAATTAACTAAGTATTTTTCTATATCAACAAAAGGAGAAATGTAATTATTAAAACAGTCTATTGTACACAGTCATAATAAGGTATTTCTCCTTTTAGTGATAAAAGGAGTTTACTTATATGGAAGAGAGAGATGGACAAACTGATTCCTTCTGGTCTAATAGAAAGCTTTAAAAAATGCACTTTCTCTATTGAAATCTAATGCCTGTATAAGCTAGTTATACTCCTCCCCTCTGCCCAGGAGGTAACTTCTCCTTCAGCTTTTACAGGTTCACAGTTTTATGAAAGACAAAGAACAATGCACCATGTAACGCGTACTTCCAGGAGGACTACCGTTGTGGCGCTTCATGGACTTTGTGGTGACTGTCCGACCTCCGCTGTACATGCTTCTGCAGCCATTTATTCAATTTAAGGTCAGAAATTTTTATTATTATTTGATTGTTATTTGATTATTATTATTTATCTATCTAAATATTATGCTATAGGTGTATTTTTGACACACTGTATTTTTTCTGTGCACATTTCAACAATAGATGAGATGATGATGATGAAGATTTTTCCATCCTGTTGATAGTGAAGCTAAAATGTCTTGTATGATGCATGTTGAGAGTACCTCTTACTGTGGATGAGATAATGATAATGATGATTTTTTCATTCTGTTGATGTTGATGATGGTGAACTTATAAAGCCATATATGATGCAAGGTGAGAGTACTTGTAACTGTGGATGAGATAATGATGATGATAATGATGATAATATTTATCAGATGATGAAAGCCATGTGTGAGACCGAGCAGGAATACTTCTTACAACAAATGGTTCATCAAAAGACCCAGGGCTACAACATGCCTCACCCCAAGTGTAAGGGAACCATACTGATAGAGCTGGCTGCTGAACTCAAGCACATCCGCGAGGAATTCATCACCATTGGTAAGTGTTAGCTTATGTGTTAGCTTAGATTTATGGAGACAGTCATGTGGGTGCACATAATTGATTCCTTATAGAATGATCTATTGCTATTGATGAAATGCCAGGCTTTCTATCATACTGTGGTTTGCTGTATTAATTCAGTCTCTAAAATTTCATTTTGTGATTCCTACACAATACTGTAGTATTAATGGTAGTTCAAAGTCCTCCTGCAATTATAATTTTCTTAAATTTTTATAAAATTTTGTGATTTGGTCCTTGAAAACCAACCTTTAACTGTGATATTTTATAACTATTTTTTTTTTGTAAAAGTAGTTTACCATAATGAAACAAGGATAATCAGAGAGTCCTTAAATTGTTTGTTGTATGCTATATGTAAATCCATTGTTCTGTTTGTTTACCGGCAAGAGTCATATTTGATCAGTAGCAGGGCTATTAGGGATATATGCAGTTTAGCTTGTATCAGTGAGTCCGCTTATTTTATCATATTTACAATATCATTAGTTAGAAGGGACCAGGTCTCCCTCAGAACCGGACTTAAGTATGTATTTTATCTATGTTATATATATTATAGAACAGTTTGACTGTTTTGTCATTAGGTTTATTAATGTCTTGTTTATTCCCAGGTGAAATGAGGTCCAGAACAACCACAATGGCATCCGATGGATCCCATCATTCTCAGCGGCCAGCGTTGCTCCGATCGTCGAGTATCCAGGACATCTTGGAGCACCATGCTGCCATCCTGCGAATGCCACTCTCCATACAGCCATACCAAAGTGTCAAGATGTACAGCAGAGGTGAGAACATGCTGTGGAGGCTGGACCTGTAGAGCATTGAAATGCTGTTTTTTTTTTACATAAATTTTAAGACAGAGAAAATGTCAGACCTTTAGTTCATCACTATCCAACTCTTCCCGTATTTGACATTATCGTTAGATAGAATAAATGGTCATATATGGCATTATTTATATACTCTTTCAATGTGTTGTAGAAATAAAGAATAAGGCACCATTTTTTAGGTCAATTATTCCCCCTTGTCTAGTATTTGCAACTCTTTATTCTCAACACATAAAAATACCCAACCTTGACAGGATAATTCTTTTACAAGGCTAGTCTGGTAATGTTATAAGTTGCTGATTAAGTAGCTTTTGTGACAGATCAATAGATATTTAACATAGATTGGCTGCACAGGAAGTTATTTAATATAATCATGCAGAAATTCATGTTATTATTTCATAAATACAGAGACACATCTGACATCAGCAGCCAAAATCTGTACAAATGATGTGGACTAGATTTAAACACGTTGAAAGAAAGATATACAATATCTACAGTAGGTTAACTTACAATGAAAAGCAGAGTGTTTGGCATATCAGGATTTCTGAAACTTGAAAAAAAATGCTTCTTGTAATTTTGAAGCCACCCTGATGAGCCAGTCATCGGTCCATGGAGCGCAGCAGCTCAGCCGTCAGTCAACACTGGAGGGGAGCCCTGTCACACCAGGAAAGCCACGCAGACTCAGCCGCCGGATCTCTGCCTTTGACGGCAGCAAAATTCTCGAACAGTACAGTCGCCAGCCAAGCCTAATGGATGATGAGGCCGCAGCAGCTGAAGGAGGTAGTGTGGTGGCCTTGTATCACAATAATAGCATTGCCACATAATTTACATATAATTTGCATATCAGCATCATTTGCAAATCATTTCCATGATCATTACCATATCATTTACATATAATTTGCATATCACTGACATGTCATTTACATATTATTTGCATATCATTACATATCATCTGTATATGTTTCACATGTTTTTTTACTTATTCACATTTTGGTATTCTGTGACACACTGTATTTTGGGTGGGATATTGCACACGTGAAGCACCAGCACATGTTATGGATTTTGGCTGCTTGGTTAGATTGGTCTGTGAGCATGGGGTGGTCTGGTACATAGTCGACAGGAGTTATATTTGTGTTTGTTGTATTTGTGTGGTTGCCGAAGTGCTGTTTTACTAACATGAATAGGATGCATGTGTGCTCGGATATTTTCACTTACCAAAAATAAAAAAAAGATAAAAATATACCCAGCCAGCATGGTAACTATGACTACTCTAGCAAATATTTATTGAATCTAATACAATATATATAATATATTATATCTGTAAAAGAGAGATTATCTGGGAAAATATGGTATAAAAGACTATAATATTATGGTCAATACATTTATAAAGATTTAAAAATATTTTTTTTGATTAAAATAAAATTTTTCTGGCCATATTGCACAGCATATTTTGTTTCTTTATTACCGATACTTGGTACACTATTGTAATGGCTGAATTAAGCAAGTCTGTGTCAGTGAGAGTTAGTTATTTTTTTGTATGAGTGTAAAATATCAGAGCACCATGTCTGTGGTATGTGTGGTATTATATAGGTATTGGTTGAGCACCACCATCAAGACAGGACAAATTACATCAGCAGATGTTAATGTTACCCAATACTCAACATATGCCGCCGTCTTCTTGGATCACGAAAGCATATGTTGATATACTAGTTAAGAAAATATGCTCATTTTTAATACTTAGTGAATATAGGACCAGTGAAATGCTGTTCATAGGAATACATTTTCTTTTTTGGTCAATGTGATAATAGTTATATATTTGACTATCTTGTATAATTTTGGCAAAGGTAGCTTGTGGCCCCATGGTAATATGAAAACACAGTATGAACCAAATCACTGTTGTGAGTGAAAAAGTGAATTCCTGTGAATGAAGAAATCTACTCCAGTTAATACAACTGTTGATGTAACTTGTTCACATATTCACAGTTTGTTTTGCTGTATAATATTGGTCTTACAGAAGTAGAAATTTCTGTATACTCTGGTTTTAACTCTGTTCTGGCTTAGGTTTAACTCTGTTATGGCTTACTTTATGGTGGCATCAATCTGCCTTGAAGCTTCCAAGCTTTCCGTTTCCTCTGGCACCAGTCTAACCGAAAACTTATTCACAAATTGCAGTTGCTTCTCAAAGCTTTAAAAAAACAAGATATTTATAGATTTTTTGGTGTAGAGCATCCTCAAAATTTTCTGATTTCAGGGTTTGTGACACAGTTTGGATTAAGCACTAAAGACAAGAAATTTTGTTTGAAAATTTGCAGTTTACCACTTTGACATTTCAAACAGTGAAAATAATGTATCATGGATATCACTTAGGTTCCACTTCAAATCTGTTTGATTTGTTTCTCCCCTAGTTTGAACCAAGGCCTGTCTCTGCTAATAGCAAGTGATCACCTTGTGTTTTAAAAATACTGAAATATAGAGCATTTTCTAAACTCCTTGCAGAAGTGTTTATGTTTTTGTTATTCCTGCGCATAAACATCTGTCTTATTATTACAAAACATTGTATTGATAGTGGGCATTGTTTCGGTACTTGAACTCTGCACTGGGTGTTGCACGGTATACATGTTGTGTTCCTTTGGGCTTGCAATATTGAGATATCTCTAGACTTGATTGACAGTCACACTGGGTGGCACTGTCCAATTCAAGAGCATAACTAACCCTACCCAAGTGGCCTACTAACACTAATACTAACAGTGTGTGTGTATGTGTGTGATTGTGTCTGTTACTAACTTGTACTGCTGGCATATTTGTAGGTTCTAATATTAGAGTATGTTAGCTTTGTTATGTGATCTCATACTAAAGCTGTAAGCTGAATAAAGCTATAGCATTCCATATTTGCATATGCAGTACATATGCATTACATTTGCCTGTGCAGTCAGAAATTGGACGCCTGTGATTCCATTAATATGTATGCATATGTGGTATGTATGCAGCAGCCAATGTGTTGCATTCCCTGTCATTAACATTCTTATGTGTTTTCAATTAATAAATGTACAGTGAGCAAACAAAATTTTGCTGCATATGCATATATACATATGCATATGTACTGCATACGCACAATGGAATCATTCTAGGAGAATTTAATATGACTGATTCCTAGCTGCATTTGCATACATAATGCATACCTAGTAGTACTGCATATGAATATATTGAATATTACCTTTAGGCATGAAACGATGAGTGAAAGTAGCAGACTACATTTCAGTATAAATACTAACACCTTTATACTCAGATTGTATACTAACTTAGACAGCAGAGTTCTACATTGATAGCATCTTTTGGAGCATGACATGTATTTTAGGAAAAATGCTTGTTTTCTGCTTTGTATTGGTGTGTTTACTAACCTCCAAATATCATTTAGATTTCAATGCATATCATGAGGAAAAATATTATTTTATAATTAATTGTCTTTTAATCATTCTCTTCCCTTTTTCATGGAGGTTAACCATTGGATTTAATTAGTCTGACCTTGACAACAATATTTTTCCAAATTAATTTTTATTTTTGTAATGCATACTTATTTTAAATATATATATATGTGTGTGTGTGTGTGTGTGTGTGTGTGTACTTTACCAGCAAATGTACAACTTAAATATTTATAAAATTTGTCTGTGAATTTGCTACTTATTTGATCAAATTTACTTTTAGTTTAGACACATTTAAGGTTCCTGGATTTTATCCTCTACTTTCTGTCATTTATGCGTACAGTGACATACAGAATCAGACAAAACTAAATATGGGTAGTAGGTCTTTATGCCAGATCTTCTAAACTCTTAAGGCCTCTAGCTGAATGGCATACAGTCTCTCTACCTAATCCTCTGCTAATCCATGGTCAATAGGAACATGTGGTCTCTGCAAAGAATCTTCTACAAGAAAATAGGAACATAAGAGTCTCACAAACAAATCTTCTCCTTGACCATGTACTAAATTCCTTCTAGACTAAGAAGAATGAGAACATTAGGTCTCTGTACCAAATCCTCCGCAAGACCATGGACAATGGGAACATAGTTTCTGTACTAAATCCTCGACTAGACTAAGGACAATGAGAACATACTGTTTCTCTACCATATCTTCCTTTAGACCATAGGCAATGGGAATATACAGTCTCACTATCAATTCTTCTCCTGGACCATTGACACTGGGAATATATGGTCTCTCTACCAAGTCCTCTGCTTGACCAATGACAGTGGGAAAAAGTCTCTGTGTTAAATTTGATTTAGACTAATCACCATGGGATCATCAATTCTCTATAGCAAATTTTCTGCTAGATGATGGGAAATGGGAATATAAGGTGTGTAAGGAGAGAGGTGGTGTAATTTTTAGGTTGCTGAACTTGTGACTGCCAGCTTAAGGTTGTAGGTTCAAGTCCTGATCAGACCCCTTCCATGCTAAGACTCCTGTCCAAAGCATGTAGTGAGTTACAACAAGGGTGTAATTTCTCTACCCAAGAGTGATTTGGAGATGTGTGGCAGGAATAGAATGAATAACACAATACTGCCTTTTTGGCAACATGGGTTAAAATTGTATATATCTTCAAGGAGCCCAGATAAGATACAAAAGTGAAAAGACCTGAAAAACCAGGAAGCCCGACATTATTAGTGATATAAGACCACAAACAGGCTCCATTTACCTTTTATTACCAAATCCTTTTCTAGAAGATGAATATCATGAACATAGTGTTTGTACCAATCCTCAAGTAGACTCAGGACAACTGGAACACAGAAGTTTAGTACAAAATCCTCCACCAGATGGTGGATATTGGGAACATTAATTCCCTGTTCCAAATCCTCTGCTAACTTGAAAATGAGAACATAAGGTCTCTGTTCCAAATCCTCTGCTAAACGATTGAAAATGAGAACATAAGGTCTCTGTTCCAAATCCTCTGCTAGACCATTGACAATGGGAACAAAAGATCCCTGTACCAAATCCTCTGCTAGACCATTGACAATGGGAACAAAAGATCCCTGTAGCAAAATCTCTGCTAGACCACTGAAAATGAGAACATAATGTCTCTGTACCAAATCCTCTGCTAGATCATTGACAATGGGAACAAAAGATCCCTGTACCAAATCCTGTGCTAGACCATTGAAAATGAGAACATAAGGTCTCTGATCCACTCCTCTGCTAGACCATTGACAATGGGAACAAAAGATCCCTGTTCCAAATCCTCTGCTAGACCATTGAAAATGAGAACATAAGGTCTCTGTACCAAATCCTCTGCTAGACCATTGAAAATGGGAACATAAGGTCTCTGTTCTAAATCCTCTTCTAGACCATTAATATTGGTAACATAATGTTTAAATATAAGCATTTCATTCATGTTAGAAGAGGCAAATGACCATTTAATGTTTACTCTTTGTCAAATTGTTGGTAACAAGTGATGTATCCTCTTACATTTCTCAA
Organism: Sipunculus nudus; assembly: GCA_026874595.1. Taxonomy (NCBI): domain Eukaryota; kingdom Metazoa; phylum Annelida; class Sipuncula; order Golfingiida; family Sipunculidae; genus Sipunculus; species Sipunculus nudus. The sequence continues at coordinate 10,298,905 of CM049314.1, read as the reverse complement.
AATTTGTTAGACAAACCCCACCAAGATCAAGAAAAAGTAAGCAGAGATGTACATTCTCCACCTCAACAGGGCAAACAACATCTGCCATGTTCCAACACAAAAATACTAATTATAAAGAAAGAGTTCAGTATAACTTATCTGAGTGTAAGTTATTACAAACTGCTAAATTCTTGAAGTTACACAAGGCACAACTTAAGCTAAAACATAATTACATTGTGTAAATTAGTTACCATCTACATTCATTGACCCATTTGAATCTCTCTTTTGATCTTTCTCTCTCTCTTTCTTTTTTGTTCTCTTTTACTCTCTCATGTTCTCCCTCTCTCTCTCATTTTTATCTCTCTTTTTGGACCTTTCTCTGTCTTTATCTCTCTCTTTCTCTCTCTCTCTTTATCTCTCTCTCTCTCTTTATCTTTCTCTAAAGAGAGAGAGAGAAAGATCAACAGAGAGAGAGAGAACAAGAGAGAGAGAGGAAGATCAGTTACCTGATCTTGCACCAGCCTACCTGTCTGAACTCCTCACACAATACAAAACCATTAAGATCCTCAGATCTGGGAGTAGACATCTTCTAGTAAAACCACTATAATCTGAACATGGTGCACCTGTAATATGAAAAAGCTTACCACATGATTTACAAAATGCCATTACACACAGTTTAAATATTGGACTTAAGACATACCTATTTCAGAGATGCCTATGAGCTATAAGTTTTAAATATATTTATTGAATAAAGATCCAACAAGTGTTTATTAGTACATAACATTAGTTTCTTAACCTACTTTTTCTGGTACTTTTTATCACTATTTAGTCATATTTTAATTCATTTTATCTGAGACTTGCATATATTAATTTTTATGGGTTTAACTTTTATTATATCAGATTATTGTATTAGCACTTGTTTGCTGGATGACAGGGGCAGATCCAGGATTCAGGAAAAGGGGGGGGGGGGGGGTCCAACCCAGGAGGACTCATAAAATTTATAAAAAAAGGTCCCAGGTCTGGGAAAAGGGGGGGTCCAAGCCGTGAAATTTGGTCTGAAACCCATATAAAAAAGGTTGTGGCAACAGGAAAAGGGGGGGTCAGGACCCCCTGGACCCCCCTTAGATCCGCTTCTGGATGAACACTTCATAAATAAGCAATAATAATAAATAATAATAATAATGATAATATACAGGATGTCTACCAGGTGTGAATGCACAAACTAAACCCAGATGTTCTGTACTAACTTACTAATCCTGTACTAACTGCATGGTGTTAGACACTGCTGGTGGTGAGGGCGTGTGGTTTGGTGAGGAAGAGGGTAATGGAATCAACCTTTTTTTTGCAAAGACTGCAATATTTTACTGGGATATTCAGGATTTTATGATATACATAAATAGGAAACTTGAATCTGATTGAAGGGAAAGAGCTGGAATACCTGTAGCTCAGGTAAAATAGAGGTATATCAGGTAATACTACCTCACTGTACTACACCGTCATACTACAAATACAGGAGCAAATACAGGTAGCACACCATGAAATGTTGCAGGGTTGGAAACTGAATATTTTTCAGAAATTGTCAACCTAAGATGTAACAGGTTGGTTTAAATAAAATGTTAAACATTTTAGTGATATATTCTGTAACCGATAATTTGTAGAATAAAGAACAAGGTGAATCATTATTATGTATTATTATTATATTACATCATCATTATTAAGTTGTTAGCTTCATCTTAATTCTACATTAACAATAATAATAGTATATATGGATGGTATAGAGCATTTTAAATAACAAGGTACATGCCAGCCTTAGACACCAACAAATATTATCACAAAATTAAGTCACTTAGACCTTATTTTTGGCATTTAAGAATTTCTTTTAATCATCAAAAGCAGTGACAAAAATTGATTCACAAAATTTTGCTGATATTGAAATCTGTGACAGTGTGCATATGATGTTATTATATGATTACACACATATAACTAATGGCATGTAAATAATGTTGCAGGTAGCTATGTAACATGCATTGCATATGTTGTTATCATTATTTGTTGTCCAAAACCCCTGGTAGTATATACTTTGTGATGAATGGTAGTCATAATGACAATTTACTAACAAATTACTAATAATTAAAAGAAATTTACTTTTTGTTTAAATTTAGAAAATATACAGTTAGTTTTTCTCATTTAGTCAGTGTGTCTCACCCTTTAATTTGGTCAAAACACCAGATTAACATGAAGATTGTATTAGTATGTTAAACTGTGACCACCTACAGGACCAAGTGTACCCACACATATAAATTTGGTCAAAGGCCACAGGTGAACCTGGCTACCCTGTCATGAAGGAATGTCAGGAAAATTGTCACAAAAGAACTGTTGTATCACAATTTGGTATCAACCTATTCGTTTTTTCTTTTATTAGTTAATTTAACATTTAGTAGCGAATTATACCAGACTCTAAGATATTTAGGAAACCTAAATAATGTAATGTTAATAAAGAAAATGTATCATTTAACTCTAACCTTTGTAAGTTTCAGTTATACACATAGTTGTATGGTAGTCCTGACATGATTGACATGAGTCTTTCTTAACTTTTATATAATATGTAGACTTCAAATGATTGGTAATTTGGTAAAAAGATATCCTAAACTCTCAATATAGCATCCATAAATTGCATATATGAGCATATTCTGGTCTGATAAAGGGAGTTTTTAGCTGGTTTTGTGTACTCAATTACCACTACGAGTTTCAGTTACGGACTGTGCATGGATTGGGTACACTTCTCAGATGTCAGTATAATTATTTTATTTTTTATTAGTCAAAACTGACAAATTTTTCATGTATGATTTTTATCAGGATCATGCCCAGGTGATTTCTTGACCCACATGGCCAGTGCCAGCCAGTATTCCTCCCCAGAAACGGACCCCAAATTCCCGCTACCTTCTGACAGCAGCTCTGACCAGGGTATAACTATAAGAACCTTAGCACAGAATATACGAGAATAGCCACGAGTAGTACCCCTGAGCATGGAGCTTCCATTAGCCTGTAGGCACAGATGTGTACTTATTTATAGCACTGCCTTATTATACTTTATTTTACTGTATTATACAATTTTTTTTTACTTTTTTTCAGACTTTTAATGAGTAGATTTCTTAACTTACCCCCTCCGTCCCTCCCCCCCCCCCCATACTATTGCCAAGCAATCACTGGAAGCCTCCCCCTGAGGCCCGCATCCCGAGCGTTAATGGATAAATGTCTACAGAGTGTACAACCTTGGGAATAAGATCAAGGTGAAAAAAGTCAGGTACAAATCTGTTCCTTAGGCCTAATATTGTACCAGAATTTGAGGTTTGATAATCAGTAAAACTGATGATCTAGTACAGATTATGCAATAAGATCAACATTTTTTTTTAATTGAAAATGATGGGTCTAAGTAGGTCCATGCACAAATTATTTTTACCCAAATATGAATATAGAAATAAACTCATTAATCCCTATAAGGCTCCCCTACCTGTATTGGGGGAGGCTTTATAACTAGTAGTGATTTAAAAATCATCACGCATATTTGGGAACTTTATGAAACTGGGAGATATGCTTGACCATATCTTAAGCACAAGTGTCATGCACTTTTTTGTGCAGTCTTTTACTGTCCTGCAGTTGCTGAATTATTCTTCACCCATAGCTCCAACACTAGTAGCACTTTAACTCATTACACAAATATTTTTTTTGAGATTGAAGACAAACTGGTAATTGTATCTGTTAAACATGTCTTAAAGGAATATATTTGACGTAAATTTTTTCCATACTCTTTTAGGACCATTTTTTTTATTAAAGATTTGACATTTCTTAGTAAAATCCCAAGTGGTATCCCCTCATTTGCATATTTTATTAATTTTAAAGCTACAACAAAAGCTATGACCAGTGGCTTAGAATTACATTATTTGCTAACATTTCAAGAATATTGTCTCGATATTTCGATCTTCAGTTGCAGTTTTAGTACAAATGGATTTTTAGGAGAATCCATAAGTTCACTTGTTAGATTTTCTGACATTTTATAGGACAAGATAAAAGATAGATGCTTGTATGTGTCACTGGGATATGCCAAGTTTAGATAGATTTACATAATGTAGGGGAACTATTTATTTTTTGAGAAATTTTTATTTTTGATTTGACGTTGACCTCGCAAGCAAGCCTCAAAGGGACACACATATGTATGTTCTTTTCTGTGCTGAATTTTGTTTACTTTGTGAATGTTTGTTTTGTAGCTATATGCAGTATTAGTGTCCAATTGTTAGACGATGTTACAGGATCGCCGAGTCCGCACAAATATGTGTCGCCTCGTAGGTTACAAAGACAAGCTAGTATATACCAGCATCGACACATTACCAAACAGCATGCCATTTGTGAAACACCCCCAGATGAATCGCTTAATGTGCCCAACTTTCCAGGCGTCAGCCAATCAGGTAAGGCAAAAACTGGGCCAAAGGTCAAAGAGGTCATTGCATGCCTGAAATGAAGGCCTGTGTGCCTGGCATAGTAACTCAGCAACCATGCTGTGTTATAGACTATATGTGGAGCACGGAAAATGTTGTGTCGCATGAAAGTGTCACCAATGATGACATTAACTTGTATAAAAATAGTAATGAGATAGTATTATATTAATGATTTAGTAAAATGTAGACCTAACTTATGATTAACATGGCATTTATGACATTTGCTTTTATAAGATATTTTAAGAATATGAATTTATTGTATTACAGAGTTATTGACATTGTCATATGTTACCTGTATTTCAGTGGTGTACGATGACACAGCAGTACTGTCAATCAGATACTTGACTGCTGTCATTGACACAGCTTGTTAATACTTTTACGTCATATGGTTAAATTTGTTTTAGTCAAAATCTAATTATTTTCTATAACCATTTGATTTTTTTCTCTTTTCATAATGACATATTTATTAAATTAAATGCAATAAACTTGTAAATACAGTGTAAGTACTCATACGATTGATATATATTCTTTCAGCCTGTAGTGGTTTTGGTAACTCTTTTCACATGTGAATGATATAATAATCTCTCAAATTAATTATCATAATATTTTAATTCATATTTTTGTCAGTCTGTTGTAAATGTATTTGATCACTGCTGCAATTTGTTATATCAGTTTTATGTGTCTTCTTATGTGTGCAATTATTATCAGTGTCACAAAGCATATTTTCTTTCTGATTTTCTACAGAGGTCTATGATAGACTCAATATCACACCTTTTTATATTTTGGCAAAACACACAAACTATATTAGAAATAAAAATATGAAATATACATAATGTTTACTGGGTACATGAAATTTTAATGGCAGTACTGATATATTTTTTTAAATAGGTAAAAGTTATCACTGTTTAAAGAAAAGTGACTTTTACTCAATTAACCCATGTAGAATGTGCATTACTTGGATACATTTATTTATGCAAAAGAAAAAAGCAATTTTCTCAATTTTCTTAAGTAATAGAAGATTGATATATCTGTTGCTTCAAAAACTTAAATGTTGATTGAATCTTAAATTTTCTATTTAATTTTGTATCAGTTTAGTCTTGCATGTAGGAACAAAATTTGCACAAAACCAACATAACATTCAGGTGTGTAGTACCTGGTGCTCTATGTGTTTCATAACTTAGCTTCTCTATTCATTAGAAACACCAACCCCGACTGTGACCCAGGAGCCAACAGTAACACAGCCTGAGGTTGTTCCTGTCCCAGAGGGAGCCACCGGAGGGGTTGAGCTGGATCTCAACATGGACCCACGTATGCACCGGCTGCAGCGACAGGATGCCAAGAGTCGCAAAACGTTCAAAATAAAACGTCACCGGAGTACGATCAAGGGGAATGTGATGCGCAGCGCTACCGTCAAGGGGACCATGCAGGGGCGGCACAGCGTCAGTCGCACTTTCATCTCGCCGGAGGCCCCACTGGTGCCAGGGAGCCTGGAGCGCCTAGCAACACAGCCTGAGGAAGATGGCCCAGAGGGAGAATTCATGCCAGATGGCGCCACCAGTCTGCCTCCAGCTTCCTCCACTAGTGCAATGGCAACAATTGAAGCAGAGACCAAGGTATAACAATAATGAAGTATAAACAGTTCACTAATTCACAAAGTCTTTCACGAATGATATTAGGGCTGAAATGGGTACTTTAGTTCAAGTTTTGCTACCTGTTTAAGCTGTAAATGATATATCAAGTTTTAATGATAGATACTGATGATGTATAACTGAACCTCCCCCTAACTTTCTCCCGTAATCATCCATTGTGTCAATAAGAAGTCATTATTAGCCATTGTTCAGTCAGGTAATTGAGAGAATGTAGTAAAGTGAGCATAGTGATCTAGACCCTTTAGTGAGCACTGTGTTATCATAATTCAGCAGATAGCAGGGTATCCTTGGTGTATTCATTTTCAGCACAGCAAAAAAGAATGTATCTTTGATTATTATATTATGATTATAAATATATGTCTATAGCACTCATATCACTCAGAGAGCATGCTCTTATGTGCCATATATAAAACAATGGTAAGTATGAGTTTAAAATGGCACAGAGTGAATTTATAAGTAAATAAAAAGTGAGATTCTTACATGCAACTAAAATTTGAAAATTTGATTAATTAAATAAATTAATGCAGTAAGAATATAATTGAACCATTTCAAGCACAGTTCTTAAGATACACTCATTTATATACACTCCCCTCTTTTTTTTAAACAAAATTATTTCATGCGTGCATTTGCTTCCCAGGATTCCATTGTCACAGGCAAGAAGCGGTACATTCCGCGAGTAAGGTCACATGATGAGGAAACAACAGCATCAGCAGGTACAGCCAGGGGGCGCATTGCCAGACAAGGTGCTCGGCTTATGAGGTCAAGGTCACCATCTACCAGCCCAGTGCGTTACCAGACCTCTCCACCCATGTCTCCGTCAGGTCCTCAGGCGTACGTGGCCAAGTGTGACTCTGTGGAATCGTTAAGTAACGAGGAACAGGCTGCTCTGTTAAAAGACGATGACAAGACACGATCAGACAGCACCAGCAGTCTCATGCTGTACCTAGACGAGCTGGACATGCCTGACACCTGTGTGTAATCATGTGTAATACAGTGTATTAAATACTGTATTAAATACTGTTTTATTGTGCAATGTATCACTGTAATCATTTGTGTGTAAAACAGTGTAATAAAATAAAACAGCTGTAAAAATTGTAATATTACATTAACATAATAAATCACTGTAATCATTCGTGTGTAAAACAGTGTAATATTGTAAAACAACTGTGTAACATTTCATGTAGCACAGTTTACCACTGTAATCATTTGTGTGTAATACAGTGTAATAGTGTAAACCATCTTTGTAACATTACCTAAAACACATGGTTACATTTATTACATTTGAAACTTTAAATATCATTATTTGTAACAGTATAACACTCATTTTATGCATAATACAATGTAAACACAGTGTATAATACAGTATGATTAAGTGAACATTGTTATTTGGTGTAACACAGTAAAATATTTTGTATAACCTTGTGTTATACAATGTTACACTATACAATATCATGTATAATACACTGTAACAAGTGTTACAGTGTGTAGTACATCAGATTTTGTTTCATGAATGAATTCTTAAGAAACATTAATATTATATCAAGCATGTGGCATTTACAGCAAAATCATGATACCAAATGCATCATATGCATTCAGAAATAAGAATATTAAATTGTAAACTGCATTTCATACTTAAAGCCCTTAAATTCGTTAGACGTGTGTCCACCCAGTGTGGTAGTATAACATTCTGTTTAATACCTGCCTTGTCAAAAAAGTATTTAAATCCAATACACTTTAAAATTATACTACACACCGACAAGTGTTAGACTTGGCAAATAACAGCATTTATTCTTTGAAGAACAAATTATTCTAATGTATGTAATTCCATGAATTATCTGTATCCATCTTGTTTTATAGGGAACCTGTTGTCTATAATGGTCATCATGTGTGTATCTGTCATGTGTAATATATAAAATAGATATAAATTTATTAATTTTTAGCTCAGCTGACTATAAGTCATTTGAGTTATAGTCGTGGTCCATTGTCCGTCGTCCGTCTGTCTGTTGTGCCGTCCTTCCGTAAGACTAGCACGTTTCGACACCTTTGGACCTACGAATCTGAAATTCGGCACACAGTTAGATGTCCCCAAAATCTCCTACCATGCTGAAAATTTGGTCAATAGGACTTCATTCCTTCGAGATTTTAAGGAAAAACCTCAATTTTTTATTAGAAATCTATTTTCACACTTCAGGACTGCCTAATATCAAAACCACTCATCTGGTTTTCTTCATATTTACCATAAATATTCCTCTATATAGTTCCTATGTACATGCCAGAAATTAAGTCAGTTTTATTTAATTTAAAAAAGTTATAGGCCCAAACATAATGAACTTTGTAAAAAAAATCAGGAAAGATATTTGGTCACTTAAGAACAAAAGTGTAAAAGGAAGGGACTTTTTCTCAGTAATACAACTTTAATTAATCAAAATTTAATTGTATACCAAAAATTAGATCAAAATCTGTTAAACTTTTTTAAATATTGGCAAAAATATAAAATTTGTACCTTAAATTTTGCCCAAGTTTGACCATGGCACGTTTTTTTCCTGTAACTGCTGTGGATTTAATTTTCAAAGCATGTTTTTATTTGCATTTTAACTGTAAACACCAAAAATTTGAAACCAGTTGATCAAAAACTGTAGATTTTATTCAAGTTTTCAAGCACCATGTCACATATTGTGTACATCAAGCTAGTGTTATGCAGTCAGCTAGAGCTCAGCTCCCCAGCTTCAGCTCTAAGTTCCTTAAATTTGGCATACAGTTAGATGTCTCCAAAACCCCCTACCATGAAAAGAATTTGGTCACTAGGACTTAATTCCTTCGAGATATTAATGAAAAAATTCATTTTTCCATTAAAAACCCATTGTAACACTTTAAGACTGCCTAATATCAAAACCACTGATCTGACTTTGATCATATATAATATACATATTTTTCTATACATTCCCTATGCACATGCCAGAAATGATGTCAGTATTGCATAATTGTTTTAACTTATGGGCCCAAACATAATGCACTTTTTAAAAAATCAAGAAATATATTTACTCCCTTAACAAGAGGATTGCTGAAGCTAGAGATTTTTTGTCAGGGATGTAAAATTATTTAATCAAGATTCAATTGAATACCCAAAATTAGTTCTGAATTTTTCAAATTTTATAAGTTATTAGTATAAATATAAAATTAGTATCTTAAATTTTGCCCAACTTTGACCATGATACCTTTGTTTCCTGAGAGCACTGTTGATATAATTTTCATATCATGCACACATAAGGATTTCATCTTTGTAGTTTAGAAAGCTGAAAGAAATTGGCAAAATATTGTAGCTTTTATTAATGTTTTAATGAGACTATGTCAGACCCAGGTTAGCTAGCCCCTCTTCAGTCACCTGTATGTTGACCTTGTTGACCTATCATCATATGATGCACGCTTGAGGCGAGACATACACTGGGGCAGCCAGGCAGCTAATGCCCAGCCACAGCTGATCAAGGTGTCCAACCCAACTCATCTAATAGTTGTTTTGAAAAACAACATAACAATAAACAATAAATTAATATATTTATATTGGTTTTTCATAACAAATTAAAGAAAAATTAATAGAAAGGAATTTGTTAGTTGATGAGTAACAGAAAATTAACTTGCAGTTACTGATGATGTAAGAATCTTGTATGGATGGATAGAATGTTAATGTCAGTGTTATTCCAAATAACACCATGCAGTCACCTATGGTATTTTTCAGTTCAATTTTAATGATAAAAAAATAAATCATATTATTCATTACTAATCATTAGGGATCATATGAAGGAAATTAATGATAGACAAAGATGCAGTTGATAATCTTAATCTAGATTCCTACTGTGTCTAGTGTGTAGATTGATGTGAAAGTAGTCCAAAGTGAATATATTCATTTTTTTAAATATAAATAAAAGCCATAAAACCAGGTACTTATGATCATTATTTAAATTTGTGAATTTTGTATATTCTGGATTCTCAACATCATTGTTTGGCTAAAACTGAATAAATACTAGAAATGGTAAAGCGAATGCTTTGCAAATGTATTTGAATATGAATATGAATATGTACTGCATTAAAAAATTTTTTTGCATAAGAATGGGAATTCAGGTAAAAATGAAAGTATTTGAATACCAGTGCAGATACTTTCAAAATGTATTCATGAATGCATTCATTGTTATATATTCTATAATATTATTTTAATAATCATTTCCATTATATTTTATTTGAAAAAATCATATGATTTTCTTATTTTTTTTAATAAAAATTATATTGGCACAATATGTTATTAAATTTTAATAAATAGTTAAACTCTTTTATTAGATGTGCTGCTTATAAGTTATATGGCCAAGTCAAAATCTGTGTGACAAAAGCTCTCCATTTGTTAATAAAATAAATGAAATCAATCCTCTTCCTTGTCTCCAAAGATACTATCAAAATCATACATAAGCTAAACACCAACAACTCATAATAAAGCTTATGTTTATTACCACACAAAACCAGCATGTGCCTCATTCCCAAATCATATTTTTTATCATATATAACAGCTGAGCGCCGTGACCCATGGGTCCCTTGTTTTTCATAACAGTAAAAGATTTTAGAACAGTTCTTCAGATACTTTCAATAATCATGACATATAACGTACATTTAATACTGATGTATGTAACATGTTCACAGATGACATGCTTTTTACAAGAGTTAGGTTAAAGGGGCCTAAAACCTTAACGTGTGGTAATATTGTACATTGTGAACTTAATTCAGTGTACAACCCTTGCCATTTTTGTCTGTTGGTGAAATAGATTTTTGCAATTATTCATATACGTATTGAAAAAGCTGACAGCTTTCCATACATGCAGTCAGCCCATTGTCACTTGCCATCCAGGATACTGCAAAGTAGAATGATATTGTGAACATTGTAATTTGTATTGTACATTATCAGGATAAATTTTTATATGTTAGATTTTAGAAATTACATATATATATAAGGAAGGCAGACCTGCTAAGCTGCATAATGACTATATATATATATATATATATATATATATATATATATATATATATATGTTTTGAAGAATGAATTGAACTAAGTTTTTTTCAGACATTTTATTACTAATTAGTTTCATACCACATGCTAAGAGTGTGTGGCACTCTTCAAAAGGATGTAGCCTGATAGTGTCCGTTGCTGTTAATCTCTGTTATGGGTATCTTTGTTATAGTAACTTCACTGGGGTCAAGGTCAGCTGTACATTGCCATTTATCTATGTTTAGGGCTGGCTTCTGGTATGTCAGTGAGTCCAAGTGGATATATATGTATATATATATAGTGATATAGACATGTCTTAGTAAGTATGATTATAATATATTATTGAATATACTGATACTGTTTGAATCAAGTAGCAAGTTAAGGTTGTATGTACATACATATTTATTAATATTATATGATATAAATTCATGTGTAAATGAAAATTGAGGAAAAGCTACCCCTGATATTTTATGAAATAAGAACATGTATATATAACAGACATAGGATACCTAAATGCACTTTGATGTGTTGCTTCCTTGGAGCTCCACAGGTTGGTTTAAAGGTTAAATTAAAAAATTCTGTGTGTGTATATATATATATATATATATATATATATTATAATTTTATGTTCTAGTCATTTAATTGTATTTTTACATCCTCATATTTATTTATCAATATTTCTAGCTCAAGCTAGCTAGGTACGCTGCACTTTCACATGCTGGTCAAGTTATGTTGTATTAAGTCAGTTTGTTAACATCGATACTGTATTGTGTTTCCATTGTGCAACTGGTCATTGGATTGTGCACTGTAACTGGTGATGTCTGTCAGGTAATGTTGCTATTACCATGGCAGCCATGTTATCTTTTGCCTCTCACTATTGGCTTCCTATATATTATAGTCTATATAAAGATTTGCCACATATTGTTAAGTCTCATAATGTTATTTAAATCAGTGCCAAAATATACTCATTAATGTCAGATATATTAATGTTATGCTACGTACCTACAGAACCATCTTTGGCTGTATCCGCACTAGCAAATAATCCAGACGGTGAATTGCTTTACTCTGTCCGCAAGAGACCACTAAACGCATCAGTTCAGTTTACTGTAATCCACTTGGAAGGCAGTGTACAGTTGTCCAGCTCACTTTAGTCTGGTTTACAGTAAACCAGTTCCTGCTGTGTACAGGAAAATCCATTGGTGTATGTGTGGGGCCAGTTTTACTACCATTTAGCAAACCGGTATTCCTTCCCTCAAAACATCACTTTTAGCAGCATAGTTAATCAAACAAGTGTGGACAGTAAAATCATGTTTTATTGAACTGATTAAGACATTTGTAAAGCCAACTATAATTGTGGATATTATAGACTAAAGTAAACTAGTTTAGTATAATCCAATTCAGATATGGATCAAGTGCGGATATGGCCTCAGGTGGCCACTGAATGGTACAGGCTTTCTGCATGCACATGTCACTATTGTCACATCTCACAATTACTTCATTATTAATGGTTTTCCATTCCCTTTTATACATGCATGAAGAAATATGGAAATATTTAAGCAGATCAATAAAATAATCTCACTGATATAAAAACATTTATTCCATCAATAATGCTTTGTAAACTGTTTATATTTGTGTTGAATCAATGCATCTACTCAAATATGTAGTTTACACTTGTAAATCCATTGTAAATGTCTAGTCTGCTGCATGAAACAAATGTGAACTGGTTTTGATATGTAAATTTATAATGTACATTTAGGTGAAATACCTGGTGAGGCATTGAAAACGGAGGACACGGTAAAACACTGGTTGTATTGGCTGAGCACAATGAAGATATTTTTGTGATGTAGCTTAGTATTTTCAGTATCTCTTTGAAAATCAAACAGTTCCATGTTTTCAGGTCCCCTGCCTTCAGTGCCGTGAGAATTTCAATTTGTTTCAGTTATTCATATATTCATATTTATGTGCATTAATACTGGGAACTAACACTAATTATGGTGTAAGTTACAAAGGACACAGGTTTTATTCTATTTGTGTATTCATGTCTTCAGATATTTTGTGTAATACAAATGAATCTCACTTAATTATATATTCCAGCTTCTGTTATTCAATGTATTATAATAATATTCAGTGTGTTCATGTACACAAGCTTCAGTTACTTTGTGAAATGAATCTCAAATAGCAATCTCTTTATTTATCTTCTACACAAGGCACACACATTTAATTATATTCCTATACATTTGTAGTTTAAATTATTCATCTACCTAGTGAAGCACAAGACACTTATTATTCCAGTTTTACTTGATCTTTATTGTTACTCATCCTTCCATCAGATGCTTTTTCTACTCAAAATGAACCTTTCAGACACAGTGGCCAGGGTCAAGTTTGGCCTTGCTATATGTAGCACTAAAAGTTGTGTGAAACACATTAACTGTGTGACCGGTAGTCCAGTTTTGGCATGACAAGCAACACAAGTCATAATAAATACTACATACAAAATCCTCTTGACATCTAACCATGCAGACACCATACAGTGCAGTTACTTAGCCATGCAGGCATTTTACTAACCTTGCAAGCACATACACTTTCTAAACCATTCACCAGGTGAACTACCTTTCAGACACTGCACACCTGTCAGGGGCTTTTATGACCTTGTGATGCAGTCTTTCCTTTCAATTTTGTCTATTGAAATTGGTCTGTATAAGTGTTATATTTACACCTAATGTTACCTTTTCTAGTTGTGACAGTCAGTATTGGGTTATGAACCACAGGGGTCAAATGTTGTGGCTACTAGTCAGCTGTCAGTGTGTGCTTGTAATATTTGTGACAGTAACATTGTTAGGTTGGTGCTGTGTATGCGAGGAGGCTGATAGTGTACTTTAGAGGTGATACGCTGGGTCTGGCCAGTCTGAACCAAGGGACTGATCCTGTTGATGCCAGTGACCAACTTGAAGTTTTCAAAGATGTGCTGAACTTCAGTATAGGTCAGGGATTTAATTAGGGAATTGTCTATGTGTGGGCAAAAGATCCATGCAGTGCAGGTATACTTTATGAAGAAACAAGGCATTTAGTGTGTGTGGGGGGGGGGGGGGGATAGGGGTACTGCTTTTATTAACCTTGACATCAAAGCACTCTTTTCCATGTAAAACACTTATAATATTGACTAGGTTACATGAATAACTATAATACACGACTTTGGTTGTGATCTGGTCCCTTGTTGGTAGAGAGGCAAAGTTGCTTGGCAACAATTAAAGCTGTCAGTCAGAGGATATTGAGCTAGTACATGATTTGTTTTTGTATGATAAGAAGAAAGTGCTTTGAGAAATGTTTTATTTCACATATAAATGCATGTAACTGAACTTGTTATATAGTAATACCTCAGATAAATTTGTCTTTCTTCATAATAAGTACCACCTGTAAATTACTTTAAGAATTTGTGTGATATTTATTGATTTTACAGCACACAGAGTTGGTGTATTTTAGGGTAGGCATTTTTCATGGAGACCATGTTTGATAGTTTGATTTTGATAGAGTGTATGTTACAATTTTGATGGTTTCAGTAAACACAGATTTTGATTATCATAAGACACAGTGAATATGATTATAGCAAGGAGAATTGCATATTTGACTATAACACGAAGTACAGATATGAGGTTTTTTTGGTATTGTATTTTAACTAGAAAGTTTTTAAGACATGAAGTTAGGAGAAATTGTTTATATTGATGTTAAGCTTACAAAGGTGATTACATAACTCTCTTGAAATATTGTCTTTACAATATGGTAAAGATTAATGTTACATGATAAATGTTTGAGGATGTGTGTGTTTGATGGCATGTGGGTTGTTTCTATGGTAAAACTGGTATCTTCACTAGTTTGTGTTGAGGGTTCACAAGGTTTTGTAGGTATGTACTGGTTATGATCAGGGAATCACGTTATGTAGTTTGTTATGCATTGCTTACGAATCAATTATTTATTTTTTACAAACTTTGTATGATAATTCTAGACCAGAAGCACCTTTGGGTGATTTCTCCATTGAACATTTTATAGGACTACACTTTATTAATAGAATAGTTTCACTGATTGCACTTTTTTGTGCATGACCATCAACTTCACTGCGCGACTGTAAATACGTAAAAAATCTTGTCGATTTGCATTGGATATAATTAGGTGTTGCTTATGCGGTTGACAAAGAAAAATGGTAACGCATTCACAAGTATGTACACTTGTATAAACACTGTCACTAGCTGCATTGCTTAAGGTGTAGATTTTTATAGATTAACAAGTGTTACATGTTATGGTAATAATAATAGAATTTTGAAAATGAAAATCTGGTTATGAATATGTGAACCACCCTGATAAATCATAAAATATATCAAATGTGGTTGGTGTGGTCATCACAGACTTGTTGATATGATTTTGATAGTTTTGATAGTTAAATGTTTATCAATTTACTAAAATTAGTATTTAGTACCAGTTCTGCAGTTTATTTTATCACTAACAAAGAAACAAAGCTAGATGAGGAGGAATGTTAAGATGCATTGTGCAGAATGTTATGTTTTAGTGTGTCACGTTAGGTTTTAGAGAGGCCACTGCTGATCAGGTGTTTGGGGTACTTATATACTTGATCTGTTGAATACATGCTATGCTTGTGATACAGAGTTGGTCTGGGGATGGACTACTTATAGAGTATTTTATGAAGTTAATGTTGTGATGTCATCCCGCCACTCTTTAACAGCATTGTTATGAATAAACATGTAAGTTATAAATCATTGTTCATAATTACTTGTTTGTTCAGTAGAACAAGCCATACATACAGACTCACAAATGTACTTTCATGGCTGCTGGAATCAACTTGTAAAGTAAAGAGATGACTCCTGTACTTATCAAATTTATAAACAGTTGCATTATAAAGTGTTTCCCCAAATGTAATGTATGATTAAAATTCCTTTAAAGATAATTTTGTCAGTAATAAAGACACAGACATTATTTTGTGAAAGTTTACCAAGACTGGGAGATGACAATATTAATGATAAACATAACAGGATCATTACATCTGCAGTGGGGTATAACACTTGCCCCCATCCCCAGCATGTGGGTATTTCATTTGGGATGAACCAAGGCACACACTAACCTCCCCGGACCCTGCACTTTTGTTGCCTTTTACACAGAGAAAACTATGGACAGACTCATCATTAGTCACACATGTGAAAGTTTACCAAGACTGGGAGATGACAATATTAATGATAAACATTACTGGATCATTATATCTACAGTGGGGGAGAACACTTGCCCCCATCCCCAGCATGTGGGTATTTCATCTGGGATCATTGAACCAAGGCACACACTAACCTCCCCCGACCCTGCACTTTTGGTGCCTTTTACACAGAGAAAACTATGGACAGACTCATCATTAGTCACACATCTGGTGCTTCACCAATAAAATAAACTTTACTTGAATGGAAGTAAGGCTGCTCCTTTGTGCTCACACAGGGTTGCAAACAGTTTTGAAAAAAAAGTCACTGACTCTTCCCTGACTTTCAGCTAGTTTTCAAGGCTAAACCAACAGACCAAATTTGAATTCAGTCTCAAAAATGTCATTTTACAGCTAACCCCCCACAATTCCTTATTTGAAAAAAATTACAAAATACAATGTTTTTACAATATTTACAACAAATACAGTGTTGACAAAATTTGAGGGATAAGTATTTTATAAAATAGTCACAAATTTTGTTCAAAACCGATATGAAATTCTGTTTAATGCTGCGCTGAATCAGAAAAACAAACTAGATATTTCTAGGTATCCCCAGACAATTAATCCCGCCCCCCCCCCTTTAAGAATAGGCCCCCTATCTTCAGCAACAATTAATATCAGACCACACTCATAGAAAAGGTCATTCTCATAGAAAAGGTCATGATCCAAATTTCAATATACATCATCCCCTAACCCATGTCTATGTATATGCAAGAAATCTGTCCATTAGTTTTTGACTTATAATGCTCACAATACTGTGAAGTGGCAATGATGGGGTATTAAACGGCACGAAAACAAGTAAAAGAATAACAGGTGGCACCACCTGTTTCCCGTACATGACAACACTATCCAAGATCTTCGTTCAAGTTGATTTTTGGACCAATCAATGCATCCCTTATTGAGAAATTAATGATTTTGTGTGATTTTCACCATATATGGCAATATTCAAGGTCAAAGCCACTCATTGGAAAGGTCATGACCCCTATTGAAATAAACATTATCCTATAACCCATATCCATGTATATGCATAATATGAAAGAAATTTGTCTATCAGTTTTTGACTTATAATGCTCACAGTACTGATAAATGGCAATGATGGGGTATTAAACGGCACAAAACAAGTAAAAGAATAACAGGTGGTGCCACCTGTTTCCGGTACATGACAATACTTTCCAAAATCTTCGAACATGTTGATTTTTGGACCAATGCATGCATCCCTTATTGAGATATTAATGATTTTGTGTAATTTTCACCCCCCCCCCCCCCCCCCCCGAATGCTGGCAACCCTGTCACATGACACTTTACAGAGTTAACATGAGCAATAAGGTATCAATAACTTGCATGCAAATCTTTATCACTGTTCCATCAATTCTATGATGTAAATTTTCAATTTTATGACTCAATATACCAAAATTGTTCCTTTCAGAGTGTATTGGCTTCAAAACTGTAACATCAGTTCTCTTATAATAGCCCTTCATATATAGCAGCCGATGGTATCTCCACAATAGGCATGGCATTGGTGGATGGATATTTTAATTTTTCATTCCATTCAGAATGTCAACAAACAATTGATGATCATGTTTATGACGATTTATCTCCCTTTAAGCCTGCAGAGCACTCACCCTGGTTGGAGGACTAACTCTGAAAAATCTCACCACTACTCACAAATCTCACCGCTCCTCTCAAATCTCACCACTCCTCTCAAATATCACTGATGCACCCCTCCTCTCAAATCTCACCACTCCTCTCAAATATCACCACTCCTCTCCCAAGATTGAAACTGGACATCCCCCAGATTTGAGCCCTGTGCTCTTCCTTAGACCACAGTAATTGGTAGTTTAGATCTTGGTTTAATATACAGTATTTCTTGCTTCATCTGATCATGACAATAAAATCCATCGCTTCAAACATTTATTTTGAAAAGATTACACCGGGTAAATAATCACCGATACCTGTGTACAGTCCAATTAGTATGGGCAAGATCAGGTGCCCATTTATAGGATGCCTACCAGAATATCAACATAGTGTTAAGGTTACACAGTGAGAAAGCATCTGAAATGATAACCAACTAAACCACAGCAGCTAAAATTAACACATCCTCACCTCGTTAAACTAGCTTTAATTTACATTTCATTATCTACCAGTTTTATTATTCTATGTCATTTTCATCATGGCATGAATCAACGAAAAATCGGTTCAAACTTGATTCTTCCAGTCATCTAACTGACAACAAGTCTTTCTACCCACATAGTCCTTTTATATCATGTGACTTCTACCTCATGTGACTTTTTAAAACTGAATCAAATGAACTGTAACAGAACTGGTTAATTCAGCTGACATTTGGCTGGATTATCAATCTGACATATCAAAATACATGTAGTTTAATATTAAGCCTAGCTTCTGGCAAAATACAGCTTCTTGTAGAAATCAACTTAACTGACCAGACAAATTTATGCACACAAACCACAATATATTATCCCAACTAACATAGGGTGGACACTGAAACATAACATGTGAAGGCTTAGTCAGGTGTTTGGCACTTACCCTAACGGAGACAGTTCAGGGTACCCATTACTTCATAATCATTACAGGGAAAGAACAAGACAAAGGTAATGAAAAATTAACCAATACGTTAAATATGGCTTTGTTAATACAACAAAATTTTCAATACCTCGTCCATATAAAGAAAAGCAGTTACAAATCTGTATTGGCAAATCACGACAGAACATTTGTGTAATCTTACAAAGGTAGATACCAATACCAGTAACATAAATTTCTGCCTTTATTTCATGTAGCTTGAATTGAAAGGTTAAATTGTAATCACAATTAACAATCAAATGATTCCTTTTCACGTGCTGAGAAAACTTAAAAAGTCCAAATTTTGAGGATTCAAATAAAGTATGATATAAGTTTTGTTCCTATTATGCTTTCTGTGAAGACCCTTTTCCTTTTCTAATTCCTGATAAAAGTGTACAAACCAAAGTGGTTCGGTACACTGTGTCTTAGGTTAAAAGGACAGTTGAGGTGACGAACATGATATGTTTATCTTTAACTGTACAATATTACCCTCATTAACAATCTCTACCCATATGCGGCCTAGCTAGGTGCTATTGTAAATTTACAATGAAAGGTACCATAATTTACAATCAGTGCCACCTTGTGTTGAAAATTTGAAATTTTGACAATATATTTCATTGGTGCTTCCATAAGTGGAATATCATACTACCTTCTGCCTTGTATACAATTCTTTAACAAGTATATTAAAGGCAATTTTCTAGTTTGAACATCTCCCCATGGATAATTTGTTTCACCAAAATGATCACTAGGTGGCACTGACTATTCATCAAGGTATGTTTTACTGTAATTTACCATCAGCTGTATCCTGCACCATTTGGACTGACCAGTTATATGGCCAATACCACACCTTACATTCATACATAATAAACTTCTACTTTAGCCCTACTTATTCGGTCAAATTACTGAGATGACTTGACGGACTATGATTGTCAAAACTTGTTGTCTATAGACCTGGACAACTGTATTTTACTCCTATGGTCAAATGAAGACTGTAACACTACACCTTGCCTTAAAACCCTCATTGGCATCTCAGTCAACATCAAAATGTTATAGTCCGTTTCATCCCCTCATGTCCACCTGTTTTTTGCAATGAAAATTTTTATTAGGTACATTTCAAGGGAAACAATTATAGTGTAGAGGAGAGGATTATAGAACCTAATTTTCAACTGGGTAACTAAATTCCTACCTTATGCCATATTTGAGTAACAGAATTTTCTGAAAATATGAGAAATCAGTCTACATTTTACAACATATCAGACCCACTTATGGCGGTCAAGGTCATTGGTCATATGCAAAAACAGCCTCAACTGACAGCTACTGATTGGATGATCTCATGTAAACACTCTAAAAAATATAACCAGCTAAAACAAAGATGGCTGCTTATGGAGGGACGCACAATATCTGCCAGATCATGATAAAGAGACTAAAATGTTGTGAAACATGAACAGGGGATTTATTGTAAAATTCTTAACTGCCATGTTAGGTTGTCACTTTCATATTTTGTTTACTTGGAAAATATTGAAAAATATAAACTTTTAAGTAAATTATCTACAAAAAACAGGTGGACAGCAGGTGGTGAAACCGACTATAATACAGTAAATCTGACAAACATCACAAGTACACTTAATATCAAGAGTTCATTATGTATTTAGTATGCCAGGTAACTTGAGTTATCTGCCTTCACATGCAGATTTTAATAGATTTAGTCAGCTGGATACAAAATTACACCTGAAATTAATGTACTTGGATATACATGTCCTGTAAAACCTCATTGTGTTGAACTCGCTAATGTCAAATACCCCACTTATGTAGAAGTTACAGACTATATATTCCGGACAACTCTAGTTAAATTATAACCAAATAAAACCTGCTTGTGTTGAACCTTGGGATGTGACAAAGTTTTCTGAGGGTCCCTTCGACTTCGACACAACGAGGTTTCACTTTATTTAACAATTACCTCACAAATTACCTAAAATTTAATGTACAACACACTGCTCCACACGTTTCTCACATTATCTGCAATAGAATGTAACCCCTCGTCCTAACTGTTAGCAGATGAGTAATCTACAACTCAGAGGTTACTCTAGGGTAAATCTGTGCTGTTAACAATGTATACCATTACATTTCTCTGATCACAAAAGTTTTTGCATTTCTGTGATATAATTAAGAGATAAGTAGGTGTATTAGCTTCATAATACGGTACTTTCATTTCACGGAAAAACTTGTTCAAAGTTCTGAAATAATACTCATTAACAGTTGAATATAAACCACAAACATTTATTTTATTGCATGAATCAAAACTAGAAGATCATGTCTCCTTGTAATATTCTTTTGAATTTCTGGACAATTTTTAACTGTTGACATTCATGTGACCTATGTACAAACCCTGTACTATTCCAAAAAATTATTAACAAGCCTGCTTTATTGTTATTGTTAACCACAGAAACCTGTCACTGTAGATACAAGTTGCCATGGGAACTCAGTAAATCTGTAGAATGGAGAAATCCTACAATGGTTGCAGAGAGAAAACTGTAGAAATTTGTTACATGCTTGTTGTTCCTTATAACTAACTGTCTTCTAAACTTTTTTCCAAACTGATGTAACCATGGCAACAATGGAATGCTGACCACTTAATTTTGGATGGTGATGCGGCTCACATATTCATGGGAAGTATTAAACAGCATAGATGAACACATGGATTCATTCAAAATATGTGGCACATGGCACTTGTACATCCAGCAGAAAACTAGTTAAAAAGAATAAACACTCTTGATGAAAAATGTAATGTATATTAAGCTAAAATGATTTTCGGCAATTTGAATACAAGCAAATGTCATGAAGCTGATCGTAACTTACAGATCTTTTTATTCATGTAGATGACTTTTAAGTTGTGACCACCTTGAGGGTTATCACAGAAGAAATAATGGCAAAGGGTGTGCCTTAGCACCCCATGAGTGTTCATCCAGTCTTTGGGATTGTATTTTAATTTCATCATTACAGTAACGCTGATTTGTCCTTGACCTTTAGTTATGCTGACTCACTCTCATGACTTCTGACCTTGCTTATTTGACCATTCTTCATATCCACCGGGGTAATGCCGTGCCCTGAAATAAGGTCAAGGTTACAAGTGAAAACATCATAAGGAGCATTGCTTAACTTCTCACACTAAAAACTGGCAAAATTATATTGTAATACTGGAAATACTGTTACGCAAGGAAAAGATATATCTATGAAAATTCAGGCTAAACTGTTTTTAACCAGCCCTAAACTCAATGAAAAAATGCATTATAACTAAACAATTATATCACAGACACGTAATATGATTTAAGTGCTGAATTTTTTTATTCTGATAGTCATGTGAATACTAATATTATATAAAAATCTGAAAAGCCCTTGGTCAGTCTTCTGGTTTTAAAGATAGTAAATGTTTTTGTAATTTAACCTTCTTCACATTAAACATTAAAAATACAATTTAACACTGCTCCTTTGATACAATGTTCTTGATTTTTTATACCAACAGTTTTAACTAGATGAAACCCCTTTATCTTTGCAAATCATTATAAATAAATGTTCACAGAAACTGTCACATATACAAGGATCATGATTTTGCTAATTTTTATGAAAGACTTACCTTTAACACATATATTAACTGTCTATATATGAATAAAAGTGGTTAAATAACTTGATCAGAAGACTTTACAATTTACTACCTGGAGGTAGCTCCCTGGGGATGCTACAGAGCCTACACATGGTTTTTAGGTCATTAGGGCCCGTCCGATGCAGATGGCACTTAATCCGGTACCCATTTGTAATGCTGGGTAGACATTAACACACTTGTATCTGACACCTTGCTTAAGGATATTAGCAAAGAAGTGAGAGGCTACAGGATTCATACCCATAACCCCTTGCTCTGCCTTTAATAATGTATAGAGTAATAAGCCAATCCTGTTCAATGTTTCTTCAAACCTGAATGTCATCACATTTCACTATATCTTACTCTGTAAATCCTAAAATCTTGGCCACATCCAAAGCAGCTGCACTCCTACTACCACTTTTGCAAAAAAATATGATTTCTGTGTTGTCTTCTGGAGCTGGACAGTTGTACAATGTTTCAAAAGCCTCTGGCGACATCTGGAGGACCCGAGGAACATCACCCACTGTACAATATCAACAACACAACACAGGTCACATCAATAAAGCTTTCAATACCACTTACCTTGAATGGTCATCTGGCTCCCTTTTCCTGTATCGCATCATGGTCTGTCACATGACCACCACTTCTTGTGATGCATCATTGTCTACCTGTCACATGACCACCATTTCATGTGATGCATCATGGTCTGTCACATGACCATCACTTCTTGTAATGCATCATGGTCTATCTGTCACATGACCAACACCTCTTTTGATGCAACAAGGTATATCTGTCACATGACCACTATTTTTTGTGATGCATCATGGTCTACCTGTCACATGACCACCATTTCTTGTGAATCATCCTTTTCTATCTGTCACATGACCTAATCTTACCTAAATGCATCGTCTTTAACTTGGCCACCATCTGCAAAATGGTCTTGAAGCTCATCACTCTCTGTTTAAAATGCTTATGAATTATTGTAATCATACCAGTCATCAGTTATAAAATGATCTAAATTAAGTCATGCTTACAGAGACAAAATTGTCTCCCCTGGTGCTGACTTAGAACACTGGCTTTTGGATCCAGGTCAAAGAAAACAGGTCAAGGTTAGTGCAGCAGGTCAAAATAAATTATTTAAAATCTCACAGGAAGGAAATGATGAATGATGTAGCTCAAGGTGATTTTATCTCATCCGGGCAGAATACTAGACACAAAAGATAACACAGGTATAGGGTGCAGAACGCAAATTTTTCTTTCCAGGTGCAAAAGCATATAGCATATAAGCATGTCATATTTTCAATGTGTTCAGAATCAGTGTTAACTGCCTTTAAGATCTGTTATTTTAATTTCCTTGCACTCAACGCCTAAAGATAATAACAGTGGCAAGAGTGCCACTATGCTCATTGCAGCTGAGCCATTGACTGGATTACAAAATAGATTAAAGTAAGAAAACTAGGCCAGTGTGAACATAAATTTAATCACATCAGAAGAAATTCACCAATGTGATATGGTGACAATGACATGCACACAGATTGGTGTACATGTTTAAACTGACAGTAGATTTAGTAACTATGTAGCACTGTGTGTAGTGATAACCTGTATGGCCTTGGGGGATCCTCACTGTTTGTGACGTGATAATCAGATTAGTATTTTGAGGCACTGGTAATGATTAATCAATGATAGCACATCCTCCCCTACAGGTACTTGTCCTAGTTTGAGTTATAAATATATAAAACAGAATATATAAGAAATAAAATGAGTGTTTAAGCACTCACCATTTGACAAGGGTTCTATATGAGACCCTTTTTCTGAACACAAATACCACATGGAACTAGAGGTTAGAAGCTCTAAACATGACTCCCTGATTTCTATGCACAAGAGTTCCTTTCTCCTGACATGTATTGTGTCCCTATACAAGCGATCTGGATATCTACATGCATTAATTATGGATCTCTAGATTCTACATACAAAAACTCTTGATCTCTACTGGATTTCTACAAGTCAAAAGAATTCCTGACCTCTACATACAAGGGTTATAAATAAGAACATAAAAATGATCTCTTTGAAAATTAAAAGGTTTCTCAATCTTTAAATGCAAAAAAAAATCTGGATCTCAGCATATGGGTTCTTGAACTCAAACCAGAAAAGTTCAATAGACTAATGGTCAGAGCATGCAAGATTTCTGGATCTCTTCATGCAACAGGTCTGGATCACAACATGCAAGGGTTTTGGTTTTCTCCATGCAATGATCTCTACATGCATGTGTTCTTGGTCTATGCATGCAATGATCTCTACAGGCATGAGTTCTGGGTCTCTGCATGCAATGATCTCTACAGGCAAGAGTTCTGGATCCCTTCATGCAAAGAGTTCTAGATCTCTACATGCAATGATATCTACATACATGAGATCTTGACCTGTACATGCAATGCCCTCTACATGCAAGATCTCTGGTTCTCTTCATGCAATGATATCTACATGCAAAGAATTCTAGATCTATACATGAAATGGTTTTTATATGAAACTTTTTTATATGCAAGAGGTCTGGATCTCTGCACACAGTTCTATATACACAACGGTTACAGACCCCTGCATAAAAAAAAGAGTTTAATCTTTACATTCATAGAGTTTTATATCTCCAAATGCAAGAGCGCCGAGTCTCTACATGAAACAGCTAATCCATGTAAAAACAGCACATTACGGTTCAAGGTGAATGTTGGGTTTGTAAAGGTCTGATATCCTAAATGATGCAAGATTCTTCTAATTTTTTTACACTTGTCCTCCATGGTCATTCAGGTCTTCAGTTCTTGCTGCTCTGGCCACTTAGGAGTGTACACCCTAAGCAGGCATAATAGGTGCAATGTGGTGGTTCCTTCTTCATTTTCCTTGCTCCCATGCTTGACCAGTACCCATGCACTCCTTGGTGCAGAGGGTGCACCCTTGTGATAAGACTTTACCCAGGAGTCTTAGCATGGAGCAGAGTACAAGCGGGAAGCAAATCTATAACCTTGCAGTCAAAAGTCTAGCATGCTTTCCAATTTACCACCACACTTCACAAACATATAGAGGCATTTCTAGCAGCAACATTACACATAAATGACATTAACAGAAAGAAAACTTAATAAATGATAAAGGCAGAAGTAAAGCAGAAATGCAAAGGTGACAATAACAATCAAAAGCAAAAGCAACACTGACAGCCCACAAGCAGGGGACGAAATCAAGAACATTAAATAAGCAGCCTGTGCAGGTTATTGCTGCAGAATTTAAGTAGCATACTATAAATATACAGACAGTCCACTAAAACACTGCTAATATAGCCATCTTCAGGACAAATCAAAGAAATTTTGTTAGTCTGTCTTATATTTATGTTCATTCTATTTATAAAATCAACGTTTATTTATAAAATTCAAGTGGGTTTTACAGTAACTGTATACAACTTCTTGACCTCTTTCTCAAACTAACTGCTGAAGTTTCCAGGTGATTGCCATAAAAAATGTTTGGATATGGTTAACTTTTTTTTATTGTCACTCAGATTAGAAACATTCTTATTTTAGAACATAGTGTCTTATAATCGATAGTTATCTTTGATAACTGAGTGCTTGAAACTTAAAGAAGAAAGACCAAATTTCGATAAAACTTGACGAGCACTTGATCGCAAACATATACTGCGCACGCATAAATTGTATCCCATCATGCGCCACGTACCTTTACATCCCGGGAGCTCCCATTTTCATTGCTCTGTTGATTTTTCATATTTTTATAATATTCCGAATGTCACAAACCTTGATGTGAGACGACCAGGTTTACGATGTGGAATCAAGACTGATCAGGACAAGATTTGGGGGTTTTAGCAGTGACTTACATTTTGTATCCCAGCTTGTGGGCTAATTCTAACGCTGCCGTGCTTTTGATCGGTCCTTTGCCAAAGAAGACCAGGTTGCGGTCATACTTGTTTGGGCGTGGGACTCCGTAATTTTCTGCAAACTTAATGTCATCCATCTTTAAAGCCTCCTTGACTTTGGTCACTAAAATACACAAGACAGCAGCAACATTACGTCTTTTTTCTATAAATACCTAAAATTAAATCATGTTACATGAATTTCCAGGATGAACATTTCTGCACATAATGTGAAACAGTCAGTGGCCTGTCCCAGGTTGGAGGTGTTCTCAGAGTCCTCTGTGATTCTTCCACCTCTACAAGCTTTTAAAGCCACATCTGAGCCTTGGAGAGTGTCTTGTTTTACTTATTGTAACTAGCTGTAAAATCCATGACTCCTGCCTGCCAGTGGTAAAATTAATAAATCTATATCATAATCAGTTATTCTTCTGGAGACAATATTGGTTTATATTAAATGGTTCCACTGTTATTATATACTATACTGTGACTAATCTATCAGCAAATGAGGCTAATACTGCTTGGAATAATACTCCTGTCATGAATTCATTGAAGTTCAAACTAGTATTAGACATTCCAGGGTGAAAATTACCTGACATTGTGATACATATAATAATAATTGCTTATGAAACTAGAATACAGGTAGTCGACAAGTGACTATGTGTATCCGCCGAAACCTGGGTGGGACAGGTGGAGTGAGGCATGGATTGAGTGGCAAGGGGAAATAGAGAGATGTGTGTTGCATATTAGCATGGATGTCTGCAGCTGAATTGAGTGGCAAGGGGAAATAGAGAGATGTGTGTTGCATATTAGCATGGATGTCTGCAGCTGAAATGTGTATTGAGGTGGCACCACCTGCCAAAAAATCTGGAATGTTATCCAGGTTGTATACAACTGTAAGATTTTAGGCAGATAAGTCAAACCACTGCCGAGATATGAGTGATTTTATCCCACAGCAGACAAACCGATGGACGCTGTCCAAAAAAGGTTGCAGGTGGCGCCACCAGTTTTGTGTATGATAAAGAGCTATGTGAGATCTATACACACGCAAAATTTTAGGGGAATATGTCAAACCAGATCTGAAATATAAGCCTGGATGTCTGCACACTATACGTGAAAGTAGGTGGTGCCACCTTCCATAAAATCAAGAAACCTATGTAGGATGAATGCACATGCAAAATTTCAGATGGATAAGTCCATTCACTTCAGAGATATGAGTGATTTTATCCCAAGGCAATGAACAGACAGACGCTGTGCAAAAATGGTTGCAGGTGGCGCCACCATTTTTGTTCATGTTATAAAGCTATCCAAGGGCTACATTTGTGCGTCATTTTTTTTTCCTGATTGGTCAAAAGAGTCCCAAGATATGTGGGTTAATGTGTCAAAACAGATGAACAGATGGATGCACTGGAGACAGGAAAGGTCAGAGGTCAACACAAAATATTTTGGCACCAGTTCACATGTGACCCGTTAATTGTGTAAAGTTTCGGAAAAATTTGTTCAATGGTGTCAGAGTTATATTCCAGAAATGAATGCAGCAGCAGCGGCGGAGCCCAGTCAAAAACATAGTATCGCAAAACTTTGTTTTGACGGATACAATTATACACAATATGATAGACGTAAGGTATACTGTCATGTAGATTTCAAGGTGATCTTTTTCTTTGCATTTTATGGAGATTTAATTAATCAATCAAATGACATGCTAACCCTTTCTTTTCAAATTTCTTCAGGAATATTTAAAAATTTAACATCTATCAAAACAAGTGACCCATGGGTCATGACGCTCAGCTGACTGGGAAGAGATTCGCAAATGGAAATTTTATCATCAGAATGGTAGTATATACCCATTCAACTGAAGCATCAAACAGATTAACCAACAGGCCAAAATTTAGTCTGTATTTTTATATCTCAAAAATAGAGAAAAAATATGTAAAAACTAGAATACAGGTAGGCTACAAGTGACTACGTGTATCCGCCAAAATCAGAGTAGGACAGGTTAAGTGAGGCATGGATTTTGGGTGATTAGAGTCAAAGGTCGAGGTCACAGGGCCCATCCATTCACAAACTAGTTTATGGATGATAATTCTGCATTGGCTAGACAGACTGGCTTCAAACTTGATTTATTAATGACCCAACACTTAAGTAAAAAACATTTTGCTTTTCAGGGTCCAGAGGTCAAAGGTGAAGGTCACAGGAGCCATATCTTTAAAATAAATAGAATACGGGTAGTCGACAAGCGACTACGTGTATCCGCCAAAATCAAAGTAGGACAGGTTAAGTGAGGCATGGATTGAGTGGCAAGGGGAAATAGTTACATGTGTTACATATTAGAATGGATGTCTGCCATGTAAACATGATTGTAGGTGGCGCCACCTGTTATTTGAACAAGAAACTATTCAAGATGTATACACATGCAAAATGTAAGGTTGAAAAGTCAAACCACTGCAGAGATATGAGTGATTTTATCCCACAGCAGACAAACAGATGGACGCTGTGCAAAAATGGCTACAGGCGGCGCCACCATTTTTTTGTTTGTTATAAAGCTATCCAAGGGCTATATTTGTGTACAAATTTTTTCCTGATTGGTCGAATGGTTCCCGAGATATGAGCTTGGATGTCTGCGGCGTGAAAGTGAATGTAGGTGGTGCCACCTGTTATAAAATCAAGAAAGCTATCCAGGATGTATACGCATGCCGAATTACAGGTAATTAGGTCAAAGCACTGCAGAGATATGAGTGATTTTAACCCAAGGCAGACAAACAGATGGACACTGTGCAAAAATGGGTGCAGGTGGCACCCCCATTTTAGTGTATGTTATAAAGCTATCCAAGGGCTACATTTGTGTAAAATTTTTTTCCTGATTGGTCGAATGGTTCCCGAGATATGAGCTTGGATGTCTGTGGCGTGAACGTGAATGTAGGTGGTGCCACCTGTTATAAAATCAAGAAAGCTATCTAGGATGTATACGCATGCCAAATTTCAGGTGAATTAGTCAAACCACAGCAGAGATATGAGTGATCTTAACCCAAGGCAGATGAACAGATGGACACTGTGCAAAAATGGGTGCAGGTGGCGCCACCATTTCTTGTGAATATTATAAAGCTATCCAAGGGCTACATTTGTGCATAATTCTTTTTCTGATCGGTCGAACGGTTCCTGAGATATGTGTGGAAACAGACGCACAAATGGACGCTGGGCAGAGAGGAAAGGTCAGAGGTCAAGGCCAATTGGTTAGTCACTAGTTCACAAGTGACCCAATAATTGGTGTAAGTTTCGGAAAAATCTGTCCAGTAGTCTCAGAGGAGTTCTCCTGAAACGAACGTGGCAGTGGTGGCAGCATATAATTAACACAAATATTCAAAATAAACTTGTAAATAAATGAGATTATTCTAACTTACACAGCAAATTTGTGGAGTTCAGAATAAATGAGATTATTCTAACTTGTAAACAATGGATATTTGTAGAGTTTGGAATTGATGAGATTATTCTTACTAACATGGGATATTTGTGCAGTTAGAATTGATGAGATTATTCTAACTTACACAGTAAATTTGTGGAGTTCAGAATATATGAGATTATTCTTACTTGTGAACATGGGATATTTGTGGAAAAGATGACATTATTCAAACTTTCAATGAGTTATTTGTGAAGTTTCGGATAAATGAGACTTTTCTTACTTACATGGGATATTTGTTGAGTTCGGGATTGTTCCGTTTTCCTGAATTTCTTTAGGTTCTCGCACATCAAACAGCTGTATATCATGACTTTCCAATAGGGCAAGTAACTCCATGTACGTCACCTCTGTTTTTTTCTTGTCATCACTATAAAACCTCTTCTGTACTGAAAAACAAAAATCATATGTACTCCACATTGCTATTAATTAACTGTATGTAGTTCATTAAAGCCTACCTTTTCTATAGATTTTATGTTTATTCTGGCTTACATATAAATAAATTTTAGGTAATTCCTGTTATGAAAAATTCTTTTAATGCTTCTGTGATGGACGATTGTTTATCTAAAAGCTTTTAGTAAACAGCAATGTTAACAAACAAAAAAACAAGGGACCCATGGGTCATGGCGCTCAGCTGATTGTGATTCGACTATAAATGTATCACCATTGTGATACTATATCGAGTCTATAAGCCTATAAGTCCAGCAGTTAAGAAAATAATTGTCAACTAGATGTGTCAGAACGACACGAATGCCCCCGCCTTGGGCAAATTAGAAACATTTGTAAAATTTGGAAAATTTTTTAAGTTCAGGAGGTGTCGTATGGTCAAAAGTAGGTCAACAAGGGCAAAATGCAAAATCGATCTGTAACGGGTCATTATCAAGCAACATACCAAAAATTTTGCCAGTATATGCAGGCATTGTGAAAAAAAGTCCATACATGTGCATTTTCCATAAAAATTTCTGTCTTTCATGAAATTTTCTATGTTTAGGATCCGTAAAACAATCAAAAGTAGGTCAACCAGGATGAAACGCAAACTCGATCTGTAACTGTCATTATCTGCCCACACAAAAAAAATCAGGGTGGTATCTGCAGGCATTGAGGAAAAAAAGTCAGTACATATGCATTTGTTATGAAAATTTATATTTTTCATGAAACTTTCTATGTTCAGGAGCAGTCAAATGGTCAAAAGTAGGTCAACTGAGACAAAACAAGAACTCGATCTGTAACTGGTCATTATCTGCCTACACACCAAAAATCAGGCCCATATCTGCAGGCACTGCGAAAAAAAGTCCATACATGTGCACCTTTTTTATGAAATTTTCTATGTTAGAGCACCGTCAAACGGTCAAAAATAGGTCAACTGGGACAAAACGTGAACTCCATCTGTAACTGGTATGTAATTTAATAGACAATCGAGTGGTAAAACACTTAGTCATCATTGTTCCTATTACTGGGTAATTATGGCCTGCCCAAAGTGGGTGAATTCTCCCTTGTCCTTTGCTTTCCTCCATCCATGTATATAATACAACCAAACGCCAGCATTCGAGCCATGGAGAGTGGTTTGTAATAGTTATTATAACTAACTGTCCATATAAACTATATATTATCAGAAAATAAACTAGACAATCCATATAATATGGTTTATCTTACTTCTAACTTTTATATCAGACTGAATGTATGCGTGGCAGGATACAGACCTATGTTAGAAGCTGACACCTGTCAGCTGTATATATTCTGCCTTGTGAAACTTCTGAAATTGTACGTGCTTAAAGTCCATATTTCATCAGCACACCCAATGGTTAAAGTTGATAATTTTTTTTAATACTGCACCTTTAAATGAAAGTGTCATTTGCTGGGGTAGGTCTTATTATATAAATATTTCATTTCTGATTTCCTCTGTTTGATATCCCATTTTTTGCATGCTAACGAATGTATTAACTGCTTTGCAGAGGTGAGAGATAAATGATACTTAGGAATCCAGTCTCGTATCAAAGTGGGAGCTTGATATATCCTTGAAGAATAGTTAGGACTTTTTAAAAATCTACAAACATGATATTAAATTTTACCATCAACTTAACATTCAAATCTTCATTAGTGCAATTAAGAAATAGAAAAAAAGTTCAGCTGAAATTGAATTTAAATGTACTAGTTATATGTATTTGAACATTATGCCTGTTTCAAAGGAAAGACTTTTATTTATAATTTATTTAGACTACATGCATGCATGACAAGATACGCGCTTATATAGAAGGTCACAACTGTTTGCTGTATAGATTCTAAGCTTCTTTTGCCATGAATTAATGGCTTTCAGACTGTATGTTGGCATGAAAACAGAATCAACACACATTTAGAGGTGCGCAACATGTTGCTCTATGCTGCCTTTGTAATATGGCGATAAAGGCATGTAATAATCAACACTCATGTAGATACCTTTTGCAGATTACTAATTTTGTGTTATGGTGATGATGCAGACTTAAGACTGTGTGCTTGTATGAAAGAACCAACATGTGTCAGTAAAATATCATTGCCCTTTGTTGTGATGCTTTCTTTGTGATATAGAACTAGGCTAGTTCCTTGCCAATGATTTGCGATTAAAATTCACTTTGCATAATGTGTTTATGTCAACAAAATACTTCCATTTGCTGACATTATGCACATTTGTAGATTCATGTTGTACCTGCATGTATTGTTAGAAATATTCACTACATGTATGCCGCCAGGTTCAAGCCA
Source organism: Sipunculus nudus (assembly GCA_026874595.1). Taxonomy (NCBI): domain Eukaryota; kingdom Metazoa; phylum Annelida; class Sipuncula; order Golfingiida; family Sipunculidae; genus Sipunculus; species Sipunculus nudus. Next base: position 10,266,217 of record CM049314.1, on the reverse strand, counting down.
GCTGATCTTTCATGGATGGATGCTCAGAAAATGGAAAAAGGCGGAAGATATAGAATGTTGAATTCACAAATCAAGGATAAAAAAAATATAGTGCACCCTAAGGTTTCAGACATGCATTTTATCTTCAACTTGATTACCTCAAATTCAGTACAAAGTTTGGTTTGAGTTTTTATCGACTTGTTTGGTGATTGTAACTTTTCTGTGCTTTCAGCTTCTGAGATCTGGCACCTCAGTACAGTTACACTTTCCCTTTGTCAGTTTTATGTCCAATTGCAGAAAGCTTGGGAAACTTGTATTTCATACCATCTGCTTCATTAAGTGAACCTACTTTTTTGAGAATACACTACTCGGAATATTATTACTGAACAGAACAGTTTTTTACAGCATTGTTTGTAATATTGCCAGCAATTTTTTGCTACCTGTGCCTGAATATTTTCTTTTAGATTTGGCAGGACAAGAGCGTTTTTATTCTGGTAAAACATACACAATTCCAACCCACTATCGGTTCTTTTAATCTTATGTGCAAGGTTCAGTTTGATCTACAATTTTGCATCTTGTGCACTTGAAGATAAAATATGTACTGAGTCTTCATGCAAGGAAAGAGTTTGGAAGGTGGCAAAAGAACCATTAACACATAAACAAAAAATTTCTTTAACATGGATTGGTTATAATAAAAACTACAAGGCACTTTCCATGGGTCGGATGGCAAAGTAGTGGACGGAATCAGAGAACACAAAGAAAACAACTGACTCTGTGCGGACCTTTACTAATCGACTGTCTCTTCCATTACATTGAAAGAGATAGTGTTTAAATACTTAAAATTAACAAATATATTAAATTTCAGCAGGGTAATCAACGAATACGTTTTACTGTTAGATGTACAATTTTAGTAAAATTTCAATACCAACAAAATCAGACTTCATTCACACATTCATGATACAGACCTCAAACCCTTATAAATGAATTTCTCGACCCTAGTATCATAAAAACAATGCACTTGCAATGCATTCTAGGACAAATATAACCAGCTGTATTGGTATTTTATATTTCGGTGGTCATCAAGGCCGCCATCTTGAATTTTTACCAAGACATGGTGAATAACGCTCCGCTCCATATCTGAACATATAGAGTATGGTCTGGAAAATTAATATGCCAAGTTTCATTCTTCTTTCATCTTTTGCACAATTTTCTCAATATGTATTTTCATGCCGTACTGATGGGAATATTACCAAAATCTTGATAAAAACCGAGCTATTGAGCATCTGAAGAGGTTTGAAACCCCAAAAATTGAATTTCTCAGCCCAAAGAACATAATAACAGAGTATTTGCAATGTTTTCTGGGGCATTATAACTCAAGTTATTGACATTTTCAATCTTGTGGCCATCTTGGATTTTGGGCAAGATCATTTTTTCAGCTTGGCCCTATATCTGAAATTCATCAATAAGCTCCAAAGAATACTTTTGCCAACTTTCATGCTTCTTTCATTTTTTGCAAAATTCCTCCAAATATGGGAGCTTAACCCCTGGACTATATGAATATCATGGACATGTTGGGCTATTATAAAGGAATATAACGTAATATGAGAGAAAATGATACATGAAATAACCTGACTGATGGATTAATAGGGAGTACAATATAGTGAATAGGATCTACCTGTATAGTGAATGGAAGTCTGCAAGATTTAAATTTGACAGATATGATGTTATGATTAACTATGCTGAAGAGGGGATTTATGAATTTGTGACTATATGATATGATATCTCTTCATTCTTGACAAGGTACATTATTTTGATGCCCACTACGTCTACATATTAAGTAATATTGACATAATTTGTAGCATGTACAAATACAAAATATAAAATTTATGTATATATCTGATTCATCTTGTTCTTGTTTACTGAGGCTGACATTGGGATGGGGTCTGAGAAGGGAACAGTGAGGGCAGCAAGGAGGTGGATGTAGAGAGAAAAGGAGATAGAGGGTGGAGGGGGGGGGGGGGGGGGGGGGGGCAGAGCATTCAACAGAACTTAAACACCTGGAAGGTTAAAATCAAAAATATTATGAAATGTAAATAAAGTCTGAGAAGATGAGGTAATCTAGGCCATGGTTGTTTGATATAATTGAGATTGTTGCAAATAATATTTTGAGATCTGACCATGCGTTTCCATTGGTTACCTTTTTGATTAGCTGTTGACAGTTCAAATTTGTCTAATGAGATCCAATTTTTTTAATAAACCTTTTTCTATTTTATCATTTGTAAACAGTTGCCATAACATCCCCATCCACAGATGGAAGTACTTGATAGTGGGGATGGGTTGTTTATGATGGGAGTTACAACGCCTCTGTCTCTCTGTCTATATTTTCTTTAATGATTAAATTTTATGCTATAGCAATTGAACTATTGTTCACAGTGCCAAGGAATAAGGACTCAGTGGGGTGGGAGAAGGGCATGGTGGGAGTTGCATATACATACAGGATATAAAATTTAATTCAACAGTGCTTACAGGAAAATTTAGTTTAAAATAATAATATTTGCATTAATGCCTTTTTTTACATCAATTTTTTTTCAGGTTTAAATATGTTATTATACATTTACAGTATAACATATATATGTGAATATTTCAGTTGATTCACATAAGGAATTATATAGAGGAATATTTATGGTAAATATGAAGGAAACCAGATGAGTGGTTTTGATATTAGGCAGTCCTGAAGTATGAAAATAAGTTTTTAATAGAAACACAAATGTATTTATTTTTTCTAAAAATATATTTTTTAAATTTGCATAATAATAAATATCTGAAAATATCACTTGATTCAGGATTGTAAAAGTTGTATACATTAGATCAGAAACAGCAATTAGTTAAAGAATGTAAGTAATGCAACATATTTGGTTGGGTTGGGGGGGGGGGGTGGTGAGGGCAGGGTTGCCACATGTGATTCTACATTTGTACAGAGCGGTGTTGCATCACTAATACAAGGCCACACAAGGCTGTAGGGACTAGACATGGCTGGTCTGGAGGTTCAAAATGTAAATACATTAGAGCCTCAGAAAAACTTCAATAACTAGAATTATTTTTAAGCTTTTACTTTCCAATTTCAGATTTTAACAGATTAAATATATATATATATACCTACTATGAAAAGTAAATCAAATGTTCTTACAAGTAAAAAAACGTGCCATGGTCAAACTTGAGCAAAATTTAAGGTACAAATTTCATATTTTTGCGAATATTTAAAAAAAAATAACAGATTTTGGTGTAATTATGGTAAACAATATATTTTAATTAATTAAAGATGTATTATTGAAAAAAAGTCCCTATCTTTAACACTTTTTCTCTTAAATGACCAAATATCTTTCCTGATTTTTTACAAAGTCTATTATGTTTGGGCCTACTACTTTTTTAAATTTTATAATACTGACTTAATTTCTTGCACGTACATAGGAATATAAGAGGAATATTTATGGTAAATATGAAGAAAACCAGATGAGTGGTTTTGATATCAGGCAGTCCTGAAGTGTGAAAGATTTTTATTAAAAAAATTGAGGTTTTTCCTTAATATCTCAAAGGAACGAAGTCCTATTGACCCAATTTTCAGCATGGTAAGAGATTTTGAGGACATCTAACTGTATGCCCAATTTCAGATTGGTAGGTCCAATAGTGTCAAATCTGGACAGATGGACGGATAGCCCATAACTTGGAATGAACTCCTCAATTGCTTTTTTTCAGTGACTGACGCATTGTGGAGTCCATAGATTGCACCTGCAGTTAACTGTGATTATAACACTCCATACACAACTGTGAGATTTAACATATATCCATTGATTAATGTTCAGTACATCTAGATGTGTATTTTATATTTGATCATTAGAAAACATTACTGTTCTGTTCTCAGCCCTATTTTGCACCAAGGAAGTTAAAATATGAACATAACAGTACACAGGCCTAAAGCCTTATACAGGACTGCCACCAAATGCAAGATGTCTACAGGGGCTGTTAATGCTTCAATTCTCTCTGGACAAATACTATCAGTTGTTGATGTTACAGGTGCTTCATGCTTTCCAGAATGGTTATTTTTTATTACAGGCCTTTCGACATACAACATTATATGAACTTGGTTTGCTAAAACCATAGGCAATATTTTTATTTAATATTCTTTCTAAGAGTAACAGATCGTATCGTGCTATAACCCAGTTAGCCCTTTGGTGGGCCGGCAATGCAACAGACACCTGAAACCTGTTGCGTCAACGTCGGCGGCTAACGGACGGATGGACAACAGACAATGCACAACGACAATAGCTCAGATGACTTATAGTCAGCTGAGCTAAAAAGTGTCAGTGTCATAACAGGTCAATAAAACGGGAACCAAGTGGAAGAATATGACCTATTAGTAATGTAAACAAAAAAATTCAGCTGGTGAAGTGGGTGGGTCACAGCAGTCGCCTGGAAAAGTGGTGCACCTTTCTCTATTATTAGTATAGTAGGGCCTGGGTTCCCATGCCTTATATACCTGTTAACCCTCTATTTACCCGTAAAGACACTTTACAAGACAGGTGCTAGACAGGTGCCTGTAGTCCGGTCCCCCTAAACACCCAAAACACCGGTGTTTTGGGTATCTGTGACAAAACACCACGAAACACCCACTTCACTGCGAACCTGAACCAAAAACATAACACCAATCGATAGATAATCATCTGATGAATATATCTCTGCAATATTGTTTCATAAATTCATGTCATAAAGATAAAAACGAGTGTTTCGTGTTGTGGTCGGTTCACCGGCGCCCACGGCAGCCGTTTATGCCAGCTATGCCCCTGCCCCCTAGTGGCGCAAGTCGCAATCAAGCAGCGCACTTGTCAATTGTACAAAACACTATTGCTTTCTTTAATTTTACAGAAAAGTGGCACAAATTCTGTATTAACATATCCAACAGATGATGATTTATTAAATGATACAAGTGTTTTGCTTCAAATTCGAATTCAAAGGGTGTTTCGTCACACGTACCCAAAACACCGGTGTTTTGGGTGTTTAGGTGGACCCCTGTGGCTGTGGTCTAAGACTAATGAGTAATGACTAATGTGTCGCCCTATTTAGACAGTTTATTGAACCATAATGTCGCACCAATTGTAAATTCTCTCCCATAAACTGTATACTCGATCAAATATCGCATTGGATAGACAAAAAAATCAGTTTTGACTTTTCTCATCTTACCTTGAGCAACAGCTGGATGGGCGGGGCACAAAAATGATTGACATCGACGAGCCAAGGACGGTGTCTCACTCTCAGCATCCACACTGAAAAAGTTGTCTAAAGGAAGACCCCAAGTGTGTGATGCACATCGTATGTTCTGTCGTAAAACAACACTGTTCAGTCTTGAAATGTTTCGAAGCCACTGGAGGCTAGGCAAAGTCTTATGCAGCGCCATGTCTGCTCTTATAAACTCGGTCGAAAAATATACGTGAGCCTCTCGACGCCCTTCAGTGAAGCAATGGCGGTTCGGCCTTGACCTATGTGGGGATTCCCCTGGGAATCCTCATATGGGAAATCCCCGCCCTGTCAGCACGTGACGTCTATCATCATGAGGGATACCCTCGAGGGTGCTGCATTCACGTATTCGTGAACTCGACAAAGATCTACTGATTGATTTCTTTCATTTCAAATAATCAAAACGAAATATATTTGACAATATGCCTGGTACATGTAGAATGATATGCCGTTATTCACTATGCAAAAATGTATTAATTATTAAGCCACTGAATTAGTTTCGTTTTAAGTGAAAATAAATGATAAAAATTGTGAAAATAATACCGAACATTTCGGAATGTTTAGTTGCCACTGTGTTCTGTGAGCACATTATCGATTCCCGCGACCTGACCTCGTGTGGTCAAGTTTACCTCTGATTTAATCGAGTTTTGGAGAGAGACAGCTGTCAGCAATGTCACAGCCGATCAGCTGGCCGAAAGTTATTCTGTACGGTGACTCAATCACACAGGTAAACATGCAGTGTGTAAGACCAGGTATCCATAACTGATAAAGGAAGTGCTTATTTCCACTCCCCCTAGGAGTTACCAATCCCAATTAATGATGTTAGATGGAACAGATAAGGGTTTAATGTTAGAATAGATATTCATTTACAGCAGTTCTATAGGATAACACTGATGTATATATATAAATAAAACAGGAATTATTGGGCTTACCTTTGAGATGCATATCTATCTATCATGATAGTGCCAATTGTCTTAAAGCACCCTATGTTACATTTATAGTTTAATTTTTCTTTTAATCAAAGTTCTAGTAATTTTTGCCTATTTTGACACCACAGTAACATCCCTGAAAATGTTTAAGAAGAAATCAGTTGTATGGTAAATTATTGAAACAACCTACCGGGGTACAGGTGCCAATCCAGTTTAACTGTCTGGGCTTTACCTTGTATTCTGAGCCAAGAGCTGATAGCACCAATCCCAGCATATGGACACAAAACCAGAGCTCACTAATGAGGTGCCAATAGTCTACTGATAAGGACTCTCAGCCAGTTTATCAAGTAATTTGGAAATCTCTTACTCCTTATGTGCTACTTTAAGTTAGTTCTCATGATCCACATATAAATTTTCAAAATGATTAAACAACTAGACCGAAAAATGGCACTGCAGAAAAAATACAAATCTATATGTCTTTTAAATTTTTTGTCACACATAATTGTAATATAATTGTCAGGGGTAACTCTGCAAATCATTATTGTTTAAACTTTGATGTTAAATGCACTGAAGTAAAAATCAATTTCAATATAAAGCCTGAAAAACTTAATTTTTTAAAGAACTTGATTCTAAAAATGTGTAACTTTCCAATGTCCCAGCGGTCCCTATTGTGTCTATAGAAGTACTTGAGAGAGGATTTTGTAAAGAAAAGCAATTGTTAAACTACATTTATCACTTGAACGAATAAACACCCAAGTTTTGGTCACTTAAACTGCCAAAATACTCAAGACTTTACCAGCTTTTATCACAAGGGAGAGTTGAAATAAGCATTCCCCCTAGGGGAGTGGAAATAAGCATTTCTTATTTCCACTCCCGGGGAGTGGAAATAAGGCCTGCCATCCATAAATGTACAATCCATGAAAATTCAAAGTTAAGACTGTTGGGTAGCCGCCGACGGTGACGCAACAGGTTTCAGGTTCCACATTGCGTCAGTCACTGAAAAAAAACAATTGAGGAGTTCATTCTTATGGGCTAATTGTTGGGTAGCTAGCCCGAAATGTACAGACTCCATTGTATCTGTGATATGGACTATGTCAGCGCTGCAGACTGCAGCAATAGGGTAGCCTACTCCAATTAAATGAGAGGTTAAATTAAGCTTCACTATGCTCTTATTCCGCCATTCAGCATTGTTGAATTATTGGTAGCCTGGCTTGAAAAAGCCATTTTAGCAATTACAACAATTACTGGCAGCTTATCACTCAGTAATCAGTGTACTTTAAATTTCACAGTGAATTGGGTTGATTTACAAATACAGTAATTACATGTTACGTAACATCTGGGCCTGGGGGCACAGTATTATATAATGGATTGTAGAAATGGTATTTTTTAATCAAAGAAATTATACCTAAAATGCATATTGATTATTATATTAATTCAGGCACAGTACTTTTCTTTCTGATGGTGTATGTATTTGACAATCATTTTTTCATATGATATTTTAATTATTTTTTTTATGATTGTAACAGTGTCCACAATAAAAGTTCTCTTTTTTGGGGGTGGGGAGGGGTGTTTAAAGAATTCAAATTTGCCCATGATAAATGTAACTAGAATGGTACTAGATACTCCAAGGTGATGAGAGGATACGCTCATTAGCACTTCAGATATTAGAACTGCAGATAGCTGCGTATTCGGAGGCTCTGCCAGCCAAACTGTTCCCACATGATCCATCCCTTTATCATGGTTTGTACAAAAGAGAATCTCTCCTGGCCTATGTCTTTTGCATGTGAAAAGTGTTGTGTTTTTCAATAGTGTTTTTCATTATCCTGCAAAAATATTAACAGACATGAACAGGTAGCATCTTTGGTGGAGGTAATTAAATGGTAATTGGAGCTGGACCTTTCTCTTATTTAAGATAACAGATAGTGAGATACAGACTGACACTACAGTTTACATATTTGTAATCAAATTGTATTGGAGGGAATTTATTTCCCCTCAGTCTGTTAACTTGCTTTGTCTTTGACTTTTCCTCCTTATGTTTAAGGAAATGCACTGTTTTGTCAAAATATATCAGCTTAATTACGTGGTTACATTTTGCCCCAAATATATTTTGAGAGAGATACTTTGAGACAAACAGCAAGAGACATTTTAAAGGGTGTATTTTCTTGTATGGTAGGAGGAAAATGATTTCACCTTGGTATCTATATCATCATGAACATATTTAATACAAGAGAATGATCTACATAATAAACTATGCATGAGAGAGAGAGTGAAACTGAGAGAGAGAGAGAGATAACTGAGCTATTTAAGAAGGAACTTTTGCATACTTTTGGACATGTAATAACATGTAATGGTTAATGTTTAACAGATATGCACATCAAACATTATTCTCATGTAAAGGATTCAGCTACAGTATTATTATAGGATATAAAATTTTTATTACACAAACATGAATTATTTTATTTTTAGTACTCCTACAGCCATGACGGTCAGTGGGGAGCACTTTTGGCTGACCATCTACAAAGGTTTGTAGTGTCTCTTTCAACACTTGCCTCTTACTGAATAATACTTATTATTATAATAACTTGAAGCTGTTTGCTTACTACTGTAAATGAGTGTTAAACACAGTGCATCGGGCTGTGTGCTGCTCTGAGCCACAACAGGTGCCAATCAGGAGATGCCCTGACTGTCTTGGTCCAAAAAATGTAATACAATTATAATAATGGCTGAAACACCGCCTGTTGCCCCCTCTTAATAAGACCTCCAGTTAGGCGGCCTTGTTATGGTAAACAAACATTGTTTACCAACACACAGGGCTATAACAAGGTGTTAAACCGACTTATGCCAGGAAATGAGATTGTGTGCTGGGATGTTTTTGCTGGGAAACTTTTGTATAAGGCAAAACTGAACTGATAGTGTGAAAGAATAGGAATAATATTGCTCCTGATTATGTCCCTTTAAATTATAAATGTAGTCTAAGACCACATCTTTAGCTTCGTCCAGATCCAAATCAAACTCCTCAGTTTGCTACACAGAAAAATGTGTCATGTTTCAATCACAGATGAGCTCTGCTGGCTGGACCAGTGGTGGCTGGTAATTGCAGTGAAATGACTCTAGCCCTCAGTTAGGTTACACAAATTGCCCTATTTCACAATGGTAAAGAATAGTTTGACAAAAAAGAACTTAACCAAATCAGCTTCAAGGAAAAATAAAAGTTAACATAGGTACAATCTCTTGACAGATGTATAATTATATCAAGGTAAATTGGGGTTTTTAATGCAATGATGAGGTCATCAGTTATTACCTTATTAGTATTATGGTGTATTTTCTTATCAAAACTTTAACCACATATAACTAATTAAGATCATTTAAACAATATTTTTCAACCCATTAAGATCATTTACAGTCAGATCTCTTGCATAATTAGTACCTTTCATGATATTTTACTTGTATCGTCCATTTGCTCTTTAATGCAAACTGTCACTTCCTTTTCTACAGAATGTATTTGGCTTACTTTACATACATATTGATGGAATCTAGTTGATTCCTCTTGAAAAAGAAGTTCTTATAATGACTCTAGATGGATATATGAGCTTGTATATTTACAGTAAACACAGTGATGTAGACAAAGGGGAGAAACTTGTAACCTAACGTGGTTGGTTACATACATGCTGAAGCTGAAAGGTCACTTATTTCAAAACACCCTTTGGAAAATTCTGGTTCACCTGACTGGCCACCAGATGCCCTTGTTCAATGTGTTGTGATTGTTTTGGCAAGCCCCCCCCACATGTTATAATGGATGTAAAGGAATTGAACTGCCTTCGTGTGATAGAATTGGTGTTTTTATAAAAGGTTCAAGGGATTATCTTTAGTTAATAGATGTCAAATATCAGGATAGCCCCTTTAACTTGTTTTCAGGATCATGAACTTATATTAACATTTTTCTTTATAGGAAGTGTGATGTGATAAACAGAGGTTTCTCAGGATACAACACTTGCTGGAACAAGATCATGCTGCCTCGCTTGTTTAGCACAGACAACACACAGAACACTGCAGCATTTGTCTTGTTCCTTGGTGCTAATGACTCTGTGCTCAAGGAAATTAATCCTATTCAACATGTACCTCTGGAGGAATACTCAGTCAACTTGATCGAGATCATCAAATACATGGAGGTGAGATGTATATTGATCTCAGTATCAATACATTATTAATCATTAGTCATGTGATTACATTAATTACACTCCTGTAAAATTAGAAGTTCTCCTGGCTTGTTGCATAATGTTAGATGTCCCCAAGATCTCCTACCAAGCCGAAAACTGGGTCTTTGCAACTTCGTTCCTTTGAGAAAATAAGGAAAAACCTCAATTTTTTATAAAAAACCTATTTTCACACTTCAGGACTGCCTAATATCAAAACCACTCATCTGCTTTTCCTCATATTTACCATAAATAATTCACTATATAGTTCCTATGTACATGCCAGAAATTAGGTCTGTATTATATAATTTAAAAAAGTTATGGGCCCAAACATAATGCATTTTGTAAATAATCAGGAAAGAAATTTGATCACTTAACACAAAACTTGTTAAAGCTAATCACTTTTTTTCCAGTAATATTACTTTTATTAATCAAAATTAAATTGTATACTCAAAATTAGATCAAAATCTTTCAAATTTTTTTAAATATTAGCAAAAATAAAAAATTGGTACCATAAATTTTGCCCAACTTTGACCATGGCACGTTTTTTTTTCTGTAACTGCTGTGGATTTAATTTTCAAGGCTTGTTTTTGTTAGCATTTCAAATGTTAACACCAAAAATTTGAAACCAGTTGATCAAAAACTGTAGATTTTTTTCAAGTTTTCAAGCACCATGTCACATATTGTTTACATCAAGCTAGTGTTATGCAGTTTGCTAGAGCTCAGCTCATGAGCTTCAGCTCTAAGTACCTTAAATTTGGCATACAGTTAGATGTCTCCAAAATCCCCTATCATGCCAAGAATTTGGTCACTATTACTTAATTCCTTTGAGATATTAATGGAAAACTTCATTTTTCCATTAAAAACCCATTGTTACACTTTAAGACTGCCTAATATCAAAACCACTGATCTGACTTTGATCATATATAATATACATATTTTTCTATACATTCGCTATGCACATGCCAGAAATGATGTCAGTATTGCATAATGTTTTTAAGTTATGGACCCAAACATAATGCACTTTTTAAAAAATCAAGAAATATATTTACTCACCTAAGATGAATTTTCTGAAGCTGGAGACTTTTTTTCAGGAAAATAACTTTATTTAATCAAGATTCAATTGTTTACCCAAAATTAGATATGAATTTTGCAAAATTTTCAAGTTATTAGCATAAATAAAAAATCAATACCTTAAATTGTGTCCAACTTTGGCAATGGCACGTTTTTTCCCTGTAAGCAATGTTGATTTAATTTTCACAGCATATATACATAAGGATTTAATCTTTTATAATCTGAAATTTCAAAGGAATTTATTGAAAAGAGTAGCTTTTATTCAAGTTTTCATACACCATGTCAAGTGTTGTTTACATCTAGCCCACCTAGTAGTACAGCCTTCACTTGCAGTATGTAACCCACCCCAGGCAGCTTGCCTTAGCTCAGCTTGGCCACTACTAGCAGGCTTCCCCTCTGCCCTGCACCCCCCCCCCAGATGGTGCATTAACTAGATGAATGTTATGATTTTCTGTATTTCATTTTATTCTTGGCTATGCACTGCTACATTTTAGATTTTGTATTTACCACCAGGGTTACAATGATTAAAGTGCACATTTAATTGAAAGTGTGGATGTTCATCAGATAAGTAATTCCTTACTTGAGAAGAGTAAAAACTTCACCAGGTGTGAAATTGACTATTAATTTCAGTAATAAATTAAAGCTTAGATTGTAATTAGCATAATGATATTGTTTGTCCCTCATTCAACCAAGAGTGTGTATACTTTATTTGAAAAGATTTTTTTATTTTACCAAATTTACTGAATCTATTATTTTATTTCAGTGAATAAGATGAAGCATGTACTGAAAACCCCAATGTGCTAAACTTTTTAATAGTGATTGAAGGAATAATCTTGTAGATGCCATGTTGTGGCATTATTTTCTTTTAAATACAGTTTAAACATTTGTGATTTAAAAATAATAAAATATATGTGTATGCATAGTATGACCCAATATGAGCTACACTCTGGATATATAATCATTGCAACTTAGAATTCTAATATTTCAACTTATATTTTCAGTGTTTTTTAATACATATTTATAAAACTTGTAAATAAATAAAAAAAAAATAATCAGATAAAAACTATTTTAATGGAAAAAGTGGATATGCTTAAATAATAGGCTTATATATAAACTTAAATGCATTATTCCCTTGAAAGTGAAATAAAGGTATTAGTCCATTCTGTCCACTGGCCTGTCCATCTGTAAATTTTTCATATGCATCACAATATCACAAAACTTTTACTGTTTTCCTTCATGACAGTCTTCTCAGAGTATTAGTTTGCAATCGTATATTTAGAACTTTACTATAACCAAGTAGGAGGGCCCCTTTCCTCTTAGCTTCTCATATGCTTATATAAATGAAAAACATTAAAATAGAATATTTTGCATTTGCAAAAATTTCAGACTTAAGCTGAGCTTCGTGATCCATAGGTCCCTTGTTTATAGATTATTTTCTTCAAAGTTTACATTTTCAATAATTTCCTAGAGAGCTGCATATGGTAGGGAGTGCCTGATATGATACCAAGAGTTTTCTCCATCATAAATCAACAGTTTGTTTCACAACTCTTTTGTTTCTTTCCAGTGATCTGACCAATCAGATGTCCCAACACAAGTAACCATCTTTGTTTTAGTTTGACATGTTATTTTAGAGTGTTTACATGACACCATCCAATCAGCTACTGTCAAAGGAGGCTGATTTTGCTTGTGACCAGTGACCTTGACTGCCATAGGTTTGGCTGATATGTTGTTAATATATCCATTGAAATATGTAACAAATGAACACATTCTTAGTGAAAACAGGTATAGTATGTTCCACATTATTTAAATAAACTGGGAGAATTATTCCATATTGTGTGCTGCAATGAAAGAATGAGCATAGGCCTAATTATCTGTGATGAAATTAAAACCATAAATTTGTAAAATGTAATGCAATAAAATCAATATCTGTTTTGTTTCCCTCTCATAACTTCATGTGACCATCTCATGAATATTCATCTTTCAGAGTTTAGGTGTGAGCAGAGAGAAAATCATTTTGATTGGTCCACCACCCTGCGATGATAAGAAATACCAGGAACATTGTAAGACACAGGGTAGGTCTTCATTTATCAACACTCTGATATAGCACCATTTCTGCCCTCTGACATCAGAAAGTCTATGACCAGTGTACTGGCTGTCAGAGTGCTGTTACATCCTTCTGTGAGGAACACACTTTAAGGCTCTATGAGGATGCAAATATCTTTGTCATTTTGGACAACACCACATGGCCTACGAGTATGCTGTAACTTGACATAAACCAGACCAGCTGTTAGCTTTTTTAGTATACTTTCTCACAACAGCTAACATGAGTGAAAAAAAATTCTGTTTTAACTCAGCATATTTTAAATCCCTCTGTTTGTTTGTTGAATTTCTAACCGCATGAATACAAGCATGACTCGCAAGGGTTACTGGACCCAGCCAATCTGTACGTATTACAGGAAATGACTCGTTACCATAGAGACAAAGTCTCAGTTTTGGTCGTGAGTTCACATGTATTATAACTGCTTTCTGAGTTGTGTTATCATGGCTAGCCTCTAATAGTGCTAAAGGCTGTTTTATAGTACCACAGAATAACCTTTTTTGACTCAAGATTGGATGTGCCATCTACAACTGTTCTGGCATGGCTTCCATCAATGCATCTATTTTTTTTGTGAAAATCACACCAAGCTCAGGTTTGATGTATAAACCTGACAATATGCTTGTCCAAGGATCTTCAATACCATTTTCTCATGCACAAGACTGGTTGTGCAAATTCAATTTTACTGTGGCATCTGTCTGTACCTCATGTCAGGAGACATTCCATGCCTCATTTAATTCATGCCATAGATACACATAGTCTCTTGTTGACTAACAATATTTTAGTTTAATAGATTGTTGAAGTGAAAATATTGAACCTGTTCCAGTCTTGGTCTTTCATATTGTATATTTTTGGCTAGTCTTTCACCTATTCATTCAACTCTTAAAAATCCTATTTTGCCAAAAGGAAATGATCAGGTAGTATATTCTGAAATGGTCTTCTGCCTGTTGAAGAACTGAATATTGGTAGTGAACACTTCCTAGAAATATCTGGAAATGAACAAGAGAAATTATAATAGCACTCAGTGGAGCATGATTCAAAACTATTGTGTTGTGATATATGTATACCAGTGACCAGCTCTATGATGTGTTAGACATAACAGAGTATACTTTACAATTTACAGAGACACTTGATAATAAACAATTGTTTTATTTTCAGGGAAAGTGATGTCAAAATGTAATGAGACAACAGAAAAATATGCAGCAGCTTGTGAAGTTGTTGCCAAGGAAGCCAGGGTTGATCACATCAACTTAAACAAGGCGATGTCTAAACAAGAGGTTAGTGTATCATTATTTTTTTGTGCAAAATGTACTGCTGATAAATGTGTGTGTATGTAGGCAAAATATCAGTGTATGTTCAAGGCTATTTTGAATTATCTGATGACTTAAAATTGACATGTTTAAAGGTCACACTTTATATGTTTGTGCATTCTTTCACAGAACTGGTCACGTTTCTTAAATGATGGACTTCACCTCTCAGCGGAGGGTTCACGTCTGTTGTTTTCGCTGATCAAACCGCTGATTGATGAGCGCACCCAACACTTGCATCCCGTCATGCCTCTGTGGAGTGAAGTGGAACATGAAAACCCACAGAAATCACTATTGTAATTGCACAATAATAATACTCGATGTACTCTTCTTCCATTGTATGATTCTTCCATATGGTAATGATTATATATATGTTTTAAATATAATGTGTATTACAGTGCACTTTCTCTCATGGATTAATGCACCTCAGGTGGAAACAAATTAGTTTGCATTAATCAGTGATCACACATGCAAATTGTATAAAGTCCATCCCAGCACCTGTGTCTGCATGTTTTTTCATGATAATTGTTTTAGGAATATTCTTTAAAAATATTATAAAACTTTTGACCAAAAAATAAATATATGCAGAATGTTCCAAGAATGTTGTGTAAAGTAAAAATATATCAAGCAAAAGGTGTTTACCTTGCCAAGCTGTTGCATTTTTTATGTCTATGGACCTTGAATAGTGTCTTTTCAGTACCCCTACACAGTGCATTCCTCCATTCATGACACAAAGGTCAGTTGTGTATAACAGTGGGCCAGAAAGTTTTATATGGTCTCTATTATAAAAGGTATTGTTGAAGAACATGGGGACTCGGGTACTGGTATGGACAATACATTTCTGTAATACATGTCTGTAACAGAGGAACTGTGTTGTCTGTAACTACCAGAACAAGGTCAGATTTATAAACTGTGAACTACCGGTACATGAAAAAACAATGCCACAACAGATACAAAAATGTTTCTGTTGAGTGGGTTTCAAAGTATTCCTGACTATTTTTCAATCTCTGTGTATTTATACATCATTAAAGTCAATAAACGTGTGTTAGAGCACAGTCCTGTATGACATTAAGTTACATGAAATTGCATATACTGGTAATTATAATTGTAAAAAGATATAGGATAACGGAGATTGTGTTATATATAATATGTAACAACTTGCCACATTGCACTGTGATGGGTTCATGTTTATATACATGTATGTTTGTTGAAATCTTTATCTTCAAAGGTGTATTTTTACTCAATTTTATTAGTGTCTTACACAAGTATATTTTGTTTTGCACCAAAACACATAATTTATAGATTGCAGCACGGGTTGATACGGTAATGATATTCATCATGTGACCTTATTTATGTTTGCATAATTAATCAGGTTCACAGAAGTCATGAGGTTTACAGGGTCATTTTCAGTGATACATGTTTACAGCCTTTATACCTCTGCTCACTGACATTACTCATATTTCAACTGTTTTTGTTGATATTTGTTTATCACACACAAGTGCCTCTGTTTGAATCAGTGCCATGTATGCTGATGTGTCCGGTTATGAGTAACATGCTGTGGGTGGCTATTGTTCACAATGTCTTTTAAGTTATCAATATTCACATATATTATCATAATAATCATAAATAGCTTCATTTGCATCCCATGTATGTTATCTATGGCAGTAGCATCCAAGGCCGTATCTGTTCACATATAAATCAGATTATACCAAACTGGTTGACATTAGTCTCGAAGTAGTCCGCACTGTAGTTTGCTTTACAAAAGCATAAATTGGTTAATTCAATAAAACATAATTTTCCTTTCCGCACCTGGATGTTAATCTCATAAACTATGCTGCTAAAAGTGATATTTTGTGGGAAGAATTGAGACAAATACTAGCAAAGCTGGTCTCAGACTATTGAGAAATTTCATGTATGCAGTAGGAACCAGTTTACTGTTAACTGGACTGAACTACAGTAGAAAACCTTAAGGCAAACTACAGCAGACCAAACTGATGTGGATAAGTGGCTTAATAAGTACAGAATAATTTGGATTATTTGCTAGTGCAGATACGGCCTATGTCAAAATCAAACGATTTAACATTTATTTTATGTTACCCATAAAGCAAAGGTTAATTTTCTAAATCTTATCAGGTCTTTTATAGTCTCTGCAAATAATAAAAAGAAATTCTAATCTGGCCTTAGATTTTCCCTTGGTTCCTTGGCAAAATGTTTGTTTTGTGCACATATTAAGTAATTGATTTTACAATTGATACCCAGTGTCGGCTCGAGCATAGTAAAGCTTGAGAAAAAGGAAAAGTAAAATTTGCTTAAGAAAACGTTAAACCTGGTGAATAAGAGCTATCCATGGAATAAACTTATGAGATAATAGTTTTTCAGATTGGTCATTTTTAAAGAGCTGACCAATGTTGATAGTCTTTGCTGACAAACTTTGGACTATTACTATGACTCGCTTTTCTTGGCTTCCTTAGTAAATCCCTGACTTTTACCCTCTGCCAGTGAAGATGAGTGCAGTTTCTTTTACTACCCATCTGTTTGCCAGCTGATCTGTCAGCGGTTCATTGTTCTGAGATTAAGGAATAATTAGAGCAAAATCTGTTGTGCAGCTGATTAAGATGCCTGTGGGGAAATTTATTTTCATCCTTTTAGCGAACCTGCGAGCTTATGTGGTGGTGTGGAGTCGTCCATACGTTAACCCATACTATCTCAAATAATGACAGGAGCTAGCATTACCAACTTTTATGCAAAAAATCAGCCATATAAAATAACTCATTCATTTTGGTTTGCTTATATTTTTAGCTCAGCTGACCGTAATCAACTGAAGTATAGGAATGGCACTTTGTCAGTTGGCCGTCCGGTCGTCGGGCAGAAATTGTAACTGCTGGTCCAAGAAACTTCTAAGTGAACATCCAGGGAGGTCAATAAAAAATCTCCTTGGAAACCTAAAATTAGGTCACTGTGACCTGTATCCTCCAAGCTATGGGGCATGAAAGTAACCCCCAGAATAATAAAAAAAATTGATACTAAACCTCCAATATCTTGATAATTATGTATGGATTGTCATGAATCTTGCCTTGAATATTGATCTGCTGTCTGCCATCCACCCTTGTCAGTACGTTGTCAGCCATAATTTCACAGAAACCATCGGAGCAAGCTGCTCCAGATTGCATGTAAGAATCAGTCACATGTCAAACTTTATTGGATTGAGTTTATTTTTTAGATATCTGCATTAACTTAAGTTTTATAGGGAAGTAGCTTAAAAACCTATAAAAAATGTTCTTTTCTGAAACCGTCCAGCCAAATTGTCCAATATTTCACAGCAATAATCCCAGAATCAATCTTTTTCAAGTTTAAATGGTTCCAATTCGGTGATTTTTGGCCGAGTTACAGAAAGTTGAACTTGGTCATCTGTCCTAAAAAGCATTCAAATATTACAATAAAAAACGGCTGGAGCTATCATCACCAAATTTTATGCTAATGATGGTTACCTGTCATAAATGAAATTGAGGTATTGGTGGCGGTATTTGGCTTTCTTGTACGGGGTTCATCGGTGCCCATATCCTACTGAGGGCTACAAAAAACTTCTTCTCTGAAACCATTTGGCCAAATTGTTTAATATCGCACAGAAATGATCCTAGGGTAGTGCTTTCTGAAGTTTGTTCAATAGTCTCTGTTCTGTGAAATTTGGCTGAGTTATGGGAATCTGAATTTTGGTCATAGGCCATAACAGCCCATTTTAGCATCAGTGGCTACAAAGATCTTCTCAATTACCACTTGGCCATATTCCTTAATCTTACACATTTTTAATTTCAGATGTTGATAATTCAAGTTTGTTCAAATGGGTTTGGTTCAGTGATTTTTGGCTGGCAGGAAGCTGAACTTGGTCATCTGTCCTAAAAAGCATTCAAATATTACAATAAAAAACGGCTGGAGCTATCATCACCAAATTTTATGCTAATGATGGTTACCTGTCATAAATGAAATTGAGGTATTGGTGGCGGTATTTGGCTTTCTTGTACGGGGTTCATCGGTGCCCATATCCTACTGAGGGCTACAAAAAACTTCTTCTCTGAAACCATTTGGCCAAATTGTTTAATATCGCACAGAAATGATCCTAGGGTAGTGCTTTCTGAAGTTTGTTCAATAGTCTCTGTTCTGTGAAATTTGGCTGAGTTATGGGAATCTGAATTTTGGTCATAGGCCATAACAGCCCATTTTAGCATCAGTGGCTACAAAGATCTTCTCAATTACCACTTGGCCATATTCCTTAATCTTACACATTTTTAATTTCAGATGTTGATAATTCAAGTTTGTTCAAATGGGTTTGGTTCAGTGATTTTTGGCTGGCAGGAAGCTGAACTTAGCCAGTTTGCTGTATTTTCCTATATATGACTTATAAACATGCAAAACGACTGATGCCATGAAGCAAATTTGTTAAATATTTTTCAAGAATAACCCAAGAATAATTCTTTAAATAATTGACTTTAATGGTTCCACATGAATGATTTTTGGCTGAATTATGGAGATTGAATTGAATCATTTTACAATATTTGTTAACTGTGTGAAGCAGATACATCTAGCATGGCACCAGTTTATCAACATCTATTATCTCATGCCACTAGACATTTAGATTTCAGGTTAGCATTGGTTAATATTGACAAGAATGTATTCAAAAGCTTTTATAAAATTTAGAATTATGAATTAAATTAGTCATCATATGAGGTAGCTGACACCATCAATTGGTGTTCAGATCTCACAGGCCATATAAAGATGGCTCTACATGGATTATAAATAATTGGTATCCATATTCCACTTAATTCAAGATTTTGCGATCATCTGTATTATAATTTTGCATTCAGTATGTATCTATAATAGTTTTTCACATATTCATAATTTCTTTTATAAAAAGTCAGCTTAATAGCTTTTCATATTTGGAAAATTTATTTCAAGTTAGGTCTTTGAAATTCGCAATTTCTGAAATTTGGTTCGTTCAACCATCTTGGAAATTTTTCTCGCAAACCAGACAGGTGCTGCCACCTACTGTTGTTTTTGTAAAATGATAAATGCCCTTTTTCAGGAGTGACCTGCCTGAAATTGTGTTTATCCATAGATATTGGACTCCTCCCCCTTGTACTTAAGACTGGTGGCGCCATCTTCAATCATTTCCCGATGCGTCCGTCAGTACACATGCTTTGGGTGAAAATTGCTCATCTCTCAGGAATGGGCCAACGTATTAGTCTAAATTTTGGCATGTTCATCCATCTTGGAAAGTTTTTTTTCCTAAACCAGACAGGTGGCGCCACTCACATTTCCGTATTTGTAGAATAAATTAATGTCCGTTCCTCAGGAATGATTTGCAGTATTGGTCATAAATTGTGCATATCCATCGATCTTGGACTCCTCCATCATGTACTCAAGACTGGTGGCGCCATGTGCAATCGTTTTCCTGTGGCGAATATTTTATACGTTTGCTAAGGTAAAATCGCTATTCTCTCAAGAGTGGGTCAAGGTATGGGTCTGATATTTTGCATGCTCATCCATCTTGGAAAGTTTTCTTGTAAATCAGACAGATGGCGCAACTTACCTTTCCGTTTTCGTAGAATAAATTAAGGAGTGATTTGCAGTATTGGCCTGAAATTTTGTATATCTTGCACTCCTCCATGATGTGTTCAAGACTGGTGGCGCCATCTGCAGTAGTTTTCGCGTGGTGTCTAGCCGTCTAGCTTTGGGTGAAAATTGCTCATGTCTCAGGAGTGGGTCAAGGTATTGGTCTAAAATTTGGCATGTTCATTCATCTTGAAAAAGATATCTCGTAAACCAGACAGGTGGCACCACTTACTTTTCCGAATAAATTAATGCCAATTTTTCAGAAGTAATTTGCAGTATTGGCCTCAGGTGGTGCAACCTACAATCATGTTTACGTGGCAGACATCCATCTCACTCTATTTCCCCTTAACACTTAATCCGTGCCTCATTTCACCTGTACTACTTTAATTTCGGCGGATACACGTAGTCGCTTTTGACTCCATGTATCTAGTCGTTTCATGCGTCTGTGCAAATAGCCGAAGAGTGGTTTGAAGCCTGAAATTTTTCATGTCCATATATCTTTAATGGCTTTCTCGTACACGACTGGTGGTGCCACTTACATTAATTAGTGTGTTGTTTGCACCTATGCCAGTATTTCAGCAGTGACGTTAGTGTAATTGGTGCATGCATTCAGGTTCAAATGTTCAGTGCTTGCATTGTATATATTCATGTCACACATTTACTACAAAAGAAAAAGGCACAGCATGTTATCTTTATACCTTATGTATATCCCAGTGTACAGGTTCGCATTAGGCCTGTAGCCCTTGTTTGTTTTTTTAACGAACATTTTTCTATTTTTTACTATAAAATGACAATAATCATGTCAGTTTGTCACCTGTGATTACATCTAGTGTCCCAAAGCTTGCTTTGTTTATTGATCACAAGTGGATGCCCTAAAGTAATCACCTTGTCTTTCTGTATGTCTGTCCATCCGTCCATCCACACAAGTTTGTATCCAGATGATAACTCCAGGTTGGATTTTAAGCAAAGCTTTTCATCCCAAACGTTCCATCTTGCGCATTTAGCTGACTTACCAGTATGGGGAGAGGATAAATGAATTTTGGGTCCAAAAGTCAAGGTCACAGGGGCCATCTGTTAACAAATTAGTTTTCAGATGATAACTTAAGTTTAGTTTGACATATTCGTTTCAAACTTAACTTATAATGGCTCACCACTGAAGTAAGATTTTAGGTTCCAACGGTCAAAGGTCAAGGTCACAGGACCCATTTCTATAAAAAGAATGTGTATGCATTTCAAGCCAAACATTTCATCACAAACCTTTCATCTGCAAGATTTGCTAACCTACCAGTAGGGGAAGATTCTATTCAATTTAGGGGTTATAGGGTCAAAGGTCAAGGTCACAGAGCCCATCCATTCACAAATAAGTTTATGGATGATAATTCTGCTTTGGAAAGACAAGATAGAATTTGGCTTACAACTTGATTTATTAATGACCCACCACTTAAGTAAATTCATTTTGATTTTCAGGGTCAAGAGATCAAAGTTGAAGGTCACAGGAACCACATCTTTAAAATGATTGTGGATGCACTGTAAATCAAACTTTTCATCCCAAACTTTCCATCTTTCACACATGGCTTACTTGCCCAAAGTGAGGAAATCTGTAGATTTTGAGGTTACCTGGTCAGAGGTCAAGGTCACTTTTTAAATATTGTAACAATAATTTGATTAATAATTGATTCATGGAAAGCTGTCTTGAGGCCATTAGTAAGCGTATTTCGAACTGAGGGTTGCAATAGTCTTCTTCAGCAAAAAAAAAAAAAAAAAAAATGGTGTTTCAACTTATGTAACATTGCACAAAAATTATTCTTAGGTGGCCAAAGTTCAAGGTTCCCTTAATAATTTTGGCAGAATTATTAGACCTTTAACAATAAAAGGACTAAGCTGCTTGGTAAAAAAAGATAGTAGATTTACTGTGTTAACAAACTGAGCTCTTTGGGTATATTAGCAGAGCTGTACAGGCAAAATAAATAATTGGTTCCATATCCAGCTTATGTGTAAGATAAATTCATGCATAAAATATATCTTTATTCTGATTTTCCTTTACATAGGCATTTTTTATTATTCCATAACATTTTGATAAAAAAAATCTTATGAAAATGTCAGCTTGAAAAATGCATTGTAGCCAAAGACTTTCAGTATGTGTAATATGATTTACCTACAGGCCAAGATTGTGTCTGTATCTATAAATAGTTGGCAGGCTGCCAACTCTTTCAGATTTGGCAACAGGCTAAGCTTCAGTCTGTACCTATTTATAGCTTTGGCAGACTGCCAACTCTATCAGATTAGACAACAGGCCAAGAGTTCAGTCAATACAGCCAAGTGCAGGTCAAGAGTTCACTTAGTGCAGTAGCCACAGCCGGCAATTTGTTCCAGTTCAATCAGGGCAATTGCCTGCCTCAGCTGAGCTTGGTCAGCCCAGTGCATCTGACTCGAGAGAACTATGATGTATTGGCCTAAAAGTTTGACTTGTCCATACATCCTTGATGGCTACAATGATTTTTGCATAGTGAATGTCCCTGCTTATTTCTCCAGAGGAATTTGATATATCAGCCTGAAATTGGACAAATTAATACATATTGTAAAGCTTTGTTGCAAACAAGACTGGTGGCACCACCTGCAATAATTTTGCACAGTTTGTCCATACTTATTTCTCAGGAGATGATATCAGCCTGAAATTGGGCATATATATACATCTCTGATACCTTCGTCGTATACAAGACATGTAGGTCTTCTTGAAAAATAATGGCCCAGCATTGAAGCATGATACTTGGTGTATAAACCACTGCACAGGTTCGCATCAAGCCTGTAGGCCTTGTTATTAAATGAGTTTTGTATACTTATGTTGAGGCATGTATATTAAATAATTTTTTTTCATCAGGTTATTTTAAGATTGAAAGAGTGAGTGTGATGCTAAATTAACAAATAAATTGCCAGAGATATATATCAGTGCTCTGGTAGCATGTAAAAAAATCCGTTATCAAACCTTGTCTTTCCCCATTATCTGGAATAAAAACAACAGGAGCAGGGAAAGCTTTATTTTGTAAATCACTGTATGGAACAGGGCATTTGTATATAAACCAGATGTACAGAGCAAATTGAGATGTTTTAAGTTTTGGTAGTGGGCTAACCAAGGGACCCAAAAAGTTGATTAGCTTGTGTATAAAACAATAATATGTCAAATTAAGAGAGCAAAGTCTGAGAGACTAACATGTATTGGGGGAGACTATCAGTACCATAATTGTAACACCAAACGAGGGACAATTAAAGAAACATAACTATGTGAGTTGTATAAATGTTGATAATCACATTAGTGAATAGAAATACAGTTAGAAAATGATTGTAAAGTATTGTTCAGCATCGGGTCTGTAATATGTAAAGAAAGATAGATAATTGAATTCCATTACAAAATATTACAAGGATATTTATCTTTAAATGAAAAAAGTGTATAAATGTCGTATTGTTGAAGATCCAAACTGTAGATATTGTCACACAGATCTGGAAAATATTTTACGTTTAGTCTTCAAATGCCCAATAGTTCAGCAGTTTTTGTCAGCCTTCAGTAATTTATTTTGTATACCAATAGATTTAGTTACAAAAGGAAAATTTTTCTCGGAATATCAGATAATATGAGGAAGACAGAAAATAAGGTTATTTTATATACTAAATATTATATTTATACCATGAATGTATCACATATATTGAATATTGATAAGTCTAAAGAACATTGAGGTACTAGAAAAGAATTGAATGTGGAGGTAAAGAAGAAATAGTGTTTAAATGGATATCACTTTGGGAACTCTTTTAGATTAAAAACATATAAGACAAGAAAATTATCGATGATCAAGATCCAAATGTTAAAGCAAATGAAATACCTAAGTACTAAATTACAGTATAAAGGAACAAACTGATAAACATAAAATATGGATATCTTTTCTTAACATTTCTATGTATATGTGTATCAAGGTGGGGTTAAATTTTGATTTTCATTTGTTGTCTTTTCTGTTAATGTCTTATCATATATGTTAATAAAAATAATGTGGGATTTCAGTGAAAATTTTTAGAGGTTGATATTACAAGAAAAAAATGTTGAACAAGGCATGAACAAGGTTCAAACAATCATTAATTATTTGTTGAGGAACCGACTTTCGATGTACTTTTATTAACTCAAGGTCCCATCATTATAATTTTGATTTTTGCTGAGTGCAAAATAAGGTGGTTTTTACAAATTAATATGTGTCGAATGAAACAGTGGCGGATCCGGAAATCTCAGAACAGTTGGCGCAAATACTAGGTTTTCGGTTGATGAGTTCTAAATTTCTTAAATTGTCCATTTAAAGAGCTATACAATCACGGCCGGTACTACCAATAGGTCCCCTTGTGTCGATTAACGGTTAACTCCTTTCCACGTCATAATGAATTAAACAAGCAGGCTTGTCCGCCAATGGCCCTCTTTCATCTCATTCAGTCACTAGAGAACAAGATAGGTGTCTACCCTGTCCAACTTTATCTTAGACAGTCTACTTTATCATAGGGATGTGGACAGATCAGTCCACTTATAGTGAGAAAGGAGGACGTGGCATTTAGCTCTGATGTCTTACAGACATTCTGTCTTTGAGACCTTCCATTTCAGTTAAAGGCAGAATAACATCACGGCAAATTACATTATTCTGCAACCTAATATCGCTTTACAAGTATTCCACTTCAGTACTTGGGTAGTTTCTAGTATTAACTAGTAAGTGTTGTAATTGATAAATTTTTGACGGCTCACTTGAAAGAGTGCTATCAATGGAAAGTCCCAAGTTCTGGAAAACCAACAAATGCAATTTTGGCACAGGAATGAATAGATAATACATAACTGCTTGGAATGAAAATTTAAAAGGTTATCTCTGCTGGTTTTTATGAAGGGCTGTACCTTATTTAGCAGGTTTAGTTATTGATTATTACACGTTATTGTCTCATTATGAAAACTGAAAACAAGGGAAATTAATGAATGAAGAATCAACAAGCTTTGTAGTTTGGCAGAAATAAAAACTATTTCTAATATATCCTATGAATACGTGAAAGAATAATTAATGAGAGGGTTTTTTAATTGGAGGCTTCAGTGTATCAATACTTTCTTTGATTATGATTGATTCAGTTAATTTAGTTTTTAGTGAAAGGTCTAGTTCTCATATTATTACACGAATACATCGAAGAGAGTTATTCAGGTAATCATAAATCATGAAATACGAAGAATATATGATAATTTCTGTTGTAATATGCCAGCACTGGCTTATTGGTCGTGGTGTGTGTCGGTCAAAGGTAACTTATTGAGTTTATCAGAATATTGATTGATTTATCTTGGTTTTTTTTTCTGAGAATAGTTATTTGAAAACGAGTTTGTTATATATACCTACTTATCATATATGCAGTTTATTCGCAATAACAAATATGACACCTATTTTGTGTTGTGGTAAAAATAAATTAATAAATAATAATGCCACCATCATTTCCACTTTCATCGTTTGTTGGGCGTGTTATCATTATTTTTATCACAGGGAACCAGTTGTGAAAAATTGTCGAAGAAGGGTCCCTAAAGTTGGAATCTTGTACCAATGTTAGCGAACCTCTTATTGCTAACAAATGGTGAAATACAATTAAATATTAATGGCCACTTATAGTTGAGAGCAGTTATAGCTCATTTTATACAACATGATTTGTACCATTGTCTATCCCAGGGAGAAGTGTCAGTGGTAACACAAACAGGAAGGCAATTTCACCCCTTTCAGTAGTTTCACCTATTGAGAATTCTAGTATCGCTGGAACCATAATCCTCAGACATCGGCTTTGACAAAGTCCATAACATATGTAGAATTGGAGTCATATGAAAAGGCTATACTTCGCCATCGTGAAAAGGAAATTGTCCTTCATCCTAAAAAAAAAATACATGCATAATGCGTAAAGTTGAAAAGTTTGAGGATAAAGTAGAAAACAATGCTTTGTATTAGTATTTGAAATGGCATGCACTTGCTGCCTACAGTAACTCCATTCTTATTAAATACATGTAGTTTTGAAGATGCAAGAAAACGGTGTATATGAAAAAGTATATAGATAGCATGGAAGCTTAAATCATGGGTTTGTTTGTTTCTGTTATTTACAAGCATATATATACCTTGTCCTGATAACTTGCGTGCATACAATGTGCTTTGGCTCATATATTGAAGGATATGGCATTGTGTAACACCTGATGGAAATTTTGACCTGCATATGGATTTCCTCGCATTTTATTTATTAGATAGGATGGACTATAATAAGATAATATTATACATAAATATATTATTATATCGAAGTCGGTCAGAACTATATACGGCTATAATTTTTAAGGAAGGGGACTCACGGAAGAAACAATGACACAAAATTTTATAACAATATAACACATGAAATGACACTCGTTTACCAAGGAAGTCTCCATATACCTCTGCGTGGTTATCTTTCTGTTCCAACTGTGTACCATGTTGTGCCCGAATACTCATTAAGACCTGCATTTTGGATATTTAAGATATCATTAATGTATATATTAATATTGCCTGCATGCGGAATTTTTTTATTCTGACAAATAGTAATTATGTGTTGTTCTCAAGACAAAAAAAAATTTGAATTAAAAAAAAAAACAATTATAACTTCCTACAGGCTAACAATATGTGTCATAATAGAAATCAAAAGACAAGGCGTTAAATTTTTATATTGGATTTTTTTTAACATTTGAAAAGTGTCGCTATGGTAACGAGCACTCTAGTAATACCTATAGTGTATTCGCGTCAAAAAGTTGTTTCCAGGTTCAGCACTTCACAACGAGCAGGATATTAATTAATTACCAGACGGTAATCGATCGTTAAGGTTGTTAAATGATCAGGTATGGTTTGTCTCCTCTTGCGTTCACTAGTAAATCTGCGTAGATGGGTAATCATTTAAGGTTTCTATGTGCTGACACTGTAGGACAGAGTGTGCATTACATATTTTTACATAGCTAATAGCGCAAGAAAGTTAGACTGTTGATTTTTGTAAATATTTCCTATATTTTTTAATTTGTAAAACCTTGTCATACGGCGTCTGAACAGGGTGGACCTAGATATAAGACCGGCGTCAGTCAACCTAAATTGCAGGAAAACCCAGAATCTGACACAACTAAAAAGCACTTTATATACATATAATGGTCACAGTGACCTAATTTGTAACGTATAAAAGGAATAGCTATACCTGATATAAACGCTAATGCATTAGAAATAATGCACGTGAAAGGAAAACTATTATCGCTGCCCCTAACAATTGTGGCCATATTAGGCTAAATATTGACAGGACTGAAATCCGATAGCACATTCTCTTAGAAGGATCAACCATTATATAAAAACTGAAGAGCACTGGCTCAAAAAGTAACTCGACATATACTCTGCCCTAAAGGAAATCCAAATTTGCTGTTGACGACCACATTGGATTTCTAACTGGTTTAAAATCAAACAGCACGCACCCTCCAGTAGGGATATCAAATAGTTGTTAAGATAATGTGGTTGCATGTATGCAGAGTGAGAAAGATCACTTGTTGCAAAACGCCATTTGCAATGCTCTGGCTTATCTGATTTGCCGCCAGATGCCCTTTTCAAGATTTGTTTCAACTATTTTTGCGGGCCACCACTGATTATAAACACATTGCATGTACAGCCAGTATCTAGGACAGCGTGACATATACTATATGGGAGACCTTTCGATTGTCACCTTTATCCCGCAGTGCCCTCGATACATTGTACAAGAGAAGTTCAACCATGCAGTAAAAAAATGTGTAACTTCATTCATAAATGGCATACATTTTGTTTGGTTCGTTGAGTCACTGTGTGTTCCATATGTTTAAAATACACAGGTGTCTGTTTCACAGTTTTTGGTGAGTTTCCGTAATTTACTTTAATATTTACACATGGAAGGTCTTGAATATGTGTTTCGGCTAAACATTTATCAGCATATAAATGTAAAAGGCTTACAAATATAAAGAGTTAAAGGCTACAACGCTTCTCGCTGAATGTCATTGTTCTCTGTATTAACCTATATTAACAGCTTCATGCAGTTCGAATAGAAAGGTTTATTAATAAATAGCGGTACACTCTCTCCAAAGACTTTTCTATTCAGAAAGGCTAGTTTTGTATTAAATATAAAATACCCGCAACCGTCCAGTACATATGTTCAAAGGGGATGCCATCTGGAATAACTTGGATCAATAATGCTAACTCCCACTGGAGGGGGTTACCGAAAAAGCTTCCTGAGTAAAAGGGTTTTGATGTAGCACAGGTAGAAAGGTCTATATTTAATTAATTTATTATTGGCGTGAAAGATATAGCAAAACGTCATAAAAAGTAAATGATATATATACACAATGGAGCCGCTTCGTATATTGGTTCGTTTCATTGTTATACATGCACGCTGCTTCAACTGATTATGTTTTATACCTGTGGGGCTTCATTGACTCCGCTCCATGTGTAGGTCTAGGTCAGGTACATATTTGTGACGTCTCCAGAATCTGGGTAAAGTTCATCTCAGTTGGAAAAAAAGGTATTAACGGGGTTTAGCTTTAAGCATAAAAGCGAGTGCATATATTAAAGTCGTATATTAATGTTGTGGTTCCGCTTGCCTAAACATTCAAGATCAAACGAAAGCTGTAACACTATCAAAGTGCATGTGTATACTGTTTTTTTAAATGTACCAATTGATGGTATATCAATAATATTTTGCAAACGTATGAGTTAAAGTTATCGTCTAGTGCGTTTAAATGGCAGCTGAAGGAAATTTGCTGTAAAAGCGTTATATACAGTTTAATCATAACTGATAGCACAGGGACAGCACAGGACCAGGATGTCCGACCACGTGATCTGGCCAAAGGTCATCTTGTACGGCGATTCACACAC
The DNA here is from genome assembly GCA_026874595.1 of Sipunculus nudus. Taxonomy (NCBI): domain Eukaryota; kingdom Metazoa; phylum Annelida; class Sipuncula; order Golfingiida; family Sipunculidae; genus Sipunculus; species Sipunculus nudus. The sequence continues at coordinate 10,236,817 of CM049314.1, read as the reverse complement.
CCAGGTATGTATGTGTAATTATAATTCTAAGCCTGGTACATATTCGCATTTGGTTATTACAATTAAAAGAATGTATTTACTGAAAATGAGGTAGCCTGTCTGCAATAAATGTTTGGGGGATAAAACATGAGAATAATCCAATTTGATAACATTTGGACATCTATAAAAATAAATATTTCAACAAATGTTTCATATATATTGTTGAAATTAACATTTAAAAATTGTCCTAAGTAGAACCTATTTTTAAGCAAATTCGATAATTCATAGAAATCGATGCACATGCATACTATTGACCGGTTACACAAACTGAGGTTACAAAGACGTAAATATACTATACATTTACGTTAACATTGTGTAAAGACAGCATTTAGTATTATTATTCAATATGTCTCTAGACAAAAACAAAGGTTGTACACACAGATATGCCTAGATGGATGGACACGTAACCATTACAGCTCAACCATTCAGTTTACACGTAAATATAAATACGTCGGGTATTTAACCGTACAAGTGTAACTTTGTTCACCGGGTATTCTCTATTAGGTGAAATCTTTGACTATATATTTACGAATCCTTCAGTGTTTTATTTTTAATCCTTTGATCGGACAAGTCTTTACCCTGTTTTTTTAATCATTTTCGGAACATATGTCAAACACTATACTATACACACCTGCCTGTCCAGGTATAGGCCTAACCATATACACAGTAAATTATGTTCCCTTTGTTAATTTGGAAAGTTTAGTATACTCAATCGACCGAGTTGGGAGAATAATATTTGCAGTGACAGATTAAAGTCTCGGAATGGCCCAGATTACCCATCACACCATCCAGAATATGACTATTGCAGCTGTAACATATAACAAAGCCGTACCTATATATTCAGAACATTAAATTGTAGGCCTATTTATGCGTGATATCCTACTGTAAAGTTTACAAAATAAACCCATAAATCTCATTAACTGAAGTTTCATCTATCCGTAAATCACGTACGTCTGGTACGCAAAAAAAAATCGCATTTTTCTTTTGAAGATGTTTACAATTTAACGTGCTCCGCATGCGTATCCGCAAAAACGGACCGCATCGAAATGGATCGGTTAGCGATTTATCCTTCTTGCGGATGGCAAAATGCCTATACATTTCCTAAAAGTGCCCGGCGCCAGGTCACCGGACGCATTCAAAATAAAATTGTGCATGTGTGCAGTTTCAAAAGAGAGACGCAAAAAGGGTATCCGCAAGAAAAACCTACGTACTTATAGAAACAGTTTTTGCGGACAGTGCACTATGGAGCGTACGTCCGTCTTTTGCGGATACGATATTTACGGATACATGGAAACACAGCTTTATATATACATATTTTTATCTCCAAGTACAACTACAGCCATGACGGGCAGTGGGGAGCTCTGTTAGCTGACCATTTACAACGGTAAGAAAGTGAGAATAAAACTTGGTTGAATTTGTTTTAACCGAATCTCTGCCAATAAGTATATATCTTTATAACGATTTCATTAACTGAGCTTTATTACTTAACGCATCTGTTCACACTCTTCAGATTTTTGTGTTTATCTCAATCATTCCGAGAGAATGCCTTTTGAATGACTGGACTATTTGGAATAAGGGTACTAAAGAGCGTTGTTAAAATGTTATTACAATAGGGCCACTTATATATATTTGCATGAAGTCTTTATAGTTCATAATCAAAATATCACAGCCCTGTTTAAAGAAAAGAACCATTATGGTATACATGACAACCTTGCCTATATGGAACTTCTAAATGAAATAAAAAAAAAAAAAAACGAAAATTTTGGAACGTATACTAACTTTTTTTTCAAAAGGAATTTTTAAAGAAAAGAACCATTATGGTATACATGACAACCTTGCCTATATGAAACTTCTAAATGAAATAAAAAAACAGAACCGAAAATTTTGGAACGTATACCACTTACTTTAATAAAAATCGTCATGGAACCATAAGGGGATAATTATCATTTTCCCATGAGAAATAAAACTATTTTTGGAACCTGATTCTTGTAGAAATATGATTTAAAGCTGTCATATCATCAAGATATCATAGAGGAAAATAATATTGTCACGTGAAAAAGAGTAAAATTCGTAAAAAAATAATGAATTAATATGACATAAACATCATGAAATTGTGAAACCTTGATGATTATATATATATTATATATTTATGTGTTTGTAATAATTATTTATGTGGGTGTTAACGATATCCTTGGATTTCCTAATTAGGAAGTGTGATGTAGTTAACCGAGGTTTCTCCGGCTACAACTCGAGATGGAACAGAATCATGCTTCCCCAGCTTTTCTCCACACAGAGTGTACAAGGAACCGTGGCCTTCGTCTTGTTCGTGGGAACCAATGACTCAGCGCCCAGAGAGCTGGGCCCGGAGATACATGTCCCCATAGACGAGTATCAGCAAAACCTCAAGGATATTGTTAAATATATGGAGGTAGGGAAGAACTCCAGAGAGCGTTCGATTGTATGTCACTCTCCCTGCTAACTGACAAGCTGTTCATGATGACGAACAAAGCCTGAACTGCAGAATTGTTAGCGACTGAGTCATAGGTGGATGGATCAGAAAAAGTTTTAAATGGACCCACTTATAAGAGTGAATGGCTACCTGCCCACAAAGGTGTGCCGCTAGAAAGTGTATTAGGGCCCAGCTTTTAAACGTGTTCCCTAATGACCTGTTTATGGATTTATACCACAGGCAACACTTTTTTACTACATGCTGATGATAATACACTATCGATTCTGTCCATAAAAGTGCTGAAAATGGAATAACAGATAGCAATAAATCGGTTTGGTGCTATAATCTGATGGAAGGAAACCAAACTAAATTCTAGACTACATGTTGCTTGCTAGAAAGGTAAACCAACTTTTATATAATGTAACCTGCATGGTTTAACTGAGTTTTAAATATTTATATCATATGTTGTGATAAGTCCCATTTATATACCTTGCATTTTTATACATCTTATAGTCAATATTATGAACTTGTCGGTGATTTAATAGCATCAAGTGCAAATTTTGTATTGATTTAACAAACCGACGACAAAAGAAAATAGTTATTGATTTAAAGCTGGATTTTTATTTCTCTTGTGACTAATTCGCTTACAACTGATAACAGGTTTACAAATTCAACAGGTATAATTTAATAATCAGATGGAAAACTCTGGCTGCACAGCTACAACTCTCGCGTAACTGTTCGTCAATCAAAAATAACTATCCAAAATTGTGTAAGAATTTAATATATCATAAAGACATCTTGTATTGTGGTTTCTTATCAATGCTTTATTGACACGACTCAAGCCATTTATTCTATATATATGTATACTGCCATGACCAACGCCTATATGGTAAAGCACGCTATAGCCCACTATTAAACTGATTTGTCGGCATCTATGGACATTCGAAAGGTATCGCCTATAACATTATGATACGTCTAATGAAAACTTAATGTGACTGCGGAGCACAAATCAGCCATGGACTGCCCATGGACGAATGATGACGGATTTGATCTTTCATCATTGATAATAAATGATATTTATCAGGTTCAATCGAAATAAACTAAAACCATGCAGACAACTTCAGGTGATGCCTTATTATGAGAAAAAGGAAATTAAATAATTTATTAAAATTATATTAAATGGAATTAAAAACATCTGCCAAATCGATGTAATAAAGGTGTGATATGTTCGTGTGCCCAATGTTTGACGAAACTGAATTAAAAATGTTATTTATACAACCACTGATGAAAAAAAAATGTAAAAATAATAGAAACTAAAGAATTAAGGTACAGAATTCTTGTAAAGTAATACTCTTAAATTATATATATATATATATATATATATATATATATATACTAGTATATATATATTAGTATATAAGTTTAATTCTATGCGATTTCCTGTATGTCATTTCCAAGTATCAAAGCGGTATTTTATTATTGTAAAGGATATATATCAAATGACTCTGATTAAAGACAAGTGTATCTTGCATGGATACATGCATTGCGTGCATTACCTACACTCATAATTAACAGTATCATACTGATGTTGTTCAGGTGTTACACTGAAGGCAAGTAAAGAGTTAATCCATGTATATTAACTATGCTTTGTAATGTAATATAAATGTTGTACAAATTTCCAGAATGTGGGCGTAAGTAAGGACAAATGATTTTGATTGGATGCCCTCCCTGTGATGAGACAGAAATGAAAAAATACTCAGAAGAGACAGGTTTGTATACTTGATTTATGAATATTGGTTAATCGTGTTTAACGTTAAAAACATGATAAAGGAAACAAGCTTTTTATAAAAATATTTTCCTTCTTTTCATGCAGGTGTATTTGCATTTTTCATAACATATACAAGTGTCACTGAAATAATTAATAAATAATTAACGTGTCATAAAAATGTTTTAGGTATATGTAGTACCGGTAACGTAACTGATTATGAAGTTGACATTTAGTTCTAACGGATGACACCTGAAATGCCTTATGTTAATATCTGCTGTTTTTTTTCATCATATTTTGATATGAAAGAACTGAAAATGGTAAATATTATTGAAGTTTAATTTTGGTGTCAAAATAAAGTTCAAGTGCAAATGCATTCGTTAGTACGTATGCATTTGTTAATTTTAATCTCGAACATTAAAAATATTCAATCGCACTGCCTTTGATTGAAATAAGAATTCTCCCATATCGTAGGTCGGTTGGGCTTGCAAAGGTTAATCCCCTTATTTCTATATTCATATTTTGGTGGGAAATCCAGGTTGGACCTACGTTCTATTTTAAACTTCTTTTGTAATTAAATCAAGATTGGAGGCTTGGTGTCAATATCAAATATCAAGTATACTCCATAGAGGGATTTGCTTCAAATATCAAATATACTCCCTCCAAGGTCTGTGCTTTCACACACACACACACACTCTCTCTCTCCTTTTTTGTCTTTCCGTCTTCTATTTTTATTACGCCACTTGTCCTGATAAACATCTCATGGACATGCATGTCCACTCGGCAGGAAAGGACGTGTGGAAATTTCACTTACCAAATATGAAATCGGACTTTTATTGAAAAACAAACAAAGTACGTTCCGGATATTGTTTATATATTGTTGATAGGGTAATCGTGCAATATAACGGACCCATGTTACTCTCTCTCACAAATAAGTGTGACCACATTTCACTAAAATTTTTTTTGCATGATAAAGTTGACGATCCGACGCATCTAATGATATGATATTTTTGTATGTTATTTATATATTTATTTTGCTACAAACTGTCGAAAAAGGGTAGTTTGCCGAAAATACCCAAAATGACGTCTTGTCAAAGACGTTCTGAGCCGACGTCATGAATCCACAGTATGAGTAATATACATATATACCATGTTATACATTTAGATGATGTCTTATAAAATTTACAGTCAATATATAATATTACCCATATATGTTTATACTTTTTTACCTCTTTTTATCCACATTTCACTTGATGTACGTTCAAGGTGACGACGCCCTGCCGCCAGAACGTAAACAAATGTCGAGTGTCACGTGACAAGTCATGCACTTAAAATCAAGAGAGACACGGGAGAAACACGTTCGTCCGCATTATGTTACAACATTTTTTGTTATACTAACGTAATAATTTCCTTATTTTTAATAAAATAATTATTAAGTGTGACAACATTTATTAGTTATAATGAATGACATTATTAAGGTGTGATCTCTTTTTGTATAAATTGTGTGACCAAATATAGTAGTTAGAAATAGTAAAAAAAGGTGTTGTGACCACATTTAAATATATTCTTACATCATCATATCCCTTATTTTTTTCTAAATTTAATCCTGAATTTTTTTCAAACCAAGAGACCATATTTTTTACCAATAAAAAAATAAGTTGTGACCACATTTTATTTGACCAGCCATATAAGTTTGTATTATATATAGAATATTATAAAATGTGGTCACATATGGTGTGACCACATTTTTAAAAATAAATTTTGCCAAAAATAAGTTGTGACCACATTTTACTTGACCAGCCATATAAGTTTATATTATATATAGAATATTATAAAATGCTGTCCCATATGGTGTGACCACATTTTTCACCAAAGAATATTGACAAAAATAAGGTGTGACCACATTTTATTTTACCAGCCATATAAGTTTGTAATAAATATATAATATTTTAGAATGTGGTAAAATATGGTGTGACCACATTTTTTACAATAAATATTGACAAAAATAAAGGTGTGACCACATTTTTTTTACAATAAATATTGACAAAAATAAAGGTGTGACCACATTTTATTTGACCAGCCATATAAGTTTGTATTATAAATAGAATATTATAAAATGTGGTCACATAAGTGTTACCATATTTTTTACCAATAAAAAAATTAGTTGTGACCACATTTTATTTAACCAGCCATATAAGTTTGTATTATATATAGAATATTATAAAATGTGGTCACATATGGTGTGACCACATTTTTAAAAATAAATTTTGCCAAAAATAAGTTGTGACCACATTTTACTTGACCAGCCATATAAGTTTGTATTATATATAGAATATTATAAAATGTGGTCACATATGGTGTGACCACATTTTTCACCAAAGAATATTGACAAAAATAAGGTGTGACCACATTTTATTTGACCAGCCTAATAAGTTTGTATTATATATATATAATATTATGAAATGTTGTCACATATGGGGTGACCATATTTTTCACAATAAATATTGACAAACTAAGGTGTGACCACATTTTATTTGACCAGCCATATAAGTTTGTATTATAAATAGAATATTATAAAATGTGGTCACATCAGTGTGACCACATTTTTTAACAATAAATATTAACAAAAATAAGGTGTGACCACATTTTACTTGACCAGCCATATAAGTTTGTATTATATATAGAATATTATAAAATCTGGTCACATATGGTGTGACAACATTTTTCACCAAAGAATATTGACAAAAATAAGGTGTGACCACATTTTATTTGACCAGCCATATAAGTTTGTATTATATATAGAATATTATAAAATGTGGTCACATAAGGTGTGACCACATTTTTTACCAATAATTATTTACAAAAATAAGGTATGACCACATTTTATTTGACAAGCCATATAAGTTTGTATTATATATAAATATATTTAATATATTATAAAATGTGGTCACATGGTGTGACCACATTTTTTACAATAATATTAACAAAAATTAGGTGTGACCACATTTTATTTGACAAGCCATATAAGTTTGTAATAAATATATAATATTTTAGAATGTGGTCACATATGGTGTGACCTCATTTTTTACAATAAATATTGACAAAAATAAAGGTGTGACCACATTTTATTTGAACAGCCATATATGTTTGTATTATATATATAATATTGTAAAATATGGTCACATATGGCGTGACCACATTTATTACCAATAAATATTAACAAAAATAAGGTGTGACCACATTCTATTTGACCAGCCATATAAGTTTGTATTATATACATAATATTATAAAATGTGGTCACATATGGATGATATGCCCAACATGGTCCCGTGTTTCTCCCGCGTTCGTCTCGATTTTAAGGGCTACCGGTCTGTTACTCATGGGGAGGGGAAGTTCCCATCTGATTGTCCTTACATAAAGTAGTCTAACAGGACAAAAAAAATAAATAAGATAAATGACATGTCTAAAATGTAGTCTTTATACTCTGTCCACAAAAATGACTGTTTATTACACAATTTATATTTATTTGACATATAAAACGTACATAGAGACAAAGCTGAATAGAGCAAGAGTTAACGTGATCAGTCGAATACATTCACAGACGACAGTTGCATATGTTTATGTTTTTGGCGGCACGACGTCGTCAACTTTTATTAAATCTTGGGAAATATGGATATTTAGAGGTAAAATTGTCTCTCTATCTATGCATAAAAAGATATATTGACTGTAATTTTTGTTAGACATCATCCTTTTGTTTAACATGGTATGCATGTACAGTACTCTGGTACTGTGGATTCATGACGTCGGCTGAGAACGTCTTTGACACGACGTCATTTTGGGTATTTTCAGCAAACTACCCTTTTTCGACAGTTTGTAGCAAAATATATTTATATCAAACATACAAAAATATTGTATCATTAGATGCGCCGGATCTTCAACTTTTACATGAAACAGTTTTTTCATTGAAATGTGGTCACACTTTTTTGTGAGACCATGAAATATGGGTCCGTTATATTGCACGATTACCGTTGATAGTATCATTTTCATGGTTTACTTTTCTGAAGGTCCAGCACGTATGCATGTATTTCACAATGTTCAGTTTATCCGGTTCAAGCTATAACGATAAAAAAGATCCGACCCCATCCACCTTACTTTTCACGGCCATAGGTTTTATTGGATTAGTCCACCCATCTCAATTACCAGGAATCGTCCTTATTTCGTCATGTATACAGATCTAAAACACGGTGACACCGAGAAACGGCCTTGTCAATAATCATCATCAATGGTCTTGTTGGCCAAAAATTAAGTTTCATTAAGGCCAGTTATTCGTCGACCTTATTATAGAATTTATGTGATTTCTGGCTTACTCTTAGACGGATGTTTGAACCTGTTTATTTACAAGCTGTTATAGTAAACACAACAATGTTGACGAATGGAAAAACCATGTAACCTAAGGTGGTTGGTTGCATATGCTGAAGTTGAAAGAACACTATTGCAAAATGCTATATGCAAAACGCATGTCCTTGATGAATGTGTTTGGATTATTTTGGCGGTAACCGAACAAAACGAACAGCCTGTGTGCGATGGGTTATTGTTTTCTGGCCTGTTTTTTTTTAAGGGTCTATGATTATATTTATATACCAATTTAAGGAATATTTGGAAATTGTTACAAATTGTTCTTGTGTTTTAAAATAATTTCGGACTTGAGATTTCCAATACATTAACTTAATTAATTCAATGAACATTCAAGAAAAACATGTTAATAACCTCTCAGGGACCTTCTTGTTTATAAGCTGCAGCTCATTGTATCCGCCAAAACAGAGTTTTGCGGATACTATGTTTTCAGCTGGCCGCCGCCGCCGCCGCCGCGTAGGTGTCCGGAGAACTCCTCCGTAACCACTGGGCGGAATTTTCCGAAACCCGGGATTATGTTCGGGTCACATGTGAACTGCTGCGCCCCGATTTTGTTTTGACCTCTGACCTTTCCTTTGCGCTCTGCGTCCGTTTGTGCGTCTGTTTCCACACATAAACCCACATATCTCGGGAACCGTTTGACCGATCAGGAAATTTTTTTTTGCACAAATGTAGCCCTCGGAGAGCTTTATAACATACACCAAAAATGGTGGCGCCACCTGCAACCATGTTTGCACAGTGTCCATCTGTTCGTCTGCCTTGGGTTAAAATCGATCATATCTCTGCAGTGACTTGACTAATTCACCTGAAATTGGGCATGCGTAAACATCCTGGATAGCTTTTCTGATTTTATGACAGGTGGCGCCACCTACATTCACGTTTACGCTGCAGACATCCAAGCTCATATCTCGGGAACCGTTTGACCGATCAGGAAAATTCTTTTGCACAAATGTAGCCCTTGGAGAGCTTTATAACATACACCAAAAATGGTGGCGCTACCTGCAACCATGTTTGCACAGTGTCCATCTGTTCGTCTGCCTTGGGTTTAAATCACTCATATCTCTGCAGTGACTTGACTAATTCACCTGAAATTGGGCATGCCTATACATCCTGGATAGCTTTTCTGATTTTATGACAGGTGGCGCCACCTACATTCACGTTTACGCTGCAGACATCAAAAGTCATATCTCGGGAACCGTTTGACCGATCAGGAAAATTCTTTTGCACAAATGTAGCCCTTGGAGAGCTTTATAACATACACCAAAAATGGTGGCGCTACCTGCAACCATGTTTGCACAGTGTCCATCTGTTTGTCTGCCTTGGGTTAAAATCACTCATATCTCTGCAGTGACTTGACTAATTCACCTGAAATTTAGCATGCGTATACATCCTGGATAGCTTTTCTGATTTTATGACAGGTGGCGCCACCTACATTCACGTTTACGCTGCAGACATCCAAGCTCATATCTCAGGAACCGTTTGACCGATCAGGAAAATTTTTTTGCACAAATGTAGCCCTTGGAGAGCTTTATAACATACACCGAAAATGGTGGCACCACCTGCAACCATGTTTGCACAGTGTCCATCTGTTCGTCTGCCTTGGGTTCAAATCACTCATATTTCTGCAGTGGTTTGACTAATTCACCTGAAATTCGGCATGCTTATACATCCTGGATAGCTTTTCTGATTTTATGACAGGTGGCGCCACCTACAATCAAGTTTACGCTGCAGACATCCAAGCTCATATCTAGGGAACCGTTTGACCGATTGGGCCAAAATTTTGCATGTGTATAAATCTCACATAGCTCTTTATCATACGCAAAACTGGTGGCGCCACCTGCAGCCATGTTTGCACAGCTCCCATCTGTTTGTCTGCCATGGGATAAAATATCCATGCTAATATGCAACACTTCACCCGTTCCACTCTGATTTAGGCGGATACAAGTAGTCGCTTGTCGACTACCCGTATTCTAGTTCCAAGATATATTGCTGTGTTATCATGTTAATAACTTTGACCAAAGTCCCTTAAATGATAATCAGTTTATAAATCAAGCTATTGTTTTAAGAACAAGCTACCTCACCTCTTCTAATTTTCTTCATTTTTTTCTCTCACACGTGAAAATTTTCCAGAAAAAAATAATTAGAAATGGTTTATCTTGGAAGTCGCAAACACAGATATATGTCTCCCCTCATCATGAACCCAATCCCCAAATGGAAAAAAAAATATAAGACCAAAAGTTAAAGAGTTTATAGAAATTGTATATTTCCACAGTTTTGACTTTAAAGATCAAATTCGGGGTCCCAGGTTTTCAAAGTCCTTTGTTTTGAAATTGTCCGAGCACTTGTTTGAAATAATTGTGGAATCAAATTAGAGAAAACATAAGCAGGACTTAATAAGGCATGGGGTTAAAAAATCAAAGATTTTCGCAGATTTGGCCTTGAAGATAAATGTGAAGGTCACTAGATCTCAAACTCATCCATGATTTTTACTGAAACAATTTGTGTATTAAATGACAGAATAAAATGCGCGATGTTTCAAAAATGATCACGATCACAAAAAAAAAAAACAAAAAAAAAAAAAAAAAACCAAGGGACGATAAGCTATAGCTTGGCAGACTTGAACTTGATGAGCCAGGCCAAGGTCGCCAGTTTTTCGAACTCAACCGATATCATGTAAGAAGCAATTCACGTATCACATTTCATGAAAAAAATATAGACCGGTTAAAAAGTTATAGAGTTCACAAAAAATATATTTCGACTGATTTGACTTTGCAGATCAAGGTCACCATGCAGATCAAGGTCATAGTCTACAGGTTTTAATCTTGTTCAAGATTTTGGTCACATTTTTTCCAACGTATCCGAGATCATACTTGAAACAACTTGTGTATCAAATTCGAGGGAAAATATGCGTTACTTCAATAGTTATGGGGTTCAGAAAATATTTTTTTATTATTTCGGCTTATTTGACCTTGAGGAACCTTGACGCAGTTTGTATTTTTGCTTGTGCAGTCAGGACGCATCGGATTTAATCCGTCCGATCCTATTAAAAGTTGAGGTCAGGTTTGTCCATCATGGAAAAGTAACTGAATGAATGTTTAAGCGTTAGAGAGTATCATCTTGTTGGGGATCAGATATTAAAATTTCATGTAAATTAGAAGATATACCTCTGGACTTTTAGGGGAGTCGATGCCATATACAAATGAAAGCGTGGGAGAGTATGCCCAGGCTTGTGGAGTTGTTGCTAAAGAACTCGGCGTGGATTACATTGACTTATATGAGACTATGACGGGAGAAGAGGTGAGCGAATAATTACTACTCTATAATTAGTACTCTTTTCAAAGCTGCCTATTCACCTACCTCTTTAAATAAAATGTATGTTATTTCTGGCTTCCTCTGTGTATATATTAAATAATCCAGGGGTAATTTTGGTTGTGGAAAGTTCTTAAAATGCCTTCATGAAGGATGTATTAACTTATGTTTGTAAACACAGCCATGTTGACAAATTAGAAAAACACGTGACCTAAGGTGGTTGGTAGCATATATGCGGAGGTAGAAAGGTCAAGTTGCAAAACGCCATTTGCAAAGCTCTGGCTTATCTGATTTGTTGTCAGGTTATCTTGTTGAATTTGTTTTAATTATTTTAGCTGGCCCAAACATAATATAAACAGGTTGAAATAATCAAAACAAGCAGCTTGTCTCCGGTGATATCCACGTTTTCTGGCCTAGTTTTATAAAAGCTTCAAGGGATTACCTTTAGTTTATAAAGGTCAGGAAGGTGATTGGGTCCCTTTAATTATGTATAGCTAAAGCAATCGTCGTCTTTAAAACCCTTAAAGTTCAAAATATATTTTCATACAAAATTTTCGTAAACCATAAAAATGTTTGCTTTCCTGGGTGCAGAACCTTTGCTTGTGTATTCTGAAGGTCTATTAGTTTTCTGTAAGGGATGTCTTCACAAAATATAAATTTCAGCACAAAATAACAAAGATTGTTGACGTTTAAGAATCAATAAGATAAAAGGGAAACATCAACATTCAAGGTATGTAACAAGGTGTAAGTTTGTCTGTAAGAAGCAAGTTCGAAACAGGAGAAGACATGTCTGGTTAAGGCACAAGGTTGGTTTTAGTAAGGTAACAGAGCAAAAAAAGTAGAACAAATCTATTTTTTTCCGAATTACATCGGAAATTGATTCGCCCTTCTTTGTTTGTTCGTTTGTCTGATTTGTTTGTCTGCATTTGTTTGATTTAGTTAATTGTTTACAGGACTGGTCGCGATTCTTGAACGATGGACTTCACCTGTCAGCTGAGGGTTCTTGTCTGATGTTTTCGCTTCTCAAACCGCTTATTGACGAGCGCACACGTGACCTGCATCCCATAATGCCCCTGTGGAACGAAATTAAACATGAAGACCCGCAGAAGTCATTGCTGCTATAGGGAGTACCAGTCTTCACATATCGATAACGAGGATGGCACGTATAAGAGCACATACCATCGCCAAGACAAAACAAACCTGCTCAATCTCTATAGTTCAAGACTAGATGAGATGTGACCCAGTCCATGCCCCTCCCTCCAAAAATTGTTTCGAGTAGTTTTTGCGTAATCATTGAAAACAGACAACAAACAAATAGTAACAGTTCATACAAACTAATCAGGCAGGTAATGCACAGCTTTTAAGAACGGCACTCAACGAGTTCGGACATTCACGTTCACCGAACTGTAGTGACCGGTCTTTCACGTTTAACTGAAACAGACCAACAAACAAACATATAAATGTTCTTATAAACAAAACAGACACGAAAAAAAAACCTCTTTAGCGGATGTGATTGAATTACCCGGAATATGCACAGCTTCAAAGAACTGCACTCAACAGGTTGGGACATTCAAGCGCACAGATGTCAACAAGTCTCATACGCCGAGAATTCTAATTGCACTTGTAGCTTTCTGGAATGGTGAATGCAGATATTAAAAGGAGAGTAAGAGATTTAAGAAAAAGGAGGGCGGAATTATCTGAAGGTAAAATTCTTCCTACTCACCCAGCACATTGGCGTCAAAAAGATCGAGCATACGCATCACAAGCATCATTTAGCGCAGCCAACTTATCGGAGCATCTGGGGGATTGGACAGTGTGTACTTGCACAATTTAAACAACACAATTTAATTGAAATATAATTTAAACACTAACCTTCAAAGGAGCAAACTGCAATATTTCTGATTAAGTTAAACATAAAATTAAAATAAACATATAAAGGTAGGTAGCATGACTGCATTTTAAAAAGTAGATGACCTCCCGGGGTGACAAGCACGGCCTTAAAAATCAACTCTCCCTGTAGCTGAGGCCATCCTCAGCTACCTCCGGCTCAACCGCTGGAAGCAAAGAAAGCCCAGTCCTGGCTGACAAGCCAGTTTACCTGAAACAATATCCCGTGGGGGGAGTTACTAGCTGCCTACTGATAGGCAGATATGCCAATGGTCAGTTGATTGACAAGTGGGCATGCATGGAGCAGTGAAAGAGGAAAGTTACAGTCTGATGACATCTGTATTTTATTAACACCCACAGAGTCTTTATCTCGCTCGTATGGTTAATTCAAAGATCGAGGGAGAATAATCGATTAAAAAAGGAGGGAGAAAGTATTTGAAGAAAAAATTTAACGCATATCCATTCAGACCTGCTATTCTTCATATTACCATTAACAACAAGAGCAACAGAGGTTTACTACTTTTCTCATACGCTTAAGTTTACATACATAGACGTCACCAAAAGGTCTGTAATACAGAAAATACAAAATACAGAAAATACAAAATACAGTGAAATCTTTGTAATATGACTCCCTGTTTGACAAACCTGAAGTGGACTTAATTCACAGGTGGTTTTGTAAGACAGCTCACTTATAAACAATTAATGCATTTGGTTCACTAAAGAGGGTCTTAATTTACAAGTGTTCTTATTAGATAAGTGGTCTGTCAGACAGGTTCTGGTGTTTTTTTTATAAAAAACGATCTCTATTTCGACTAGATAACATTATGTAATTATATTCAACTTTATTATTTGATGGCACCAGTTCGACGTTGTTACGTTTAAATATAATATCTAAGCACAAATTCTGAGCACAATCTTATTTTTCAAATACATTGATGTCCAATGTGAAACAGCTAAGTTTGAATCAAGTAAAATATAAAAACATATTATGTAGTTTTGAAGGCTTACAAATGTATTGTAATATCTACTGAAATCAATACACCTGATTGTACAGAAGGTATGACACGCAGGACAAATAAGGATTAAAGCGTGTAGTAAGATCATGGAAAATACGAAGTTCACTTTGATCGACATTTTAGATTTTAGTTAATGCGGCACATATTGATCTATATCATTGTAGTAAAGAGCGGCTTTTAAAAGGGCTCTGTCTGGGGTTTGTTTTGGCACGAGGCAGTATATTTCCTCGAAACCGCCAGATGCCATGAAACGGAGATGGACCAATGAAAGAAAAACTACGAAAAAATCGGTCTGAGAAAGACGAAGGTTTTTTAAGTGTTTTATATCGCAGTCTATACAAGACAAAGACGACATTCTTCTCTGCTCCGAAAGTATGATCAAATGGGCTGAAAGTTCTGCCTTTCTTTTTATAAGTAAAACGTCAGGTGTTCATACCTTTACACATTGAAACATGTTATCTGTTCACAAGCCTCATCTGTTTTGTTGATTTCCTGACTGGTACTCCGAGTTTCAGTTTTCGTTCACTTTATCTTTTGTGATATATATTTTTTTTTATTTAATTAAGTTTCACGTCCAGGTTACGATCAACTGACCGACCTTTTCGTGCGGTTAGGGACCCCGGGCGGTCGAGCTCCATACATATATTATTTTAAGCCTGGATCCGATAGATTCGTAGAGTCTATGCCAGAAACGATATATTCCAATTCACGGATTATTAAATTTTCGGTTGTGCTATATTCATATATTGCCATTAATTTTAGTATTAGTTTACGTTCCTGTACTCACATCTCGGACACGACCTAGGGCTCGAGTTATCAAAATATATGAAGTTTCCATGATCTAATGCTCTATAGAAATTTTTTGATTTTTTTTACAGAACAGCAAAAAAATCGGAAAGGTTGCCTTCTCATGAAAAATATAACGTTAATTAAAATCCTAATAACATGTAATAAATTTTACTCAGCTCTTGCTAAGATCTTCGATCTTCGATGCTGAAAGTAAACAAGTCTTTTTCAGATAGATTAAAAATGATGTTTTGGACATGGATGGAGAGTGCGTTTGTATGGTGCCTAGCATATGAATGAAAGCCGTGTGATTATCACACTTCCGCCAGAGGTCGTTTCTCCTAAAAACGAAGTCTGTCAGTACGGTATTGTGGGGATTGTTGAGACTACTTGTCTCAACTGTCAAACTTCATAATCAAGAATTATTACATTTCAAGAAAACTCCTTCTGTTTACATTTCAAAATGGTATATGTACATTACTTATAAGGATTCCTTATACAGTTAAATCGTTACCACAAACACTCACATGTTATGTCATCAGACATAAAACAATTAGTACCAAATATATCTAAACATTTTTTTTACCGCTCTCCTTATTACACCTTATAACGTTCTATCCTGTCGTCATTTTCAGAATCAAATGCAATTTTCGCGAGCATGTATTTTTCACGAATAAAGACACTCTCGCAAAATTCACAGACATTCATGCTCGCGAACATATCCATTTAAACGTTATTCCAGGCAGAACAGAACTCCCTGAATCAAATTAATAATAAAGTAAATTTATAACTTCAGGGTTTTGTGGATCTCATTATATCAGAGTATTAGTTACGCTCTTCGAAACTTCAGTTGAAGTGTATGGCTACTGGAAATTTCCATGAAGAAGTTGTGGCATGATTTCTTCAGGAACCAGTTTCTTGTGATTATCGCAGTTGCATCACTCATAAAGGTAAATCCTTGTATATTTCTCAGACGAACGCCATAGAGAGGGGCCCAGCGTAAGCTGTTCTGTAGAATCCATGCGACTGCTGGCAGACTCTGCGTACTTATTAATGAACTGTCGATAATTCCCGTCACGTACTTATAACGCCTCTGTGATGGATATATTACCTTGTTTATATATTTAAACTGATAAGTTAACACGATATATGCGCCGGTGTTGACAAATAAGAAAAACATGTACCTAAGGTGGTTGGTTGGATCAGTTGGCAGGTAATTAATTGTTAAACGCCCATAGCAAAACTCTGGGCGTCAGATGTCCTGTTTTTGTGCATTTGGATTATTTTGGCGGACTTTCTTATGTTACAAATACGTCGATATATACAAAACTAGCAGCCTTTGTACAGTGGAATCGGCGTTTTCTAGCATATTTGTAATACAAAAATAGACTCAGGGAATTATTTGTAGTTAATTGGCGTTAGATAGCGGAATAGGGCCCTTTTTTAACGGTTCGGTTACGCACGACAGTTTCACGCACTCTGACCTAGAACTGTCATTAATTTAGTCATTAACGAGAGATTTTTACCAGCTGTTTTGCATGACATGTTACATATGATGTTTCCTCTGCATCCGAGTATGCTGTGGCGAAAATTCCAGGAATAATTTGTAACACCATGGGGTCCGCGTCATGGATGTTTTATAAGTCTGATCGGTCACGCTCTGTGTGGCTTAACAAAGCGTGTCGTATCTTCTGTTGGCTGATTGTTAAAGAAACGGAGTTGTTCCCGGCTTAGGTTAATAACAAGACGTATACTCACGCAAACCTTTATTTATAAAGGAACACAGTTTAGATTACGAGTGTGTGATCTAGTTTTCGAGAGATGCGGCTAATCTGAAATTACCTGTGTGCATCTCATTCAAAGTAATCACAAGCCAAGTATTCTGGTAGAAAGGAGACGTTAATGGCCAACCTGCGCAGCGTGAGTGAACACTGAAGTAATTATGACAACAAATTCGTGCGGCATGATATGCCACACATTATCGTCCATCATGTTGCGCATGACAATTCTTGTATGCTTAATATATGCAGTTCTTGGACAAACAGACATTTCAACAGGAAAAACTGCTTATCAGAGTTCAACCTTTTACAACATGAGTCAACG
Organism: Sipunculus nudus; assembly: GCA_026874595.1. Classification (NCBI taxonomy): domain Eukaryota; kingdom Metazoa; phylum Annelida; class Sipuncula; order Golfingiida; family Sipunculidae; genus Sipunculus; species Sipunculus nudus. Next base: position 10,219,050 of record CM049314.1, on the reverse strand, counting down.
CGCATTTAAGGAAGCACGACTGGCAGTGGACGGAGTGAATACGGGGTGTAATATTGGATACACCCAAACAAAAACAGATGACTTGGCTTGGTGGGCAGTCGATTTACAGAAAGTTTACATAATTGATTACATCCAGGTCGTTCCTAGAGACTTTGATGACCGGCACGTGGGGAGTTTTCAAGTCCTCGTGGGGTTGAATAGATTTTCTCTCGCTGAGAGGTTCCGCTTTGCTCTCTGCACTTCGGGAACACCGCGGATATGGTACACATGCAACCCAGGCACAGTTGGTCAGGACGTAGTCATTCAGAGAGAGTTACCCGGAAGTCTAAGTCTTTGTGAAGTTCTGATACGAGGAAGAACCACGTGCAAACGCGGAAGAAGAGGACTCAACTGTACAGAGGTTTGTGTCAAAGGTCGATGGGGGCACAATTGTGCTTTCTCATGTTCTGATGGCTGTAATACTCCGGGTATATGTGACACAGACAATGGTTTTTGTCTGTGTGCAGACGGATGGTCGGGATATAGGTGTGATCTTAAATGTTCTGAAAACTGCATTGATCTTCCCACATGTAATAAAAGTAATGGCAACTGCAAATGTAAACCAGGTTGGAGACCACCTGTGTGTCAGCATAGATGTGACCATGGCAGCTATGGGTCAGAGTGTGCCAGGAATTGTTCTGCTGGGTGTGGCGTTAGTGGTTGTGACTCAGTAAGTGGTCAGTGCTACGATCCATGTACACCTGGCTGGCACGGAGCCAGATGTGATAGAAAATGTCCCGAAGGATGTACAAGCTGCACCTGTGACAGCAACAACGATGAGTGTTACTGCACGGATGGTGTCTCTGGAACTAAATGTGACGAACCATGTGCTCAAGGGTGCAAGGACAGTATATGCAATCAGTGTAACGGTAGCTGCATATGCAAGTCGGGATTTACCGGAGCCAAGTGTGACCATTGTAGTCCGGGCAAATGGGGTACCTTTTGCAATTCTTCATGTTCCAGTGGCTGTAAAGACAAAACTGACTGCAACAGTGTGAGTGGTTCCTGCCGGTGCCGTGACGGCTGGTGGGGCAGCCGGTGTCAACAAAAGTGCTTTGATGCCTGTATTAAAAACCGTGCATGTGACAAACTGACCGGACGTTGTGTTTGTAAACAAGGGCACACTTCTCCCGTGTGTGGGCAGAGTTTACCTTCCGCTGGTGACGAAGCACATGCTGGTCCATCCACAGCTGATTATAAACAGACAGCTGCATCCAAGGGAGCGGCTTCGGAGTTGACTCCAATCGCACTCGGTGCAGGAACCGGGTTAGCATTTCTTTTTTTAATAATTTTTCTGATAATCCTAAACGTGGTCCCGGCAGTGAGACGTAGAAAAAAACAAAGACAAGGGCCAAGTGGAGGAAATGGAACAGTTCTTGCTGTAGGAGACTCGGTTGATTGGCAATCGATGGGTCCTACGCCGACTGGTAACGGTGGAACTGCAGAATCAAACGAGGTGAACAACACCAGAGATATGGTGATAGTGCCTATATCTGACGTGCCGTGTGACGGTGGTGAAGAAAGAATCAAACCGATCTATGAAAATATAGGCATATCTGTTGCAGATTTGCCAGACCATATGCTGGCAATGATGAAAAATGGTAAAGCCTTTGAAAACGAATTTAAATCATTGCCTAGCGGCTTGACCGCGCCATGCGTGGTTGGTAATAGTAAAGATGCTGAAATAAAAAACCGCTATAGGAACATCATAGCATATGATCACAGCCGCGTATACATTAACGGAAAGGATCCGGTCGCACAATACATAAATGCCAACTTTATTGCCAGTTACTGGAAGGCCAAAGCTTTTATTGCAGCGCAGGGCCCTGTAGAGGAGACTGTTGAGGATTTTATACAGATGCTTTGGGAACAAGAGGTCCCACTGATAATTATGCTTACCAATCTTCATGAAATACGACGTTCGCAATGTGAAAAATACTGGCCGGACATGGTGGCCCAAGAAAATGTATACAGAGGCATTACCGTGAGGAAACTGAAAGAAGAGACGTTTCCCCATTACGTAATACGTTTCTTAGAGCTAGAAAAGAAATGTGTAAAGAAGCAGTTATATCACATGCAATGCACATCGTGGCCTGACCATGGAGTTCCTGAAAGTCCTGCTGCGTTTCTCGATTTCCACAGGAAAACAAAGGAGTACCACAAACCGGAGGTTGGCCCTTCGGTTGTCCACTGCAGTGCGGGAGTCGGGAGGACCGGTACCTTCTTGGCAGTAGACTGCCTTCTCGACCAGGCAAAGGAGGAAGACAAGTTGAATATCGCGGATTGTGTTAAAAACTTGCGCAAAGACAGAGTGAATATGGTTCAGAGTTTGGCGCAGTATATCTATATACACGAGTGTCTGCTTGAGGCCCTCCTGTGTGGACAAACTGTATACCCAGCTGCGAGCTACGACGCCTTCCAGACCACAGTAGATAAAAATTCAGTGAAACAACAGTTTTCTGTTTTGGAGAAAACCAAGCCTGTTGTCAGCCTTGACGAAATGAAGGAAGCAAAAATCGAAGCAAATATGAGCAAAAACAGGAGCAAAGATGTCCTGCCCAGCGAAAGGTGGCGCCCTCTTTTGGTGGCGGATGATGAAAACCCAGAGAGCAACGGGTATATCAATGCCGTGTTTGTTCACGGGTACAAGGAGAAGCACGCCTTCATCGCCACACAGTCCCCGCTGCCGGACACGGTGGTAGATTTTTGGCGTCTTGTTTATGATTACGACTGTTGCAGCATCATTGCGTTAAATAAGACTGGCGAGGAGGACTGCCCCAGTTACTTTGGTGACGAGGATTTCCAATCTGTGTTGTTTTCTGTACATACATCTTCAGAAACGCATAATGATGGATTCACAACCAGAAAACTGCTTCTGAGTTACAAAGGAGTGGTCAGAAAGGTCAAACAGTACCAGACAGAATTGTGGCGTCAGGGAACGCTCCCGTCGCCTCAGGAGCTCTTGTTGGTGCACCAAGAGACCAAAAGGTGGCAGCAGGAGTCCGGTGGTGGGCGCACCATCGTGCATTGTCTTGACGGGGCCGAGCATACTGGTCTGTTTATAGCGCTTTGCCATGTGTGTGAGAGGATCGAGAGGGAGTCGAAGGTGGACGTGTTTCATGTAATACAAACTATCAGGAAGAGTCAACCTCTCTTTATCCCTATCCTGGAGCAGTACGAGTGGCTCCACCAAGCGGCGTATGAATACATCCGTGACTACACGGACTTTAAGTCAGACGTTGAATAGATGTGCAAGGGAAACTAAATGAATGGGATCAAGAATGTATTTGTTTTATTCATAAATGTTCAATATCCTTTCTGGTTGTCAACTGCCCAAAACAAACTGTATGGTATTGTTATTTTCAGCTTTATGTTTTAGCTAAAAGTTATCGGAGCCATTTTTCACGTAAACCATTGCCAACCCTTTTACATGAATGACTTTGAGGCATTCATTAACTTTATATGGCACTTTGATATATCTGTGTTGCAAGCTTTTTGTTTTCTTTGCATTGTTAGCAAAGGATTATTAATCAAGATTAAACTACATGTTATCCATATTTCTTTAAAAGATCAAAGGAAATCAAATCCCGCTGCCCCGCCGCATTGATAGCAGTTATTATATTGACGGAGACTAAATCGTGTCAATACATTTTCAATGAATGAAAAGATATTTAAAAAATAATGTGCTGCATATTTCATAATCATGTGCTAATATAAAGTTTCGACTGACATAAGTTTCAAAGAATCAATTAGTGTTTGTCAGCTGAGCGTTATGATCCATGGTCCCCTTGGATATGTGCTTACTTAATTCTGACCAAACGTTGCATTTTTACGTTTTCTTGTCAATGGTGAACTGATTATATGAAAGTGTAATGAACAAAGCTTCTAGTTGTATTTCGATGCTTTTAATTTACAAAATTCCTGCCAAGATAAATTCGATGTTATGTAAACTACAATACAGAAACAATTTACGAATTTATGAGTAATACCTTCAAAACTTATTTCCGTTAGTAAAATCAGCGATTCACTTGTGTAATTAAACATCTTCTGGAATAAATCCACATGGGTCTATTTTTGTCTTGCCATGTTTGTAACTTTATACACCGGAATCCTACATTGTCACTTTGCCTTTGGATGAAAATGCTGCCATCTGGTGACTACTCATGTAACCTGTGCCATCTGTTAGCTGAATGTGTAACTAAATTTAAGGAAGATAATAATTCAGAACTGAGATATGAACAAGTGACCCAGGGGTCATGACGCTCAGCTGACCAGGAAGACATTGACAAAAGTAATTTTATCATCTGAATGTCAAATTTGAATGAAATACTTTTTCCAAACTTGACCTTTTGTATAAAATCATCCAATATTCATTGGGGTACTATGGAGCTCTGTAGCATGAAGGATATGGGTAACAGACACCTATTTTCAAGGTTTACAAGATGACTTTTCAGGGGTCTCCCAGCATGTCAAAAAATAAAATTCTAGGTCCAGTTATTATGATTTGTGCCCTGTTAACAAATCCAAATGTTTATTCTGGGGGGTATTTCAAAGCCGCATAGGATGAAGGATATGGGTAACAGAGATGTAATTTCAGGTGCACAAGGAGACTTTTCAGGGGCCTCCCAGCATATCAAGAAAGGAGATTCTAGGTCAAGTCATTATAATTTGTGCTCTGTTAACAGATGACCAAATCTTTATTCTGGGGAGTACTTCGGAGCCCCAGAGCATGAAGGATATGGGTAACAGGGACCTTATTTCGGGTTTCCATGTAGACCTTTTATGGGCTTCCCTGGAGGTGAGGACAGAAGATTCTAGGTCCAGTCATGATTTGTGCCCTGTTAATATATGACCAAATCTTTATTCTGGGGGGTACTTCAGAGCCCCATAGCTCACAGAATATGGGTAACAGGGACCTTATTTCGGGTTTCCATGTAGAACTTTTATGGGCTTCCCTGGAGGTGAGGACAGAAGATTCTAGGTCCAGTCATTATGATTTGTGCCCTGTTTACAGATGACCAAATGTTTAAAGATCACTAAAGTAGAGAAAAAAAAATCGTAAAAAATAAAAAAAAATATAGGTGGCGCCACCAATCTCCAGAAATTGATGAAACACTCCATGATTAATATCCATGCAAAGAAGCATGGTGATTAATGCATTAGTTGTACAGATACTTGAGCTTTTGTATTAAATTTTGCATTATTCTGGGGGGTACTTCAGAACCCCATAGCTCAAAGAATATAGGTCACAGTGACCTAATTTCAGGTTTACAAGGAGAATTTTCATAAACCTCCCAGGATTTCAAGTAAGAAGATTCCCGGTCTAGCGGTTACGATTTGTGCCCTGTTAACAGACAGACGCCTGGATGGCCGGACGGACGACGGACAAAAGGTGATCCCTACAGCTCAGATGACTTTCAGTCAGCTGAGCTAAAAATTGAAAAAATACAGGTGGCGCCACCAGAATGCAGAAACTGATGAAACATTTCATGATCAATATCCATGCAAAGAATCATGGTGATCAATACAATAATTGTTCAGATACTTGAGCTTTTGTATCAAATTTTCCATTATTCTGAGGGGTACTTCGGAGCCCCATAGCTCAGAGGTTATGGGTAACAGAGACCTAATTTCAAGTTTTTAAGGAAACTTTTCATGGGCCTCTCAGCATGTCAAGAGAGAAGATTCTAGGTCCAGTTGTTACGATTTGTGCCATGTTAACAGATGACCGCATCTTATGAGGTCTCAAAAATAGAGAAAAAAATTCGTAAAAATAAAAAAAAATACAGGTGGCGCCACCATACTGCAGAAACTGATGACACATTCCATGATCAATATCCATGCAAAGAATCATGGTGATCACTGCAATAGTTGTTTTGATACTTGAGCTTTTGTATCAAATTGTCCATTATTCTGAGGGATACTTCAGATGACTTACAGTCAGCTGAGCTAAAAACACTTAATGGTCAATATCCATGCAAAGAATCATGATGATCTCCGTATTAGTTGTTCAGATACTTCAGCTTTTGTATCAAATTGTCCATTATACTGAGGGATACTTCAGAGTCCTTTAGCTTGAAGGATAAAGGGTAACAGAGACCTAATTTCAAGTTTCCACAGGCACTCTTCATGGGCCTCCTTGCATGACAAGAATGAAGTTTCTAGGTCCAGTTGTTGCAATTTGTACCCTCTTGATAGATAACATAGGTGGCGCCACCAGTCTGCAGGAACTGATGGAACATCTCATAATCAATATGTATGCCAAAAATCATGACCATCAGTGGTGTAGTTATTGAGATATTGAAGTTTTTGTATGAAATTTTTGACTACTCTGGGGGGGGGGGGGGGGGGGTACTTTGGGGCCCCATAGCTCGAAGGATATGGGTAACAGAGACCTAATTTCTGGTTTCCATGGAGACTTTTCATAGGTCTTCTAGTGTGTTGAGAATGAAGATTCTAGGTCCAGTCGTTACTATTTGTGCCATGCTAACAGATGACAGCATCCTTAAAGGTCTCAAAAATAGAGGAAAAAATCGTAAAAAATCGAACGATACAGGTGGCGCCACCAGTCTGCAGGAACAGATGACACATCTCATGATCAATAGTTATGCCACAAATCATGACCATCATTCAAGTAGTTAATGAGATATTGAAGTTTTTGTATGAAATTTTTTACTTTTCTTGGGGGTACTTTAGGGCTCCATAGCTCGAAGAATATGGGTAACAGAGACCTAATTTTGGTTTCCATGGAGACTTTTCATAGGTCTCTCAGTGTGTCGAGAATGAAGATTCTAGGTCCAGTCGTTATGATTTGTGCCACGTTAACAGATGACAGCATCCTAAAATGTCTCAAAAATAGAGCAAAAAAATCGTAAAAAATCAAACAATACAGGTGGCGCCACAAGTCTGCAGGAACTGATGGAACATTTCATAATCAATATGTATGCCAAAAATCATGACCATCAGTGATGTAGTTATTGAGATATTGAAGTTTTTGTATGAAATTTTTGACTACTCTGGGGGGGAGGGGGTGTACTTTGGGGCCCCATAACTCGAAGGATATGGTTAACAGAGACCTAGTTTCTGGTTTCCAAGGATATTTTTCATGGACCTCTCAGTGTGTCAAGAATGAAGATTCTAGGTCCAGTCGTTACGATTTGTGCGATGCTAACAAATGACAGCATCCTTAAAGGTCTCAAAAATAGAGGAAAAAATCGTAAAAAATCGAACAATAAAGGTGGCACCACCAGTCTGCAGGAAGTGATGACACATCTCATGTTCAATAGTTATGCCACAAATCATGACCATCAGTTAAGTAGTTAATGAGATATTGAAGTTTTTGTATGAAATTTTTTACTTTTCTTGGGGGTACTTTGGGGCTCCATAGCTCGAAGAATATGGGTAACAGAGACCTAATTTCTGGTTTCCATTGAGACTTTCCCATAGGTCTCTCAGTGTATTAAGAATGAAGATTCTAGGTCCAGTCTTTACGATTTGTGCCTTGTTAACAGATGTTTACATTTTAAAAGGTCTCAAAAATAGAGAAAAAAATTCGTAAAAAATTGAACGATACAGGTGGCGCCACCAGTCTTCAGGAACTGATGGAACCTCTCATGATCAATATGTATGCCAAAAATCATGACCATCAGACAAATATTTAATGAGATATTGAAGTTTTTGTTTGAAATTTTTTACTTTTCTGGGGGGTAGTTTGGGGCCCCATAGCTGGAAGGATATGGGTAACAGAGACCTAATTTCTGGTTTCCAAGGAGATTTTTCATGGACCTCCCAGGATGTCAAGTAAGAAGATTCCAGTTCTAGCGGTTACGATTTGTGCCCTGTTAACGGACAGACGCCCGGACGGACGACGGACAAAAGGTGATCCCTATAGCTCAGGTGACTTTCAGTCAGCTGAGCTAAAAAACGACAGCTCTTTACACCGTGTAGACCCCGGTGAAAGGAGTTCGGGGCGTATTGAAATGACACTTAACAAACGGAAGTTTAATGAATTCTATCTGCTTTTGGTTTGTCTTCTCCTTAAGAAACCACTCAGCCGAGAGAATCGAGACACTGATAGATTGAGAGCTGCCGAAGTATGTGCAAAGTTTAGTCACACCCATTCATCCCACTGAAGCCAAGATAGCAAGTCAGCTCCTACAGGTTGCGCACTCCCTGTAGGACCAGGCGGAATCCATCACGTACGTGGTCTCACAGAGCAACTTGTCTAGAGTTATCAATTCAACCCAGCCTATTGCAAGAACTTCTCTCATTATAGCCGAGCTTGGTTACGCACAACCGCAGGTGCGATATATACCGGGCTTGGGTGACACCGGAATTTAATTGACAATAAGCGAAGCTGCCGCCCTATAATGTAATACCAAACCGTAATGGAATTTTTAGATGCAGAGCGTACATCTTAGGTTGAGAATTACAGGGCTCAGCGGTTAAAGTTGTTGCGGTTACCTCCACCGAAATCTTTTTATGATTTATTCACACGTTCCTCAATACAACCCTTACTGTAACTCAGTCATTCTTCCTGATTTGGACCATCCGTCTTCATTAGTTATAATTACTGATGGGACAGAATAAAAAAAAGAGTGGTTGACAGTACTTGACTATTGAGACGGTATGTTGATTTCATTAACTAGGTATGACGTGGAACGAGACGGCTTTCAGGGAGAACATGCGAACCTAAAGGCGGGCGTTTTCCTTATCAACTCCCAGATCGTCTCCCTAATTTAAATAAATCAGTAACTTTTTTAGATCTCTTTAACGAAATCAAACAAACAGTAATTATCAAAGGTACAAGCTGAATGCACAGGGTAATTAACAGTAATTCATGAGATGTTTGGAACTGGAAGGTAAATGAATAATTAAATTCATTGGAATTATTTATCCGAAAAAGCTGATTTAATTTCAGGTTATGGAGTGCTATGTAATTATGCAGTATTTTTTTGAAGGTCGATTAATGAAAAGGAAAATTCCTTTCATGCATATAAACAAAATTTATCCGAATACCGGTGGTTCAATAAAACTGCACACTTTCTTCCTATGCGGATCTTTTCACAACACCAGCAATAAATTTTGGTCCGGTAGGTCGATCTGATAAATTATTAATTCAGTGAATCATAAATAATCAAACAAAACTTTTATTATTTACCCTTATTTTTTTTTAAGTATTAAATTATTAATTTATTTGGAGTAGGGCCCAAGTGGAGACCGACAGTCACGCCATCTGGATGGGTTTTCTGCTGGCATGAATCGTACGTACAGATGACCGAGGGATGAATGGATAGATTGATGGAGAGAGAGCGAGAGAGAGTTAAATGAATGTAGTCAAGTTCGGGTCTGTGAGTTTATCCCACTAAGGCATCTGATATAAAAAAAAGAAAGAAATTTGTACCATGCATTTCTCACATACCAAGCAAACACAGTAAACTCATTTGAGCATCGGCACATTTTATTAATAAATATTGTTCGCAGCACTTAGAATGTACATATTACAAAGGCGTCACAGCTTCCACATTCAAATATGAGCGGAAGCGAACAATATGCACACGGACAATTGAAGTGATGGGTTATAACAAAATATCGCCGTCCAAAGCCACCTGACAACCCTAATTACTGCTACCCACACTGAACGCTAATTTCCTATTTAATTTATTGGTTAACTTTACTTTCCTATAGTTTGTCGAAAATATGACTTTTTGTTCCAGAGATACTTGATTTACATTCCCCTGCAGGTTGCAGGCTCAAAAGACTCAAATACTAAATCTTAAGATGTCTTGTGTTTGAAACAATTACATTTTTGCGGCTACGCGTACCAAGCATTCCTGAATGCAAAGTTTCGACTGACCAAAACTTACATTTCAGCGGTTTATTTAGAAGTAATTTAATTCGTTTACGAGATATATCTCAGCTCAGGTGCTGGTAATTCGGTCTATAGTAAATATTAAGCATTATTATATCTGATATAAAACGAGTATTCTATCCAGCTTGTATGATCAATAAGTATACTTAATTTGGTATCAGCGTTTAACTGTAAATGATTTAAATAACACACACCTGAGAACTAAATCCACTTGTGCAATATCTACCTCTTTCTACGTCCCACCATGAAATATATGTCAGTTTCACTTACACCGTCAGTGGACACTGACTGGGGCAGTCATTACGTGAAAATGACATTTGTCAAAGACTGAACTGACGAAATTGTGGGTGATTATATAATATATGCAGGCTTTATAATATAGCACGAGCAAGCGGCATGCTGGATATATACAGACCACCGCTATGATGAAAAACCACCTCGCTACCACGTAAACCAAGCCTGTGGAAAACCGCAAAAGTTTCGACACGCCATTTTAAAATGCTTGGAATATGTGTAACAACAATGCAGTGCGCTGACATCAACAAATGCATGGAATAAATATATAAGATGGTCGAGGTAACAACTCATACACGTTGCTGAAGTGAAAGTCACGTAAAACTATTTCTCCTCACTTCAGCCTGCATGGGTTTTTTTTTCCAACGAGTGGTCGCCTTGTGAAAAGAATCAATTAATATATATGACACAATGTTAAGAACTAACAGCATCATATCTAGCCTGGCAATCTGTATATACTATTAGTCAACAGAGCCTAAAGTTAGTTGATTTTCAATATTTTTTTAGTTTGGTATTCAATTCTAATGATATTTAATTAAATTGTTAACTGGCTGGCATTACTTCCGTCAATTGTTTAAATCTAAAAAATACAGTCATAAAAATGGGGGAAATCATTCATGCAGTCAATAAATACAATGCAACAAAAGTTTCTTATGCTGCGACATCTTTCTTGCAGGCAAAGTACAATTATAGGGAAAGTGAAATACATTAAATACATGACAGGCTATATTGACAGCGAGATGTATTTGCACATGCCGTATTATCTGAATGTTTCTGAGTAAATATCTTATCACTGAAGATTACATATGATTAAAGTAGGCCTACCTTCTCTGGTTATATATCCAGTATCCTTTTAACTGATGAAATCTAAAACATTAATACAATGGGGTTCATCTATCACTGTCTATTTAGAGGTAGTTTAAAGTTAACGATATCCTTATTATCATAATCATCATATGACATCGTACTGATAAGAAATATGTAAACCACAATACAACATATCAAGTTGTGAAGACATTTTCAGAAGAAAACACATTCAGCAGAAAAGTACTTACTGTTCTGTTTTCTGCTCATAACAATCTTCCTATCGCCATCTGTCGGACACTGAGCGTTATGTAATATATATTCATATTTTCTAGTATTGCATGATCATGTTACATACCTGCCTGATTTGAAAAATACATCATCCCATGCATAAGGTAACAGATTAAACAGCTATTGGTAACCAAAGTAAGAGCAAATGGAGAATTCATTGTTATACAAATTGCGACTGTAACTGAGTTACTGGTGTATCAGTTTGGTATTTCTTTACATTATGTTCGAATACACTATGCCAGTCACCATTTATTAAATTTCATTGTACATATACATGATCCATTGCTTCCTGAACATCATCACAATAAGGACTGACAATATATGCATTTCATTATATATATATATATATATATATATATATATATATATATATATATATGGCACGACATTGACATTTAAGTATTTAAAAACATTAAAATTTCCTAAATATGGATAAACCGATTGTAATATACTTTTCATAACTAAACATTATCGCCTTTATCTGTCAATCGCAATATGTTCGTCGATAAGTGTCAGTAATCTAAGTATCAATGGATCTGGGTACTGAACCTGTCAATCATCATACATCCCATGTCAATCATTCCTCACTCTCCGCCAATCAGCATCACCCCGTCATTCACCCGCGTTCCAGTCAATCATCCCATATTTCATGTCAAAGAACTGTCAATCACGATCCGTTCCCGGTAAACCTACGTTTTCACAGCAAGTCTCTGTTGATCCCTAAATGTCAATCAACAGTCACTCTTCGCCATTTATCACAATTTCTCCTTGTCAGTGAGCCGACAGTAGTCATAGAAAAAAGCACCTCCATCGCCATGTCATTCGCCTGTCCTGCTTATTCGAACAGGCCCTCATCATAGAAACTCATCCCTCACTCACATAGTTAAAATCAAGCATCAGTGTGACTGAATTTTTAGTAGAATACCGCGACTTGCTTCACATACCTAAAATTACTTCCTTAATCGCATGGGCATATCAATTCATCAATTTTCCTTTTAAAAATATTGATCATAAAGATGTGCAGCCTTGGGGTTAGAATTGCGGCGTACACGTTGCAGTGGAAGGTATGAACGTCTGTTAAACAATCTCCTTATCACAAATAATCTAATGCCCTATATAAAACACAGCTCAGTGATTACACACCCTGTATTCCAGTGGCCGAAGCAAAGCTCAATGGAATTTTTGGACAACAGTGACATACTATTACGGGTGTACTGGTCAATTTCAGAAGCGGATCCAGGGGGGGGGGTCCAGGGGGTCCGGACCCCCCCTTTTTCACCCGAAGCAACCTTTTCTAAAGGGTTTTAGACGTAATTTTGCGGCCTGGACCCCCCCTTTTCCAGACGTGATGACCTTTTTTTTAGGATTTTCATTAGTCCTCCTGGGTTGGACCCCCCCTTTTCCTAAATCCTGGATCCGCCCCTGAATTTCCATGATGAAACTGTATGTATATATGAAGAAAAGGTAATTTACGCAGCTAAAGGATAAACGGAGAATGCTCTTCAGCCAAGATCGTGCCTGGTAGGTCAAAAACAGAAACCTTGCAACGTTACAAGACCGCGAGTGAATGTCACCATGAACGGTTGAGAAAAATCGGTGGTCAAAGCGGATTTGACATGCACGTCAAAGGTCTTATCAGAAACGGCTTCAACGCCAATTTGAGGTGCCTACACTAGTCTAACAGGAAATTAATATGGTAGGAAATTAAAAGTGGAAGAAATCACGTCGTAATCATTCCAGTTTACATCTTTCTCTTGTTACTCATCTGAACTTTCCTCCCTTATTCACAAAACTATTTTTCTGACAATAAGGGGACAACCTTAGAACCGCTACGCACAACCTTGCATGCAAACCGTTTCCATTATTTACCCTAGGTTATGTTTAGTGCCATCTGTTGCACCACGGAATGCCCGCATTAGAATCTTTTTTGTTCACTGTGGGGCGCGGTTGTTGAGTGGAAACTTTTGTAAAATATCACAAGAGGTTCGGGTTAATGATTTTCCAGGGAACATCTGACCTTCACCTTCAAGTGACCTTTGCTTTGATAGTGACCCTGATACAATGAAGCACGGGCTGTTCACGTGAAAAAAAAAAAAAAAAAAAAACTTGGGTTTGCAACAGAAATCGACATTAATTTCCTTTCTTGCTGGTGATGGAGACACTTAGCCGATCCATGGATTGTCATGAAATTAAATAACTGGGTCAACAAACAGGGCCTTTGTTCCTGGTGTGAAATTAGCAGAATTTTATACTGGGGAAGTCTTAATATCGAAGTCTGAGTAAGCTCTTGAGGAGGCAGTCTCCCATTACTGAAAACATTTTTAACTTATCAAATGTGGCACCAGCAGCTGGAATAACATAAATACTTCACCAGTATCATCTGTGGACACAATGAATCACCCTACATAGATTTAAGTTACGGTTTTTATTCATACATCTGTGGATATAATGATAAAAATATATCATGCAAATCTGCTACAACTACAACAATATCTTCAACTCAAATTGTTCGGTGAAAATATCAGACATTGGAATATGACACACTATAAACTAAGGAGACCTAAAACGTCTGAATAAAAATACAAAAGTTCTGGAGAAGAGCTGTGTTTTAGATCTAAGACGATTCTTGTTCGGGTGGCAGTCATCATACTCATAGATGACGTTAATCTGGCAGTTAACATGTTATGACTAGGCAAGATCGGGCCCGGGGGGGGGGGGGGGGGGGGGGGAGAGAGAGAGAGAGAGAGAGAGAGCTTGGTTTAGCTTTAAGGAGTATTTCGTCTATTCATATTACTGTAGTAGCTAGTAAGTCGTTATCTATATACATAAAGCTCTTCTATGTACATGTATCAGTGTAACCTATATCATACAGTGCATTACGTGTAAATCTCATTAAGTCTTGTTTAATGACTAGTTTCATTGTTGTTCTTCAAATCAACAAACAAACCGATATTTTTTAAACATCTTAAACAGTTGTCTCAAAAATCAGGTTCATTTAAGTTCGTCAAGATCGGCCAGACTGTATCTGTGATACATGATCCTTGGTGACTTAATTTGAATATTCCCATGGTGACCAATATCATGTTCCAATTACTGCCCTCCTCTGGCTTATTACGATATGGGACTAAGGTCTCAGGACTGGCCAAATCTGTCAAATTTTGTGACTTTTTTTTCAAACACCCGTCCTCTGTCAACTTTGCATAATGAGATCTACCGATCTTCCATACAGCGCTGGCAACGAGCGGACATGGTAAACGTTCCCGCTTCCCAATGTTTAAACAACAAACATGAAATTGCTTCCTGATTCCATAAACAGGTGGAAAGGCAGTTTGAAGTTTGAAGCTATTATTCTAATCTAACTCTTTTCAAACGTCAATAATATTTGTTCGAAGATTTCTTAAATATTTTAGGAGTTATATTTAACATTAATTTGTGCGATTACTGTTGATCACCACAATGCACAACTCAAGAATAGTCGCGAGAACAGTTTTAAGTCCGAGGTATACAAGTGATAAAGACAGCTTTGGCGGGTCTTCTGGCTCTATCATGTGCAATCCTATACACATCTATTATATCCTGATGTTGCAGAAATGTGGCCTTTAATATATATAAATGCGATATTATAGTTTGAACCACCCATTCGTTTCAATCTTCTTATCCTAATGATCCATTCGTTGTACACACCCGGAGGTTATAATCCTATGCTCAAAATTTACGGAACAGAGTAGTAATTTTTTTTTTAAATTTGTCATGGTCTTATCACTAATGGTGGCAAAGCCAAGCTATACTGCTGTGACAAATATACAGTGCATTGGTGTATCAGGACCAAAGGAGAGAGACATGGTTCAACCTAAAACACAGCTCTAACATCCAATAAAATGCAGTTCCTCATGTTGCATAGTCAAAGCCATGGAGCAAAATTTTCACTTTCATTCATGTTCAAATAAATATATAAAATCTATAGATTTACTACACGTTCTAAGCCAACAATGTCCTAAAATGTCACGAGACTTTTAAAAAGCCTGTATACCCCACATGGCAGGCATATAAACACATACAAGTTTATCTTGTTCACATCTCATGTATATATATCGACAAGCTAAGATGTCCGTATGCCTGTAGTATACAGCTGGATTAAAGTACAGTAAAACAGAGTAAAGTAGTGTCTCATCTTGTACTACACCTACAAGTGCAGGTTTTTACCAATATTAAGGGACAACAATGGTTACTATGGCAATTAAAACCATAGCAACAGACCACCATGGCAACAGCTTGACTGAATTCTATTGGTTGACACCATAACTATGTAGCAGGTAACCTTGACAACAACAGTGAATGTTACCATGGTGATACAGTTACCATTGGTGAACATGGCATTTTGAGTGTTAGACACTTTGGTTTTTTTCTTCTTCTAAAAGCAGCTAGAAGCAAATTGTGATGTCATCAACAAGAACAGCCACCAACTTGTTCCTTCGGCTCCGGGTGTGTTTCTGTGGCTTTTAGTTCAATATCTGAAACAGCTGGTCAAGGAAAACGTGCAACAAATACTCCTTACGCAACTGGGGCTGTCAAAATAGATCAATTTAAGAAGATACATATAAAATAGTTACAATAAAAATGTCAGAATAGAAGTATTCCTTAAAGATGGATATGGATAGCTATAAGCAGTCGTGCATATTTGTGCATTCTTTGTGTTTCCAATTATACTATTTGTAATTTAAATAAAACAAATGCAAATACATATGCATAAACACAGACGTTCTTGATCTTTGCTAATTTCTGTCAATTTAGAAAGCATTTAAAACTTATACGTATTGTTTTAAATCAGAGTAGAAAATGAAAACATGTAAAACTAGGCAAGTTTCTTTGTCAAGCATATAAAATGAAACTGTAAACAATTACAATATTGTTTATGCATATAAATATATTTCGACAAATTTGTTACTGTATTAACGTAACAGGTTGTATCACGATATGCAGTTGTTTATGAAAAGGAATATGTTTAAAATGTATTTATTTTGTATATGTTAAAACAAAGACGGAATATTCATGGTTTCAAATATTTATAATCCATAATCAGGCAATTATTTTATTTTTCTGATAACTGACCAATGAACCCTGTATTTGCGTGCGATTCATTGTATCAGACTTCTTTTCATTGTAACAGCAACAACTTTATCTCAGATTTGCCCTCCCCACTCACAAATTCATGCTCCTGGTCATATGAAGATTGATAATCTGAAGAACCTCTTATTGTCTGGAACACCGTCATTCTATCCTATACATATTCCATGAATAGTTTAGTATGTGTGCTGGTCTGGTGAAAATTGAATAAAATACGTTATATAGAAAAAAATGTTTTTTATTTTCCTCAATCAGAACGGCTCTGATGGATTGTTTCTATTTTCAAAGTGCGATGTTTATGGTTGAAAAAAAAAAGGAAATATTTTGCAGTCTTAAACGCTGTTGCACCTGATGTTCTTGTGTCCAATATTTGCAAATTTTAGATAGATAGATGCAGTGCTTCGAGATTACTGGGATATGTCCAATTGTGCGTGTTATATTAAAGTACTTTCTCATGAAATCATTTCTGGAATTTTTTTATCTTACAGGTAAAACCCCTTCCAAGCCTCTCAAGTATCATCTGGATTAAGCAGTATAACCTCTCTTATTGTGGTCTATATCGCTCTTCAGCTCCTGGTCAAGTAAAACATGCTATGAGTCCTCTCTTTATCCAATAGAACATGCTGCCAGGTAACGCTTGTTCAAGTAGAACATCCTGCAAGGTTTCGCTGGTTCAAGTAAAATATGCTGCAAGGTTTCTCTTGTTCAAGTAGAACATGCTGTATGGCTTTTCTTGTTCAAGAAGGACATTCTGTAAGCCTTCTCTTTTTCCAAGTAAACATGCGGGAAGTCCTCTCATTTTCAAGTAGAACATAATGTAGGGCTTCTCTTTTTTCTAGTAAAACATGCTGCAAGCATTTCTCTTGTTGTAAGGCATTTCTTGTTAAATGAAACGTTATCAGTCCTCTCTTTTTCCAATTAGAACACGCTGTAGGGCTTCTCTTGTTCAAGTAGAACATGCTGTAATGCTTCTATTATTCAACAGGAACAGGTCTTGATTCATCTATCTCTTTGCCAAGCAGATAATGCAGCTAGTCTTTGTTTGTTCCGGTAGAACCTATAGTCAGATATCTCTTGTAATGAAGGAACATCCAGTCAGGTGGCTCTTGTTCAAAATGGAACATTTAGCCTGTTGTTAAGACCCAGCCAATCCTTGTTACAGCTGAACACCAATCTTTTGTTCAAGTGCAGCACTTGCTCAATCAGACATACATATTTAACAAGCTTCAATGTCTCAGGCCTTTCAGACATTGATACCTAACAGTTTATAAAAATTAATTTTCCCAATTTCTTTGTCCACTTACCTCTGTTCAATTTTAATCTGGCAACTCTGAAATCCATAATTTTAAATATTGAGTATTTGCAAAACGCTGCAGATTTTGCTTGGGTAATTGACTTTGACAACACATACACGAAGCCGATACACTTGTGACCATGATTAACTTTAATAAATAGGAAACTGAATTGAAAAATGGGTTTTCTGGCCATAATTTAGATTGGAAATTAAAGTTATGACAAATAGTTATGAACTTTTTAAAAAGTTGGATAATAAGATGACAGAAATGCAAACAATAAGCGAATTTAAAAAAAATAATAGGTACTTCTGTAAAGAAACCCAATTATTAATGACAAATATAATGCAATTAAAGC
This sequence comes from Sipunculus nudus, assembly GCA_026874595.1. Lineage (NCBI taxonomy): Eukaryota > Metazoa > Annelida > Sipuncula > Golfingiida > Sipunculidae > Sipunculus > Sipunculus nudus. The sequence continues at coordinate 10,200,977 of CM049314.1, read as the reverse complement.
CAAGAAAGATAACCATACTGTGTCACACGATCAATGGGTTTACAGGGTTTGAAGAAAAAGCATACAGAGACAATAATGGGCTTCAACAGATCCAACAGTACCATTTATTTACAAAAAGTTCAATAAAATATAATGTACATACACAATTCAAAGTCTGCACAACAGTCACAATAACCGACTGAAACACGCGGTGAAAGCATCAGCCAGACTTGCATGTACACACATGAAGTGAAGTGATACCTTAAAATGTATACCTTAAACAACATAAGCAATGCCAGCATTGTGGAAAAAATGGTTTACAAACTTCAACAAGAAGAATCCTTTAACAGTTTCGGTATACAATTTGGAGACCATTTCTACTTGATGGACATTTACCTTGATTGGCTAAAACTCACTGGATGAGAGATTCAGTGGCCAGAGCTCATGAGCAATCAATCAATATATATATATATATATATATATATATATATATATATATATTTAGTGAACCATGAAAGCTATCATATGATACAAAATATCAAATTATAAATTTACAGATACTGCATAGGACAAAATAGGTAAATTTCATTCAAGAATCATCAAAATTAAACCGAGTATAACAGACCAGGTTCACAGGCTATCCATTTAGTCAAACTACTCATTTCACTTAGATTTGCCAAATCTACATTTTGATAAAAACAAGCAGCCTAATTTGTCTTAATGCTGACACAAGTCTAGAATATTGGTCTCTGTTAAAACTTGTATTAAGGAAGGCTTTACCAGATGGGTGTAAAAGAGGAAATAACGATTAAAATGTTACTGAAGTTAAACCTGTATTTTACTTGATAACCTTTACTGCTGAATCATAAATATTTTTTATATAAAATGTTAAATGAAACAACAAAGGCCATTATTTTATCTAATGGTAAAATGAACAAACTCTAAACTGTTTTAAATAAATAACTAAAAATGAGAGGCACATAGCACAGGTTTCAGTTTCTTATTTATAAGGGTAATATTCCAGGAGCCAGTTTTATATATATATATAAGCCTACATATACAATCACTGAACGAGATAAATATTTAAGCATGTATATTTTGACACTTGTAATAGCTAAACATAACTGGTCCCAAGGGCTTTTTGTGCAGTATAAATGGCTCTTGAATAAATCATTGAACAGAACAGCTTATAACACTGAAATAGCTACTTTTCTACAGTTATATTACATTTAAACACATTGCAGGCACATCTGGTCTTTAATCCTACAGTCTTCTGTTAAGGGGGCACATCTAAACTGGTCATTATTAGATTTTTGCCAAAGACATCATGCTTTCTTTCTTCATATTTGGTTATTTGATTTACCTGTTTACAACTTTACTTACACTTTCAAAAGTTATGAATGGATTCTGATGTAAGGGTAACATTCAATTAACATCACATTTAACTTTGTAGGTAGTGAGGTTCACCATAATGATTTTTTTAGTCAAAGTATTCAAAAACTTTAAAAGGGGCGGCATCTGCTCTTGAACCAACCTGTGATCAAGCCATGGAGACGATGAACTGTGACACATTTTTCTGTGCAGCACATAAAGTTTGATAAAGATCGCAGAAGGAGGCAACTGTGTAGTCTCAGACTTCTCCTCTAGTTGTAATTGTTATTCTTACCATATGGTTATTTAACTGCAGCACAGTTTTTTTTTTCTAGATGCTACATGTATGGTATGTGAACATGGGTTGTACGGGTATGTACATACTGTATGTTGGAGGCCACTCTGGACATTTTGTTCCTACAATATTACAAAGATATCTAAATATCAACAACAACAAACTACTATAATCTCATTTGCCTAACAAACCAAGTAATGTCCCCATGTTACAAAGATGCCGAGATGAAGAAAGAGTGAGAGCATTATTCAAAAGAGCAATGCACCTTGCACAAACTTAATCACTGCAACTGCATCCTTTGATGGATTGGGTTTCTTTAACTGGTGCTTTGTGACCACAGATACCATGTCTTTACAGGAATCTGAAGTAGGGGACACAACAAAGGCAGGTTTACAGACACCAATCATTTTATGTGCAACATGTGATGACCAGAGGCTCTGGGTGACAAATGTGACTGGATATTTAATATTGTCTGGCATGTATAATTGTGTCTCAGTGTACTTCTGCCACTTCCAATATTCATATATAAATGTAAATGCAGCTTTCATCCCAAAATGGTTCACTAACCTCAGATGATGCCCATCATGTTAACCCGTCTATGCAGAGAGTGAGACAGCTTGGTGTAATTCTTGACATGTTTAAGCTGATGTGTTTATATACTGTACATGTTTTGCTATGTACAAAAGCACCAGCATATACAACCACTGCAATAAATCAATAAAACGGCAGCATAATTCAGGTCACTGAGGTCATCACTGTATGTGACCTTTTGACCTTGTAATCAAAAGGAATATAAAATAACAACAAGGCCATAAATTAACATGTCTTATATTAAATATATACAACACCAGCCCTTTACTTCTTGAAGTGCATAGAACCTTAAAAATTTACAAGAGAAATCTAATTTGTCCATTCTGTGAATAAAGATGCCACACCCTAATACTGGTGGCATTTTCTCTGTTACTTTGGATTAACAATTGCATTAGAAAAATTTAAGAAATTTCAACTACATTTCATTAAGACCATAGATTCTGATGGCAAGGTCTATAGGGTATTAAATTCATTACCAAGGTGTGAACCTTACATTAGTATAGTTAATTCTAATGTGACTGTGAGATCCATTAACAATCATAATTACATTTGCCAATGTTAAGTTATCTGTGACTGTTGTTTACTAACTGCTGATGAATGCGTAGAAAATAAGACAATATTCCATAGTCATATTTATCAAGGCACAATTTACATAATTTTGCATCAATATGAAGAATGGAAATGTTTTATTTGGTTAACAGTATATGTAAATCTTTTAGACAAGTATATATCAATATAGAGACATAACAAAACTTGGATAAATTCCTATCACATGAAGAGATTCACTGAAGCTAATTTTGCATACATTTCATGCATGTAGTTATTGTTCTAAAGCAATGCAAAATTAAACAAATTCATCCATGCCTTTTCTCATAGTTTTCTATGAAATTCATTTTTTATTTTTATTTATTCTTTTACCCCACTGTGCCATACCTAGACAAACTTTATGTCATGTCTAGATGAAGTGCCCCTCACCCCCATCATTCAGTTCTTTTCTCAGTACCCCTGAACAAAACTGGCTGCTGACAGGTCAATAAAACCAATAATATTCACGGATTGGCTGACCAGGTGCCAATCACATGTCAGTGTAAAAGTCAGCTGACCAGTGAGCAGCCAATCAAAAGTCAGATCTGGTGAGGTTAACCAATGGGATTGCTAGATATATTTCAGCATGCACATCCACTTTTCTCTTGCTCAGGTTCAGCTGGTGTGTCTTTTAGCTTGACTTCAATCACTGAGAAATAATGTTAAGGAAACCAAAGAGAATGCAAGCAACACACGGGCCATCAGATCCACTGTATACTACCAACTCAGGTGCAGACTAACGAAAAGTAAAATATCAACAGAGGCGCAGTCACAAAAACACTTCACAACATCTATACAGGCAACGATGCAAAATAAAGACGTCATGAAGCTCTCTCTAGCATGCATATTTTCTCTTAATTATAAGAAATGCTGAAGATATGAGTGAAGTTATTAAGAAGGTTACAACTTTTAATGGCATTAAAGTTTTGGGTTTTCTGCCATTTGGTTCTTCATATTAATTATGAATGCTAAGTCCTCATTCATAATCCTATGAAGTCGTTTTTTTTTAGCATTTATATTATTTTCTCTGGAGAGGTAATTTGTGAAAAGTACATACATTTTCTTGGGTAGGATGTCTGTCTTGATTTCTGGATTTTACAACCTTTTAACAATTGGGATAATGGAAGTCAAGTGTTTCAGCATGCTAGAGATTTTTTTTTTTAATTTCCCAGTTTTATTTTCCTCTACTATATTCTTGCCAGTGTAGTCATAGGATATATTTAATTTCTCTGTTCATATTTTGTTCTTTGTAAACATTGGTGCATGAAACTTCAATTCACACAGACATGACTTTTCAAAACAATATCTGTCCTAACAAACTGTCTCTCTCTCCCCTTCTCTCTCTCTCCCACACAAACCATCTGTACACAGTCCCACACTTGAAACAAATTTGATCCATTCTTTATGACATTAGTGCAAAACATGGCTCTTTAAGAATTTTGAAAGCCAAAAGAGAATTTCTACATTTAAGTATACTCCTGATTAATGTTGCTTTGGGAAGTAAAATTATTCAATTAATCTATTTATCATGCTTACAAAGACTTCAGCTGATTTAATTTGTAACAAAAACCTCGAAAAAAAAAGTTTAAATCTTATATATTAACCTTTTATCAAATACTTTTGCCACTCAAAGAATATCAGAAAATGTCTCTTGTATATTTACCTTTCCATTCAAACATAAAACGTTTTGGCATTTAAAGATTGTTAGGAAACATTTTTCCCTACCGTTTGCTGTACCAGTGACTGGTGCCTGATGTAAACCAGTCTCCATTCCTCATGTGATTAACTCATCATATTGGTTTATTTTCGAGGCAGCTATGGCTATTACAGGCACAAAAGAAGTAATGAAATACATTACAGTCAGATATATGTAACTGTATAAAAATCCAGAATATAAACTGAAATTACAAAAAAATGGTTTTCAAGTTTATATTTGGAATTATTATTTTTTAAAATATTTAATTATTATTCCTTCATTGGATGAAAAAAGAATGGATGAAGAATGCAAAAACATAAATTCACAGACCATAAAATGTTCACCAATGGAATAATATAATTTCTTGCATACCACTTATTTCCAAATTTAACAAAAGAAGCTGGTAAATAATAAACATATAGTTTTCTTTTCTTTTTATAATTACTTTTAAAAAAAATAATTTTCTGTGTCAACTCAACAAATGTTATTCTAATTCTCAGTGGAAATTTAATTGTTTTGGATAATGCATATTTCCATTTCACTTCAATGCACCATCCCTGATAGTACTATATAATAAACCATCACTGGTTGCCAGGTGGGATCTACTATAGCAAATACAACACTGCATATTCTTCAAATGAAACAAACAAAAAGCACACACACAATACAAAACAATAAAGCATTCAATGAGTCATCTATCAGCAAACTACAATGCACACACGCACACACACACACACACACCAGAACAGCAAACAAATATCCATCACACACACATTTCAGCTTACTCTTCATCTTTCATTCACAATATGCTGTGCTGTTACCAACAAGTCGGACCACGCACTTGCAGAGTCAAATATCAATGTTTCAAAGGTCCAAAGCTTCCAAGAGGCCTAGAGGGACAAATTAATATACTTTTGAACAATCTAAGGGTTGACAAACATGTTGGACTTGCCAATAATTTGACACTTTTTTCAAGGGACTTGAGGCTTCAGATGAGGAAACAGGTAATTAAAGTGCTTAATGGACTTGTTGGTAACAGCCTGGGTAGAACAAGGAGTGCACAATATATTTGTCTGACATATGTAAATAAAAATAAGAGCAACACAAAATGCATCCAACACACAAAGATTCTGGCAGTAACAGCTTTTCAATTATGTTAACTTCCCCCGGACTTTGAACCACCCAATCTAATAAGTGTTAAGTCTAAATGCAGAATAAAACAAAAAGGTGAAATTTCAGACTCCTCATAAACTAATTTAAGGAATTCTTTTAAAAACTGTAAATGTAAGAAATAAAAGTTTTCCATGAGAATTTTCCTATAGAGTGCTACCAAAAACTGCCATAAGGACAGCTTTCATGAACATTGAAGAGTCAGCGACATCTCAAATAACTTTCTTAAGGTTGGTTCTGTACCCAAAACTAGAATACGGGTAGTCGACAAGCGACTACGTGTATCCGCCAAAATCAGAGAAGGACGGGTGAAGTGAGGCATGGATTGAGTGGCAAGGGGATATAGAGTTACATATGTAAAATATTAGTATTGGATCTCTGCCACATAAACATGATTGTAGGTGGCGCCACCTGTTATTTGAACGAGAAACTATCCAAGATATATACACATGCAAAATTTCAAGTGGAAAAGTCAAACCACTGCAGAGATATGAGTGATTTTATCCCACAGCAGACAAACAGATGGACGCTGTGCAAACATGGTTGCAGGTGGCGCCACCTTTTGTTGTGTATGTTATAAAGCTATCCCAGGGCTACATTTGTGTAAAATTTTTTTCCGGATCGGTCAAACGGTTCCCGAGATATGAGCTTGGATGTCTGCAGCGTTAACATGAATGTAGGTGGCGCCACCTGTCATAAAATCAAGGAAGCTATCTAGGATGTATACGCATGCCGAATTTTAGGTGAATTAGTCAAACCATTGCAGAGATATGAGTGATTTTAACCCCAGGCAGATGAACAAATGGACACTGTGCAAACATGGTTGCAGGTGGCGCCATCTTTTGTTGTGTATGTTATAAAGCTATCCCAGGGCTACATTTGTGTAAAATTTTTTTCCGGATCGGTCAAACGGTTCCCGAGATATATGGGTTTATGTGTGGAGCGTTAACGTGAATGTAGGTGGCGCCACCTGTCATAAAATCAAGAAAGCTATCTAGGATGTATATGCATGCCGATTTTTAGGTGAATTAGTCAAACCACTGCAGAGATATGAGTGATTTTAACCCCAGGCAGATGAACAAATGGACACCGTGCAAACATGGTTGCAGGTGGCGCCACCTTTTGTTGTGTATGTTATAAAGTTATCCCAGGGCTACATTTGTGTAAAATTTTTTTCCGGATCGGTCAAACGGTTCCCGAGATATATGGGTTTATGTGTGGAGCGTTAACGTGAATGTAGGTGGCGCCACCTGTCATAAAATTGAGAAAGCTATCTAGGATGTATATGCATGCCAAATTTTAGGTGAATTAGTCAAACCACTGCAGAGATATGAGTGATTTTAACCCCAGGCAGATGAACAGATGGACACTGTGCAAACATGGTTGCAGGTGGCGCCACCTTTTGTTGTGTATGTTATAAAGCTATCCCAGGGCTACATTTGTGTAAAAAAATTTTCCGGATCGGTCAAACGGTTCCCGAGATATATGGGTTTATGTGTGTAAACAGACGCACAAACGGACGCTGGGCAGAGACGAAAGGTCAGAGGTCAAGGTCACTTGGTTAGGCACCAGTTCACATGTGACCCGATAATTTGTGTAAGTTTCGGAAAAATCTGTCCAGTAGTCTCAGAGGAGTTCTCCGGAAACGAACGCGGCGGCGGCGGCGGAACCCGGTCAAAAACATAGTATCCGCAAAACTTCGTTTTGGCGGATACAATTATAAACTAACATATACTTTTTTATTGATAAAAAACCTGAAAAAACTTTTTAACCTTTTCAGTGCATCTGTTCATTTATGAAACTGGATAACCCTCATGAATGCTGAATAGTCATAAAATGTTTAAGTGTATCTGTAAATTGTCTTTCAAAATCCATTATTTATATTAATGAATCCACATGTTACACTGATCAGTCTCCTCATCTCTCGCTTTGTCTAGACACATTTGTCTACATGCTAATGCCAAGTGGTTTCTGCCAATTCTCTAAAGATTACTTTTGTGCCTCTTGTCAACTTAATCTAGATATAGTCCAGAAGTTTATCTTTCCCTTTACTTTCTCTCTGGACCATGATGACTAAGAAAGCCCAGTTCTGAAATTTTTTATGGTTCCTCAAATGGTGAAATCCATAAGTGTGGTTAGAATTACCAACGTTTGTGTCAAGGTTTTCTCTCATCCCCTTATAAACCCACCAAAATTTGCCTATAAAAAATTTGCAATCTTTCAGTAAATGTGCATTTAAGTGATAAATTTAGACTTCCCATTACATTAAATTGTCTAATAGTTTCTTTTTCAATTTTTGGAACGCCCCCCCCCCCCCTCACAAATACTGCTTTATGTACATGAAGCATGCATGTCTGATTATATTCCACTAGTCTCACATTCATCTCACAGTACACAGAGCTCAAATCTATAATTTCTTGACATTCAAAGTCAACCATTTATGGGTTTAATAATGATGTAGAAATATATTTAAATATCTTCATACCCAGCAGAGATTTGTCAGTTGTCAGCATTAAAGAAACTTATAAATGATATATCTAATTAAGATATATCCAACTGTCTTATAAATAAATAATCAATATTACTTTCCTTCATATCTCTTTAAGTTGTCACTTTTATCCGCGTCATATACTAAGACGAGGAACATCCCATAAATATCAAGTGTCTATTGCGCCAGTCTGCTAAATACATCGGCTTAACTACCTTGTTGAATATTTTATCCTTTCCCTCAAATAATACTGGAATAATTTACCTAGTTTTACCACCAGGAAAGCTGTTACTGCCAGTCTTTACAGGTACTGAATACATTGTTCATACAGTCTGATAATATCACCAAATGCACAAGTTTGGGCTTGTTCTACATGCATGATATCCCCCTTGCAGAAACAAAGCAATCAATGGTAATTGGTATTAAAACTCAGGACATTGCACAACAGAGCTGTACTGCAGCCACTGAAAACAGGGAATGCCAGAATCAAAATAATGGTAAAAACACAGCACATGCATTTGTACAACTACAAAATTCCATTAAAAACAACATTCTGAATTCAATTTGGAAAACCAAAATCTGAGTCACATTCCAAATTCCTGAATTGTGTATGCCAAATGAGCCGTTAATTGGCTTGGAGCCAGGTTTCTGTAAAGGGGAATAGGCAATAACAAAATTTTGTAGATAATGAAAGGATACTGTCTTCTTTTTTTGGTTCTGATTGATCCATGCCTGGTAATGCGGCCGCGACTCGTCGGAATAGCTGCAAAAAAAATAGAAACCCTGCACCGTCTTAATTCTGATATTAATACCGGGGCTATCACACACCATCCCACTACTCCCGGCTAGTCCAATCCTGATGGAGAAACAATTTGGTATGGCAGTTAAAAGGCTGAATTTCCCATTTAGTGTGGAAAAAAAAAACAAACCAAAAAAAGATACACCAAAAAAGAGACGAAAAAAGACTATATCCAAATGCAAGGCCACAAATATATAAAATGAAAACAGATAAAAATAAAGACACAAGGGAAAAATGAAATGCAGACACAGGCCTAACAAGCGCATTTGGTGCTTGGCAACCACTCCGAGTGGCGTTAGTTGATTGAGGTGTAAGTAGTGCACATATAGACGGGAAAGGTAACATACCGACTGCCCCTGAGCAAGAGAAAGGGACAATGTGCGATCGTGATGAACTCCTAATCTGGACTATCTCTTGCATGACTGTGCAGCATATAAGAATGGAAGGATGGTATGAGATGGAGGCGGGCAGACACTCTTGACTTCTTGTCCCTGGTGTTGTACTGAACACAATTAGCAAATGTGGTTCACCTTAGACAGCATGGGTATGTCACGTTTGCAAGTCTGGGTGGTGTTTTACATATACCAAGCAATGTCTGTCCATCTCAGCTTGTAATATCACCAAACGCAATCCCACAATGCTGCTCAAGCCAAGTTAAGCCTTGCATAGGTCACCTCAACGAGCATATATATCCAGGCTACGGTCCCCGCTGCAGACTGTCTGTAATGTTGACTGACGAGGCCAGACACTAACTCCGCTTCTGCCATTGCCTGCACAGACTTGGATCAATATGTATGGTCCATGTAACCCATTCCCCTCCCCCCAAGGTTCCAGACTTCCAGCTCTGATGTTGCTATGGCTTACATTCTCTGCTACTGCCATGAAATCAGGTGGTCAGGTGACAGGCATCTTGGGTTAGAAGATTCTGGATTTTCCTCCACTATAATGCTGTTATAGTGTCCTGGTGTTAAACACACCTAGTTACTAATCCTGAAGTGCTCACTGTGGATCTTTCCCTACTGGTTCCAGTATATTCTGATGATAATTTTCGTAGTTTTTAGCTTTAGTACAAGCATGTGTGATTGGTTGAATTTGTTGTTGTTCTCTGTTTTGTAAAGACAGAGACAAATGTATTGAGATTTCAGAGTTTTTCATATTTCAAAATATCAACAAAACAATATTACATACTGGATTACATTCTCAACATGTTTTCTTGAAATTCAAATTGTGAGCAAATATTTTAAAACTGAATTAAAGTGTGTTACAAAAAACATTTCTCATTCTTGGGCCCACAAATTAGGTCTGAGATTAATTTAAAACTGCTTTGAAATACAGAGGGAAAAATATTTGCATATTATAAATGAAAAAGAAAATTTTTTAAATAATTTTTAAATCTGGTGAACTGAATGGTCTGTGTGTCAATCTGTGTTGAATGCAAACAGTGTTCCTATAGTGATACACTGGGCATTAAACAGACATATGCTGTCAAGTTCTCAAATACTAATATTTTTTTGTTTGCCAAGGTTTAGCACAAGATCAATACTTATTTTCAAATGTATTTGTTCACAAGATTTGAAAAACTAATTCTAATAAAACAGTAGATGTCTCCAATTTCATATACCTGTACACTGCAACCTATGCAGCACATAACAGACAATCATCTTGTACTTTCCTTGAAAATACTGAAAACTATAATTTACTGCAATACACATGCTTTTATCTATCACATCACCATGACAACTGAGTCAGCTACTGATATCTTAAAAGCATTAATTGAGTTGTCTTTTTCACATAGTTGTTTCCTGTCAGGCTTATCTGATATTGACTGTCATTTTAAGTGGCCAATGCTGGGATTGGAAACAAACAAGTTTCAAGACCACAATCTAACCATCACTGGAATTTTTTGGGGGTGGGGGATGAGGTGAAGGAGTTATTACCTGTGGTAAACTTTCTTTATAACCATTAAAAAATATATAATTTATATAAGAATTATAACTTTTCGATATTGACTTCATATAGAAAATATTATTATCATTAGAGTTTAACATTTTTACTGAAAGAAAGAAGATCCTCTTCACAAGCTCTGTGGAATGATGGGAATATGCTAAGCATGTCATGGTGGTTTTTTGTTGCTCCCTTGGGGCTCTGGGAAACAAAGAGCTAGAATGGAGAACCACATTACAGTCATGGAATTGTATTTATAGGTTTCTTGTTCTTGGCAGAATGGTTCCAAAGACTGGCTTATGGGAGAAGAACTTTATTTATGTCGGGTATTTAAACCTAGGAAAACAAGTAGTCCTGTCCTAACTATCAATGTAATTGACACAAATCTAAGACACTGTGTCAATAAGAGTGGTTTGCTATTATTTTGATTACTGTTACTATGGCAACAGTACTGCTTCCAGAACTGTCTGCTAAACCATGACATGTTTTATATCAGTTTTATCAGTCATAAATTTGGTTAAGATGCAGGTTTGTCAGCTGTATTTTACCTTCATGTCAGTGTCAGTACTAAATGTACTAAAAAGAATATTGTTTTCTGTTTTAAGTACATATTTACCAGTGCCCAAACTAGACCCCTCCCATTGTTATAAGAAGGAACATATATCCCTCCTGCAGTCAGCATTTTGTTTATTTTTATCTACTTAAGAAAAAAAACTACATAAAAATCTATTATATGAAAATATTTAAGTGTAAAATATATAAATATTTCAATGAGTAAGAACCATTTTTATTATGAAAAGTAAAAGCTGATAATCTTCTATACATATTTGAGCTAATACATATGATATTTATGATGCAAAATCATCTCTTAAGTTTGAGCTTGATCTTTAATATCTGTCAAGTTTTAAATTAAGTGGAAAGATAATTGTAATGTTAAAAACTAAATGAAAATTATGAAGCTGCTGAATAACATTACATCATCGAACATATTACTTCAGTGATATTTTGTCGTTTAATGATGGGGATGATCTGCATGTCATCAACTGACAGTAACTTGCATACTGTGAAGATGTTTGATGGTAGGAAGCTGGAATTGAAAAGTGCGAGTGAATGAACCACCAGCACTGGAAGAAAGCATGGTCAAGAGTGCTGGGTTGACAGTCGAGAAAAGGATACGGTCTTCTACCTCTTGTTGCTCCATTTCCCGTCTAAGCAAAGCTCTAGCTACCCTACTGAACAACTACAAAAACCGGCCCCAGTTAGAGGTGTGTGTGTTAGCCACACGGACAGCAAACCATGCACCCCAGTCACATATACAAGGCTCTCAACGTGTGGCCATTATTAAGTCAACAACCAAGCAATAATACTGGTCATATAACCGTATGAAACCACACTGAAAATAGTAAGATCAGGGCCTCCTTTCTTAACTTTTAATACCTGTGTGGCTGTCAAAGAAATATTTTTGGTTTAATTTGGAAGGGATGCCAAAACTAAGGATATGTAATAGCAATTTTACTGAAAAAGTGTCAAAATACTATGAAATCCATAACAAACTGTCACACTTCCTGTTCCAAACATAATATGAAATCTAAAAATATCATTTTTTGTTCAAGAATTAGTTTCTTTCTTGGATTTGCACCAAACTGCCAAATGCTGGCCATTTTACTATGTAATTGGATTATTACAAATTTGATATTGTTATATCATGCCTGATATAACTATGGATATGGACCAATCCCTGGGGTCTAATAAACAGGTAGTCCACATGGCAGCTGTTGAATATCTAAAGACCAAACTAAATGAAAGCCTTGTAGCTGTTACATGGAGATATTACAATGTAATATTCATAATACATTTATGATTATATATAACATCAATTATCATATTAAATGAATTAACCAGCCAGTTAATGGCTATAATTATTAATTATGCAAAAAATATAAAACATTAACAATCCTTCATTACATTATGCCTTATAGCTTATGAATATGTAAACATATGACTGGCTTCAAATATGGCTCCAGAGCACAAATACATTAGACAGAAAACACACATGTTAATGCAAGATATTCACATAAATACAAGGTAGTATTCTCTGTGATATAGGTTTTAACTTTGTGTTGATGGTGCAGGTGACCTCAAAATTACTAATGCAAATTCATTCAAATTGTTTCTGATGCATTCATTATAAAGTAGCAAAATCTGTACTTGGCCTAAAAAACTGCCATGCCCGAGAGCAGAGCACATACAAGGAATGAAACTCCTGATGCTAATTACATCACAGGATGTTCAACTGCAGTTATATTTCGTAATTTTCATCATAGGGATGTTCATTGGCAGTGACATTTTGCCATTTAGAATATCACTGGCATGATTTTTTAAAAGTTTGAATTGTATCGTTACACATTTGAATTTTTGTTTCCAATGAAAAATTAATATTGACTGAAAACAGTTGTATTCAAACAAGAATTATTTTGATCAAATAACATGTCAAAAAAGGAAGAATTCTTTTTTGATAAAAGACAAATTCTGTAACTGATTGTGTTCTGGTTTGTTTCTAATAAATTTCCTTTCTTCAAAGACAAAATAGAAGGTTTTTATATATTCTGTATATCTGTAATTACAATACTGAATGCTCTGGTGCCTTTAATCTATATCTTTTCTAAATTCAAAGAAATCTGCATCCTATCTGAAAGCAAATGTATTTAATGTAACATGGACCATTGGCAGAGTCAATAAAAGAATATTAATCCTCAAGAATTCAAAGTCAAAGACACAAATTTCTTTTGGAGAATAGACACTTTGTATAACAGTTAAATATATTCTTAGAATGCATATGATCCCTGTTCAAAACGTGGAATTAAAGTTGCATTTAAACTATTCATCACCACAACATACTAAACTGTGTGCTTTACAGACACATATACACGGAACATATGCACCAAATGGATGTACAGACACCCACATACAGGAAAGAGAAAACAAATGACAACATGGGGAATTGGGAAACTGGAATGCAATAAAACAGCTCAATGGGACAGAAACAACATACAATATTTACATATAGGCAGCTTTTTAAAACAGTTTCCCAGACAGACAGCTGTGGACAGAGAACAGAGCAATGCCCTTGTAAAAGTCCAGCCACTGTACTGTGCTGTGCTTTTCTAAAATTCTTCCACAACAGGTGTAATGGCCAGCCATGACTCTCTGCTGTCCTTCAGGACTGTCTGCATAAGGCAGAAACAACACAGCAGCAGCCTGCATACACTTTTATTTAATACAATGTATTTCAATGTGACAATCTGTCGCAGGCTGGTGAGATCGATGGACAGTGGCTTCATCATGTTAATATGAGGGAATTAAGAACACCTCAGACTTAAGATGAAAACTTCAAACAAAAGACTGACAGATTGAAGAACCAATCACATTTGAAGAACCAATCATCATATGGCCACTCCAGAAAAAAAACATATTCCATGAAAGTCTTCTGAATTGATCTGTCAAGAGTTAGAACTGATAGATTTTCAAGATATTCATAAGTAATGATAATTGTCTAAATTTAATTACAGGACAAGAAGACTTTGTTGTTTATGCGAGGAAAAGTATTCTGCTCAAACTGTAGTGAACAACTATCCTTCCTTCAAAGCAAAAGAACACAACAATCCTTCCTTCAGAACAATCCATTTTTTCCCTTAGGAGATTCTGTATTTTTCAGCAAAATAATGTCTTTTTCTTCATACTGACCCTTTCTGTTTACATTTATTTTAGACAAAGTCAAACTTGTTTTACGTTTACATTACAGGAAATATATTACTCATCTTTTATTGCATCTTAACCAAATTTTCAAAATTTAAGGAATCTAGATCTGAAATTGAATAAACAATTTGATTAACCTCAGAGAGTATAACCATACGAGGGGGCTCTAGGTGCCACTTTAGAGTGTGCTTTACTAAGCCTGCAAACAGTAAAGGATTATTAATACCATCCTTTTAATGAGTTTTAATTCCAAAGGTTATGGAAAAAATCTGTCACAATGTGGCATTCTATTTACTGTCAGGATAATATTTAACTCTGTTAATGTATATTTACATAATTGGAGACTGACAAAATATACTTTCATGAGTAAATTTTCTTTTCTTTGGGCTTTTAGGAAAAAAGGTTAAGTTCCCCTTGTACATTTGGGGTATTTTTACTGGAACAAGAAGGAATGCCAAGAGTTATAATTTCTTTTGACCTGATGCATCACATAAAGAAGTAGTTATATCCTTCTTACATGTTTCTTTGTCAAAGTCTATGACATTTAAGTATTTTAATGACAGTAAATAGGAAGGTTTCTTTTTATCTTTTTAACATAATTATTTAAATCCAAAAGTAAAATCATTTCAATATTTACAGCATAGCACTCCAGAGCAAAGCTGAAATTCTCCTGTGCCAAGGAGGATTTTTTGTTTACTTTCAATCAATGCCAAAGTTAATTTACCACAGTATACTTGTAATTTGTATGGCCAAGGTACACATATAGCCGGGCCCATCTCAGAATGTCTCCAGAGACAAGGCCTGATACGATTTGCCTGGCAAAGATTTTTGTTACTTATTACTATAACATACAATTATCTTTGCAACCCATTAATACAGAAAATCTTTTCATACAATTCGCCAAATTTGACCTTAATGTAAATATGTCGATGCGCTGTCATGCTGTCACAAATAAAATTTTTTTTTTTCTGGCTCAGTGCTCATTGATTTATTTAATACTGCCTCATTGCGACCATGTGACTTGGGTTTCTGGTGCAGTTGTTAAAAGTATTAAATGTATCCTCAGATGTTATTTTTCTCCTGAGATTTAATTTGAAAACCCCCATGATAGGAATTTTCATAAATATTTGTACAAATCAATAGCTTTATTAAAATTTTCTTTAATTAAGACACTCCACTTATATACATCTGACAGTTGAAGGATAGATTCTACTATCATTTCTAAGGCTAAATTTTGACAATCGAGATTTCTTTTTTTTTAAGTCAATTTAGATGGAAAAATTTGAAAATGGTCATCAGTGCTACTTGAATTGCCAATTTTAATTCCTTAAATGACAGACTGAAAAATACTCAAAATGGGTACTATAGGAGAAACCTGTGAAAGGGTTAGTTCAAAAAGCTCATCCAGGAACCAAGAAACTTGCATATAGGTTCCAGCACCCAAAAATATCCGAGTCCTCAGACATTACCAGCTTCCAACATGAGACTAGATCACGTCAAACAGCAATCAAATTGTAGCTTGGTTAAGGTGGACTTTTATGAGAAAAATATATGCAAAGCCAAATGTTGAAATAGGGTCTTGAATTTTATGCATGAGGGGAAAGTCTGACTTCCCAGTCACAAGACTGAAGTTTTTTATACTACTGTCTGTTTGTTCAAGCTGTTGTGTTATGTGCTAGTCTCATGGTTCGTCATCTGTGAGGAATTTCCAGTCAATCACAGTCATTTTTGTTGCCCTTCTTGTCTGCCTGACTCATTGGTGAGTTTAGTCATGGTGTTATTAGGTGCATTATAGTCTCCAGACAGTTTGCGCTGACATGGAAATCAACCATACACCTCCGTGACTAGCCACTCTCCCCTCTTTCCATTAGATTTATCAACAAATCAATGACAGCTTGGTGTATCCTCTGATCGGAGCTCCACACACTCACTGACCATTAATCGGTTTTGGTTTAGCTCCCCATGTCAAAAGCATCGAGTATCCTCAAGCATGTTCTGATCCAGGCAACCTTTAGCATATCGATAAGCGCACCACTTTCATAATCATAGATTCCTATGTACCGGACAAACTGGGAAATTGCCAAGGATTAGCAAGCAGGTTTATGGCGGTTTGAAATGAGAACCCGATATTCATGGGAAACTAAATCTGTTATACTGGGCACATAATGCAGTCAAGAAGGGCATCCCAATGTCTTTAAGGTATTTTATATTATACACAAATAACTCTTAAAGCAACTGAAAAATAGCCAACACCATGGAAACTCAATAACCTAAGCTTGCTGTGAATCTAAAAGGAACACATCCAAAGCTGAGGTACATTTCACCAACATTAATACAGTAAAAATGTACAGAATTATTTTCATATAGTATTTTTTATATTGAAGGATCTTGGTGCAGCCAATGGATTTTTAAGGGGTGAATAAAGTATCTAGTAACACCAGTTAGATTTACTGCAAAGAACTCCTGAAAAAATTGTCATGACTTTTTGTCTTTCTCTCATTTTTATTTTTATCACAATAATAAACTACTTCCAATACTGTTATCTCCCACAAGTAAAAAATAAGCAGAGGGACTGATTTCTGCCAATGTCAGTATCTAAAAGCTTTAAATTAACTGTATTGTGCATTGTACCTTAACTTTTAATTTGAAAGATGAACAAACACTAAAACCCCACATGAATATTTTACACTTGTTTTTAATAAAAAAGGGAAGAGAAATCAAACATAGCTACATGTAAAAATCATCAAAAACCTTTAATCAACAACATCTCAGCAAAGAAATTTTCTTCTATAAATGGAAAGCATTTATTGTTTACAGAGAAAATTTAAAGCTAAGTGGTTTGTGGAAGACAAACTGATCAGAGTAAAGAACAATTACTGTAATCATTTTACAAGATGTGATTCACATCTAAGCTGAGAATAATTACATTAACTCATTTCACAAAACATACCGAGTTACATCAAAGTTAAAAACAATTACTTGAATTAATTGTACAAGACAGATGTTTCTATATCAGAAGCAAGGTACCATCAATGTCTCGAATTTAATTTCTCAAATCAGTTTACAGGAATTAGAGTGTTACAAGAAACGATGAGATCACCATTCACTGCTGACAACTGCTGCAGAGTTGGTGACGTAGCATTCTGTCAAACCAGTCTATTAATTTGAGCTTCACTGACAAACAAGTTTGTTTTTCTGATCCACCTGAATGTTGACTAAATTGACATGACAGATTTTAATACCTGTCTGAATACAACTGGCAGAGACACCAATTTGCTTATCACATCCCAGCATTCAACAATAACTGCTCAGATGTTCTGACATGAATCTATAGACAATTTATATATATTTACTTACTGCATGAAAGATGAATAGTTCAAATTGATTGTAAAATGCTGAATGACAGGCATGACTTAATTTTACACTCACAAAGTGTAAAAAGCTCACAAAGTTAGTTAATGTTATCCTATGCTTGGGCTAGGCTGACATTTGTGTTAACTATTTCCATCTGAATCCATGCAATATTAATTAACAGATGTAAGAAGACAGGAAATTCATTATTAACTACTAACAAGAACATATCAGTATATGTTTCTTGGTTAACTATCAATGTTTTGCTTGTTTTGAAATTTTAATAAAAAGGAAAAGGCTGCCAATTCAAATGTAATTCTGTATGCAGTTACACCAAGCTGTGTCCATTTTGTACATATGGAATACCAAAGTTAAAAGCTGTAAGTTAATTTAATATTATTAAACCTTAGGTATGTTAAGCTTTCCCTTTGCTAAACAATGCATTTTATTGTATTTGGCTTTATCTGTGTAAAGTTTAAAAGAATGACCTTCTAGGATGATCTTGCAGTTAGTGTGACCTCTGAAGTGAAAAATCAACACTGGCACAACTTGATCAAGGCAATGAAAGCATGGCTAAGAGAACAAAGTCACCATACTGAAGGACTATGTCCTGTGAAGGCAGAGGACTCATTTGACTCAAGTACCAGATAAAGTTAGATCTGCTCTTTGGCAACTGAAGTTGGTCAAGAACATCCTCTACTGAAAAACTGCTGATGACCTGTTCCAGAGACTGGCTTTGACACACAAGACCTGAGAGGCTGTCTCTTTTAAACAGAATGACACATATTTTGGGACAGAAGGAAACACTTTGCCACTGAAGCTGAGAAAAAGACAGCCAGTCTGGGCAAAGCCTACTCAACCTATAGCTTGCAGTCTTGCAGTCAAGTTGAAAGATCAAAAGAAAGGTCACAAAATGTCAAGAAAGATCTGATAATCCTATTCTATGTTAAATGGGACCACTCCAAAGTGCAAAATAGCAAAACATCACCAAGATCAGCTTAACCAATCAAATTTCACCAAGATCAGCTTAACCAACCAAATTTCACCAAGATCAGCTAAACCAACCAAATTTCACCAAGATCAGCTTAACCAACCAAATTTCACCAAGATCAGCTTAACCAATCAAATTTCACCATGGTCAGCTTAACCAACCAAATTTCACTAAGATCAGCTTAACCAATTAAATATCACCAAGATCAGCTTAACCAATCAAATTTCATCAAGATCAGCTTAACCAACCAAATTTCACCAAGATCAGCTTAACCAACCAAATTTCACCAAGATCAGCTTAACCAATCAAATTTCATACAAGTTCGCCAATGATCACCAATGAAACAAAACCCTGTAAATATGCGCTGCCAACAGAACCTGACAGACAAAACAGGGTTTACTTACAAAAAGCAAAGAAAAGGGAAGCTATGGCAGACAACCCACAAAGCTACACATTTACACAGGATTAGGAAAATATAGCAGGCCAAGACATGTTTGAAGCCATGTGAGTAGTTCCTGCCTACCCCAAGTCTGTATATCACATTTGTGTATGCGTGTGTGTATTTATTTTCTGGAAACAGACATGCTTGACATTGTATCAAGCTTTTGTAATAATTTATATGAATGTGTGCTTATGTGTGTGGGTGCATGTATTTTCTGGAAACTAACCTGTTTGACATTGTATCCAGCCTTTGCACTAGTTTCTATGAACATCACGTTCAGTTCCTTGGCTTTTCTTTCACCTTCTTCTGTTGAAACTTGTCTGAAAAATAACAAGAGACCCATGGGTCATGACGCTCAGCTGACTGGGAACAGATTCATAAAAGGAAATTTTATCATCTGAATGGTAGTATATACCCATTCAACTGAAGCATCAAACAGATTAACCAACAGGCCAAGATTGTGTCTGTATTTATATATCTCAAAAATAGAGAAAAAATGCGTAAACTTTAAAAAAATACAGGTGGCTCCACCAGTCTGCAGAAACTAATAAAACACATGGTCAAAATCCATGCAAAGAATCATGGTGATCTCTGCATTAGTTGTTTAGATACTTCAGCTTTTGTATCAAATTTTCCATTATTCTGGGGGGTACTTCTGAGTCCTATAGCTTGAAGGATACAGGTAACAGAGACCTAATTTCAGGTTTCCACAGACACTTTTCATGGGCCTCCTTGTATTACAAGAATGAAGAATCTAGGTTCAGTTGTTAGGATTTGTACCCTGTTGATTGATAACAACATCTTTTAAGGTCTAATAAAATAGAGAAATTCGTAAAAATTTGAAAAAAAATAGTGGTGGCACACCCAGTCTGCAGAAACTGATGTAACACCTCATGATCAATATGTATGGCAAAATTAATGAACATCAGTGTTGTCGTTATCGAGATACGGCAGTTTTTGTATCAAATTTTTCATTATTCTGGGGGGTATTTAGAGACATACAGCTTGAAGGATATGGGTAACAGAGACCTAATTTCAGGTTTCCATGGAGACTTTTCATGGGTCTCCCTGTGTGTCAAGAATGAAGATTCTTGGTCTAGTTGTTATGATTTGTACCCTGTTAACAGATGTTCATATCTTTAAACGTCTCAAAAATTGAGAAAAAAAAAATTCGTAAAAACACCTGAACAAATACAGATGGTGTCACCAGTCTGCAGAAACTGATTAAACATTCAATGATCAATATCCATGCAAACTATTATGGTGATCTCTGCATTAGATGTTCAGATACTTCAGCTTTTGTATGAAATTTTCCATTATTCTGAGCTGTACTTTGGAGTGCCATAGCTCAAAGGATATGGGTAACAGAGACCTAATTTCAGGTTTCAATGGAGACTTTTCATGGGTCTCCCTGTGTGTCAAGAATGAAGATTCTAGGTCCAGTCGTTACAATTTGTACCCTGTTGACAAATATCAACATCCTTACAGGTCTAAAAAAATAGAGAAAAAAATTTGTAACAATTTGAAAAAAAAAACAGGTGGCGCCACCAGTCTGCAGGAACTGATGGAACACCTTTTCATTAATATGTATGCCAAAAATCATGACCATCAGTGATGTAGTTAATGAGATATTGAAGTTTTTGTATGAAATTTTTGACTATTATGAGGGGGTACTTTTGGGGCCCCATAACTTGAAGGATATGGGTAACAGAGACCTAATTTCAGGTTTCAATGGAGACTTTTCATAGGTCTTTCAGTGTGTCAAGAATGAAGATTCTAGGTCTAGTCTTAACGATTTGTGCCCTGTTAACAGATGTTCACATTTTTAAAGGTCTCAAAAATAGAGAAAAAAATTCGTAAAAAATCGTAAAATACAGGTGGCGCCACCAGTCTGCAGGAACTGATGGAACATCTCATGATCAATATGTATGCCAAAAATCATGACCATCAGTGGTGTAGTTAATGAGATATTGAAGTTTTTGTATGAAATTTTTGACTATTCTGGGGGGTACTTTGGGGCCCCATAGCTCGAAGGATATGGGTAACAGAGATCTAATTTCTGGTTTCCAAGGAGATTTTTCATGGACCTCTCAGAATGTCAAGTAACAAGTTTCTATGTCCAGCGGTTACGATTTGTGCCAGGTTAATGGACGGACAGACGGACGGATGGACGGACAGACAGACAGAGGACGGACAAAGGGTGATCGCTCTAGCTCAGATGACTTACAGTCAGCTGAGCTAAAAATTAAAACTTATAGATCATAACCTCTGAGTTAATCTCAAGGCTGTTCCAAAACTACTGGAAATCACAATTGTAAAAATATCAGTCAGAACCTAGCCGTGACAACCTGACTCAGTAGGCAATCAGATAATTGGGCTGGTAAGTCTACTCGAGTCGCGATACTAGTAATATGGAGGAATGTATCGCAGTGGTCTTTTATCTTGTTGCATTCATATTGTGGTAAATGGCCCATTATCTCAATATTATGCTTAGAATGGTGAATAAACACAATAGTATACATGTGAACTCGCAACCCAAACTGAAACACCATCTCCATGGACACCGGTCATTTTCTGTGTCGCCTGCAAGTTGCCTGCGTCCTGTAACCCGTGCGAGCCATGCTTGTGTTCATGCGGTCATAAATTCAACAAACATGCCGAGGGGTTTACCAATGTGCTGGTTTAAAAAGGAACTTTTCTGGCTCATATTTGGTATTTTTAGAAAGCACACAAAAAATGCTAACGAATGGTCTTGTTAATGTTGATTGACAGTGTACCTGTAGCCCATGAAGCTTTGTCAGAAATGACGAAAAATATTTGCATCTTCATAAGGCCTTATAATGCGATCCTCAGACAGGTGTCATGACACTCTGGCGCTAGTAATCTGGTTGTAATGCCAGAGGGTCAATATGACCCTAGTCAGAACCTCACTGATACCAGGTTGAGTGAAGGGTCCATACATCTACTGGAGGATTCAGAAAAAATAAAATATGATGGTGTCTAGCATCATGTGGACGAGTCTATACAGTATGGGTGAATGTCAGTACTTGCCTGGAGGGTGGTTTAGGTGGCAGGGGGAGGTCAGGACTACAGAATCTGAGCTCTAGAATGCAACAGCTTTGATACCAGCCGCAATCCAAACCTTTGAAGGTCCCACATAAGGAACTCCAGAAGTGATCTACTGCCTCTATACGCACAAGCTAAAAAGACAACTATCAAAGGGCTGTAGGCTGTTGCAGATGCCATGACACTTTGATTCTCTATTAAAATATGATTATTCTATTCTCCATTTAAATTCACAACATGACATTTATCCTTATAGTTTGAAAATATTTTCAGTGAAAGGCATGCTGCAATATTTTGAAATGGTGAAGGAGGAGGAAACAAATTTTCCTGTGTAAACTTATACGTACCACAATATCTTCATTTTAAAATGTCCGTTCTCCAGCAAAGGTTGGATGCCTTATATTATGTGATTATTAAACTTATTAAAAATGATAAAAGAAGGCCTTGACTGACAGAACAAGGGGCATAACTAGACACAAAACCAATACAACTCAGATTTAAGTGACACACAAATACAAAAATTAATATTCATAGTTTAAACCATTTTTAGAGATTAGCTGTTTGTCTGTTTTATCCACTTTTTCTCTTTGTCCATTCAACTGTACTTCAAAAGGTTCTGAATGCATTTCTATGACACTCTGAGAAAGGGTGGGCCATGAGCCACAGAGGTAGTACATGTAATTACATTTCATGGCAGACTGGGAACATTTTAGGGATAGATTTGGATACATAATTTCTCCAAAAGTCCTCAAATGAAATTTTGTCAAGGGTGAGCCTTAGGTTAATTAACGATTGATTAACTTCTACATGAACCTTGATGTGAGAACGGGACAGGTACTGTGAGAGGTAAGCAATCTGAGTTTTAATCTTTATTTGTCATTACTAAAGCTGGTGCTATTTATCAATATTTTAAACCATGTAGGGAGACCTGACATGATTACACACAGCTCTGACAGGAATCAATATAATAAAATATATATATATAATCCTCATCATCTGATATCATAAACTGTATAGTTTTAGTTTATTTCAAATCTGCACCGGTATTACATTTTATTAGATATGGTACTGGTAAGACAGATAAAACACAGTTAACACGTGGCATTTCTTTTGACTTCACCACTGTTAATTTGATACAGATATAACTTTGCATGGCTGTGCTGAAACTAAAATTGTACACTAAATTTACAGATCCTTAATCAATGAAATGTTAATATTTCATGGTAGATCCATCACTGAAGCTGTGCTGACAATTTCTATGAACAGTTCTTCAAACATCAACTAATCACTTCAACATTGCACATTAATATAAACAATGTCCTTTCTCGAGGTGCATTCTCCTCTAGCCTTCAGTTATAAAGCCTGAATTCAGTAGCTATGGAGGAGAGAAGTGGGAGGGGCATAAACAAGGGTAATTGGTGAATCACTGATGGATGTAATATAAAAACAATCTTTGATCTCTTTATCCTGGCCAGTCTAGCCACCAATAGATCAACTGGATCAACTGATCATTAATGTGAAATATTGCAGCCTTAATGGACAACTGTTATTAAGTCCTGCAACAACAAAATTCTATATTTGAAACTTTCCATTAACAGGAAATCTGGAGCTACCTGGCATATGCTTTTATGCAGGGGATACTCGGGCAGTTTTTTTAACATGTGCAAGCAGCAGGGAAGAGCAACATTTCACAAAATCATAATATGTCCAAAAATGAACATATAGATGCATATCTGGTTATGTGTATAAATTAAATACTGGTACAGTAATGATACCCAAAAGCAGTGTGATGATTACCGGTAAATCTAATGATTTTCACACTTCTCCTGAGCAGAAACCATCTGCACCTTGGAAGTCAACATGAGGAAACTGATTTCTTTAATTAACTGTTTACTTATTTGAAATTAATGGAGAAAGAGAAGATTAAATTATACAGCCACTTTCCCACCAGCAGTAGCAACACCATGATATAATAATATAACAAACTTATTGTTATTAGTCAATTAATATGATTATAAAACAATCTTTATCCAAATTCACTTAAAAAATCCATGCATCTCCTCCCATACCATACAAGCCTCAATCTAAATGATACCTTGACCTTTCTTGTGGCATGGCATTGCGTCTTGCCTTGTTGTTTTATCACAACTTGCCCTGCCTTTTTATGACCTCATTCATGAATTACCCAGACTCCCTTGCCATCTGTTTTGACAGCAAAACAGTAGTAACGCAAGCTATGACATTCAGATGGCAATGTAAACCCAGTAAAAAATGACACACGGCTTGATATGGTCTGTTTTGGATATTGGTACTGTTGTTTATATTCTTTCAATGTTTCATCACTTTTATAATATTCTCAAATGATAACTCTGCATCCTATCCTTTCATGTTTCATTTATAACCATTAACCATATTATTTTTTAGTTTGTATAAATCATAAAGGAACATAAATACATCAATACGCAAGGCCAGTGGAAAATTTATTGGTCTTTTCCTTGGGGCTTTTTCCAAATAAATAACAGCACCATCCATAATTTGACCGTCCCTTGTGTCTGGACTTCTTGATATAACTGAGAATATATTTGTGAAAATGTGTAAATAAAACAGTACTCAGAAAGTCAAATGGGCTTGTAAGGAATACCCATCTGAATATGTAATAAACGGTGTTATTTTTTATTAGTTAACCACTGAAAAGCCCACCTCTTCTGCATGATACCAAAACCAATATTAAAATTTTACTACACATGTTCAGATATGTCACAGAGATTGAAATATGGCAGGAGTTTATATTCATACATTTTGATTATTGTATTGCTGTTTCTCCAAAAAAGTCTAATTCCAAAACCAAGTGGTTTACAGCAGAATAGCAAATCTATTTTCAGTGATGAATTTCTGAACTCTTCCATTGGAACCTGATGGGCTGCTTGTGCCGTCTTAAATTGTTATGGTGGAAATTCCATCCCTCCTGACATAATACATTTGACTGGCACGGACATGAATTCTGGTATCCACCAAAGGGTAGAATTCAAACCTCTACTGGCGAATTTCAGTTTGTACTAGACCTTATTCCATGTCATGATATATATTTATATGCTGGATTATCACGCCTTTCTTATTAATATGGCCATCACCAGTAGGGCATGAAGGATCGACTGTTCAATATACCCCAAACCGAGTATCATGTCTGCCCGACTTGTGTATGAACCAACAAACGTGAAAGACCAATTTCCAAGTGAATCCCCGAGAGAAGAAACGGTCTGCTCCGACCATGCAATTGGTCTGCGGAGTGGAAGGAGGGCTAGACGAGGGTGAGCTTGTCTTGGATCTCATCAACCAACTCCCTTTGGTGCAATACACAGCCTGACAACCAGTAATATACATTACTGGTTACAGGGATTTAGCTACACTCTCTGGGTCAGGATGGCGGAGTACAGAATGTCTGGCTGAGTCAGAAAATGTGGCAATTCAGCACATTATGCTCACCCAAGGCTGGTAGTCAAATGTACAAAATGGTCAATGAGAACATTAGATTCTGGATAATATGTCCCAAGCATATACTGACCAATATCAGATATGGGACCACACAAATTTTTTTCTGTAGTTTCTGGAATGTCCTGACTTTTGTTTTTACTTCTTATCCTCTATTACATAAGACAGTGTATCTGTATTCCTCTCATCCTACTAAATGCACAACTTACACAATACAAAATTATTGATATCAGTCTGGTCTTACCATCTGCATGCCTGTCTATACCTATAGCACATTTTAATTTAATTTTTAAATTGACAATGCTCAGATTTGCATGTTCTTGAGCATCCATTTGGACAAATGGATATTCCATCTCATCAACTTCTAACAATGTAGCAAAATAAATCCTGTCCACCTTTTAGGTATGGACTGCATGCCATGCCATGTTGGATCATATTTGACTCGCATCCATGATACAAGCAGCCTTACATATATTTATAAATACTCGGGAATGTGTTTGACCAACAGGACTGTAGGACAACGTCAAAAGTTGATTTCTGTTCCACACCCCCTGTCGACCTGATTTTTTATGATTATCTCTACATAAGACCAACCTGCCAAACAAAATTTGCACCAATGGCATAAAGAGGCAAAAGCGTAATTTTTGGTACCTTTCCTACCAACGATATATATTTACTTACATCCTGGTTGACATGTCTCATATATATCCAAGGTTCATGGCTTCCCTGATAAGTGGCCATTGTTTATCCTCCTTGGATACAGATATAAAGTAATGTGACGTAACAGTGAAGCACGAGGAGAATACAAGTCTCACATTAAACAGAGGTCGGCAGCTCTTGATTATTGGTCCCGTGAATGTTGGTGCCTCTTTAGTATGTCACATCTATTATGAATTCATTTCTATTCCCATATATGCCTATTTCACAGATTAGTGGCAAAATGTTGCTACAGAAAAGACTAGTTACACATAAATGGTTTTAAACTGTTTACAGGAAAATTACACAAGGTATGCCATTATTACCATAATAGTTAATTACATTTTTTCTCTTTCTGCCCAAAGGTAAAAACGTTTTGGTGTTCTTTGATTCGCAAAAAAAATAATTGCGAAAAAAACAGGTGGACAGGGGTGCTGGAATGGACTAGAGGGATGCTGAGGTGGTCAAAATCTAGGTTCAATATTGCAGGCCACTT
The DNA here is from genome assembly GCA_026874595.1 of Sipunculus nudus. NCBI lineage: Eukaryota > Metazoa > Annelida > Sipuncula > Golfingiida > Sipunculidae > Sipunculus > Sipunculus nudus. The sequence goes on along the minus strand of CM049314.1, from coordinate 10,173,772 downwards.
TACATGAAAAAAGCGAAGAGTTATTTAAGGCACATGTTGTGTATGTGTCAGTGGGTTGTGTTTAAAGAAATATTTACGGGCAAGATGTTTGAAGAAATATGTGGTGCAACATGTTGCACAATGTAATACTGATATGTGTTTAGCCCACTTTATATTCTCATGATGGCTAGCCAGACAGGATCATATCAGTATGTGACACTTGAAATGTGACAGCTGACATGTGACAGTTGATGTGTGACAGCTAATATGTGACAGCTGATGTATGAGAGTTGACATGTGAATGACAGCACAGTGTCAGTACCTCTTGTTCATGACATCAGCCAGCCATGGCTTGAGGTATAGACGACACAATCTTGAATCATTTTACTGATGGTTATATGCATCGTATTTGGGTAGGCAAAGGAAGATGTAAAGGATATTTGTTTAATACCATCACTGAATATAACGCAAGGAGCGAAAAATCAATGCTGAGCCTAATGATTGGATATTCATGAACTTTTTGGAAGTGTTAAGAGGAAGTCCAATCCTCCATGCTACGTGGTCACACTTCCGTCCCTTTATCCATCTGATCCCACTTTCCATCTGCTTGAATTGTTTGCCCCTGATGCATCGGAACATTTTTTGCTGTGGCAGAAACCCTCTGATGAAGTGTAAAAGTACAGTCACACTGGATCAATGTCGGTCAAAAATAGATCCCTGTGTCAGCTGCACCTTTAAAATGAACCCACGCTGTTCTTAAGCTGCCAACCTTAACACAGTGGTTTCAAGATAAAGCAACAGAAACACAGTGTATTATGTATTATCAATGATCATCATGTCCAGGCCAAGTACATAATATACATCTATTCCACTTATTCAATAGTCCCTGCTTTGAGTGACCACCCTTTCTGCCAAAGACAAATGATCAGTAATTGAAGGTGGTTGTTTGATCAAGGGACTGAAAACTGAATATCATTTGAATCTTGTTTCAGTTGATTCATAAGCTGGTAATATGAAATAAGAAGGCAGTGTCTGAGTGATATTTGAATTGTTAACCAAATGACAGCATACATCAGTTATGCAATTCTTTCATGCTACATTAAACTTTGAATTAAGGCTCCTTATTTCACTTAGAAATGAAGCTCCTTTTTTAATTTAAACTTGTTATTCCTGAATATTTTCTTCATAGGAAGTGTTAGTTGACCATTCATGTATATCAATTTGTTACTGTCATTTGCATCCTGCTGAAATGGCCGTACATGTTGGGAGCACAAACAAAACCATCTATCATTGACTGTGACCACTAACAATCAAAACTGATGCAATATCTAAAATGATTGCTCATTTTTTAGAATTAGTGGTCTGTTATTTTTTCAAAAGTCTTTCAAAGCAGGTGTAACTGTGAATTTTTACCAAATTTTGGGGGTCAGTATTCTCAAAACAGGGGGGGGGGGGGGGGGTTGCTTGGTCAAGGTACATTTTACTGTAAAGCTATCAATGCAAGGGAAAAAATGGTCATTAACATAATGTAATCGTAGTTGTGTTTGATCTTGGGGTTGCTCAAACTATGGACCACGGTATCTGCATCACTATCCTTGTATAATTATAGCAGAAGATCACCTCAAGAACAAATGATGCGTGCATCCATGCATTCTTTACAGTCAAATTTGAGTGAGAGGCACCTCTACACTTTACTCTTGTTCAGCCTGTCACCTGTGTGTCCCAATCAAGTTTACTTAAATTACCATTTATCAGACAGGATTTATACACACCTTTGGTGCCACACTGGTTTCTTTACTAAATTCTAAATTTGTTTTTTTTTTTCAATAGGTTTAAAAACATATAACTCATATTGGTTAACAGTCTGTTTGTAGACAAACCATATTTCAAGTATTGGTAATGCAAGTGAATCCTCCCATATTTCAAGTATTGGTAATCCAAGTGAATCCTCCCATTTGATTCTAAACTGTGAATACTAAGCTTATCCAAGCATAATATCAACATTGCTATGGCTCACTGAGTACTTAAATAAACAGAACAATAAGCCATTGTAAGGTAAGGTTAAAATTTCTTGTCCACTCCTTTGGTTATTTAAAGCACACATTAATTGTATGTTTCACTAAATGTATATAGACAGGTTATGGTAGTCTAATTTAACTTAAATCTTCATTAAAACCAATGCCAATGTCAGATCATATTTTCTACTTTATTTTAAATCAGAAATTAAAAATATTTTACCTTCTATAGATCATTAAAATACCAAGATTTTATTGAAAATATAACCCAATTAAATCACAGAGTGGGTCAACCATTGATATGATCCTATGTCCCTTCAGCTTGCTCAGGTAAAAATAAACAGATGCCATTTAACCATGATAGCTGAGATGGTAAGAGCAGTCAACTGGTTACAGGTCTAAAACTCAATTCAGGAAACAAAATTTATGTGTATCCTAAATTGTATATTATCATGTTTACACACATTTAGAACATGATAGTATAACACATACCTTTTATCTGACAGATCAGTCTTGTTTCCTACGAGCATAATTATTACATCACTTCCTCTCTCTGTCCTAACATCGTCTATCCATTTGGAGGTTTGGTGGAAGGAATTGGCATCTGTAAGGTGAAAATTGTATCATTAATATCAGATATATAAACATTTGGTGCATGACATCATTCACTTTATTAATTGCAGCTGAAATTTACACAAATCAAGCATATTTTGTCTTCCTATTGCAATTGGCGTAAAAAGCTTGTTAAAATAAGTTTTTAAATTTCTTTAGAAATTTCAAATATGTCCTGTCAATAGCATTTTCTGTAACTGTACCAAAATAACCAGATGATTACTGATATATCTATCTATCCAATAAACAGACATGTTCCATGAATGAATTATGAAGAGAACTGAGCTTCAATTATCTGTAGGGATTATACGTTACAGTAACATGTAAATAATGGCATTTTCCATTCTTTAATGTTAAAAAGGTTAAAGAATTATCCTTGAATTATTTATAGTTTATTGACATGAATGTGATTTTCCGAGGCTCCAATAACAGTAAGACATGCATCATCTCTGATAAACATCCGCCTCACTCCCACGTACAGTCTATAAAATGAAACCTACAGCGGCGTGTGGCAATATATACCTATTATGTATACAATGCAGATTAGGATTATTTACCAGGAGAGAGTAATAGCTAATAATGTCTGCATGAAGCACCCCTAAACCAACAGGCTGTGAGCTGCTGAATAATTTAACAAGGATGTTTCATGATATTCTAGACAACTAGGTTATTTGAATACCACATGGTCTACAGGATAAAGGACTGCTTCAATTACACTACATGAAAGCAAATCCCAAAAGGTAGTATCACAAAAAAAAATTGGGACTGCAAGACACAAGATGACAATGGATTCATACATTCTCCTTTGATTTGAAATCCTGTTTAAATTTTATTTTGGCTTTATTTAAATGTGTACCAGTTCTGTTTTCAATGTTTCTCAAAAGATGGACCAGAATGACACTGGTTCTTCTTGGAAACCCAGGCAATGTCTATCACAAAACCTGTGATCTCCAGTCCCAATAGTGAAACAACCACAAATATCACTAATTACAGGGTAGCCAGCAGCTTATTCTTAAAATAAAGAAAAAACAAGGGACCTATGGGTCACGACGCTCAGCTGTTATATATGATAAAAAAATATTATTTAGAAATGAGGCACATGCTGGATTTGTGTGGTAATAAATATAAGCTGTATTATGAGTTGTTGTTGTTTAGCTTATGATTTTGATAGTACCTTTGGAAACAGGGAAGAGGATTGATTTCATTTATTTTATTAACAAATGGAGTACTATTGTCACACAGATTTTGACTTGGCCATATAACTTATAAGCAGAACATATAATATGAGTTTAACTATTTATTAAAAAAAATACAAATATTGTCCCAAATATAATTTTTATTAAAAATAATAAGAGAATCATATGATTTTTTAAAATGAAATATAACTGATATGATTATTCAAATAATATTAAAGAATATATTCATGAATGCATTCATGAATACATTTTGAAAGTATCTGCACGAGTATTCATATATTTTCATTTTTACCTGAATTCCCATTCTTTATGCAAGAAATTTTATAATGGAGTACAAAATCATATTCGTATTTAAATACAATTACAAAGTATTTGCACCATGTCTGGAATTTATTCAGTTTTCACCAAACAATGATGTTGAGGATCCAGAATATACAAAATTCACACATTTAAATAATGATCATAATGATTTATATTAACTGTAAAAAATTCATTTTGGACTAATTTCACATCAATGTACACACTAGACACAGCAGGAATCTAGATTAATATTATCAACTGCATCTTTGTCTAATTTCCTTCATATGATCTCTAATGATTAGTAATGAATAATATGATTTACTTCTTTATCATTAAAATTGAACTGAAAAATGCCATAGGTGACTGCATGGTGTTATTTGGAATATGTGACATTCTACCCATTGATACAAGATTCTTATATCATCAGTAACTGCAAGTTAATTTCCCGTTATTATAAACTAACAAATTCCTTTTCTATTTTTCTTTAATTTGTTATTAAAAACCAATACAAATTTATTAATTTATTGTTTATTGTTATGTTGTTGGTTAAAACTACTAGATGAGTTGGGTTGGACACCTGGATCAACTGTGGCTTGCCATAAGCTGCCTGGATTCCATGTATGCCTCGCCTCAAGCGTGCATAATTTGATGAAAGGTCAACAAGGTCAACATACAGGTGACTCAAGAGGGGCTGGAGAGAGCCAAAGTCTGACAGGGTCTCATAAAAAACATTAATAAAAGCTACAATTTTTGGCCAATTTCTTTCAGCTTTCTAAAATAAAAAGCTGAAATGCTTATGTGTGCATGATATGAAAATTATATCAACAGTGCTCACGGGAAACAAACGTGCCATGGTCACAGTTGGGCAAAATTTAAGGTACTAATTTTATATTTATACTAAATAAAATTTGAAAAATTCAGAACTAATTTTGGGTATTCAATTGAATCTTGATTAAATAATGTTACATCCCTGACAAAAAAATCTCTAGCTTCAGCAATGCTCTTGTTAAGGGAGTAAATATATTTCTTGATTTTTTACAAAGTGCATTATGTTTGGGCCCATAACTTAAAACAATTACACAATACTGACATCATTCTGGCATGTGCATAGAGAATGAAAATTATGTATATTATTTATGATTAAAGTCAGATCAGTGGTTTTGATATTAGGCAGTCTTGAAGTGTAACAATGGGTTTTTAATGGAAAAATGAAGTTTTTCATTAATATCTCGAATGTCCTAGTGACCAAATTCTTGGCATGGTAGGGCATTTGGAGACATCTAACTGTATGCCGAATTTAAGGAACTTAAGAGCTGAAGCTGGGGAGCTGAGCTCTTGCAAACTGCATAACACTAGCTTGATGTAAACAATATGTTACATGGTGCTTGAAAACTTGATTAAAATCTACAGTTTTTGATCAACTGGTTTCAAATTGTTGGTGTTAACAGTTGAAATGCTAACAAAAACATGCTGTGAAAATTAAATCCACAGTACTTACAGGAAAAAAACGTGCCATGGTCAAAGTTGGGCAAAATTTAAGGTACCAATTTTTTATTTTTATTAATATATTAAAAAAATTAAAAGATTTTCATCTAATTTTGGGTATACAATTTAATTTTGATAAATTAAAGTTATATTACTGGAAAAAAGGTCCATAGCATTAACATTTTTTGTGTTAAGTGATCAAATATCTTTTCTGATTTTTTACAAAATGCATTATGTTTGGGCCCATAACTTTTTTAAATTAAATAATACAGACATAATTTCTGGCATGTACATAGGAACTATATAGAGGAATATTTATGGTAAATATGAGGTAAAACAGATGAGTGGTTTTGATATTAGGCAGTCCTGAAGTGTGAAAATAGGATTTTAATAAAAAATTGAGGTTTTTCCTTAATTTCTCAAAGGAACGAAGTCGCAAAGACCCAGTTTTCGGCTTGATAGGAGATCTTGGGGACATCTAACATTATGCTGAATTTTGGATTCCTAGGTCTTACGGTTTCAAAACGTGCCACATCTACGGACGGACGGACGGACGGACGGACGGACGGACGGACGGACAGACGGACGGACGACGGACAATGGACCACGACTATAGCTCAGATGACTTATAGTCAGCTGAGCTAAAAAAATTACAAATATTGTCCCAAATATAATTTTTATTAAAAATAATAAGAGAATCTTTTGATTTTTTAAAATGAAATATAACTGATATGATTATTAAAATATATTAAAGAATATATTCATGAATGCATTCATGAATACATTTTGAAAGTATTTGCACGAGTATTCATATACTTTCATTTTTACCTGAATTCCCATTCTTTATGCAAGAAATTTTATAATGGAGTACATAATCATATTCGTATTTAAATACAATTACAAAGTATTTGCACCATGTCTGGTATTTATTCAGTTTTCACCAAACAATGATGTTGAGAATCCAGAATATTCAAAATTCACACATTTAAATAATGATCATAAGTACCTGGTTTTATGGCTTTTATTTATATTAAAAATAACTGTAAAAAATTCATTTTGGACTAATTTCACATCAATGTACACACTAGACACAGTAGGAATCTAGATTAATATTATCAACTGCATCTTTGTCTATCATTAATTTCCTTCATATAATCCCTAATGATTAGTAATGAATAATATGATTTACTTCTTTATCATTAAAAATGAACTGAAAAATGCCATAGGTGACTGCATGGTGTTATTTGGAATATGTGACATTCTACCCATCGATACAAGATTCTTATATCATCAGTAACTGCAAGTTAATTTCCTGTTATTATAAACTAACAAATTCCTTTTCTATTTTTCTTTAATTTGTTATTAAAAACCAATAAAAATTTATTAATTTATTGTTTATTGCTATGTTGTTGGTTAAAACTACTAGATGAGTTGGGTTGGACACCTGGATCAACTGTGGCTGGCCATAAGCTGCCTGGATTCTCGCCTCAAGCGTGCATAATTTGATGAAAGGTCAACAAGGTCAACATACAGGTGACTCAAGAGGGGCTGGAGAGAGCCAAAGTCTACCAGGGTCTCATAAAAAACATTAATAAAAGCTACAGTATTTGGCCAATTTCTTTCAGCTTTCTAAACTACAAAGATGAAATCCTTATGTGTGCATGATATGAAAATTATATCAACAGTGCTCACGGGAAACAAACATGCCATGGTCACAGTTGGGCAAAATTTAAGGTACTAATTTTATATTTATACTAATAACTTATAAAATTTGAAAAATTCAGAACTAATTTTGGGTATTCAATTGAATGATTCAATTGATTAACTAATGTTACATCCCTGACAAAAAAATCTCTAGCTTCAGCAATGCCCTTGTTAAGGGAGTAAATATATTTCTTGATTTTTTACAAAAAGCATTATGTTTGGGCCCATAACTTAAAAAAAATACACAATACTGACATCATTTCTGGCATGTGCATAGCGAATGTATAGAAAAATATGTATATTATATATGATCAAAGTCAGATCAGTGGTTTTGATATTAGGCAGTCTTAAAGTGTAACAATGGGTTTTTAATGGAAAAATGAAGTTTTTCATTGATATCTCAAAGGAATTAAGTCCTAGTGACCAAATTCTTGGCATGGTAGGGGATTTTGGAGATCATCTAACTGTATGCCAAATTTAAGGAACTTAGAGCTGAAGCTCGGGAGCTGAGCTCTAGCAAACTGCATAACACTAGCAATATGTGACATGGTGCTTGAAAACTTGAATAAAATCTACAGTTTTTGATCAACTGGTTTCAAATTTTTAATGTTAACAGTTGAAATGCTAAATAAAACATGCTGTGAAAATTAAATCCACAGCAGTTACAGCAAAAAAACGTGCCATGGTCAAAGTTGGGCAAAATTTAAGGTACCAATTTTTTATTTTTGCTAATATTTTAAAAAATTTTAAAGATTTTGATCTAATTTTGGGTATAAAATTTAATTTTGATTAATAAAAGAAATATTACTGGAAAAAAAGAGCTTAGCTTTAACAAGTTTTGTGTTAAGTGATAAAATTTCTTTCCTGATTATTTACAAAATGCATTATGTTTGGGCCCATAACTTTTTTAAATTATATAATACAGACCTAATTTCTGGCATATACATAGGAATTATATAGAGGATTATTTATAGGAAATATGACGAAAAACAGATGAGTGGTTTTGATATTAGGCAGTCCTGAAGTGTGAAAATAGGTTTTTAATAAAAAATTGAGGTTTTTCCTTAATTTCTCAAAGGAATGAAGTCGCAAAGACCCAGTTTTCGGCTTGGTAGGAGATCTTGGGGACATCTAACATTATGCTGAATTTTGGATTCCTAGGTCTTACGGTTTCAAAACGTGCCACATCTACGGACGGACGGACGGACAGACGGAGGGACGGACAGACGGACGGACGACGGACAATGGACCACGACTATAGCTCAGATGACTCATAGTCAGCTGAGCTAAAAATTAAAAGAGTTAAGTTGGCATCAAGAATTCCAATTCTTCCCGGGAAGAATGAGAATTCTCATTTTTCCCCAGGTGTGAATTTCAAAACTGAATTCCAATCTCTCCGGGAAAAATGAGAATTCTCAATTTTCCCGGGAGAGACTGGAATTATCAATTGTCCCAGGAAGAATGAGAATTCTCCTTCTTCCCGGGAAGAATGGGAATCCCTTCATACTTTCTCTGGATTCTCATATTTCCCGGGAAAAATCAGAATTCTCATTTTTCCCAGGAGGATTCCGGATCTTCCCAGATTCTCATTCTTCCCTCAACATATATATATATATATATATATATATATATATATATATATATATATATATATATATATATATATATATTACGAAGGGAAAAAAAAGAGATTGAGGGAAGCAATGAATAAAAGGCCATTGCTTGAAATGAGTGTCCAAGGTTAAGAGCAATATATGCTGAGAAGGCCGTAAAATCGAGGACCTGTCCATCCTGAGGTGTATGTATTATGAAGAAACTGGTTTTGGAAATAAGACAAACATGCTTCAAACCTTCAAAGTTTTATATATTCTCTCTATGGCACCATGAATAATCCAAAAGTCATGATCTATTATTATGGCACTGGGGCAGATTTAACCACATCAGTTAAATCATTTTCTCTCAGTCAGCTGTGGCGGGGCTTGTATCCAGGTTCTTAGACTGGCCCAGTCAATAAAAGGGCTCTGACAGAGATATCAAACGGCTCTCACCGTGTCACACTTAGTGTCGGTACTGTTACCACGCGGCAACTTACACAACTAATTACCATTCTCTGACACCCTTATTTCATCGACTGGTAAACTTGGGCCGTACTGGACAGTCAGCGCCACACATCACCGCCTCGCTGAACTAAGGTCTTTCCCAATGACGTAAGGAGTAATTATAGTGGTCTTTCCCAGAATACTTTTTCCAAAACCAACAGTAACTGCCTATCGTGGGCTTCCAGCTTGCTATATATAAATATATATATATATATTCCCATTTTATCAGTCTTAATATGTTAAGGTCTTGGGCTATTTGAGTAAGGCATGATTTTTAACACTATATAAAAACCCTAAGCCTCAGTGAGTCAGTGTGTCATCAGGCCATTGCTTATCGCAGCAGGCCGGTTTTAAAATGCGTCTCCAGCTCAGCCAATCAGCTTGCCATATTCAGGTCCACATGCGAAGAAAGCAGTCAAACTGTTATTCATGTATCGGCTGACTGAAATGATCACGACGTTTAGCACGTTGGCAATACAACAGTGGCAAAACTTTCATGTGTAACTTGAACACTAACAAATACACGGTACAAAATCGATTCGACATTGTCTACAATACACTTAAATTTGCCCATGGACCGTATGTTCGAACAGCAGAAATATATCATAGGACACGAAGGTCCATGTATGGACTTTCTAAAAACATACATGATTTCAGTGCGAATGTTACCAAGCGGGTTGAGCTGTCTGTTGCCTATGGGGCGCTGTTAGCCTCCTCATAGCAATGATGCCATTCACAGGAGGCCAGGCGGCCTGATGTGCAAATGCGAGGGAATCGTCAGGAGCCTTGTGATGCACTAATATGCAAATATCAGGGATTCACCATACGGACTTTACAGGGCTTTAGTGATAAGAGCAAGAACTGAGCTACGTCGCGTCTATCGTTACTTGGAATCACGTTTCATTCGAAGCATTTTAGCAGTCATCAGTACACTAAAGCCCAGGCAGGGCTACCAGGTTCTTCACTTTTTACAGTATGCATTTTTACTTCCATGCATCTTACCTGATGAAGTATATGTTTACTTGTTTATAGAAGAAAACAATAAGTTGACCTGTAATTTGAAGCTTTTATGGTTCCAGGTTTATTGGTCAGGGAATAGACGTCCGCCTGGCGAGTTTAGGCATCAGAATCAATTTCTATTTATCAGGAATTATTGTCATTTACAAAAAGGGTGTTTATATGCTCGGTCGGGACCAGGTATTAGTTATGTTAGTGAAGTTTAAAACACTAAGTGATATGCCATCCATGGTATACTTCTGTATGTTGTGACGTGAGAGTACTTACTTGTGATATCATATACGACTACAGCGACTGAGGAATCTCTAATGTAACTAGGGATTAAACTGCGGAATCTTTCCTGTCCTGCTGTGTCCCATAGCTGTAGTCGTATCTGAAAATACAATAATATGACAGTAGTCTCTGCATTCATGATATAAGGCATAACGGTCATGTTGTATCATACCATCTTGCTGTTAGGGAAGTATGGGATTAGGTAACGGCAGGCCTCAAAATAATCAAGGTCCAGTCATTCAGATTAATATTAAAACCCAAAAGGAGACAACGCCAAAGTTGTGATGATAAATTCAGGAATCATGATAGGATAGCCCAACTATCAGAAATATTATTCCATATCATGCACTGAATCAATACAAAATGTTTAAAAAAAAAAAAAGAAACACTGATTACATTTATAACCCATTTGCAACATGTAGTTACGTATTTAAAGGATATGCTGATGAATTTAACTGATCTTAAATTCAATAACTGGTACATCACTGGCGCAGCCTGACAAACAGTCAACAAGTGCATAAATCCTAATTCAAAAAGGAGGAGACAGTGAATAATATTATTCTTGCCACCGTGCAAAACTATTTTCACACTGGATTTAGCAAAGAAGAATCTGGTGAATTCAACAAAAATCCTCAAAGATGACATAGCCAGGTTACCATGGATACTATGCTTTAAAGTGCGATCAAACAGATTACGCTTAACAATTTGTTAATGCCATGAACTTTATTGATTCTGGTTGCGTAAACAGACTGGAACATTTTTATTTCAGGTGAACTGGTGCATTTATCAAGCAGTCAAACCATACGATAATATGAAGGATTAGCAGCAAGACTCTCGGCAGGAAATACAGATCAGCTTGCAGTGAATGATGCAACATTTCATCTGGGTTTTCATTTGTGTATGTTATCAGTTGTACAACTAAACATATATATTACAGTACAAAACAAGATATATGCAATCAACCAGAAATCACTGGAAGCCTCAAACCTCCAACTGCCCCCCCCCCCCCAAGGTGACTGAGTAATAATAGGGAATCAGCTATGGAGTGATAAACCTTGAAAGTTTAATATAAAGTGAAGGTCAAAAATAAATATCAGGTGCAAATCTGTGACCTAGACTAGTAGCTATACTGTGCCCAAATTTCAGCTTTTGAAAATCATCCACATTGTAGTTCTAGCACAAACAGATACTGTTGGAAAAAAGAAAAACATTCTGACACAGACTATTTTGCACACAATATACAAATGGGTCAGCATTTTTAACACTGATTTCTACGGTCCTGAAGGGGAACAAGGACAGCTCTATTATGTTTCTTATACCACTTATTTCAAATGAGGAGTTCTATCTACAAATGCCACCTCCCTACCCAGAGGCGCTCTCAGACAAAGCTATGTGTCTCTGTGGAAATCATGGACCTCCACTGAATACCAAGAGCTGATCATGATTTTGCCCAAAAAAATCAAAAGCTCCCTCATCTTAGCTGAAAATGTATTAGATTTCCTGTGAAATAAGACTGACTTTTTACCAATAAATTTCTTTATTTCTGAAAAGATTTTCCATTGAGTTTTCATGATTTTTGCGTCTAAAAAATATGAGACATTCATATCACAATAGGAAATAATGAAAACACACTGTGGGACCCTAGCCCATTGTTTAATTTTGAGTATATTGAAATAGTGTATTAAAGATCATAAAGCTGTGCATTCGAAATAACAGATATTAATTTTAAACACAGTTTTCATATACTGAATGGTTACATTTTATCACAACAAACATAGTTTCATGCACAATTACAAATGAAAATGAATATAACAGGAATATCTGTCACAGCACTTGAAAATACAAAGGCAATACCGGTATATAAACAAAAATAAAATGCAACGCCACCAGTGAATTCATACAGAGTGACTACATTCAACATACTGAATATAATGCACATCTTTTGCGAATCTTACTGGGAAGATGAGGATTTCTTGAAAAAATGATATGTAAAAATGTATTTCATACAGAAGATTTAAGCTGAAACAGCTTAAACCTAGACACACAAGGAAAGATGTGGTTTTTCTACATGAAATTAATTTTTAGTGGTGTATTCTTATACAAGTCTTTGGCAGATGGAACAATAATTGACAGAACTTCATCTAAAATCTTTCCCTATGAAATAAGAACCTGATTCGTTTTTACAATGGAAAGCAACAAGAATAAAGAGAAAAACAGAATTTATCACTGTCAGGTTGACTGGTAGATACAAATAAGAAAATATTTCACCAACATACTGTCTAAATAAGGAAATACTTTATTCAAAAATAAAAGTACATAAAACTCCATTTTCAAAGGTCATTTACCATACTCTAGCAAAAGCAGTTCTTCAAAGGTATTTTATTTCCATCTAAGATTGCAGTTTCTTCAGCCATATGGTCATTCATTTCTTTCCAGGTCAAAGAAACTGGAGCTTACAAACAGAAGTTTTATGACTGCGTTGGAAGCTGGAGGGAGATGGATTTCTTTAAGTCATTTTCTTCTCCAGAGACAATGTATTTACTCTTGAAGGAAGAGAGGATGTCGTAGCTCATTCCTTAATCACCCCAATATCCTGACAAATGTATCAGTAATCTGGCAGCTTCCCAGGGGAAGACAATTTCTCATCGGTGATAAGTCTGCTTCTTCTAAGTTAAGAAGTTCAGAACTTACTCAAGCTGATCCTAAACCTGATGTCTCATGCACTCAGTATTCTTTGAATACTTTTGAGAACTATCAAAACATACAGAGTGATCTGATTTCCATGGGAATGACCTGCGCGCTGGATCAGTTGTTAAAGTAAGAAAAATTTGATTTTCCATTCCATCTTCCAAGCAGTGTAAAGTTAATGACTGATGTTCTTGGAAGTGTTTTTGAATTTCTCTTACTGGATATTTCCTCAGCATTTGACTGGCTTTTAAAATTTTCAAGAAAAATCGCACTGCTTCTTTTAGATCGATTACCTGGAGATTTAGATCCTATTATTCTTGTGTAAAATTCATCTCAAGGGCCCAACTAATGCAAGATGCATGGGAATAATCTACTGATCTTCTGATTGCTTTGGGTTGTTGGGAGTAATTTAGTAAGATTTTTACCTCGTTTCTAAATTATTCTCCTGAAAATGAAGAAGACATATTTCTTCCAATAAAGTGGGTGTTTTTATGAAGTCTCTATCCATGTGGCTGCAAGACATCTGTGGCTTCTCTAAGTCAACCAAAGTCGTGAGCTGTCTTCATAATGAGGCCCAATCATTTTTATTTCTCTGGACAACATAATCCATCATCTGGATGTAAATTCTTGTTTTAAAGAACGATAGACCTGTCACGAAATATTTTGTGCCTGGGAGAGTGCTTTCCATGTTATGTTTTGCCGTTTGGATTGAGTGACTTAATATACAATTCTAGCTTCCAGAGCAAATAGCTGTGCTAGAAACTGCACAAAATTTAATCTGTGAGTGAAATGGTCTTTGTAAATTTTAAACTGCGGACCAATCACCAATAGTTATATAGACATTTCAGCTTTGGTTAACTATCCTACAAAAGACTTTGGTACCTTTTAATTAAAGGCTTGGGAAAAAAATCTCATCTTCAAAAGGAACATCTTGTTTTGCAGGTAATGTGCATAGTATTCAACTCCTCACCCTGTCTGTAGTCCTCTCATGAATATTCATTAGCATTATCATAAATCATGTGACACTTACCGTTCTGTCTTCCAAGTACATGGTTTTGGATAAGAAATCTATCCCTATTGTGGCCTGCAGTAAAAAGAATGCAATTAGACAAAACATATCTTGATCAGGGGAAGTGGGGTTAGTAATATTCATCTGCACAATTAGTTAAATATATATATATATATATATATATATATATATATATAAACAACTGGAAAGTTATTAAATATGATATTAAATATTATTATTGAATGGTCCAATACTGATATATCAAGTAAAATAAATGTCTGAAATTAGTCTGTAGAAGACCACAATTGCTATTATACTGATATTTGAAAACATATATTTTATACATTATATAGCAAAGATCCAAAGCAGAATCTAATCCTAGCTGATGGCAGCTTTACATAATTGGTTAAAGGCGAACTTTTTTTTATTCTGAATTAGTTGGTAATATATGTTTATTGGCAATGATTCAATGCAGATAATTATCATTACTTGTTGAGGCAGGTGTTGAAAATGAAATCACAGTTATATTTAGGTTAGTTCAAGATATGCTGATAAAGGTAGCAATCACAATTTTTGTCAAAGATATATTCAATGAGAACATCTCTCAGGGAATATTACAACCTGCCTGAATATCAGTGTCCACTGAATTAAATACAAGCCAGCATTCAGGCTTATCCAAACATAAACTCATATGTACATTCAAGCTAAGCCACACATTAAAATATCCTTGAAATCTATCTTCAAGCTTAACCACACATTAAATATGCATATTATCACACATAACAAGTACTTTCTTAAAATTGGATGTCTTTTAGGAAAGAAATCTAAACAGAGGTCAAAAGGTGATTCATTCAAACTAATACCTGGAGTAAAGATACAAATTAAGACAGAAATGGATTCCAGACTATTTGGTAAATTGTATATGACTATATATGAATGGGTGAGAAGGAATATACACCAGTATATCAAGAATTTTCTTGATTGCTTCCATACCGACAGTTTTAAAACTGTTGTTCCTATTGATCCTATGGCACAAGATTGATGTCAGGCCAGATCAAATTTAACTGAGTTTATAGAGTTGACAACTTATAAGACCAGATCACAATATATTCATTTAGCAAGGTTCCCAGAGGCTAATGTGGGAGAAAAGGAGGAAAATCAGTTATGTTAAAATTGAAATCACAAAGAAAGCAAAGACCACAGAAGATAATGGTTGTTCCAGGGTTTTTTTTGGGAGCACCAATTTATTAAAGGCACCTTGCAGAGAGAGGCACATTAATCCAAGGCCAGTCATCAGCCATATACAAGGCTTCTTGGCGAGGCTAGCCAATTTCCACTTGTTATTTCATTCCCCTTCAGCAGGGGCTGCTGATTCTGGTCAAAAAACAAAAAAAAGTTGGGGCCTGAATCGTAAATATCAAACGTAGCATGAAGGAGGATAAAAATACATAACCACTGCCTCATTCAGACACAAACCATCAGGCTTGTTTTTTTAGTGTTGTCTAGGATGATCTGAAAATCCTGTATATATTACAACATGGGAGTTGAATTAAATCAAATATATCCAACAACCCTGCGAGGTGGATTTTTCACTGTTGGTTCTAAGGTAATTAAGAATTCCTTTTAAGTTTCAAAATTCTGTGAAAATAAAAATCTGCTTGTAAAGGGCAATATTAATTTGCTTTTTCATACTTAAATCATACACTCACATGATTACAAATCTGTTTCTAACTTTCTTGTGTAAGATAATGTTCTTCAAGTACAGGAGATATTTCTGATCCAAAAAAAATTATATATTGTGATTATCTTTATACCTTTTCTCTACTTTCCCTTAAATATTTATACTGGTGCCTTAGTGGTACAAAGTTAAAATGTCCCAAACAATCAATTTTTGAATTTTAAAATATACAGGGTGTCTGTTTTCTTTCCCATAACGGCTGTATCACAGAATATTTCTTTGAAAAAAAAATTGTAAGATTTAAGAAGAAAAATGAACTACCCACACAATTGATATTCTCCAAGTAAAAACTTATGGTCAATTTTACAATCTCAGAAACTAAACCTGGGAAGAAAATTATGAATATTCATGAACAAGTTCCCAGGACTACGGTAAACTACCTCACTGGGATTGTCTGATCTTCAATTCTTTCCCTTTTTTCAAACATCATGCCAATTTACAGCCGTAGTATTTGAATGTTTGTACATGTATAATTAACTCAAAGAAGGTCAGCTGACATATATATTACGGTTGTAAAAGCACAACTAGCAGGCAGTCACAGCTGTGCTGCCATTTATGTTTCTGCGAGACCCAATCAGGCTTGCTTTAACTATGGCAGCACGAATCAATCCCACGGCTGACATTTATTCTACATATAAGTTTAGAAAAAAAATAAAATATGCATGTCGCCAACATGAAACAAACTGCTACAAACACAAGATCAGCCACAGTGAATTATTCATGTACAACTACTGGTTGAAGGGGATATATGATTCTACTGCAGGTCTACGTCCCATCCTTGTTTTCTCAGAGAGCTAACTTTCCTGCCGAAGCAGATTAATTTGACTTTTCTTTCGTAGTGCTGAACATTTTGTAGACCTGAGGGTCGGGTGGCGGGCTGGTCCACCCTGTGAGACATTGAGCTGTGTGAAGACTGCCCAAGTGTAATAATCAAAATGCTGTACCTTAAATCCTAGGTTATCTCTGACATAAAGAAATAAAAGACCAAGATATTTCTTTTCAAGTCTCAGAGGGCCTGCAGTGAATTTAAATTGCAATCTCAAATAAGCTGGTCCCTTTAGGTCCGTCCATGTTCAAATTACAGCTTAAATCCAATGGTTCCGGGGAAGCTGTGTCGTTCTGTTTTGCATTCTCGTTATTCTGTGTATTATTTATCAGTGGATCCACGGTCACACAGACTGGCTCTTGCTTATTTCTGGTCTTTCCTGTGAGACCACTAAGGTCTCACTGTTTCTGTGACATCATCAGCACCTATCAATGTAATTACTGGCTTTTTATTGTTGGTTGCGTGATAGCTTATTTCTGAGCCAAATCATAAGATTCTGCAACATCTGTCTGAAAATACTGACTTAAAAAAGATAGAGACAGCATGAATTCTGATAAACCAGGAATAGCCATATCTTATATAACAGTGGCAGCATGGTTTCTGATTTGCTAAGAAGAACCGTATCTTATTTATAGGTACAGCATGGAATCAGATTTGCACAGAAGAACCATGTCTTTTTCAATGGTTTCCAAATTTATATATTTGCACTATCAGGAATACTTTCAACCATGGCTTCCCTGAAACTAAAATCAATCTTATTATCTGTCGCCTAAAACAACTCATCTGCATAAAACCTGGTGTATTTCAAGAATGGACTGCTCTGGATTATTTTTTTCCAATAAACATAAAGAAATTAAACTAAACTTAATTCTGTAACTATTTGGATCCCATTAATAAAAGTAATAGGAATATAGAGATTATTTCAGGGAAAGCTCAAGTGCTGGGTGGGGTGTGCGTGTGTTTGCTTGGCTGTGTACGCAAAAGAAACAACACAAACTTGAATGTGAATTTTTGTCATGTAAACAGGAGAGTGGCAAAACAATGGAGTAAACTAGTGGCCTATGGGCCATGAAGCTTAGCTGAATTCAAGGAATGTTGAACAATGAGCAAAATGACAGCGAGAGTGCAAAAAAAATACTGAGTTTTGTGAAGAATCCTAAGAAATGGGTTTCAGTGGGCTTTTGGACAGATGACCACTTCATTTGAAGTTCTCATAAATAGAAAAATGTGCAAAAATTTAAAAAAATACAGGTAGTGCCACCAGTCTGCAGGAACTGATGAAACACTCCATGATCAATATCGTGCACAGAGTCATGGAAATCAATGCATTAGTTATTCATATACTGGAGCTTTTATATCACATTTTAAATTATTCGGGGGGGGGGGGGGGGAGGGGGGGGGCGGCGGTTGCAATGGCTTGGAGGATAAGGGTAACAGAGACCTAATTTCAATTTTCCATGAAGACCTCCCTAGATGTCAAGTATGAAGATTCTAGGTCAAGGGGTTACTATATGTGCCCTCTTACAATATGAGGCTTTATTTGAAGGTCTCAAAAATAGAGAAAAAAATGTGTAAAAATTCGAAAAAATACAGGTGGTGCCACCAGTCTGCAGGAACTGATGAAACACTCCATGTTCAATATGCATGCACAAAATCATAGCCATCAGTGATTTAGTTATTCAGATACTCTTTTTAATTATTCTGAGGGGTACTTACGAGCCCCATAGCTCATATGATATGGGTAACTGAGACCTAATTTCAGGTTTCCAAGGGGACTTTTCATGGACCTCCCTTGATGTCAAGTATGAAGATTCCAGGTCCAGTGGTTACAATTTGTGTCCTGTTAACAGATTACAGGTTCTTTGAAGGTCTCAAAAATTAAGATAAAAAATAGTAAAATTTGAAAAAAAATACAGGTGGCACCACCAGTTTGCAGGAACTGATGGGACACTCCATGATCAATATTCATGCAAAGAATCATAGTGATCAATGCATTAACTATTCAGATACTGGAGCTTTTGTATCATATTTTTAACAAAGTTTATATGCGGCGGCGGCGGCGGGGGGACCGGTATGAAAACATAGTATCCCCCGACTTTGTCTTGGGATACAATTATTCTGATGGGTACTTACGAGCCCCATAGCACATATGATATGGGTAACAGAGACCTAATTTCAGGTTTCCAAGGAGACTTCTCATGGACCTCCCTTGATGTCAAGTAAGAAGATTCAAGGTCCAATGGTTACGATTTGTGCCCTGTTAACAGATGACAGCTTCTTCAAAGGTCTCAAAAACAGAGACAACTAGATGTGTCAGAATGACACGAATGCCCCCGCCTGGAGCAAATTAGAAATATTTGTTAAATTTTTTAAGTTCAAGAGCTATCATATGGTCAAAAGTAGATCAACCAGGACAAAATGATCTCGATCTATAACGGGTCATTATCAAGCAACACACCAAAAATCAGGCCAGTATCTGCAGGCATTGTGAAAAAAAGTCCATACAAGTGCATTTTTCATAAAAATTTCTATTTTTCATGAAATTTTCTTTGATCAGGATCTGTCATATGGTCAAAAATAGGTCAACTGGGATGAAACGCGAACTTGATTTGTAAGTGGTCATTATGTGCCAAAAAAACAAAAAAATAGGCCAGTACCTGTATGCATTGCACTGCGAAACTAGAATATTAGCAAAAGCTGATAATCAGTTATAAATTTATATTTGAGAGGCATGTACCATGTTTCATAACAATCCACCAAATGCTTCCTGAGAAATAAGCTCCTAAGTTTTATTTCCATTCTCAGCTCTATGACCATGAAAAGTAGGTCAAGATCACCCATCTTTGAAATTGACCAGGATTTTGTAAATATGCACTGAAGAAATGAAGTTCCTGTGTTGAATACCTTTGAAGATATCCTGCACAAAAGGCCAAAATTGAAGAATCTATCAAATTCATTTAAAAAAATCAGAAATTGTAGGTGGCATCACTAAAATTGTGCAGCAGGTACAGACCATCAGTCCCAATGACCATTGTAAGTTTTAAGAAAATCCACACAATGGTTCTCGAGATATAAGCTTCTAAGTGTTTTCTATAATCAGCTCTAAAATGTAGGAAAATAGGTCAAGGTCACCCATCTTTGAACTTGACCAAGATTTTGTTGATATACATCTTCACGAAAAAAATAAAAATTCCTACGGCGAATCCTTTAAGAAATATCCTGCTCACAAGGCCAAAGGTGAAAAATCTGATAAAAATTAATAAAAAATACGAAATTGTAGGTGGCACCACCACACTTGTACAGCTAGTACAGACCATCAGTCCTAATGATCATAGTCAGTTTAATGAAAATCCACACAATGGTTCCTGAGATATAAGCTTCTGAGTGTTTTTCTATAATCAGCTCTAAAATGTACAAAAATAGGTCAAGGTCACCCATCTTCAAACTTGACCGAGATTTTATCAATATACATCTTCACCAATGAAATAAAATTCCAATGGGGAATTCTTTTAGAGATATCCCGCTCACAAGGTAAAAGTTAACGGATGCCAGTTGGACAGACGCTAGACAGATGGACGGACAGACAGCCTGGGTTACGACAATAGCCCATCAGCCTAAGAAATGAGGGCTAAAAACAGGGTGTACATCATGTACATTTGTCATGAAAATTTCTTTTTTCTTTTTGAAATTTTTTTATTTTCAGGAGCCGACAAACGGTCAAAAATAATTCAACCTGGACAAAACACAAATTGGATCTGTAACTGGTCATTATCTGCCCACATAAAAAATCAGGCCAATATTTGCAGGCATTGCAAAAAGAAAGTCTGTACAACCGTTTGACTTCGGAATGACGGACATGGGTAAAACTATATGCCCCGGCCACTTTGTGGCGGGCGCATTAAAATTCGTAAAAATTGGAAAAAATACAGGTGGCACCACCAGTTTGCAGGAACTGATTGACACTCCATGATCAATGTTCATGCAGAGAATCATGGTGATCAATGCAGTTGTTATTCAGCTACTTGACCTTTTGTATCAAATTTTTTATTATTCTGGGGGGTACTTTTGAGACCCACAGCTGGGAGAATATGGGTAACAGCGACCTAATTTCAGGTATCCAAGGAGATTTTTCAAGGACCTCCCAGGATGTCAAGTTGGAAGATTTCAGGTCCAGCGGTTACAATTTGTGCCCTGTTAACGGACGGACAGCTGGACGACCGGACGACGAGTGATCTCTATAGCTCAGGAGACTTTCAGTCAGCTGAGCTAATAAAAATTAAAGGTCATTGTATTTCTGACTCAGTATTTTTTATTTAAGAAAGATATAAAAAAAGTCTATAAAGTTGCATTAGTATCATTGGAATTATTTTTAAATGCTGATGGAAATTTACACAAAAAGGCAACCCTTAGACCTTCATATTGCTTCCTGGTGGCAAGTTTTTGCAAATTCAAGGGCAAAAGAGAAAATGTCAAGGACAAAGGTCAAAAGGTCAATTAATGCTTTATAGACACTTACCTGGTATGTGTTATCGAAGCTGTCATACATGAACCTTGTGATTAATGATGTCTTTCCAACTGAAATGACAGAAAGAAAAATCAATAAGTATGGTGCTGAGAAACTTCTTGCATTTAAAAACAATTTATGAACAATTCATGCAAGCAATAATCCTATATATTCCCTTGAGGCCTTGATCTGTAAAGGCAAAAAAATGACATCTTATACAATGTCTGCTCAAATTCTCCATATTTAACCAACTAAAGATTTAAATAATCTTCTAGAAATTTCATTTTATTTGTCAATATAAATTCAGAATTCATATCACGTTCAGCCAAATTTGATATGCTCTACATAAGATGAGAATTTTATTTCATCCAAGGCTTGATAAGAACCCATTCAGACACTAGTCTGACAATTTTATTCTAACTAGAAAAACCTAATGACCGTGTAACTGGATGCCAAGTTTAGAAATTCTGATCACAAATAATTCTGAAGGAATAACTGCCTGTCATACAAAGGCTTGGTGTATTTCTTGCAAGCAGTCCAACTCCTCTCAGCCTTTTAGTTTTCCCGCTTTTTTTGCAATAATATTTCCAGGTTTGAGCCTGCAAGGTGGGGTATAATACACATAGGCACCATAAGGTGACCAATTCTTTTTAACTGATATAAGGATGAGCCCTATGTGTGAACAGAAAATCATGGTTATTTAAGCCATTTCTCAAACTATGACTTGTAGGAAGCATTTCCTCCCATGTTGGGTCAAGCCGTGGCTAACAAGACATGCAGAACAGAAGTATTCACAAGCACAGGGTCTTCAGACAGTAATGATATGTACAACAGAACTGTGAAATAATAAATTAGATTCACAAAAATAAATAATGTATTGAAATCCTGTTCATTGACTTTTAGATAATGACAGTTATTTCATCTTCCTACAGGATTTTGAGATTATATAATTGTTGTGGTGAACTCTTGATAGGCTTTGTGGTAGCTTTGTCAAACCAAGATCAGTTGTGGCTTGGAGTTAGCACTATGACAAACTAACATGTCCAACCATATGCAATTTTTTTTTAAAATTTTTATTTGACAATTTGGTAAATGAAAACATTTCAGATAAACAATGAATTTTACCAAATACTCAATTTCAGATTTGTAATAAATAATTCCAATCAATGGTGTTCAGTTGTTGGATACTCCATTGCACTTGTTAGGTTTTAATTATTACTTTTAAGTTCACTGAATTCACTGACAAACAGGTTTAAACTACATGCACATGCTATTAAAATAACAATCTCTCCCCAGACAGTCATCAGATGACACATGGTACAATATCTAAATCACAGGCATGCATGAGGCTTCTCCAGAGAGATGGCTCTCATCTTGTTGTAATATGAGTAATATAAGGCCAGGTACCATAAAGTTTGAATATAACACTGAACCCTCATGAGAGCCCTCTTACTGGAAGATCAACAGTTTCATGCCGGGTTGGACCGACCCAATACTGTGGTGGATAAAAGCGGAAATCTCTGTCTGAATAACAAGCCGACATGCCAATCCCCCCTGATCAATGGTCCACACAAGAATAGAAGTCCAGCCAGACGGTCAGAAAAGATCGCTGGATTGGATTAATCTGTCATCTTGTCTCAAGGTCATGAAGGTTATACAGCATGAACAATCACCAATCCAGTTATCCAGCTGATTATCAAATTAACTTATATAAGACTATCTGTTTATGTAATCAACCTGAGCCCGGCCCCCCTCCCCCCCCCCCCCCCCCACAACGCAACACTATATGAGGAAGGCCTCCATATCAAGAAATGAACTGAATGTGATATTTGCATGTCTTACATTCAGTAGTACCACAGTGAGTCAGAGTGGATTGATGGCCCCATCAGCTGGGCTGTAACCTGGATTGATATTTCTTTCATATTAAATCTCCTGCTATTGAGTCATGAATACAATATATTTCTCAACACCCTTGGGCTAATTAATTTTTGGATAACATTTCATATTTGTTTATAATGCAAATTGAAGGATTTCTCCCATGACAATGCTGAAATGGTTGAATTCATGTAACATATAACCAGTTCAGAAGTTACTGATCAATATGTTTGCATATGTGATTTGATCACTATAAAAGCTTAGCACAGATGCCTCACACTAACAAATCAAGTTACAGAAAAAACCCTGGTATTGTTATACTCCAAAGTCCATGTGTACTGTCCAGTGACAGGGAGTGACAAAATCCTGGTATAGAAAATGCAGCTGAGTACAAAAATAAAGAATTTTCATATTTAGCAATAATGAATCCTGATTGAAATTTTCAGCTCACTCATTTATACTTGTCATGTTAAGTAGAGCTGGTGTATTATACTGAAATGAAAATACATCAATTGATGCAGGTGAGCTGATCATTATAAACAGCTCTGACACAAAAGTGATGCCATAAAACAGGTAAAAATCTCATAAACTGGACTGGAACCACAGACAGAGCAATTTTACTCAATTTTTTAATATGCACTGTACCCCTAGCCCTGTTTTATCAATGCTCTTGTTCAGTAACAGAGACAAAACCTGCATTGATCTGTATCAGCAAAATTTTAGCCATCATTCAAATACAAGTTTTAAGCCTCTCTTGTCACGAAAATATTTACATCTTATTAGACTCTACTTAATCAGTCAACCAAGGATCCTAGGCTGATGACCAATTTTCAAGCATTTCCTCACTACAGCCTGCAGTGCACTGGAGTTTATATATTAAAACCCTGTCACTGGGGGTGATAAAACAAGCTCCAGGGACATACCAGCTCCATATTTCCACCACAGATAGAAATTCCTGCAATGGCATGTTGACAGGGGTGGTCAGTTTTATTTACAATTAAGTACCATTTTGTTGATTTATTAGGATTCTGGAAGCTAAAATTAAAATTTTTTTTTCTGATATATGACATCGATTAACTACAGATAATCCCTTTTACTCTTATTAAAAAAAAAAAAGAGCCAGAAAAAGCCTATCCCACCACACACTGGCTGTTCTGTTTTTTTATATACTTTTTTTAAGGTACCCGCCTCTATTTTCTTATGCTAGTTTAACTGAATACATGTACATCTTCAGAATTCCATTCCGGCTTCGGACTACATGACAGGGCAGTATCGAACACTTCTTCCTATTTTTATATCCTGGTGTTATCCTGGCCAGGTGCCTACCGCACCTGTGGGCCCTGGGTGTGCAATCATACCACCAGACATAAGGACAGGCTCAATCAAAATTTATTATTACTATTACCCAATAAAAGGTCTCTCTGAACATGCCTAGTTTAACCTTAATACAGAACACACAAATCCTGGGACAGGTAAACAATCTTTCTATGGTGAATTATCCTTGAGATTTCACGAGGGAAATTTTGTCCCCCACTCATTCATTAGTCACAAGGAAAATGACAAAACCAGACTGACATCATATATTCCCTTTGGGATTATAACTGTCACTCATTTATCAATATGCAGTTAGATGACTTGTTGGAGGTGCTGGAACTGTCAGGCTGTCCTTCAGACAAATCCCTGTGGTCATTTCATGGTCAGTTCACTGGATGGATGGTCAGTGGGCTGCTTTCTGACCTTCCCTTCAGACAAATCTCAGTGGTCATTTTGATGGTCATTTGGTTTATTAGGTGGTCAGTGATCCAAGTAAGAGCCTGGTTTCCGCTTCCAGGACTGAGTGGAGTTAATCAAACATTTAGTGCACTCAGGACTATGTCTGGGGCAGCTTCAGTCATCAGACCAGAGAATTCAATACAGACCTGTCTCACGGTGATAAACTGGCACTGGCAGGGGACCCTGCTGATGGCGAGCTTTCATTAAGGTACTTGCCAGATACTTCACCTACTGCATACATACTAAAACACCCAAAGTCAACCACACAGACTGGTCAGACACTATACCCACTGCATACATAATAGAGTACCCTAAGTCTGCACCAAAGGCCATATCTGGTCTTCACAAGGAAACTGTGATGACTGTAGCCCTTGTCCAGGCATCTAGTCTCACTGTTATTAAAGGATAAAAATATTGCTGAAGTAATACAGCATGTAGCCATGTCCATAAAATTATGCTTGTATGTGATGCTACTGTAATACATACAGTGAAACCTGTGTAATAAGACCAACTGAGGGACTGGCTAAAATGGTCTTAATTCACAGGTGGTTTTATTAGACAGGTGGTCATCCAAACATTTTTTCAGGTTGAGCAAATTAGCTTACATTGGTTTAAATCTGACCTGAATAAGCCATCATCTATAACTAGCATCAGATATTGAGCCCAGGTAATGTATTATATGACCCAAAAACTGTTATCCCTTGTAACATATCACTTAATTAACATAATCCTATATTAGGTATTCACTTTAAATAAGGCTGCCTTTAATTTTTTAATATGACCAGCTTTTTATGTCAATTCATTGCTCCCTTTAACAAGCTTAAGCTTAAGATGATTAACACCTAGGGCCTAATCCATTTTTGGCCCCGGTTAGTTGTCACCTATTCTCCTACCTCTATATTTACCTCAGGTAAGGTTAGCACCAGACTATACCTTTAGGTATGTATGTATGAAATCTGTCCTTCATGGCACTGACACTATTCCAGCTGTCCCCACCTTGAGTTCATAAGTCTAGGTTCTATAATTATTATTTTGTGACCTGATGGCTCAGTCTCAGAGTATTACTGGCTTTCTTATATGTTTGTCAAGGCCCAAATCCCGTTCTGGACCAATCGGCGATTAATTCAATAAATAATTCAAATAAATATAATCACTCAATTAATTCAAACTTACATATTAGTTAAGTTATTAAGGTATAATAATTAACACTGACAACAAATTAATTCAGATTTGTCATTACTATTTAATTATCAGACATCCTGTCGGGGATATAGGCATGCTCTGAATCTAGGTCTGGGCTGACCTGAACCTTGATAAGTTCAGACAGGAACTCATTCTCTTTCCTAAAAGTTAATGATTGGGGTTTAGGCCGGACTAAATCTCATTCAGCATCTGGTTGGTCCAGACGAGATCCCAATCACCTTGAGATAATCCAGGCATGTTGTAACCTGTCCCTACCTTGAGATAATATTGGTCACTTATCACCTGTCCCTAACTTGAGATAATCCAGGTAAGTCATCATGTGTCCCTTCCTTGAGATAATCCAGATAAGTTATCACCCGTCCATACCTTAAGATAATCCAGACATGTTACCAGGTAAGTCATTACCTGTCCTTGAGATAATCAAGGAAAATAATCACCTGCCCCTACCTTGAGATAATCCAGGTATGTTATCACTTGTCCCTATCTTGAGATAATCCAGGTAGGTCATCACCTGAACTTTCCTTGAGATAATCAAAGCTAATTGTTACTCTCCCTACCTTGAGATAATCCAGGTAAAATATCAACTGTCCCTACCTTGAGATAAACTAGGTAGGTCATCACCTGTCTGCACCATGAGATAATCATGGCAAGCCTTCACCTGTCTTCACTTTAAGAAATCTAGGTATGTTATTACTTGTTTCCCATTTGAGAAAACCCAGGAAAGTCATTAACTGTCCCTACCTTGAGATGTGCTATCTCCACATGTTAGAAGGCAGCACAGCAATTGGCAGGTGTTAGTCTAGGAGTGTAGTGTGTTATGTACCAGACCCACTATTAGGACATACAGAATACCACCACCTCCACATTTAGCATTAGGAAATATTAAAACCCCCTGTTTACAGGAAGAGGCACAGTAATATTACTTGTCTAATTATAATTACACAAGTTGAGTATTACATAAGGATCACTAGCTATTAGAGTATCAATCTGTTTAATATTTTATAGAACTTAAAAAAACAATATTGCAGAATTTACTTATTATATTTGTTTCATAATTATCTGACAATTATTAAATAATACTGCAAATACTAAAAAGATCATAAGATGCTGCAAATCTGTTCATGTTATTAAGAATATTATTCATACCACACAATCAAGTAATCTATCCTAAATATCCAAGTTTTGTTAATCATACTCTAAAAAAAAAACAATTAAAAATCTATTCTTCATCCCATTTAAAATTCCGTGCACCCAGCTGTCATGGTATTTATGGCAATGTAACTTATTACCAAACTGTAGATAACATCAATAGCCTTCACCATTAGCTGTTCACAAATTTTAAATTTAAACCATCAACAAGGGACCTATGGGTCACGGCGCTCAGCTGTTATATATGATAAAAAAATATGATTTAGAAATGAGGCACATGCTGGTTTTGTGTGGTAATAAGTATAACCTGTATTATGAGTTGTTGTTGTTTAACTTATGTATGATTTTGATAATACCTTTGGAGACAGGGAAGAGGATTGATTTCATTTATTTTACCAACAAATGGAGTACTATTGTCACACAGATTTTGACTTGGCCATATAACTTATAAGCAGAACATATAATATAAGAGTTTAACTATTTATTAAAAAAAATTACAAATATTGTCCCAGATATAATTTTTATTAAAAATAATAAGAGAATCGTATGATTTTTAAAATGAAATATAACTGAAATGATTATTAAAATAATATTAAAGAATATATTCATGAATGCATTCATGAATACATTTGGAAAGTATTTGCACTGGTATTCATTTACTTTCATTTTTACTTGAATTCCCATTCTATATGCAAGAAATTTTATAATGGAGTACATATTCATATTCGTATTTAAATACAATTGCAAAGTATTCCCACCATTTCTGGTATTTATTCAGTTTTCACCAAACAATGGTGTTGAGAATCCAGAATGTACAAAATTCACACATTTAAATAATGATCATAAGTACCTGGTTTTATGGCTTTTATTTATATTAAAAAAAAATAAATGTAATATATTCATTTTGGACTAATTTCACATCAATGTACACACTAGACACAGTAGGAATCTAGATTAATAATATCAACTGCATCTTTGTCTATCATTAATTTCCTTCATATGATCCCTAATGATTAGTAATGAATAATATGATTTACTTTTTTATTATAAAAATTGAACTGAAAAATGCCATAGGTGACTGCATGGTGTTATTTGGAATACGTGACATTCTATCCATCGATATAAGATTCTTATATCATCAGTAACTGCAAGTTAATTCCCTATCATGATAAACTAACAAATTCCTTTTCTATTTTTCTTTAATTTGTTATTAAAAATCAATAAAAATTGATTAATTTATTGTTTATTGTTATGTTGTTGGTTAAAACTACTAGATGAGTTGGGTTGGACACCTGGATCAACTGTGGCTGGCCATAAGCTGCCTGGTGGCCCCAGTATATGCCTCGAATCAAGCGTGCATAATTTGCTGAAAGTTCAACAAGGTCAACATACAGGTGACTCAAGAGTGGCTGGAGAGAGCCAAGGTCTGATATGGTCTCATAAAAACATTAATAAAAGCTACAATTTTTGGCCAATTTCTTTCAGCTTTCTAAACTAAAAAGCTGAAATCCTTATGTGTGCATGATATGAAAATTATATAAACAGAGCTCACAAGAAACAAACGTGAAATGGTCAAAGTTGGTCAAAATTTAAGGTACTAATTTTATATTTATACTAATAACTTATAAAATTTTAAAAAATTCAGAACTAATTTTGGGTATTCAATTGAATCTTGATTAAATAATGTTACATCCCTGACAAAAAATCTCTAGCTTCAGCAAGCCCTTGTTAAGGGAGTAAATATATTTCTTGATTTTTTACAAAGTGCATTGTTTGGGCCCATAACTTAAAACAATTACGCAATACTGACATCATTTCTAGCATGTGCACAGAGAATGTATAGAAAAACATGTATATTATATATGATTAAAGTCAGATCAGTGGTTTCGATATTAGGCAGTATTGAAGTGTAACAATGGGTTTTTAATTGAAAAATGAAGTTTTTCATTAATATCTCAAAGGTATTAAGTCCTAGTGACCAAATTCTTGGCATGGTAGGGGATTTTGGAGACATCTAATTGTATGCCAAATTTTAGGAACGAGAGCTGAAGCTGGGGAGCTGAGCTCTTGCAAACTGCATAACACTAGCCTGATGTAAACAATGGTGCTTGAAAACTTGAATAAAATCTACAGTTTTTGATCAACTGGTTTCAAATTTTTGGTGTTAACAGACAAAATGCTAACAAAAACATGCGGAGAAAATTAAATCCACAGTACTTACAGGAAAAAACGTGCCATGGTCAAAGTTAGGCAAAATTTAAGGTACCAATTTTTTATTTTGGGTATAAAATTTAATTTTGATTAATTAAAGTTATATTACTTGAAAAAAAGTCCATATCTTTAACATGTTTTTTGTTAAGTGATCAAATATCTTTCCTGATTTTTTACAAAATGCATTATGTTCTGGCCCATAACTTTTTTAAATTATACAATACAGACATATTTTCAGGCATGTACATAGGAACTATATAGAGGAATATTTATGGTAAATATGAGGAAAAACAGATGAGTGGTTTTGATATTAGGCAGCCCTGAAGTGTGAAAATAGGTTTTTAATAAAAATTGAGGTTTTTCCTTAATTTCTCAAAGGAACAAAGTCGCAAAGACCCAGTTTTCAGCTTGGTAGGAGATCTTCGGGACATCTAACACTATGCCGAATTTTGGATTCCTAGGTCTTACGGTTTCAAAACGTGCCACATCTACAGACGGACGGACGGAAATAAAACAACCCCCCCCCCTAAAAAAAAGACAACATTTTGCTTCAACTAAATAAAATCCCAACCTGATCTCCTCTGAGATAACACCAAGATAATATCCAAATTTTCAGTCTGTCTTAAGCTAAAATACACACCTGACCAGTACAAATACTTTAGCTGTCATCATTTTACCAACTGTGCAATTTACTATGTCTGTGAGGCAACTAGCTGCCAATCTCAGCTGTAAATCAAAGAAGGCCTCGACTATCCATCAAATTTACCTAGGCAGTATGTCAAATATAAAAGACACACAGATCTGTCTATCTACTGTATACAACCACTGTTTGTCAATAAGAAATATCTGACCTGACTTTATGTCTATCAACCACTGTTTATCAGTAAGAAAAACACCTCATCTGGCTGTCAAGATAAAAGCACATTTTCCAATGCTTGTCTGGGACTCACTATTTCGTACAGACTATGATTAATACTCCCTGGATGTTTCGTTAATAAAAACTGGATGATTCATGGATTGACTTAGATGCACTTCAGTCCCGTGATGGATATACTGACAAATAATGTAAGCAACATTCAACTTGATACTGGTATGCTAGGTATAATAACTAAGCAATAAACCATGAAATGCCAAATAATTTAGCAACCACCCACTGGATAATAGTTTGCTATCACAACAAAGCACTAAACTATGTATTATCTGAAAATATCCGACAGAAAAGCTACATAAATTATTGATGTTAGTTTTCTCTGTTGTAGCGTGACAAAAACTTACACTTAAAATTTTGTATGATATGAAATACACAGACTCACAGGGCACTTAAATCTACGTGCTTGATTCTGATTTAAGATTAAATTCAAGATTAAATTTCATTGCATACACAGGTTTTTGTCATAAGTAAATTAAGTTCATGGCATAATTTTAAGGAATTCCATCATGAATTCTGTTGGGAAGGGCTTCTGATACACAACCCTACACAACTAAGAAAACTGTATTTGCATGGGTGCTCACATTAGCATTTACCTACCCATATATGGAAACACTAGTGATATTACCAGAGAATATAACATGAACAATTTCATACTGTAAAGTATGAACCCAGGAAGTTAACAGTGCTGGTATAGGAAAACAATACAAACAACTGTATATTTATTTTCACACAAAACATGTTATTATACATACATTACAATATAAGAACTATTTTATTACTAAGGTCTACAGAACAACATTTATCTGACCTAAATGCAGTTATTATCATTATATTAAACCTAGCATTTAAATTAAACTGATATGAAGTTAATACACTATAAACAAAAGATTTGTCTTGGGAAGGTACCCTTTTTAAGTATAACAATGTAATAATGTCTCATTTATATAACCCAACAAAGTTTTATTTGTATATAAACAAAGCTTAAAACATCAGCATTTGTCTGAAATCAGGAGCAATACATTTTTAACAATCTCCCACATGTGGCATGTTTTTGTTAGCATGAAGATTTGTCACCATAAACCCATCTTATCTCTCTTGTCCTGTTTATACATTTGACATATAAACAGTGATACATGTCATCTCTGTGATATAAAAGTTTCCTCAAAAGCCAGAGCTGTCATCAAGTAATAGCAGTTTTCTCCTTAATGGGCTGGCAGCATATATACCTGGGAGCGGCTCAGCTACAAGGCGTTTAGTAGTATTTACAACATTTATCTGAGCCACCCTTCACTGTAACTACTAAAATGTCATCCAGATATGGGTTCCTGTGATTTGTTATGGTATCACATCCATAGCTCCAGGCATGTAGCCTAAGAACCTGTCAGACAAAGCAAATAGGACAAAAAGAAAGCCTGGAGTGATGGCAAATATCATCCTGCCAGGGGGTAAGACCAAGCCCTGGGTAAAAGTAGTGGTTTTTTAAAACCAAGGGTCCAGAGTTCAATCCCTGCCAGAGTTACAAGAATAAATATTGAAAACTCCCTCAGGTCTCAGAAACTTGTTCTTTTGAAACACAGTGGCAGTCATTGTCTTGAAACAAAAAACCAAAAAAAATCAATAAGGCTTACAAGTAATCACATGTACACATTGACACCTTATTTATATATATGTCTATTTTAATTTGGGCATGGTAAAAAAAGTGTTATTCCATTCTGTTCTAAACAATGCTAATACATGTCACCTTGCCACCAAACTCTCTTAACAGATAGATTCTCACCTGGACCTG
Source organism: Sipunculus nudus (assembly GCA_026874595.1). NCBI lineage: Eukaryota > Metazoa > Annelida > Sipuncula > Golfingiida > Sipunculidae > Sipunculus > Sipunculus nudus. Next base: position 10,141,399 of record CM049314.1, on the reverse strand, counting down.
CATTCGGAGTACTTTTGTGTCCCATCCCTATGCATTTATCAAACTCTGACAGGTTTATTTCTCCCAGTTTCTCAAAATCGCTCTAGGGGGCTGCCATTTTGCATACACACTAAAACTTGGATGTCACAGGTTGCATGTCAAAATTATGGGTACAAATTCTAGTTATATATAATATTTATTTTTATTTCCATCTTCCTTCATAAAAACTTTTCAAATTTTTCATCTTCATTCAACCAGATGTAAGGTCAACAGGTTATACAATAAAGGAGATACAGCTCCCCTCCCTTCCTGTTTTTGATCATTATGTGGACAAGCATAAAACAATTACATCCCTATAAAATTGATGTTAATACTTAAGGCTACAACTACAGTATAACACTGAATGATTTTCCATATTTGTACTAAAGTACCAAGCATATTTCAAAACAGTTTTTCACCTTAGAGTTTGACACCTGGCATATATACATCTATTTAGAAAACTTGATTTGTATAGATCATAGATAGTAATTCAATATACAAAGTGAACTAACTAGTTAGGATAGCACCAAAAATAATTAGCAAATATAAGTCAGAAATATATTACATTAATTTATCATTACCATGATAAACAGCAGCTGACAGTTCTAATAAAATCCTGCTTAAATGAAATTTGTATAACTAAAAATTTAGTAATAAATTTTTTAAGAGTACCTAGGTGAAAATTCAACAAAGAAAAGCATGTTCTGCCATGGACATGCAAATAACAATTACTAACAATGAGTATATGAAAATATACATGATACTATATTAATAATTAAATTAACCATGTGATTTGTAGAGATGAAAATTATATTTAATACTGTTCTGTTTCCACAATGTGATCAAGCCAGGGTAAACATGAAGAAGTCTGACTCAGCGTGGAGAATAAAAGAGCAGAAACAAATCAACAGCGACAATACCAAGGTTATTACAGTGCAATATACAGCACAATACACTACCCAGACAGAGAAAGAAAAAAAATTTGGATTATCTGGTATGGAAGACACGACTTCCACATGAATAGTAAAAGTGGAACGCTACTGCCATTCTGTCTGCCTGTTTCATGGGGCAGTCATCCACCTCGTACAGAGATCGCACACATTTGGATATTTCTAGGTGCTTCCATCAAAGCCGTATTGATTCGGCTGCTGGCATACATAGCATGATGGGCTGGCATCATAAGCCTGCTAGACAGTATGGCGACACCGCTAGCCAGTCGGCCCTCTCCTATATCACTAGGCTGAACCTCCATGCCACTGACGCAGTAACGCCAGGCAGCAAAACCCAAATAACCATTGATATTACTGCAGAAGCACCGACCGTGGCCCTTCTTGGGAAAGAATTATTTTAAATCATCGCTCAATCCCTTTCGCCTCTCTCTTGGCAAGAATTACTCTAAATCAACATGGAACCTCCTTCTTGAGCTAGACTAGGTTGACCCCACTCCGGGCCAGAACTGCTTCATTGATGCCACTGTTATTATAGTCTGCAGGGCAGGACTTGAGGTATACGAGGAACGTTATAGCAGGAGGTTGCTGTAAAATTAATTACTGGATGCCAGGACTCTCGGGAAATGTTATAAAGACAGCCTACCGTGTTATCAGGGGACTAATGAGCTATTAACATTAGAAGAACTAATGTTTTCCTCCAAATGACTGAAGCTGAGCAGAAGCACTGCCTAAAACACAATATTCGCAGAGGCACCTGAAACCATCAAGCAAGCCCATGTCACTCTTAAAGTCCTGATGGTATATTTAATCTGTTTCACTACTCAAATTTAACACATCATAATTTAATCAAAATTCTTGCTCGAAGATCCTCCCAAGCTTGGGGTTTCAAATTCCTATTTACCTAGGTGGCAAATCCTTGCTGGCAGGCAGAGGTACAAAAGACAAAATTATCCTGTACCTACATCTGAACAAGCCGATCTGGTCCATGGATTGCAGAAATAGTTACAACTAATGCTCGGTACTCTTAGTGGTACAGATTGAGTCTGGTAGCCTACAGAGGTAGAAGTTTTGAGAGGATATGAAGAAAACCACAGCACTGACAGGTCAGGAACAAGCTACTACAACCCACTCTCATTAGTGTTCCAAGGAATTGAAACTCAAAGTCTCATGTGGAGAAAGCCAAACTGGTTACTACTCAACTTTCTAGGCCAAGAAAACAATTCAAAATGATATAGTTTATTTACACTAATAATGATTATGTGTGTTAGTGAATACTTAACACTGAAAACAATTTCAAACCAACAGCTTTTGCTGTTTGGGTGGGGTGTTATCCCATTCTAATGTCCAAGCAAATAGAGGGCTTTCAGGAACGCAGGGGTGTCTCTGATGCTTGAAATTTCTAAAGGACTCTCTGTTCTGCAGGTCAAAGCGCCTGATGGGACGTGCAAATTTCTGGCTTACGGACTTTGTATCAGTCAATGGCCATTACTGGCTGCCACAAACGAACCCCTTAGTGGTGTGAACAATGTGCTGATAACGGAGGCTTACATAATGACACTTATCATATTATGATATGATAATAACACAGAAAACGAAAAAGATTAAATTTTTCAAAACCCTTAAAAAATTTGACACATATCTCCCCTTCGGACACTGTAAACTCAGATGGGACTCCCCATTATTTTTTACCGAGCATCCCAGACTCTTCATTTGTTCTTCTTATTGAAAGCCCTGTATGCTGTATATCAACTTCAGTTAAGACTAGCTGGATTTGGACAGATCCCAAGATGACGACGATGGGTACTGCCATGGCAGCTCTCAGCAGGAGTAAACCCAAATACAACGTCTAATGTAAAGAGTCAGAACTCGGGTCTATTCATAAAAGAATATTAATCCCTCAATATACAGGTTATGGTATAGCCGTGACAAACACGACTCAGTTAGGGCCCCCTACCGAGTAGTGACACAAGCAAAATTTAGAACCGCCCTGCAAGTCCACGCCATGCATTATAACCGTATCTCCGCATACAGTCAACAGGCAGACTGCAGGCAGAAATCTCCCGTACATGCAGAACAATATACAAATATAATGGGTTAAAATGGAGTATTTCACACATATGGTAGGTGTTGTTGGAGAGAGAAGAAACTAATTAAAAGGTCTAGTGGGTTTATTTGAAGTGACACGATACTTGTGAGCCATGAGGGGTTGTCAAAAATGACGAAAATATTTGCATCCTCATGGGGCCTTATAATGTGATCCTCTGAGTTAGATGTCCGGGCACTCTGGCAAGCCAGTAAGCTGGCCATAATGTCAGAGGGCCGATCTGGCGCTAGTTACGGTATATCATTATCAATGGTTCAAGTTACATTGCAATATATGTTTAGCATATACAGTGGAACCCCACAATAGTAACCACGGCATCTAGGGGACTGACCAAAGGGGTCATAATTGTGGGGGCTGTCATAATTGTGGGGCGGTCACAAGGCGGGGTTCCACGGTATTTATTACAACTTGATGATCTGCAGTTGGGACCATCTCCTAAATGAAGATTAAGGTAACTATATGGTTAAAACCATTTATTATTAAGGCTATGATCTTGATTATGCCTGGGTATGGAATAAAACAAAGTGACAAGTCATAACCTGTCATTTATCAATCAGATTAGACCGAGAGGTCTTGCTAAGATTTCTAAATTTCAGTTACAGAGGTTTTGACATGCTTTATATGGAACACTTTCAGCTCCCATGTCCAATTATTTATGACCTTCATTACACTTGGGAAAATATTTCACCTGCTACAAATATATTACCTTGCTTTTAAAAATCATCCAAAGTACAATTGATTACAGCCCGTCAAAAAATTACTCATCCAAGGCAGCCGCAACCTTAATCTCAGCTGTAAGTCCTTCAGAAAACTCATCTTTGATCAGGCTGGCCAGTAACCCACAAGAAAAAAAGGCACATAAATATTTCAGAACCTGTCGTAAAAATAAAATAACCAGGCCTAATAAACCTTTTTTCTTGGCAGTGCTAATTAAATTTTCAGTACAGCCATCCAGTAGTACAAAGGCAGAGCATAAAAACAATAGATATATGTCAGTTTCGGCTACCCGAGGCTTCTCAAGGAAGAACAAAAAGCCAGAACCTGATATGACAAATATGGGAACTGGAGCTATCTGAACCATGTTTTCTTCCAGGGATAAGTTATTCATGAGACAAAAATTGAAATCTGACATCTTTTCCACATACTTGTACACTGGCTAGGTGTTTAGAAAGCTAGAGATAAATGGCAACTAGGTTGTCCTGGACAAGCAGCCATCAAAGTTTGCATTCCGGATGTCCTGATTGATTAGACAGGTGACAGGTTTATTGTTAGATTTTTCATAATATATTAAATTAGTTGCATTTTCATCTAACTGATTATAAATTATTATATATGCACAGAGAAAACAGAATTATTATATAATATATATGTCAAGGCCCAGATTGCGATCTGGACGGATCTTAGATCTGTCCAGCCCAAATTGCGATCGCAGTTCAGGCCGGCCCAAACTGCGATCACAATCCAGGCTGGCCAGATCTTAGAACTGTCCAGCCTATATTGCGATCGCAGTTTAGTCCGGCCCTGATTGCGATCTTGTCTTTCTTGCTTCAGGATCGCAATCTGGACTGGACATATCTAAGATCTGTCCAGTCAAGATTGCGATCCTAAACTTGACAAGCCCATATTGCGATCCATGTGTTCCAAGTATTTCAGTTTGTTAATTTATAGTTATTTTAAAATTAAAAAAAAATAAAATATGTCAAAATTTTAAAATTTTACTCAGACAAGTACTGATTAAATATGTCAATATTTTTCACCAATAATATTAAGACTTGTGGCTGTATCAGCTGTCACAAGACTATGTAAATAATCAAAATCTGTATTGCTGGTTCCTAAATTTATGTTAATAAAATTAAACTTGCCCATCTCTAGTTTTCTCCTTGTACAATGTATAGGGTGTTCTTATACTTGAGTTATTTTTTATTCTTATAATGGTTTCATAGCTGAGACTGCTTTTAATTTTTTTACATTTTTTTAAATAAAAATATTTAAATATGATAAAAAATCAGATCTTAGACAAGTTCTCGTTAAGATTTCTGTAATGTTGATAATTGTCATAAGACTTTTGCTATGTCTAGTGCTTAGATTGATGTGAAAGTAGTCCAAAGTGAATATAATAGTTTTATGTTTAAATATAAATCAAAGCCATAAAACCAGGTACTTATGATCATTATGATCATACTTATGATCAATTTGTGAAATTTGTAAATTCTGGATTCTCAAGAACTTTGTTTTGCTGAAACTGAATAAATACCAGACATGATAAGAATACTTTGCAAATATATTTGAATGCGAATATGAATATATGTACTTCATAATTTCATGCATAAAAATAGGAATACAGGTATAAATGAAAGTATTTGAATACTTATGCAAATACTTTCAAAATGTAATCATGAATGTATTCATGAATATATTCTATAATATTATTTTAATAATCATTTATTTTGATTATATTATTAAAAAATCTTTTCATATGATGCTGTATATATGCACATGGAAAGAAGTACTTTCATCCGTGAAAAACTCTTTTTTTCAATTTTTTTTTATGTTAAAACCATTTTAAGAAGAATGTTGGTTATGAGGAAGATTGGACACAAAGCAGCAGCTGCAAACCCACAACCAATGTAACAAGGGACCCATGGGTCACGGCGCTCAGCTGATCGTGATTGTACTATAAATGTTTCTCCACTGTGATACTATATCGAGTCAATAAAGCTTATGAATATCATGGACATGTTGGGCTATTATAAAGGAATGTAATGTAATATGTGAGTAAATGATAAATGAAATTACCTGACTGATGGATTAATAGAGTCAAATATAGTGGTTTATTTTTTATTTATTTAGGAGGGGTTGAAAATTGTGATATATTTGAGCAAATATGAATGCAATGACAGCAGTAATAAGCAGTAGTAGAATGATGATAAGGCTATTTGTTGAAGGATCTAAAGTGTATGGTAGTCTGCAAGCTTGCAATTTGACAGATATGATGTTATGATTAACTATGCTGATGAAGTGATTTATGAATTTGTGACTGTATGACACAATATCTCTTTAGTCTTGACAAGGTACATTATTGTGATGCCCACTATGTCTACATATTACACAATATTGATATTATTTCTGGCATGTACATAGGTACCTATGGACGTATAGTTATACAAAATATTAAAGTATGAATATATCTGATTCATCCTGTTCTTGCTTACTGGGGCTGACTTTGGGATGGGGTTCGGAGAAGGGAAAAGTGAGGGCAGCACGAAGGTGGATGTAGAAATATTCTATTGTAATGTTTTTCATTTATATAAGAATATGAAAAGCTAAGAGGAAAGGGGCCCTCCTACTTCGTTATAGTAAAGTTCTAAATATATGACTGCAAACTAATACTCTGACAAGACTGTCATGAAGAAAAACAGTAAAATTTTGAGATACTGTGATGCATATGAAAATTTACAGATGGACAGGCAAGTGGACAGAATGGACTAATACCTTTATTTCACTTTCAAGGGAATAATGCATTTAAGTTAATATATTATCCTATTTTTTTAAGCATATCCACTTTTTCCATAAAGAAGTTTTTATCTGAATCATTTTTTTATTTACAGGTTTTATAAATTTTTAATAAAAAAACCTGAAAATATAAGTTAAAATATTAGAATTGTTGCAAAAGTTGCAATCATTATAAATACAGAGTAAAAAACTGAAACTATAAGTTAAAATATTAGAATTGTTGCAAAAGTTGCAATCATCATATATCCAGAGTGTAGCTCATATTGGGTCATATTATGCATACACATATATTTTATTATTTTTAAATCTTAAATGTTTAAACTGAATTTAAAAGAAAATAATGCCACAACATGGCATCTACAAGAATATTCCTTGAATCACTATTAAAAAGTTTTGCACATTGGAGTTTTCAGTACATGCTTAATTTTATTCACCAAAATAAAATAAAAGTAAATTTGATAAAATAAAACATCTTTTCAAATAAAGTATACACACTGTTGGTTGAATAAGGGACAAACAATATCATTGTGCTAATTACTATCCCAGTTTTAATTTATTACTGGAATTAATAGTCAATTTCACACCTGGTGAAGTTTTTACTCTTCTGAAGTAAGGAATTACTTATCTGATGAACATCCACACTTTCATAACAATGTACACTTTAATCATTGTATCCCTGGTGGTACAATACAAAATCTAAAATGTAGCATAGCCTAGAATAAGAATGAATCAAATACAGAAAATAATAACATTCATCTAGTTTGTGCACCATCGGGGGGGGGGGGGGGGGGGGGGGGGGGGGGGGGGGGTGCAGGCCAGAGGGGAAGCCTGCTGGTAGTGGCCAGGCTGACCCATGGCAAGCTGCCTGGGGTGGGTTACATAATGCAAGTGAAGGCTGTACTACTAGGTGGGCTAGATGTAAACAACACTTGACATGGTGTATGAAAACATGAATAAAAGCTATTCTTTCCAATCAATTTCTTTGAAATTTCAGATTTTAAAAGATTAAATCCTTATGTATATATGCTGTGAAAATTAAATCAACAGTGCCAAAGTTGGACAAAATTTAAGGTACTGATTTTTTATTTATGCTAATAACTTGAAAAATTTGCAAAATTCAGATCTAATTTTGGGTAAACAATTGAATCTTGATTAAATAAAGTTATATTCCTGAAAAAAAGTCTCTAGGTTCAGCAATTCTCATGTTAGGTGAGTAAATATATTTCCTGATTTTTTAAAAAATTGCATTATGGTTTGGCCAATAACTTCAAAATAATACCCAATACTGACCTAATTTTTGGTATGTTCATAGAAAATGTATGAAAGAATGTGAATACTAAATACAATCAAAAACAGATCAGTGGTTTTGATATTAGGCAGCCTTGAAGTGTAACAATGGCTTTTTTTTTATGGAAAACGGAGTTTTATTTCCTTAATATCTCGAAGGAACGAAGTCCTAATGACCCAATTTTCGGTATGGTAGGAGATTTTGGGGACATCTAAAATTATGCCAACAGGCTGGGGAGCATAGAGATGTGCACTGAATGACCTACAGTCATCAAAGTGGACTGCTTGACAATGTAAGGGAATACAACAAGAGCCTCCAAAAAAATTCAATAACTAGCCTAATTTTGCAGCTTTTATTTTCAAATTTCAGATTTTAACAGATTAAATCCTTATGTATACATGCTGTGAAAATTAAATCCACAGTACTTACAGTAAAAAAAGTGCCGTGGCCAAAGTTGGGCAAAATTTAGGGTACAAATTTTATATTTTTGCCAATATTTAAAAAAATTTAACAGATTTTGATCTAATTTTTGGTATACAATTAAATTTTGTTTAATTAAAGTTGTATTACTGGAAAAAAATCCCTACCTTTAACACTTTTGGTCTTAAGTGACCAAATATCTTCCTGATTTTTTTACAAAGTCCATTATGTTTGGGCCCATAACTTTTTTAAATTATATAATACTAACTTAATATCTGGCATGTACATAGGAACTACAAAGAGGAACATTTATGGTAAATATGAAGAAAACCAGATGCGTGGTTTTGATATTAGGCAGTCCTGAAGTGTGAAAATAGATTTCTAATAAAAAATTGAGGTTTTTCCTTAATATCTCGAAGGAACCAAGTCCTATTGACCCAATTTTCGGCATGGTAGGAGATTTTGGGGACATCTAACTGTATGCCGAATTTCAGATTCGTAGGTCCAACGGTGTCGAAACGTGCCAGTCTTACGGACGGACATCCGGACAGACGGACGGACAGACCACAGACAAGGGACCATGACTATAGCTCAGATGACTTTATAGTCAGCTGAGCTAAAATTTGATAAACTAGAATTCTGCATTCAAAGGAATGCAAGTCTGCATCGTTTTGGGTCCCTTTTGTGGGATGCTCCCAAACACACATGCACATGACTGGGGCAAAATGAGCAGATAAAAATTATTAGATAGTGTCATCAAACAAGCTGCATCAACTGCCTTTTAGTATGGCCACAAATGTGCATGGGATTAGTGTCAGTTTTGTAATCTGCCACAGTCTTACAGTTGTTGTGATCCAAAATGGAGCAACATCTCTTGTTTTGATGACTTTTTGACTATCATTACACCATTCTATAATAGGACAAATTTGAACATGAATACTCTCAATGATTACTGTGATCTGGCAAGTGTATCTGTGGAGGCAGGCCCTGAAATGACTTAATTATGAACGTGTGACAGTTCTGCCAAAATGGCAATGAGGCTTTCAAATGTCAAGAAAGTAACAGAAGAGGTACACAAAATGATTTATTAATAAAAATTATTCAGTTGCTATTTCTTTCTTCCAACTACCCTCAGGGTACATGATATTACAACTGTTTGTACTGTTTTATTATAGCAATCTTAGTCTTTTTTTTTCAATGTGTGTATAGATGAAGAAGATAATGACTTTAAAATTAACTACCTTTATGGGGGACTAAAGCTTTAGAAATTTGCAGGTTTCTTTGTTAAAGCTCAGGTTACAAAATGCTATTGCCATGAATTGCTGTGTCCTCATTAGTACTGACATTGGCATGTCGGTTCAAAATACAGTGGGGTTATATGGTTAATTTTGCTATGTATTATTTACAGAAGAATGTTGGCAAACCAGTTTTGTGTATTGTTATGCCATATTGTGAATCAGTTAGTCTCATGATTTGCCTGGCAATAAAAAGTCAACGTTAAAGATAATATTAAAACTTTAAATCTAAAATTAGGAGGACTGAATGCAAGAACTGTGGACACCCATATGGAGATGGCTGGAAGATAAATAAAAGTGAGTTGGTGTAGCCACCGTATGAAGTTCCCACAGAAATATGCCTCAGAGTTGGAGTTAAAAAAATTATTAGTGTGCTGGAACAAATGCCATGCACTACTCTTCCAGGTAAAATCATCAATAAACTTGATCTCAGACAAAAATAAACAGGTGATGGCATCTTCAGACCATGATCACGGCAAACAATAAATAAATTGTTAAACTGGATGCACCAGTTTTAATCTGCACCAATACCAGATCAATTTTAATGCTGTTTGTACCTTTGGCAATAGAACCACACATTAAAATGGAAAATAAATCAAAAAAGGACTAGGCACCACATCTGCTGAGCTAAGATCTGCAAAAACTGCTTCCTGATTCACTCAGACAGAACATAAGAACACAGCACCAGAAAGATTAAGTACAAATTCAGTTTGACAGCAGGAGACCACAGCCTCAAGACCTGTAGATAAGAATATATATATACAGCAGGCAGTACCACACCAAGTTTACCAGCAAATCTGTCATGTTAACTCAGGTAATCAATATATCCAGGTGATTCACCAGACTGAATATTTAAAACCGCTCTATCACTGCTTTATTGTTTGAATTGGAAATGCAAATCACTCTGTTCAACCTTTAAATAGATACAATATTTATTTATCAAAACTCCCAATATTCCTGAAATATGACATAACTGTGCACTGCAGTAACTAATGATTTTGAAATAAAAATAATTATAATAATAGCCAGAATACTGACAGGTCAAAAAGGGCCCACTAAAGGGGCATAGACTTCTAGTGCAGGCTTAGTGATGCTTGAAAAAAACATAATAAAGGACCTGATTACATGCAGAGACAGACAGAACTGACTCAAAACAGTATTTAAACATCTGAACAATGATGTTAAGGTTTTTATCAGTGATGGTCCGAAGTTGTGTATGAAGGTGTACATAGGAGGGGATTATCCCAAGCAACAGAGGCATAAGTACATCTGATGTATTAAAGTAATTAAACTGTAAGCTTAGTCAGCATATAAATCAGTAGGATGGTCCTGTGACCTTGAGCTTTGAACTTGTGATGTCGAAATCAATAAGGTTCTTCCCCCATTTGTTAGGTAATCTTAAAGTGAAAGATTTTGGGTGAAACATTAAAAAAAATGCCAAGCCAAAGCCAAAAGAAGTATACGCTCATCGAGCAGCTACAGGTTGCTGCGGTCAAGACCTCAACCCTGTGCGCTCCTTAAGCACAGCTGCGGTCAAGAATTTTTAAAATGCATCCACAATCTAATTACAGATGTGGGTCCTGTGACTTTTGACCTCATGTCTCCAAAATCAATAGGTTTCTTGCTTTAGTGGCAGGCCATATAGAAGTTTTAGATCCAAACGTTTATCCAAACTAAGAGTCATCATCCAGAAATGAATTTGTGGACAGCTGTCCTGCGACCATGACCTAGACCTTGTGACCCTGAAATAAACAGGGATCTTTCTCTACAGGCAGGTGAGCTATATGTACAAAAAGATGAAAAGTTTGGCTTAAAATGCATCCACAAACATTTTACTGATGAAAGAAGGTCCTAAATTCAAGATATCAAATTACTAACCATGATTCTTTTTATAATTTTCTTAAAGTCATAATTTTATGTATTAAAACTGAATTTAAAAATGCAAGACCTTTAGAGGACTTGTAAAATCCTGTCCATTTACTTGAGCCATGATCCCCTTACGTGACATATCCCAAATGATTTACCTGTGACCCTGAGGTTCTCAGGAGAGCATGGTTTATTGGGCACCTTTATGATTCTGGAAGCTTGCCAATACTTTACTTAGGACTTCACTAATTAAAGCAGGTGTTCACACAGGTGTTTTATGCAATTGAGTGTTAGTTGGTCTTGATGTTGTGATTTTTTTCCCTTGTTATAAATAGACAATGAAATGTCACTGACATTAGTTAAATTTAGAATTTATGTTAGCTGACTATTGTGTCACTGTCAGCATACATCCATATCTAGTACACAGTGATAGGGATCATTTCTTATCTTCCATACCACACAAGCCTGGCCAAAAATCTTTCAGTGGTGCATTCTACCTACAAATAATTTACAAGTCTGCATAAAGACCCAGAACATTATTCAAGCCCTTGCAACCTTCTGAATTCTATTCATCTATGGAATCAATAAACACCTCTAAATATAATAGGCATATTTTGAACAGTTATAAAAATTAAACAATTATTGTGAAAATGAGTTTTCTGTCCATAAAAATTACGGCTCAATGAACCTTTTTTAAATTTATGAGATTTTCCAAAAATATGGGGTAATGAATTCAACATCTACAGGAATGGAGTAAACCCAGATATTTGCATATATGAGTATGCAACAAGCTAAAAGGAAAGATCTGGTACAGCTATATTTGAATAAAAGATCATCAGGATGTATTTAAAGGATTAGCATCAGTGCATAGTTGACAGCAACATGGCTGAAGTTCATCCTGGGAGAGACAGGTGGCACTGAGTGTCATATTGTACTGCCTCATACTAGATGTAGTTATCAAGGCCTCAAAGGGCTCCAATCATAGTTGTTGCTTTTTTTCTGCTCAATTCATAATTAACTAAATATTTTGAATTAGGAAAATTAAACATTTATAACATGAAAAAAAGGGTTGGCATGACTAAAGGACAGTTGATGACCAAGGCTGATGCGCTGACAAGGCTGCCAATCTGGGTGTGAAAGAAAGCCGCCAGCGTGGATGTTAAAGAAGATATCTCAATGACCCACACACACCAGAGTATAATCAATTCAGCACGGCATTCTCTCATAGTCTCCTCTGTATGAAATGAAAAACAAGAGGTCAGTGTTTTCTTACACCAGCAAGGATCAATGTCAGAGTCTGGAGTATGAAATTAAAACTGAAGTGAAGCAGAGCTGCTGGCCTTGCTACTGTCCTGATCAGCACTGTTCCAGCCTGATCCAGCTAATCTGCTTACTGCTGGCTCCTGTCTTCATGTCCAGGTTGCCAAGCACCAGTCAATATGCCTGGCAGGTGTTGGGATTTCTCCTGCATTACATGGCAGTCCTCTCCCAGACACTGTGCAGTCTGTCTAAAAATGATAGCCAGACCAAGGAATACGTCAAAGATCTCTGCTGGCTAGACCCCTTATCACCGAGACAGACAACACTAACAAGAGCCATGAAGTCAACTGCGAGATACTGCTCAATACGCCAATATGTATCCTTAATAGATTTCACTAATAAATAATGTTCATATTAACTAAAGTTTGTCTAAGAAAGAATAAAACATCAGGCTACCAATTACATGCAATGACCACATCTGGCTGTAACTGTTTCATTACAAATTTACCTTTTCAGGTAACTTTTACCCTAAGTTCAAATACACTGTGCCTGGAAGTTAAAGTCAACTGAATTTCCAATCAGTTCTTGCGATTCTTAAAATAAAAAAAAATTAAGCTAATATTTAAGTCACTGACTACTGAACAGTAATCATCATTATACACATTAATAAAGAAACCCTGTGGAAATATTTGAACAGCTCTTCATGTACTAACTGTAAACATGATGTCAATTATGAAATTTCACAGACTTTCTGCCATGTCAGTCTGATCAGTACTATTTCTCTTTTGTTATGATATTTTATGGTTTTACCCATTAAGAAATATTTAATTTTTAAGACATTAAGTTTTTGTGACCCTGCAGGAGTTAGTCTGTCATGATTCATATGATCCAGCCTTTTCCACTGACTGACCAGTGGGTCCAGCACCGCTAACTGTCCAGTCTGTCCATCCTTGCAGGAAACTGCACCTGTGCTGTCTGTAACACACCAGAAATTTCCGGGATGACATAAAATACTGTTTGTGGACACACAATTGTGATCCTGCTAAGAAAAACAAACCCACATTTTATGCCATCTGGAAATGTGTTTTACCATGATTTAAAACTGGCTGAATGGCATACAGTTAAAGGGTTGACAATCTTGAATCTTGATATCACGTAAGATGACTCAGATGGATCTTGGTCATAGCAGGGGTTGAAATCTGTGAAAAATTTTATCACAGGTCAACAAATGATAGATTGCACAGGTCTCTCCATAAAAAAACATTTAGGCAAAAAAAAAAAAAAAAGGTTTTCAAGATAAAACTGTTCCCAAGCTGTTTTCAAGATAAAACCGTTCCTTTTTATACATTAAAATTGCTTTTTCTTTTAAGTAAAGCTTAAGAGAAGCTTATCTACAGCTAATTTACACAGACCCAGGGTCACTGAAGAACTTTCTATGTACATAAATTATTCTGCGCAGAGATATCATGATCCAGGTAGCATTTCTTCAGGTCAATCAGGCCTGTGACTGCTGAAGATATACAAGCCACAAATAAAAATACAGACATAGGGCCTGTCGAAGATTTATAATTTTGATCCCTGTGCCTAGTCATCTCACTTTACTTGGTGACAGTGACAAAGGTTACCAGGATGATATCACCACAAGGAGTAACCAACATACCAGCCAATGGGAGGACCTGTAGGTGAAGTTGGGACTGGTGACAAAAACCTCAATGAACCTCTAGCATTAATACATCAACATTACATTTATGAATATGACCCATCAAATAACACTTCTACCTGTACAGAATGAATAGAATGACAATATCCCACAGTTTCAAATAAGAAGTATACAAGTTCAATTCAATGAAACAGTTCGGCACATGAAACTCTGGGATAAAGAGTATCTTCTAACAGACACTATGTCACAGTCAGTATTTTATTTGTCAACAGCAGCATCAATGGTCCAACCTGTCCAAGCCCTGGATGACAGCACAGTATATGTATAGTAGGCTGTTGTTTGATTTATTAAAACCCTGGTCAGTATGAGTAATGCCTTTAAACTAATTCTTGAACATGCAGATTACACTGACACAGCAGGGCTCAAAATTAACTTATTTATCCATCTGAGATGGGGTCCTGCACCCAAAAAAAATTTGCTGGACCCTACAGGATTCCACCTAACCCTGAATGGTTGTTTGTTCCAAGTTGTTTTAAAATCTACTTCTCTCAGTCGGAAAAAAAAAAGACTGGCCCAGAGGAGTGGCAGTGTGCTACCAGTCTATGACACTGTATGCAAACAACTTTTCGTCATCATAGGTTACCAACTTATTTCCATATATGGAAATATTCAATTTACAGAGCAAGCAATCTAACGGGAGGCGTATTCTTGGTTAAGCATCACACGGGTAAAGTTACAACTGTCAACAGACCTCAGGTGGGAAACGGTCACTTGTCTTTTCGTCAGAGTAACATGAATGGTAAAAAAAAAAAAACAGCCGGAAAAGGGATCTGGTGCCTAGATGACATTACCGGACCCCTGAGAAAACTACCATCCATTTCTGGGGGTCAGGCATCTGTTGCACCCTGCACAGCCACCAGTAGTCATGCAAAATTGGCCAAATAAGATAATGATCAGATAACCGAACTTGTAATCATAGTTTTACAGATACATATATGTTAACAGAGACCCAAGATAATTACAAAACAAGGGACCTATGGGTCACGGCACTCAGCTGTTATATATGATAAAAAATATGAATTTAAAATGAGGCACATGCTGGTTTTGTGTGGTAATAAATATAAGCTGTATTATGAGTTGTTGTTGTTTAGCTTATGTATGATTTTGATAGTACCTTTGGAGACAGGGAAGAGGATTGATTTCATTTATTTTATTAACAAATGGAGAACTACTGTCAGACAGATTTTGACTTAGCAATATAACTTATAAGCAGAACATACAATATAAGAGTTTAACTATTTATTAAAAAAAATTACAAATATTGTCCCAAATATAATTTTTATTAAAAATAATAAGAGAATTGTATGATTTTTTAAAATGAAATATAACTGAAATGATTATTAAAAAAAATTAAAGAATATATTAATGAATGCATTCATGAATACATTTTGAAAGTATTTTCACTGGTATTCATATACTTTCATTTTTACCTGAAATTCCCATTCTTTATGCAAAAAATTTTATAATGGAGTACACATTCATAATCGTACCTAAATACAATTGCAAAGTATTCCCACCATTTCTGGTATTTATTCAGTTTTCACCAAACAATGGTGTTGAGAATCCAGAATATACCAAATTCAAACATAATGATCATAAGTATCTGGTTTTATGGCTTTTATTTACATTAAAAAAAATAAATGCAATATATTCATTTTGGACTAATTTCACATCAATGTACACACTAGACACAGTAGAAATCTAGATTAATATTATCAACTGCATCTTTGTCTATCATTAATTTCCTTCATATGATTCCTAATGATTAGTAATGAATAATATGATTTCCTTATTATCATTAACATTGAACTGAAAAATACATAGGTGACTGCTTGGTGTTATTTGGAATATGTGACATTTTATCCATCAATACAAGATTCTTATATCATCAGTAACTGCAAGTTAATTTCCTGTTATTATACACTAACAAATTCCTTTTCTATTTTTCTTTAATTTGTTATTAAAAACCAATAAAAATTTATTAATTTATTGTATATTGTTATGTTGTTGGTCAAAACTACTAGATGAGTTGGGTTGGACACCTGGATCAACTGTGGCTGTCCATAAGCTGCCTGGCTGCCCCAGTGTATGTTTCGCCTCAAGCGTGCATAATTTGCTGAAAGTTCAACAAGGTCAACATACAGGTGACTCAAGAGGGGCTGGAGAGAGCTAAGGTCTGACATGGTATCATTAAAACATTAATAAAAGCTACAATTTTTGGCCAATTTCTGTCAGCTTTCTAAACTACAAAGCTGAAATCCTTATGTGTGCATGATATGAAAATTATATCAACAGTGCTCACAGGAAACAAACGTGCCATGGTCAAAGTTGGGCAAAATTTAAGGTACTAATTTTATATTTATACTAATAACTTATAAAATTTGAAAAATTCAGAACTAATTTTGGGTATTCAATTGGATCTTGATTAAATAATGTTACATCCCTGACAAAAAATCTCTAGCTTCAGCAATCCCCTTGTTAAGGGAGTAAATATATTTCTTGATTTTTTACAAAGTGCATTATGTTTGGGCCCATAACTTAAAACAATTAAGCAATACTGACATCATTTTTGGCATGTGCATAGAGATTGTATAGAAAAATATGTATATTATATATGATTACAGTCAGATCAGTGGTTTTGATATTAGGCAGTCTTGAAGTGTAACAATTGGTTTTTAATGGAAAAATGAAGTTTTTCATCAATATCTCGAAGGTATTAAGTCCTAGTGACCAAATTCTTGGCATGGTAGGGGATTTTGGAAACATCTAATTGTATACCAAATTTAAGGAACTTAGAGCTGAAGCTGGGGAGCTGATTTCTTGCAAGATGTAAACAATATAATACATGGTGCTTGAAAACTTGAATAAAATCTACAGTTTTTGATCAACTGGTTTCAAATTTTTGGTGTTAACAGACAAAATGCTATCAAAAACATGCTGTGAAAATTAAATCCACAGTACTTTCAGAAAAAAAACGTGCCATGGTCAAAGTCGGGTAAAATTTAAGGTACCAATTTTTTATTTTTGTTAATATTTTAAAAAATTTAAAAGATTTTGATCTAATTTTGGGTATACAATTTAATTTTGATTAATTAAAGTTATATTACTGGAAAAAAAGTCCAAAACTTTAACATGTTTTGTGTTAAGTGAACAAATATCTTTCCTGATTTTTTACAAAATGCATTATGTTTGGGCCCATAATTTTTTAAAATCATATAATACAGACATAATTTCTGGCATGTACATAGGAAATAGATAGAGGAATATTTATTGTAAATATGAGGAAAAACCGATGAATGGTTTTGATATGAGGCCGTCCTGAAGTGTGAAAATAGGTTTTTAATAAAAAAATTGAGGTTTTTCCTTAATTTCTCAAAGGAACAAAGTCATATTGACCGTGTTTTCGGCTTGGTAGGAGATCTTGGGGACATCTAACATTATGCCGAATTTTGGATTCCTAGGTCTTACGGTTTCAAAACATGCCACATCCACGGACGGACGGACGGACAGATGGACGGATGACGGACAATGGACCATGACTATAGCTCAGATGACTTATAGTCAGCTGAGCTAAAAATCTGGAAAACTGAAATAATTTACAAGGTACTCACTGCTCAGTGGAGTGCATGCAGACCTCTGCACACCTAAATATTCTAGGTAATGACAGAAATGGTTAAAACTGACAAGTACTGGAATCAAAAGTCCCAGCTTGCCCTGATGTAATGGGCAAATAAGATTCCTATTTATATGAGCATGGTTACAGCATGCATTTTTATAATAAAACAAATGTTTCAATTTTTATCTTTGAAGTAACAGGACAATTAGGAACAGAGGGATAGTTGATATATTGACAAATTAGCTATTCTGCACAAAAAAATTAAAATTTAACACAAAAAATTACAAATTCGGTTCTTACTAATGACTAAGTTACTTGTTTCTCTGTTAAATTAAATTAACTTTTCACTGTTCAGATTATAATGAGACTTCAAATGCATTAGATTTAGAACCAACATTCGCTATATTTTTAATGTACGAGTTGTACAGCTGTTACAAAACTGAAATAAAGAAAACAATCTTTCACTGACATTTTAACAATTGTTTTAGTTGTAAAAGGAAAGTTATTACCTGGCTTCCTTTTAGTTGTCTTTCAAGATTAAGAGCAAACAACATTCAGCTTTGAGACAAGAGTCTGAAAAACAGTCCATTTTGTAGATATCATAGAAACATTTCTGTAGTCATACACCAGGTGAGAGGGTGATACTTCTCAGTGACAGGAACACTTGGTATACTGTCTATGAATGGTACATTATGTGATGTATGTGTGTCAGAATCTGCATCTTCCTGGACATTCCTCAGCATGTGTAACAAGGCCCAGCTACAGATGATATGTGGCTCACTGGGGCAAAGAGCAGCTGGCACTGTCAGCAGTCAAGTGCAGCATCACTCAGGCTGCTCCAGTGGCTGGATGACCTCTTATATAACTATAAGTCTGCAGAACTGGACTGGACCAGCCATGCTGTTTCCTGGATCAGACAGCTCTCCCACTGCAGACAGGTGAATACCCCAGCATCAGGGTTGTTAAGTTTTTCCCAGTGCGGTATTTACCAGCTTGTAAATACTGATATTTACCGCCTTTGGAAAAACCTCTCAAAGTGGGAAAATGGGAAAAACCTCTAATAATTTTATAAAAGGAGAGACCAGCAGATATCTGACTGAATTAAAAGGAAATATCATCTCTCACACACACACACACACACACACACACACACATATGTATATATATATATATATATATATATATATATATATATATATATATATATATATATATATATATATAAATGTATATTTGAACAAACATACTCAAATCACAAAACCGAGATATGAAAATTTTCTATTGTTTTCCTTAAAAACAGCTTGTTTGTATGTATAAACATCTATAGTGATAGGTAAACAAATAATCAGATATATCAGTTGCATAAAAATGGGGTGCTTGGTTTCCTCTGTATGCACAGAAACCTGCACCATCCCCAAGTGATGCCACAATGGGTGATTGGTTTCTTCTCACCCTAGCTAACTAGTTGTATGAGCCCTACATGACTAGCATGGTTTCTTCACACTTCTGTACCCCAAAGATTAACTCCTTGATTAGGTTAACATGCTTGATTACTTTTGTCAGCTCACCTACTAAAGTTTATGATGCAGTAAATTGGTAATTAAGTAATAGTAATGCACTAGTATGAGTTGTGGAAATATTGCACACACACACGCACACGCACACACACACACACACATATATATATATATATATATATATATATATATATATATATATATATATATATTCATCACATGTGGATATATATATGCATAAATGTATATATGTATGTGTGTATGTATGTATATATACACACACACACACACACACACACACACACACACACACACACACACATATTTCAACATGCAACATTAAACAGAATTAATTAACTATACATCATTATACTCCCTCAAAAGTTTTGATCAGACATTTTCCCCAGTAATTCCCGGTACTAACAAGTTTTCCCCAGTTATTCCCAATTAATCCAGGGTTTTTCCCACTGTCCGGGAAAAACTAGTTTTTCTCGGGAAAAATAACAACCCTGCCCAGCATCAATTAGGTTCATTTTCTTGAGGGTTCATTAACACCATGGCTTTGTGATAAATTCCTCACTAAGTGAGGGCATTTTGCATTCTTTTATTGTCTTCTTCAATACAGACTCAATATCATTCTTCAATACAGACTCAATATCAGAGTATACAGATGCCCAAGACATTCAGGAAAACACTTTGTTAGTTTGTCCATGACTTCAGGATATTTTGCAGGTTCCACCTGAATGAGATCCTCATTCTCATGTTTTGCCTTCTAACTGCCACTGACCATGTCAAATTCTTGGTGCAGCCATTAACAGTAACACAAAACAATACTTACCTTTGAATCTTGGTCATTCCAAGCTCAACAGGCATACATTCATATTATATTTTATTATCAAAATGGCAAGTCCTGGTCCACTCTGGCAGAGAGTGTATATTTATACTGCGTAATATTGTTAATGAAACATGGTGGCTTAACAGGTCTGTTTCTGGTAATGTTTGACAAGTTCTTTCAAAATAATAGAACTCCAATCACTAAATCCTGCTATTTCAAAATGAAATGATACAGTCTTACTATTATGACCATGTGTTCTAAATTTACCATATTACAACATGTGACTCAAGAGAATAAGATATAATGGTGGGTGTGTGAGCGATAACAATTGTGTGGAAGGGGTGATTAGGGTGGAAATGAGAAATTTACACTCGCTTAACGAACATATATCACCTGACATCAGATCTCTTATCATAGCATGATGCTTTTTTAATCTTTTTAAAATTTGTACAAATAGATTATCATAAACTGATGATAATCTGATCAATGGACATCAAGTAATTGGACATTCTTGTTTACAGCACAATATCACTTGAAACATTGAAAATCCATGTTGTCTCTATAAACCAAATATTCTTAAGGTCTCCAGTTTTCCTGAACAACAAATTTCAGGGCAGTAAGACATGCTTGTAATCTGTCTACATCAACCTATATAGTTCTTAGAACTCATTTGTCTGGTGGTAGCATTCAACCATGGAGTACTATTATACCTGAAAGGTCTGTGGTTCTGACATGTGATGAATATGACTCTGTTCAGGTATTGATCTCTGACTCATTCATCTCACTCCATGTCTACTAGGTCCCCAGGTGACTAACAGCTATAAACCAGTTTGCCAGTGACAACCTCACTTAAAGGGTTAAACAAATTACAATGTTTTACAATACCAGTACCTCCTGATTCAAGTATACCTTGACTAATTATATCTGCTATCAGAGCCATGTACCATTTGACTATTTTATGTTGGTTATTCCAATGATAGTGTCCAAAGAACAAAAGTATGTGAAATTCACTGGCACACTTGTATCTGTGTGAGCTGGGTGGGGATGGTGGGGACATGTAGTTGAAGAGCAAAGAAGGAATAAGGAAAGATCACATGTTTGTATTACCAGTGCTGGATTGCAACATTTTTTTTAGTGGGATAGATCCCATTTTCAGCAGAGAATGAACTGACCCTTCATGAAATTATATATACAGAATTATATCTGATCAAGAGCTGAACATTGTTTGCAAGAGGGTGACACAATCTGCCTTGGAACCAAAGCCACAACAAGAATCAGTTGATAAACAGCCATCAGAAACATTCAGATATGAAAGCTGATGCTGATATATATCTGTCCCCTAAATATGGCATCTATATCTGGCTCAAATGTATTAGAAATGACAAACTACTTCACTCTGCAGTGTCCCTAAGCTACCTTTATTTGGTAAATTATAAACCTGTTTTTACCGAACCAAAGCCCTTTGACCATCCGTTGTTTATTTTGTGAACAAGCCTCTGCTAGTGCTATCTTTTCTAAAACATTTCCCTCACCAGCTAAATCAATGGCTTCTCTTTTAAAAGTATATGACAATATTTTCTGATATATTCTTGTCATTCAAGTATAATATTTGTTCTACCTGAGTTTATAATTCATTCATGAAACATACTGGTTATTGGTGTCTTCACACTGCAAAAGAATTATACTGCTAAGTACTAATTTTAAAGAGAGCATACTCTACAGAAAACTTGCTTATGCTGCTATCATATATAGCCTACCGGGCATGTGCGGTGAGTAAAATCAGCATTTTTTTGGCTATATTTGCACAGTGCCCGCAAGGTAACCCATACAATTTTCTAGGGCGCAGGTTCAATTTTTACTCTCTGTATGGAGGCCATGGTGCTGAACTGGATGGGCTCAATCCCCCTGGCATTTTCAACTCACTGTTAGCCTGTAGAAAGGCCCTAGACAGCCTGTATGGTCACCTTTCTGGCAATGGCTGGTATCTGTGTGGCACCTGTACAATTTTCCCTGTAGTTTTCTCACAATATTTGTATGGCGCCCTGCGGAGTCCGTTGTGGCCGTATGAGCACTGTGCGTTAGCCTTTTGGTCCTCATAAGGGCAATGTGCAATATTTGAAATGTTGAATGGCAACAGGGCAGGTTCCGCACTGCTTCCTTGTAATGTAAATTTTGCCTGTGCACTGTCCTCACATAGCCCAGAATCTGAGATATTGGCTATATAAATACAGCCACAGTGGCATATATTTCAAACACTGAATCTCTTGTCAGCTGCATAGGTAAAATGTCATTATCTATTGACTGCTAAAAGTAATTTCCCAGACTCAGTTAATAATAACACCAAAACCGAACAAAGCAGGCCACAGTGTGGTACAGCTTGGGAGGTAGAATGGTGAAAATTACCAAGACCTTTATGACAAGTTATATATCATATGAAAGATAAACATTTCAAGATTATACATATTAAGTTTTATATTTATAGCATAAGCCTTGATTAGGTTAGTGCAAGTTGTAAATCAGACACATTCCCCAGTCTGAAACATCATAGGGGACTCTTAAATTCTATGCATGCCACACATACCAGAGGCCAAAGCGAGGCCAATGGGGAATAACAAAGACACGTGCTCACTTGTCACAGCAGTAACACATGTGCTGATACAGTTTAGCTCAGCAAGGCAGGTCGTGTCACAGCCTATTCTGTATCTTCATCCTACTCATTTACTAATTGGACATCTGATTTGATTTTTCATTAGTTTTCATAAGTGATCCAGGTGGAAAGAAACAGTGGAAATTACTAATTAATTCATACATCTGGATGAGGGACTCTTTGTGATTGTGTTCATATGTTCCTGGTTTGGTCTGCTGTTTGTTATATTTGTTCATAGAATTAAGTAAATGAACAACCATTTTAGAACAATGATTTTTAATGATCTGTATCAATTTATAAAGGCACATATTAAAATATCATATTTACATGGTCCATGCCCTCATTTGTTTTGCCTAACCTTTATTATGTACTTGTCAAGATATTTTAAAATACTGTGCTGTTTCACAAAATCTGTGTCCATACACATGCAATTAATTGTACTTTATTAAAATAAATAAATAACATAAATAAATAATGAAAGAAGACTACCAAC
This sequence comes from Sipunculus nudus, assembly GCA_026874595.1. Classification (NCBI taxonomy): domain Eukaryota; kingdom Metazoa; phylum Annelida; class Sipuncula; order Golfingiida; family Sipunculidae; genus Sipunculus; species Sipunculus nudus. The sequence continues at coordinate 10,117,857 of CM049314.1, read as the reverse complement.
ATACTTAACTTGATGGTGACATTTAGCAAAGATCTGCATATAGTTTTTACCAGCCAAGCATTGATCCCCTTACTGGTTTATAGATAATAGATACATTGGTCTCAGTTGGTTGAAGGGGCTTACATTTTATATTACCAAAACTTAATGTCATCATTTTATCTCATTTTTACTTGAGGCCCTCTAAGATGGCATCTGTGGATAGCTTTAAGACCCTTAAATTACATGATTGCGAAACAATTATAGATATATCCCCACATGACCAGCCTAGACCCACTGCAATTTAAAGAATATTTAACTCATGCAATTCTTGTGTCACCGTTTCCATTGTTTGTCAATGCAGTTTATGTCACATAGCTGTAGGACACGCCGTCAGTATATTTTAACTCTTTATTCATAACAAATATGAAGTTTTAGTATATGACACATTACTTTTCATATTCGATTTATAAAGAATTTTTGAAGGAACTAACCTGAGTTAAAAGGTGTGGAGCTGGTGAAGTGTTGAGCATTAATTAAAATGAATATATTATTCCATAATTCATACCTTACATATTTTTATATTTTTTTCTCAAATTATGTAGTCTTGCGGGAAAAAGGTGTCATTTATAAAATTCTGTTTCTGCCCATGCACTAATATAATCCTTGCCATGCCCAGGAACTCACCATATCACTATCTAATGAGGAGCGATATATTTTTTAAATGACCTGTGACATAGTGTTTCATTTGACAGCTATGTGTTGGTTATGTCACTAAAAATACAGTGTATTTTCTATTGGTGCCAGATACAGCATACCTACATCTATATTTTTAATAGGCTTGTGAATAGAAAACATTTCATAATTTCATTACAGAACACTTTTAACAATCACAGAGGCAGACATGTTTCATTTATGCTTTATTAGTCTTTATTAAGTTAATGACTTCATAATGGCAGTATAAGCAGCGTACTGCCGAAAGTGTTTTGGTGTGTGTGTCTCTCGGTGCCTACTGTACATGAAACAAGAAACTTAGTATTAATGTACACAATCAGAGGAACCATGCACAGACCACCTCATTCTGTGCCGTCTGGAATGTGTATCAGTCAGCACCTGTGCCCGACACTTGTATATCTTGATATTTTAATTGACCTCGGGCAATTAATGGCATCCTGTGGTTTGATTCATAGCTAGCATAGACCGTAGAGCCAAGTAGATGTGAGCCCAAGGGTCTTTAACTTTATTATGTTAAGAGTCACTGGAAAGTACCTCCCTTACAAGTCGGGTTCACATTGTGCTCATAGCAGCAGATTCCTTTGGTTATATACTTTTTTTTCAGATGCTTTAAACAAAATTTGTATGTAAGCATTTACAAATTTGAAGTGGATAAATGGAACAACTGACAGGTCTGTGTTGCTGTACATAGCCATGGTGAGTGAGCACGTGCTCCTTGTTATTCCCAGTAAGCCTCGCTTTCGCTAGCTGATTAATTATTCATGAGGAATATTAAGAATCCCCTATATCTTAACCATCATGGCACAGAGTCAGGGTGTGGCTTTAAAGGGAATTTTTGAGTATTTGGACCTTAGTGGGAGACTGGTAGCTGCTTAAAGGGACCTTGTACACTCAGGGTGTGGCTATAAATAGGCATGTGGCCATAAAAAGGGGATCTACTGGGCTCTCTTTATGTCACAGCTCAATGCTCAAGGATCAAATATTCTGTATATCTGTGCGTCATACTTACTATGTGATTTAAGCACCTATTCATTGTTCAGTCATTTTTTAACGAAAGAGTGGACATCAAATAACCATAGGGATGAAATGTTCATAAAATGAACAAGCCTATTTCATGAACTGGGCAGTTTCACATATTGTAGGAAAGTATATGAATGAGTTTTTAAAACTCATACATTAGTTATGATTTTGATTTAGGAATGTGGATAAATGTTTGGTGCGTCCTCAAGGCATTTGTATGCACACACAAATCACAGCTATCCCAAGTATATTTGATGAATTTCAAGGGTTAGGGTTTACAAATATACCAGGAACTCCACCTTGTCTGCACGAAGCGTGAGACGGAGTACGGCTGAGGGTTAAATTTTTAAGCTTTTGCAAGTCCAGGCACGAAGCGCTTGGACGTTGCAAACACTTAACGCAAGTTTTACCCTCATTTTAACAACTACGACCATTTCTCAATTGCAGATTTAAAATATCTCCACTCGACCCTGAATTCCAACTCGTCTTGCGTGGTGCATTGGTAGCACATAGGACTTTTTATCACACGGTTGCTGGTTCAAGACCTGGTGAAGAGCTTCACAACTGCATGTTGTGTGTACTAATTAATCATGAATTTCTCATTACAGGTTCACCACCAGATAGAGACACAGCAGATACAAAAAACAGACGAAAACCACGTAGGAAATACTAGGCATAGACACCCAAGATTTTTTTTTACCGTGACCACGACCATTTTCTGTAGGTACTAGTTCTACAGTAGCTCCAAATGTTTATATTGGATACATGTATTTGTCCAATTGGACAAGTAGGGGCAGACTTTTGGTTGCCCTACAAACATTTTCTCTGTTTACTTGCCCAGGACAAGTGGTTAACTGTTAATGCTGAGTACTGCTAATTCATACTTTATAGTAATCACCAACATGTGTAGTTGCTCCAAAACTTGCCTGACAGTTAAACAATTTATTTCAAACACTGAAATGTTTCATTTACTTTTAATAAGGCTATGCATGACAACTTGAGCTAAACTATGTCAACCAATGACCAATGCTATTTAAATTGCTTGATACTAATAATAGAAGGCCCGTCTACAACCAAGTCCAGGACTAAGGACTAAGCCTAAGGGTAATCGTCAAAAAGATGAATTTAAGTATGATTAACTTTAACGGACAGGTAAAACAAACAACGTTACTTGTAGAAACCGCTGTATATGACTACCTTGTTTGACAAATTACATTTAAATGAGCAATGGTCAACAAGTGGCAGCACGGTCGGTTCCGCTTGACCAGGCAGACCACTGACGCGGACCTAACCATGAACACGCCCACATTCTCCAGCAGACGTTCATTCAATGCCGTAGTGCCAACACAGCCAGTACATCAGTCCGAATGCCGGCGTCATAAAAAAACAAATACTTAAATAAAACCCAAACACTTCACGTGTTATACACAACTTTGTTGCAATTTTTCTGGGTTTAATATATTATAGTACGTTTAGATTTTGTAGTGTATTATAAACAGGAAGGATAATAATTTCACGGCATTGCAGCCTTTGCCCCGACTGAATCATTCATGGGGTGACAACGATCCACACCAACAAATAACTTACCGCTCTGCTCGCCGAGGAACACCAGCTTAAATTTCCTCAAAGGGTTTCCAAACTCTCCTCCAGACATGTTGGTGGTTTTGTACAGTCTTTACACGTACAAATATGTGGTATTTACTCCAATTTCATAAGATTTTTGTCATATACCGGCTAATGAGCTTCAGTCGCCACGTCCAGTGCCTCGTTCTGACTGAAGTGCGCATGCGTAATAGAACTCTCTGGAGACCTACGTCATGGTGCATACATGGTGTCTGACTAAATCTTGGATGGCTTCATAAAATGTCGGACCTTTCAAATCTAAGTCAACAGGTTGAAATTCCCCGAAAACTGTCCTCGAGGCGCTTATCTTAATCTTAATATGTGTCAACACACTTACTCTGTGTAAACATTACATATTTAGCAAAAAACTTGGTTAAAAGCGAATTTACCACTGATAGCTTAGCTTAGAATTTATTTTTCAAATAGTTATATATTTATTGATCAAGCAAATTCAGAAAAGATTATGTGCCAAAAAGTAAATAGTATAAGCTTTAATACACAAATAACATTAATATTTAAATAAATGTGTGTATTAATTCATTTTTTAATTATAAAACTGTTAAAACAATACCATTTTTAAAAATCCAGTGCTCCAGAAAGTAAATTAGGCCTAATTAAACCTCTTGCATTTATTACATTTTTGGGTCCAACAAACCGGGAGAATATATTCGTTGGTCTGTTAATTTGTAGATATTTACTGATATAGCCGAATAATTAAGAAGTATATACACAGGTTACAATATAAGTATCATGCATATCAACTGTAAATCACATATGACTTATTCTGAAATTCTTCAGATTTTGTCTAATCATGACATGTCGATTATTTTTCTTTTTTTAATCGATCACCTTGTGGTTGACCGTGCTTTACTCATGATGATGTACACCGATCGGGACATAGCACATCCTGGTTTTTCAGACTTCAAGACTGTTTGAAAACATAATCGGACTTCTAAATCTTTGGGTATAGCCTTTACTCCACAAGCATGCCATTGCGCTATTATAATGCAGAATTTGAGTAAAGTACTTAAGTCCGTACAAATCCTATACATAGTTGAAAATATATCAACATCAGTGTCTGATATATATGATACACCTTTCTCTTAATGCTCGCGGATTTCGTTTTAAAGAATAACTGTATACAAATATTATTTTGAGAAGTACCTGGATACTGCACGGTCATTGGGCCATAAAGCGCGAGTTAGAATTTAAAGACTCTATAAATTAATTTATCCGAGTCATCCGCGGTTTCCTCAACCTCTTGAAACCTCCAAACGCCAAGTCATGAAAAAATGCCTCGCGATCGTATTAATTAAATCATAATTATTTGTACGATCAATGCATGTAAAATAAATTAGCTAAAAATAACTAAAAGAGTTAACAGAGTTAAAAGAGTTAACAAAGATTTTCATTTTTGTTCCTGCAATATTTTAAGTTATTGCATGCAGCTTATATATGTATATAGGTTAATATATATACACACATAAATATTTGTCTTATAACAAAATTAGTATTTGTAATTTTATTCGTATAAAGACTAAAAGGAGACTATACTTTTGGACATGACGCTTCCGTCCTTAAAGGAAATACTATATATAGGTATTCCTATATTCAATGTTCCAATTCTTTATCTTTCTAATCAAAAGTCGCGTATGTAACTCGGTGCAAATATATATATATATATATATATATATATATATATATATATAAAACACATAAATAACGGGATGCATTTTTATGCATCATGTTGTAACATTTCGTGTTTAGTTCAGTAAAAAATATTTACCATATAATTTGCTGTTTCGCACAAATCTTGGTCGAGTAAACGAAACACAACGCCGATTAAAATGTGTTTTCAGATTATTTGTAATATATCAGAGCATATGCCATCTCTGCATGGCAAAAAAACACCTTTTGTTTGAAATTATAAGTTATAATTTGAATTGCATGGATGAAAGAGGCATCATAAAGTAACAAATAAAAAGTCTTGGGGTATTGTCATTTAGTATAACATGAACTCACGCTTGCTGTGTGCTTATACTAACCCTTTTTTGTTGTTTACTATTAAGAAATTTTCAAATTAAACGAAATCTTAAAGAGAAAATTCATTAATTAATATTTATTTTATAAATACACAGAACATTTAGCTAGGCTGAACATGATATGTGCATTATGGGTCCTATTATAGATTTAAAAGTAGTTATTAGGGTCTTTTAATACTAGTTTGCAGGAGACACTGTCTACAAATAGGTCTTCTCAGTATATCCTCGATCACGATAAAGGCGCTAAAAATATATATGCAAGTATCAGTTTGGTGATAAACGCATTTTTTCACTATGTAAAACCAACTCTGACAGATGCAATGCCAGATGCGTATTAAATAAGAATAAAACTAACCATATTTTGTCCAACATAAATGCATTTCAAGCATTTATGAAAAACATTTAATAGTTGCATGTCGTAAATCCTATCCTGCCCTTTCCCGCATATGGAGCTACGAAAAAAGACAAAAGATTTCCACATTTTAGCATGCAATGATATGATTGGCTGTTGGGGGGTCATAGAGTACTAAAATGGCTGCGCCCATGCAGTTGTTTTTGTTTTGACACTTGTCGCACTTGACGTGTTCAAGTTGACAAACGCGGAAGGCCGCCTCCTCGAGTCGTGCGTTGTCGTCAGTTTCCTGTTGCGGAAATTAGAGAAGACATACCTTTAGTACAGGTAAACCTCAATTAATGCTGGAATACAAAATTACAAAGACTGACCAGCGGTGACGTACTGTGGCTTGCACGCATTGATCAGGGAACATTGTTTTAAGACTTTACGTGCAATTCTCGTCACCACTGTTTCACAGCTGTTTACTTCATTTCATGTAATACTCCAAATGTTTGTACGTCACATCACATGATGACATGCACATATCACATTGATAATGTTGAATTAAGAACTAACGCATGACATACTCTACTTTCATCTGAAAATGCAAGGCAAAAAATTATAATCATTGTACTATCCGATCACTGTAGACTATATAATTATAAATAAAAAGATTGATAAACAATAATCAAGTAATTTGTAATATTATTACTGTATATTGTATTATGAATGAAAGATGTAAGAAGGTTTTTGGTTGCATGCAGGAACTCTGTTCATATCAACAACAATTTATGATGGTAATAATAAAAGCAATAATGGATAATTCATAATTATTGCAAAAATAACTGCACTATACTTTTTATATAAGGTATATAGAATAAACTTTCTCGCCCAAAGTTTGCAGAAGCAATTCGGCCAGCTAGCTGAGATGAAAATCGTGCTTTACATTGCACTGTATTCAGATGAGGCAGATAACACAAAATATGAGAAAATAACATTTTCTCTATAATTTAATTATTCTGTTTGAAACACTAAATGGTGTATCCGAATCATATTATTCTTCTTATTTTTTTAAGAGAAGAAGCAGAAATAAGGCTCTTATAAAGGGTTATAATAATTCCTGAAAAATAATGCTACATAAAACTATAAATAAATTTTCTATAGAGTTCATCCTAATCTAATTACAGATCAGTTTTGATAGAAGATGTCTGATGATGAAGAGCGTTTGTATTATGCCATCGAGAATGATGGCTTAGTGACACTAAAACAATTGATTGAGGAAGGATGTAACATCAACCTAAGCTTTCCAGGAACAAACCAGCTCGGGAAGTCTCTGCTTCATCTCTGCTGTGAGAAAGGACGATACGAATGTGCTCAGCTCCTCCTGGACAGTGGGGCCAGGCCAGGTTAGCCTGACATGTGCCACAGTATATCAATCATAATAGGCAAAACAGATTTAGCTAGTTTCCTTGTGCCTAAAAAAAAAGTTTGATGTCATTTTACACTATATCCCTGAGTTCATGCAGACCCCATTCGTGAAAATAGCTCCTCTGGTGATTTTCACACATATATGTATGCTGATAGAAAGACTACATTTACAAAATCATACAATTAATTGTATCGCCAGACATAGTCTGGAGATACTATGGTTAAGGCACGGTTGCGCCGCCGCCGCCGCCGCAGAGATTTCTTTTGGACACAATAACTCAAAAAATATTTCAAGGATCTTTTTCAAACTTGACACATTTATAGATATAGGTGAGAGGACAAAGCCTATTTAAAATGGGGTCATGACCTCAACTAGGAGAGTGACCTTGACCTTGAATAGATCCATTTTTGGGGAAAATCACACAAATTCTTAAATATCTCAAGAAATCTTTCATGGATTTATCCAGAAATCAAGTTGGACAAAGATCTTGGATAGTGATGTCATGTACCGGAAACTGGTGGTGCCACCTAGTATCCTTTTCTTGTTTTTTTGTGCCATTTAATACCCCCATCATTGCCACTTGACAGTACTTTTAGCATCACAAGTCAAAAACTGATTGACAGATTTCTTTAATATTATGCATGTACATAGGTATGGGTTATGGGATGATGTATATTAAAATTGGGGTCATGACCTTTCCTTTGAGAGTGGCTTTGACCTTGAATATTACCATATATGGTGAAAATCACATAAAATCATGAATATCTTAAAAAGGGATGCATGGATTGGTCCAAAAATCAAGTTGACGGAAGATCTTGGATAGTTTTGTCTTTTGCAGAAGATAAGTGGCGCCACCTGTTGTCCTTTTCTTGTTTTTTGCGCCTTTGAATACCCCATCATTGCCACTTGACAGTATATACTGTGAGCATTATAAGTCAAACAGTAATGGACAGATTTCTTTCATGTTATGCATGTATATAGATATGGTTTATGGAATGAGGTATATATTTAATTTTAAATTTAATTTTAAAATTTAATTTAATTTAAATTATTTTTTTTTAATTTAATTTTTTTTTTTCAAATGTTGGATATTTTGGAATGCAGTTTATTTATTTGGGGTCATGACCGTGACTATGAGAGTGACCTTGATCTGAATATTCCCATATTTGGTGAAAAACATAAAATCATGAATATCTTAAAAAGGGCCACTTGACAGCACTGTGAGCATTATAAGTCAAAAACTAATGGACAGATTTCTTTTATATTATGCATATACATAGATTTGGATTATGGGATGAGATATATTTAAATTTGGGTCCTGACCTTGCATATGAGAGTGGACTTGACTTTAAATATTGCCATATATGGTAAAAATCACCAACAATCATGAAAATCTCCAGTGAACCTGGGGGATTGCTTCAGCTAGTGGTCTGCACATGGTGTTGCATCATGTTTTGCCCAAACATCAGCAGTTCTGGGCCATGGTCAGATTCTATAAATAGATATGATAGTCAGTGATAAATGAATTAGTGCACTGGGTGTACCAAAGAGTCACAACTGGATCATTTTCCTTTGAGAGTGGTCTTGACCTTTGGACGAAGACTATTTTAAATGGCTCATGAATGTTGCCTATATGGGACTTGACAGTATTGTCAGCATTATAAAATAAAAATTAAAAAGTTGTTGGATAGTGTTGTCATGTGCTGGAAACTAATTGGCAGATATCTTTCATATTATGCATATAGATAGATATGGGTAATGTGATGAGTCATTTGCTGGGAACTGCATGGTGGCACCCCCTACTCTATTTTTTTGTTTTTCCACAATTTATGCTATTGATAAGGAACAAATGACAATTTTTATGACAATATAACAATTTATTATTTCATTCTCATTATCATATCTCTCCATCTCTCTGAAATCCTGTCTATCCATCTCTTTCTCTTTCTTTCTGCTTTACTCTATATTATTCTCAAACAAGTTACTCCAAACATACATATACAACTCAATACATCATTAAATATATACTTCTATTTATACATAACCTTTTACATAACAATTGCCTTCACTTTAAATATTCCTATATTTTGTACAAATGTTTCTCACATTTATTGCTAAAATACAAATACATCACATTATATCAACAAAATACCACAAAACCTCATTTGTCTGGCGATACTATGGCACCAGCGGTGCCAAGAAATGTCTAGTTTTTCATGCATATTGAATCACAGCTTTACTGGTAAAGATAGTACAGTGGTCAAAATCATAGCAGCCCAAGTATTTGTAGGATCCTGTTTTGAAGTATAGACATGTTATCTTAAAAGTAACAAGTTCTTTTAGCGTGTTTAGATAGTACCACAATAATGTATTTAGAGTCTAATCTTACCAGGCAGACTGATGCTTCTTTCGAATACAGGTTTGAACTAATGGTGAATACATGGCATTTAAAATTACCATAAGCTATTTTAAAAGTTAAACCTTTGGAAAATATATAAAAAACATCTTTTTAACAAGGCTAGACACAGCTAAAACAAGATTATATTAATGCAAATTTAATATTGAATTAATTGATTGTAAGAAATTATATCCAGATAAGTGAACACCAGTGAGTGTTTCCTGATGGATTGGTGAAAAGAATAAAGTTGTTGGCTTTATATTTGTGAGCTTAAAATTTTGTGATTTAACTTTTTCAGTGTTTTGCGGGGATTATTATTGTGATCTCTACATACAGGAAACTTCTGAAGATGTATCTTTAATTGTATGAAATAATAACTATGCTAGCCAAAATCTCTAGTATCTGAGAAAGATTAAGGGAACATTGAACAATTCTTGTTCATGATAGTTAGATAAGGTAAAATAAATCATGTTTTCATAAAGTCAGTCTTTGACATACTGATAATAGAAAGATATCTGTGAATAACAATAACGTCATTAATGTTTGCCTGGTGATTCCACAGATAATGCATATTAGATGCCTATGAGGCTACAGTATAAACAATATTCACATATGTAAGTACTGCATTATTATTTCCCTTTTGTGATTATCATGATTTGAAACCCTCAATACGAAGTAGAGCTGACCACAGTGTAATAAAGACTTACCTATGTATTTCAGCTGTCCTTGATGCCTGGTACCAGACCCCATTGATGTACTCTGTCAACACAAGACGAGACAACATGGTGAAGCTCCTACTCAGTCACAAACGTTATAAGCGCTTCATTAACTTACGAGACCGCTTTGGTATGACAGCCCTGCACTTTGCTGCCAAACTTGGTGATATTACTTGTATGGAGGTAGGCACTTAAGATCTACATGAAATTTTAGTTCACTCAAGATTTACAAAAATGAAAGTCCAAACATGGTTGAGAGAAATTTAAAAAGTGACCTTATAGCTCAGACCTTCGTGCTGCTCAGTTTAAGTTTTTTTTGTATTTCTTGTTCCTTTTGCATTCAGTGTCTTCCCACTTAATCTGTATTATAAATGATGGTGCCATTAAATAAATGTCATTAAACTCCTCTGTGGCCACACCTTGAAAAATACATTTGACCATCTGGTCATGTGACTGTTAATAGGGCACAAATCATAACAGTTTGATCTATAAAATTAACTTGATATCAAAGCATGCCCTTGGTAAATATTTTTGCATTAGGCCAAACTTACCTTCATTCTGCTAGTTGTGTGACTGTTTGTGTATCTATAGCACTTAGAAAAGTTGTGTTGGTGGTCATTGCTGCAAAAAAATTTTTTTTCATTAAACACCAATAATGGAACATTGTGCATCATTTGCCCAATGTATCTATCACCATGGAAAATTTTAAGAAAATCCATATGATAAGATCTTCACAGCTGCTGCAGACACAATTAAAAATACAAAAATACCAAAGTGACGGCAGTTTAAGTTGGTAGAATTTCTCAGTGTCAGAAATCGGAGCATCATGACTCCTGGGTCACTTGTTTTTTTTAATGTTTGGAACGATGCCAGGTGTGTCCTAAGGGTGTCATTTTCCATGTTTCTGATAAAACTTGAGGAATTTGACTCTATTTAGGAAATTTAGCAAAGTGTCTATCACAGTGCATGCCACATATAAGAAACTATGCCAGTGGGTCAACTCAGCAAGTGGAAAACCTGTCATAGATGAACACGTCCAAAGTCGCGCAGACCTGTTCTAACACAAGAATGGTTAATATGCTGGTAACTTATAAGATGCCTGTAGTTTTAAATGCATGAATTAATCAAAAAAAGTGCTAAAGGAATTATTTTTCTAACAGCCACTTTATTTTGCACTGTGCAGATGACAAGTCTTCAGTCCGATGTATTCTGATATATTTGTTAAACCTTCATAAATGCAAGCACACCTCAGTCAATTTCTTCAACTGAAATAATTCGTGAGTAGGGATGGTTATCAAAGGAAAATGTAATACTATCTACCCAGGTTTGAAGATCAGGTACCAGTGTATTGAAATGTTGGCTGACTATTAGGAAAATGTTGACTCAGTATTATAAATGACCAGAGGTAATAACCAATTATTACAAATGCGACCTGTGATGCACAGGTTTTAATGTGTTTACTAAATGGCAGCCCTATGAGCGGTTTGGAGAAACAGGGAGAAATAAAACTGTCAGGGTGCTGTGATGTGACACAAAAGAACTTCGAGGACAGCTTCCAGGTGAGAATCTACCGTCAGAGACAATTTGGTGGCAAGGGGATGTGTATTGGCAAAGTGTTGAGTGGATTCTCAGTGGAATAACTCTTTTTGTTGACCACACCCAAATCCTCACAATGTGATAGGATTACTGGCTTGGGTTCATTGATCAGTTGTTGTAAATTATAAATGTTGTGATGATGGAAAGGGTTTCTTTAGCTGATTATAATGGCTTCTGGCTGCTGCACCTGAGTATTCATGGAAGAAGCCACGGTCTTGATGCAGCAGACAAAAATGCCAGATGTGTCCACTTGAACTTTGAAATGTTCAAATGTTATCATTTTTAGCTCAGCTGACTATAAGTCATCTGAACTATAGTCGTGGTCCATTGTCCGTCGTCCGTCCGTCTGTCCGTAGATGTGGCACGTTTTGAAACCGTAAGACCTAGGAATCCAAAATTCGGCATAATGTAAGATGTCCCCAAGATCTCCTACCAAGCCGAAAACTGGGTCTTTGCAACTTTGTTCCTTTGAGAAATTCAAGAAAAACCTCAATTTTTTTTATTAAAAACCTACTTTCACACTTCAGGACTGCCTAATATCAAAACCACTCATCTGTTTTTTCCTCATATTAACCATAAATAATCCTCTATATAGTTCCTATGTACATGCCAGAAATTAGGTCTGCATTATAAAATTTAAAAAAGTTATGGGCCCAAACATAATGCATTTTGTAAATAATAAGGAAAGAAATTTTATCACTTAACACAAAAAAACATGTTAAAGCTAAGCACTTTTTTCCCAGTAATATTACTTTTATTAATCAAAATTAAATTGTATACCCAAAATTAGATCAAAATCTTTTAAATTTTTTAAAATATTAGCAAAAATAAAAAATTTGTACCTTAAATTTTGCCCAACTTTGACCATGGCACGTTTTTTTCATGTAACTGCTGTGGATTTAATTTTCAAAGCATGTTTTTATTAGCATTTCAACTGTTAACACAAAAATTTGAAACCAGTTGATCAAAAACTGTAGATTTTATTCAAGTTTTCAAGCACCATGTCACATATTGTTTACATCAAGCTAGTGTTATGCAGTTTGCTAGAGCTCAGTTCCCCAGCTTCAGCTCTAAGTTCCTTAAATTTGGCATACAGTTAGATGTCTCCAAAATCTCCTATCATGCCAAGAATTTGGTCACTAGGACTTAATTCCTTGAGATATTAATGAAAAACTTAATTTTTTCCATTAAAAACCAATTGTTACACTTTAAGACTGCCTAATATCAAAACCACTGATCTGACTTTGATAATTTATATAATATACATATTTTTCTATACATTCGTTATGCACATGCCAGAAATGATGTCAGTATTGCGTATTTTTTTTAAGTTATGGGCCCAAACATAATGCACTTTTAGAAAAATCAAGAAATATATTTACTCCCTTAACAAGAGGATTGCTAAAGCTAGAGATTTTTTGTCAAGGAATGTAACATTATTTAATCAAGATTCAATTGAATACCCAAAATTAGTTCTGAATTTTTCAAATTTTATAAGTTATTAGTACCGTATTTGTTTGTGTACAGGACGACAAATTTTATCCTAAAAATATTTGGCAAAAAGAAGGGGGGCCGTCTTATACAAGGGTACAAGTTTTAAGCGTCCTCAGGGCGGCAAAGGATTATTTATTGCAATCAGCATTATTACGTCGGTCGAACTGGACGGCGTGAATATCGGTGATCATGTCTGTATGGTGATAATGTACAGTCAATAAAGAACATTACAGTGCTTTGTTTTTGTTTAAATTTATCGTTTATACATAAGATTTACATGTGCACATAGTTAAAAAATTGATAAGAAAAGGTTTGCCCTTGCCGCGTTGACACGGGAATTTTAACTGAATCAATATATATCAAGATCCGAGAGTACAGCGCCCGCGCAAGGGATTTTGGGAACTTGCTCATGCCATCCAGTAGCACGTTATATGCATATAAATACCGCTTAAAATGTTCACGAGTCCAGTGAATGCGGACGCTGTCAGCTGGCTTGCACACCGACATACACGGAGACTCGCACATGGCACTTTGATTACAAGACAACCAGTAGCGCGTTATAATTAAAAATATGAAGCGGTCTTTCCTCAGGTGACGCGAAATTCAATGCTTGTCAAGCTTGTATTATTGGACTATGTCAAGAAATGAATGTATTATAACGGCTCAACAAAGTTCAAGAAAGGGACCGAGTTACCACGGGATATAAATATGACGAATTTCCTCACAATTTTATAAAGTAACCATGGATTTGGTGCATATATCCTCTAGGGAAATGATCTGTTAAATAGTAACTGAATGGAAACCCTGGTTTCTACAAGGTTTCATTGAACTTGCACTCAGTTAAATGTCGTAAAATAACGTAGTTCACGAAAGTCCTACTGGGTCATTGCCTAATTATGTTTTTCCTTCCTCACTGGTACAACGGAATAAATTCAAACCTGACCGACGTCTTTTACGCAAACGTGATATATTTTTGGGAAAATTTGGTGACTGTGACATGGTTGTGGACAGGCCAGGAAAATGTAATTTTCGATAGTTTAAGATTAACACGGAATAATAAATGAGGAAGCCTAGTTAAGTAGAGCATCATGGAAGCCTTGGTTTCGTCTGCTCTCACTTGTCTACCTAAGCCACTTGTGGATGTGGACGCTGATATGCAGTGGGTGTTTGGGATGATCTCCCTGAAATTATGTAGAAGACTGACATTTCTTTTAAATAAATTTAATTTTTTTTAAAGAGGAAGGTGTCAATGCCCTGTAATGCACATTCTCTTGACATGTTAATTATTAGTGCGTGCCATCTCCAGGATTATAATTTATTACCCAAATTTGGGCCCTAAAATTGACCCTTTGATGTCTCTTATAATAATAATTTGAATTGTTGCATAATACTCATTCTTTGATATGTTTAATTAATTCCATTTTGGTCTGCTCCATACCTTTCTATATTACTTTCCTGTTTTCACTTGTAGCATCATAAAAAAAATATACCATGACCATTTTAAGAATAAAAAATTATAAAATCCCATTTCAATCATCAGTGTTAAAGTGATCATTATGCCAACAAAGTGATCCTCAGTAGCTGGCAGCTCCAACGTAAGATGCTGAAAAATAATTTGAACCAAAATTTGAGGATCAACATTGGGGGTCGTCTTATACACGCATAAATACGGTATAAGTATAAAAGTAGTACCTTAAATTTTGCCCAACTTTGACCATGGCACATTTGTTTCCTGTGAGCACTGTGGATATAATTTTCATCTCATGCACACATAAGGCTTTCAGCTTTTTAGTTTGGAAAGCTGAAAGAAATTGGCCAAAAATTGTAGCTTTTATTAATGATTTTATGAGACCATGTCAGACCTTGGCTCTCCCCAGCCCCTTTTGAGTCACCTGTATGTTGACCTTGTTGACCTTTCAGCAAATTATGCAAGCTTGAGGCGAAGCATACACTTGGGCAGCCAGGCAGCTTTTGGCCAGCCACAGTTGATCCAGGTGTCCGACCCAACTCATCTGGTAGTTTTAACCAACAACATAACAATAAATTAATAAATTTTTATTGTTTTTTTTTTAATAACGAATTAAAGAAAAATAGAAAAGGAATTTGTTAGTTGATAATAACAGGAAATTAACTTGCAGTTACTGATGATATAAGAATCTGGTATCGATGGTTAGAATGTCACGTATTCCAAATAACACCATGCAGTCACCTATGGTATTTTTCAGTTCAGTTTTAATGATAAAAAAATAAAACATTATTCATTACTAATCATTAGGGATCATATGAAGGAAATTAATGATAGACAAAGATGCAGTTGATAATATTAATCTAGATTCCTACTGTGTCTAGTGGGTACATTGATGTGAAATTAGTCCAAAATGAATATATCACATTTATTTTTTTAATATAAATAAAAGCCATAAAACCAGGTACTTATGATCATTATTTAAATGTGTGAATTTTGTATATTCTGGATTCTCAACATCATTGTTTGGTGAAAACTGAATAAATACAAGACATGGTGCGAATACTTTGCAAATGTATTTGAAGACAAATATGAATATGTACTCCATTATAAAATTTCTTGCATAAGAATGGGAATTCAGGTAAAAATGAAAGTAAAAGAATACCAGTGCAAATACTTTCAAAATGTATTCATGAATGCATTCATGAATATATTCTTTAATATTATTTTAATAATCATTTCAGTTATATTTTATTTTAAAAAATCATAAGATTCTCTAATTTTTTTTATAAAAATTATATTTAGGACAATATTTGTAATTATTTTTAATAAATAGTTTAACTCTTATATTATATGTTCTGCTTACAAGTTTTATGGCCAATTCAAAATCTGTGTGACAATAGCACTCCATTTGTTAATAAAATAAATGAAATCAATCCTTTTCCCTGTCTCCAAAGATACTATCAAAATCATACATAAGGTATAAACACCAACAACTCATAATACAGCTTATATTGATTACCACACAAAACCAGCATGTGCCTCATTTCTAAATCATATTTTTTTATCATATATAACAGCTGAGGGCTGTGACCCATGGGTCCCTGGTTTTTTTTTTAGCGAACCTGTGAGCTTATGCGATGGCGCAGCATCGTCCGTCCATTGTCAGCCGTCAGCTGTCCGCCGTCCAGGGCTGGCTTTCCACCGTCCATGGCTGTAAGTCAGAAACCGTCGGAGCTAGCAGCTCAAAATTACATGTAAGAATTATTCACATGTGAAACTTGGTGCCCTGGAGCTTTTTATTAGGTATCTGCATTAATTTAGATTTTATAGAGAAAAAGCTTAAAAACCTTAAAAAATCTTCTCCTCTGAAACTGTCCAGCCAAATCGTCCAATATTTCACAAAAATGATCCCTGGAACAATCTTTCTCAAGTTTGTTCGAATGGTTCCAGTTCGGAGATTTTTGGCCGAGTTACAGGAGGTTGAACTTAGTCATCTGTCCAAAAAAGCACACTAAAATTAAAATCTCAGAAATGGCTAGAGCTATATTCACCAAATTTTATACCAATGTTTGTCACATATGTCATATCTGATTTTGAGGTATTGGTGGCGCAATCTACATTGATGTGTTTTTTACAAGCGAATAATGTTATTTTAAACTCTTCTAGCTTATACACTGATTATGATGAAACTGTTAAGCTGATTGGTTTAAACTTTACAAGAATTATTCTATGGTAGGGTTCTGCCAGTTTTATAAGAATAGATTGGGTAAATACAGTTTGAAAAAAGCATTGTAGCCAATTGAAAAAGGCTTTCTGTATTTGGAAACAGATTTGACAACATGCTGAGTTTCAGCAGCCAAGTCAAGAGGTCACTCAGTACAAACAGGTGGGGTCCAGACATCACCATGGCAACTGACCTGGCTCTAGGGGAGGTGTCAAGACAATGTGTCTAGACGTCTAGACACAATGTTTAGATGCAGAATTTTCAGATTATTGGAACTATATCTTTCAACTGTTTGAAAAAAATTTGCTTTGCATTTTAAGCGAATTGGGTTTATCATCAGGTCACATGTGAACTGCTGTGCCCTCATTTTTGGTTGACCTTTGACCTTTCCTCGCTGCCCAGCGTCCATTTGTGCATCTGTTTCCACACATAAACCCGCATATCTCGGGAACCGTTTGACCGATCAGGCCCTTTGATAGCTTTACAACATACACTAAAAATGGTGGCGCCACCTGCAACCATTTTTGCACAGCGTCCATCTGTTCATCTGCCTTGGGATAAAATCACTCATATCTCAGCAGTGGTTTGACTTATACATCCTGGATAGCTTTCTCGATTTTATGACATGTGGCGCCACCTGCATTCATGTTTACTCTGCAGACATCCAAGCTCATATCTTGGGAACCGTTTGAACAATTGGGCCAAAATTTTGCATGTGTATAGATCTCGCATAGCTCTTCATCATAGGCAAAACTGGTGGTGCCAACTGCAACCATTTTTGCACAGCACCCATCTCTTCACCTCCCTTGGGATAATTTACTCATATCTCAGCAGTGGTTTGACTTATCAACCTGAAATTTTGCAGGTTTATACATCCTGGACAGCTTTCTCGATTTTATGACAGGTGGCGCCACCTACATTCACGTTTACTCTGCAGACATCCAAGCTCATATCTCGGGAACTGTTTGACCAATTGGGCCAAAATTTTGCATGAGTATAGATCTCACATAGCTTTTCATCATAGGCAAAACCGGTGGTGCAACCTGCAACCACTTATGCACAGCGTCCATCTGTTCATCTGCCTTGGGATAAAATCACTCATATCTCAGAAGTGGTTTGACTTATCCATCTGAAATTTTGCAGGTTTATACATCCTGGACAGCCTTCTCGATTTTATGACAGGTGGCGCCACCTACATTCACGTTTACTCTACAGACATCCAAGCTCATATCTCGGGAACTGTTTGACCAATTGGGCCAAAATTTTGCTTGTGTATAGATTTCACATAGCTCTTCATCATAAGCAAAATTGGTGGCACAACGTGCAACCACTTATGAACACCGTCTATCTGTTCATCTGCCTTGGGATAAAATCACTCATATCACAGCAGTCGTTTGACTTATCCGTCTGAATTTTGCAGGTTTATACATCCTGGACAGTTTTCTCGAATTGTGGCACCACCTACATTCACGTTTACGCTGCAGACATCAATGCTTATTTGCAACACACCTCACTCTATTCCCCTTGCCACTTAATCCATGTCTCCCTTCACTCGTCCCACTCTGATTTCTGCAGATATACATAGTCGCTTGTCGACTATCCATATTCTAGTTTTAAAATGTCCTAGTCTGAAACCTGCAGGTCCGAAATGTCAATTTTGCTGAAATCATAATGACTAAGGTAGATATGCAGGACTTAAAAAGATCAATATTAAATTTTAAAAATAAACCTCTATTCATACTTCAAAAATTTGCCAAGGTTCGCATTAGGCCTGTAGGCCTTGTTTATAATAATGAGTAGGAATATTTTAAAACTTTGTTCTGTCTTTTCACCCAGCTTATATGAGACTATAAAGTAGTGTTCATATTGATTCTTGTCAGAGCCATTAAACTGTCCTATTTGGTCACTTGATTTAATGTGTGTTGAAATGTCACATCATTCTAACTGATCATGCTAATTATGATAATCCCTCTTGTGACTGTCCTTTTGTTCACTGCAGCTGTTGCTGGCAGCAGACTGTGACGTGGATGCTGTAGATAACGTTGGACGGACTGCTCTGCATCACGCGGCTGCAGAAGAACATGACAGGACAGATGCCATGCGGGTGCTCATTGAAAACGGCTCCAACATCAATTACTTTGACAGAAAGTCTCGCCGCTCTGCTCTACATGTAAGGAAACATAGTTATCATACTGGGTTCAGTGGCTCAG
Organism: Sipunculus nudus; assembly: GCA_026874595.1. Taxonomy (NCBI): domain Eukaryota; kingdom Metazoa; phylum Annelida; class Sipuncula; order Golfingiida; family Sipunculidae; genus Sipunculus; species Sipunculus nudus. Next base: position 10,098,592 of record CM049314.1, on the reverse strand, counting down.
CGGTAGAGCACAGGACTTAAAGCCCAGAGATCTTGTGTTGAATCTCAGCCGAGGCGTTGAGGTTTTTCACGGTCGGCCACCACCCAGGGTGAGCGCTCTGAAGGCTTAATGGAAAGGCTCTGCCCCACAGCCATGTATCACTCACACACAAGTGCATCTTTGGGGGGTTCCTCAATGTTATGACCCAGCAATGGGAATGATTACACACCCAGGACCCGCAGGTGAGGTAGACACCAGGCCTGGATGACACCAGGATACAAAATAAAAAAAAAGATAGGAAGCGAGTGCTACTGCCCTGTCAAGTAGTCCCAAACCGAAATGGAAACTCTGCAGTTGTACATACTTGGGTTAAGAATTAGAAAAGTCAGCTTTAAAAAATGGAGGCGGTTACCTCCACCAAAAAAAAAAAAAAACAGTTATCATTCTTAATATAACTTTTTCCCATTTTGATAGCCTTTGAAAGAGGAGTGAAGAGAATGATCTCTTTTGTTATTCAAGGAACTGATTGTGGATCAGTAAATGGTTCACACAGATACTGAGTTTTCTCTACGCAGAAAAATCGCTCATAGGATTTCTCCCACAGTTAAAACAAACAACATAACCATTAAGTTTAATTTGCCAAAATTGCTGGAAGGTCTGTCCAAAGGGGGCAAGCTGACACGTCAGCTAAGTTGTAAAAAAAGAAAAAAAGCTGTGGAAGAGAGACTAAATTAAGATCCCTTATACTGTGGTTGGCTTCATATTTGCAAAGATAATATGTCGCAATTTTACCTTTTTAGCTCAGCTGACTTTCAGGCATGCTGGGCTATAGCGATGGGTCTTTGTCCGGCGTCCTTCCGTCTGTCCGGCTGGCCGGCCGGCCGTCCTTTAGCAGGGCACAAATCGTAACCATAGGGGCTAGGGCCATGAACCCTATGCAGTCTTAGAGGTTCTAAAAAGATCTCCTTGCAAACCTGAAATTAGGTCACTGCGACCTATATTCTCGAAGTTATGGGGTGTGTTTGCACCCCCCAGAAATAATTCTTTTAGCCAAAATTTTCATCCCAAACCTTCCATCTTTCACATACAGTTCACCTACCAACAGGGGAAGAACCATAATTATTTTGAGGTCACAAGGTCAAAGGTCAAGGTCACAGAACCAACTTCTTTGAAAAGCCTCAGGATGCATTTTAAGCCAAACCTTTCATCCCAATTCTTTGATCTTTCACATGTTGCTCACCTACTAAGTGGGAGAAGAATCCTATAGATGTTGAGGTCACACGGTCAAAGGTCAGGGTCACAGGATCCACTTTTTTTAAAAGGTTGTGGACACATTTCAAGCTAGACCTTTCATTCCAAACCTTTCAGCACTGTTTCGCTTCTCTGCCAACAGGGGAAAAGACCTGTTGATTTTGAGGTCAAAGGTCAAGCTCACAGCACCCTCTTCTTGCGTGGAGTCATTTTCAGCAAACTTTTCAATCTATACTTTTCATCTGTCATATATGGCTTACCTACCAATAGGAGAGGAAGCCTATTGATGTTGAGTTCAAAAGGTCAAAGGTGATGGTCACAATATTGTTCTAAATGCTTGTGAACATATTTCAAGTGAAACTGTTCAACCCAAACCTTCAGTCTTTCACATATGCCACATCTATGCATCATTGAATTTGATTCAAACTTCATATTTATAGGCCTTTTGCATGAAGAAATAACTAATTGATTTTGAGGTCAGCTGATCAGGAGGTTAAAGTTTGCAGGTCTAAGTTACTCACTCATTGGTTGCCAAGTAATTACACCCGGCCAGATTTAAGTGGTTAGTAGTTACCCATCATTTAGAAAGAATCCAGTTGATATGTGGGCAAAAGGCCAAGGTCATAGGTCAGGGATGTTCACAATACCTTATTTTGTAGACCATCTCTTTTTTCTTGTTTTCTTGTATATATAACCATATGGCACTCACAGCTGGTACATCTCACTATGTGCCCATAATTGTCAGTGACACTTGTGATATATGACTCCCTTTTGTATCAGCTCATGGAGTGATAAGGATATATCATTAGTGCATAACAAAAACACTGGTGCCTGAATGCTTTGGCCAGGCATTAAGACTATGAGAGTTAAGTCTTAAGTTAAGCTACTGATTTATAAAATGATGGGAACATTTTGCAGTTTACATCATGGAATCATAGCAATAAACTTAGTTTTCTAGATATCTGAATATTATTATACAAATCATCAGATATACCAGCAAGTGTTTGTTCTGATAATATGTGGGTCTGTACCTGGATTTAGGATGGCTTTATTTGATTACAAGACTCTTAGTGATGCTTTCTGCATTTCTTTTCTTTTAGGTTTTGCAGTTTACCTACCCTGCTGACCCCATTGAATAGCAAGCTGATAATTAAAACAAATTGGACTTTCACTTTTTACATTTGCATGTTCATAAATCTGATATGAGAGCTCTCCAACCTGATCATGCCTTTTGAATTGTTTTGGACATTCATAACTGTTACATTCTTTGAAGCAATTGCTACAAGTTTAGTGTCTTATTGGAGGATGTGTGACTTGTCAGAAAACCATTATGTCTGCCAGGTAGCCATTTTAGAAATCCTTTTGCCAGGACAGTTTCTGTGATTTTTTATGATGTTTGGTCCCTTTTAGAGGATGTTTGTTGTTCAATTTTTGACCTGTCAGAAATCCAATATGGCCACCAGGACGCCATCTTTAAATTCCTTTAGAACATATTATCTCAAGAACTATTAAAGTGAATGCAGTGGGATGTATATTAATGTAATCTTGCATTGGGTCAAAGATTTCTTAATAAATATGACCATCATTTATGAAAGCTCAGTACAGTTGGCTTGTATTGAATAAAAATTAATATGGAAGCACCCGTTTCACAATAATTCTTGCATGGATTTCCTTGATCTTTTGCTATATTTTGATCTTATATGTGGCCTGTGTGGTATTCCTTTTGAGACTGACAGGTATCGAGCAAGCTGTGGGATTAGTTCCTAATAGCTCAGCAACCATACATTTTGCCTCAGACCATCATTCACAATGTTTTAACCAGACATATATGATAAGAATTTATGGCAATGTAGAAAGTTTAAACAAAATTGGCATATAGGTTCTGCAACAATTTTACTAGAAGTTGTGAATTGCAGCCGATGATGTCACAGGTCATGCTTGGCAGCTGAGCGTCATGACCCATGGGTCACTTGTTTCTGTGTTTTGTGAGGATTCATTTCCATGATCTCATTCTATAGCAAACTACACCGAGTATATCCTTTATTGTATGAATGATTAATATGTTTACAAAAATTAGACAATTTGAGAAGGACCCAGTGAACATCAAATGAGTGGAAATTGTTGCTCATTATAGGTAGATAATGTAGATATTTCACATTACTCATGATATCAATATAATATTGACAATATTTGACTGGAAAGATATGTTTATATTAATATTATCATATAGCGCTTTGCTACACTACAACTAGTACAAGCAAATATATGGTACATTAGATGTGGATGAGGTTAAATTATATGTTAATTAGTGTTTACTTCTTTAATCAGAGCATCTTATTCACAAAGGTTATATTTTTTTTACAATAAAATGACGACCTTGTGAACAAAAACCCAGCCAAACTATGTATAAATGGCAGTTGGTTTCTGTGTATAAACAATCAGTGCATGTTTGTTTATGTTTGTGTGGATTTTTTAGTGTTTGAACTAGAGTTAATCCCTGCCCCGTAATAATTGCATGTTTGGTACAGAATATCTATAGATCAATAAAAAAGGCTTAAAAATTTATTGGAGCTCAGAAAATATATTTCAGTTGAGGATGACACTGAATAAATGACTTAAATATTAAAAGATGTATCTTCAAAGTTTGTGAGATGTTTCATATAGTTTTATAGTTACATGAAGTGTTTTGATAAAAAATTGTTCTCTTTTTGTCATAAAAATAGGTCTTTGCAGCAGTGTTTAGATAAACAGTCTCTAATATCCACACAAACAACTAATTTGTTACAGCTTTGTTGATTTAAGATTGATTATATTTCACATGTCAGTGGTATATGTATTTTGCTTGGCTCATTGGAACATCAAAAGCACTGGAATCATATCATGCCTTACTACTCAGAAGTGAACAGTGAAACAAATGTAAAACAAATGTTGATTTTGTTAGGGTTGGAGTTAGAAAGGGATTGGCAGTCCCACCCTTCTTAATGTGCTTTTCCAGACCCTAACTTAAAGCCAGCTTTTCATCTACCTTATCTGAACAATTTATGAGATTACTGGCTGATTCTGAATGCATATATATATATATATATATTTATTTATAGATGAACTGGGAAAACATTTACATTTACCTAAAGGCAATTTGTCTGAAAAATTATATTCACCAGCTCAAAAACAAAACAATATTTTTCCTTTTTTTACCAGTTCACAAAAAAAATTATGACATGTGGAGATATCTTCAGGGGACAATGAAAACTAACACACAGGCAATTAGACATGTGGGGACATATTCAGGGGAAAATAATAACTAAAATATATTGAGAAGGCAAAAGGGGACAACAAGAGGTGGAAGCTGTGGACATAAATTCCATGAATTTGCTTGTTACTGCTGAAAAAGGTTCTTTATATTGCCTCTGTAATTTATGTATGAATTTGATAATCTACCGGAGGGGGGGGGGGGGGGTGGGGGGGGGGCGGGGCCATGGTGTAATGGTTAAGGTGCCGGGCTCATGATCGAGAGGTCATGAGTTCGAATCCCAGTCAGACCCCACTGTGCCAAGACCCTTAGGCAAGGTCCCAACTGCAAGTGTGCCTCTGTCCACGCAGCAGTAGAAATGTGTACCAGTTAATACTTGGAAGGTAACCTGCGATGGACTAGCATCCCATCCAGGAGGAGTTTCACTCCTAAGTCGCTTCACGCTACCAGAACCGGGAAAAGCTCTGGCCTGATGAGCCATTAGGTTCGGGTGTAAAAGCCCAGCAGACTTTACCTTTTTACCTTGATAATATACAAGCTGTCAGTAAATTTATATGACAGGTTCAAAAGATTATTTGGTTCTTAGACATCAAATACTTGAATACACCCCTTTAATCATTAGATGAGTGACTTTTTTAGCTATACTAACACAGAATTCCTTCATGTTTCCTTTGTGCTTGGCATGTTGATAGAAGGTTTGCTGAACCATGAACACCGTTTATTGGAGAGCATGAATAAGGCATGAAACATTGTTACCAGCATGACACATGTATGAGGTGAGAACATTCAGAACTTCTATTCAGATTTACATATGTAATCTTTCACTGATGTTTTATAATTATCTACAAGTAAGGCTGATACAAATAAAAAGGTAAATTCTTATTATACTCCTACTGCAAAATCAAGCTAATGTGAGTAGTAAGTTGCTTTCCTTAAAAAAATTATAGTGGTTGGATCAAGCTTTTAAAGTTCAAACAATAGAGTGTTATTTGTGCGTGGTAAAAGTGTCGAAATTGACTCTGTCTGCTATGATAAATTAGTACAGTCAAGTGTTGATAAAGGTAATATGGTTAATTAAAAAAAAAATTAATCAGAAATCTAATGCAGAGAACCAAAACGGGGACTTCATCCAAAAAATAAAGGAATGTTTTCATTCATTAACTGTGTTTCTGACAGTTTGCATCCTAAATTACAGGTAATTATTGCCAACACAAAAACCAGTGGTCGACTGGATGGAGTTAAATTACTGCTACAGAGTGGCGCAAATCCAAACATGGTGGACTTCAACAAATTAACAGCAGTGATGCTGGTCATAAATCGCAGTCGACAGGAAGACCGACAGATCAGTGACCTTGACCTTGACATTGTTCATACTCTGATGGAGTGGGGTCACAACATTAACATCTGTACTCACGGCAGGAAGTGGTATGAGTACAGTGGTACAGCAGTCCTGGCCACGATCAAAATAGGCTGTGTACCGCTGCTGGAGGTGTTACTCAGTCACGGGGCAGACCCAGATCAAGGCGGTGAGTAGCTTTGGCTTCTTCACCTTAAAGCTACCTATTAACCTGTCTTACCTGTATAATTAATGTAATTTCTAGTTTACTCTGTGATGAAAATATTTGTTATCTTTCATTGTATGAAATTTGTTGTGGTCCACACTCCATAATTTGTATAGACTAATGAAATAGTCATGGAAATTGAAGATGAAAAGTACACAATTTCAATAGCTCTGGAGTGAAAGAAGATCATTGATCTTTGATGTGTATGTACAGTAAATGTGCTGTATATATTTATTCCATATTTAAATTACCTAGAGAGTGAACACTTGCATTTTGAAATCATTCACAAAATAACTAAGGACACAAACTAAAAGATAGACACGTAATAAGGATGATACAGACTCCACGATGGAAGAAATAATTTTAAGTGTTCACCACAAATTGTATTTCCCAAAGCATCTCTGAAAATTGAAAGTTCTCTTTGGCTTTTGAATGTCCATGATTTGGCAATATTTTATTATTAATGTTATTTTTTGTATAAAGAGCTTTATTTTCCTACTTTTGGGGTAAATGAAGATGAAATAATGTCCCCCAAATATTTGTCTTACAGGGGGAGTTATATTATGGTCTCTCCTTGAAGCAAAACTTGAATGGCTTTTCCCCAGGTGGAACATTAAAGTCTGGAGTTAGACTTGTAATAAGGATGCGACTTCTGTTAGGAATTTTAGTGTAATTAATCTGTATTGCAGATAACAAAGGAAGGATCCCGATATGTTACGCAATAAGTGAAGACAAGACAGAGATTATTCATACCCTGGTGGCAGCCAACTGCTCTCTCCTTCAAACGGTGGAACTAACCAACGATTCAGGGACCAGAAAGGTCACTCCATTTCACTACGCTCTGTATCTCAAAAAGATAGAAATCTGTGAGTGGTTGCTGGCTGCTGGCTATGATTTATCTGGTGAACATTATTTAATAACTAATCAGAATGTCCCAGAGGAGTTGGTGCTGAATTTAGAATTTTGGACTCATCTGTTAGGGTGGAAGCAGAACGCTCGCTCATTGAAGCTCCAGTGCTGTTGTTTACTTCGTAAACTCCTTGGAACACGCATACACAAACATGTCAAGTCTTTAGATATTGCACCAGGCATCCGGGACTTGATTCTGCTGAAAACACTGCCAGTGTAAATCCTACATAGGTTTTCAATTGCTGGAGTCAGCAGAGAAAAGCAGGAGAGATTCCCAGGAAGAAAAAATGGAAAAAATAATATCTCTAGACTTGTTTGTAGTTTTAACTTTTGACTATGTATGTTCCGGTGATGTGTTTGAAGGTTAAAACTTTGGCTTTTACATTGACTGAAGATTTTTCGCTGTCACCTATAGTAGTAAAATGATCAGAAATCACATGACCAATCATCATGTGACAAAACTGCACTGTGCATGAAATTCCTGTGTATGGAATTTGAAAGCATGTGGATCATGCACCATATTAAATGTCCTGCCAGTGAAAAAATAATAAGATATTATCTCCGCTCTCTCTCTCTCTCTTTCTCTCTCTCTCTCTCTCTCACTATATATATATATATACATATAATTATAATCTTTGTACATTATTCCTATCAGGTGTTTCATATAAATTATTTGATATATATGTAAAGTTGAAACAGGACTAATATGATCAGATTATGGAATTTTCTGGTGGATATCTTTCCTGTTTTTTATCTGTTGCTCATACTTCCCCATATTTAGACACTCCACTGCTGAAACCTTTTGTTCAGATATATGACTGTTTAAGTCACCCTTAAACCCTTAGGGGCCACCATTAGTATTCCTGTCCCTGCACAAATCCTCTCATACAACACTGTGCATGTACATGTGATGCTGTACCACACAGTTTGTTTAGTTATCTACAGCATTACAAGTAATAAGTAACACTTGTTTCAAAAAATTTACAAAAACAATCACAGATCATACACATATACTTTAGAATTTCACACAAATTTATTGGTATTGTGATCCAAATCATCAGGGTCTACACTGAATGAGTTACAGTATTGAATCACACAACTCCTTTTCAACAGTGAAGGACATTACAGAGCATAGCATAACATAACACATAGTATTACATAAAACATAGCCAGGGTATTACATAACACATAGCCAGGGTATTACATAACACTGAGCCAAGGAATTATGTAACACATAGCCAGGGTATTACATAACACAAAGCCAAGGAATTATGTAACACATAGCCAGGATATAACAAAACACATAGCTAGAGGTATTACATAACACATAGCCAGGGGTATTACATAAAACATAGCCAGGGGTATTTCATAACACATAGCCAAGGAATTATGTAACACATAGCAAGGGTATTACATAACACATAGCCAGAGGTATTACATAACACATAGCCAGGGATATTACATAACACATAGCCAGGGGTATTTCATAACACATAGCCAGGGTTATAACACAACACATAGCCAGGGGTATCACATAACACATAGCCAAGGGTATTTCATAACAAAGCCAAGGAATTATGTAACACATAACAAGGGTATTACATAACACAGCCAGAGGTATTACATAACACATAGCCAGGGGTATTACATAACACATAGCCAGGGGTATTTCATAACACATAACCAGGGGATTACATAACACATAGCCAGGGGATTACATAACACATAGCCAGGGGTATTACATAACACATAGCCAGGGGTATTACATAACACATAGCCAGGGGTATTACATAACACATAGCCAGGGGTATTACATAACACATAGCCAGGGATATTACATAACACATAGCCAGGGGTTTTACATAACACATAGCCAGGGGTATTACATAACACATAGCCAGGGGTACTGCATAACACATAGCCAGGGGTATTACATAACACATAGCCAGGGATATTACATAACACATAGCCAGGGGTATTACATAACACATAGCCAGGGGTATTTCATAACACATAGCCAGGGGTATTTCATAATACATAGCCAGGAGTATAACATAACACATAGCCAGGGGTATTAGAGGACACTTAGCCAAGGGTATAACATAACACATAGCCTATAATATGATTTGGCCTGCAGAGTTTCACAACATAGAAGTATAATATTATGATAGGGCAAACATATAAGATTAAACAACCTACTATCAAAATAAGATATGAAACTGTTGTACCATTTTGCTGTTGCCCTGTGGGTAAGTAATTGTCATCCTCAAATTCTCCAGGACTGGTAAGATTCATACACAATACATTAGTAACATGACACCAGACCAGTGGTGTCCATGAACTTTAACCACAACTTCACATGCACACAATTTACAATATAGTTTTCACTGATAACACCAGGTGGCAGCACCTACTGGTTACAAGTGGAACTTGTGTGGGATAGTGTTGCTTTGAAATGTTGATTAGCAGGGCCACAGTTCAGTCAATATACAATCAACAATTATGCAGCAGTGCTTTTTATTTTAAATGTCTATACTGACGTTACTTGCATTATATTCAGTTTACATCATGCACTGTGATAGAATAAACTTGACTTTTTTTTACTCCATTTCAACAACTCACTTTTGTGAAAACCTGTGGGAATTTATAAATGTTTTTGTAGCTGTGATAACTTGTAATTTATAAGAGATATTACTACAACTTGGAGGCAGGATTTTTTATGTTTTGTCTTGTGTTGATCATTTTATAATTGTCATACACATTATATGCAATGATGTATAAATATTTATTGCATGGATAATTTTAGCCCATTAAACATTTAAAAAATGATTTGCTTATAATGTATAATCCATTTAAACTTTTGCTTTGTTGCCTATGCATATTTTCTTTTTCCTGTGGGTCTGCACACAAATTGGAGGTGTGAGGGCATGGGGCAGATGCAGTGATCTGCTTATCTGTCTTTTCTTGTACCAGGTCATTATATTTGTGTGTGATCAGTTTTGTTATTATAGTGAAAATACTCTTTAAGTGAATTACTGTTGTTGCAAATCACCAGTGTGTTACATTTGAGAGTAATTTTAATGTGCCTTGTAGGATAATGGCTTGTATTATATTTGTAATATTTGAACTTGCTTTGTTTTACAATACATACTCATTACTGTGTATTTTTCATAGCAATGTTACTAATTACAGGTTTAATACCAAGAGTGTCCCACCATAGATTAATTTTTACCATCTTTTGTGATATCTGCTTAGGCACTTGTGTCTAGTTCTGTAGGTGACAAAGAGTCCACTACACCCTTTGTGATAGATATTTGTGATATTTTGTGAACATGCTTGACTTTTCAGAGAATTATGAATAGATGTTTGACATGTGAATACTGCGGTTGACTTTAATATTCGCGAGGCTGAAATTTTTTGATTTATTCACTTTGAACGTTTTGCGAGGGTTTCATTTTTATGATTGCACCAGAAGATATATATTCTAAACACAGCAGTATTTGTATTGATTTTAAATTTAGAATGAAACCTACAATATCTCACTCATTTATAGTTCAGTCATATGCTGATGATTTGTGTCACAGTTATATCCCTTGTGAATGCTGCGTGGTTTTACAATAATTAATGCTTTTATGCATGGGTCAGTTTCCATACCATGCACATATAAATTTGCTGATCAGGTTTTTTCGAGGGGTGTGATAACTAATCACCTGTTTGTGCAAAAGCAACATCCCCTTTTGTTCATCTTAGTTGATGAGACATCTTATTCCAGAGGGATTCATATTCCCCATTATTTCACATTCCCAAATATCGTGAAAATAAAACCCTCTCAAATAATAAGGCAACCCCAGTATTCTGCAACTTTATATCACTGCACGTGTGATCTGCTGTTAGTTAAACACACACCAAGTATACACATAATTGAATTCATCTATTTGAAGTTTCATATATTACAGACTGTTACATGTTGATACCTGTTCGTAAAATGAATTAAAGCTACTACAAACTTTGTTTTCTTATTTAATCTTTGTGGTAAAAAGCTAGTTATAGATTCATCAGGTCCCCTGCTACAGTAGCTGCATGTTCCTCGTCATATACCGATAGTGGGGGTGCTGGGCTCAGATCTGAAGGCCCACAGTTCAGTCTGAATTAAGGACTACTCCAGGTTATAACTTCGGATGATTTCCAGCCCTCTGGATAGAAAAACTGAAAACCAGACCTTGTACCTGTTGTTTAACAAGTCCTCATCAACAGGTGAGACTTATATCCCATGTTTGGTTGGGGAGTGACATAGGAGAGTTAGCGGGACTCATTCCCTGTCTCTGTAGAAGGCTGTCTGCACAGGAATGTTGATGAAAGTCAGAATGAAAGATCAGATGAAAGATATCCTCTGACACCTGATAGAAGACCCACAGACAGTCAACCACCTGTCACACGTGAATAATCAGATCTTGGCTCAGCCCTGCCTACATTTTGACTGGGGATGAATGAATGAAAATAAGAGAACATTGCAATGTGTTTGAGAACAACTGATATTCAGGAAGTTTTATATTCTAAAATTCCAATTTAAGCAGTTCACTCCCCATCTCTCCTGCAGTGGTTCTTGAGACAAATGGTATCAGATTTTGCATTATAAATGAACAGATATGAAATCGAAATTTGCAGTCAGCAAAATGCCAATTCTTGTAGAAACATCATTTTGAAAATAATTCCACTCCGTTTTAAAAGCGATCACTTAAGTGAGCTTAATTTCTGTTGCTCCAAGGAAGTCAAGTGCCGGTATTTGAAGGTGAAAGTGTTATATTTATTGACTTATCTGGAGGATTGTGGGGAGACCATTTTGGATCACAGAATCGGGTTAAAATGTCATTCATGTGATAAATGTCTGTTAAAATTTAGTAAGGGTTGATGAGGTGATTTATCAGGTAAAAGTAACAGATTTTAATATAAATGCAAATGTGAACTTTTTTAAAACCAGCAAAATTCAGTCCTGTCAATGCACCATTTTGAAATTTAGTATTCATTTAATTATCCTTGCTCCCAGGAATCCTTGTAAATGATTTGAAGGTCAGTGTTCTGATTTATTGGAAGAAAAGTCAAAAAGATTTTGGATAGCAGAAGAGTTCAACAGGGAATGTGAGGAGTATGTTTGTAGAATATGGTGAATAAAGAAGCAGGGGTTTTAGAAATAGTTGATAAAAGGTGGATCGAGAATGGGCTGACCAACATATGCAAACCATTTTAATAGTCCTGTTATGAAGTAGGAGATGGCATATTTGTTTATTAAGAAATATTTTTAGGAATGTTTCACATTTCCTGTTTCTTTAATACAAGTGTGGTTTCAGGCATGTCAAACTGAACAAGTAATGACTTCACATAATTGAAGACACAGACAACCAGTCATCCTGTCACAAACATAAAGGCTTCTCTCCCAATTTAATCAGAGATCACTACATCCAACCATTCATAGACATAGAAGTGTCTATGAACCATTAGAACCTATTTTAAGTCTGTGTAAACAGAAATCTATTAACCTTGTCTTGTGCCTCTCTCACCCTGTGTTAAAAGAGGCACAAAACCACCTTGTAACAGACCTGCCTCCTACAGAATGGGACCAAAACTCAATCTGTCCATGACCAATAAGCATTCAAGGATTCAGGATAATACATGAACAAACATCTGAGAAAATGACGATTGATATAACCATACAGTCTCAAAGTACAGTTAAATCTCTGTGTAACATTTATATAATATATAAAATATACATGGGGCTGATTTTTCACTGATAAAACTGTACATGATCAAAAAGCATATCAAGTTTCAGAAGGATACATTACCAATATCAGAAAAATTAATTTTGTAACAGTTATCTAGAAGTTAAAATATGCTTACAATACAGGTGGCACCACAAGTCTGGTTCAACTGATTAAACTATAAATGACCAATAAGCAACCTGTTTCAGAACAATACAAGAAGCTGCAGCAGTGAAACTGGGAATTGCTTAAATTTGCAAGCAGCAAATTATAGCAGTTGCCACAAACTTCAATAATAAAGATGTCCAAGATCAATAGGTTTGGCAGAGTTCATAGCAATCAATAAAATAATTATTGGGTTATTGGAGCTCTTGTACAAAATTTCACTCACAATCACTATAACTTTAAGTGGATGGGCTGAATCTGAACAAATTATCCATGATGGTTGCTTGAAGGTGTTCAGTATTTGCAACTGATAACCCTGAAAAATGCTTGTTTAACAACCAAGATCAATGAGGATAATCTGTCAGGGATCTTTTGCTCCATTGATCACAAGAGTGTTGGTCAACATGACCAAATTCAGTTACAAAGGAGATTTCTATATCCCCCCCCCCCCCCCAAGGGGGTTCTTGGATCAAACTGTTACAATTTGTCCCCCTTTAACAGCTGGATGACAGGGGAAAGGATGATTGCTGAAGTTCACAACTTCCAGTCCGCTGAACTGAAATTTTGCCCTAGCAGTGTGCACTTGATGACTACACAGATATACCCATGAAAACATGTTGACAACCAGAGAAGGTGGAGGAATGATAAGGTGTGACCCTACTCTAAATAGGGTTTGTCATTCAAAGCATAGTTTTCTTAAACATGTCAGCCTTCTGCTGCGGGCTTTATGAGTGATGATACAAAAACATACATGCTTAAAGATTACACTATAAGAGACAGGGGGACGAACAAACATTTCTGTGCGATGAAACAAATATTTGAGGAACATGCACATGGGGGGGGGGGGGGGGGTTTCAGATGACAAGACCTTTACTGCGAGAATGAAGAAACAAACTCACATACTTAGTAATAATGACTTTATTGCAGCAAAAAAATCCATGTCCAGCATAATTATAACGTACATGCATGTCCACTGCAAAAGTCTTATATTAAACATTTAAAAAGGTGCAACAGCCCCCTACAATGTATAGGGGTACTCCGGACATATGAATTTGTTCACATCTGCTATATATTATACTGTACATGTCTCACGGCTGATGGGTAGCAGCACTTCCTTATTTGGAAATCATTTGCATTTTTTCTTGCAGATTATCATATTATGTATAAAAGATAACAAAAATACACAGTAAACCCAGTCTTGGTTTAATTAGTACATCAGTATTGTGCAATAGTTTGTGGAGAAGCCGAGAGTCACAAGAACAGGCAGCAGGAATTGTGGGATACCTTCACTAGCGCTAGAAGTATTAAAATGGTTTCTCTACTACTATGCTGGCTATTTTCTGCCTTGCGATATTTTAAATGATCTACACTGGTAGATGCAGTTTCAGAGTTGCACCCATGCCACAAATATAAACATACATATATGACATTGTGTCACTTAAAAATAAGCGGTTTCACTGTGACAGAGCTATGACCATGTTCCTTGTGTGTGTAAATCATATAAATGCTGTAGGATATAAACTGAAAAAAACTGGGAAAATTTGCAACTAAGTAATAAGGTACGTGACCAAAACCTCATCTGGGTTAAAATCCCAGCTTCTTAATCTTAACGCTCCTTTCATTCATATGGTTACAAGTAAACAAGCACAGCTGAAAATGTAAACTGCACAAACGGTTAGAAAGGCTGCTGATAGATACTGAGAGAGTGCATAAACCAATGTGCTTTCAATCCAGAGACCAGAATTTAACGGTCTGCTGGGCATTTATTTCAAGCAAATTTTATTTAAAGTTTCACAATGCTTTAAACCCCAAAATCACTACAACTTGCAGGACTGGCACAAGTCCCATGCCTGTTGGGTGTATTATGGTATTATTATCACATTCATAAAGTGGCACTACAGTTAGCTGCTGAAGTCTCCAAATATGAAAGCTTGTGCCGTGTAAGCTATTATGAAGAGCAAACAATGTAAATAAAAAGAAAGGACTTTAATGAAACTCCTGCAGGCTAAGTGAGAGCTTGCAAGGTAAAATTTGTCTTGATGATATAAGAGGTGGGAGGTCATGTGGGGTACACATGACTTTTTCATGGTTCAAAGTTAATAATTCAAATGTCATACTTTCTTAAGAACAAAGTCATTCCAACTCCGCCAACAAAAGAGCATTCTGAATGAAACTGTCAACAACTGCATTTGATTCTTTAAAGGACCAATGATATTTTTCTCTCCCTTGAAATTACAGGAAACAATTTAAAATTATTTGACAGAATTATTTAGGAGAGTTTCTGGAAAACCACTTTCTTTACTCATTCCTGATCATGTTGTCTTGCTCTGTAACACTTGGCTGTACAGGTCTTGTTAACCAGCAAACAGGGCAACCCACAATCTTTTACACTGTGATTAAATACAAAGCCAGCCTTGGTATCCCACTTCATAAATCAATTATTATGACAGGCCTTCCTTCAAAAGAGCAGCCCATTTTGGGTCAGAACATGTTTAAAATATTTGGGACACAATATTATTTTCATCGTTTATTTATCCCACTTGTAGATGTCACCATTTCAGCAGCTATCCCACTATCCTGAACTTTCTCTCACAGTAATAAATATACTGCACAAACATCAAAATGTAATAAAACATCTCAGCAACTTTGGTGATAAAACAATCTTAATGATTACAAAACCCAAGTGAAAGAAAAATATTTTCCTATGAACATAAGAGACCAATTAACAAAGTGTCTTCTGTTTCAGTATAACATCACCTCAAGTTCTCTCTATAGAAGTGGGACCAGAGGCATTACAATTTCATCTTTTACACAGCACTGAGACAAGAGGAAAACTTCCCCACAGCTTGGTTTCGATACCTCCATCAGTTCGAAGTGACATGGCAAGTGGGAACTATGTCGTTTGCCGTAAGCAGGCAATGCACTGGTAAATGGCTTGAGCGTACCTAATTTTATACATGACAGGTTTGAATGCACGTGTAAACATATGCGTACATGTCGTAGTCTGCACCAACCTGTTAACTGCCATTTTTTAGATAAAAGTTAAAGCTGTTTCCTGCCTGCAGGGTTTTGCATCTCGTATAGTCATATACTGCCTCTCCTGTGGTTTGTTACGTGTCTTATGGCTGCTGCAATTGTAATTACATCTTTGTGTTGTAGTACCAATCATTTGGCTAATCTTACGTCTCTCCCTGCAGTGTATTTATTTATCATGTCTTGGTTTATGGTGGATTAACCGCTGGGTAACGAGCTCGCATAGCCTAATTCCACCATTTTTTAACCCTACATCTGTGGCCTGACCTGCTTTCTAGAAAATTTTGCGTAAAATGCACCGCTTGCTATGATGGGATTCCGGTAACCCCATCCCAAGTGCCGTTTGTGAATTTCTTCCATGACCGCTCCAACGGTGTCATGGGAAACAGTTCTGGACTCATCCAGAACAATTTCCGAATTCTTTTCATTTGCCCCACAGACCAAGACGAACTACCTTCAGTCACACAGGGGTGTGTGACACGTCAAAGGTCAAGGCCACTGTTCCGTGGAATGAGACTACCCTTGCTGACTGGGTATAGTACGCGGCTACTTACTGTACAGAACATAGACCAAACTGAATATGTACAAATCCTTGCCTAGCGCATGTAGGAGTGGGTTTGACAGTGTTGCTGTTAGTGTGTCTGTGAAGGGTAGGTATTAAAATTTAAATCCTTCTGTGGGTATCTGAGCATTTGGGTCAAATTGGAATCCTTGTGTTGTAGAGTCTGGGACCAAGTTCTCATCCTCCTCAATCTGGAACAGATCAAGACAAAGATCATTACCTCATAGACACAATACTAGTAAAACTAGATGTGGTCAGACGAAGGTACTCAGAAGGCCCCGCGTTTCTGCTAGTGCTGGACTAGTTTACATAAGGGTATTAAATTAAATTTGAAAAATATCATAAAACAAAAACAGGTTTATATCCAAATGCATAAGGGAAAATTTCCTACTGGATCAAATGATAAAAAAGAAGATATGTCTAAAATAATGTGTGCAATAAAAAATCACCGAATGTAGTCTGTTAGCCTTATTTGAATTCCGACAAGTCTGTAATTCAATAGGTCTGGAGCTTTTATAGGTACCAATCATTCCTGTGAATTAGGGAAAGCTGCAGTAGGGTGTTGTTGAGTTATTGCGGGCAAAAGAAAATCAGCGAATGGGCTGTGGGCCATATTGGAATTCCAACAGGTGAGTAATTCAATAGGTCTGGACCCCTTATAGGTACCAATCATTCCTGTGAATTAGGGAAAGCTGCAGTGGGGTGTTGTTGAGTTATCGTGTGCGAAAGAAAATCAGCGAATGGGCTGTGGGCCATATTGGAATTCCAACAGGTGAGATATTCAATAGGTCTGGACCCCTTATAGGTACAAATCATCCCAGTGAATCTGGGAAAGCTGCAGTAGGTTGATCTCAAGTTATCGCGCACGAAAGAAAATGAGCGATCGGGCTGTGGCGGCCATATTTGAATTCTGACAGGTCTGTTATTCAATAGGTCTGGAGCCCTCATAGGTACCAATCATCCCTGTGAATTTGGGAAAGCTGCAGTATGTTGTTGTTTAGTTATGGTGCATGAAAGAAAGTCACTGACGGATGGACGGAAGCGGGGCCCTAACAACAATTTTTTCTGCGATTATTCATTTTCTATCATGATCAATTAAGTGCATTTTTACATTACTGAACCAAAATGATTTTGTATGCACATGCAAGAACTTGTGTTTTCCAGAAAATATCTAACAACAATGACTAAATGTCAACAACCTGGCCTTTACCTTGAATTTTCAGTGTGATTTACAAGTTGACTGCATTTTCTTGGTCAATAATTTAGGTATAATTCTATACAGCTGATTCCACGGTAATACAGATGATACATAAAATAATCAGTTAATAAGAAATCATCAGTCATTTTTTCTTTCAAGCATCAAATATGAGTTTACAACCGTTTCCTTCGACCAGTAAAACCTCTTATCAAAGTTGAAGAGACCGACTGATATACTGACTAATACACTTTGACACTATTAAGGTTCATGGGTATAATAAATCAAATAAATCCAGATTCGGACAAAAGTGAATATTCTTGTAAGGTTTGTTCAGCATAACAATAATTTATTGTATATATTTATTATATTTAAGTTATCAAAATGGTGACTGGTCAAAATGAAGTCTGATAGATGAGGGAATGTTCCAAAAGGGATTATTCAGCAGGATATAACTGACTCTTTGGTTCACCATTTGACACACGTGCTGGAAGTATGGTTATTAAATATTTGACCAATTTTGATTATAATTTGACTGACATTTAGATACTTACATCTCCTGTAAAGAAATTGTCAATGATTTCATATGCCAGTTTGTAGATGTCTTCATTTTCATGGTGTTGAAGCATCTCAATCTTATCTAAACCTGTTCAGGGATGAAAACAATACATCAATTAAGTCTCATGATAACTGGTGCATTTAAAGTCTGATGTTGGTGAGATTTTTTTTTCACACTGAGAAAGGTCAAATTACTAATACTTTATTAGATTAAGAAAAACATACTGAAACATAAACTCAAATGAAATTTCTTTTCTTAATTTTCCAATTAATTCACTTTTGACCATAATAAGAAACAATTGCTTCTTATAGTAATAAAACACAATACAAATGTCCAAAATTTGAACAACTCTGGTGAAAATACATTTTCAGTCATATTTTATATCTAACAAATAAGTACTTTGTAATATGTTTAAAAGAAATTATTGTATACAAATTTAAATTCATAAACATTCAATTTTAGATGATCAATGCAATAATGCAGGACATCATCTTGTACTAGAACCATCACACAAAGTTATTTACTAATTTAAACCATTATCAGTCTAGGATTGGATACTGACCTCCACACTCTTCTATGGCAGTAGCGATGGGTTCATATTCGTCGGCCATCTTGAGAACATTGTTTAGCCCATCCAGTACGACCTGTACCACCTGGGGGTCCTTAACATTTAGTAGGTTACAGAACGGAGGTATCACGCCCTGATTCACGACGTATCCCACCTGCTCTTTATTACCACTTATCGTTAGGTTGCTGATTGCCCACGCAGCCTCTTTCTGAGTCTGGAAGTCACTCTGAAAAAGAATAGGCAATGTGAACAATTTCCATGTTAGAACTGTGCAAGGGAAATGTAAGTGCATAAACAAGGCCAACAGGCCTAATGCGAACCTGTGCATATGGATATACACCAGGTATAATGCTTCAATGCTGAACCACTACTTTTCATATATATGAACAATGCAAGTACTAAACATTTTGAACAAGTAACAATACACAAACATCACTGCTGAAATTCTGGCATGGGTGCACACAACACAAAAATTATTGTAGGTGGCACTACCAGTCTTGTATACGACAAAGCTATTTGACATGTATAAATATGCCCAATTTCAGGCTGATATATCAAATTCCTCCGTAAAATTAAGCAGGCACATACACTTTGCAAAAGTCATTGTAGATGGCGACACCTGTCTTGTGAACGAGAAAGCCATTAAAGACACATAGACAGGTCAGAATATCAGGCCAATACATCAAACTTACCTTGAGTCTGATGCATGGGGCTGACCAGGCTTAGGTGAGAAAGGCTGTTGCCCCGAGTGTACTGTGACAAATTACTGGCTCAGGCTACTGCACTGAGTGAACTCTTGACCTGCACCTGGCTAGACTGAGTGAACTTTTGACCTGTACCTGGCTGCACTGAGTGAACTCTTGACCTGTTGCATAATCTGACACAGTTGGCAGTCTGCCAAAGCTATAAATAAATCCAGGCTGACCTTTTGCCTATTGCCAAATCTGAAATAGTAGCCACACAATTGCATAAGCTCACAGATTGGCTCCATATGCAGCCCTGAGGGGCATGACACCCATGAGGTGATCACATGATACTCATGAGGTGATCACATGCTACCCATGAGATGATCACATGCTGCCCATGAGGTGATCACATGCCTTGTGCTTGGCTGCACTGATTGAACTGTTGACCTATATTTGGCTGCACTGAATGAACTCTTGATCTGTTGCCAAATCTGAAACAGTTGGCAGTTTCTCAACCTATTCAAGAAACATACACAATCTTGGCCTATTATATAACTCTGCTAACATTTATCCAACACAAACCATTTGAACAAACTTGAGAAGGCTCGCCTCTGGGATCATTTCTGTAAAATATTGAACAATTTGGCTGGACTGTTTACAAGAAGAAGACTTTTAAAGTTTTTTTCAGCTTTTTCCCTGTAAAATCTAAGTAAATGCAGATAGCAAAAATAAGCTGAATCCATCAATATTTGATATGTGACTGATAATTGAATAAAATTTGGGGATGGTAGCTCCTGCTATTCCTGAGAAATTATGAGTTAGTGTACAGACGATATGTAATATCATAATTCTACATTTTTTAAAAGCTTTTAAAAAACATTCTTGTCAATATTTTCCATAGATATTCTGAAATCTAAATGTCTAGAGGCATGATGTAATAGATGCTGATAAACTGGTGCTAGGCTAGATGTATCTGCTTCACACAGCTAACATATATGGTAAAATGACTCAATTCAATCTTTATAATTCAGCCAAAATTCATTTTTTGGAACCATAAAAGACAATTATTATTAGAATGATTCAGGGAATTATTCTTGCAAAATATTAAACAAACTGGCCTCAGTACCATCAGTCGAAAAACATTTTGTAGGTTTATAACTCATATGGGAAAATACGGCAAATGGCAAAGTTCAGCTTCCCATAACTCAGCCAAAAATCATTGAACCAAAACCATTTGAACAAACTTGAATTATCAACTTCTATGGATAATTACTGTGTGAGATTTAAGAATTTGGCCCAGTGGTTTTTGAGAAGAAGATTTTTGTAGCCACTTAGCTAACATGGGCTGTTATGGCATATGACTAAATTCAGCTTCCAGTAACTCAGCCAAAAGTCACTGAACTGAGACCATTTGAACAAACTTGAATTATCAACATCTAAGGATAATTAATGTGTGAGATTTCAGAATTTGGCCCAGTGGTTTTTGAGAAGATTTTTGTAGCCACTTAACTTACATGGGCTGTTATGGCATATGACTAAATTCAGCTTCCCATAACTCAGCCAAAAGTCACTGAACTGAGACCATTTGAACCAACTTGAAATATCAATATCTAAGGATAATTTATGTGTGAGATTTTAGAATTTGGCCCAGTGGTTTTTGAGAAGATTTTTGTAGCCACTTAGCTAAAATGGGCTTTTATGGCATATGACTAAATTCAGCTTCCCATAACTTAGCCAAAAGTCACTGAACTGAGACCATTTGAACAAACTTCAGAAAGCACTACCCTAGGATCATTTCTGTGTGATATTAAACAATTTGGCCATTTTGTTTCAGAGAAGAAGTTATTTGTAGCTGTCAGTATGATACAGGCATTGATGACCCCCGTACAAAAAAGGCCGATGCAGGTGGCGCCACCAATACCTCAATTTCAGATATGACTCATGTGACCAACATTGGCATAACATTTGGCGATGATAGCTCAAGCCATTTCTGAGATTTATTTTTAGTATGCTTTTTTGGACAGATGACTAAGTTCAACTTCCTGTAACTCGGCCAAAAATCACCAACCTTAAACCATTCGAACAAACTTGAGAGAGATTGTTCCAGGAATCATTTCTGTAAAATATTGGACAATTTGGCTGAACATATTCGGAGAAGAAGATTTTTTAAGCTTTTTCCATATTAAATCTAAGAAAATGCAGTTAGCCAAAAAATAAGCAAAATCCGATAGTTTTTTAGATGACTAATTTTATGCATAAAATTTCGTAATGCTAATTCGTGCCATTTTCAAGATAGTATGGGTTAACGTACAGACGACAGACGACGCCACACCATCGCATAAGCTCACAGGTTCGCTAAAAATTTAACTGACACATATAACTGACAAAGGTTACTCAAAGGGATGGCACAGTATATCAATATACACCATTATAGGATTATCAGTTGCCCTGACATGCATCAATGGGGTCAGTTGATATTAAACCTACACAAATTAAAAGGCTTATCAATGGCTCTGACAAGAAATGATATCAGACTTAAAAGCAACAGAATTCCATTCTTGTTGTGAACTGTCATAATCGATATGATTCCTGGTATATATCTTTATTAGCAGATGGTAGGCCTTTGACATAAGCAGAACTTACAGACTAAGTTCAAGCAAGCTTGTTTATTAGTACACTTGCGCTAAGCTTACCCTACTGAGATGGTGAATAATCATGGGGATCAGGTTGCTGTCAATGACCATCTGGACTTGCTGTTGGTTGCCAGCCGTTATGTTTGACAAGAACCACACTGCTTCCTGAAACAGATAATCAGATACACAATATTCAGCAATCCATATACCTTAAGTGACAATTTGAGATCTGCTAACATGCAGGTTTTCCAGCTAGATATACGAGGTAGAACTTGATAAATCTTCCTTTCCCCTAACAAACAACATTTTGAGATTCCCTGAAGGAAGTGTGCATACAGTTCCATGATTTCAAAAGGACCTTAAATTTTCGCCTCATCTGACCTATAAAATTTGACCTAGTCTGTTCAGAGCCCTGCTAACTCAACCTTAATGGTGTCCATCAAGGGAATGTACAGGCGTAGGAGTTTTGGCTTTATGGCACCACATTTATACCCAATCACACATTTACTGCAAAAAGAGATCAGTTTATTATCCAGTTCAAATACTTTGTACAAGATATTTTACACTTCATATTTATAAACTTTTGTAAAAATTATACTTCACATTTATTAATTATGTTATAAAACACACACACACATCTGCAGGTTGCCTCACTGACACAGGTTTGTTGCGTTTTCCATCACTGGTGACCAGAGGTCATGACCTCCGCCACCTCAGATGCACTCCGTGTATATCACAATAGTTTCAAACCCCATGACAGATGGCAGCACAGCAGCATTCAGCCATATTCACCATCCTACATGTCATCATATCAGACTATGTCCAACTGGAGGCGCTCACTTCAAATTTTAATGCTTCACCTCTGTACAACCTTCAGACATTACAATGGATCAAAATACTTTAGCATGCACAACCTGTACATTTACTTGAACATTAATATGTTGGCAAAAAAATGCAATCGCAATAAAAGATGTGTACAACAGCTGTATATTTCATCCTGCCATCTATTTTCTAAAACCTGTGTGACTCAAATTTAATATTTGGAGAAATATCACCCTGTTGAATAAAATGGGTATTTTCTCAACTGTGAGATTACATGTTCAAATATATAAATGGCTGTTTCAGTTATAAATGCTCTAATGAATTCATATTGCAAAATGATCAGTACTTTCTAGCTGTCTGTCCAGACCGTGTTCCCAGGAGAATGGGATGCCTTCAAATATGATCACAGTAATTAATGGTTATACAGTAATTTCTTATCAAGGCCATCTTGTGTTAAACATTGAAACAATTCTGTTTTAATTTTTTCTTTATTATATTCAAGAGGATGTATAATTTTGTTACTTGCCTTCTACATTGAACTGCCATAAATCATTTACGATTCATGCATCTTGCAAATAAGGATACGTAGATGTATTATCATGAAGTGGGAAAACCTTCCAAGGTAGTTTTCACTTAACAAACACAAGTAGCCAATGAGAAGTAATTATTACAATGCATGATTATAATCGAGACATTTCGAGTTCCTCAAAAGGATAGGGCTGTAATGATACAATTTCTTTTATAATATTATGGTACAATACAATACATGATAGTATGCATATAATGTATATTACGCTTAGGATTCAAAACTATGTGCATCCTTGGCCAATACTGAAATGTACAAAATAGTCGCAATTATATGTGCATTGTTTCACGTGATTTGTTCATTTTAAGTAAACACATAAGTTTCTCGACAATAGTACCCTGCATATGGACATTAACTATTTCCTGTTCACCTGTTTATAAATTCTTGTGGTTCTGTGTATGAATTGACAGTCCAAAACTGAATGACCAGAGGTCCAGTCTTAAGACTGAGTGAACAGGTTTAAGAAAGATGAAAGAGGAAACTTGGATAAAACACTGGTTGCGTGCTTGAAAAATCTTGATTTATGAATTTGCATGAAATGGCTACCAGGTGGCACCTGCATTATGTATAAGTTTATGACACTGATCGTGCTGTGATAAAGATTTTTTGCCACTTGTGTAAAGGAGGAAGCAAAGAGATTTAGAATGAAATATTTGTAGATATCATAATCTTTTAAGGAGAAAACACTTTATTTCATGAATATTCAACATGCTTGGTATGTAAAAAGGTCCTTTAGAAATGTATAGATATAGGGTCATCAGACGACGATGACAATGTTGAAAGGTATTGTGATGTATCAGTCCACTAGTGTATCATAACAGCTGTACCTCTGTGGGGAAATTCAAAGTATAGATTTATAAACACTCACCTTATTAATTTTTTCCTTGGGATGAGAAAGTAAAGCTGGGAAATGAGCAAGTGCATCACAATTGAGAACCACTTGCGTCTGTTCGTCTGTACCTGTGACGATGTTACCTACTGCTCGCAAGGCAGCTGTCTGTAAATAATCCAAGTATTACAGGTACACTATATATATATATATATGTATTTAGCTGAAACTGATCCAATTACTGTTATATGTATATATATATTTTTTCTAAGGATAGGTCCATGGCCTGTTGGTGGCACGGTCTATTGAATGAGCAGGAAAGTACCTATATGATAAGAATGATATGTTATTTTCAAGCCGCCTGGACTTCAGGTTTTATTTGTACGTATGCTCTCGATGCAGCGGAAATCTTGCACTTCTAAAGAAGCTACTTATTTTCCCACTGCCTGGTTTGACCATTTTTGATACACTTAGACACCAGGTGTTGGTCTCTGTCTGCTCAAAAACACTGTGCATATGATGTGACTGGCAGCCAACCAAATGCCAGTTAACAAACACTCAACAGGCATCACGGCTCCCCCAGAGCTGCGCTTTAAGCGCAGCTTGATGTAAGATTTATGGTTACTCTTAGTAATGAACAGTCTAATTTTAATTGCTCACTCCACATTCTCGCATCATGGATCGATTCTATTAAGACATTACGACTATGTTAACATAGCCATGTATTTGTTGTAAGCAAAACTGAAACCAGCCAGCGAGGTGTGCATGGAGCCAGTGTTGTTACATTTCGTTTGAATTACAGCTCACTGGCCGGGCATCCTATGTGCAAAAGGACCTGTGCAAACCACGTGTTAGGCCATTTTCTCTGAGTCCATGGCCTGTTCAAACAGTTGCCGGGGCAATGAGCTGTTACTCAAAATGAATGAACAAAATTTGCTCCTTGTATTCCTTGCTTGGCTTGTTAACTGTTTTGCTTGCAACACATCCTGATAATTATGTAGATTCCTTGTCGCATAGGTTTTGTGTCACATATTGGTCATTGTTTACTCGCAGTCAAGAGGACCAAAAATATTTATGGAATAAGTTTGCGGTCTATCTTATTCACAGTGGCTCTTCAACCCCTAAAAAGATTCTGCCAACAGCATTTGCATAAGCTATTTATTAATCATGTAACCATTTCAGCCAATCATAGAGGTCGTGTCTTCCTGCACCTAGTCTCATCTGATTGGACCAAAATACAGTGCTCAACTCTGGTGTGGAGATTCAGGATACAAGTTCAAAACAAACAGCACTTATGATACAGGTAGTAGGCCTATAGGTATAGCGCTGTGTAAAGAGCGTAATATGTATGGTGCTAGGAATAATCCGGAAGTCATAACCTGTTTTTAAGACAGAGCGAATCGCTGAGGTTCTGTAACAAGATTCCACCATTATGCCATTGAGGCACTGACGGGGTTCACACCAGGGACCTTTCGCTCTGAAGTCTAACACCTTAACCACTAGGCTACATCCTACTCCCACTATATCATTAAGGATACTGACCCATTGGAAAAACTGACATGTAACTGTTTGCAACCAGGACCATGCAGCATTACACAAAATACCTACGAGTCTTGGGAAAAAAATGCCAAATTATCTAATGATGACAGGTTATAGTAAAGGTATGTTACAACGTTATCCTTGAGTTTATCATTTTTTAACACCTGCAAAAGGTGTAGTCATATATCAGATTTGGCAAAATTACCATTATGAGTGTCTGGGCCAATTTGTCCAATCAATACTTTTACCTTCCACCTAAAAATGGTAGTTATTAAAGTATACAAACACTGCTGCCTGTAGACCAATTTATTATCAGTGAAACAACATTTGGTAATAGAACTTAAGAGAGGAAAAGTGCATGTTACATTAACATTTACGTATATAAAGAAAAAATATTAGTTTTTTATATATCCAGAAAAAAATTTTGTATGTCCAGCAGCCAATTTTTTTAAAAACAAACTTTATAATTCTTGTCAGCCAGCAATTACAGCCCGAGTGCTGTCTGTTATTTCTGTGCCTCATGTACACTCAAATATTTACATGTTGAAGGAGGTTGGCATTAACACATGGACAGACTTAAACCTAGATAGTCTACATTGATAAATATTTGTGAAAATTTTAAATGTGTTACCTGAACTTTGACCTCCTGGTGGCTAAGCAACGGGACAAGGAAAGGAACAACTCCAGATTCTATAACCATTTGGATCTGTTCATTGCCTCCATCAGTGAGATATGACAAGGCCCAAACAGTATCAACCAAGATCTGTAATAGAATGCCACATTCAGTATCAACCAAACCTGTAATACAAAACAACAAACAGTATCAACGAAAATCTGTACTACAACACATTCTAAACCAATGATGTCTATATGATTAAAAAGATTGACACAACTAGAAAATGAGAGCTAATTCAGCAATAATGTTCACTAAAATATAAATATACCCCCCCCCCCCCCCCAGCATTTTGTTGACCTTATTTATCATGTCACTGTGTTGCATCTAGTACAGACATAAGGTTAACATAATACGACTTAAACTGTAACAGGGTATAATTTGTTCCTTGGTTTATGGACGGATAAACAACTTTTACCGAAAAAACGTCAGTAAATTTTCTTCAGCAGAGTCCTCTCCTTTGTATTCATCACAACATGATTATTAGCTTTGTTACGGAGGTTGTTTCTCCCAGTTTCTATTGTTATATCAGCATGATTATGCAAAACCCACTGAACCCAGTTTAGTTTACATGAAAAGATTATGTCTTGAAAAGATTATGTCTTATCCAAAGAAAATTTTTCTGTTGACCAGTAATCCTTGGGATATTTTTTTCTTGATTTCAGGCACCATCCTTAAAGTAAAAGAAAATATATCTAGATTTTTCTAAAACAAGATATTTAATTGTACAAAAACTCTCCATCATAATATCACATGATATCATGTCTTGCAAATGAGACGAATGGAAAAAAATTTTTTAAATCAAGATAATTCATTTTATCAAAAGAAAATTAATTCTTATAAGAAAAAATAAGCAATAATTCCTTAGAAAATTTTTTGCTGTATGAAAGTTCTTCTAATGGCTATAGGGAGTGGGGAAAGAAATTTAATCTTTTCAAGAAAATTAATTTTGGTCGAGTTTATGCTTTGTGAGGAATGGGTAAGGTGCAGATCAGGATAACAGGAAAAATCCAGAGGAGAGACAAACCTTCCACTGAGTGACATATTAGTTTACATAACATACTTATACATTTTACAGGTATCAGTGAACTTACATTTGTGTCTGTATGATGTATTAAAACACAGAGAGCAGGCAGTAATTCTGAAATGGTGTCCATCGGCGGAGGTGGGTCTTTGTTTCGACACAGGTTTACGACCACCCATGTGACGTTACGAAGGAAGGATATGGGTATACTGGAGTTGACAAACGTTAACAGTGGCTTCACCACACCAAGGCTTATGACATAGTCCCGACACGCTGGCCCATCACCTGGAGAAAAAAAAAACAAAACACAACATGAGCATTCATGGATTAATTGTTAATTAAACATGCAGTCCACAGATCAACAAGCAAAGTGTTTACATGCATAAAAATTGATGACAATAATTTTAAACATCACCATGAAGGTTAGTGGGGAAGCATAATTATAATAAATAATAGTGATACCAGCTGGAACCTCAGAATGTTTTTATTTCCTACCTGTACATTGCACACAAATATGGATATGTATCTGTGATGTATCACACTTTTAGAACAGGGTCTCTCTGAAGGGAGCACTTTTTTCTAGAAGCAAGATACCTATTATTAGATGGGCTATATTAATTCTGTCACCATTATCCCTCAATATTTATCTTCTTAATACTTTTAACATGGCCCCAATTGTTTATTTTTACAGGATTATATGCACTATCAACTGTGGCACTGACTGCCATTTCATATACCTATGTTAAATCAATACAAAATGAAACATTGGACCATCCCTTGAGAGTAGTATAAAATAACAGCAGCTACAACTGTTTTTACCTTCATACTTAACAAGAAAGACACTGCAATTAATTAAATTACACATTATCATGATAAAGACTTACCAATTATGTTTCCTAATGCCCATACTGCTTGTTCACAGACATTTTGGTGTGAAGACTCTAAAAGCTTTAGAAACAGTGGAACAGCACCTGCAGAGACAAAATAGAAAATTAAAAATAATGAAATTCTTGCGAAATAAATGATACTCATGATAACCTGACAGGAATTCACTTTCATAGTGAAAGACAATATGGAAACACAGTAGTTATATTTTAGCTTATGTGTTACTTCAGTTAAGAGAACAGCTTTTCAAGCAAAGGACCCTGCCCTTGACCAACACACATACATGGTACAGCATAAACTGTGATACAGTCAAGTACCACACTTGAATACAAACAAACTACAGGATGAGAACACTGTACACTGTCATTTTTCAATGGCGGCAGATGATATCATTAAGACCTCTTGGATATATAAATTAATTTACAATTAAGAATCTTTAAGGTACTGCTGAAATTCATATGAACAAAACCACGGAATCACTCACCAGCATTGACTACAGCCTGTGTTTGACTGGAGGTGCCAGAGGCAATATTTGTCAAGGCCCACGCAGCCTCAAACTGTAAAGAGGGGCTGCAAACAAATTAAACATTGGTCAGAATACAGGAAAAATGAATCAAACACTTGGATGCATAAACGAAGATAGCAAAATGCTTTGGTCATTAGGGTTAGTTACAATACATAAGATCTTTATATATAATGTGTATATTTTGATTATTTGCTTGCCCTAAAATAATACATATAAAAAGAACAAGCAAATTCTTGTAATTTATGTCCTCCGCTTTTGCCTCTTGTTGTCCTTGATGCTTGCCCTATCAATATGTTTTAGTTTTTATTTTCTCCACACGTCACAGTGGATGTGTTTTAATTTTATTTGTCCCTGAAATTTGTCCACATCATTATTTTTATTTGTTAATTTGGTACAACATGTAATTTTTTGTTTTTGAGCTGGTGAGAATAAATTTTCAGACAGTCACTCCAAAACCAATCCCTACCAAGGTATGCATGAGAGCAATCACTGACCATAGTTTGAATGAAATCAGATAATATTTAGGAGAGTTATCGCATGGAAACAAAAACCCGAGGGACAGACAGACAAACCCAAATCAATGTCCCCCGTTCTGAGGAAGCAGGGGACAAGTGAACATAACAAGGACATCTGTTGATACTGATCTGATTGACTTTGTACCATCCTGTACCTAACAGTAACACTTAGCTAATTACTGTAACTGTTGCCCATTATCGAACTCGGGCGAGATAATCTGTTGGTAAGTAGTTATGGTGAGTTAGGTGAAAATCCATGAGAGCTGTGGTAAGTTATCGCAGGACACTTAAACTTAAAGGTCGGACAGTGAGTATACCATAATACTCCCATTATATGACGGGCGTATAACAAGTGACCCATGGGTCATGACGCTCAGCTGCCAAGCATGACCTGCGACATCATGGGCTGCAATTCACAACTTCTAGTAAAATTGTTGCAGAACCTATATGCCAATTCTGTTTAAACTTTCTACATTGCCATAAATTCTTATCATATATGTCTGGTTAAAACATAGTGAATGATGGTCTGAGGCAAAATGTACGGTTGTTAAGCTATCAGGAACTAATCCCACAGCTTGCTCCATACCTGTCCGTCTCAAAAGGAATACCACACAGGACACATATAAGATCAAAATATAGCAAAAGATCAAGGAAATCTATGCAAGAATTATTGTGAAACGGGTGCTTCCATATTAATTTTTATTCAATACAAGCCAACTGTACTGAGCTTTCATAAATGATGGTCTTATTTATTAAGAAATCTTTGACCCAATGCAAGATTACATTAATATACATCCCACTGCATTCACTTTAATAGTTCTTGAGATAATATGTTCTAAAGGAATTTAAAGATGGCGTCCTGGTGGCCATATTGGATTTCTGACAGGTCGGAAATTGAACAACAAACATCCTCTAAAAGGGACCAAACATCATAAAAAAATCACAGAAACTGTCCTGGCAAAAGGATATCTAAAATGGCTACCTGGCAGACATAATGATTTTCTGACAAGTCACACATCCTCCTATAAGACACTAAACTTGTAGCAATTGCTTCAAAGAATGTAACAGTTATGAATGTCCAAAACAATTCAAAAGGCATGATCAGGTTGGAAAGCTCTCATATAAGATTTATGAACATGCAAATGTAAAAAGTGCAAGTCCAATTTGTTTTAATTATCAGCTTGCTATTCAATGGGGTCAGCAGGGTAGGTAAACTGCAAAACCTAAAAGAAAAGAAATGCAGAAAGCATCACTAAGAGTCTTGTAATCAAATAAAGCCACCCTAAATCCAGGTACAGACCCACATATTATCAGAACAAACACTTGCTGGTATATCTGATGATTTGTATAATAATATTCAGATATCTAGAAAACTAAGTTTATTGCTATGATTCCATGATATAAACTGCAAAATGTTCCCATCATTTTATAAATCAGTAGCTAAACTTAACACTTAACTCTCATAGTCTTAAGGCCTGGCCAAAGCATTCCGGCAACAGTGTTTTTGTTATGCACTTATGATATATCCTTATCACTCCATGAGCTGATACAAAAGGGAGTCATATATCACAAGTGTCACTGACAATTATGGGCACATAGTGAGATGTACCAGATGTGAGTGCCATATGATTATATATACAAGAAAACAAGAAAAATAGAGATGGTCTACAAAATAAGTTATTGTGAACATCCCTGACCTATGACCTTGGCCTTTTGCCCACATTTCAACTGGATTCTTTCTAAATGATGGGTAACTACTAACCACTTACATCTGGCCGGGTGTAATTACTTGGCAACCAATGAGTGAATAACTTAGACCTGCAACCTTTAACCTCCTGACCAGCTGACCTAAAAATCAATTAGTTATTTCATCATGCAAAAAGACCCATAAATATGAAGTTTGAATCAAATTCAGTGATGCATAGATGTGGCATATGTGAAAGACTGAAAGTTTGGGTTGAACAGTTTCACTTGAAATATGTTCACAAGCATTTTGAACAATATTGTGACCTTGACCTTTGACCTTTTGAACTCAACATTAATAGGCTTCTTCTCCTATTGGTAGGTAAGCCATATATGACAGATGGAAAGTAAAGATTGAAAAGTTTGCTGAAAATGACTCCACGCAAGAAGAGGTTGCTGTGAACTTGACCTTTGACCTCAAAATCAACAGGTCTTTTCCCCTGTTGGCAGAGAAGCGATATCAGTGCTGAAAGGTTTGGAATGAAAGGTCTAGCTTGAAATGTGTCCACAACCTTTTCAAAGAAGCGGATCCTGTGACCCTGACCTTTGACCTTGTGACCTCAACATCTATAGGATTCTTCTCCCACTTAGTAGGTGAGCTATATGTGAAAGATCAAAGAATTGGGATGAAAGGTTTGGCTTAAAATGCATCCTGAGGCTTTTCAAAGAAGTTGGTTCTGTGACCTTGACCTTTGACCTTGTGACCTCAAATAATTATGGTTCTTCCCCTGTTGGTAGGTGAGCTGTATGTGAAAGATGGAAGGTTTGGGATGAAAATTTTGGCTAAAAGAATCATTTCTGGGGGGGTGCAAACACACCCCATAACTTCGAGAATATAGGTCGCAGTGACCTAATTTCAGGTTTGCAAGGAGATCTTAGAACCTCTAAGATTGCATAGGGTTCATGGCCCTAGCCCCTATGGTTACGATTTGTGCCCTGCTAAAGGACGGCCGGCCGGACAGACAGAAGGACGCCGGACAAAGACCCATCGCTATAGCCCAGCATGACTGAAAGTCAGCTGAGCTAAAAAAAAAAAACAACTGAAGGAATACTCACTTATCATCACACTGGAGACAATGCACAAGTATGGGAAGTATTCCTGAGGCAATCAAATCGTCTATTGGTGGATTCTTGTCACTCGACAACAGTTTCCTGAAAACAAAATCAGATTCATAAAGATCATGGGATCAAAGCTGAAAAGGGGAACCTAGTCTTTCAAGTACACAATTCAAATTTGTCAAGTTTATGAACTGTACATGCTCAGTGGACGGTTGTTACTTATACTTAATTTTGAAGTGATCAGATTTTGTAGTATATATATATATATATATATATATATATATATATATATATATATATATATATATATATATAAATTTATATATATATATCAGGGGGTGCAGCAATGCATTGCCTTAATTAAATTGTAATAAATTCATAACTCCTGAATCCTTTTGTTTTGATTAAAATTTTTTTTCGCATGTACCCTCCCAAAACCCTTAGTAAGCTGACATTTTGACAGAGCACACTGCACTAACAAGATATACATTGTGCATATGCTTAAGATCTAGTTTCAACACTTCCAGGTAAACTACTCTGCTCAGAAACATAAATGACAGCAATAACTAGAGGGCAAGCAACACTATTTCATATTTGCTAAAAATCAACTACCATCCATTGTGGTAAAGTTTTTTTTTATTATTTAAAAAAAGTGCTAGTAATAACTGAAATGAGAAATGAATCAAAGAAATCACAAGCCAGCCAAAGGTAAATGACGGGAAAAAAGAGTTGGTGCTCATGAAAATAGGAGTACACGTCTTTGAAATAAAGAGTAAAAAAGAGGAATTTTTCATCACAGACTGAATAAAGAAGTGCTTGGCATGGCATAATTGTGTATATAAATATCGACACATATCATTCCCATAATCAGAAAATACATGACACATACCCCAATGAATGAAGATAAGGGCATTTTCCACATGTTTTTACACATGCTGGACATTTGCACACAAAAATGCGAACTTTCCAATTCTTGTTTCAAGTAGACTGTAAAAGTAGGAGAAAAATTGTAATTTAATAATAATTGTAATTCTCCATAAAAAAAAAGAGGGAAAGAAAGAGTGCTGCTGAAAAAAAGTGAAAAAAAGTGTAACAAACATTATTTTCAGGTAATCCTAAAAATAGTGCCTCTCTTTTAAGAAAGAGTGATCTGGCAGGACTGGAAGAGAACTGATTAACTGAATCAATTCAAAGGCCCTCAGAATTCACAGGCCTAGTATAAATACATACACATCTTGTTGCTTCAATTCCATGTTTTCAAGGAAAAGCCTCCTCGAAACTGTAACTTTTGTGAGGATACAGAGGGTGAGAAAACTAGATTAATACAGCAGTTTCTTCAGGTAGTATCTGAGAGCTGACACCTGCCCTGATCTTTCATGTCCATAAATGACTGAAAAAGATCCACACTGGACTGACCTGGCTGCTTGTACTGCATTGAGCTGTACTTGAGGATGCTCGCTGGCTGCATTTTGGACAATTGTTTCCAGTGACTGCTGCACTGGTTTCTCGTTTTCTTCAGAGTCTGTGCTGTCAGCTTGTGGGACATTCCTTCTCTTCAGTATGTGTTCATCTCGGTTTTTCTTAAAAACAACAAAAAAGCATTTTTTCATTTCATGAACTGACATTCAGCGATGAAAATGCACTGACCAACTGTTTGCTGATCTGTTAGAACATCTGCAGAATTCTAAGAATCAATCAATGAAAAATATTTTTTCTTGTAAGATGTAAATATCTTTGACAAAAGGTAGCACATCTTACAGTAGGGATTGACTACTGGTCAATATCCTTTGATAATCCTCAGCACTAGCTGTTCACAAATTCACAAAACTTGCAAAAAATCATAGTGCCCTTGTATCAAAGGCTTTTGTAGTTCTGAGTTTTCTTCAACTGATTTAGATTAAACTTGCTTCACTTATTCCCTATTCCATCATGTACAAATCACAAATGAGATCTGAGATAATCTCACTGAAAGCTATGCCGTGATGTTTCCCCTAAAAAGCATGAGGCTCACCTTTCTCAATTCAACTGTGACCTCTGTTCTCCTCCTCCTCATTTCCTGTAACATAAAATACATTTTTACTGACAAAAAGATCACATTAACAGTGAAAAATATTGCATTTCTACTATTATTGAATATTTATTTACACAACAAATGTGTATCAAGTGTAAAAATAACAAGGCTCTAGAGGCACAAAAAGTCCCCCGTCACATGTGTATCTAATAAAGTGTAGCATCTGTGATGCTCTAAAATTGCTGAACCTTTGCAAAAAAAACTTTTAACTTCAAAATAGATGCAACTTTCAAACAATATTTTAAAAAGAAAATGTGCTGGAAATGTTTCAATTATCAAGTTTGCCCTGTTTTATTTGTGTGTGATCAGGGGTGTAATTTGTAATCTTTAACAGTCATGATTGTGGAAAAGAAATAGCTCCTGCTATTGTTAGGATATTTGGTACCATTTTGGAACCCACCAAGTTGTTAAACAGAGGTGGCGCCACTTGGAGGTTGTAATGACATGTCAGTCATGTGATCAAAATGTCTGGAAAAACTGGTAACGACTGGCTGAGCAGTTCATGTGATAAATGGTAAAAAGTTTGCACCACACACATATGCAAACGTGAGAACATAAATTTTGTTATTAGCAAAAATTCCATGATCTGTGGAAACATGTGCTTGAAAAATTCAATAATGTACTGATTTGATTCCCAAAGTTCCAAGGAGTGCTTGCATATAATGATATGAAGGCAAAAGTGCTCTTATTTGTGGACTTTTCTGGAGGAAAGTGGAAAAGATAATGTTGGTTCGCAGAAAGTAATTCAGAGATGGCACCACCTCAAGGTCAAAATCGCATAAGAGTCATGTGATGTGCACGTCTATAAAATTTGGTGAAGAAATCATCAGGTGTATTAGAAATATTTGTTATAAGACCAGAGTGAGACAAGTCCTTCCTCCTACAGCGAAAAACATGTATACCAGAAGGCTTTTAAAAAAACATCAGATGGGAAGAGCCAATGATTCTATTTTGTAAAAATAAGGCTCTTCTGTCTCAGTCATTACTAAATTCCATTCCTGTTACATTCTATATTACTCGATACTGGCAGCAAGTTCCATTATTTTTGCTCACTAGACTGATTATTTTACAGTTTTGTTTTTTTTAATTTAAAAATGTTCCTTAAAATTTTCAATTTTACACAAGGTTTCACTGTAGATTAATTTTATACAAAAACTAGGCTGTTAAGTAAGCCAGCATCTACTATACATTGTAAAAACATTATGAATACATTGCAATCAGATAAAGTTTGCTGCCAGTTCTGTCATATTAAATAAACTTTTATTTATCAGATATCAAAGGAACACACGACCAAATTTCCTGTCCCAATAAAATTAAAAAAGTTATTATTAGCTAAAAATATCAATGATAGATAGTGGCATACTTGGTCTTGAAAATAACATTAAATTTGGGTATTTTATTCACGAAGAATGTTTCAAATGCTGAGCACACAAAACACTCATTTTACTGACTTCTTTTGATTATAAATACAAAACTGCATAGATATATTCAACCAAAGACAGTTTGTCAAATGATGCCATTTTTTGCTTAATATTTGAAGTTAAGCGAGTCTTTTGTGTGTTTCTTTACAGGTACACGAAAGACTGGTGTACTTTGAATACTTTGACTGGGAGTGGGAAACGCTCTAATTCGACACGGCCAAGATTGATACATTTTGTTTATACCCATCAACATTGAAGAGTGACGCGCTGGTGTGCGGTAAATGTAACACTTTTTATCACTGGTTACGTGCCAATGTTTGCGAATATAGATGGGGAATAGGATCATATATAGGCTGCGTTTTTTGACTTACTGAAAATTTCATGTGTCAATATGGACTAAATATATGGCAGGGCCAAAAAAAGGGCCTGCCTCAATTGTCCCATCCCCGCGTTCTCCTCGTCTTGTGATTTTATTACGAAGAGAAGTAAGAAAACAGATTCCTGTTACTTGGAATGATACCTGGAGTAACATTTATAAAAATTATAAACATATGCCTCGACCGTACTAAAAATAAAACATATTTATTATGAGAGGTCCATCGAGCACATGGTTGAAAGTTAACAAACGTGTCAAGAATGTCCAACCTCCACGTGTGTTTACATGGCCTCGTTTTCAGTCCAGCAATAACTTTCGTTGATTGGCTAATAGACCTGTTGATAACGCACTCGCCGTCATGTCAATTACTGGACAAGAACTGAGTATTTGCTGATATGCTTTATGATCAAGGGGCTCACAGGAAGTAATAGAATGTAATATGTATTACTCTATTACTTTGCCTTCTGTTTCTATTACTATTACAGCTCAAATTTTTAAGTCTATTACTATTACTATTACATAGAAAAAGCTGTAATAGTCTATCCTCAGACCTGATTATATGAACAGCTTGTGGAAACACTACCCACTTAATAGTTCTGCTGAGTAAGTTTGTCCCAGGTTACATCTGCTCATGCACCAGGCTAATTGGCCGTGGTAACTGAGAAGGTCAGGTTGGTATTAGTGGTGGGATTCGGGTCCTCTTTCATAATCGATCATCGGTTTAAGCAAACCGATCGATGATCGATTAGTAATCGGTTCAGGCAAATAAAAAGAAATATGCAATTATCTGTGAAACTGTACTTTCTTAACCCTGCCCGCATGTCTTAGTAATTCTACCTCAAGAAAAGAAGTTTTGCCTTTTTTATATTTTCCTATTATCAGTAAGATATGCTTTTCAAAGTATCATTTTAATTATTTATAATTAACAAGAATTAAACCACTATCCAGGACATCTACTTACTGCATAGACCTAGAGAATTTATGGAGCATTTAAACGCCACACCGCCCATACTGTGCAATGTTCATCTGTTACAAAACTCCACGCTAATTCTGCAGCTCCCTGCCAGTTCACAGAGGTTTATTAAGTCCTCTGTTCTCGCATCTACCATGTTATACTCAGTTACATACAGAAGTTAATATGGGAACAAAGACTAATTATTTGAAGCGCGGAATGTTGTAAAAAATGGAAGAATAATTTTAGCCTATAAGATAATAGGCATTCTGGGAAAAAAAGTCATGTTTATGATGTAATCAATAGTTGTCTTTGTTAATCGAGCGCTTGAAAGTGGCAGGAAACTGACTGACTTTCAATAAAACTCGATCGGCCCACCACTAGTTGGTAATGAGTAAATCTGGAATTGAGTTGTCACAGCTGAACTATACACAACCCTCAGGTGGACCTGCTGATCTGCTGTGAGTTTTACACACCTGACAGACTAGTACAGAGACTCTTAAGCCACTATATAATAAGTGACAGAATTGGCAGATTCAGAATAGTCATTCAGAATAGGCATCAAAGCACCATTTCTTGTGTACTGATATACGACCGTGTATTAGTGTATATAAATACTGAAAGGCCATCAAGATTGTCACCCTGGATTACCTAGAATAACAAAAAAAACTTTCAGCAATTGGAGCATCAACCCACTTTTTTGTGTACCAGTACTGATAATTGACTGTGTAACAGTGTGTATAATATAGGTAATTGTTTTATCAACAAATATTCAGAAAAACTGCTTTTTTAATTGAAAGTACTTGTACTTGTACTCAAGTACAGACCCCTGTACTTGTACTCAAGTACATTGAAAAATTGTGTACTTGTACTTGAAAAATTCTCAAGTACTTGTAGTACTCAAGTACTGACCCCCTGTACTTGACCAAAGCCTGATCAGGTGAACAACAAAAAACATATTAACACTTTTTTATAAATTCATATGTCATAACCTGAAATATGCAGATTCTAAATCTTTCATGAACACTTTCAGACACCTTTGTAAGGCCGGGTTTACGTAAACTGTTTATACTGTGATACAATATTGAAAAAAATTGCATAAGAATGAACAATGAGCCCTGAATATAGATGTTAACAAGCATATTATGATTAAGAACAACAATTTGAAGCTTCTTGAAACATCCATTGTTGTGAGCATGTCCTATAGGCTATGCCTTCGGTCTCACATTTCATCCAGTCACACATCACATTCATTCATTAGAGGGCAGGCCTGCGGACATCAGGGACTTTTGGAATTACACTCCTTAAGAAGACACGCTACTCATATAATAAATCTACACCGTGTAGTTTCGGGAAAAATGCACTTGTTAGCGGGTGTTAAAAAGAATTGAAAGAATTCTTCAAGCTTTCGCAAAGCATGATGTATCATCTATCAATGGCGCATGAACCACCGGGGTGAGAAACAAGGGGAATTCTGAGCGACTGGGTCTCATTGACAGGTTCTTTAACTTGCCTCTGCATCCTTCCCTTTGTTTTTAAACAGCTGCTGCCGCGTTTTATAGGAATCGTCCGTGGCCATTGCGTCCGGGAACACAATCTTGTTCGATGGCAATTTTACTGCGAGATCCTTTCAAAATGCCGGCCACCTCATGAAAAGGAAGAGTAGAGCTTATGAAACAAGGCCTCTCATTGGTCGACTGTTTTCCCTCTGTGTCCCTTTTCTGACTCGTGTAATTTTCATATATGCAACTGTAAAATGATGAAAAATGAAAATTTAAACCTTTTAATATAATTAAAATGTATGCGTTATTAGTGAAATTATTATGGTTGCAGGTCTCACATTTTGTTGTTTATTACATAAAAATTAACAAAGTACTTTCTTGTCATGCAGTAAACTAGCCTAGCCAATCATATAACAGCTTAATACAGTTCGAGATGACTTGAGGTGAGATGAGGTCATCCCGTTTCAATGACTTCACTATAGGGTGGGGTTCAATAATTTATAAATATTTTTGAAAGCACAATTTTAAAAGAAATTTTCTTAAAATTTTCCATATTAAGAAACTTTTATCTACGAAACTATTTGAACGCAGAAAATCTCATAAGCGTCCTTGACCTTGTAGACTAAATATTTAATGTCATGCAGATATTACGGATACTACAAAATGCTGCAAGTAACTTGTGTCCGACATAAAAAGACGAGGGATTCGTTTTTATTTTTATATTGTAAATGTTAAACTGGGAAAGTAAAATTCATGGATGCTTTTAAATGTTAGTAAAAATTGGAAAAAATGTCGCTCACCTGTGTGATGTGTTATCCAGTCTTCCTCCAGTATTTGGTGTATCTCGTTGACGACCACCTGCAGGGATCAGGCCACTGATAGTGACGCTAGCTGTCAGCTGTCACCAGCACAGAGCTGTCATACTCCCATATTAGCCATGGCAGATATACCGTTGAATACCGTCTCGGTTGTGTCAATGCTGGCGACAGCTCTCATGGGTGGTGTTAGCTACATTTTGACACAGTTTGTTGGCAAACGAGTGTCAAAAATTGACCGCTGGGTCTTGATGTGGTTGTGGTGGGACGCGATGATCCACTTTTTTGTGGTTGGTCTATTGGGTTATTTATAAGATAAGTTTTATTTAAAGTCGGTTTTCTGTGATCAACAAATACAACATAGAATCACAGAGCTTTAGTCACCGACTACATACATAAGACATGTTATGATAACCAAAACATTAAAAATATGAGTCAATGTTTCAATAAAGTGTTGTCATCAGCATAGTTGCCTATTCCACATCTGCTGAAGACATAACTAAAATCATTCATAAAGAAGTTGAAGAGTGTCGGGCCAATAATCGAGCTCTGTGGAGTACCTTTAACCATATTGCTCTACTCGCTTCGACTACCCTGATGTTTTACTCTCTGTTTCCTATTTCTTTTATAATTTGTCATAAGCAGAAGAGCTTTATCTGACATACCATATGCTTTCAATATTGCTACCAATAAGTCAAATGGAAAACAGTCAAAAGCTTTACATAGGTTCATTAGAACTGCGCCTACTTTCTGTTTTTATCTAATGCTTCTTTCCAAATTTCAGTAAGGTATAATAGGACTGTCAGTACTATATGTCCTTTTCTATATGCAGATATCTCCGGACAAGCTACACAGTTTAAAAATTTACAACTTGGTCTCTTAACAATAACACTCGCTCAATTGGGTTAATCCTTTTTTTTAAGAATTAAAGCCCATGTTGGATAATAATAATGAAAAATGAATCATAATTCCTAAATATAAAGTAATATATACTAAATTGTAACAAATAAAAGAAATGTACGCAAAACTGTGAAACCTTAACAAAACTTCAAAAAGGCAAGTCTAAAAATATATAATTGACAATTACCAATGAATCTGAAAGTGAAATATCTAGAAAAAATTTATTTTATAATCATATCTGATTACAGTCATATTTGGTGTGTTACATCTAAAACTCTTCATTATTTACACTATTGTATAAAAGGGAGATGAGCCACACCTAAGGGGGGGGGGGGGAGGGCAATGGGTACATGACAAGTACCACAGGGGTTTTAGAAAGGTGTGAGAGGGTATAACAATATGAAAAATCTAAAATACCTAAACATAAAAAAATCTATAAGATAGAGCAGGATGGAAGCACTTGTCTATTGTAGAACTTTGTGATATAGTGATGACATTGTTACACTGCTAAAAATAGTTTCCTTATGTGAGGCAAAAAAATGGTTTGGTTCTCAGGCACTTTTAATCAGAAACCAGTGCAGGTGTGTGATATGTTATTTTTTTACTTTTTTTGTATGTTTCGATGATCAGGGAAAAGCATGAAAATAACAGAATTTTATGGCCAAATGGGTAAAAGCACTACATAATAAAGGAAATCTTACCAAAATTGTATTATTTTATCTTCTTGAAAGGTGAAAATCAAAATAAAAATTGTTTAAGCAGGGGGTTAAATTTGATGTGGGTGGTGCCTGAGAACCATACCTGTTATTTTTTTTGCGTAATGAAGTGTTTGCAGTGTGTAAATTAAAATACAAGTTTTCTACAAGTTACCATGAGAGATTCCCAAATAGTGAAATAAGTGTCTCCCTGTGACCACCTTCCCTGGTGAAATATTTGATTCCTGCCTCTCCCTAGGTTTTGCTGCTTATGTATTTCATGAGATTTTAGCCAATCATTAAAAAGTATGCAAATCATCAGATACCAAATTAAGTCGTATTTTGTCTGAACTGATGCATACCATATATACACACTTTCCATTTTTGTTTTTTGCAACTGTCTGAAATTATTACTTTGATTGTTTATCTTTTCAGGAAGGTCCATTCATCTTTTTCTCCTTGATTGGAACAGTGAAGGAATCGGACCATATCTTGGCTTTATTGTGTGAGTAATGCTTGCACTTTGTTCATGCTTTTAACTAAAAAGAATAAAGTCCCTTAAACATGCCTGTCCCTTATTAATGTGACTGTTTAAATTGAAGGAATATAGCTGTATAAAATGATATAATTTTTACATAAATGCCTGCAGTTTTTTTTCAAACCATAAAATGTAAATTATTATATAATTCTTATCTATGATTATTTATATCATCATGTTTTGAATCCTCCAAGTGTCATAGCAGCACTTAATGTACTGTAAAATGCTGTATTTCCAAAATACAATACTAAAGTTCCCTATCAGAATATCTGTTACATGTGGCATCATACTTGAAATAAATCTGTACTAAATATGTTTTGTAGACAACTCAAATTTATTTTTAAAAAATTTGATAAGCATTATTGAACATTATTTTTTAATGTTATGTACATTATTGTTCAATATAGATTTGATAGGTTGTCACATATAAAGTGGGGGAATAATTTATGTCCATCAGGGAAGGAGTATGGTAAAGCTGACAGTAGATGGCTGGTATCGGACCCCACTGTTGTTTCCCTGGAGGTTCTGACAGTGCTGTTTGATGGACCAATGTGCCTGCTGCTCATTTATGCTATCTGTCGCAACAAGCACTACCGACACTGGGTGCAGATTGTCCTTTGTGTTTGTGAGCTTTATGGAGGTGAGTTTTGTGTGTGTGTGTGTGCGTGTTATATGAAGAATGTGAATGTTAATAACCATGGTGATTAAGTGGATTGCATGGCAGGTAACTCTCTTGTTAGTGTTTAAATATTTGTTGGAAAGAGGCTTGCTCTGGACATCTGCAGAATGCATATACTTGCTTAGACCTACAGAAACACAGGCATAAACATGTAGCTAAACTCGGAATACACAGGGGAATACAAAAAAAAACATAACTACTCAGAGAGAGAAGGAGACAGAAGGGGAGGGAGCAAGAGAAAGAAAGAGAAAGAAAGAGAAAGAGGGGGAGAGAGAGGAAAAGAAAGAGAGAGAGAGAGAGAGAGAGAAGGAGAGA
Source organism: Sipunculus nudus (assembly GCA_026874595.1). Classification (NCBI taxonomy): domain Eukaryota; kingdom Metazoa; phylum Annelida; class Sipuncula; order Golfingiida; family Sipunculidae; genus Sipunculus; species Sipunculus nudus. The sequence goes on along the minus strand of CM049314.1, from coordinate 10,056,022 downwards.
GAGAGAGAGACAGAGGAAGTGGGAGAGAAAAAGAGAGAGAAAAAGTGGGAGAGAGAAAGGAAAAGAGAGGAGGGAGAAAGAAAGAGAGAGAGAGAAAAAGGAAGAGATGAACAGAGAAGGAGGGAGAGAGGGAGAGAAACAGAGAGAGAGAGAGAAGAAAAAAAAGGGAAAATTAAAGATAGAAAAGACAGAAAGTGGGAAAGAGAAAGAGATAGAAAAAGACGGTGAGAGAAGAAGAGAGAGAGATAAATTGAGAATAAAAAAGAAAAAGTGAGAGAAAGGGAGAGAAAGAAAGAGTGAAAGAGAAAAAAGGATTAAGAAAGAAAAAGAGTGAAAGAGAGTAAGAAAAAGAGAGGGGGGAAGAGAAAAAGAGAACAAAAGAGAGAGAAAGAGTGAGAAAAAGAGTGAGCGAGGGAAAGAGTATTAGAGTTAGAGAAAGAGAGAAAGGAGAGAAAAAGAGTAAACATATTGCATTATCTGAGTAATCATGGTAAAAAAATGATAGTTCATTTTGCCATATATTACTGATAATATATGATGATAATAATTAAACATTCATTATAATCCACTATATTTCAGGCTGGATGACCTTCTGCCCTGAGTGGTTGATCGGCAGCCCGGCCTTGGACACGGCAAATCCTCTGTACCTCTGGTGCTACCTTGTGTTCTTTAATGGTTTGTGGGTGGTCATCCCGCTTGCTCTCATGTACCAGAGCTGGGTCGCCATGAGATCGGCTTTTGGGTCCAAAACTTCCCATCCACACAGCAAGAAGAACAGATAGGACATAAATCTGCACAAACTAAGCAGGTTTTACGATCGCATGGCCTTAACGAACCACACTCTCTAAAGTAATAATGTATTTTTAAAAATTCACTACTGACTTAACATACTGGTCACTTTAATAAATCATATGTATGTTTAGATTATTTAATCCAACCCCACATTTTTATGCATTAATAAGTAATTTATTTTATATATGGTGAAGACATAAAAAAGACAGTTAATAGTAATTTCTTATATATTTTAGCTTTTGACATGTTATAGTATAGGACTTTGATTGAGATGTTTACACCAGCAGTGAACTCTTATAAAGCAGTGCATGGAAGCATAGTGATTTATTTTTAAAGATGCATTATCTGAACACTAGTATGCACTGAGCTTGAGGTTTATTTTTGCATCATTAGGTGGATGTAAAATATTTACTAATGCCAAAGATATGAATTGTCCAAACTGGCCCTGAAAAGGGACTTTAAGGACAGTTTGATAATTTTATTTTGCTTTTGCAGATTCTGTTTACAGCAGATAAAATATTTTAAGTATAGGACTGGAGTATCATAAGTTTCATTATAGATTTAATTTACTTTGTTAATTAAACTGGTGTGAAATGCTTATTTTCACCTGATTGTATTTTCCTTCGATAGGTAACAATTGATAATACGTAGAGATTTTATTTTTCAGATGTTATATTAAGATGATCATCAGATCAAAAAGATTGTTTCTTTAGCCTTTTTTGAGAGGAACTATTTAATGAGTTTTATTCTATTCCCTGATTCAGCACTGGCAGTTGCATGTTCACTGGTTTACTTGATCTCTGTAGTTCTTGTGAGAGACCACAGGTGGCAGTACTTGCAGGTATTTTTTAACAGCCTGTTCCCACACAAACAGAATGTTTTGTACTCTTTCAAATCTGTAGTTATTTTTTTTCTATTTTAATATATATGGTCATGTTGTAAGTATGAACAGTGCAATAAATAATATGTGACATATTTTATGCAAATCGCTGCAAAAAGCGCATCTGTACTTATTTGATAAGAATTTATAGCAGAATCAGGGGTAATACATGTAATAGCTGACATACCTGATTTAACTAATACAGTTCTTTATAATATAGAGAAATATATTTGAATATATAATAACAGGTTGATAAATACAGCATTGGATTACTGATCATGGTCAACAAGAATGTGGCAAGGTATTACTTCTAGATGTGTACAATTTTAACTGAATTGTGTTACATAGAATGCTTGAAATTTAGTTTCAGAATACCTTCCTGAAACTTTAATTTCCTTTTTTTTTACATATGAAATATATGTATTTGTTGATATAATTATATTCAGGGTATTGTACTTCATATTTTCCAATCCATGACATTTAACTGGGAAAGTAAGGGATATTGTGTTCAACCATGGGATAAAGTTTTATACCGGTGCCCCAAAGCATATATGCATTTCAGTCCCAAGGATGCTCAGCTCATATAGGTAATAATAATAATAATAATAACAACAAAAATGAAAACAATAATTATAATATTAAAAAATAAATAATAATTATGAATATTTAAGCTATAGCCAGCCCTACTTTCAACAGCTGTATCTCTTTCTTAGTCATCATCATACAATGTATAGATGATTATATTTGTATATGTGAGCATGATTGCTGTAGTTGGTGTCTCTGACTTAAAAGTAAATACTTCTGGAAAACCTGCATGTTTATAGAAGATTATAGGGACACCATTTACCTCCAAAATTTATCCACTAATTCTAATATGTCTCATGATCAGGGAAATATCAGGAATTTTACTATTTGAAGTGCAGGGATAATTTACAGTCACAGATGATGATACAGGTATATACATATATAGAATGTAGTCTGTACATTCCTTGTGGTTCAGTGAGACAAACTGATGCTGCATATTATTGCCTGCTGGTGAACTCCCACTGACTTTGGTACTGGCTTTAAAGTAAACAGATGCATGGTGCATGACTGAGTCTTGTGTGTCATGCTTGCCGGTATCAAAGTTCACCTTTAGATTGATGAGGAGTGGGTACTTTGCTGGTAGTCGTGTTAAGTGCCACTGATAATTTTATGTTCCAATTTCTTATAATTATGCCTTTCACAGTTAGCTTTTATATTATTCCAAGACCAGGCGTTATGGTTTGCTTGTAGAAGTATTTATAGCTTGAATGCTACATTAAATAAATGTTTATGCTTTAAAAGATTTATATCCTGTAAAGCATGTATGCTTAATAAGATTGTTTTTCTTGTAGATGTGCCATTGTATATGATATTGCATATTGTTTTATTATATATATATATATATATATATATATATATATTAGAATACATTCCTTCATTTGTAACATCCGGTGAATGAACCTTCATCCACGAGCTGATATATGTACATGGTGTTCACTTCTATCAGATATTAGTACCATGTGAAAAGGTTTTTTATTGTCCTTCATGATGTGGGAATGCCTGTTTATATTTTGTACAAGGGATTGTTTGAATGCAATACAGCACACAGAAAATTAGAAGTCAGGGGGCGTTACTTATTTTTCATCCAAAAATTGGCAATTGGCATCGTTTAGCAGAGCCTAAATAAGGACGTAAACACACTTGTTGTAAACACAGTTGTGCTCACTTTACCTTACAGGAGATTAGATTTCCTCAGGTGTCCAGGTGACAGGTGAGTCTTTATAATGATCTTTAATAGATGATGCTGCATCTTGATATCCAGATCAGACAGAATCCCCTGTCACATTTTCTGGTTAAGAAAGACGTTACCTGTATTTGACAAAATGTCACAGGTCTTGCCCGAGTTTCACGTAATTAGAGATATTAGAACGCAAAATCATGTGTTTTCAGATGTACTTTGATTTCCTGCTTGGAAAAGCTTGTAAGAATCTTACTTGTTCTGATTTTACGGTCCTGCACCTGTGTAGGTTGGCAGGTCTACTGCGGCTCACCACTTTATGGATATTTACTGTTTTGTATGGAACAGTGCCGATGATGTGCACCAGTTACAAGACGGCCTTTTCTAGTGTGTACATTAACTTTATATTTTACTCCCAAAAACTACAGTCTTTCAGGTTTGGTAAATCACTCATTAAGATTAGTCATGAATAATGAATTATCATTAGGATTGTCCTCAGAGGATTGTCGTAGTTGATAGTAATTGTTGTGACGACAATAAAACTGGAATTTCCAGGGATTCCAACTTGTTATTATGTTTCACTTTAAAAAAATTCAGTGTTTCTTAGATAGCGAACGGTAGTTCATGTTTACCTGCTGTATTTTGTCTGTTACCAGGTGGCAAATTGCGATCCACTTTTTAGTTTTAATGTTGTTAAACAAATATGTTGCATTGGTTTATATAATAAATGAAACTGTGTTCCAGCAAGATGCATACCTCTTTTAACTGGAAGATCCAAAAATGCAACCGCAAGCTACGATATCTAAATAGTATTACAAAAATATATGCAAAATTTGTCTTGGAATGTAATGAGATGCATCCATAAAATAGAGAACTTTTTCTGTGCTTTTTCTGTTGTTCACGAGTGAAATTTATTTTCAAAGTTTAATGGTAATTTTGAGAATAACAACAGACATCCCATGACTTAAGCTCAACGATCTTTTATTTGTACATTGAGTAAAACTTTAATTAACGTGCAAATTTTGAGTGAAATCTGGTCAGTCATGCATTTCTAAAAAAACCCCAAAAGACAAATGTCAAGTTTTTACAGATTAAAAAAAAAATCTTTCATATTACAGTTTGAACGGAGCAATAAATTATTTGCATTGATATATTTTGTCTATACTACCATGAACATTCCATAAAAAATAAAATTAACATAGCCCCCTCTTTATCGGGAGAGATTTTTTTAAAAATTATTAAATATTAACATTGCAGGTATATTAACAGGAAAGTTGGGGCGATAGGGGAAGCATATATCAGCCCTTATTCATGCACATATTTAAGGGGTTACCATTACACTTCTTGTCATAGAAAAACTTTGGTTTCTATATATATATATATATATATATATATATATATATATATATATATATTTATATATATATATATATATATATATATATATATATATATATAGATCTGCAGGTTTTCTGCAAGCAACAACTACTAGAGTGCTCTATGGCATTTCACCAGAGCTTTATAATTATACAAAATGAAGATGAGTCAAGTATTTTCAGATGTTTTACTGAAAATACTTGACTCGTCTTCATTTTGTATAATTATATATATATTTATATATATATATATATATATATATATATATATATATATATACACACACAGAGAGTAAAGAATTTTATATAGCTCTTCTCGTAGTAGCACAGTTTCAAAGAAGAGGGAGGACAAAGTAACTTATATATTGAGTGTATATTCCGCCTAAACTTGCGGAAGGTAAAAATTCCCAAACCGGTTAATATATATATATATATATACATTTATATTTATATATATAAATATATATATATATATATATATATATATATATATATATATATATATATATAATTCAAGCCAACACATAAGTTCTTGGGGAAAACCATATGACAATCCGTAAGACCACTCACTGAGAGTAATAAACCTGACTGGATCTCCGTCATTATTTTCTCCGGGTATTTACCTACGTGATAAGTGTTTAAAGAAGGAAGTACCACAGGTCATGCAGGCATTCACTGTGCCCACCTGTTTCACCACATACAAAAGATATCCTCCCATTGAACCAGAGCAATAAAATAAGGGAGTTGTATTCCTGTCAGCCCATCATATAATACATCAGCATCGAGGGTCCTACAAAACGAATAAGTGACTCCAGGGGCGGATTCAGGATTTAAGAAAGTAGGACCAACGGAAACCCTAAAATAAAGGTCCCAAGTCCGGAAAAGGCCGGACAAAAAAGGTGCCCAGGCCGCAAAATTTTTCTGAAACCCTTGGAAAAAAGGTTGCTGTGGCTGAAAAAAAGGGGGGGGGGGGGGTGTCCGGACCCCCATGCACCTGGATCCGCTTCTGCACTCCGTAGGAAATACATCCAGCGATTTATGCTTGCTGTCACGTTTCAAGTATAAAACAACGTGTTTGTCTTATTTTCAGTAGAAATATATTCTGGAGGCATTGAATACATTTATTTGATATGTAATATTGGATGTACAAAGATAATGCACAGAAGTTGACTATGTATGACAACTGAAGTCTTCTGTGCACTTTTTACATTGACATATGTGCACAAGTAGAACGTATGCAAAGGATGAAAATAATTAAACCACTTGATACACAAGAAAAATTCAGGGCCATGTAACAGAGGGTGCATTGGTACCTAGGACCTTGAGAAAATGCATGCATACACTTCGTGTATCGTTAACTGAACTGAGACACTGACACTGGTCTTACATGGAAAGTCTGGTGTTCAGGTTGCCGTTAACCTTTAGAAATTCGCAATTGCAGATCTTTTCACTAATTGAATTTAATGACAATCTTTTGTGCTTCTGTGCTGTGGTCAAATAATGGACTTAATTGTAATAAATAATCAGTGATATGTGCATGTCATACATGGATTTAATTCCAGTATGGGATCGTAGTACCTGTTTATAGCATCGTGATTAATAAACGCAGATTAAAGGTCATTTACTGCATGCCCATTGGGCACGTTAATGCAAACTAAAATGTCACGACTGGATTTAAGCTAAATATTTAATATTGAAATTACAGTAGTTTAATTTTAAGTTAATGTTTTACTAATCTGCATTTGTGAGATAATTATGAAATGAATTGTGTCCAATTTATTAATAAACTTAAATTCTTTCTTCAAGCAACCACATCATTTTTCAAAGAACATATTGAGCGGGGGGCCATGGGTGACTTCAAGGAAAAAAAAAAAAAATTTATCCAGCCCAAGTGATGCAGTTTGGCTCAATAAGGGGAAATTAGAACACCATAAGCTGCCGAAGCTATTGCACACCGCGAACCCTAAACAGACGCAAAACTTACCTTGTATTCACAGTTATTCACCAGGGTTTAGGATAGTGTCTAGTGCTGTAGTGTCGTGTAGTGTAGTTGCTTTGTCTTCTCGCTTTCAGCTGCAGCCGCCATCTAGGTCCCCTGACCGAAAAGAAGGCTGAGTAAGTCCTTCCTAGTGGTACATAGGCTTAGCTTCTGCTAAAACTCTCACAGAGACTCCCATGCAGTGGCTCACCACGAAAACTGGGTACCCAGCGGACCCAGGCTAAACCGTGAGGGATCTAAAGTGGGGTTTTCACGGGGCACACGAACGATTTGCGAAGGATGCAAATGTAAACAAAATGGCCAACATTCGTATTTTAGGCTCAAAAAGTTCGCCAAACATGCGCGGGGGTTCGGATGCGTCGTCAATTGTTCGCAGGAATCGCGATTATTCCGGGAAAATTTTTAAAAAGTTTGAAATTTCTTTGGAACGTTTCCAGCATCCCGGGTCGTGATTTGTTTGTTATTTGCTCTCAAAAATGTCTAAAAACCTTCGTGATATCTGCACGACATTCTCACGACGTGGGTGATGTTCGCAAAAATCTTCGTGAAACAAATTCTAATGTTATTTGCATTTCTGATGATATAACAAATGTTATTTGCTCTCATAAATGTCTAAAAACCTTCGTTATATGTGCACGACATTCTCGCGACGTGGATGATGTTTGCAAAATCCTTCGTGAAACAAATTCCGACAGTCTGAAGAAGTCTCACGAAAGCAGCGAAGTTTATCCGATCATTTTTCGACCTATTCACGACCTGTTCGGGTACTTCTTGAGAACAGGTGTCTTCGCCAGAGAAGCACACGCGAGCATTCCACGTCAGTCGCAAGATATCCGAGCCACAATTGTACGAATGTCGCATGAATATCGCACGGCAATTGTTATTCGCTTCCTATTCAATATTAAAAGCTTCCTCTTCATACATGCAAGGCCTGGCAGGACAGGTCGGAGAGTATGCTGGTCCATCTTCTGGTCATCACTGACATCTGGGCTAGAACTGATGCTGGAAATGCACTGCATTGCATTTCATAACATGTATACTGCCCAAGTGTCGGTCGGATCGCCGGTCGCAAGATAGTCGCGCGACATATGTACGAATGTCGCACGAATGTCGCAGGACGTTTGTTATTCACGAAATATGCGCAACAAGTTTGTATATGTCGCGAAATGTCCGCATGAATATTGCCCGAGATTCGTGCGACATTCGTGTTGTTCGTATTTTAGTCACGTGTTCTACGTGTTTATGGACTGGCAACGCTACACAATACATTTGCACTTACGTTGTGAGAATTTTCGCATTTTTTTTTTCGAAATTCGCATCCTTCGCAAATCGTTCGCGTGCCCCATGAAAACCCTGCTTAAGGGAAACACCCCTGACAGAAATACCGGTGTGGAGCCCCGTAGGCGGTTCCTTGTCTCAATTCTGGCAAGGTTCCGGCAAATCCTGAAATCTGTTACATCTCTAGCCGTCTTGACCACGTCTTTCCTCTGGATCCAGATGTATCAGGAAGAGAGAGTGCAGAAAGTGCTGCGCAAGCTCTCCTCACTCTGCCTAAGTCACGCGCAAGTCATGTTGCATTCAGAAGTATTTGAAAGTTAACCACCGATTACAAGTGCTTAACATTTGGGAGGTTATTCCGTGCCTTGAGTGGCCTGACAAGTCATCTCCGGACACACAAAGTTATCAACTACACCTCCTTAATCATCATGGTCATCTTCGCAAAGTGATGGACGAAAATCATCAGAGGTAGCATAATTTTCCCGCTTTTTTTTAGCTCAGCACACTGAAAGTCATCTGAGCTATAGTGATTAGTCTTTGTCTGCCGTCCAACCGTCCTACCGTCCGGTTTTCCGTTAACAGGGCACAGATCGTAACCGTTGTCACTAGAATTTTCGAACTTGAAATTCAGGGAGATCCTTGAAAAATCTCAAAGGGATACTTGAAATGAGGTCACTGCGAGCTATGTTCCCTGAGTTATAGGGTCTGTTCGTGCATTCAAGAATAATAAAAAATAATATACAAAGGTTCCAGTATTTGAATAAGTATGATTATTTCTATGCATAATCCATATATATTCTGTGAGCTTTTGTAAAAAAAAACCCAATAATTTTGCACCAAGAAAGTAAGACAGGGCACAAATCTGAAATGTTTGATGTAGATTCTCAATGTAAAGGTGCGAGCTATGTAAATGAATATTATTTTAGCACACTATTATCCAGACAGCCACAAATCCTAGTAATTGTAACGTAGTAACTTTCCAGTTAAATTAAGATCCAGGGAGGTCCCTGTTAATTCTTTTTTGAAACATTAATGAAGGTCACTGTGGCCTCTATTCTGGTAACTGTGTGAAAGAACATGATTTGATTAAATTATAAGTCAAATAGACACAATCATAGAAGTTGGACGTAGAAAATTCTAAATAAGCGTCTGTGGAGATCCTCTTAAAATTTTGGAAACTATGAATTAGGTCACTGTTACTGATTTTCTAAAGACTATGGGCGAAAAGCATGACTTAAAGCACTCTTGAAGTCATTCTAAACCAATAGTTAAAGGTTTGGTGACAAATATGTTTCACTAGATCATAACATCAGTATTAACACATGCGTTACTTGTATGTCGATTCAGTTGAGCGTCATGGCTCATAGGCCACTTTTTTTGCGATTCATAAAAGCATGTTTTAGGAAACTTTCAACATTTACAAAATATTTTAGATTTTTGCAGTAATTAGCCCAGTGAAGTCATACTGAACTGATAATGCACAGAAAAAAAATACATCAACCTTGTAAATATGTCAAGGCATTGCTATCTATAGTCCGTCATAATAGAATAGAAATTAGGTATTTTCAAGAAACATTTTAAAATTAACGAGATTTAGAACTTTCAAAGCCTAGGATTAAATCAGACAAAATAAATCAAATTTTTTTATTAGATTAGATGTATTTGTTGATTGTTGACAGTTGCAAAGACAAATATTGTTGAATTCACGGGCAAACGGTTGTTTTGAACCACCGTAGTGTCTTTCTCCAGTGATTTCATCCTTATAATTCTGTAGTGAATGCATGGTTCCATGGAGGCGAGTCACTTACGTAAGCGGGGTTTGTCTGCTGGCTTGTAACAGCGATGTAGCGCTGGACGATAACCGCCCGTGCAGGGCTGACCATGCGGACACCGCTCGGTCGTCCGCCTTCAGCCTATAAATAGAGCGCGCGCAGAGCGTGTCAAGTCACAGTAAGAAGTGTTGCTCGGTCTGTTCTCATGGTGGTTGTAGTGAATGCATGGTTCCGTGGGGGTCAGTCACACTGCAGGTGCCCGGGTTAGCTGTGTATCTCACTTACGTAAGCGGGGTTTGTCCGCTGGCTTGTAACAGCGATGCAGCGCTTGGCGACAACCGCCCGTGCAGGGCTGACCATGCTGATACCGCTCGGACGGTCACCGTCCTTCTGTAGCCTATAAACAGGGCGCGCGCAGAGCGTGTGAAGACAGAGTGTGGAGTGTTGCTCGGTCTGTTCACAGGATGGTCAGCTCTCGTGTCAGCCTTAGCAGTGATTCATTAACTCGCCATTGGGATTCTATACTGGAATATTCCCATTTACTTTTGTATTACCTATACTGCATAGGAGTTTATATAATTGAATAACTCTACCAACCTTCGTTTACGGGGATTACTGTTTAGGATATTGTGCGTAGCGGAGCGACACCACGCCCCCGGCTTCGCCTGCAACGGAGTGAGAAAGCGCCTCACCATCTACTTCTGCCATCTGAAAGTTATCGCTGAGTTGTATTAAAACCCTATTTATATATACTGCTGCCTTATTTCATTTGTGAATGCATGCGACTTAGAGTGTCAAGTGCAGATACAACAACCCGAGCCGTTAGGACTTAAATAAACTAACCCGAACTCACGTCTGCTACACCCCCACCCCCGGGTGTTACAGATATTTTGGCGCCCAACGCGGGGCTCGGGTATATTCATTAATTATCGATTCCAAATTGATAAGTAATTAAACAGCAGTTTTATTGGTTCTTGTCGCCAAAAAATTGATTTATTGAGAATAACTTAACAGTTATACATATAAACATATCTTTGGGTTATGAATTGACAGAATGGCTACAGAAAACACTAGTTCACGGTGGATATTGTTACTTATGACGATGTCCCTGTTCCGTACACCGAGGCTGATATTAGTCAATGAACAGGAGCATAGAGCTACGGTTACAGCTGACAATCGTCCACCGGCGCCACGCATGGAGTCATCATATACAGATACTGTGACAGAGCCGAATGAGCGCCAGCCAGCCCACTACAGCATGGCAAGCATGACCAACCTAAGTCGATCGGAGAGACGAACTACCTTTGATCCAGCAGTAATTAACACTCAACCGAGATCAACCTGGCTTGAGAGAAATCCAACCGCACCTCAACCGGAAACAACAACGATGAATCATCCAGCAACGCCACCTATGAGGTCATCAGTCCTCGAGAGAACGACGCAGCATGATCCTCGTCAGCAAAACTTCTACAACATTGCAAGTATGCCCAACCAAAGGCGACCAAGACAACCGGTACCGGAATACAACAACGGAAGGACCGCCCAAACGACGAATGCTACGAGTGTCATCAGAGAGGCCATCCCAGAACAATAGATATATAGATAGACACAGGTTCTCCATACATCGTCACACAAAAATAATTACATTGGATTTACCATTTAAATAAGACATCCATTAAAGACAACCCTTGTACAACTGCAAGCAGCGAACGGTCAGCGATTACATATTACTAGTACAGCACAGCTAAGACCAACTCGGCGAGTCAGTTTATGAACAACCATGTTAAGTTTGTAATCAACCCAATCTTGATGGAACAATAGGGTCAGACTTCTACAAAGAAGAGGGCTGATTTAAATCTTTACACCTCATTGGATACTGAAACTCTCAGACTAAATGGTCAAGTTACATCACCGCACAAATCCCCACATCTGCCCCTAGTCTCAGAAACCAAAGAAGTAGAAGCGATGACTGAAGATTACGTACTGTGTTCCGTCAAAGAGCCTCAAGAACCAGATCAAGAATCTATTTGTATTGTTGGGCTTATTTCCGATTTCAAGGAAGACTGCTAACGCCATCTGGATGATAGAATTGAAGACTACACCATGGACCGAAGAAGAATTGGTCAGCCTCCAACAAGAAGATCCAAATACCCGAACCGTAACAAACTGACTATCGGATTCTCGACAGCGACCGCTTTGGTGAACAGTGAGTTCTGAGAACTGAGATGTTAAATTCTGTGGCTGCAGTGGGACACCCTAGCGTGTCGAGACGAGTTACTGTAGCGAGTACTACCGCTAAAGCCTTATGAGTCCACTTGGCTACTAGGTGCGGCCAAGCAACCGAGGGAGTAGCTAAAGCATAAGCTTCATGGAACGGAGCTGGGAGGCCACCTTGGGTTCAGGAATACTCTAGGAAAATTTGAGAGGTGATACTGGCCGAACAACGCGAAGAAATTGCGCGTTGGTGTCAAAAATGTAAAGAGTGTGCTACCCGGAAAACTGGATCTAGGCGGAGCAAAGCGAAGTTGCAGCAAAAGCCAGTTGGGGCATCTCTTGAAGGTTGGCCATAGATAGTCTAGATAGACTCCCGATAAAGAAGGTTGGTAACCGCGATATTATAGTCCTGGCTGACTACTTCAGCAAGTGGATCGAAGTATATATGCACTCAAGGATCGCAAAGCGCAAGCGGTAGACACAGTTCATTTATCATTTGGAGAACCACTGCAACTGCACTCCAATCAAGGCATTTGAATCTGTTCAGCGGTAAATGGAACTACATGAGGAAGGCAACACCGAAGAACCATCAGATTACATCAACTCAGCCACCAATGTTAGCACTGAGTTAGAGAGATAAGCTCAGGATCAACACCTGTTACCTACTCCCTTGTATCAAAGAAATCAACAAAACCAGAGAAACACACCAGCGTAGAGGCCTTCCTGACGCCTACAACTGAGAACGCCGCCTCCTTCCCCTGGAGAGAGGATCCATCGGAGAAAGCCAAAAAAAAAAGGTTCCAATTACCGTACCCTCTCCCTACCAAACAGACGGCACTGGAGGAGCTGATGAAAGAAGCAGACGCCAAGATAAATTTCTTCAAGGAAGAACTTGACGCATGGCTCAGACTAAGCTAACGAGTCCGGGGTAGGCTAGAGAAATTACAGAGGGAGGAGATGAAACGACTGCTACGGAAACAAAAACAATTCGACGACTTGGCCAATGTCTTGAACAGTTGTATAAAAGACTCGGAACGCGAGGTCCTACCAGACGGCAACCATGAGTAAGAAGAGCCTTGTGACAAAGTTACTGTATGGATTTACCCTTTGGATATACGCTACCTGGATTTACTTATTCGATTACTGTGCCTTTTTTACATTTTGGATTTACGCTGCCTGGATTAATCATTTGGATACTGTGCCTTTTTACCCGTTGGATTTACGCTGTATGGATTTACCTTTGGATATACGCTTGGATATTACAAAATCCTTTTATGGTGTAACGTGCTAAAAAGTGAAAGCTGTGCTTATTCAGCAAAGATGTGTGATGAACTCTTGGACTGTGATTTCCAGAACTCACATGGAGAGAGCAAAATGACTCAATATAGTACATATCACTATATAGACAGTAAGAACATTTCTGGTTAATACGAGGACTTGTATCTTTCTTTTAAAGGTTAACATAGTTTTTGGTTCTTTTATATTTTGCATGAATGATTATTTTGTGTTTTGTCATTTCAGGCGCAGCCGACGGGGTGGTGGAGATTTTCGCTACGCTACAATCTTTTAAGGGGGGAGGGAAATGTAGTGAATGCATGGTTCCGTGGGGGTCAGTCACACTGCAGGTGCCCGGGTTAGCTGTGTATCTCACTTACGTAAGCGGGGTTTGTCCGCTGGCTTGTAACAGCGATGCAGCGCTGGGCGACAACCGCCCGTGCAGGGCTGACCATGCTGATACCGCTCGGACGGTCACCGTCCTTCTGTAGCCTATAAATAGGGCGCGCGCAGAGCGTGTGAAGACAGAGTGTGGAGTGTTGCTCGGTCTGTTCACAGGATGGTCAGCTCTCGTGTCAGCCTTAGCAGTGATTCATTAACTCGCCATTGGGATTCTATACTGGAATATTCCCATTTACTTTTGTATTACCTATACTGCATTGGAGTTTATATAATTGAATAACTCTACCAACCTTCGTTTACGGGGATTACTGTTTAGGATATTGTGCGTAGCGGAGCGACACCACGCCCCCGGCTTCGCCTGCAACGGAGTGAGAAAGCGCCTCACCATCTACTTCTGCCATCTGAAAGTTATCGCTGAGTTGTATTAAAACCCTATTTATATATACTGCTGCCTTATTTCATTTGTGAATGCATACGACTTAGAGTGTCAAGTGCAGATACAACAACCCGAGCCGTTAGGACTTAAATAAACTAACCCGAACTCACGTCTGCTACACCCCCACCCCCGGGTGTTACAGTGGTCAGCTCTCGTGTCGGCCTTAGCAGTGATTTGTTAACTCGCCATTGGAATTTTATACTGGAATAATCACATTTACTTTTGGATTACCTGCACTGCATTGGAGTCTATAATTGGATAACGCAACCAACCTACGTTTACGGGGATTACTCTTTAGGGTATTGTGCGTAGCGGAATGACACCACGCCCCCGGCTTCGCCTGAAACGGAGTGAGATAGCGCCTCACCATCTTCTTTTGCCATCTGTAAGTGATCACTAAGTTGTATTAAAACCTTAATCATGTACTGCTGCCTTGTTTCATTTATGGATGCATGCGACTTAGCGTGTCAAGTGCAGATACATCAACCCAAGCCGTTAAGACTTAAATAAACTAACCCGAACTCACGTGTGCTACACCCCCCGGGTGTTACAATTCTATACATAAATTGAATGATCAAAATTGATATATACTAAGCAAGGGACAGATTTATGATATACCAACTCAGCATTTAAGGTGTGATAATGGCAAGAACAGACGTGTACCTGAATAATAAAGGTGTGTGTTTCCCTTAAATTCATTTCATTGTTTGATATTGGAATGCATAATTTAATTGAACATTGCACAATAAACATCGTAGTAATGAGTGAACACCTGGTTGCTCTCACGCACGCATTTCCCGTCTCCAGTTCAGTTCCACAAGTCTACGTGATACAATCAGCTAGGTGAGGGACAGTTCATGTTTTGACGGTCATAACGTAACACGGCTTCAGAAGGCAATAGATATATGTATCAAACAATATAATTGTTCTAGAAGTTTCATCAGTATATGACGTCAGACAGCAGTAAACACGGATTATTTGCGATACCATCGTTACCTATTCGACGACAAACATATAACCATATAAACATACATAATACAAGCATATTCTGTAACATAATCACAGCACACGAATATGAGGTTCTTCCTCATCATATCTCAGTTATGCAAGTGGTATCAAGAGGAAAATTGTTTCTTCCACGGATCTCTCAATTAAACTTACCTCGTGTTGTTGTGCTGAAGGTACACTTCGGAAACTTATTCCCACTGTTCAGTGTTTGCGTGTGGTACATTTTGCTGAGGTCTTGCAATTCATATATATATATATATATATATATATATATATATATATATATATATATATATATGAAACATTATCAAAACGATAATTTTTCAAACAACTCCTACTGCTCTTTGCCTCTCTCTCGCTGTCGCTGTCTCAATCTCGGAGGGTATCCACTGGAAAATTAAAGAAAGAAACCCTGAGGACAGGAGGTCGAACACTTCCCGGGAGTTGAAACGAGAGACAGGCATGCATAAACACAGGCAGAAAGACTGATTGTGGTCTGTAGCCTGCCGAATATCAGAAAAAAACAACAAACAAGAAGACGAAATTGACGACCAAAGTCTTTGGCAACTTCGATAGATTGACACAAGGTCATTAACATGTCACAAGACCTTGTTATTGCGAAAGGATAAAGAAATGAAATTAGCTAAAATTTATGTGAATACGACCAAGTTAGGATGAGAACAAGATTTTGAGGGTTCTTCGATGACCTTCACCTTTGACCAAAAAGGCTTCAAGGATTTTGGTTTTCTAAAATAATATAATTTTCAGAGCGTTTGCTCAAAACTTGTAGCCTGTACAGTGGGAACAGACAAGGAAAGGGACATACAGGACTGAGCAATACGCTTGGTGAATCTTTGATTCCGTCAAGCAACAAACAAAAAGAAACCTTTTTGGCAGAGTTTTAAATGCACCAACGAGTTTTATGACACTCCTCTTATGGCCCGTTAACCTGAACCTCTGTATATTTAATGACGAAGTATCAGATTGAAGACAAATAAACTAAACTCTTCACTTGTTTGTACGTAACTGTTCAGCACCGAAATAACCTGTCTCTCTGTTGCGCTGCACTGTTGTTGTCATATATATGCCACAAGTGTAACGATAAACATGTTTATCAGTATAATCTATGGAGAGAACGTTGTATTTTTTGTCAGAAAGATTTGTATGAGCAACGTGCAGACTTTCTTGGGATTTTTTTTTCAAAGGTGCGTTTCAATAAATACTATCGTTCGTATTGTGACGTCATAAATCCTTAATGGCTACCATTGTGACTCTGGCATGTTGCTTGTATTAAACCCAGAATTCTGAATTACTTTTCTTCATTGAGACCAACTGAAGACGATATTTATGTAACGTCACCTGCGTGACACCTGTGAGCTTATGCGATGGCGCAGCGTCGTCCGTCCGTCGTCAGCCGTCCGCCGTCCAGGGCTGGCTTTCCGCCGTCCATTGCTGTAACCCAGAAACCATCGAAGCTAGCAGCTCCAAATTACATGTAAGAATTAGTCACATGTGAAACTTGGTGCCCTGGAGCTTATTATTGGGTATCTGCATTAATTTAGATTTTATAGAGAAAAAGCTTAAAAACCTTTAAAAATCTTCTTCTCTGAAACTGTCCAGCCAATTTGTCCAATATTTCACAGAAATGATCCCAGAAACAATCTCCCTCAATTTTTTTCGAATGGTTCCAGTTCGGAGATTTTTGGCCGAGTTACAGGAGGTTGAACTTAGTCATCTGTCCAAAAATAAGCACACTAAAATTAAATTCTCAGAAACGGCCGGAGCTATAATCACCAAATTTTATACCAATGTTTGTCACATATGTCATATCTGATTTTGAGGTATTGGTGGCGCCACCTACATTGATGTGATTTTTACAAGCGAAAATGTATTTTTAAACTCTTCTAGTTTCTATTCTGATTTATGATGAAACTGTTAAGCTGATTGGTTTAAACTTTACAAGAATTATTCTATGGTAGGGTTCTGCCAGTTTTATAAGAATAGATTGGGTAAATACAGTTTTAAAAAAGCATTGTAGCCAATTGAAAAAGGCTTTCTGTATTTGAAAACAGATTTGAGTTTCAGCAGCCAAGTCAAGAGGTCACTCAGTACAAACAGGTGGGGTCCAGACATCACCATGGCAACTGACCTGGCTCTAGGGGAGGTGTCAAGACAATGTGTCTAGACGGCTAGACACAGCGTCTAAACGTCTAGACACAATGTTTAGATGCAGAATTCTCAGATTATTGGAACTATATCTTTCAACTGTTTGAAAAAAATTTGGTTTGCATTTTAAGCGAATTGGGTTTATCATCAGGTCACATGTGAACTGCTGTGCCCTCATTTTTGGTTGACCTTTGACCTTTTCTCGCTGCCCAGCGTCCATTTGTGCATCTGTTTCCACACATAAACCCGCATATCTCGGGAACCGTTTGACCGATCAGGCCCTTTGATAGCTTTATTACATACACTAAAAATGGTGGCGCCACCTGCAACCATTTTTGCACAGCGTCAATCTGTTCATCTGCCTTGGGATAATATCACTCAAATCTCCGCAGTGGTTTGACTTATCCACCTAAAATTTTGCAGGTTTATACAACTTGAACAGCTTTCTCGATTTTATGACAGGTGGCGCAACCTACATTCAGGTTTACTCTGCAGACATCCAAGCTCATATCTCGGGAACTGTTCGACCAATAGGGCCAAAATTTTGAATGTTTATAGATCTCACATAGCTCTTCATCATAGGCAAAACAGGTGGCGCCACCTGCAACCACTTATGCACAGCACCCATCTGTTCATCTGCCTTGGGATAAAATCACTCATATCTCAGCAGTTGTTTGACATATCCATCTGAAATTTTGCAGGTTTATACATCCTGGACAGGTTTCTTGATTTTATGACAGGTGGCGCCACCTACATTCACGTTTACTCTGCAGACGTCCAAGCTCATATCTCGGGAACCGTTTGACCGATTGGGCCAAAATTTTGCATGTGCATAGATCTCACATAGCTCTTCATCATAGACAAAGTGGTTTGACTTATCCACCTGAAATTTTGCAGGTTTATACATCCTGGACAGCTTTCTCGATTTTATGACAGGTGGCGCCACCTACATTCACGTTTACTCTGCAGACATCCAAGCTCATATCTCGGGAACCGTTTGACCGATTGTGCCAAAATATTGCTCATGTATAGATCTCACATAGCTCTTCATCGTAAGCAAAACTGGTGGCGCCACCTGTAACCACTTATGAACACCGTCCATCTGTTCATCTGCCCTGGGATAAAATCACTCATATCTCAGCAGTGGTTTGACTTATCCACCTGAAATTTTGCAGGTTTATACATCCTGGACAATTTTCTCGATTTTATGACAGGTGGCACCACCTACATTCACGTTTAAGCTGCAGACATCCATGCAACACACCTCACTCTATTCCCTTTGCCACTTAATCCATTCCTCACTTCATCCGTCCCACTGTGATTTCTGCGGATACACATAGTCGCTTGTCGACTACCCATATTCTAGTTTTAAAATGTCCTAGTCTGAAACTTGCAGGTCCGAAATGTCCATTTTGCTGTATTCATAATGACTGAGGTAGATATGCAGGACTTAAAAGGGTCAATATTAAATTTTGAAAATAAACCTCCATTCATACTCCTAAACTTTGCACAGGTTCGCATTAGGCCTGTAGGCCTTGTTTCTGTCAACATTTTTATTTAGCAGAAAGTAAGGGGATCTCTCGTCTGATGAATAAATTTTAAAATAACATGATCTTACAATGCAAGAATCATGATAGCTGTATCATAATGCATTATGTGTACAGTTTTTATGTATATATTTTTTTTCGTATTTAAAGAATAAAAACTCCAAAATACAATACTGCAGAAACGAAGCTTTTAATTAATATGCTAATATCTGTGTCTAGTAGCGTTATGGCTGTATATAACCTGACATATATACCCTATATTGATAAAGAAGTCATGCGCATGTTTCTGAGTGTCAGTCGATTTAATTGTGTGTAGAATGTGTGTGTTTGGTCCTAGCGGGATTCGTCAGCAAGCCCTTTGTTCCGTTATGACGCACTCTTTTCAAAGAACAATACACTAAATCACAATGAAACATTATAATTGGTTCTGATTTGATAAGGCATATAAAGCGCCCGTTGCGCCAGACATTGTAAAAGGAAGTAATATGAACCTGTTCACCTGTGTACAGGACACTCACTCTGTCGGCTGTTCACGTTCAAAGGTGACCTCGACACACCTAAAACATGAAATACAAGGCTTCCTTGACTTAATATATTATAGAGTGGATCCTGTCTAAAAGACCACCTCTCTATTAAGGCAACTTGTCTTATAAGACCACGTTTGGCCAGTCCCATACTTTCTTAGTACACAGGCTTCACTGTATCTAATTTCCCAGAATGGGATTAATATAATATATCTTATCTTATCTTATTAATATCCTTCTCAAGTGTTAGTTATAAGTTAGTTAACGATTACCATAGTATAGTCAATAATATATATATATATATATATATATGTATATATATATATAATACACACACGAACGCACACTCACATATACACTTAAGTAAGGTTTAACACTCTTTTCACAAATGAAAGGTGCAAAAAGCGAGGATTCTATCATGTTTTCACAACTGGTTCCAGATATACCAGGATTCACCGAGACGGTTCATTGTGATCAATTAATAATGGCACAGTGTAAAGTATGTTACTGGAGATAATATATAGACCTATGCAGTCAAGCTTGTTTACACCTCATTCAGACATTATTGGGTTTTTATACAAGTTATACTTAACCTCCATATGTCGCGAATTTATAAGTTAACAAAGTTTAAACCCATTGAAATTGTCACACATTAAAATGTGTGAACTTGTTGACAGGGAACAGGGTGAGTGCATGTACTGTAGACTTCTTAACGTAAACAATGTCATAAAGCGATAAATCATGCCGAGCTTGCTGATTCCTGGTCAGATGGTGTGATATAACAAATTCTCAGTCAAAGGGGACAATGTACTCCGGATCTTAAAAAAACCCCACCAGTTTTATCTGTCTTCCTTCAAGTTGTTTGTTTGATAATTAACAAAAGATTTCCATCAGTTTTAAGAAATTTTTAGCAATGTTTTTTTTTTCTGGAGGCTGACGGTGGGTTGGACCAAATTATATTACTTGTTCTGGTTCTTTTCTTTTCTCGCCGCTCGTCGTATATATATGAAGTGGAGAGAGGGTCAAAAGAGAATTCAATAAATATAATTTCTAGTGAATCAAGAGAAAAATAAAGCTGTCACCGGTACAAATATATGGTGGAGGGTTTTGGATAATCTGAAAGTATTTTCAAGTAAATCTAGGCTAAATAGGACACTCAAATTGATTGTGGTACACATGCACAACCAAAAAAAAAAGAGAGGATAAGTAAAAAACTGCCACCGGTACAGACATCTAGTGGAGGATTTCGGTGATCTTCATGCAGAAACATAAGAAGAGAACCTGACAGAATTCGGTAGGTGTACCAGGGTTATCTATTTTAAAATTTAGAAGTTGCAATGCCAGTCACTGTTCAATAAAAGGATCCATATAGCTTCTTCCCGATAACTTTTTAAAACCTATATTGTAACTGACGTTGTGGCACACCAAGCCACTCTTCTGTTGGTGGCTTCACAAATGCCGTTTTCGGCCTTGCTTTGTCGGAAATGATGGCAGGTGTTTTTTTAGGGGGTAACTTACCATCTTTTCCCATAAGTCTTGAGCAATTTGTCGTTATTTCGCGAAGGGGCCATCCAGTATATCCCCGGTCACACCTGAAAATTCTGCCAAGTTTACAGTTTCCTCATATTTCTCGTTTTATCTTTGAATAACGCATCTCATGTTGAAAAATATAGAATATTGCATGGGTCAAATGTTTCACTGAATCGTCATAAATGTAGTCTAAATTACGAAAAAATTCTTTCGAATAACTAAATATATTTCCATAAAATGCTGAATGGATGTAACAATGATATTCTAGATCGGGTTCTCCTCTTTGTCATAGGGGGTCACGGGAGGGGGTTGTCCGGAGTAGATTTGAGAAGGAGTCCGGTTTCTGGAGAGGGCCGGAGTTGGGGTTGTCTGCCGCCGTTTTCCTGCATGAGGATTGTCCCCCTCACATTTCCACGTCAAACAGAGATATAGGACCCATTTAACTATGGGATAGGTAGAGCACACAGAAAAAGCATGATATTGCCTCCAATATGAGGGTATGCGTTCATACCCGTTCGTGTGTGTTTTAGTGACTGTGTGTGTATAAAGTTTAGAAGTGGAGAACATTGCACAAGGTTGAGACGAAACTTAAATACAGGCTAAAAATCATATGATGAAGTCATATTACTAAAATTCATATTATGATTTTCGGTATTTGTATTTGAAAAATACATATTTTTATTCATTTTCCTATTTCTTGGGTTTTAGGGGTTTATTGAAAATCACCCAATAGGCCAATACCCTTCAACAGGAAATATAAATTTTAAATATAGATGTAAAGACGTCACGGAATATCTAACCTTTGGACGTGCTTTCTTCAAGAGTCTGAATGACGGAGGGTGTGGAATGGGACATTGCAGGAAGCATTTTTATTTCAACTATTAAAGTTACGGGTTCGAACGCAAGTAAAGCACCCCTATAGCCTATACGCCCTTTCAATTACCTCTTGTTGTTGTGAAATCAAACAGATGAAAATTAGAATCCAGCACACGGAAGGGCCATACTGTAAACTTTTTTTATTACTTATCAAAACAAATGTTACATATCTATGAAATAAAGACAAAAAACGTAAACATTCAATATTATTAAACAACACTGAAACATTTAAATTAATAATGTAAGACAAACCGATTATAATCCATTATAAAAATCAATGTTCTGCTGAAGTTCAAGTTGATTTTACTCACTCGTGTTTACTTTGAATAAACAGTAGCTTGAATTATTATTCTTCCCTGTGGGCGGTTATTACAATTATAAATCTTTTCATCCTATGGGAAATTTCATCTCCGACATGTAAGTTGGACGTCTAATGAAATCCTTATTTTCTTATATATTTATGCAACGGTGGAAAATATGTTTTTGATCGATATTAATAGTCATAAATCGATAGTTTTTCTGTTCATCGGCGAAGACAAATACTTTATAAATAATGCGTTCCCCATCACAAATTCGAAAGGATAGGCCTATATACAGGCCCAATCCTAGTCGGCTTTACATATTATTTATGAGGAGGCAATGCGTTTTCAGTGTTTACTTTGAACCGCAATAAATAAAAATACCATAAAAGCCCTTCCTCTGGATCCGCCACTGCCGCATATTTATACTAATACGTAGATTTTGATTGATCTAATACATAAAATACATCGCCTTACATCTATATTTACTCTCCCGTCTAGAACAAACAAAGTGTACTGCTAATAAAATACATGTTATAAATCATAGGTGCGCGTGCACTAGAGTCTGCCGATATGCCATTAAAGCTGATATGAATGAACTCCGCGCACGCGATGAATAGTTTTTGACCAAGCAAGTGCAGGTAACTTACATAGACCTTACACAGAACTGCGGTGAGTGAGACTCCGTCTCCAAACTAAGGCCCCTCGGCTCTAATTCCTTGCCCGTTGACATGTTTAAATTTTTAACAAGCTGGAATTGTGAATGCTAAGCAGTGCAGGTCTCCACCACTAACAAAACTGAGTTCGCATAAAGTCAATCGGATAACATGGCAGCTGGACGAGCTCAACAGGACGATTCTCAGAAAGACGAGCCCAGTTGGACATTTTCCAGAAAGACGAGCCCAGTTAGGCGGTTCTTATTGGGATTTTAGCTACCAAGTGAATATTCAAACATATGTAAGTTGTCAGTAATACCTCATTTTACTGTACATTAAACTGTTAATTTGAAGGTTATCGTGGGCAAAATGTGCCAAACACTGGCAAACAGCAGAGCGATGTCTTAAATTGGGTCCGCAGGATATGCAGGTGTTATGGCATATTCACTCCCAATCCAACAGTGTACAATAATTAAATATTGACGATGTCAAAGATTATTTTACTTTGTTCTAAGACAGATTTATTCTTATTATTTCATGATCATGTCTACCTAATTTCATATTTGTTATCCAGTTTATTGGTCCGATCGAATATAAATGTCAGAAAGTTGAATAATTTGAGCGTTTAATACCAATACCAAGTGTTTAATTTAAGGGCTTTAATATCAAGCATAAAAATTGTGAAAAGGTGTTCTAATATTAAATATTATCGCATTTTAATGGTCCTCCACTCCGGTTTATAAGGGGTCTTAAAGGGGCCCAATCACCTAAAAAGCATGTTGAATTAACAATAAAAAAAAACTCCTGCTCTTTAAAATGAATTTGTACCTGCAAAGATATTACCCTGAAATCCGTTTCCTTACTCCGGTAATCGAGTGTGAGTGCGATCACTGGTGTCAATATAAACACAGCGCGGGGGACACAGTGCATCGCTGAGCCAAAACACCTGCCAATCATATGATGCTCTGACTGACTTGGCTCCAGAAATGTTATACTTGTTTCCGCTGGCTGAAACATCACATGTTCCAGCTAACAATCGGACCTCCGGTCATGCGGCCTTGTTATGGTAAACAGACACACTAAGCTGTGTTTACAAACACGCTGAGCCATAACAAGTGTTAAACAGCCGTAAGCGAG
Organism: Sipunculus nudus; assembly: GCA_026874595.1. Classification (NCBI taxonomy): domain Eukaryota; kingdom Metazoa; phylum Annelida; class Sipuncula; order Golfingiida; family Sipunculidae; genus Sipunculus; species Sipunculus nudus. The sequence goes on along the minus strand of CM049314.1, from coordinate 10,032,093 downwards.
GTACTCAGACAGTGTGCTGGGATTGTTTTGCTGGGAATCTTTTTGTAAAAAGCAAAACTGAACTGATAGTGTGAAAAATTGGCATAATATTGCTCCTGATTATGTCCCTTTAATCAGCTGCATACGGGAAAACAATATATTTCAGCATATGCCCAAAAATAAAGTAGATCGTTGAATTCATTGTTTTAAATTGTGAAAATGAAACTGGCAAGATTAAAGATTTCATCTAACAACATTTTTGTTTGAATGTCTACACCTATATAATATCAGTGCTGTATTAAAATCAAAGGAAACCGACAGAAACCCCAAGCCTCGGAGATTTGTTTGCCAGGTCCAACCGAAACCGTGATATCGGGAATATCGGTTTCGTCATACAAGTGCTGTACAAAAAAAAATGGTGGCCGGTACTAATAGACGTAATCATCCACATAAAAACAAACTGTTTGACTGCGTCCGGGTATTTTAAACTATATTGAAACTTTAATTTTATCGTTTAATTCGTATCAATACATTTAAGTCGAGTACTACGGGTACAGAGTATTTACATTTATACACAGGACGTAAAGCATTTTTTGATCACATTGTGTTGTAAACATGTATGATACTTTTTCCTCTCTGGATTATAATAGGACTAGTATATACCAATTTTAATAAGAAAGTCACTGCTTATGATGCGATCATTGCATTTTCTGCTCTATTCGCATTTTCGAAAGATAACATGTTTTTAATGAATGGGTAGTTTCGTCTGTTTTGTCTAAAATGGATTATCGAGCTAAACAAGAGACACAGCATGAATGGCAAAATTATCAATGTTCACAAATAGCTATTGTCACATATTAAAACACAAACATTAATTGCAAAGGAATAGATAACACATTTTTCGAGTAAATATATGCCGATTAGCGTGAAATATATTTGCGCCATTTATGGAACTGTTCAACTATCTGGTGTTATTCATGGATAAAATCTTAATATTGCACAAACGTTACCACAACTTACAAGTGAAACGCAATCAACACAATTTGTTTACACTTTTTATATTCAGCACTGATATAAGGTATCAATGTTAAATATTGGTCTCAAGTACATATTGTTTCGCAATCGACTCAGTCTTATTGAGTTAATTTATTGAGAAAAGAACACCTCCCTTCGCGAAACCACTGATGTGACGTGGACACTAAACTGCACTTTAAAAGGAGCACTTGAATAGACAGTATCATGGCGATGGTCAATGCATTGTATGTAATTCCACCTTATATCTAAATTATGTATATTATGTATGTATTTCCTGTTTTCTTTCTCATATTTAACTGTCTGGTCTATTTCTTGCATTTTCTCTGTATTTATGTATATCACTCTTAATTGCTCCCTCTCATTTTTACCATACTTTCTTTCGTCCTTTTTCACCCTTCTTAGTTATCTTTATCCGGGTCTTTTTTACTTTCCCTATGTCTCTCTCTATTCATTATCGTTTGTTATAGTTCATTTTCAGTTCTTTCTTTCTTTCTTTACTTCCTTCTTTCTTTCTTTCTTTCCCTTTCTCTCTCTCATCGAACGAATTTTGTTTATGACACAGTATCTATTCATCGTTCATTTACAAAGCGGGGAAGGAGGTAACGTGGACTCAGGTTACTGTTAATACAGTCGCACTCAACAAGATTGTAAATACCTGCATTAATATTAACCCGTGCTCGTCTTTCTGGATATCGGCCAACCGGGCATCGTCTATGTAACACAAAATTGTCCAAATTGTCTTTCTGAACATCGTCCGTCTGTCGTTCGCATTCGGCCCATGAGTTGGTTCCATCCATAAAATTACTTTGAAATATTATATTTAACCATATTAGTACGGACATTTGGCCTAAGCTCATAGGTATGACAGTGAAAAGTTTTGCGTCGCGAGGTGTGTGCCCGTGATTTTGCAACAAATGCTTTTCTTATCTTTATAAATGTAGAGTATATTTATTTGGATACGGGCACTACATTTTGTAAACCACGCACACCTTATTTTCCTGACCCGACTTGCCTCCGAACGTGTGTTATAAATTAATGTGCCGTGGGTGGAGCAATATCCATGGCACTGATTGGGCAGTGATAAGGACAGAGACGTGATAAGAACGTTAGTTACTGTCGCATGTGCGAGTCTACCTTTAACAGCTCACAGAAAGCGTGAGAGTCCGACAGATTACATATAGGACTAACACAGATAATTTGCATTTATTCCTGAGTGAAGGAGCCTGCATTCCGGCTCGCACGGTAACCCAGGACACAGGAGAAGCCCCATTTTCAAACAGATTTGGCCGCTCATGGTTGGACAGCATTTCGTTCGAATGGACCTTTGTTGCGTTTATGTAGAGCGACACCAGAGCAGCGCGTTAGCTCCAGCGTTGAGTACGTGTAGCAGTTACCTGAGATCATACGCGTGGTAAGTGGAAAAGTGAAGGTAATATATACCTGTTGACAAAACTATGACACTTAGTTGACCGGAATATGCGTACGGTAGCTGTAGACGTTATGATGTGTATGACAACCAAAGTTTCATGCTTCAGAACTTGACACCTAAGTGCTGCACGAAAGGCAATTTAGATCATCACTTTTTTGTAGTTTATACACGGATAAATACGATTACAATAATTATACAATATTAAATTCATTAATGTTAAATTAGAAAGTTTCTGAAATCAGTTGGAACACAATCCCCAGACCGGGCATTAAGCATAAGGGAACTGAAACTATAATAAAAGCACAATTTTGTGGTGAAATTTCTCGCACATATTGCAAATAAATTTACACCTGAAAAAATGGATAACAAAGCATTTGATAACAAGGAATTGGAGCTTGGGTCCTTGGACACTGTGGTCAAACCGGAACTTAGCAATGGCTCAGTTATGCCAAAAGTAGCAGCCATGGTATACGAGACAGTTTCCGAAGAAAACTGGCCGGAAGACATGAAGAGGAAGGAAAGAAGACGGATAATGAAGAATATTATCTTAATTAGCATTGGGTTCTTGCTCAACTTCACATCCTTTAACGGTCTGAGTCGTCTACAAAGCAGTCTTCACCAGGACCAAGGCATGGGGACGATCAATTCAGCCGTCCTGTATGGCGCCTTGGTTCTTTCCTGCCTTCTTTTACCGAAGATCGCTATCAGCAAGCTCGGCTACAAATGGTGTATCGTCATCTCTGTGATCGGGTACATCTTGTGGATGGGAGCTAACGGTATCGGTAGATGGTGGTCCATGACGCCGGCGTCTGTAATCGTGGGGTTGTGTGCTGCGCCCCTCTGGACGGCCCAGTGCTCCTACTTCACAAAACTCGCCATCCGCTACTCTAAACTCGTGGGAGAAACCCAGGAGACGATCGTCAGCAGGTTCTTTGGCATCTTCTTCATGTTCTTTCAGATGTGTGAGTATTGTTTTTTTCTCGTTTACTTCTCTCCATGTTCTTCTAGACGTGTGGGTATTGTTTTATCTTTTCCTTTTTTTCATGTTCTTCCAGACGTGTGGGTTTTGTTTTTTTCACTCGTTTTCTTCTCTTCATGTTCTTCCAGATGTGTGAGTATTGTTTTTCTTTTCGTTTACTTCTCTTCATGTTCTTCCAGACGTGTGGGTATTGTTTTTTCTTTTCCTTTTTTTCATGTTCTTCCAGACGTGTGGGGATTGTTTTTTCTTTCCCTTTTTATCATGTTCTTCCAGACGAGTGGGTATTGTCTTTTCCATTCGTTTTCTTCTCTTCATGTTCTTCAAGACTTGTGTGAGTATTGTTTTTCTTCTCGTTTTCTTCTTTTCATGCTCTTCTAGCCGTGAGGGTATTGTTTTTACTTCTCGTTTTCATCTCTTCATGATATTCCTGGTGTGTATTTTTTTCTCGTTTACTTCTCTATATGTTCTTTTAGACGTGTGGGTATTGTTTTTCTTATTCTCGTTGTCTTCGCTTCATGTTCTTCCAGATGTGTGGATATTGTTTTATCTTCTTCTCGTTTTCTTATTATGTTCTTCAACACTTGTGTGAATTTCATTCTCGTTATCTTTTCCTCATGTTCTTCCACATGTGGTTTTTCATTTCTTCCCGCTGTATGAACCTTGTACAATTTTCATTTGGGGGGGGGATAATATAAATATTAACTAAACATCATATTTATAATGCATTTCTATCATGGTCTTTCTTGCTTAAGTGGAATGGCACAGATCTTGCTCTTCTTTGCTGCAGTAGAATGGTTATGGTCACCCAACGCGATCTTGTTCGTCTTGGCTGGACTGTACTAGAATGGTACCACGCGTACCAATCTCGTTCGTCTTGGCTGGAATGTACTAGAATAGTACCACGCATACTAATCTTGTTCGTCTTGGTTGTACTTTGATGGTACCACTTATAACAATTATGTTTTTCTTGGTTGTACTTGAATGGTACCATGCATTCTGATCTTGTTCGTATTTAAAGTAGTAGAATGTACCACCCATTGCGATCTTGTTCCTCTTGGATGTACTCAAATGGTACCATGTATTTCAATCTTGTTCTTCTTAGCAACTGTAAAATGGTGTGTTTATGAATACACTGTGAAATAATGTTTCTTTAGGTAAGGGCTTGATATTGAATCATGGAGATATTAATGATAAAGGTCTGGTTATAGCTTTGGTTATTACCTTTCCGTGTCCTCTACTATTGTCTCTGTAAAGAAAGGTATTTTGCGTCAACTGCACGGTTTTATCCCCCACTTCAAAATTGCAAACAACTTTGAAAGTACTTGGGTGACAAAAGTAGTACTCACCTGTCAGCTTGTTTATAGGCACAGACAAGGATTGCTATTTAAACGAGCCCTGTTTAAAGTATTTTCATAAATTATCCGTATCATGTTCCCTTTGATCGAATTAGATACGACATGACCTATGGAAAGAATAACGTAATAGAGAAAAAAAACATTTAAATGTAAATAAAAAGTACAAAAAATTAGTACCATATAGGTCGAGTGGACTAATCGGTAAAATAAATGACATTGATTGTCGCTGTTCTGTTGATAAATGATCCTTTATCAAGATAGGTCTGTCACTGATCTGACAGGGCGTGTCCCTCAACGGATTTAAGAGAGCTTCTATTTACACTGAATGATCTCTGTGACAGTTGTAAATGGTACTGTCGATTAGTATGCGCATGTCTCAACAGCATGTCCCCCCACCTCCTACGCCTGTTCAATTTTTGTTCGTACTATCTCAGTATGATGCTATGTCTATAAGGAGTCGGATATATATAATAAACATCAGGCGATTAGGTGTTTAACATAAGAAAACATGATTAATACCTCACGATACGCGCGCGTATCGTATCTCTGCAGTATGTTTATGTCTTACCCTAACCCGGTCAAGATAGAAGGTCATGGGAACTGACCAGGAGGCACTGAGGACACGAGGGCTATCTCCCCAATAATCCTTGAACTTTATGGTCGGTGTGAGCTGCATGTACATATTACCAATTTGCATTTATTAATTCAGTGCACGTTCAGTCCGTGGTGCTCCTCCAGCGACAACGAGTACGGATCAAGAGATGTTTACACTCACATTCAATGAAAAAAGAATTCACTTTCACTAGTTATTCACAGTCTTATTGCAACCAAGGTGTGCTGAGGCCGAAAGCTTATTGTCCTCTGTCGTATATCCTTTTATGGACAGTATCACCTCGTCCTTTCGCCAAAGCCTGGACCATAGGCATTCGGTGAGGGTTACGGGTTATCGGTTCGATATCGTTTATGCAGGGACAATTTGAACAGGCATAAAAGGCACGTCTCATATGATTTTTTTATATATGATGATGTTGAACGTTTCCGAATGAATTTTCAAGAAAAAAAATTAACAAAATTATTTTAGTTATAAAATCGAATATTCAGCTCTATTAAAGGCTCATAACTAATTGCTTTCTGACGATTTGGAAATATCCTGCTTTTCTAATCGTTTAATTGAGCGAAAAAATTAATAATCTATAAACCGTTTGAAATAAATCACGCAAACCAAGAAATGTTAACCTGACAAAAATGCAAGAATTTAAAATAAGTTTATCCGACGGACGGTGTGTGATTTCCTCCATGGTGATGTGCTTAGCTGGGGACAAATCACAAAGGTCAAATACCTCTCATGGTGGCACTGAAGTGTGCGACCTCCCACATACAAACAATTGTACAAGTGGAGTGTAACCAAACACGGAGGCTTTGTGTTGATAAAAGTAGATAGAACGCCTTCAAGATCACGTTTCTACTTATTTTGAACAACATATTTCTTCTTGATGTATAACAATCAACAAATTTTAAAGGGGGGGGGGGGGTTATCCCCTCACATTTTGGGAAGGGAATTGGGTGAAAAATGTTATCTTCCCAACTGGTATTCAGTGTAATGTTTATATATACTAGAACATTTTCACATATATATTTATTTGAAAAATGAGATGTTTTAATATTTGTATAGGTTTGCAAAAAAAGTTTAACACAAGTTTAAGCTCTAACATACTCCTATGAGTCCCCCCCCCCCACCACACACCTAAATATAAAATGACGCCACTGATAAAAAAGTCTTTGATACGCTGACAACCACGTCTCCAAAATGTGGATCAGCGGGACACTTCTCCCCAGGAAGCAGATACAGGGACCGACTGTTGTTCAAACTTCAAAGGTTTATAAAAATACATTTCGTGTCTTCTCAGCGTGATATGATAATATTTGAGCAATGTGCAATCAGAAACACTTTAGCACTAAATTATAATACCGTGTGGATATACATATATACATCTGACATTATGTGTGATTTTATGGATGTACTATGAGAGATACGACATTATGTATACCATAGTATTGCTGCATAGACAAGGACTAGTTATAATTCTCATGATATCAAATGTCCAATCCTAGGTAATGGTTTAACATAACTATACAGAAAGTTGACTTAGTGTTTGGTTGCAGGTAGCGAATCCTCACTGACGACGTTTAAGTACAAAATCAACAGACAACCAGCCGACAAGATCATCAACGGCCCAAGCGTGACCCCTTAGCACTAGCCTGTTTATTTCATGTATGGTCTCTATATCAGTGGTTTAGTTTGCTTCTACGTTTTTCTAAGCTCTATTAACCTGAGTGACTTCTCAAAAGAAAAAGATGACATTCGGAGCAGTCTGAGAGCAAATTTAGAATCATGTGATGATGGCATCCTTACTGATGTAACTGATGTAAACAAAGTGTTAAGTAAGATTAATGTAAAGAAAGCCTGTGGACCCGACAAAGTCAGTGGCAGATTAATTAAAACCTGTAGAAATAGTTTGTCCTTCATCATACAACACATTTTTCAATTGTCTCTCTCCTTATGTAAACTACCAAAATTATGGAAGACCGCAGAAATAATTCCAGTCGCCAAAAATAACTCTTCTAAAGTGATGAATGATCTTAGGCCTGTTGCACTAACATCTCAAAATCTTTGGAGCGAATATTTCTTAATAAATTACTTCCATTTGTTAAACCAATGCTAGATCATCATCAGTTTGCATATTCATCCAACAGATGCACAAGCGACGCAATTGCCACATTAACTCATTATATTTACCAACACTTAGACAGGGACCCAAGAAATTATGCCAGATCACTTTTCATTGATTATTCTTCAGCCTTCAATACAATACAGCCACACATTATGATCAATCAGCTCTGTAGATATAACATTCCTCCTTCCTACTGTCTATGGATTCTAGATTTTCTCTCGGATAGAAGACAACATGTTAGAACAAGCAAAGAAACTTCTTCAGATATAATCATAAATACTGGTGCTCCACAAGGCTGTGTTCTGTCAGCAGTCCTTTTTATTCTATATACAAATAATTTGACTGTGAGCCTTTCAGATTGTAAAATCATCAAATATGCAGACGACACTGTCATTCTAGGCCTGATACACAAGAATGATGAATCGCTCTACAGGAAAACCATTTAATATGTGACTGGTTGGTGTGAGGAACTCTACCTTCAGTTAAATGTTAAGAAGACTAAAGAAGTAGTCTTTGATTTTAGGAGATCAAAATCTGTAATTACCCCAGTTGCTATCAAAAATGAAGATGTTGATATTGTAGAAAATTATAAATACTTAGGATGTATTATTGACAGAAATCTGAATTGGAAAGAACATGTGTTGAATCAATCCAAGAAAGCAAACAAAAGATTATATTACCTTTATTATCTAAGAAAGCTTAATATTGACAAAATCATAATTACCATGTTTTATAATTCAGTAATTTCCAGTGTCCTTACTTATTCACTGGAGTGCTGGTTTACAAATATATCTGATAAGTTAAAGAAACAGTTGAATAATACCAGGAAGAGAAATAGTAGAATAACTGGTACTTCTCTTGCCACACACCAGGAAATCTGTGAAACCAAAACAATGGCCTTCATATCTAAGGTCATGAATGACACAACACATCCCCTATATTCAGAGTTCCGTTTTTTACCTTCAGGTAAACGCCTAGATACAATATTCTGCAGAACAACTCGTTTTAAAAAATCTCTCGTACCACACAGTATTAAACTTCTTATAAATTTAATGTTTTGAATTATGTGTTTTACCTGCAGAATTATCTGTTTTTTCATTTTTACATGCTTAATTTTACATGCATAGTCAATATGTTATGTGTGATTTTTATGTATTATTTTTATGTATTTATCCCTCTATTTACTTATTTTTTTTTATGTAATGAATTGCAAGTCAACGACAAATTCCTGGAACTGAAGGCTAATAAATGTTATCTTATCTTATCTTATCTTATTTCCCCATGAAGAGTTGCCCTTTTCCTGCACCACATTGTAATTAGGACAATATCGAATTAAAAGCCTCGGCAAAGTGGAGGGCACAGCTGAATAATCCCTATTGTATGTCATCTGGAAAATGATTAAGTTTCCATGATGTCAATAATCTAAGTACTTGCTGTATCTTTTTCACAAATCTATCAAGTTAGTCATTTCCACAGATGCATAAATTTTGCATCTATTGTTCAATGTTCTGTATTACTTACAAATGGGCGTGCTCCCTAAATATAATAATCTGTAGGGAAAATTCAGAAGATCTTGGAAAAACATATTTTCTCTATTAACACTTAGTTATTAATCTTTATTAACAGAATCGCTGTCAAACAAACGAACCACTTAGATTATTGAGGATCACATATGAGACAGCGTAGTCGGATATTGAACATAAATGACGTCATATCCGGTTAGATGTGCATCCGGTACAGCACGTCGTTCCCGGCAAGTTGTATCAAACTGTTCCGTCTCAAAGATTGTACCACTGCCGATATACGGCAGGTTGCTGATAGAAATATCTGGTCTACGTGTTGCCCTTCATTTTACAATAAAGGACTCACTCATGCTCTATATATCACCTCATCTTACTAGGATATTTAATGCAGTTCTTTCTGACAAGCCTACAAAAGATAATTTGTATATCACATCTTTATTTAAATAATATGGTTAAGCCACGAATGCAGCGGCGTACCTAGCCTCATTGCGACCCGGGCAGTCTTAGAAATTACCTGCCCGTCTTACAAAGCATTACAAAACTGTATACGCTATTAAACAGCGCTTTAACTATAGGCCTACTTCCTATATCGTAAGCGCTGTTTGTTATGACCTCGTATTCTGAATTTCTACACCAGAGAGGAGCACTGTATTTTTGTCCAATCAGATGGGACCTTGTGCTAGACACAGTCAAGCGAGGAATACATGGAGCCAATCATGTTCATTTCGTTTTGAGTGTCAGCTCATCGCCCCGGTAACCGTCTGAACAGGCCACAGGCTCGGAGAGAATTGCCCCAGACGTGGTTTGCTTAGGGCCTTGGGCACATAGGATGCTCGGCCGGTGAGCTGTAATTCAAACGAAACATTACAACAAAGGCTGCGTGCACACCTCGCTGGCTGGTTTCAGTTCTGCAGATAACAGATACATGGCTACGCTAACACAGTCATAATGTCATAATCGAATATGCAGAGGGAGCAATCAAAATTCGACCGTAAACTGATATCAAGCGGCGCTTGAAGCGCAGCTATGGGCGGAACCAGTATGCCTGTCGAGTGTTTGTTTATTGGCATCTGGTTGGCTGCTTGTCACATCATACGCACGTTTTTTTTTCAGCGGACAACGAACCGCCAACTGGTGTCTAAATATATCATAAACGGTCAAAGCTGGCAGCGTGAAAATCAATTGCTTCTTTAGAAGCGCACATTTCCACTGCCTCGTGAGCGTAAAAACTCGACAACATATAGAAACATTTCACGTCAAGATTCCTTGTTTCGGTTTAGTTGACAACAACGCAATAATACGGATGAATTAATAAGCTTGGAAATTCCTTCGCCACACATTATAGAACAGTTGTTTATTTGTTGATTTAAATCAAAATATCGCTCTAACTTCAAACACGTATTTTTTTTCAAAATGAAGTGCCGATAAAAAAAGAATTAATTGTAACTAGGAAAAAAAATTGCGCTGCAGGATACACATAATGTGGTAACTTAACTTATCATGTAAACATAACGTATAATAAGCTTAATCTCAACATGGAAAAAATGTTATTCAATTCTAAAAGGTGTCCATTCACCTACCCTTTGAAAAAGAATTTATGTGATTTTTGGTTTCCTCTGTGTATATTTTAATGATGTACGGGTAATTTTGGTTTTGAAAAGTTCATATAAGGCCTTCGTGAAGGATGTGTGAACTTGTTTATCAACATGTTTGTAAACACAGCAATGTTGACAAACAGGAAAAACATGTAACTAAAGGTTTTAGGTTGAATATATGCGGAGGTAGAAAAGTCCCTTGGTGCAAAACGCCATTTGCAAAGCTCTGAATTATCTGACTTGATGCCAGATGCCCTTGTTGAACTTGTTTTGAATTGTTTCTGGCCTATTTTTATAAAAGCTCCAAGGGATTACCTCAAGTTTTTACAGGTCAGATAGGTGATTGGGCATCCTTTTAACGCACATAAATACCTCGTCACTTCTATAATTTTACCTCTTGTTATCGCATATGACAACAATTATACCTAATAGAGCGCTGTGATATGAAGGTTCTGCTAGAGGCAAAGCACTTATACTTTAGTCTTTACTAAAAACGCGTAATTTCATGATTTATATGGGGGCAGGCCTGTTTTATGTTTTGAGATAAAAAATCCAAATGTTTGGATAAACTGTGACCTTTTTAATTACAATATCCTCCACGTTAAAAGCATACTTTAATTCAAGGCTACATCAATTTCATTTTAGAATAGGTGATAATGGCTGTGCACGTTGCGAGGTTTTATTTATGAACGTATGCTTATTTGTCATTCAAAATAAAGTATGTGAACAAATTTCAAGTAATTACGTATATCATTGAAAAATATATTATAATTTTACTTGAAATAATTTGTCAACAATAGTCTGTAGGCAGTGGATCATTAAAGAGTACAGACAAATGGTTCTTTTTTCAGTTTTGAAGTCTAAAAAGTAACACTGAACATGATGCGTATATTGAAGCGGCCGGGGGATTAATCCCGCAGGATATTTATATTTGTATTTTGAATTGCGACAGTAAAGTAAAAATAACTCCTGCATAGGTCTTGGTGAAAGATTGATATTATTCAAATAACATAAAAGATTACGCAGGTCATATTCACATTAAATTCTATAACCAGCGGTAAATCAAATGACACAGAAATTTAGGTTGTACTTTATGTATTCACGAGAGTGTAAACGTTTGTATTTAACAAGACTGTTGTAAGAGTATGGGGAATCATGGAAGAAGGCATTTCAGGTTGTTTCATGCTGTGTAAAATATAATAGAGTTTTGGGAGTTCAAAGATGAAAATTCTTTATACATTTAAAGGAAATAACAACAGAATTCGTCATAATATTTTCCGCACGATGTGTAAGACAGACACCCTACCCCCACCACCAGGGGCCAATGGTCTTCAGGCAGGGTTTTCCCCTGCATAGTGCCCACTAGAGATTTCTGTTGACGTAGACGGCCCTGAAATGTGGGCCTTTGCAAGACTGTTCAGATTATCGATGGCATTCTGACATTGCAAGACCGCTTATTTAGTAAAAGAACAACAACAGATCTGTATTTGTTCTTGCGGTGCTTGCCTCTCTAGAGATGGTTCGCAAAATACTTGGTTTGTTCCTTAAATACCTGAAATGGGTTACTCAAACAAAAACACCAAACATTTAGATTTTCTCACCAATCTTGAAAGAAGGCCAATTTTTCTAGGAACGTTTTGAGGAGCTCCTAATTTCACTGATTCCCCGTAATGACGCCCCGAAAAATCTGCCGCCCGTGGCTGACCGCCTAGCGCCAGATCGGCCCTCTGACATGTTTGTCACGGCTAGGACCGCCCCTGCCCCCCTTATAGGTACACCACTGTACGGGTGAATATCAGAATATCCCTTTACACCTCCACTATTAGCAACGAAATGGCTGAAAGACAATGGTTGCCATGGAAGGGCGGCCACACAACCTGGGTGTTGGTGTAACCCGGATGGTTGTGTTACTTCGGTGTTCATATAAGTGGGCTGTCATGTAACAGGGGCCGGGGTTGGGTAGTGTGGTCATGCCATGGAACCGGGTTTTGGGGGAGGGAGCGTGGTTGGTGGTAGAGTGTGACCATCTTTTCTTAAGTACTCTAGTAATCGGGCAGTATCATTTGCTACTGGGCCATGTGACTTTATTAGTCGTATTAATTAATAGGGTGGTTATGATCCCGTGTAGTCATGTGGTCGTGGTAGGTATTGTGATGTGTGAACATGCATATACAGGTCAGATCTGAAAGGTCCATCGCCGTCATGGCGAAGTGGTCATGTGACCGTGGTAGTCTTGTTACTGGTGTGGTCGTAAGGAGAAAGATAACTTTGTACATATGAGCGTTCTGTGAAGTTTATTTCAAGTCTATCAGTACACGAGCTTTATATGAACACAGGAACTCAACTAAGAGTCCCAAATACTGTAGACTTTGTTCTCCAATATGTGCAGTTGGCGAGAGATTGATGTCTGACCTTTAATCTCTATAAAAAGTAAGACGATAAACAAGGAAGATGCTAATAAATCAATTTGAGAGTGGGGATGACGACTCTGATAACGAACTCCAGCCTTACCTGCAATAAAACATATCATGATAATCATATGAAATGCATTCTAAATTAATAAAGATATTGTCTGTTTGAAAAAAATTGTGTTCTATTTGATCAAATAATGCATTACAATATCCAAAGAAAGTATTCATAATTAGAGCGAATCATTGTATAACTATGTAATTAACCTCGCAACGTAATCGGTGCTTCCTTGTTGGTGTCTAAATAATTTGTAAAATACCACCGTAAGGTGGCACCACAACTAGCTGATCATTCAAATGAAATAAATGTACAAACATCACCCACAAAAGTTAACTAAATAAATGCCTTTTCTGAGGATTCTCATTTCCACACCATTTTCTTGATTTCCGTTGAATATTATTTTAAATATCATTAATACAAACAGAAGGAAACGCTTAAATGCACGGTGACAATTTACCTCTTTTTATTTGATAGGAATTAATTGGTAAATGGGTTTAAAAACAAAAATTCGTTTACTTATAGCTCGACTCGTTTCTTTAGGTTGTTTACAATATTTTGTTTTTGATCCGAGATTGTATGGCGATCGTTCATTTCATAAAAGAAGTGACTTTATATTATACAACGTAAGACATATAATCTATCACAAAACACTCTTTCAGGTAGAGCTATCTCTCGAGGAGAGGCATAAGGTATAATTAACTGTGGCAAACTCATGCTGCCCAAAAAGCATTTCTAGGGGTCAGCAAAGCATTGTTTGATTGACCTTTCTAATCCTATGGATCATTATCTAAAGATTTCTTTACATCACTGTAAAAGATAATAAATTATCCAGCACAGAGATACAACAAGTAGGCTTTTTACAGATTTAAGTATTAAAGACAAGAAGTTTAACAATGAAAGCTTTTTGTCCTATGTCAAAAAATAAATTAAACCTTTTTTTACCTTTTACCAACTTATGGTTTAACAAAGCGATAGAAAATAACAAGGCGAATGTGCCTCAGTCACAACTTGAAAACTCTTTCACTTCTGAATGTCAGTGATATGTTAGTCATTATGAGAGTGGCTATGAGAGTGGGTTATAATGGCCTCGTATAAGTTATTATAACTAGTTGTACAATCCATGTAAAATAAATTAAGTTGATTTTATATGTTAGTCATTACCTCGCAAGATAATGGCATGATAACACAAAACTCTACAGTTGATAACGACAGCTCTAAAAGGTGCATGGTTATATCATCGGTCTTGGCGCGTGGGTCTTATGAGGTTTGATATAACATCCGGATATTGAAGGCCCTTTATCCTGCCTTTTTATTCTTTTATTATCTGAGCAAATTCTTTTGGTATAATTCATATATGTTTTAAAATGAAAATGGTTACCACTCTCTCTCTCTCTTTCTCTCTAAAAAACAAAAACACCCATTGACAGTCCCTAGTTTTCCGCATTATTTCCGTGTGTTTTTACACATTTAACAGCTGTTCACTTGATATAGCGAAGGATCATATGCACGCATCTACACTATAGAATCGTTCAAACATATTGTTATTTGTTGTGTAATCCATTTTCAAACAGCGGATTATGAAGGCCGTGCGGCCTGGATAAACTACCTGTTGAGGTTCTCTTCCTGCCGTTCACCACGGTTCCGCTCATGCGCGCCTTTGTGTAATCTGCCAGAAGCTGAATCTGCATGTCTAATGATCACTTCAGCAATCTTTAAAGAATACGTTTGGCATGCACACCGGGGAAACACTAAATGTGATCACTAATTTGAACAAAAATTGTAAGTACTATTAAAGTAATACAAAGAAGCAAGTGGGAACATAATTTCTATGAATACACACAAACTTTAGCTACACAGAAACAACGTTCAATTCAACGATACAGTTCAACAACAGCAGAAACTTCTTCATAACTCTCCTTCAGACCAGTCTGCAAAGATAGAATTCCCACAGAGACAAATAACCTCAGGAAAGTGTATATCATGACTTCACCATTACACAGTAACAAATCATCTCTTGAGCAAGATAATATAAAAAAAGAAGCCTGTTTCTGCTGCTGTAGAATCGTAGCCAAGACTTGGTTTCTGTCTAGCTCAATTTTGTGCGTATTACTAGAACTTCTTTTTCAGATTTTATTTTTTCACATAGATTTTATAAAGGGGCATCTTGATCGAGACAGGAACACGTGGACTTCTACAGCACTGAACCTCACTTTTTGTCTGTACCACATTTGGAACGATAACCCAGACGTTTATTTTTTGTTATTTATAATTGTTTATGGCTGTGGAGTCAATCCTGTACAGCTGCTGCTCGACTACCATCTGCCCCTTAATCGATTTCCATCGACTACACAACTGTCTTATCATGATAAATTGCTGCATGATGATGATACTACTGTGTGAGGGTGTCAGTGCTGCAGTATCCCTCTCCTCTTCCCCTCCTCTCTATCTTCGCGGCTCCTAGTGCGGAAAACAGTGGCGGACTGTCGCGGCTGCCTGCTTGGCTTGTGTGTTATTGGGGCTTTTGGCTCCATCAAAATTATGCTTAAGGGGCGCGCGGGGCTGAAGTCCAAGACTCAGCAACCCGTAGCTGCTCGATAAAGCAAAAATTCTTCAGTAAATTAAAATCATTATTAATATATATATATATATATATATATATATATATATATATATTGGCCAGTAAAACAGGTGGTCTTAATGCATATGCAGGTTTCACTGTATGTATGTGTGTCTAAGTCCTGATGTGGCTTACATTGATATGGGGTACCTTCTGATTAGGCGTACTGCCGCGAAAATTAAAGTGAAATCTTAGCACGTTTTCTTTCCTAAAAGGCATTCCTGTCTGATGTGGCATTCTTCAACAAAAAATCATTAAATCGTTGGTGTGTCATGTAAGGATTCGATGGAGGTCCATAACAGGGATAAGCCACATGAGGATATACATGCTTGTGTGTGTGTGTGTGTGCGCGCGTGAATTTCATTGAATAATCAGTCAACCCTGATAGTCGTATTAATTTAATTATACAAACACACATTAGTCACCGAATTATGATAAATTATGACACACACAAACAAACACATACATACATATACACACATACGCATATATGGAATATATAGCCATACATATATTACATATATACCCGAGAATAAAGATTTAAAGAACTCTTAAACCCTGTCGCTGACAAACACACCCACACATATAGCTCGGTTCATCATTGTGTTCAGGTATCTATGTTATTGTCATGTTATCAACATCGAGTCATTACATTTGTTAATGACCGAGACTGTCACTGTAAGGGTAAGGGTTACATGGAGAAATGGACCATGAGGGTGGCATTATCGTGATTTATTACAATATATAGAGCATTATACTTGAGTATCCATGTACCCCTCAAACAATCTGTGACATCTATGACAATCAACTCTATGACGTGGTTACAAGCAAATGCCAAAGTTTACATTCTGAAGTTTTAAAAACAGTTAACAATTTCCGAAGAAAGAATGTTTAAGGGAAAGCAGTAATATTGAAATTATCTTACCGTGTTCATAAAAATAAATCAGTGAAACCTATACCTCCTGAATCATGTTATATATCAGTGTCATTTGAGGCAGTCAATCATTAATTGTCACATTTATTTGATTTAAATGTCACAATATTCTTGTCATGATGCTAATAATGTTTATTTATTTAAAAAATCACCGCGTTTGCTTTTCAGCGCCGTTCTCTATTCAAACTTGCAAACATTTAGATAATCAGAATTTAATTAGAAATTAATTTTCTAGTTTACACAAAAGGCTGTCGTTAAAAATATTTCACGTAAAAAAGATTACGTTTTAAACAATTGTTCATGAATTAACAAGGTTGTTCATCAAATGTACACTTAGCGTAGAGCTGAGATATAAGAACATGTTTGATGTTACCCGCTTTGGTGGCCTTGTCCAACCTCATCCTGTTCCCTTCTTTTAATTTTTCATCTAAAGCTCCTCGAGGTTTGGTTTTGATATGTTACACGATTTTTTAAAGTAAACTACATTGTCGAGCACCTTTCATGCCATTTACAAAGCGGAAAGTTCATAAAGGAATCGTGGATTTGGCACAGGTTCAATGGCACTTTTCTTCACTGCAGGGATATCATCAAACATTTCTACCATGACAAACAGAGTTTTCCGGGCCTTGTTCCGTGTACGTGTATCCATATCAGTTATATAAATCAGGCATCATCCTTCGAGGTTGGACGCAGATTCATTTTTTTACATTTTTACCCACTGACAGTATTGCACACCTGGGTTCCTTGTTATTTGTAAAATTGAGAATTACAAACTGAGACTTAGGAAATTCGTACGCTGTACGCTTGCACAGTTCCTGGAGAAATCTCCAGGGAGACCCCTAATAAGGTCATAATGACTAGTATTTGATTATTACATTCCTCAGTAATGCCTTAAATTAAGCTTAGCTTCATAACCAAATAGTCATATTCACAGTTGTATCGTTGGTGTTGTACCATTATTTTAACAGAAATTACCTTATTATACAGTGAACAGAATAGCTGCTAATACATACTTTGCAAATTATATATTTAAGATGTGATAATATAATGAAAAAATATCATCTTTATGTATTTAGCCAGCATCTTTGGTTCTGTGATCTCGTCGACCATCTTGAATCAGCCAGTGAACGGTACACGGACACCGCCGTCAGAGGACGCTCTCCGTCATTGCGGGATGAATGACTGTCCCGGAAAAAACGTCACAAACGTCAACCTCCAGAAACCGCCACCTTTCGTCGTAAGAGTTCTATTACGATACCAAAAAAAACCCCCCAAAAAACAAGCAAATTTCCCGACATTCAATTCTCGCTGAGTCCTGCCTGTTTGTTAAATGAGAATAACCTCTTCTATCGAGAACGTATGGAAATTTAAATACATAAACATTTGAAAACAAATGGAAAGTTATGATATATACCATATGTTAACTCTTCGGAACTGTAGATAAAATATGAATTTTTCATAATTAAAAAAAATCAGTTAAAAAGACGAAGCATTTCTATTTAGCATGTTCAATGAATGAAAGGTTTGCTGATAATTGCAAGCACACAAAATGCCATGTTACAGGAAGTGTACAAAAACTTTGACTTGACTTGAATAGACTTTTAAGTGCCAGTTTTAAATTTTCTAGTAATGGTACGTTAACCGGTCTTATTGAATGAATGCAGTAGGATGCAAATTTAATCAAACGAGTATTCGCATAATTAAAACTTCAAATGGCTTATGAATAGGCTTAGAATTTGGACCAAATCACTGTTTTTTAATATATAGCTATTTATGCTATCAACGAGCCAAGTTTCATGTTTTGTTAAGGCTTATGAATGATCTACTCGGTGTAATACGCTGTAGGTATGGACTATGGTTGGTGTATTTATGGGGGTGGCTGCCGGGGCTGTCATCGTCATCGCCATCTTCATGGACAAACTCCCTAAAGAACTGGAAGATGATGAAGAGCGCGTCAGCTTCCGGCAAGAGGTCCCTAAGTTGCTAGTGGCAACAGCCAAACACTGGCGCCACCTACCGCAGCTGCTTCTCATACCTATGACCATGTACAGCGGCTTTGAACAGGCCTACTTCAACGCCGAGTGGAGCAAGGTAAATAACGTACACTTGTCTGATGAGGTTTAATAAGGCATTATAACCACAACTAAACCCATAAATGTATGATTCAGAGTATAAAATCCATATATTGACTAAATAAATAAGCGAGATTCCTTTAGCTAAGATTCCTTATGTCGGGCATGCGGCATGCGTGAACTTCTGAGAAATTTTATGTAGTATACAAACGGAATATTTAGTTTTCTCGCACTTCCTGCTTGCACAATGGATCACATAACAAAATTTCTTCTCCTTGAAGAGGAAGCACATGTAGCGATTCATTTTGCCGGATCCGCATGGTATTCAGGGGCATCACACGGAAAAAATGCATGCTGCCGTGCCAGTACATCTGAAATTACGCATGCCGCATCCCGTACAAAAGGAATCTTAGTTTTATGTGTAAAGTGTACGCGCACTCCTGGTAACATTTGTTTACCTTTGGCAGAGTACTGAGCCCCGCTCCATTTTCAAAGCAACAAGTCCTATCCGCTGACCATCAAATCAACATGATGTAGTATGTTTTACTACGAATAAGACACAACTTGGCATAACTTCACTTTATTTCCATGAGTACATGTGGTGTGAATATATGTGTGTGGCTGGCGTATTTCCATCTGAAACAATAGAGTAAAACTCTCATATAAGCGAAACAATGACAATGTCATGAAAATACAACATTGGCAATATATACTCTAGGTATGGTCTTACATTATTCCCTATCAGATATTAAAAGAAACAAAACATACAGGTGATAACTCCTCACATTAGACTGATATCCGTACAGTTCTGGTTCATATATTTACTATGCCTACTCAAACAGTTATCTACAGTGAGAAATTACAAGGCAACATAATATGTGCATCCGTATAGGTAAGAATGGGTATTAACGAACACATTAGTAGCTATCAACTCTGTATTGTGAAATAATAAAAAAGAAAATAATATGCATCGCATGGTAGAAATAACTTCTAAATAATAAAACCATCCATCTCACTAAATGGACTTATAAACTGAAATATCAACAGACCCTTACATCCGACTTAATCTCATGCAAGACGGGTATGGGATATATTTCCTAAAATTAACCCTGTGCATATTAGTAATTTAAACCATAGAAACACTGTCTTAAGTGATACTCAATGGATTCTCCTATTATACACAAACTGGTGAGCCTTTAGTTCATACTAATTCTCAACAAATACCAGAATTGCGTCAGGAAGATAAACAGTCGCTTTACAACAGTACAAGATGCCATTTGCAACCAGTGGCGCCATCTATCGGGCGCATGTACAAAAGTCAAGATTCCTTAATTGCGCCGATACACGGTGTTAACTCTGTGGCCTAGATTCACAGTATTGCCAAACAATTAATCTCACATGATAACACAGGTTTTCTCTCATACGCGTCATAATTCTGAATAACTAAAGAGTAAGATGTTATAAAGTACCTCAGATCTCGTCTCCGAACATGGCGGGCTCATCTGGGCTCTGACTAGATAAAACTAAACTCATGCCCATAATTACTATGGAGATACAACTGATCAGAAGACTACAGAAACATACCTGGACCATTCTCTGCATTGCTCTACACATATCATCACCTGTAACGTCGGTAATTCAACTCAGCAGGGCGCGGTCCTAGCTCCATACAAGTAAAACATGGTGGATGACGTAGCTGGTGCGTTGAATGCAACTACCGTAAAGACTAGTCAAAAACCGTACTTATCCCAAATAATGTATAAAAAAACACTAAATTATGTACCGACATCGTCCGGTTACACCCGCACCCCCTTCGTGTTATCTTCATACATCCAACACTACCATACTTGTACAGATAACATGAGTGGTGATTTATCTTAACCCTACGGTAAGCTGTCCTATACCTTCAAAACTAGCAATGTAAAAGATAGATCAGAAATCATATACATGACCAATAAAACTGTCTTAGACCCATATTACTGCTACATCATGATTTGTGCTCGCTAAGTCTTGTACTGCACACTCGGATGTATGTAACATTAACTGTGACACAGACCGTGGCCAATGGCCAGGATTAGAATGCATGCCTTTAGTTACACGGGTCGACCTTCTAACTGACAGGTCTTGACTCGCTGAACCCTGAAGTGGGGTTTGTTCACCACAGCTATCTACCCCCTGGATAGGCATATCACCCGTTGGTGCTCTAGGTAACAAATCCTGAATGAGGACCTCTTGGTCGCTATCCTCGCTTTCGCTCTCATTATGTATGACATCGGGACTCTGGTCCTCGACCTGTGGTTCAAAATCCCAAAGGCTCTCGTGGATGCTGTCCTTGGGTGGACATGCTTTCAATTCTACCCTGTTATACCACTTAGAGAGAGCAGCTTCTCCCTCTCTCTGAATCTTATAGATATCTAAATCCTCGTTCCTATCCACGATAGTGTACGTCTCTGGTCTATATGCATCTTGGCACTTTTGTCGACCTTTCCCGTGATGCCTACGGTAAACTTTATCACCAATTTGAAGAGGACTCGACTTCGCTCCCTTGTCGTAAAATTCTTTCCTTCGATCAGCATTTTGTTGTAATCTTTGGTTCACGTGAAGGTACATATCAGCAAGTCGTTTAATATGCATTGACAACCAAGCATCATAGGTTGGAGTGACTTCTTCTGGTTTGTCCCCTAACAGACGGTCCAGAGCCAATCTTGGGTCGCGTCCGAACATTAGTTTGAAAGGTGACACTCCCGTCGATGCGTGCGGTGTGGTGTTATAAGCAAAGACCAGGTCGTCTAAATACTCAGGCCACCTTCTTCTCTGGTGTGGTGTCAAAGATCGGAGGAGATCGTGGAGCGTTCTGTTGAAACGTTCCACTTGGCCGTTTCCCTGAGGATGGTAGGCCGTGGTCCGGGATTGTGCTATCCCATACAGTTCGCAAAGGTGGCGAATTACCTGGGACTCAAAGTCCCGCCCCTGATCCGAATGTAAGCGGGCTGGGGCACCAAACCTATTAAACCAGTGCTTGGTAAGTGCCTTGGCCACTGTTACAGCTCGCTGATCCCGGGTGGGGATAGCCACAGTCCACTTGGTGAAGACATCAATCAGCACCAGCACTGACTCCCTCCCATCTGAAGCTGGTTCCAGTAAGGTGAAGTCCATAGCAACGACCTCGAGGGGGGCCGACGCTAGAAGGTGTCCTAAAGGTGTGCGAACCTTTTCTCTTTTAGCTAAGGCACATCTGTCGCATTTCGATAGCCAATCAGTCACAGACTTGTGCATCCCAGGCCAATAGCATCTCATCCTTAACAAACTCTCTGTTCTATCAATACCCTGATGACCGTGCTTTTGATGACAAATTTTCAGAAACTCCTCTCGCATCACCTCAGGCACTACAAACTGTTCAAGCCTGCCATGATGTGGATCATCAATCACACGATAAAGAACATTGTCACGCTCCATGAACTTGTCCCACTGACGTAACAATCTTTGGGTATCTTGA
Organism: Sipunculus nudus; assembly: GCA_026874595.1. Lineage (NCBI taxonomy): Eukaryota > Metazoa > Annelida > Sipuncula > Golfingiida > Sipunculidae > Sipunculus > Sipunculus nudus. Next base: position 10,009,878 of record CM049314.1, on the reverse strand, counting down.
CATAATTTACGCCGTACCGATAAGGCTGGCTTCTTGCCTTTCTTCCATGCCTCGAACACTGGTTGTATGGTCAAATCTCGCTTCTGCATCATGCTCAAGGTTGATGGGCTATAACCAGACCAACCAGTTGCTACTCCGTTCGGAGGATTTTGTCCAGCTTCACTTACCTCCCCATCGGTGGCGTCTTTTGAAACTTGACACATCAGTGTTATTGGAACCTTGGTAGAATCTGCTACCTTCGCACACATGGCTGACACAGTGCCACTTTGAGTATCCCATGGTCTGTCCTCTAACCTTGACAGGGCATCTGTGGCTTGGTTGATACGGCCTGGCTTGTATCTGATCTCAAAATCAAAACTGGCTAAAGCTGAGGCCCAACGTTGCTCAGTTGCGGGCAGTTTCTTCTGTGTAAATAGATGAGTTAAGGGGTTATGGTCTGTAAAGACGATGAACTGTGCCCCTTCCAGGTATTCTCTAAATTTGTCGCATATTGCCCATTTAAGTGCCAGGAGCTCCAGTCGTTTTGCACTGTAAGTAGCTGGATTTCTTTCTGCAACTCTCAATCCTCGGCTAGCAAACGAGATAACCCTGTTCCTGCCATTCTGGTTTTGACTAAGGATGGCTCCTAAGCCACGCAACGACGCATCAACCTCCAGGACGAAAGGAAGGTTAAATCAGTTTCTCCTTCAGTCGCTCAAAGGCCTCAGTATGTTTAGTATCCCAATGATCAGTGATCACAATACGTCTGGGCTTCCGATGTCCATAATTCCCCTTTGAACTTTCCGCTACTAACTTATGAAGAACTGATGCTATTTTAGCAAAGCCTGGCACAAACCGCTGGTAGAATTGGCAAAAACCAAGGAAGCTTCTAAGCTCTTTAACTGTCGTAGGTTTAGGCCACTGTCTCACAGCTGCTATTCTATCTGGGTTAGGACGCACTCCATCCCCGGATACTAAGTGTCCCAGGAAACTTACTTCCCTACACAAAAAAGAGCACTTGTTTAACTTCAACTTCAGGCCAAATCTGCTCAATTTACTCAGTACCTCCTCGAGTCTTTTGAGGTGTTCATCCACGGTTCGCCCATACACGATTATATCGTCCAGATATACAAACATGGTGTTAAGAATGTCATCCTGGAATATTGTGGTCATGAGCCTCTGGAACGTGGCTGGACTGTTAGACAGTCCGAAAGGCATCCTGATGAATTCATATAGGCCCATTGGGGTTGTAAAAGCTGTCTTATGTCTGTCTTCTTCAGCAACCTCGATCTGGTTGTAGGCGGACGCTAAGTCCAAAGTGCTAAAATATTTGGCCCCATGCAGAGAGTCTAAGATTTCATTCATCCTCGGCAGAGGAAAAGCATCTCTGCGCACTTTCTTGTTTAGCTGGCGGTAGTCCACACAAAGCCGTAAACTGCCTGATGACTTCCTCACAAGGACTACTGGGGAGGCATAATTTGACACCGACCGTTTAATAATGCCTTGCTCACAGAGCTCCTTCAAATGCTGTCGAACTTCCTCCCACTGGTGTGGCGGAATACGTCTATAAGGTTGAGACACTGGAAGGTCATCTGTTGTCTTGATCATGTGTGTTAAGAGGTTAGTACAACCAACAGCATCCCCCGCCTTCATAACAACTTCACTGTGTCTATTGAGTATCTGTAACAGTCTTTCTCTCTCCTCCTCTGATCCATGTACAATCCCGAGATCAAGGATATCTCTATCAGCTCTGTCCTCCCTGGGCTTTCCACTTATCTGGCTGAGGTGCACTCTCCTATTCTCAAAAGTGACGTCAACTTTACTCAACCCGCTCTGTATATCCTTGAAACGGGAAATGGTGCCAATCCTTGTCCCTGGGGACAATGTGACATCCCTACTAGTCATATTCGTGACTCTGATTGGTAATTTACCACCTCCGACGGTGACTAATGCTGGTGTGACAGTAACTGCCCCCTTCACGGGTTGGGAGAATCCCTCCACACATCCAACCATGTTCCAACGAGGCGCTATGGCGGCTATCTCACAGGAACTTGACTTGGGGATCGTAACGGCTTCCATCCCAGCAATACGTATAAACTTGGCCTTGGGCTCACACAAGATTCCGGAGAAGCGTGGAACCTGTGAGATGACGTTCATACCTAACAGGACCGGGGTATCTGTAACTTCCTCTGAAGTTCTACTGACTACTAGTACTCCACAATCCTCTATCCGCTGGCCATCAATCTCCACGTTTACTGTGACAATACCCTGGTAGGGTACCTCTAGTCCGTTTGCAGCAGTAACCTGTACCCACTTATCTCCTAGTTGGGTGTCTTCCCTTTCAATGTATCTGTGGAAGAAATCATCAGTCATTGTAGAAACCATAGACCCGGTATCTAGTAAACATTCCAACTCGACGCCTTCCACCCTCGCTGTAACCAATGGACGACCACCAATCGTATTCTCTAGAACTGTCGCCTGGGGTGCAAGATTCCCCCGAATAGAGTTGTTCTGGGTGTCATTAGGGGTACTGCCTGTGTTACCAGCAGTCTTCGCATCTGGATTAGCCCCTTTCTTGTCCCTTCTACTAGCAACACGTTTAGGACAATTTCTGATTAGATGGTCCGTTGAGGAGCAATAGAAACACTTTCGGGGTGATTCTGACTGATCCTTCCTAACGGTATTTTCGGACATTTGGCGATTCTGGTTTCCCACATTTTGGTGCTGCAGGAGCTCTAGCAGTTGTTGCTGATTCTGAAGCAGCTCTTCATGGCACTTCTGCTGTTTTTCAACTACCTCTAGTAATCTCCTGACCTCGCTCTTCTCATCAGAGCTTGGGGGTTCGTCTGCTTTGACCTTATATGAACTAACAGTTTTTGGTGTGGGCTGAACTAAGTCTTCCTCCGCCCATCTAATAGCTTCCTCCCTTAATGCACGAAAAGAGATTTCAGGCTGATCTCTAGTGCGTCTCTTTAACTCCCTCCTTAGTCCGGAATCACGAACTTGCTCGGCAAACCTGTCGCGAAGAGTTTTGTCCCTGTTTGCCACAGCTTCTGGGTCCTGGCCCAGAGCTCTGTCTAAAAGGTTCATGAGTCCATATGAGAAATCACGCAAGGTTTCTTTGTCCTGCTGTTTCCTTCCATAGAAGCTATCTAACAGCTGAGATGCAGACAATCGTTCACCAAATGCTTCCTGAAGAAGAGTAAATACCGCGGCTGCATCAACCTTCTCTGAATCAGGAGCATATCGTATTTCACTTTTCGCTGGACCCTCCAAATGGCCTAATAAAAACTCAACAGCTTCCTGTCCCTGTACACCTTGGGCTCTAAGAGCACTTTTGGCCTCTAAGACCCAGTCCTCTAATTTGCCTCTCTCTCCAGCAAATTTAGACAGTTTTCTCTGAGTATAAACTACACGAGTTGGGACTGGATCATCCCTCTCAGTCCTTCTCAATGGAGGGCTAGGACTTGGAGGGGCACTTTGCTGACGTGGATCAATTCCTGCTCTTTGAAGAAGAGCTTGCATCTGCTCAACCTGCCTCTGCAACAGTTCCATTTCATTCAGGGCACCGGCTCCCTGATCAGCCTGATCAGTGCCGGTTTGGGACATGTTATCACATACAAAACAGTCTTGTCAATGTGAAAATTTCAACATAGTACCAGTCAACTAGTATATGGAGTATCTCTTAGACTGTTGAGTGAATATCATCAATGAAGTTCTACTACATAACAAATTCTATTAGCATTGCACAATAAGGGTATCAATAATCAGTTGTAGCAAATAAACATGCACATACCAACAAATCTGTGTGTAGTACTAGTCAATCACATCAAGTCTTAATAGCAAGGAATTCTAGGCAATATCAAACACAGTGTCCCTGGGAAGTTCCAAACATAGCAAACCTTACCTGGAAAACCCTGCCAACAACAGGACACAAAATCTCACAAAATCATAAAACCATTCATGTCTTATGGCAATCTACCCAACAGGGCCACTAACATGCCTGTTTTGTTCTTATACAAGCAACAATGAACATCATAGCAACTTGAGTGTATTCCCTAATAATTAGCAAAGTAAAACAAATACACATTCAAATTGGATACCTAAATTTCAACCATGACTTGAGTTAAACACAATAAATATTTTAGTCTCACACTCTGCCAATACATGATCATGCAGTCTTACATACCTGGTCTTATTCACTTACTTCTGATGAGCATTATACAAAACCAAATGTGAAGCAAAACATGAAACTGGCAAGAGATACCAAAATCTGGTCACATAAATATCCAATATGGCCCAATATCACTTGATGTACAAGAACATCATTAAAATACATGTATTCAAAAGTCAGATACTCAAACTGGATAAGTACTGTATCATATTCATGTTCCAATTATTCACTTATCAGGTTGTTAAATACCCGTTCTCTGTTAATCACATTGTTCTTGTGTATTCACAAAACCAAACCTACATATAATACCATGTAGCATATATTCATATTCCAGATACCCACTGTCTTATCTCACCTGTCTCAGTTTAATGTCAACAGCAGTTAGCATATGGCTGGAGAAAAGAAATAACTAGGATTCTTTCTTTCCACCTAGTATAATCAACCATCAGCAATGGACCAACTTAAAATTCTGACAACTGATAATTATATCACACATAAATGGCTGGAGTCCATATTTAATATGAACGGGATTCATGCAACAGTATCACCATACATTACACTCCCTATCAGCTTGAACAAAAATAATATTATACACATCTGCATACTTTTGTCACTTCTCAGTTATAAAATACAAACTGCAGGTATTTAAGAGATGACCATTAATAATGACAGGTGTTCTTGTAATGTTTGATACACAAGTCCACTAATGACAAGTAACCAAGTCCATAATACTGCAGGTTCCCGCATTTATAAACAAAGTCCCCTTGTAGACCATCAAACGGACTTCCAAGGAATGGATAGTTCACAACTGTTGTTTTCGGTAAAGGAAGATAAAAAGTGTCAACAGGACTTCTTAGTATATATGCCATACAACTTACAGTTCCCTGTAAAACTTAACACAGCATCATAGTCCTAGAGCTCTGCATCAGGTGAGTATCGCCAAATGCTGTATAACTAACAGCCACTTGAAGTTTTTTTTTTTTTTTTTTAATAATAGGAAAGTCCATTCATTAATACAGCCATAGTCCCCTGGATGGCTTTATCAGCTGCAAGTCCACTCATCAGCTCAACACAGCTGTAATCACCTGATGGCTTATAAACAACCAGTGTCGTTCACAGTCCCAATAGATACAGCTCCTCCAAACAATGTGACCATTCACTGCACCTGGTCTCATCGAAGGCCACTATCACCCGCCAGCCACTTTATTATCATGCCAAATCCCACCTGCTGCCACCAGAAAGATGTAGTATTTTTTACTACGAATAAGACACAACTTGGCATAAATTCACTTTATTTCCATGAGTACATGTGGTGTGAATATATGTGTGTGGCTGGCGTATTTCCATCTGAAACAATAGAGTAAAACTCTCATAAAAGCGAAACAATGACAATGTCATGAAAATACAACATTGGCAATATATACTCTAGGTATGGTCTTACATTATTCCCTATCAGATATTAAAAGAAACAAAACATACAGGTGATAACTCCTCACATTAGACTGATATCCGTACAGTTCTGGTTCATATATTTACTATGCCTACTCAAACAGTTATCTACAGTGAGAAATTACAAGGCAACATAATATGTGCATCCGTATAGGTAAGAATGGGTATTAACGAACACATTAGTAGCTATCAACTCTGTATTGTGAAATAATAAAAAGAAAATAATATGCATCGCATGGTAGAAATAACTTCTAAATAATAAAACCATCCATCTCACTAAATGGACTTATAAACTGAAATATCAACAGACCCTTACATCCGACTTAATCTCATGCAAGACGGGTATGGGATATATTTCCTAAAATTAACCCTGTGCATATTAGTAATTTAAACCATAGAAACACTGTCTTAAGTGATACTCAATGGATTCTCCTATTATACACAAACTGGTGAGCCTTTAGTTCATACTAATTCTCAACAAATACCAGAATTGCGTCAGGAAGATAAACAGTCGCTTTACAACAGTACAAGATGCCATTTGCAACCAGTGGCGCCATCTATCGGGCGCATGTACAAAAGTCAAGATTCCTTAATTGCGCCGATACACGGTGTTAACTCTGTGGCCTAGATTCACAGTATTGCCAAACAATTAATCTCACATGATAACACAGGTTTTCTCTCATACGCGTCATAATTCTGAATAACTAAAGAGTAAGATGTTATAAAGTACCTCAGATCTCGTCTCCGAACATGGCGGGCTCATCTGGGCTCTGACTAGATAAAACTAAACTCATGCCCATAATTACTATGGAGATACAACTGATCAGAAGACTACAGAAACATACCTGGACCATTCTCTGCATTGCTCTACACATATCATCACCTGTAACGTCGGTAATTCAACTCAGCAGTGCGCGGTCCTAGCTCCATACAAGTAAAACATGGTGGATGACGTAGCTGGTGCGTTGAATGCAACTACCGTAAAGACTAGTCAAAAACCGTACTTATCCCAAATAATGTATAAAAAAACACTAAATTATGTACCGACATCGTCCGGTTACATGAATATGATAAAAATCCAACAGCCATAATATAAAATAAAATAATATGTAGTTATTTATAATATCTCCACAATTACGTCTTATGTATTATTTGATATACCAACGCTATCTGTTGTTATAGCATGAAACGATTCACTGTAGCTGGAATCATACCATTGTTTATGAGAGGATAAACATTTATAATTAATACATGATTTTATAAGCATATGTTTTATACAGGAAATTTCGAGCATAAACGTTCCGTCAGAGGGAATTTGTTTCACTGTTTGAACACTAGATGGCGCATCTTAGAAAATGGGGACAAATATGAATATGAATGATCCTGCGCTTTAATAATATCTGTTATATACATGTAGTCTTATATACTGTAACAGTATGATAGCATACCATGGTGATTAATTGATATACATATACTTTGCAGTCTTTCATCAGCTGTGCCCTCGGTATCTGGATGGTCGGGTTTGCCACCCTCCCGTTCGGTTTTGTAAATGCTTTCTTCTCCTTCACGACGGGTCGGCTAGTAAAATACATCGGCAGATTACCAATATTCACAGCAGGTGAGGTAGTTTTACATAATAGCCCACGCAATGACATTTCTTGTTCACTTAGCGTTATGTCACCTAAAAGTTTTAACAGTACTCACTCTTACTTCAGGTAGCATTCTGTCTAGCTAAAGCGGGATATTGTTTTATTACATAATTTTGTTTTTACCTACGGTACTCCCTTGAAGGGGTTGATACATTTTTTTAAAGAGTGTATGAACCCCTTATTCTTCAAGTGAAATAGTGCTCACAGTAGGTCTAGATTGTTTATATTGTTCAATCATACATTGTTCAATGTATATTTCCACAGACATACTTAAGGAAAAAATACCATTTAACCTATAATTTTGTAGCAATGTGTATGGACATCGGCATTCAGGTAACACTATATCTTTGGAAGCCTCATCCCAGTCAGCCGGTGGTTTTCTACGTCATATCCGGGTGCTGGGGTTTCTCCGATGCTGTCTGGCAAACACAGATTAACGGTAAGGATGAAAACTCCAAAATAATGCGGTAATATACGGTATTTTTTGGTGATCGGAAATTAATAGGTCCTTATAACAGTAGCAGGGATCGAGAACCTGGGATGGGAAGCTCAGTAGCAAAGATCGTAGTGTTTATACCATAATTCACTATTAATTTCATAATGAACAATATTTTATTTCACAGAAATGAAATAAATGGTTGATTTGAATTAAAGGTACGGAAAAGACCCCTAACAGTTTATATTTTAGGGTTATATATGTTATTTGTTTCTATTTTGTAAACTGTAATTATATTTGCAGCATTATACGGCAGCATTTTTACAACTGAACCAGAGGCAGCTTTCGCCAATTACAGAATGTTTGAATCTTTTGGGTTCATCATAGCTTTTGCATACAGCAGCGCCCTCTGTACGCTGGTGAAGACAGCAGTACTGACGTCAGTACTTATCCTTGGAATGTCGGGATACTATGCCACGGAAGTAGTAGTTCGGAAACAAAGATCATTTGACTTATCAAATACGCCATCAACGTAAACAATAAATTAACGGCAGCTGTGATAAGTAACGGATGGCAAGGGAACCTGTACGCATTCCTCTATCATGTAATTTATTACAACTCCTGTTTTGCTAGAGGAATGGAGTACCTCAAAATATGTCTTCATTATTTATTACGGTAAAATCACTTTGCATCTCAGCGCCATCTTGTGTTCATTCATTGAAACACATGACGTTTAAGATAGGTCCTTTGTATATTCTTATACATTTCAATGACTTGCCAACGAGAATACTGTACATATTGTGTCACTGCGTTGAGCTGAAATATGTTAACCAAAAAGATAGATATTTTAATCTCCTCACTCATTCAACGTTTGACTACTAGATGGTGCTGAAGCAAAAGCGGTAGTTACCGTAAATAACAATAATCTTTTTCAAAGGTACCCCGTTATACCCCACAGGCGGAACTCAAACTTGGTCCATTTTGCAAACTTATTATTGCAAACTATGTATGATGTTTCAGGGTCATTGGAGAATGATGTACAAACAAAAAATTACAAAGCATCGATATCTGCAATTTGGCTCATTTGAAATTCTAAAGTTCTTCTTTGTTTACGTTTTGTTAAAAAAATTTTAATTTATGATTTGAGTTTATTTGTATTAACAACCGGTTGTGTTTATGAAAAATTTGAGCCATGTTATGAGCTATGGGAATAGGTAGGGGATTTTTAGGTGAACTCAATGTCCTAGATGAAGTGCAATAAGTGTAAAAAAATAAAACACACACCCTCATATATATATATATATATATAACATACAAGTAAATGAATATATATATATATATATATATATATATATATATATATATATATATATATATATATATATGTTCAGTAAACTCTGGATTATCCGGACAGTCATGAGATCGACAAGTTGCCCTACGGTTAAATCAACATTAGATAATAATGATAAACTTTAAATGTTGGTTAAATGAAACTTCGGATAATCCACAGGTAAAACTGTGCCCTCTGGCGGGCAAATAAGAATTGTCTAGGGCTGTTGCATTATTGTTCGTGTTTTTTTAACTGTACTACTAGACACAGTTTTGTTCAAATTGTTAATGGGATTGTTCAATTTCATGAAATATTATGGTGGTTTACAATTATTTTTTTTTCGCGAATTGTAGGCCTACCGTCTCAATGTTTTTTTATCTTGTTATCTGCTCACTTGATATATACTCAATGACATCAGATAAGTTAATGTAATGTTAATTTTTAACTGCGTATAGTGTAATTTCGGGAAGTTATAGAATATTCCATTGATTAGTAAACCATATTCTGTGCAGGTCACTGTAGAGTTTTAGTTAAATTTGTACATAGTATATTTTCTTATGAGCAAACAGGGTCTAAATACTTCTTCGCGGAAAATGCACAAAATAAATTTTTAAACAAATTTGACTTCTTACGTTATATGTTGTTTTTTCATAAAATTTACATATTAAAAATGAACAACCCCGGGACCAGAACTCTCGAATTAAGTTTGAGCCAAAGACCCTAAAAAGTGGAATTCCGTGCCTACTCGGGTCCTACATTACTGTTCATGTATCCTTTACGAAAGGTCAGACATTACACAAACATAGAGGGACGGATAGAGGGACAGACGACGGATCAAAATCAACTGTACTGGTCGAGTATACTTTACGATAAGTCAGACATTTCAAAAAGAGAGAGGGACGCAAAGAGAAACGGGCGACGGTTCACAATCAACTGTACTGGTCGAGTATACTTTACGATAAGTCAGACATTTCAAAAAGAGAGAGGGACGCAAAGAGATACGGGCGACGGTTCACAATCAACTGTACTGGTCAAGTATACTTTACGATAAGTCAGACATTTCAAAAAGAGAGAGGGACGCAAAGAGATACGGGCGACGGTTCACAATCAACTGTACTGGTCGAGTATACTTTATGATAAGTCCGATATCACAAAAGGACAGAGGGACGGATAGAGGGACAGACGACGGATCACAATCAACTGTACTGGTCGAGTATACTTTACGATAAGTCAGACATTTCAAAAAGAGAGAGGGACGCAAAGAGAAACGGGCGACGGTTCACAATCAACTGTACTGGTCGAGTATACTTTACGATAAGTCGGACATTTCAAAAAGAGAGAGGGACGCAAAGAGATACGGGCGACGGTTCACAATCAACTGTACTGGTCGAGTATACTTTACGATAAGTCAGACATTTCAAAAAGAGAGAGGGACGCAAAGAGATACGGGCGACGGTTCACAATCAACTGTACTGGTCGAGTATACTTTATGATAAGTCTGATATCACAAAAAAGACAGAGGGGCGGATAGAGGGACAGACGACGGTCACAATCTACTGTACTGGTCAAGTATCCTTTACGATAAGACAGACATAACAAAAGAGACAGAGGGACGGATAGTGGGACAGACGACGGTCACAATATACAGTACTGGTCGTGTATCCTTTACGATAAGACAAACATCACAAGAAGACAGAGGGACGGATAGAGGGACAGACGACAGTCACAATATACAGTACTGGTCGAGTATACTTTACGATAAGTCAGATATGACAAAAAGAGAGAGGGACGGATAGAGGGACAGACGGAGGTCACAATATACAGTACTGGTCGTGTATCCTTTACGATAAGACAAACATCACAAGAAGACAGAGGGACGGATAGAGGGACAGACGACAGCCACAATATACTGTACTGGTCATGTATCCTTTACGATAAGACAGACATCACAAAAAAAAGACAGAGGGACGGATAGAGGGACAGACGACGGTCACAAACTACTGTACTGGTCATGGATCCTTTACAATAAGACGGACATCACAAAAAGACAGAGGGACGGATAGAGGGACAGACGGAGGTCACAAACTACTGTACTGGTCATGTATCCTTTACGATAAGACAGACATCACAAAAAGACAGAGGGACGGATAGACAGACAGACGACGGTCACAATCTACTGTACTGGTCATGTATCCTTTATGATAAGATGGACATCACAAAAAGATAGACCAAGACGGATAGAGAGACAGATGAAGGATCACAATCAACTGTACTGGACACGTATCCTTTACGATAAGTCAGACATTACAAAAAGCTAGAGGGACGGATAGAGGGACAGACGGAGGTCACAATCTACTGTCAGTCAGTTGGAACCCAACTGTTTTCTTTAATTTCTAAACTCAGGTTTGCCAGATTAGCTTAAAAATCCTTAATTTTTATATATTTTAAAAAATAAATGTGTGATATTTATCTTGTTGACTAAAACACTGTTCTACGATCTCAACACTAATGGTACCCAATCGTAAAAATCAGCTATCAGTGAAACCATGGCAAGATTAGGAGGATTTTACACTCTCGTGTGATACATATGATTTTTCTCTTTAATATGTGCTTTCCATGGTTTATAATGTTTATTTGGGTTTGATTCGGAAACTGCATATGCATATTTTACATGGCAACCTTGATCCCCTGGAATCTAAAGGACAACAGGAGTTATAGGTGACGATGGTGGATGAAAAACCGCAAAGGTCATCGAGGTCTTAGAATGCAAAAATATCACATTGCATGCTCTTATTCGGTATAAAATATATAGCAATTAATCCAAACTTGCGATTTATCAAACGACGCCGGAAAAAAAGCAGATCACAGAATACTGTGACTACGATACTATTTGTCTGAAGACAAATTTTTTCATTAATGAACGAGTTACTACTGTATTAAGAAGTTTAAAAACAAATATACATTATATTGAGTAATTATTAAGTTTCCGATTCTTAATAAAACAATGTTTCGATACAAAGTACTTTCAGTGCATTACAGAGAAAGCTAATATTTGGTGACTAGTTTTTTTAAACTGCATATATGGTTATTTGTAAAGCTTCTTCCTGAAACTGCCATTATATTTGCAGCCCTTTACGGCAGCGTTTTTACATCTGAGATCGACGCAGCGTTCTCCAATTACAAGCTTTTTCAATCGTTTGGATTCGTCATAGGTTTTGCTTACAGCAGCGCCATCTGTAACCTTGTGAAGACATATGTGATGACGTCAGTCCTTATTGTGGGCATGATTAGATACTACGCTACAGAAGTTATTGTACGGAAGGAAAGATCATTTGATTTACCAACACCTGCAAAATAAATAAAATGAATCCAATTGTTACAGCTTTGGGTCTTTAATCCTTGGTAGATGTTTAATATCCGTTTTAATACAAATATAATTAGATGAACTAAACTCAAGATACAAGAATTTAGAATACGGGTGTCTGAGAGACTGAGGGTTTAAGCATTAAGGTAGGTGAGGTGTTCTTCTCCCATAGTGTAAAAACTTTAAATATAAGGCTGCAAAGGCACAGAATGTAGTAGTAAAAAGCACCATATTGCAAAATATGCCTCTATTTTTCGGTTTTAATTGTTCTATTTCCCTTTATGTTTTTTTGCCTCCCAAACCACCCCTCACTGGAGCAACATTAAAAGCCTCGCTTGAATCACAGTCGCTCGAATCCCTTTTTTTTCAGGGGGAAACGGCTAGAAACATTGCATATTACACCTCTATAGTGTACATGCTATCTCCGTACGAAGTACGGAGAAGTAGGGCAAGCGATATTGTGGCCCTCAGGGGTGACAGGATTTTAAAAATGAATCGTCTGGACAGACAATCCGTAAAAAGAAGCAAAAAGTCCTGCCTATACGTTGTATGGGTTTCTTATTCCTACATACATGTAAAAATAAATGTTAGCTTCATTGTATATCCATGGACAGCAATTTTTATCAACTATTGTCATCAATCAAACGTGCGATTGTGCGGCCATTACAGAGAGATGATTCACGATCCCGCACAAAATGGGGGGGGGGGGGGGGGGGGGTCAGAGAATTCGTGGAGAGCCGGAGAATTCACGGAGAATTTTTAACGACGTTTCATGCAATCATAGTTACAAATTGACATAAAAATCGTCTGAAACCCTCTACCATGTTAACCATATCATATTCCTCCACCGTTAAATGACCAAATGAATTAAAAATCTTGCAATTTATTATTTTCACTTCTACTACAGCTTTAATTATCTCATATATAACATTACCATCATTTCCTTATTTGTTAACTTTTAGGTGATCATAATTATGAGTTACATACATTTTTATTGTTTTATTTAATTTTAGTATTGGTTGTAGTATTAAAATAATATTATTTTTACTAACACTTATATTATTAGAATTGGCAAAATACAGGGGCGTCAATATAGGGGGTGGGGGGGGGGGGGTCGGGGTATATATACCCCCCCACTTTTTGGCAAGGGGGGGATGGCCAATGTTATCATCCCCCCACTTTTCAGAGAATAATATTATAATATTGCAAATGAATTATATTAATAAATAGAATTAAAGACTTTGGATCCATTTACTAAAAAATGTTAGATTTGTGAATTTGTTAGAAATGTGAATTTACAGTGTTGTTTTTCTTCAGAGTTATATATATATATATATATATATATATATATATATATATATATATATATATATATATATATATATATATATGTTTTATATATATACAGTAGAACGCCTGTATTACGGTCACCATCGGGACTGGATGAAAGTGGCCTTAATACAGGAGTGGCCGTAATACAGGACTTGACCAGGATAGGAGGGTAAAAACACGAAACCAAGTTCAAATCTTTATTACAATCTTCATAATGTTACAGGATCTCTCGCTTCCTCTTAAGTATGTTTTGATCTTGAGTTCGGCCGACACCATAGATTTCTGCTAGCTGTCTGCTGCTTTTCCCGTCATCACTCTTCCTGATCAGATCTACCTCTTCTTTGAGAGCAAGTTCATGTCTTTTCTTGGTCGCCAAAATGGTCAAAGTGATTAGGGCTGAGTATGCGTAACAATTTATACATGTAACAATGTTTATTTTGCATTCATAATTATTCATGTATGAGTAAATTGTGCGATGTTTGTCGCACTGTTTTTGTTTGATGTACGTGCTCACAAGGACATTAATGAAAGTTTAAAGATGCACAGTTTGCCTAACGTTTTTCTGATGACATAATGATCGGGACCCGCTGGTTGTCATTCGTTAATTGAATGGCAAACACTCTGAATAAGATCCGGCTCGCACGACTGATTCCCAAACATACACGCAGGTTGGAACATATGGCTTACTATTGTGCATACTAATAAGGCTGAGTGGGGTAGTACGACGCTGGCTACGTGTCAAACAACTCAATTACGGTCGAGTGGTTACCTTTATCCAGGCACTCATTAACAGACAGGAATATGTGAGAGCGGACACTTGTGTAATGATATTGAGGTCAGAAGTGGCCGCTCGATTTGTTGAGCCCATGTCACGGAGGCACTGCCCCTGACCGTAATTGAGGCGTTTTCCGGCCTGCGGGTCCGAGAGACCTGGCCGTAATACGGAATAGAGGAGTGACCGTAATTGACAACAAAATGATTATGAAATATAACGGTCGAAAATTCGGGACCGGAAAATCTGACCGTTATAGACGTATTGACCGTTATTGAGGCGTGGCCGTTAGCAGGCGTTCTACTGTATATATAATATACACATATATATATATATATATATATATATATATATATAGTTGAATATGTCACTCAGAGATGCTGAAAAAGGTATATGTGTGTGTGTATATATATATATAAATATACAAAGTCATCCCCCCCGACCCTGGAAGAAAAATTGACGCCACTGGCAAAATAATCTTAATTTTGTTATTAATATTATTACTAGCTGCACCCGTGGAAATCCACGGCTTTATCTGATGCATATTTTTGTAGGTTTTTTGTAGGCTTTTGCGGGAACTTTTTTCATGTGTTTCACTTATATGATATAAAGATTACCTATGCTAGAATTCTCTAGGAACACCCTCCAAAAATATCAACATAGAAAGAAAAATTATTCTATTCCAGAAATCTCACAAAAATAAATAAATATTGGAAAGAGAAGTGAGGCATATACAGGGTGTACGAATTTTTAAGTGAAGAGTTTTTTTTCCGATAAACAACATAGGTCCGTCAGCTACATTGCTTGGGGAATATCACAGATTTAACGATTGTATAAAGAAGCATTCTACCGTGAAATTATATGAAAGATGCTTTGTATTATTTGAAGCTCAGGCGACACGTGAAACACGATGTTTATTCAGTGTAGTCAGCTGAGGGTTTTAGTCTAAGGCATGTTAACAGACAAATACGTTATTTATAACCACTTGCATATATCGTTGAAAACTCTTGTACGCGAAACGTAAAGCTGCCAATATAAAAAAGATAGGCCCAGTACTAAATTTTGTGGTTTAAGTACTGTAAATTGTCATGGAATAAGCAGGTCTGATGCAAAATTGACAACTCTCCCAGATAATAGAAAGCAGGTTGATATATTTCGATGAAAGCATTTAGCAAAGAAACCACTTCAGCCTTTGTTCGTTGCATCGTCTTTCAGCAAGTTAACGCAAAATGTATACAGATTTTGCTGAAAATTTGTAAAGGGGTGGAGTTATACTGCATTCCTAATCCCTTACATTTATGGAGGTTATCGGAATCACCATCATATATTTTTTTCTTAAGTGCCATAATCACAATTCCACAAATGGATGATTATAAGGGGCTATTCCCCCCCCCCCCCCCCGAGTATGCAATTCGTATGCAGTTGTTCTGCCACTCGCCTGGTGAACCCGTGTTTCTGAACCATGACAATGTTATACATGAAACGTGCACATATGAACGAACGACTGATTAGTAGATTCTGTCGGGGCTTTCATAGTCCCAAAGTGATTGAGGACCCTTAGAAGTGTGTGACATCCCCCCTGGCTTCCTTTAAAAAAAAAACTTTTCCAAACAACCCATAAATCGGACGAACTATTAAAACAATGGTTATCATGGAAAGATACTTCTGAATGTATAAAAATCAACATACCTGTAAACCTATAAAACGGTGATCGTGTAAAGTTTCAGCTCTTTGTGTCCACTCAACGGCAAAGTACTCCCTATTAAAAGATTCATGTCGACGTGTTCCGCGCTTGAATTTAAAATCTTTACTTCCTTTTGACAGAGTAAATTTCCTTAACAGACGATATAATGGAATTACAGGTCGCCTCCTGAAAAAGCGTGACAGGCTAAAAATGTTTTGCCGTTTTGTAGCATTTATAGAAGGTTAGCGTAAAAACATCAATAGTCCATTTCATTTTAGAGGAAATACGAATCACCACAAAATATATTTTCTTATAAACAATTACGACAAAGGACCATTCCTTTTCCCCGTGTGGAAGCCATTCGTATTTATTTGTTCTGCCACTCGCAAGGTAAACAAATAAATGTTAACCCCCCCCCCCCCTTAGACTCCACCCCAACCAAACCCGAATGATAACTTAGTTGTGGGGCTTCTTTTTTAAAAAAAAACAACTTTATTAATTATGACATGAATTGGCCGAACTTTTGAATCCATGGTTATCATGGAAAGATATTTTTTGAATGTATAAAAATCAACATACCTGTTATCCATAAAAATTTTGTCAAACGGTGGTCACATCACTGGACTCGGTGCCCATTGTTGACCAAACAGAAATGCCCACGCATTGAAAGCGGAGTCATGTGGTCTTTGGATTAAAAACCTTCACTTCCTTTGAGAGAGAAAATTCCTTTAGAGGCGTTACAATAGATATGGGGGATCCATGGGAATTATAGTGGACCCGCGTGACCGGGTACTGCACGGAAATGCCTTTGAGGCAGGACATGAGCGCTGGCCACGGTCTTAACAGGCCAGTGAAAATCCCCGAGGCGCCTCCTGAAAAAGCGTTACAGGCGTGGAGGACCTTACAGCACAAAAGAAATAAGGGCACCTAATGGAGAAATATTAAAATTATTAATTATTCAGCTTAATAGGGCATAATCCCACAAAATAAAACAACCTTGTCCTTGAAGAGCACACCACCGATACGTTTGGAGAGTCAAATCAGAACGGAAGCAGGTAAACCGTGGTCTAGAAAAAACCCAACTCCGATTAATTATATTGATGTAACACGGGGAAATAAACCACCATGTTTTTTTTCATCGTTTTGTCTGTCAATCCGGAATGACACTCAAGTAAAGTCCCTCCAGGTCAAGGGTCATTCAACGGTTTCCCTTGCGTAGTATGGCCTGTATACGTGGCCGGCGAAAACCCTGGGATAAAGAATACGATGTTTTGTCGGACCGGTTTTGGGGTGGTTTGAGCAATGAGGCGTGACAGTTCCGGAACGACCACGAGGTCTCGGAACTGTCACGTCAGTCCAGCCTTGCTCCTCTAGTTGGCAACAAGCTGAGGACGGACTTTCTTTTTTTTTCCAGAAATAAAGCTTCACCCATCCACTTACTTGTCTGGGGTTCTTCCTATGACGTGGGGGCGGATCTGCCTTACCCCCTGTCCGCGACAATTATATATTTATTAATGTAGATAATATAATTTTATACTTAAACATACATTTTATAAATATTGTTTTATTATTAAGTTTTACACAATTTTACACTTCATTCTACATTAAGTTAGTTATTCAATTAATGTAGCCAAAATATCGTAAACTTTAGCAATTTCCAATTACCAATTTTAATTATTAGGTCCACTGGGAATTATTTATATATATATATATATATATATATATATGTCTTCTTTTAATGGTGTATGTCAAAACACCAGCACAGTCACGGTGATAAAGTGTTGCTGAAGTTAAAAAAAAAGATCTGTGACTGTAAATTCTATATATGTGCATGGTTTTGTTATGATTTACACAATAAACTGTTAAAATTTCTAATATTTTATGCTTTTTGCGTGACAAAGGTTGGGCAATCACAAGTTTCATGTTGCCAGTAGGCCTATGTTTCCTCAGACATCATTCAACGAGACCACATTGACAGCTCCAAATACATAACTTTGCAAGGGTTAAAAATTAAATTTGTGTGTTTACAGTGGAAAAACATGTTTATAATAGTATGGTAGAAGTTTTCAAGTGATTTTAATGTTTATATGCAACTCAATGTATAAAAAAAAACATTTTTCAACAACTCAAACATTTCTTCGGGGATTCTCCGTGAATTCTCCAGCTTTCTGCGGATTCTGACGTTTAGACGTCACAACAGTTGTCGGATGCACGCTTCTGATTAGACAACACGATGTTTTGACTCGGGGATGAGCACGCGCACGTGGACAAACCAGCTGATCGATGCAGGTCAATAATCAAGTATTAGACAATGTCATTCATTAAATTTTGTGGCATTGTATCTTACCAAGTGAGCACTTTCATGAGATCTTAAGCCACGCTTAAAATTACCTTTTTCTGTCAATAAAACAAGCTCTTATGCGTCGTTCATGACTACTGGTGTATGAAACACGTGTATTGGTTTACAAATGTCAGTTTGAATTTGGGTCGCGTCTGTTGGTCAGACGACAGACTTCTGTTGGTCGTCTGTCGAAAATTAATTGAGCATTTATTTTCACTGTCATTTATTATCGGAAGCAGGGTACGTATTATTTTTAATTAGAACTCCTGCAAACAATTTATTAATTATAGTAGAACCATGATTAATATTCAGCCCGGGAAAGCCAAGGTCAAGGTTGACAATGGTATCGCTAATCAAGCCAGGAGAACGTCCTCGGAGCTAATTGAAGGTGGATAATTTCCGTAAATCGTGAATCAAAATATTTTTGATTGGGTAGTTTAGTATATAACGTAGTTATAAGGTAGGTATAAGTTATGAATACAGAAAAGCCTTGCTTATCTCTGTCACAAATTGACGCTTTGCTGAATTTGGGTTACACATTACTAAGTAAACAAGAGGAGAAATCATGTTTATCTAGTTCTTTTAGTGATAGATGAACTTGTGAGTGTACAGATGGCAAATGCGAAACGTACATTGTATGTCGGTTATTTCACTCCGTAAGGTTGTGTCGTGGCAGCTCGTGTGAGCTGTTTGTGTTCAGTGTCCCATATAAATATAATGTAGTCCTCCAAAGGGGAATATCTCGTCTTTATTCCTCATCTGACGCATATATATATATATATATATATACACAGTATATATATAGATATATCCAGGTTCACAAATTAGTATATTGATTATTCTCCAGTGATACACTCCAGTAGTTCTAGCTTACCAGTAGGCTTCAATGTGACATAGCACAGGTTCTTCTTATTCTCTATTCTTAACATATATTATCACCAGGTTACTTCAGCCATCAGCCCCCTCACCCCTATGGTGCAGCATCAGCATCTCATGATCTCTATTGCCAGTATTATCCTTGCTGTCGTACCTGGCGTTGGCAGATTCTCAGTGTAATTTCCCCCCGCCTGCTACCCAGATCGGGGGTTTATAAGGTCTCTAACCCTTGCACAGGGTGGTGCAATATGCTGACCTGTTACAAACTGATGAAATCAGTAGCAAGGGCTGTTGGAGCCTGATGCAATATCAGAGCAATTAGTTCTGGTGGCCCCTTGTTTTGGTCACATAACCAGTGTCCCAGAATTTATGGCCTCAACATTTTTCTCCTAGGATTTTTGTCCCTGACATCCTACCCTGCCTGACATCTTCGCCTCGAAGGATGCTTCAATATATATATATATATATATCCTGACCTATATAAATTATAATCTGAAACTGTTTGTAAAATGGGTAAAAGATACCACGTTTTAAATAGAGATTAGAGCACTTCGTTTCATTCCCCATAAATGTATATGCTGTCATTAACATGTATAAGAACAAAACAGAACAATGTCAAAGATCAAAATTATAACTAAGTAATACTAGCAGGCAGTATTAGAAGTTTCTCTAAGATATAACAATTTAAAAAGAATACCCTGAATCTTACTGGCCAGCTGTTGCTACCGTCGTAGAACAAATCTCAGTTACATAAATGATTTCAGTATAACGTTAGCATAGTAGATATTACATAATCAGTTATATATAACTGTAACATATGTACAGTTAGACATAAATGCAACTTGCATTATTCTTAACTTTGACTTAGCACATAAAAGAATGCAAAAAGATATCGATTTGCTGGCCGTATACTTCAAAATAGTGAAATTTCAGTTAGTTGTAATGATTTTACACATACAGCCTATAGTATGCCATAATACTACTAATAATAGTTAACCAACCATGCGAGACTGGGTGAGGTGGCTAAAGACCTCTTTTAACACTCATACTAAACTTTCATCCCCGAGCTGCTTCCATCGGTGGAACCGGGAGCCACTTACCCACATTAGCTGTAATGATCTGTCTATTAAAGGTATATTTTTGTTCGCCAGCTGTCTCAAAATCATAACTTTGGATCCTTTTTTCTGAAATCTAATAAAACAAGAACCACCAAATTGAGAGCCTAAAATCAGATCATTACAGGTACGTGTGGCTAAGTCCTCAGAACACAACCATACCAACATACACACAAATAAGAATAAAGAAGTAAGAAGAATGTTAGGGTTCCTGAGAGAGGAGGGGGGGTGTTGTAATGAAATTAGAAAAATAATTGTTAAATATTAAGTTACACAGAGGATTTAGGTAAATGATATGGATTTGAGTGAATGCCTCTAGTGCTGCGCTCAGACCGGCGAGGCCCAGGTGCAGCCAGGGAGTCAGTTGGAGTCAAGTTGGTAGGTGGGGGTCCTTGGTTGAGCAGAGCGGCGGCAGGTGGCGCTAGTGAGGCACGGGGCGCATTTGGTGCCTGTCCTGGTGCATCTAAAGGTACTTCTCCATTTATAGCAGGAATACTAACATCTCATCAAAATTCAAGTCCTCGTCCTCATCGCCGGAGGCAGAATCTGTGTTTGTCTCAGTGGGCAAGGACGAGTTAAAATCCAGCATTTTTTTCAGTGGCTGGCGGAACTGGCTCCCGAGGATCTAGTGTGAGTAGTCCCCTGTTCACCCATTTGAGTGGCCCTCCCAACAAAGGCCTAATACCACAAATATTTTTATCGGGGTCGTATTTTTCTACTACAAATCTACCATGATGAAACTGATTATCAAGTTTATGCCGTCCCATAAAATGTGTTTTTCTGAGAAGAACGTGGTCCCCAACCTGAAGCAACGGGGAAAATGCTTTTCGGTTCCATCGGTCTTCCTCAGCTTTAAAGGACCTTGTGTGCGTTCCATGGCTACTTTGTGGGCTTTGCTGATCAAGTCAGCTTGAGATTGGATAAAGCTAGTTTCCCAGTCCCTATCCACACTGCCCAACAGATGGTCGGGCAGTATATGTGGTTCTTGGCCAAACATTAATGTGAATGGTGGGATCCCAGTTACTCTATGAGGGGTTGAATTATAAATGAATACTAAATGTGGCAGCAGCTCTGGCCAGTGTTTTCTCTGGGACATTGGTAGTGACTTGATTAATAAACACAGGCTCTGATTAAATCTCTCAGCCTGAGATATGCAGGCGCCTAAGCCCTGAAGTGAAGCATCAACTTCAATTATAAATTCCTTCTTGTAGAAATTTGGATAACTCAGAACTGGAGCTTCCGTTAATTGTCTCTTTAAGAGAGTGAATGCATTTTGTGCCTCCTCTGCCCAATGGAATGGTTTAGGGGGCTCCCCTGCCTTTTCAGTGGCATTATTTAAAACGGCGTATAATGGACCTGCCTTTTTAGCAAAGTAACAAAACAAAACTCACTTAAAGCCAGGATGAAACTTAATTTTGGTGACAATCCAACAAGACTGTCAATTTTCTAGTTTTGACCAAATTAAATGCAATTAAACCCAAAGTGAATAAATTAACCTCTGTTCTGCTGGGGAACCTTTAGTCTCAAGGTGCACACAATACTGCCTGGTATCTAAAATTACCCTAATCCTCACTGAATATATGAATATCACTTAAAAGTATAAAACCCTGTCACTATTATCAAAAGCCTAAGCTCAGTGACAGTTAAAAAAAAAATAAGAAACCAAGTTAAAGTAAAAACCCTAACCACTGACACATATCAGTTACCAAAACATGTGATATATAAATAATAGATAAAGAATGATAATATAAAATGCAATGAAGATGATATATAGAAATGAGTGAACCGTCCTACCTCAAAAAGCCTGTATCACTGGAGCCACAAAATAATATATCCAAAGTGTCAGAAAATTAAATAAATCCAAAAGAGTTCCGTGCAAACAGATGTTAAAGTCCCGGAATGTCCAAATCCAATATTTCTTCTTTCTTGAATTTCCTTGCTCGTCAGGTTGATGAACCGGTCCCACGCTGCCCGGGCGAATCCTTCAGGGGATGCTCTCGACCGTGTCCGTCCGTGTCCTGCTACCACCTCGGGATACTGCCGACAGAATCACCCCAGATTTCCAGCGGGGATTCGGGTTTCTTCGTGCTGACTTATTACAAATAGTGATCACTGGTGAAAATCAAATACATGTCCTGGATTAAATAAACTTTTCTGTTGTTGTTGTTTAATGAAACTTTAGAATCCTGCTGGCTGCGCCAAAATCTGTCGTGGCAGCTCGTGTGAGCTGTTTGTGTACAGTGTCCCATATAAATATAATGAAGTCCTCCAAAGGGGAATATCTCGTCTTTATTCCTCATCTGACGCATATATATATATATATATACACAGTATATATATAGATATAACCAGGTTCACAAATTAGTATATTGATTATTCTCCAGTGATACACTCCAGTAGTTCTAGCTTACCAGTAGGCTTCAATGTGACATAGCACAGGTTCTTCTTATTCTCTATTCTTAACATATATTATCACCAGGTTACTTCAGCCATCAGCCCCCTCACCCCTATGGTGCAGCATCAGCATCTCATGATCTCTATTGCCAGTATTGTCCTTGCTGTCGTACCTGGCGTTGGCAGATTCTCAGTGTAATTTTCCCCCGCCTGCTACCCAGACCGGGGGTTTATAAGGTCTCTAACCCTTGCACAGGGTGGTGCAATATGCTGACCTGTTACAAACTGATGAAATCAGTAGCAAGGGCTGTTGGAGCCTGATGCAATATCAGAGCAATTAGTTCTGGTGGCCCCTTGTTTTGGTCACATGACCAGTGTCCAAGAATTTATGGCCTCAACATTTTTCTCCTAGGATTTTTGTCCCTGACAGTTGTATTTTGCAGTTGTTCCAGCTCTCCTTCGTTTTAACCGCTGCTTAAGTGGCTGCCACAGGGCCAAAGAAATTTAATTAGGCCGATCAGAGCGAGGTATTGCAATGTGCAACAGAACTGTGAGAACATTGTGCCGCGGGTTTCGGAATTGATGCATGATGCGATACCACGCTCTCATTGGCCTGGTTACAAATCTTTACCCTGTAGAAGCCCTGGTTGTGAAACTTGGAGAATATTGCTATGCATAGCAGCGGTGAAATGGATGCAGATATACAACTACTATAGTGTTTATCCCCTGCAAAAGGAGTGAAGTCATTAATTCAAGTTTCAAGTCCAGTCACGTAAGTTGCGGGGGCAGATCCAAGATTTTGGGAATAGGCAGGTTAGCCTACTGAAGCCATGAAGGGACTGTTTGTCTGATCTAGAAAGGGAAGGTTATGGTGAAAATTCGGCAAAATACCGCAAAATAAAGGAATTTTATCGAGTTACACCCCCTGATCTAGCATCGGGGTCTTTGTCTAGGTTGATACTGACATGCCTGGTTAAACCTTTAGAGAATAATTCATGGCGTTCAAAACTTGGAACTAAATATCATTGATTTACACACGTGTCCATGTCTAACTGGAGATATCAATAATGATAAAAAAAAAAAATTATGAGACTACGGGCATTTGGATACAAAGTAAATCACTTTTGAAGAGTAAATCGCGATAAACTAATTTATGGAGATTTTTGTAGCTATGCATGTGCATATGACAACCCATTTGTGATATGAGGGCGAGCGAGGTATGAACAGGGCGAAAAATCAGTCATTCAGTTCATAGCATGTTTCCCAGCCTGACTTGCGCTAGGCTGGGAACTATGCTATTCAATTCACTGCAGTTTGTTAAATTGCAATTGTCCGCCATGTCTTCTGAACATATGTATCAGCGTATAGCAAACACATTGGACGCAATATTGCACGGTCATTTATTTTAAATATCAAGTATAAAGTGTACAAAAGCTCATGCTGTCATGCACGTAAATTTTATTTATTGGATTAGAATAAATTTTTAAAACCTGGCTGCGTATTCGGATGCACGACTACCACGTAAAATGATTGGGATTATCAGACTGGTATCAGATCAAACCTCTCTATGAACCAAGTCTATCGTCTGAAGGCAGAAGTCATCATTACAAAATCGAGAACTGTGACCAAGGGAAACCTGTAATTCTCTTTGTACAATTCTCAGATCAGTCAATGTAGATTGGTACTCAGTTCCTTTTCTGATCAGTGAATACAGATTAATTCTCTCAGCCATGAAAGATCAGAAACATAGATTGGCAATTTGGCACCATGTGCTACCTCAGATCCGTGGATATAGATTGGCACACTATGTCGTCATAGCTCAGAAACATAGATTGGTTCTCTGTGCCATCTCAGAGCAGGGAATATAGATTACAAATCTATTGACTATATACAGCCGAGCTCAGCTAATATCAATACTTGTTGGATGATACCCGAGATGTGAAGTATAAAAGTATAATGGTAAAGTTTAAATAAACATTATGAATATCATAACTATAATAACTATAATAGCCTATAAAAATACCCTACACAGTATAAACCGCAATGTGTCTGCTTCCTAGATGAATACAGGATCAACCTAAACAAAATGAAGCGTACATACGGATATCGTTTGATATCATGACTTTATCACATTAAACTTGTGTATCAATCGGAACATAAGACTGCATGAAGCATTCATATAAAGCAATCATACTATTGTTTTACACGAGAAAATAAACCGCCTGACGATCTAGGCCTCAGGACTTTGTATTCAGTAGCGAAGTATCCACATATCCCGAGGAGAAGCATGGAAGTCTGTAATACAGTCTTGGTGAACGTACAGAGCTCACTGCTGTACGCGAAGGCCACGATGAATCCAATCGATTCAAACATCCGAAAGTTGGCGAACCCTGCTTCTGTCTCCTCGGAAAATGTACTACCGTACAGGGCTGAAAAAAAATTATCCTCAAAATTTAATCGCTTAGATTTATATTTAATATGAAAGAGTTTAAATAAATGATGCAGCTGTTCACTGATGTAATATTGATTGATATCTTTATTGGTTTTCTTGCATTATGTGGATATTTGTCACTTTTTGGTGTCTAAGGACTCTTAAAATTCACTTTTCGATAAAAACTATTAGCCGACAATATAGAACAAGGATTACGGAAACGTAGGATTTCATTTTTTTATGAGGTAACTGTGCCTCAGTCTTTCAAATCAACAAGTTACATAATTGTCACTTTTAAGACAAATGCTTTCCATAATATTATCATTTTACACTTGCAAAAAAAAAAAGAGAAAAACTACAAATTATTTTATATAACATGATTAATAGTACGGAAACGTATACATAAATTTGATCCTTACCGTTCATCTGAGTTTGCCAGACTGCGTCAGAGAATCCCCAGCAGGCTGACATGATGTAAAAGACGGACGGCTGGCTGGGATGGGGCATCCACGAGTACAAGATGGTTTGGATGGCAAGGTCCATACTCATTCCTAAAAACATAATCTCACCCAATAACCACTCTCCAAATAATGTAGATTCATGATTAAAAATACTGATTATATGAAGTGATTTTTATATTTGAGGAATTCTATGGAATAAAACATTTTTTCAACTTTCACGTTTGCATAATTCATTTTAATTGGAGTCAAATAACATTCGTAATTTTATCATTTTTTTCAATATTTTCTTCAAATTCAAGAGAATTCTGCAAACTATTTATTACATGTTTTATTTAGCATATGGCCAAGATAATAAAGTTCTTTAACTTTCTAACTATTGCCTTTGTAATTCAATATTGTAAATTCCTTAAACATAATTTTCATCAACAGATGTATTTTTTATGATATTGGTAGGGGGAATCGGCCATTGCCAAGAACCTCTGTTAGATAATGTTAAGTTTTTGAGCCTATTTGAATCATCATTGTGTCATTATCTTATCAAGATAAATCTTTACCAGCATCTTTATTTTATGTAGGATCAGACCCGTCTTACCTGCCAGGAATATGGGTATCCTGCCGATATGCTTCACTAACCATCCCGTGGTGAACGAGGTGCAGACGTTAACGAAACCGAACGGGAGGGTGGCGAACCCGACCATCCATATGCCAAGAGAACAGCTGATGTACGACTTAAATACATGAAGAAGCTTGTTTTATTACACTATTATAGCGATACAGTAATTTTAGTCATTTTAGTCAAACCTCGTTGGGGAGGGAGACCGAAGACAGATGAGTTTTTAATTTTCCCTTTTTTTTTATCCTGCCTATGTTTGCGCTAAATCTCAAGAATTACTTCACTGTAAAACCTGAAACATAATTTTATGTTCATCTGTGTATAATAAGTCATTACTCAAGGTCAACAGGACTCGCTTTTATTCATTGAGGTGGGTTGATTAAGCAATAAAAACTTATAATACACAAGGGACCCATGGATCACTGCGCTCAGCTGAAGTTGACCTTGAAGGTAAAAATCTAAAATAATATCAAATGGAGATAAAGTCTAAGAGGACAAGGCAATATAGGCTATGGCTGGTTGACATGATTGGTTTGTATTGATAAGTAAGAAATTGTAGCAAATATTATTTTGTGACCAAACAATGCATTTCCTAATGTAAAAATTGAAGCATGTGAGCAGTTTGTGAAAATAATATGTATATTATCACCATGATTATTGATTGTTTTTTTTTAATTGTTGACGGTTCAGTAGTTTACACATTTGTTTGATTGGATCTATTTTTTATAATATATTTTATTAAATATATGTATTTTTTATTTTATAAAATGTATACAGTTGAAATATAATGTTCCGAGTCATCAGATGCAACGACTTTGTGTTGTTGGTGGTTGTTGGGGGGGGGGGGGGGCATGGAATGATTGGAGTTACAAAATCTCTGTATTATTATAGTGTATATACATAGTATTTTCACCTCATTCAACAAAGCTTGCAGGATAAAATAATTCATTCACAATTACTTAATATTTAAAAATGACGAACAGACTGAGAGACATACAAAGCGGATAACATATGAAGCTTCAATTATATCTCAATTTCTTTTAGTGTATCATTTTTTTAAAGTTATTTATCTGCAATATTACGCAACTGAATATATAAGTTGCTTTCAAACTTCAGACTTGAATAGCTTAAAACCATACACATACAGCACATGTAAGTTGTTTTAACAATGCTTATAGGACAAATTTCATAATTGATATATTTATATATTAATGATGATGGAGAGATGATGGACAGACAGAGTTGATCACTTTATGTTCCATTCTCCAGAGGCAAGAATATGTTTCAGTTAGATCTTATTTTTTTCTAATCCAGTTATTTTTAAAATTAAATAAATTGTAGACCTTTTCAATAAACACTGATGTCCAAGTGCACAGGTGCAAAGGAATCGATCGGGGGGGGGGGGGGGGGGGGGGGGTTAACAATACTTCTGCATTTACATTCAGGGCAAACAAAGTCTGAGCCCCAATTCTGCCGAGGCTGAAAAAGACAAAAAGTTTATATTAGATCCTCTTTTTTTATTTTAAGTTATACACATATATACAATTAAGCAAATATAATTCTAAATTTCATCATCATAAATCTCAATCTTGTCAGATAATACCACATCATGCATACAAAAGCATATTTTATAATATCAAATATTTTTTCTGATTTCGTTTACAAAGTCAATTATGTTCTGGCCCATTACTTAGAGAGTTACACTTTACAGGTTAATTCCTGGCATGTATATAGCAAAGTTCGGGAGAAAATTTCTAATAAATATTAAGAAAATAGATAAATGGTTTTGATATAAGGCAGACAGTCCTGAAGTGTGATAAAAGGTTTTTAATGGAAATTTTAGATTTTTCCTTAATATTTCGAAGGAACGAATTGCAGTGACCCAGTTTTTGGTTTGGCAGGAGATTTGGGGACATATAACAGTATGCTGAATTTCGGATTCCTAGGTCCAAAGGTGTCGAAACATGCCTGTCTTACGGACGGACGGTAGGACGGACAGACGGACGGACGAACGGACGACGGAAAATGGACCAGACTATAGCTCAGATGACTTATAGTCAGCTGAGTTAACCAGAAACGATGAAACACAACATTATAAGTTTAACTTTTTAAATTTAAGAACATACAAATAGTGTAAATAAAGAATGCTACCTTTGTCCATTCGACATTGAAGTAAGCCTGCTCCATGCCGCAATACATGGTCAACGGAATAAGAAGAACCTGAGGCAGGTGGCGCCAGTGTCGGATGGTAGCCATGAGGAGTTTGGGCATTTCCTCCAGAAAGTTCTGGACGCGCGTGTCGCCATCTGCCAGGTCCTTCGGCAGCTTGTCCATGAAGATGCTGATAATGATCACGGCTGCTGTCGCCACCGCCATGAACACGCCCACCATCGTCCATACCTGAGTGTAATCAGTGTATGTTAAAATTTAAAACCAAAGTTTTCAAGTATGGGAACCCTATTTGTATATACAGTCAAGCCCGCTTATTGTCATGTCGGTGGTGCATGTATTAATCATGATAATAACCGGGATGTGACATTATGCGGGCTTCAACATCGATGT
Organism: Sipunculus nudus; assembly: GCA_026874595.1. Lineage (NCBI taxonomy): Eukaryota > Metazoa > Annelida > Sipuncula > Golfingiida > Sipunculidae > Sipunculus > Sipunculus nudus. The sequence continues at coordinate 9,980,916 of CM049314.1, read as the reverse complement.
CCTCTTGAGTCACAGAAGAAGCGTTATGTCTCAAATGATATTAAATAAATCATCAACAAAAAAGAAACAGAAATGTTTCTGAATATTTTTATTACACAAAGGCATATCATATTACTTTTATGCGCACCTGACAATTTATTTCCTGTAATTTTTTGTGCCGCATGCCGCAATAACTGACAAAAATCAGACTTGCTTACAGAAAGACACGTAGCGTCTGGGTCATGAGGTCAAATGTCTGGAAATATGCGGCAAGGTTATAACGTTATGCGTATGCAAACAATTTTGCTAAATAAATATTTCCCCGACTATTGAGCCTTATTTTAGGGGATCTTATTAATGACTCCATTTACTTCTATGAACGGGTTTATGATAGGACCTTTGGGGGAGCGGGCATCGTCATGCCATTGTCAACTTTCTAAAGTTTTGCTGCGATTGAGGTATTAGACCGAGTATCTCCTCCAGTACTCACAAAATCTCCAGTTTTTCGTGGACCCGTAAGGCAATTTCCAGTCGCAAGCAACGTTTAGGGCTCGTGCTTCATATCATTTCGGCGAAACTTCATCGAGGTGTAAACCACGGCCTTGCAAAGGCCAGGAGCTCATTATGTATGACGTGCTAATGTACGAAGAAACGCAATGATCTCGATTACAGTGGTATCTTAAGACGTTAATTAGCTATGTGACGGGGACTGACCTGCATGCATCACTGCACTTGCCTGCCGCACACAGGTGGGAGATGAGATCGTTTGATACGCCTGACCGATTACAGGCTCTAGGCCTAGTTGATCGCCGTGTCTGATGTGATATTACCTGCGATCTTGTATCACTGCCATGGGTTCCAAACATGACAATAAACGGGATTATGACAATATTCCATGATATTAAACGGTCAGATTTACCATTGTTTATATAGGAAATAGTTTGGGATTTCAGATTTATGTGACAATAAGCGGGATTTTCTATTGACCGATATGACACAAAGTGGGCTCGACTGTAATCACGTTACATTGACTTCATTTGGCCATATGTATACTAGCTTTTATACACAGCTATTATTAATTGTAACATATTGTGTAAAGAATTGATTAAAGGCAGCTGTCTGCCTTAAATATGTTGATATTAAATGGAATATAGTGTAAGTTGGGTCATCTAGAGCACTTTCTGTGACCGTGGAAAGGGAAGGTTGGATTCTCAGTGGATTTATTTTTCAGAACATTGGAAGAAAATTCAGTGATAAAGAGTTTACCCAGCTGTATGTCTTAAAGTATATACCCCAAAAGCCCAGAGCTCATTTACTCACCAATGGTGTGTGTTTTTGGAAAGAACATAATCCTATTTTAATAATCATACTGCTATCCTTTGTTCATGTTTATCTGAAGCGACATGTGTACTTGAAGGCCCTGAAGCATTGTCAAAAATGAAAATAAAAATAATAATTGCATTAACATCTAGCTTTACATTGCTGTTCTCAACAGGCACGCCACTATACTATAAGATATCTTATGTCTCTGGGACAGTTCCCTCGGGGCAGCCTCCACTGAAATTGTGGTAGACTTTTGTTTGCAAAGATTTCAAATTCGAGATATTAGCGAAAGGGAAATTATGGCGAAAATTTAACGTTCCTGGATAAGAATTATGAAGCTTCGATGGCATAAAATTCATATCAGTATACATTTTATGTTTCCCGTAATTCAAAGACTGATAATTCAAATAATACTAATGTTCTTATATATTGCCACTATTATATGACCTCCACTTGGTCAATGTTCCCAACGCGCCGCGAACAGTTGCTCAGATTTTGAGTGCATATATGGTATTAGGTGATATAATAATGTTTATGTTACAATAGTTTGCACGTTACTGAATAGTAAATTGCGGAAATGAAACCTTCTCGAAAACACTGTTGAGGTGAAAATCGCGAATATTTAATCTCGCGAATATGAAGCCAACCACAGCATTCATGTCAGTTGTAAAGGGCGAGATCTGTTATCACTTTGTTATAGAAATAATATATACCAAAAATTCCTTCGGTTTCTCCAGGTTCACGTTGGTGACGTTATTCTCGGGGCAATCCTTAATCCCGCACCGTGCTAGCGCGTCTTCTGACGATGGTAACATTGTTCCATTCACCGGTTGATCCAGGACAGTGGAAGATATAATTGAGCCGAATATGCTGGCTACAACACATTAGTAAAATTATATATATATATATATATATATATATATATATATATATATATATATATATATATATATATATATTCGTCCAACTGAATAAAACATCTCAATTTTAATGATAACTTCGAATATGTAATCAAATGATTGAAAAAGAACATATATAAAATGTTAAAGGATAAATATGAATTTCAGAATCAAATTTCATTCATTCGGATAAAGCAGGGTTGGTCAATGTGTAACATTAGAAAGATCCATGTTTTGATATATAACGATCACATGGACATACCACTATCTTTCAGCAGTTATGCATTAGGATTTCTAGAATGATAACCTAAGAAAGATTCATGTTTTGATATATAGTGGTCACATGGACATGGTACTATCCTCAGCACATATTCATGGGGATTCCTAGAATGATAACTTTAGGAAGATGCATGTTTTGATATATAGCGGTCGCATAGGCATTGTTACTACTTTCAGCAGTATGCATGGGGATTCCTAGAACGGCAACTTTAGAAAGAGCCATGTATATATATATATATATATATATATATATATATATATATATATATATATCGGTCACATGTCAAAAAGATTGTCAAATGTTTGCTGAGACAACCTATGGGTAGTCCAGTCAGGATCACCATTATTCATTCTTTCTCTCTCTCTCTCTCTCTCTCTCTCTCTATATATATATATATATATATATATCTTTCTCTATATATACAATAATAATAATAATAATAATAATGATAATAATAACATATATTTTCAAGTAGAACATTTATTTATAAAAACGAAGCGGTCGTGTAACTTGTGATTCGTGTATTAGTCTGCAACAGTTTTACGACTGATGTTTCTTTAAACGATAACATCAGTTTTTATTTTAGTGTATAAGCCCGAAAAATTTTCAGTGATCCTTTGGAATGATAACTACTAAGTTTAACTAGACCAGGACTTGTGATTTATTGTAAATGAGAGTATTTTGATTGGGTTCCCCCTTCAAAAGCAGTTCAGTTACTAACCTGTTTATCTATAGATTTATTGTGGTTACGGTTGTTTTGTACATTTATACACATTGGTTATATAATTTCACGTCATTATAAATTATGACATGCTATCTTACTGAAACCTGAAAACTATGGCCATCTATATGAAGTGTGGTGTTATTTACCGAACGGCAAGATTGTAATTATATGAGACTCATTAAAGAGAAAGGTATAAATAAAAATGTATTTAAAAAAGGAAATTTATTTAAAAAATATATGCATTATTGATTCAAAGAAAAAAGAATGTACATGTGTACTGACCCATCTGGACGATCATGTAGAATATCCCAAAGAACCTGCTGATGGTAGCTTCCTCGGTGTCGCCGACGATTTTGCCGTAACGTTTGGCGAGGTTGGTGAAGTAGGAACACTGGGCAGTCCATAGTGGCCCTCCACATAAACCCACAATGATGGACGCCGGCGTCATGGACCACCATCTGCCGATACCGTTAGCCCCCATCCATATGACGTACCCGATGGTACAGACGACGATGCTCCATTTATGACCGAGCTTGCTTATAGTGATTTTTGCTAAGAAGAGGCATGAAAAGACGAACCCGGCGTACAGCACTGCTTGAGTGATCGTACCCATTCCTTCATCTTGATGGAGCGTGCTCTGTAGGCGACTGAGCCCGTTGAAAGATGTAAAATTGAGCAGGAATCCCAGGCTGATTAAAATGACGTTTTTCATAATACGTCTTTTGGCTTTCCTCTTGACGCTATCCGGCCAGTTTTCCTCCTGTAACGTGTCATCTTTGCAATCCTCTCTCTTGTCACATGATGCGCTATTCTTGCCTCCTGTGACTGAAACCGGATAGAGTTCCGTGGCCGTATTTTCTCGACTTTTCCTGCTCATTTTGTCTCATGTATTCTATAATTTTTGTGTGTGTGTACGTATACGCTTACTATTTATCAGCATGCGTGGCACTATGAACTCCCCCCAACCCCGAGCGTACAACTGGAAAAAGAAATCACGTCGGTAATTAAACTTCTCCTAAACAAAGACTTATTAGTCAGTCAATGTTTCTGTATGATATTAAACAGTGGCGCTAAGTCAACCGGCTGATACAAAAATCCCAATTCTAACAGGGATCGCAACTTATTTTACTGTAAAATGACTATTTCAGGTTATTATGTAAAGGGTGTACGCGTGATTTCTGCATGTGTCACACGTAGTTGTTAATTTTTTCGGGAAAAAACGAGAGTAGTAACAAATACGACAGATATGTATGTCACATGTATTTGTATAGCGCTAGATCGGCCCTCTGACATTATGGCTAGATCACTGGCTTGCCAGAGTGCCTGGACATTTAACTCTGATTATCGCATTATAAGGCCTCATGAAGATGCAAATATTTTCGTCATTTTTGACAACGCCTCATTGCTTACAAGTCTCGTGTAACTTCAAATAAACCAACTAGACCTTTAAATAAGTTTCTTATCTCTCCAACGACACCTATCATGTCTGTGAAATATTCCGTTATAACCCGATATATTTGTATATTGTTCTGCATGTAGGGGAGATCTCTGCCTGCGATCTGCCTGCTGACTGTATGCGGAGATACGGTTATAAAGCGTGGCGTGGACTTGCAGGGCGGTTCTCAATTCGGCTTGTGTCACGACTCAGTAGGGGGTCCTAACTGAGTTGTGTTTGTCACGGCTAGTATTTGTATGCATGTAGCAACTCAATACAGTGTCCCATATTACAGAAAAACCTGCAGTTTCCGGCATAAATAAAATATGTACATATAACAGGTGACAAAACTGAATGTGTTTTAATTAGAACGTCTTAAACTTAGGTTTGTCGTCAAATGATATTATACGACATGTACGTGTAAAATGCCATAAAATGTCATTTACATAACATGCTTGTATTGTAATGTATGTGATGCACGTGTTCCTCCATCAGAACACGGCACTTCACAACGCTTGTATTATTGTCATGTGCAGTAAAAATGTCCTACATTTCTCTCTGTCGATTTGACGTGCCAACAAAACAAAATTCAATTGCCGGAAAACAAAATGCTGTGTTCGCCCCCTTTAGCCTTTCTGTCACTGTATCATCATTTTACACTTTGATCTGCATTTCTTCTAAATATATTTTACACCCAATCCAACGCGGACAACACATTTAAGGCAACTAATTTAGGAAACCTTGATATATTAAAATTGATTTGCTGTTTCTACATATCTTAATTATGTAAGATATTTATGGGGAAAATTTTATATCTAAACCAAGGACTCGCTCTATTTACCCATGTAAACATATTTAACTGACTCATCAGGTCGAAGTATACAAAATGTGGATGATCCAAAATGATCCAAATTTACTTTATACCTGCTCATCTGGCGTGGTCGGATGTTTGAACCTTTTAGATGGACCAATAACCAATGGCCAGGGAGGGGGATAGAACCACATGGTCTGTAAAGGGGGGGGGGGGGGGGGAGGGACCTGTTTCTGCTGTAGTGACCCCAAATGATAACTGTCAGGACAACATTGTCAAATTAACCAAACCTACCAAAATTTTCAGTTCGATAGGCGGAATCCTGGAGTGTTGAAAGGGAGGGTCCAACCCAGGAAGACTAATGAGAAAACCCCTACAAAGATCCCCCGGTTTAGAATGGCAGCGGTCCAGGTCCCCTATACCCCCTCCACTTCTGGATCCGCCACTGTGCGATTTATTAAGGAATTTACATTTTATCATGACTATACTTTTACGAAGGACTCTCATCAGAGTTCACGGGATTTGATTGAGGGTCACCTGTCAACTTAGTGGACGGCTGACCAATGGAAAAAAATTCCAAGGTCGTTCAGAAGACCTACATATTGTAGTTTTAGAAAAAAAATAGAAAAAAACTTAATACACTGAACCATACTTATAAGACTCGGGATGGCACCCAAACAGATGTTCCTGGAGAGGGAAGACGCTCATTCAAGCTCACGTGATGGGTTTCGTTGATGTTTGTTTCATTTCGTTTCATGGCTGCCACCGTTCCTGAGTTGTCTGGTAACAGACATTACATGATATCTGCAAACACGTCACATTATCTTGTTTTAGAAATCGATCAAAGATTTCATTTAAAACAATCAAATTCTTTTAGACATTGTTTTTAACATGTGAACAAAGACATCAACAATGAAGCATTACGTTTTCAATCTCTTATTCAGGGAGAAGTTGAAAATCGCTTTTCAGATAGCAGAAAATAGGTAAACACAGATGGCGCCACCAACAGGTAATATTCACAAAGCATTATCATCATCAATGTTCTCGTGATATTTGGTCCTCTTCTTTCATTGTCATGGTGACAACTGCAGCGGCTGTTACGATATATATTTACAGACGGTGGATGTTGAACGACAGACGCTACCATTTGACTTTCAAGGATAGATCTAAAGCCAATCAGAACCGTTTCTATTAAACAGTCAGCAAGCACCATTCATGACTAGTTTAATTTCTTCGTAAACGGAAAATAGGCTATTCTCAAGTGTATGTGTGTATGTGAGAGAGAGCTACAGAGCGTTTTAGTTGATTTAGTATAGAGACACAAACATGTCTGTTTTCACTTTATGAAATGTAAATTAACCTGTATTGGTTTGATCTGTCTGTTAAAACCAGACAAGTATAATAGTAATAGTGGTTGTCAGCTTGCAGAATATTTGGTAAATGGAAGCACAATAATAAGTTATTAAAACGAATAAATTTGATGATTAATCAAAACCATCCAAAGTCTGCTTCCTTCCAGTTAATGACACACAACTAAATACCGAATACAAATTGAGGTGAAAGCCTAACATAGATTAACAGGATGGACATTGCAATATGTTTCGGCCACGCTGTTTTTGTAAAAAAAAAAGTATTCAAAAAGTTGTCCAACATAGGCACAAGCTTAATGTTTGTTTTGTCTTCTATATAGCCATTGTATGCTGGACCATTTGACATTAATCCCACACATGTATATCCAAAACGCTGACCTGTGACCGCCATGGAGATAATGGAGATAATCAGCGCACGTGTCTTGCTTTGATGTCTGCATAATTCAAGCACACCAAGGGGTTCTTCAAGTGGGGTGTGCATACCTACTACCGATTTTGATTAAACGAAATGGATCGATCTCGTTTGAAAGTATGGTTTACAGGCAAATCTCTTTGCCTTTTCGTAAAAAAAATAAATAATTTATATCATACTAAAGCAATATTAGTTACATTAGCATAAATCTATTAAATGTATGAAAAGGTATCTTAGAATAGGAACCTCATGGTATAAAATAAAGGTGTAGATGTCATTTTCGTCGACATGTTTCTGATTTCATTTGTTATACACTTGAACTATATTATATTAAAATATAGCATACGGGCGGAAACGTAGAAAAAACTAAATAGACACTTGTAATCAGTTAATTCTCAAAAGTAATGACTAATGTCAATGGACTTAGTCGCAGGCCAGTTGATCACCCAACAGAGAGCAGACGCTGCATCCATCACGGAATTCAAGAATTAAAGGTCTAGTTCCAACAGGAAAACACAAAGTTGTGCGAAAAATGTCGTGTTCATAAAAATACCAAGTGCCGCAGATACACCAGTGCTGGAGCGGAATTAAGTTACTTCACACCATTTTTATTTATCATGGAAATCTTGATCATCTGACTCTTCAGCAGTACATAAAAAAAGTCATAAAGACCATGAATGACAACAATTATGAGCTGGTTTGCTGTGAAATATGATCAGTATGGTTGAAAGACTATTGACAAATATATGAAAAATATATCAACTGATTGACAGAATTGTCTCAAAGATCTATATTCTTTGTGTCATATACCCCTACAATAAGAAAGGAAAAGTTACTTTGTCATTAGCCTAAAAAGTCCTTCGTGCCCCTTGGTGCAAGGCCATATCTATTGATTCATTCTTCATGAACCGTGTTGATTGGAGACTGTGTTGGTCTCAGTTGTAACGGTAACAGTTTCTTGCTCAAACGTTTTCTTTCTCCGGACGATCACTTCCGTTGCTAGGTATCCACACACGCCTGGCTGTAGCCAAGCCGTCAGCACAGCTGTCTTCGCCTTCGCCAGCATGCAGAGGTCCAAGCCATATACAAACCAGATAATTAAACCAATAGACTCAAACAATCTGAAATTCGTATGGGTAGGCCGCGGAAATAATTCTAAGAATTTCTGTAACAGGTGCCTTAGAATATGTTATGTACATTAAATATTTAAAAATATACCAAACATGGGAGGGGGACACCCCTTCCTATACCTTGCTTATATGCCCATAAGCATCTTTAAGGCAATTTTGGATAGACTGAAACGTAACATAATAATAATAATAATAATAATAATAAAAATAATAATACAAAATAGTAATAATAATAATAATAATAATAATAATAATAATTATAATATATATATTTATTAAATTGAAAAAAAAACCAACAAAATTATAAGAACCCAGTTGTAATAATACGCATCAGAAAGCAACCAAATATACACCCTCTTCTCGAAATTCTTGATCCGCCACTGCTCTGGACAAAAAAAAAAAACAATGTTTATTACACGACCGTACCCCTCCTGTCTTACAATGACTTAACCACCACTTAATCCCTCTTATTGACAAGAGCAAGGCCAATGTCAAATATATTTGCTTTCCGGGCAAATAAATATGAAGTATGAACCAAGGACCGATGATCTGTTCGAACTTGGTCTTACCGGTATTCCATTTCATTATTATTAGCCTACGTCATATATGAATATATGACTATACTTTGTGAAATAGTTGAATGTAAAAAAATAAAGGAAATGCGTTTATAAGATTTTATCAACCATCTGGCCAACCATTAAGAAGATTCCAAAGAGCCTGTTGATGATTGCTTCTTGAGTTTCCCTTACCAACTGAGACCACCTGATGGCGAATTTAGTGAAGAATGGTCCCTGATTGGTAAAATCGGGGCTCCGCGCAGCCCGATGATGATAGAAGCTGGCGTCATGGGCCACCATTCACTGGGACCGTTTGCCACAATCCAGATGACAAAGCCGATGGTATAAATTTTGTAGCTAAGTTTGTTTATGAGGATCTTCTTTATGAAAAGACAGGAAATAATAAAAGCGGCAAAACTGATGGCCAGATTGATGGTACCAATGCCTTAATCCTGATGAAAAATACTTTGTAATTGGGTCAGATCTTAGAATGTGATAAAAAAAATACTACGCTGAATAAGAAGATTTTCTTTTTGATACGTCACTTCCCCATTTTAAAGTCAGCCGACTGACTTCGGTCCTGGTTTTCTCTTTCTTGTGGACTGTCTTATTGTGCCGGCGTCTCTGCATTACTTTGATGTGATGTCACAGTAGAAAGCTCAGAGCAGAGCTGGTGCACATCCGCCAAAATCAGCTATCAATGAAACCCTGGCAAGAAAAGGAGGGTTTTACACTCTCGTGCGGTACATATGATTTTTTCTTTAATGTAAGCTTCCCACGGTTTATAATGTTTACTTTGGGTTTGATTCAGAAACTGCATATGCATATTTTACATGGTAACCTTGTTCCCCGGAATCAACAGGACAACAGGATTCATAGGCGGAAGGTGACTATGGTGGATGTAGATGACACAAAGGTCATCGAGGTCATCGAATACAAAATATCATAATGCTCTAATTCAATATAAAATGTATAGTCTGAAACAGGCTCCTGTTGCGGCATAAGAACTTTTAGAACTCATGGTGGTTCACAAATATCGATTTATTAAGCAACGCTTACTTGCTTACACGATTTGCTGACGTGTTATTTGACACTGCATATATGGTTATTTTCTTCTTTAAACAGCCTTTATATTTGCAGCTTTTTACGGAAGCGTTTTTACATCTGAGATCGACCCAGCGTTCTCCAATTACAAGCTTTTTTAATCGTTAGGATTCATCATAAGTTTTGCTTACATCTGTAACCTTGTGAAGACATATGTGTTGATGTCAGTCCTTATTGTGGGCATGCTTGAATACTACGCTACAGAGGTTATTGTTCGGAAGGAAACATTATTTGATCTTCCAGCACCTGCAAAATATATAAAATGAATCCAGTTGTAACAGCTTTGGGTCTTTAGTCCTTGGTAGTTGTTTAATTTCCGTTTTAATACAAATGTAATTGAATGAACTAAACTCAAGCTACAAGAACTGAGAATACGGGTGTCTGAGAGACTGAGGGTTTAAGGTATGTGGGGTATTCTTTTCCCATAGTGTAAAAACTTAAGATTTACGGCTGTAATGGCACATAATGTAGTAGTTTATAAAGCACCATGATGCAAAATCTGTCTCTATTGTTCGGTTTTAATTGTTCTATTTCCCTTTTTATGTTTTTTATGCCCCCAATCCACCCCAATTGGAGCAACATTAAAAGCTTCTCTGGAATTAACATGTCCCCAAAAGTAGCGCCACCTATTGACAGTTACTGACACAAGGTTCTCTGGCTTGTATCCGTTGTCTATAATCGAAAATACACATCCGCGCAAGGAAAACTATTTTATGGAGGTACAATACCATAAATATTGAAAATTCTTTTATATATGATGTTGCTGGTGGATATTGGGTCAGCAGCCTTTGACCTTATTCGCGCCTGAAGGTGTGTGCAGAGCAAACATAGACTGTCCTGTCACATTACTGCACTTAACTAGTTATAAACAATACTGGTGCAATGTACATTTAATTTACTGTGACGAGGGCAGATTTCCAGATTATGAATACAGATACAGCCATGCCTCTTTTTGTCAGAAACTGACGGTTTGCTTAATGGGGTTACACGTAACCGAGACAACAAGAGAAGGAACCATGTTCTCTAGTTATTTTAGTGATAGATGAACTTGTGAGTGCACAGATGGCAAATAAAAAAAATACATTTTTTGTCATTTATTTCACTCCGTAGGGGTTGTATATTGCAGTTGTTCCAGCTCTCCTTCATTTTAACCGCTGCTAGATATATCAAGGGACTGCCACAGGGCCAAGGAAATGTAATGAGGCCGATTAGAGCGTGGTATCTCAACGTGCAACATAACGGTGAGAGCTGTGTGTCGCTGGTTTGAGATTTGGAGGCATAATGCGATACACCGGTCTGATTACAAATCTTTGCCCTGTAGAAGCCCTGGTGGTGAAACCCGGAGAAAATTGCTGTACAGAGCAGCGGTTAAAACGATGCAGATATAAAACTGCTGTAGTGTTTATCCACTGCAGAAGGGGTGAAGTCGTCAGTAGGTTGCGGGGGCAGATCCAAAATTTTGGGATTAGGCAGGTTACTAAAGCCATGAAGGAACAGTTTGTCTGATCTAGAAAGGGAAGGTTATGGTGAAAATTCGGCAAAATACCGCAAAAAGGTAATTTCATCGAGTTACACCCCTGATCTAGCATCCGTGTCGTTCCCTGGGTTGATACTGACATGCCTGGTCAAACCATTAGATATTAATTCAAGCCATTCCAAACCTAGAACTACATAATTTCATCCGGTTACACCCCCTGATTCGGGTATGTGGATACTGAGTAAATCACGTTTGAAGAGTAACTCGCGATAAACGAATTTATGGAGATTAATGGAGTTATGAAGGTGCATGTAACAACCCATTTGTGATATGAGGGCGAGGTATGAACACGGCGAAAAATCAGTCATTCAGTTCATAGCATGGTTCCCAGCCGGCCATGTGTAGCGCAAGACAGGCTGGGAACAATGCTATTCAATTCACTGCATTTGTTAAAATTGGAAATATGTTTGTCCGTCATGGATTCTAAAAATATGTATCTATGTGTAGCAAAGCGTTGGATTTAATATTGCACGATCATTTTATTTAAATATCAAGTATAAAGTGTACGAAAGCTCATGAAGTCATGTAAGTTTTACTAATTAAATTAGAATAATTTTTAAAACCTGGCTGCGTATTCGCACGACCAGTGGCGTCAATTTTTCTTCAAGGGTGGGGATGGGGGGTGGGGGGGTGGGGGGGGGGGGTGGGGGGGTGGGGTGGGGGGGGTGACATGTATATATATATATATATATATATATATATACCTTTTTCAACGTCTCTGAGTGACATTCAACCATATATATGTATATATATAATATATATACACACACATATATATAAATATATATAATTATTATAATATATATATATTTCATCTTATTTCAAATAATTATAATGAATTAGAAAATAAGCTATTTTTTAATTCTAAGCAAGGTTTAGATATAACATTTTTTAGTAAATGGATCCAAAGTCTTTAATTCTAATTATTAATATATTTCATTTGCAATTTTATAATATTATTCTCTGAAAAGTGGGGGGGGGGCGGGATGATTACATTGACCATCCACCCCTTGCCAAATCCCCCCCTATATTGACGCCCCTGCGCACGACTACCACGAATTGGTTAACATGGTTGGGATTATCAGACTTGGTATCAGATTAAACCTCTCTATGAACCAAGTCTATCGTCTGAAGGCAGAAGTCATCATTACAAAATCAAGAACTGTGACCAAGGTAAACCTGTAATTCTCTTTGTACAATTCTCATACCAGTCAATGTAGATTGGTACTCAGTTCCTTTTCTGATTAGTGAATACAGATTGATTCTCTGAGCCATGAAAGATCAGAAAGATAGATTGGCACTATGTGCTACCTCAGATCCGTGGATATAGATTGGCACACGGGAGGGTATAATTCGCTGATCAGCGCGCTGATCAGCGGTCTGCAGTATAAAAAAGCTGATCAGCCACCTTTAAATGACAGCATTGATTTGAGGCAAATTATCTCTCATACAGCAACCTCCGCCTATTTAGTGATTAAATATGATTAAAAGACACCTTTCCGATCAGTATTACGTATTTACAAACATATGCATATATTTTAATCGTGTTCATAATTATACATGAAACGCAAGTTACCAGCCAGTAACTATTTCGCTGATCAGCGGCGCTGATTAGGAACCTTTCAATCCAAACATTTATTTTAGACAAATTAGCCCCATATAACAACCTCCGACTTTTATGTTATTAAATGTGATTTAAAGATACATATTCTATAAGTATTTAATATTTACAAACATAAGAAAACACGTTTAATGTGTTACTAATTATGCATGAAACCTTTCTACCACCTACTATTTCGCTGATCAGCAAACTGCGAAAACGCTCATCGGCAATGATTTACGTACTTCTTGACAAAGACACCTGTCACGCGTGATTCTCTATAATGGTAATATTGAAGGCTTTCAGTTGTTTTACCTATATCCTGTGAAACCGAGTGTTGGCCAATACATTGCCCATACCAGATTACTTCATACAACTTTAAAATATTAGTGCCCAACCGACCACACGGAGATATTAGCTAACAGTAGGGGGCGCTGCAGTAATTTGTTGTCAGGTTGTAAGATTTGGCATGATAGGTTGTATATTCTTGGTATTTCATGTCACACTAAGTGAGTTCAACGGGCTTCTCTCTCTCATTTGCAGCTGTTCTCAATAATATGAATATTTTAATTTTTATTATAACTTTACTGATTTTGTTAATTTAATATTTCATATACATTCAAACCTCTGCGTTACCTTGTGACATATCACACATATATAACAAGCCTTTGTTCCATGATGCCTGGGTACTGATTGCATAATCCCCTTATCTTGGTCACTGGGTCCCTTATTTGTACAGGCCAAGTCCTAATCTGTAAATCTCATGAGGGTAAAGGTGTTTATCTCATCAGGGTGACCACTAAAATGGGGGTCCCGTGATGTTTAGTCAGCTAGGAGCACACACAGATAGATGATATCACAATAACATATAATTACACTGTATGTAGACCTTGTATATGTCAGGGTATAATCAACCAACTCTCCCTTCATTTCATTGGCCTGTATTGTGGGTTGAGTTCACCTTACCCGTCTGACCAATGGAGTGAATGGGGTGATGTTATTGGTTATATTCCAATGAGAGAGAGAGAGAGAACAAAAGCCAGGGTATAATCATGTGTGGACAGATTCCTTTTTGGCCACTCTGCACTGAGGACACTTTTTATGTATTGACATTTTTTTTATATACATTTGGATGCTACTGAAGAATAAAAATGGTTACCTCAGTTGCCGAATTCACCTGTTGTGGCTGTGTGCCACAAGTGCCATAAACTTGCTTGAACGAAAGCATGACTGGGAGAAGTTTAGTCAAGTAACATAAGTTTACAAGGTGTTCACCGGCCAGGTAAGATAAATAGCTGAGATACGCACTTAGTATGAATGTATATAAAATTTGAATTTATCAAAAATTAAGAATGTTAAATGTATATAGCCACATTAAAAGACTGATTAACCTCTTATTTTTATTAAGAACTGTACGTGTAGCCTAAGGATTCTTTCATTCTTCATGTATAATATAATCGTTCCTTAAAAACTTTCACAAGTTTCTTTACATCCCTCTTATATTTCCCTTTTTTACATTTAAAAAGTGGGTCGTCAGAATTTTTTTCAACATCATTATATAGATGATTTGATAGATTTTAACACGATATTGATAGATTACTCCTGTTTTAATCCCACTTATATATATTATATTATATATTATATATATATATATATATATATATATATATATATATGTGTGTATGTGTGTGTGTTGAAGTAACGTCAAAGAATAACTCCACAAAAATATCATTATCGGTATTTATTTTTTTTTCATTTTACAACAGGACATTTCCACAACTGTGTAAAAATGTCCGCATATCTATTGCTTTAACATCGTTAGGGCCTACTTATATATTTCTCAAAAATGATTGGAATATAGGAATGCTTTTCATAGTTTTGGAAAACAGCATACACTATCAACATAAATATACTGAGTACTAGAAAGGTTGAAGAAGTAATTACACTTAATTACAACACTATAAAAAATCATGACCTTTTTTCCCCTTTTAACGGTAGTGAATGTCGATGAACGGTGTTGAAACAATAAGGTAACAGGATAGATGTAATATCTAAATTCTACAATGGCATTGTTATTAAGAACTTCATCGTTTTTATAGGGAACAATGTGTTAGGTATTATAAAATATAAAACATTTTAAATATTTATTATAAAAGAAGTCTGCATGCTTTAAGTAATAATTTTGCCAATTATTTCATTTATTTAAATTCAACATAGTTCTCCTTCTTCAGCACCGTTATATGTTGAAATAGGCATAATTTCAAGAAATAAATAAAATGACTTAGAAATATATTAGAAAATTATTTTATCGCCAACATTTTTATTGACCGAGGAAGATTGCTAAAATTTTTCCTTCTATTTATTGGATTATACCTTCTGTGGGTTGCAGTTTTATTTTGCTTCAGGATATAATCGGAGCACATTAAAATTAAAAATACGCAGTTAACAAGGTTGAAATATATATTTTTATTATACAATACATCGTAAAAGTGAACCTTCCATATTTTGTTCTAAATAAATTATGCGGGACCGCGCATGTCTGTAACAGTGTTGAAACTGATGATACATTGAGAGCATTGATTTAGCCAATATATATCTTTAAATCATATTTAATCACACAATAGTCGGAGGTTGTTATATGGGGCTAATTCGTCTAAAATAAATGCTTGGATTGAAAGGTTCCTAATCAGCGCCGCTGATCAGCGAAATAGTCACTGGCTGGTAACTTGCGTTTCCTGTATAATTATGAACACAATTAAAATATATGCATATGTTTGTAAATACGTAATACTGATAGGAAAGGTGTCTTTTAATCATATTTAATCACTAAATAGGCGGAGGTTGCTGTATGAGAGATAATTTGCCTCAAATGAATGCTGTCATTTAAAGGTGGCTGATCAGCGCGCTGATCAGCGTTTTATACTGCAGACCGCTGATCAGCGCGCTGATCAGCGAATTATACCCTCCCTTGGCACACTGTGTCTTCATAGCTCAGAAACATAGATTGGTCCTCTGTGCCATCTCATAGCAGTTAATTTAGATTACAAATCTGTTGACTATATATAGCTAAGCTCAGCTCATATCAATAATTGTTGGATAATGTCCATGATGTATAAAAGTATAATGGTAACATTTAAATAAACATTATGAATATCATAACTCTAATAGCCTATAACCAAATACACTACACAGTATAAACCGCATTTTGTCTGCTCCCTAGATCAACACAGGATCAATTGGAACAAAATGAAACGTACATACGGATTTCATTTGACATCATGACTTTACGACATTAAACTTGGGTATCGATCGGAATATAAGACTGCGTGAAGCATTCATATTAAGCGTTCATGCGTGTTAATTTTTATAACACCTATCAATTACAAATAGTTATTTCAAATTTCAATAGATTCAAATGAAAAAAATCAACTTGAGTCTGCAATGTCCGTATTCGAAACCATTATGCCCGTCTCTAAACAGTTGCTTTGGTTTAAATTTCAAATATATTTCTTTGAAATTATATATATTTAGATTAGGTTGGTTTAGCATAATAATAAATCAGTTCTAATGAGGCAACCAGCTACATTAAGTTTTGATATATTCATCAGACTTACTGATTGTTACTATTTGCTCAACCTGCGACTGACACCCCTGTGAGACAAGCAATTCTTTCAACGAGCGCCATCTAGTGGCGAGTAGGAGTCTGTATTGGGAGAACAGTAGAGTCACTGTCTATTGTTTTACACGAGAAAATAAACCGCCTGACGATCTAAGCCTCCGGACTTTGTATTCAGTAGCGAAGTATCCACATATCCCGAGGAAAAGCATTGAGGTCTGTAATACGATCTTGGTGAACGTACAGAGCTCACTGCTGTACGCGAAGGCCACGATGAATCCGATCGATTCAAACATCCGGTAGTTGGCGAACGCTGCTTCCGGCTCCTCGGAAAATGTACTACCGTACAGAGCTGAAATATAAAATGAAAAAAAAAAATTTCCTCAAAATTTAATCGCATAGAATTATATTAAATATAAAGGGTTTAATTAATGATGCAGATTTTCACTAATCTTTTATTGTTTGTTGATTTTCATGTATAATGCGGTCATTTGTCACTTTTTGGAGTCTAAGTACTTTAAATGTCACTTGGTGTCACAGTATTTTCGATAAAAACTATTAGCCTTTAATATAAAACAAGGATTTTAGAACGTAGGATTTCATTTTTTATAAAGTGACTGTGTCAAGTCTTTCAAAACAACAAGATATATAATTGTCACTTTAAAGACTTATGCTTTTCATAATATTATCATTTGACACTTTCAAAAATAACTTATGTAATTACTTATTGCATGTAACATGAATAATAGCAAGGAAAGTATACATAAATTTGATCCTTACCGTTGATCTGAGTTTGCCAGACTGCATCAGAGAATCCCCAGCAGGCTGACACGATGTAAAGGACGGATGGCTGGCTGGGATGGGGCATCCACGAGTACAAGATGGTTTGGATGGCAAGGTCCATACACATTCCTAAAAAAAGCTCTCATTCCAAATAGCCACGCTAAATATTATGTAGATTTATGATTAATAATACTGAATATTCGACGTGATTTTAAAATGTTTAGGAATTCTATGGAATGAAACACTTTTTTCAACTTTCACATTTGCATAATTCAATTTAAATGGTGTGAAAGAGCATTCGCAATTTTATTTTTTTTCAAAATTTTCTTTGAATTTCACAGAATGGAAAGTTCAAAGCCAGAGTGCTGCAAACTATTTATTACATGTTTTATTGAGCATATTGGTCAAGATGATAAAGCTCTCGTAGCTTTCAAACGTCCTTTGTAATTGAATATTATAAATCTCTTATACACAATTCTTCAATAACAGACTTTTTTTATGATATTTGTATGGGGAATTAGCCGTTGCCCAGGACCTATATTAGACAATGTTAAGTTTTTGAGCCTATTTGAATCATCATTGTGTCATTATCTTATCAAGATAAATCTTTACCAGCATCTTTATTTTATGTAGGATCAGACCCGTCTTACCTGCCAGGAATATGGGTATCCTGCCGATATGCTTCACTAACCATCCCGTGGTGAACGAGGTGCAGACGTTAACGAAACCGAACGGGAGGGTGGCGAACCCGACCATCCATATACCAAGAGAACAGCTGATGTACGACTGAAATACATGAATAAGCTTATTTAATTACTTTTTCTTTACATCGATACAGTAATTTTAGTTCTTTGAGTCAAACCCTGGGGGGGGGGCATAATTAAATATTCATCTGTGTTTAATAGGTCATTACTCAAAGGTCAACAGGACTCGCTCTGATTCATTTAGGTGGGTTGATTAAGGAATAAAAACTTATAAACCTGAAGCAATTAAACACAACATAATAAGTCTACCTATTTAAATTTAAGAACATATAAATATTGTGAATCAGGAGAACTACCTTTGTCCATTCGACATTGAAGTACGCCTGCTGCATCCCGCAATACATGGTCAACGGGATAAGAAGAACCTGAGCCAGGTGGCGCCAATGTCGGATGGTAGCCATAAGCAGTTTGGGCATTTCTTTCAGAAAGTTCTGGACGCGCGTGTCGTCATCCTCAAGGTCCTTAGGCAGCTTGTCCATGAAGATGCTGATAATGATCACGGCTGCTGTCGCCACCGCCATGAACACGCCCACCATCGTCCATACCTGCGTGTAATCACTATATGTTATATTTAAAACAACAGTTATTCAATTATGGGAATCCTATTTGTATATAATCACGTTACTTAGCCGAAAGCATTGACTTCATCGGGCCATATGTATACTAGCTTTCATACATAGGCATTTTTATTCTTACGTATTCTGTAAAGAATTGATTAAAGGCAGCTGTCTGCAAAAAATTTTTTGGTTTAAAATGGATTTTAGTATAAAGTATTCTTGAGCACTTCTGTGACCGTGGAAAGGGAAGGTTGGTTTCTCAGTGGATTATTCAGAACATTGGAAGAAAATTCATATCAGTGATAAAGAGTTCACCCAGCTGTATCTCTGGATATGGGGCTACGTGTAATTAAACATTAAAGGATATACCCCAAAAGCCCGGATCTCATATACTCACCAGTATTGCTGGTCTCAACAGGCATGCCACTATACTATGAGAAATCTTATGTCCATCGGGGCATCTGTAATCTGATACTGTGGTTGACTTTTATTCGCAAAGATTTAAAATTTGTGATATTAGTGAAAGGAAAATTATCGCTAAAATTTAACGTTCCTGAATAAGAATTCTGTAACACCAATGGCAAAAAATTCAGATCAGCATACATTTTATTTTACCCGTAATTTAAAGATTAATAATTCAAATAATACTGATGGTCTTATATATTGCCACTATTATATGACCTCCACTTGGTCAATGTTACCCATGCTTAGATTTTGCGTGCATATATGTTATTAGGTGATATAATAATGGCTATGTAACAATTGTTGTGCACGTTACTGTATGGTAAATTGCGAAATGAAACCCTCGCGTACACTGTTGAGGTGAAAATCGCGAATATATAATCTGGAAGCCAACCACAGCATTCATGTCAGTTGTAAAAGGCGAGTTCTGTTATGACTTAGTAATAGAAATAATTTATACCAAAACTTCGTTCGGTTTCTCCAGGTTCACGTTGGTGACGTTATTCTCGGGGCAATCCTTAATCCCGCACCGTGCTAGCGCGTCTTCTGACGGTGGTACCACGGTTCCATTCACCGGTTGATCCAGGGCGGTGGAAGATATAATAGAGCCGAATATGCTTGCTAAAAGACAGTAGTAAAATTATAAATATAAGTATATTTATTTATATGTAGATCAATAATTTGATATATAGCGGTCACATGGACATGGTACACTGGAAACATAGGGTTGTCAAATCGACAGCTTTAGGGTTGTAAAATTGGTCTACTTAAACAACAGTTCAGTTTGTTAAAATATGGTTGTCTCTCTCTCTCCCCCCCCCCTCTCTCTCTCTCTCTCTATATATATATATAAATTTATATATATATAATAATAATAATAATAATGATAACAGATATTTTCAAGTAGAACATTTATTTATAAAAACGATGCGGTCGTGTAACTTGTTATACGTGTATTTGTCTGCAATAGTTTTACGACTGATTATTCCTAGAATGATAACTTCAGTTTTAACTTTTAAGGTATATGCCTGCAAAATTATCAGTGATCATTTGGAATGATAACTACTAAGGTAAACTAGACCAGGACTTGTGGTTTGTTATAAATGAGATTTTATTGGATTTTATTGGATTCCCTCTTAATAAGCAGTTCAGTTACTAACTTGTCTAGGTTTATTGTTTCTACGGTTGTTTTGTACATTTGAAAGCAATGGTTATATATTTTTCTCGTCATTATAAATTATGACATGTTATCTTACTGAAACCTAAAACCTAAGGCCATCTTTATGAGGTGTGCCGTTATTTACCGAACGGTAAGACTTTAAATATATTATATTCATTGAAGAAGTAGGTAAATTAACATGTATTTAAAACATTAGTAATTCAGAGTAAGAAGAATGTACATGTATACTGACCCATCTGGACGATCATGTAGAATATCCCAAAGAACCTGCTGATTGTTGCTTCCTCGGTGTCGCCGACGATCTTGCCGTAACGTTTGGCGAGGTTGGTTAAGTAGGAACACTGGGCAGTCCATAGCGGACCTCCACATAAGCCAACAATGATGGACGCCGGCGTCATGGACCACCATCTGCCGATACCGTTAGCCCCCATCCATATGACGTACCCGATGATACAGACGACTATGCTCCATTTATGACCGAGCTTGCTTATAGTGATTTTTGGTAAGAAGAGGCATGAAAAGACGAGCCCCGCGTACAGCACTGCTTGAGTTATCGTACCCATTCCTTCATCTTGATGGAGCGTGCTCTGTAGGCGACTGAGGCCAATGAAAGATGTAAAATTGAGCAGGAATCCCAGGCTGATTAAAATTACGTTTTTCATAATACGTCTTTTGGCCTTCCTCTTGACGTTATCCGGCCAGTTTTCTACCTGTAGCATACCATCTTTGCAATCCTCTCCTTTATCACTTAATGCGCTATTCTTGCCTCCTGTGAATGAAACCGGATGGAGTTCCATGTCCGCATTTTCACGACTTTTCCTGCTCATTTTGTCTTTTGTTATGTATTTTATGATTTTTGTGTGTGTAAGCCTACTATTTATCACCATGCGTGGTACTATGAACCCCGCGAGCGTACAACTGATAAAAAATCACGTCGGTAATTCAACTTCTCCTAAAAAAAAGACTAATTCGTCGGTCAGTGCTCCTATATGCTATTAAACAGTGACACTAAGTTTAATACAACGATCCAAATTCTAACAAGGTAATCGCTACTCAGTTTGCTATAAAATGAATATTTCAGGTTATAATGGAAAGGGTGTACACGTGATACCTGCATGTGTCACACGTAGTTGTTAATTTTTCGGGTAAAAACGAGAGCAGTAACAAAAACGACAGTTATGTATGTCGCATGAATTTGTATGCACGAAGCAACTCAATACAGGGACCCATATTGCAGAAAAACTTGCAGTTCCGAGCATAAACCGTACACACATAAGATGTGTACATATAACAGGTGACAAAACTGAGTGTGTTCAAATTAGAACATCTAAAACTTAGGTTGGTTGTCAAGTAGTATTTTACGACATGTATGTGTGAAATGCCGTAAAATGCCATTTACAGTACATGCTTGTGTAGTAATGTATGTGATGCGCGTGTTCCTCCATCAGAACACGGCACTTTACAATGCTGACATTACTGTCATGTGCAGTAAAAATGTCCTACATTTCGCTCTGTCGATTTGACTTGCCAAAAAAAAAAAAATTCAAAATTGCCGGAAAACAAAATGCTGTGTTCGCCCCTTTAGCCTTTCTGTCACTGTATCATCATTTCACACTTGGAGCTGCACTTTTTATATTTTTACACCCAAACCAACGCAGACAATACATGTATAGCGATTAATTAAGGAAACATTGATATATTAAATTTGCTGTTTCTACATATCTGAATTATGTAAGATTTTAGGGAAAAAATTATATCTTAACCAGGGACTCGCTCTATTTACTCATATAAACGTAATTAACTGGCTCATCGGTTCGAAGTATACTAGATATGGATGATCCAAAACGATCTAAATTTACTTTTATACCTGCTCACCAGAAGTGGTCAGATGTTAGAGCCTTTAAGACAAACCTCTTAACCAAGTACCGGGGAGGGGGATAGAGCCAGTGGTCTATAAAGAGGGAGGGGGGACTTAATTCCGCGGGTCTATAACCTGTTTCTGCTATAGTGACCCCATGCAGAAATAAACAAATTCTGAGGAAGCTGTCGGCAGAACAAGGTCAAATCAACCAAACCTGCCAAAAATTTCAGTTCGACGGGGGCGGATCCTGGAGTGTTGAAGGGGGGGGGGGACCAATCAAGGAAGACTAACAAAAAAAAACAAAAAAAAAAAAACAACAAAAGGCCCACGATTCAGAAAGGCAGCGGTCCAGGCCGGAAAAATTAAAAACCCTGAAAGAAAGGTTGTTCCATCTCAAAAGGAGGGGCTCTGGACCTCCTGGACCCCCTTCCCTTCTGAAGAGGGAAGACGCTCATTCCAGCTTACGTGATGTGTTTTGTTGATGTTTGTCGTGCTTAGTGATCATGGCTGCTACCGGTTCTGAGCTCTCTGGTAACAGACATTTAATGATATCAGGAAACACGTCACATTATCTAATTTTAGTAATCTGTCAAAGATTTCATTTATAAAAATCGAATCAATATATTCTTATTTCATTTTCCTTTATTTTATACATTGTTTTTATCATGTTTACTGTGGCATCAACACTGAAATATTACGTTTTCACTCTCTTCAAGGGAGAAGTTGAAAATTACATTTTAGATAGCAGAAAGTAGGTAATCACAGGTGGCACCACAAACAGGTAAGAATCACAAAGCATTTACATTATCAATGTTCTTTTGGTCCCCTTCTTTCATTTCCATGGTAACAGCTGCAGCGGCTGTTGAGAAAAATAGTAACAGACGGTTGACGCTGAACGACGGAAACTGCTCTATTGCTTAAGCACAAGGATAAAGACAATAAGAGCCGTTCTATTAAATAGACATCAAGCACCGTTCATGACTAGTTTATTTATTCGTAAATGGCAAATATTCCCAAGCAGGGGCGGATCCAGGATTTTTCAACAGGGGGGGGGCTAGAATCAGAAACTGGTTTTAATTTGATACAGACAAAGTGCAAATTATAATATATATATATATATATATATATATATATATATATATATATATATATATACTATTTAGAAGTGTAAAAACATGGGCAATGTTTGGACGAAACGTAAATGTAGACTCAAAAGTAAAAATTTTATATTATGATTATTGGTAATTTTATTTGAATATATATTTCGGAAGTACTTGCAAACTCACTCATCCGGCGGGTTATACTAAATAAATTACAAAAAGCATAACAGCTAAATAATTTGGCGCAATATATGATAAACAAGCAACATTTTCTTGATTAAAATAACCTCCACTTTGTGTTATAAATGCAGGCTTGATGGAATATATTAATCTTTAAAAACACGCATGCATGTATATAACTTATGACAGCTGCTCTTTAGTTGAATAAAATTACACAAATACCAGCTTATACACATGAACAAGAAAAATCTCACCGTGATCCTTATGTACTAAAAGACTTTCTTTTGCAAATTTGCATATAACTTCATAGTATTCGCATATTTTAAGAACTTGAGTAGGGGGGGGGAAGCAATCATATACCCAACCCCCATAGCCTATACATGCCCTTTCAATTATCATTTGTGATCATATCAAAGGAGTGGAAAATTAGAACAGAGCACATAAACATAAGGACGCATCTATAACCATTCCTCTATTATATCAAAACCAAGTTTACCCATTCATAAAATAAATGCAAACGTAAACATTCAAAAGTAATAAGCCATATTAAGTTATGTAAATATTATTGTGAGGCAAACCGATGCCCAATTATATTTTGTTCTATACTCGAACTACAGCTGATTTTCAAGTTGATTTTACTCATTAGAGATTATTTTGAATAACCAGTAGCTTGAATTACTGTGTGCGGCTACTATATTAAAAGGCTTATCAGCTTACGGTAAATTTGATCTCTGGCGTGTACGTCTTGATGTATTATAAAGCATTTGTTATCTAGTATATATTTATGCACCATCGATAACTGCATTGCTGATCGATAAGAAATATTCATAAATTAATACTGTCGGTATATTTAATTTTTCTGTCACATTTTGAAAAGTTGTTCTTTTCACCATAAACGTCTAACAAAGTGTTCGACTACGAAAATTCAAACGGATATATACAGCCCAATCTTAGTCATTAATCATTTTCATGTTATTAATGACGAGCCAGCACGTTTTAAGAGCTTAATTTTGCAATCATAAAAAAAGACCATGCGTGTACATACACTGTTTACTGTGTTTTAACTGAACAATATCATTCACTTCAAATCAATCAAGAGTGCATGTATTTCCCAAAACAAGGCCAATTGGTAAAATGTCGTTCAAAATGTCGAAGCCTAAAGAAGCTGCAAGATTCTACGTGAACGGCGTAGAATTAATTTGGATAGAAATGATAATGTCTTCATCCATTGTTGGTATTCCAATTTATTCTTCTAAAATATAAATAGATATGGGCATTTGTTACAGGTGCTCTTTTTATTGTGTGACACGGGCGTAACTCGTGTTGTGACACCCTCGCCGGGCCGTTTGTTACAGCTTAAACCGTACTAGTTGAACTCTCGTTGTCATGCTAGCCTTGGGCTTTCTCGCCTGGTCGTGACTCACATGTGGACCCTGGTATACAGAGACACACACAGCGATGTTCTTCTAGATGATTCCTGTGATGCGAGTTTACTGTGTTGTGTAAGATCTTTTAGACTGTTCAAGAAGTGGAAAATTCTCGGCTTGGGGTGAAGAGTATATAAAGGGGCTGTGTTTTAGAGCCGGGAGAGAGCAGCAGAGAAGATTTCCAGCGGACGGAAACGTATTTGTCTGTTTCTGAGACCTTATCCCACGAGTGCGGCAATTATAGATTTTGGTCAGACTTTCTCCTGGATTTTGTGCATTTGGACTTCAGTTTACTTTCTGGATTGTTACAAGAGCTTTACACTGGACTGTGATTCTCCGAGAGTATACATTTAAAGAATTTATCGTTGTGACGGTGGTGGTATCCAGGTACTGTGCGCTTTGTGTATTTTACTGTGTGATGGTATTGATTTGTCTTCATGTCGCTGTTTTACTATATAATTGTATTGATTTAGTGTATTGTAATGTTAGGGTTGTTTTAAGATTAAATTATAGTTATTTATTAACAAAAAACCACTGACCTCTTTATTCATTCCCCTAGACATTTCACGCTGCCTAGTGTTACAGAATCTGATTTTTTTTATACGTGATCTGTTTATATTAGGTTCCGTAACACATTGCTCAGACACACGCTTTTTTTGTTGCTGTTGAATTGGTCTTTTTTTCAATGCTATATGGCAATTATAAATAAAATAATGCAAATGACATAAGGATATAGCGCATAGATATACATATTTCTCTGATAAAAAGGCCTATAACAGTGGCTTACGGGGGGGGGGGGGGGGGGCTTCAGCCCCCAAAGCTCCCCCTCTGGATCCGCCACTGCCAAGATTTGTTAATTGTGTGTGTGTGTGTCACAGAGAGAGAGAGAGAGAGAGAGAGAGAGAGAGACAGACAGACAGACAGACAGACAGACAGACGGACAGAGAGACAGAGACAGAGAGAAAGATGGAGAGAGAGACAGTGAGGGAAGGGGAGAGCGAGGGAGAAAGAATGTGGGAGTGAGAGAGAGAGAATGAGAGAGAGAGCGCTATAGTGATTTTAACATTATTAATAGAGACAAAAACACGTCTGTTTTCGCTTAATGTAAAGGTAGATGTAAATTTGTCTGGGTTGGTTTGATCTGTCTGTTAACACCAGACAATTATAAAAGTAATAGCGGATGTCATCTTACAGAACATCTGGTAAATGGAAGCATTATAATGAGTTATTACTATGATTAAATATGGATGATCAATAAAAATCATCCGAAGTCTGCTTCCTTCCAAATAATGACAAACAACTAAATACCAGATACAGATTCAGTGGCAATTACCTTATAAAGGTTTATGTGAAAATGTCAGATAAGCGGCAAGTTCAATATCATGTGTCAAAAGGGCGATGAAGATCCCACGGAAAGTGCGTCTCAAAACTTGAGAGAGAGAGAGAGAGAGAGAGAGAGAGAGAGAGAGAGAAAGCGGTGGGCGGAATCTGCTTACTGCTGAATTATTTCTTTCCACTTGTTCAAAATGACCTCCGTTGGGCATCTTTTCCATATAAGTTCTTGTTATTATCTTTCTTATCTTAAGCTTCGTAGGCAGTGCCACCTACATGCAGTCTTGCTATCATATGATACATATCATATAATACATCCACGATCGGCTTACTCATTCAGATATAGGGACTTTAAGCTGCTCATGTAACAGTGTCGCGCATGTGACGTGATCGTCACCTTAGACTGACAGAGTCTTATTAATATTCATTGGTGTCAAATAGCTGGAACATACACGCCGGGATAAATGAGGGAACGTATGATGGGGTTACATGCTGTACAGTGATGGCTTAAAGGTGTATTTTTAGCAGTTTATATAATAATATTGGAAACATAGAAAACAAATAGCGAATTTTTATCTCAGAACAAGCTCAATGCATATGTCAAAGAAGCATTATATGAACTTCTCTTATCAGTAATTGCCTTACATTATATTCACATGTAAGCAATGTGAGTAAAAAAAATCACATAAATTCTACTGAAAATTTAGGTGAAAGCCTAACATAGATTAACAGGATGGACATTGCAATATGTTTCGGCCACGCTTTTTTTGTAAAAAAAGGTAGTCAAAAAGTTGTCCAACATAGGCACAAGCTTAATGTTTGTTTTGTCTTCTATAACCCCATTGTATGCTGAACCATTTGACATTAATCCCACACATGTATATACAACACGACTATAACTGACCTGTGACTGCAATGGTACATACATGCCCTGTATTTTATTTTAAAACTACTAGTACATTCACGGACGGAGATAATACGGGCACTTGTCTTGCTTTGAGGTCTGTTTAAGTCACATTTAAGTGCATAATTCAAGCACACCAAGGGGTTCAACAAGTGGGGTGTGCATACGTACTACCAATTTTGATTTAACGAAATGGATCGATGTCATTTGAAAGTATGGTTTAAAGGCATATTTCTTTACCTTTTCGTAAAAAATGAATTATTAGTAACATACTTCAGCAATGTTAGTAACATTGGCATAACTTTATTTCATGTATGAAAATGTATTCTAGAATACACAATTAGGAACCTCATGGTATAAAATAAAGGTGTAGATTTATTCGTCGACATGTTTCTGATTTCATTTGTTATACAATTAAACTATATTATATTAAAATATAGCATTCGGGTGGAAACGTAGAAAAAACTAAATGAACACTTGTAATAAGTTAATTCTCAAAAGTAATGACTTATGTCAATAAAATGAGCTGGAGGCAAATTAATCATCAAATAGACAGCAGACGCTACATCCAACAGTATTCATCCATTAAAGGTCTAGTTCCGACAGGAAAATACAAAGGTTTTGTGCGAAAAATGTCGTGTTCTTAAAAAAACCAGATGCCGCAGATATACCAGTGCTGGAGAAGAGTTAACTTACTTCACACCTTTTTGCTTATCATGAAAATCTTGATCATCTGACTCTCAAGCAGTAAAGAAAAGGAAACATAAAAGGAATATCATAAAGACCATATATGACAACAACCATGAGCCGGTTGGCTGTAAAAATGTGAGGGAGACATTATTTATAAAGACAACCCCTCAAAATCCACGGACGGCCACACCCCACAGGACAAACAAAACAAATTCCGCTCCTTGTCACCGAACATTAAAATCTCAAGACGGCCACAACACATACGATAAACGAGACAAATCCCATTCCTTGTCACAGAACACTAAAATCTCCAGACGGCCACATCCCATACGACAAATAGGAAAAGTCCCATTCCTTGTCACAGAACACCAAAATCTCCAGACGTCAAAACATCATACAACAAACAGGAAAAATCCATTCCTTGTCACAGAACATCAAAATCTTCATACGACAAACGAGACAAATCCCACTCCTTGTCACAGAACATTAAAATCTCCAGACGGCCAAACCCCACATACGACAAACAGGAAATATCCACTCCTTGTCAGAACATCAAAATTTCCTTTCCTTCACTTCCACCACCTACTGTGAAATATCCTTTGAGGGTATGAAAATTATGTGGCCATTATTTCAACACTATGTAATCCATACTTCACATTTGATTTTAACATAGAAGGAAGGGCTAACGTTTTATGACAATTTAATGAGGCACCTGGCACATGCAATATCCTAAACTTTGCTCAATATGATCAGTATGATTGAAAGGCTAGTGACGAATATAGACCAAATCTATCAACTGATTGACAGAATTATCTCAAAATATAGATACTATGTGTCATATACCCCTACAGTATGAGGGAAAAGGTACTTTGTTATTAGCCGACAAAGGCCAGGGTCAAGTCCTTCGTTTCCTTTGATGCAAGGCCCTATCTATTGATTCATTCTTCATGAACCGTGTTGATTTGAGCCTGTATTGGTCTCAGTTGTAACGGTTACAGTTTCTTGCTCAATCGTTTTCTTTCTCCGGACGCTCACTTCCGTTGCCAGGTATTAACACATGCCTAGATGAAGCAATGCCGACAGCACAGCTGTCTACCTTAGCTACAGAGGTCGAAGCCATATGCAAACCCTATGATGAAACCAATAGACTCAAACAATTTGAAATTTGTTTTGGTCCGCCGCGAAATTGTCAAGACACCTCGACTGATACTCAGCTCACGATCTGTGCTCTGAGCACAGAAGCCGGTAAAAGTTTGACATACGACGTGAGCATTTTAACAATTATTTTGCCACGGGAATTACCTTAAAAAAAGATAAGATTTGCAAGTTATAAACATAGATGCGCATTTTTACCATTGACATATAACTTTCCAGTAAATATTTTTATTTTGAAGAAATATAAATAATTAAGTCGGCAACACTTAATATACCCCTAACCCATAAAAGACAAAAAAAAATTTTTTTCAGAGATTTGTAGGCAAGGAACAGAAAATCCTCATAATTTCTGTGACAGGTGCCTTAGAATAGTTCTGTACATTACATGTTTAAAAAAAATATACTAAATATGGGAGGGGCACATATATAATTAACTTTATAGCAAACTTTTGAAAGACTGAAACGTTACGTAATAATAGTAATAATCGGGGGCGTCAATATAGGGGGTATATATTCCCCCACATTTTAGCGGGGGGGGGGGGGGGGTGGTCAATGTAATCATCCCCCCGCCACTATTCAGAGAATAATATTTATTGATTTCAAATGAAATATATAAATAAATAGGATTATAGACTTTGGTTCCATTTATAATTTACTATTAAATATTTATATCTAAATGGTTTCAGAATTTACATATGACTTATTTTTTTAAACCTTATATTTAATAGATGTATATTTGACATGTGTGACACAGACAATAAAAAGTATATATATATATATATATATATATATATATATATATACATATATATATGAATGTATAAACATGTCTGATTTTCCCAATTTTGACTACCCTCCACGCCTGTCATCCCCCTCCCTTGGGAGTCATCCAACAACCCTTGAAGATAAATTGACGCCACTGATAATAATAATAATAATAATAATAATAAATAAAATAATAATAATAATAATAATAATAATAATAATAATAATAATTATAATAATAATTAATATTATATTTATTAAATTTACAAAACAAAGTTATTAGAACCCAGTTGTAATAATACTCATCAGCCAGCAACCCAATATACCCCCCCCCCCCCCCGTTCTCGAAATTCTTGATCCGCCACTGCTCTTGACAAAAAAATAATGCTTATTATACAACCGTACCCCTAATGTCTTACAATGACTTAACCACCACTTAATCCCTCTTATTGACAAGAGCAAGGCCAATGTCAACTATATTTGCTTTCCGGGGTCATAAATATGAGGTATGAAACAAGGACCGATGATCTGTTCGAACTTTGTCTTACAGGTATTCTATTTCACGACTAATACGTCATATATGAATATATGACTATATAACGTATAAAGGTTAAACGGAAAATATAAGAGAAATGCTAATTTGTGATGTTATTACCCATTTGCCCAACCATCAAGAAGATTTCAAAGAATCTGTAGATGATTGCTTCTTGAGTTTACCCTACCAACTGAGAGCACCTGATGGCGAATTCAGGTAAAAAGCGGGGCGCCGCCGGCCCGATGATGATAGAAGCTGGCGTCATGGACCACCATTCATCGACACCGTTTGCCACAATCAAGATTACAAGGCCGAATATGGACACGAAGGTAAGAACTTTGAAGCCGAGTTTGCTTTTGAGGATTTTCGTTATTCAAAGACATGAAATAATAAAAGCGGCAAAACTGTTGGCCAGATTGATGGTACCCATGCCTTCATCCTGGTGACTTGTAGTCAGGTTAGACCTTGGAATTTTAAAAAACAAATAAGAATCCTACGCTAAATAAGAAGATTTTCTTCTTGATACGTCTCTTCTCCTTTTTTATGTCAGCCGACTGACTTTGGTCTTGGTTTTCTATTTCTTATGGACTGTCTTATTTTGCCGGCGTCTCTCCATTACTTTGATGTGACGTAGGAAGCTCAGAGCAGAGCTCAAAGTAAAGCCCTGGTTTTCATTCCCGCTGCTGTCCATGTTTGCTGCATCAATAGCTATGATTAATTAAGGTGTTTTATAAATATGTTAGTATTGTTCCTTATTGCGTATCCGCAAAATATGGAACAACCTTGGTTATTTTATATATCCTTGCGTAGATAAAGTAATCATAAAAAATAATACTGAATCATAATACACTTCGTAGGTAGTCATATGATCAGTGTAGAATGTTCAAATTATATGTGATTTCTCTGCATGAACATCAGGCATGGTGTGAACGCTCAGGATAGGCCTCAAAAGTCTGAAAAACTTTCTCATTTTTCAGTTTGGTATTTATAAAGTATATCTTATCTAATATTATTTTGAGGACGTTACATTGTCGTTCTCTGGGTTTGCTAAACACCGCGAGTGGTACACATGTTCGTGATCGACAAAAAGCACAAACATTAATCAGGTAAAAGAAATTATAAAGTCAAGCACCGTCATTCTCAACGTGCATGTGAATACATTTATATTGCTCACTTTGTCTAAATAGGAATAAAAGCTGGTGTTACAAAGTGTTGGGGGCGATACAGGTATGTCATTTATCGCGCTAATATCGCTCTTACTGCTATAACAGGTAGGATCATGCAGGTGGTTCAAAGAACATTAAATAAAACAATTTTATGGAATCTCATTCTAACCATACAATATAGGCTAGTATTCTTTACAGTCATGAATATTTATTTATCGTGTGTTTATATAGATATTTTTATGGGTCGAAGGTTAACAGCTGACGCCATTTCATACATGTGAAAGAACACCCTACGGTCCGAGCGATATATTAACATTAAACATGACTAGGCATTAGGACTAAGACTAACAAGTGATAAGTAGGACATGTTTCTTGCCTCGGGGTCACTCTTGATAACACAATACACGTACATCATGAGTATCAAGTGTCGTGTTCAAATGTACAACTGACAGTAATTAAGTGAACAATTTGAGTGCAATTTGTTAATGCCAATGCCAATTTTAAAGCATAACTATTTACATGTGATTTAAAACATGTTTCATCACATACACTCAGATAATATTCAAAGAACTCTGGTTTATCAAAAAACAAACATACAGCTATAGACAGATGGAGCTGTAAAGTCACTAATTTCGTTTATGAGCCATATTCGCCATATATTAAACCCTATAATTGGAAACAGAAAACATAATACTCAATAATAATCGCAAACGGGGAATCAAATATGGTAATGTAGAGAAAAATTAACAAAGTAAATCTGTAAAAGATCAGTATTTAATGTTAAGTAAGCTTCAATCCTGACAAAAATTCCGAATAAAATTGTCCTTTTATATTCATAATGTTCTTGTACTTCTCAGCCCGATTTTCTTGCACACTAACATTCTCATATGTATGAGTAAAATCCTCAGCCACTGCGCTATTTATAAGTGGGAACGCATATATTTTTGATAATATTCATCACGTCCATCCGTAATCTCAGTTAACAACTGCCAGGTGTGCTTGAATGAAATTTATATAAGTTAATTGTGAATGATTTATGATATTAATGAAATTCACGAAAAGTTTTGCTATTACTGGCAACATACCGGGTTTTTAAAGCTCCGCGCATAGTGATTAGTCGGACATTGATGCGTGTACCCCAAAATAGAAAAAGGGATAATGTCACTCAGGTCAGGAGGAGCAATCAGGCGACGATTACTCGATTTTTTAAACTGTGTGAAGTTTTTTTTTGCTTGATTGGTCTGTGTAAATAATGTAAAGATGTACTTATTTGTGATAAGACTTGAATTTTATCATTGACACATTGAACTGACTCTAGTGTATTCCTGATATTTGCTATCTATCCAGCAGTGGACTACATCAAGTCATTAAGAGACTTCAGCCTTTAAATGAAGGAAGAAAGTTGAAGTTAAGATGTCCCGAAATGTAGGTGTACTGATACTGATATGAAGTTAGGTTACATCACACTCGTGAAGATCACACAGTGATCAGCTGAATATTCTGCTACATACAAGAGACAGAACAAAAAGTCCATATCTGACTGAAAGCATTCTATATATACTGTGCCATCAGAGTTTTATCTCGCAGTCCATCGACATATTATTTATGATCATGGCTGACTTGAGACTTCATTACTCACAGCTGTGACGTTGCAGTATCTTCCGCCGACGATTTTCTTCTTCGGATTACATCATCCATTGCCAGAAATTCAAACGTTCCCAGGAGTAGAAGAGATGTCAGACTCACTGTCTTCGTTAGCGTACAGAGGTTGAAGGCGTAAGCAAATCCGATGATGAGACCATGCAACATACTCGAACAATGTTAAATTGGCGAACGCCGCCTGTGGCTCTGTCGTGGAAACACAGCCGTACATGGCTAAAACAAGATATATTATATCTATAAAATGGACAGATATTATTTGTTATGATAAAAACATTCACAAAAAATAAGCTTCCTTGAGCAATTAAAGTCATTGACCAGAAAGTGTACGGTAAGCATTGCAAAGAAACCAAAAGAGTCTAACAACTGTATTAACAGTAATACCTTAAAAACATAACATCGCGTTCAAGGCAACATACTAAAACAAGCTGAAGCTAAGGCATCTCTGATCATTGATAAGGGTATGCTAGATTGTATCTGTGAACCCCCTGCATCCAGATATGACGAAGAAAACGACCACTTGTTTTGGTCGAGGCATCCAGGTGTACAGAACGGTCTCGATGGCCAAGTCGCCCAACATTCCTGCAAGGATATCAATGTGTTGTTGGCAGTTTCGAGATTTATATAAGAATGTGACAATGGAAAAACCTTTGCTAAACAATTGACCCAGGGATAATGACGCTCAGCTGACTAGAAAGACATTCACAAAAGGAATTTTATCATCTGAATGCCAAATTTTGTAGGTGGTATCCCCATTCAACTGAAGCATAGCACGGAGGATATGGGTAACAGAGACCTAATTTCAGGTTTCCAAGGACATTTTTATGGACCCCCCTGGATGTCAAGTTAGATGTCCAATGGATATGATTTGTGCCTAGTTAACGGACAACCACATCTTTGTAAGTCTAAAAAATAGAGAGAAAATATGCGTAAAAACATAAAATAGCTATCCGGATGGCGCCACCAGTCTGCGGAACTGATGAAATACTCCATGATCAATATGCTACAAAGAATCATAGAGTTGTTCAGATACTGGAGCTTTTGTATCAAATGTTCAATTATTCTGGAGGGTTATTCTGAGCCCCATAGCTCGGAGGATATGGGTAACGGAGAACATATTTCAGGTTTCCAATATCAAGTTAGATGATACTATGTGCAGCGGTTACGTTTTGTACCTAGTTAACGGACAGACGGACATACAGACGGCAAGACAGAAGGACAGACGGATTAACGACGGACAAAGAGTGATCGCTTTACCTAATATAGCTTTCACTCAGCTAAGCCAGGTTCGGTAAAGACTCGGCATTAACAGGTTAAGGCAAAGAGACAAAGAAGATTCAAAGTAAAAATTATCATGTAGAGAGATGCACAACAAAACAGATAACGAAAAACTAGAAAATAAAATCTTTCATGGACACCTGCCAGATGACACTGTTAAATTCAAAGGTTAGTTATATTGGAGTCGGCCAAAATAGACTGACACTACAATGTCTGGTTTATGACTCATCCACCATCATCTTCACCATGCAATGACAGGAAAACAACACGGCCAGGGCAGTGCGAAAGGAGAAGAAAGGACTGTGGAAAACCGCTATATCAATAGACTTGAAAAAGATCGCTTTCTGTAGTTTGAATGCAGAAGTTTGTGTGATGTATAAAAAAACTAGCTGACAAATGTTTAGGCAGACAAAACATCTCCTGCTCCAACTTTTTTTTTAATTCCATGCTTCAGATGCTTTACCATAGCCAGTAGACGCTAAACCACAGCTGCTACTGACCGCCTGTCCCTCAGAAATTAACTGAAAATTCATTGACCACCGTACAGTGGTATTTCACTCTATACAGCACAATACGGAAAACCACTATAAGAGTGAATTTGAGGGTACTGTGGCAGGTTTGCGAAAAAGTGTATACAACGGAGCAGGTGGTGATCAAGAAAATGCTGAGAATAATGTGAACCAATCTACAATGCTATTGCTGACTTAACTATGTCTTTATTACATGAAAAAAAGGGTTCTACTTGTTCTGAAAATAAAACTGGTTTTCTCTCTAAAACTCCTCAATTCAGTATGCTCGTTCCATACATGCAAGTGTAGTTCAACCTGATGAAACTAAGAACCAAAAACCTTGCGGTGCCAACTATGACCAGATTAATACATTCATATATAGAAACCGAAACCATATAATATGCTTCACATGAGTAAAAATGAAACTTTCACCCTCGACATGTGGCCATGAGCCAGGACAGACATTACCGAAGCAAGCATGGACAAAATCATGACGCTTCAGGGACAGAAGGGGCAAACAGACATTCAGGAGCTGAGATACCCAGGCAAACAACAGAACCAATGTCGCTCTCAACTAATGCAGCAGATATTATGATATTCATGACAATAATTAGCTTTCGACATTGGAAGGTATACAATACAGTAACAGGAAAGACTTCATTCGTAAAAGTTAGTAATGATTGTGAGTCAGGCATATCGCTACATACCCATAGTCATATTTACCTGGTCTGCATTCTTTAGGTTTCAGACGTTGATGAGTTGATTGGAAATTGCCACTTTTCTGAAGACATTTTAAGGATTTCGCCAATGAAAAAAAAAAAACAATCTTATCTGCTTACTGTTTATCCAAACTGTTTTGGAGAAATTTTTTACGTGTATTATGTTGATTGTGTTCTCATGAGCATAACCTGCAAGGAATAGTGGTTTCATTCCGGTAAGCTTTTTCAACCATCCTATAGATATCGACGTGACGACGCTCACGAAACCATATGGAAGAGTGGCAACCCGATCATCCATATACGGTGATGGTTGAGCCATTCACAACTATTTGACTTCTTTGTTCTAGCGATCATAGCTCACCGGTGATCCAAACATGAAATATGTGAACCGCAACTTACTGTCTTCCGTGTAGCACACACGAAATAATAATGAAGAACCTGGCGGATGTATATATATGTTCTCTGCCTACTTTCTAATTCCACTTACCATAGGAACAGAAAATCATCAGACGCTTTAGCCTAATATTGTCATATTCAAACCTTCGCAAAAGGTGACCGTCATGTACGGTGATCTAAAAAGACTATGAAAATGTTTGGTCACCGTGAAATTCCAGAGATTCTGTATATGTAATATAAGTGGTGTCTTAAAATTTCCTTAAATATTAACTTGATTAGAATATACAAATTAATTTATTGTATCACATAATGTTGGCCACATTTCACGACCGAGGAGTAGTCAATTAAGTTTTCTCAATGTCTGGCCCTGCAACAAAGGTAGCAACAAAGGATGCTCATGCAAGAGCGCCCGGCAGGTCAAGGTGGCCTAATTAAAGTAACTAACGTCATACCATTAATACCGACGTGCGACATGTGACATCCGGTTTTCGGCCCGTTTGAAAGATGGAGATCCTCATTTTGATATTTTTGAGAGGTCGGGCTTTGAAAATGACATTAAAAATACAATAGGAAAATACTCAGGGGACAGTCAAGGGAGGGAATATATCTGTGTAGAGAGTTGGGTGGCCATAACTTGATTTAGAGGCCGTAGGAACGACATGGGGTTGGCTTAGCCTTCATCCCGAAATACTGTAGACCTTTCCCATCACAGTTGAGTCACCTGGCGGCAACAATTGACACTAAGTATTCCGGTCCGATATACTAGAATTTTGTTATATCTCAGATAATAAAGAGTGATGACCGAAGCTTTTATTTAATTGTTATGTTCCTGAAAAAGTGTTTCCCTCTTATATTTGATTTCACTTAACAAAACCTGTCATGCTGGCCAACTGGACCCGAATATCATACACAACCGTTATGGGCAGTGCCCATGCACAAAAGGAAGAAAAGTCTATTTTAGTGAGATTTCATAATTCACAACCGCATCTGGATGTACGGAACAAACTGTAACAGTATATAACCTTGAAACGATTATTTTCCTGATCTGAATAAGGTTTAAAGATGATTATAAAAGGACGAGACGCAAACACTCCGAGACCGTTTTACCCCTCCTTTTATTCATCATAAGAAAAATGTGGGTACATCACCGTACATGTTACAGTTTACCTCGGGATTGAAAATACTCTGCATCGTTGCAATTTACATGGCATGCATGTTTTTTCTACATAACTATAATTCGGGATTTAAATAATTATATTGACATATAAGGACACATGAAACAAAACGCTTGAGCCGCACTGTGCGGAGGAAATAGAAAATGCCAGGAGCCAACGGCCTACAGTTCATTCAAAGTTCTTTAAAAGTTGGGTGTCAACTGACCGTAAACCACTCAATGTGTTCATGAAAAAGTGTCAATCTTTTTTTTATAATTAACCTATTATTAATATTTTGTCTATATGTCACAGATTTATTCGTTTCTCGTTTCTCTATGCACACTAACATAAGATAACCCCATCATGAATCCACATAAGCAAAACTACTTGCATAACCAAAAGTACATTATAACAATTACTGCTAAATGCATAATATTTTATATTAATCACTAATACCAAAATCAACATGAATGTACATTGTAATAATTAATGATGAAAAAATAAATTAAATATTTAAATTAATGAAACAGACAAATACATAACAATGATTGTGGACCATAGATATATATCATAATAATTCAAAATATCCCCACAAATATCTTTGATCAAAAATGCATTATTTCACCATAAATATACATAATAAAATTACTAATACAACCATAGATGACCACTATAATAATAATCAATAGTCCACACTAATGATCATTATTATTCCTATGCCAAGAAGTAGAGATTTTGTTGTGTGTGTGTTATAATTTGATTGGTTGGTTTGTTCACCGTTACCCAAAAAGGTAATTAATCAATTCTGATAGCTCTGTGTAGGAACAGCTCCATCTGGTACTCTGGATCATTATACAATTATTATGAAATTTATATTTATATTATTATATGATTTAAAGGATTTTGAACCATCGTTAGATAATGCTGTGTATATTCAGGCCGAGTTTTGAATTACTAGTCTCAGGGGTCGCCGCTGGTCTAGAAAACCGAGCTCACCTGTTATCCAGAATGGATTTTAGTGAAAGGTGACATACAGGGTAGCACATAGCACGGTTGATAAGGTTCCTGGTGCCGGTGTATATGTGGTCTCAGGCTTATTTCTAGTCACAAAAACTATTTATATCATAACCGCAGATATGGAATACAAGTCTCAGCAGGGCACACTTCATCAGATACGTGCACAGATGCACCCCTATATGACGTAGGTTAATTATAATGATGTTATAATAATAATAATAATAATATATATATATACATATATATATATATGTGTGTATATATGCATGTATATGGAATCACGATGTAAAGTATTACATCAAATTATAATTAAATATCTTAAGACGGAGAAGGACTTGTCACATTAACATCCTCTGTTTCATCCGGCTTCCTCTTCCGAACGATGAATTCCGTCGCTAGGTATCCCGACATTCCTAGCAGGAGCGCTGACGTCATCAAGGCCGTCTTCACTTGAGTACACAGAGGTTGGCTGTATGCAAACGCAATGATGAAACCAATCGACTCGAACATTCTGTAATTGGCGAACGCTGCCTCCGTTTCGGCAGTGAAAATACTGCCGTACAGAGCTGAAAAATAAAGGCTATTTTAGTCCATTTTCCTGTGAAAGATTTTATTATTTCATTCATAAAGAAGGATAGATGATTAACGGACTTAATTTTCAACAAGGAAATAGACACCTCTTTAATCTAAATTACACCACACAGTTTTAAAGAAACAAAATAAATTTAAATTATTTTTATAAAACATATATCAGCCACACTCATGGCGGTCAAGGTGATTGGTCACATGCAAAGAGAACCGAAATTTACAGCTGCTGATTTGTCGATGTCATGTAAACACTCTAAAAACAAGACCAGCCATAAAGATGGCCACTCATGCAGGGTCTCATCAGATCTGTCAGATCACTGGAAAAAGTAAAAAGAGTTATAAAATATACACTGAGATTCATTTAATAATTCTTGTTTGTAATAATAAGTTGTCACTTCCATATGCAGCTCTATAGGAAACTTTCAAAAGGTAAAACATTTTAAGAAAATTATCTCTTAAGAAACAAGTGGACACAAGTAGGTGAAATAGAGTACAACGATTTAACATTAGTTTAATTTTGGAGGTAACGGCCTTCAGTTTATGGAGCTATCAAGATAAACTCTTACCGTTAATCAGTGTCTGCCAGATGGAGTCCGTGAACCCCCAACATCCGGATATGACGAAGAACACGACCACTTGGTATGGATGAGGCATCCAGGTGTACAGAACGGTCTGGATGGCCAAGTCTACCAGCATTCCTGAGGGGACATAATATATTCATAACCTTCCTCTACCGATACCATCTGTGAATATTATGTTATATAAAACATGAAGCATATATATATATATATATATATATATATATATATATATATATATATATATATATCCTCATAGGTGATACCAATAAAGCAGTAAAAAACCTACATAGTCTCAAAAATTAATGTTGAATAGTCTAGACTAGATGAATTTCTTTTTCTTAATTTATAAAGGACCGACGTTTCAAATAAATCTAACTTCCACAAGATCGTTTGTTCAACCAAATTAACCCTGACTGTTGCTGTTATTTCAACCTGTACTTATTTTTATTGTTGAATAACATATAACTGAACACTAGATGCGTGAACTCACCTGCCATAAAAAGCGGTATCCTTCCGACATGCTTTTCCAGCCAGCCTATGCTGATAGAAGTGACGACGTTCACAAAACCATAGGGCATAGTAGCGAACCCGACCATTTTTATACCGAGTGCACAACTTATGTACGACTGTAATACACAGACAAATTATGACGAAAACATAACGAAAACGAGGCTCGTTTAAGACCCCCATACCAGAAAGGAGGAAGATTGAAGGGCGGCTTACAAATAATATCATACTTTTTTATTCTTACTTATACAAATTCTATAGAGCAAAGGATCACTGACCAAGCGATAAGCAAGTAACAATGGACCTATTTGGTATAACATCAATGAGAGTGTATTACAAAAAACCCTAAAAAACCAGCTTATTTCATAAACTGTGCACGTGCAAATATAAATATGACCATTAGCTTAAGCAACTAAACTGATCAATGCGAGGGTGCGCATTCTAGATATCTTTAGGTTCAGGTTTCTTTAGCTTTAAGGTTTTAAATATTAGTTTTATTTGTACAATCTGATAATTCCCATCTGGGAAAAGACTGATTTACCTTGGTGTATTCGACGTTGAAATAGGCCTGTTCAATGCCAGAATATACGGTTAGCGGCATGAGTAGTATCTGAGGCAGGTGGCGCCAGTGTCGGACTGTTGTCGCGAGGAATCGTGGGATTTCCTTGCGGAAGCTCACGTGCTCCTTTTCATCTTCCAAGTCTTTTGGCAGGTTGTCCATAAAGATCGCGATGATGACGACCGCTGCTACAGAAACCCCAAGAAACACACCGACCATCGTCCATATCTGCAGCGGCATTTTAACTATGTCTATTTATTTTATTTTTTTTTATCATTTATAATAAACATTTTTTATTATATTTTCTTATGAAATATATTTTGATAATGTTTATATTATGTCAGAGTGGTTACTGATACATACAGGTGATAAAAGATAAAGCTCCATGGTTTCCTTCAATCCATCTATGATATACCATATTATGTATAATAAAGAAATAATAAATATATTAAAGGATAAAATATAAATGAAACACACACTGGAAAAGTTTGTTGACAGCAGAAAATAAATAAAAGCCAAAGCTGAGATCATATGCACTGCAAATCCTTCTTTTTGAACCTTACATGTTTAACTCGAGACAAAAGATCTTTAATGAAATATTATAAATGTTCAATATAAGGTTTATGAATCTGACAGTTTGAGGTCGGGGAGTTAACAAATATTCGAAAAAATATCTTGGGCAAAATACCAAATTATTAAACGCCGAGGAAAAATGATTTAGCGTATGCACTGATAATTCAGGCGATAACAAAAAAAGTTCATATTTTTGCCCAAATTTGGATGAATTCAGAGAAGAACTTTATCCCCTTGAAACGGAATTGATAGGTTTATCTCCTTAGAAACAGGTTATTTCCGTTTTCTGGTAACAGAGGTCTGGTTTCGAAATACTCGTGATGTTTGAGTATCGCGGTGACATAAACCCCAGCGAGGTTGGAAACTTGTATTATTCTAGTATTTCTGTACATGGCATCGTGATATAATTTTTTTTTCATTCGTTCATTCATACATACATCATGGTCTAAATTCGAGATCATAATGCCATGTCCATGAAAATATAAGAGGCATTTACAGCTTTACAATCTTTGCCCACATGAGTTTGATAATGTATCCAATCATTTATTTCCCGCTCACTATGGACTAAACTTCAATATTTCGACTAAAAAGAAATTGAAACCAATGCCGATAGATGTCATAACTGATGCCGGCCGTCCAGACTGTTAACGGAGACACAAAAATGCGAAATCCATTAATTTCCACTACGATTTCTACAGACTTAAAAGTATACGAAACCCGGCCCCGGGGAATCATAATATTCTACATTGGATCTGTAATGGAACAGGTTAGATGTGGAGCATTACGTTCAGGATTAATTCTGGTTTGATGTCGGGACTTAAATATTCGAGACAAACACAGGCAAATTCAAATTATTAAAACACGAAGAAAGAATATGCTGCGAATATTGATGATACTCAGGGATGATAAAATTAATTTTATATGTTTGTGCCCAAATTATAATGAAACTCAAGGGGAACGTTTTAATAATCCAAACCATGAAACTGAGTTGCTAGGGTTATCTCCTAAGAAAAGTTTATTTCCCTGACATTTCTTTGCAGGGTAAAATAGATAAGTGACTTTCTGTCCTAAGCCTAACATATAAGAAAGAGTTCCTACTACAAATTACTCGTGATGTTAGTGTATTGCAGTTACATAAACCCCGGGGAGGTTGGAAACTTGCATTTATTCTAGTATTGCTGCATTGTGATATATAAATAATATATTCATTCGTCCATTCATACATACACAAAAGCCTTAATTTAAGAATATTATTGCCAGGACCATGAAAAAAATCATAGACAGTTTAAGGTCTACAAATTTGTTGCAAAAAAAACAAACTATAATTGGTACCGTTCGTTCAGGTGCACCGAGAGCCATTAATGAGCTGGTCTACTGACCATACAAAGTGTACGAAACCTAGCCACAGGGAGTCAGAATATCCTACACTGTGTAACTTTATAACGTGTTTTATCTTGACAGATTTTATTAGAGTATCCGGAGATACATTACCACAGCGGAGTCTGGTATTTCGTAGTTGAGGTTTGTAACGTTACTCTGGGGGCATTCCCTGATCCCGCATTGCTCCAGCGCTTCCTCTGACATCTTTGCCTCTGTGGCGTTCCCTGGCAGCTTAAGCGCAGTTGAGGATATTAAAGCACCAAAAATGTTAGCTGAAAATAAAAAGGACTTTATCATTGTGCGATACGTGCTCCGAACGTTAAGATATATATACATATATATATATATATATATATATATATATATATATATATATATATATATATATATATTATATATATATATACACTTCCGGATATGGTGGGGGAGGTTTTTTTTTTAAAGTAGATTTTCCTTGTGTCCAGAGAATTCTTCAGTCTGCCAATTCATCTAACATGGTATTCCTTGGTAGTCAAAAAGACGTTTTAAACGTGATAATAATATACTTACACATTTGAACAATCATGTAGAAAATACCAAAGAACCTGTTGACGATCGTTTCTTGTGTTTCACCGACCAGTTTGGCATAGCGGGTGGCTAGTTTTGCGTAGTAGGAACTCTGGGCAGTCCAGAGCGGTCCTCCGGCCAGCCCGACTATGATCGACGCCGGGAGCAGGGACCACCATTCGCTGATGCCGTTTGAAGCCATCCAGATCATGTAGCCGATATTGCAGGCAATGATGCTTCCCTTATAGCCGAGTTTACTGATTGAAATCTTCGGGAAGAAGAGGCAGGAGAAAACCAGGCAGGCGTACAGAACAGCCTGGCAGATGGTACCCATCCCTTCATCTTGATGCAGGACGCTCTGAAGCCGACTCAGACCAATGAAGGAGGTGAAGTTGAACAAGAATCCGACGCTGACCAAGAAAATGTTCTTTAATATCCTTCTCTTCTCCTTCTTTATGTCATCCGATGACATTTGTTCGTGCTTACCCTCATCCTTTTTGCCGTTTCCGTTAGCAGGGACCACGCCATTTGTTTGATCTGGTTGCCCCGTAGCAGGCGTTAAGCCAAACTCGCCCTGTGTGCAATCTGGTTTCTCCTTTTCGGGCGCAGGGCCAAGTTCGAAACTTATATTCTGAAAGCCTATCAGTCTCATTTTGACAGAAGTAGAGTATGACTGTACAATGTTTCCTTAAAAACTTTCGCACAGGGAAAAATTATGTAATATGGTGAATCTGATGGCACTAGAGGACTGAAGTCCCAACCAAACTGAAGGTTCAGTTACCATGTGAGGCAACTCGACTGTCACAGCAGAGGACAATCTTATCACGTATTTGTTCTACTTTGTACCATAAACTTAACATTTCAGTTGATAATTCTCAAGTGTTGAACGTTTTAATTGTCCGCAAAGTATGAATATTCTTTAGATCTCTTGTGTATTGATGTTACCCATTTTGGATGTAATAAATTCAGGCATCAAGTTGCACTACATAATCAGTCCCTGTTGTATGCTGAGTAACGGAGTGTGGATTAAATAAAATTTGTCCACAAAAACATGCAAATGGATCACTTTAAAAAAGGTAACAGATTTAACATAAAATTATACTTGGTGCCATTCAATTCGACTTACCTATTTCAGATTAAGTACTTATGATCTACGTTTTCATGTTTGGTTGCACATTTAGTAACAAAAATATACAAGGAGATAAAAAAAGCAATTTAAACAGGGCTTTTCCGATATCTGACCTCTATTTACTATTAGTATAACATTTAACCTTTTATAAAAATGGGTCAGAAAACTTCGATTCCACAGTAAACAGGTATATCCACGTATTTATAACATGTGGGGCCCAACAACAAAACCCAAAAATATTAAACAAGGATATATGTTGGCAAATCTGACAAACCAGTTTGCAAAAGCAATTATTGAACTAGTGACA
Source organism: Sipunculus nudus (assembly GCA_026874595.1). Classification (NCBI taxonomy): domain Eukaryota; kingdom Metazoa; phylum Annelida; class Sipuncula; order Golfingiida; family Sipunculidae; genus Sipunculus; species Sipunculus nudus. The sequence goes on along the minus strand of CM049314.1, from coordinate 9,936,376 downwards.
TTTCAGCTCCGCCCATATGCAATCAATCACCTAGGTCACGTAATTTTTCTATTTGTTGTAGAGCCCGGCGAACTGTCCCTAACAAGAACTACCTATAGTTTAATAATATGAACGCAGCATAAGCCAGAAATCAAATAAACTCTACAGAGAAGTAGATGAATAGCTGGCTTTAAATCGTGACTACGGACACATCTACTCTTAACAAAAGGTGGTTTATACCTGTCTAATGGACGTCTTACCGTAAAGAAAGATATAGATAAAATAATAATAATAATAATAATAATAATAATAAAAATAAAATAATAATATTTTTTATTTTGTAAAATGCTATTACAAGCAAGCAATTGCGTAAAAATGACTTAAAATATTTATTACAAGAAGATACAGACTAACATTTAAATGACTAAGGCTAGATAAGACTTGCCCATAAACCATGAATATACATAAACTATGATATAAAACAAATAAAAGACGTTAAAATAATAAAAAAATAGAAAAATAACGGTATAGAAATAAAAATAACTGCACATATGCAAATTCACAGGCAATCAAAATATAGCACAAATAAGTGTGTCTTGAGCATTTTTTAAAGTGGCTAGATTCTCAGCTTTACTTAATTTTAAAAGAAAGGAATTTTACAAAGGGGGACCCGCCACACAGAATGCTCTTTAAGCAACCATTGAAGACTTTGTACTTGGAATAAAAACTATGTCCTGATCGGCCGACCGTTCATTCAGTTGGCGGAGATGAAGAGCTCATCGTCGAAGCAGCTGACCAGTTATAATGCCAGTTGTATACATGGGCTGACAAATAAAGATCAGGTCAGATGTTACGCTCCGTATAGGGTTAGCAACATTGATTACAGAATCCGGGAATCTGGGATTGAATATATATATATATATATATATATATATATATATATATATATATATATATATATATATATATATATATATACTGGCACACTGTGCTGAAGGGGCGCCTGGTCAGAAGGTCCCAGAGCAAGAAACTCCCCACCAGAGTTGGATCCGCGTACTACTAAAGTACTCCAGTACGAGTACTGAGTACTTTAATAGCACTCGAGTACAAGTATGAGTAGTTTTGCTTTTTTTTAAAGTACTTGAGTACGAGTATCGAGTAGACATTTCACGCTGCCTAGTGTACAGTATCTGTTTTTTTTATCTCCTTTACAAAATTTGTGTTCATCACGCATACGTGATCTGTTTATATAAGGTTCCGTAACACCATATGTAATCATATAATAATAACAATGATAACAAGAAAAATAACAATAATAATAACAATAATAAAACCAACAATATGCTATTATTAATATAATACAGTCATCTCTACCTATTAGCAATTCGCTTAATAGAAGTTTTCGTTTATTTGCAATAAAACCTGAAATCCAAAACCATTTTACCTTTAATATCTATAGAAAACTCCTAATAATAGCAATTCGGATAGGTGCAATTTTCGGCGATTAGCACTAAAAAGGCCTGAAGTATGGGTCACATACCTGATATTTGCAAACAAAATTGGTGAAGCCATCAAAATTATCATAAACAAAGTTATCGGCAAAGAGCGTATCAGCATTCACAACACCGTTGAACAGTTGCAGTAAAGAATGGCTGGCCCAATTGAGTATCTGAGCTGCTTCTGTCAGACTGCTCTTTGACAAACAGACGGACCCCTGCGACAAATCAAACGGCCTTCCCCTAGACAGCAAAGTCATCAAACAAACCGCGGTGCCCTCGGCGGTAGGGCGGTGATCAGTAATCAGTGACCAGTCTGCCAAGATGACGCAAACACGAACTCGCCTCGCTGGGTGTTAAAACTGCTCGTGCCAGATTGTTTGACAAACAAACTGACCACCACAACAGATTAAACAACAGTCCCTAAGACATCAAAGATGCCATTGACAACAAAAAACAAAGATCGGAATGGAAAAGAACAGGCAAAGAAGAAGATATAGAGACTCCACTTTACACATGGTTTAAAGATGCCAGATCTCGCAAAGCCCCAGTTACAACAGTGATCATTGTTGGGAAGACTGAAACCTTTGCTCTTCAGCAATAGATTTTGTTTTCATTTATCGATTTTTGTGTTCACTTGGCCGGTGTCAGTTTTTGTGGTGGCATCGCATCGTTCGTTGCAGAAAGCAGATAAGGTGTGTTTCTCGTTTATTCGGGTTATTTTTGCTCTTAATTTGACGCTTATGCATGCCATGCCAATTTATTAAATTCCTAAACAAACTTATTCCATTTGTTTATGTATGGTTCCACTATTTGCTTAGGTTTTCTGGACAAGGGTTTAACGCTGAGATACGTTTACAGTCGTATTTTTAGAGAGACATATGACATATATGGCTCCAAAATAAAGATTTTCAACTTGTTTTGTTGCTTTATTATGCTTATTCTTTAGTGTTTATTTGAGAATGCAAAATTTTATAGCTGCAGATAATGAAAAGTTTGTTCTCAGCTTTCCTCAAAATTCGCTAATGGCCGCCATTTTGAAATTCGCTTGATAGAAGTCTCCGTTTATTTGCAATTCAGACCCTCACAAATAGTAGTTGCTATTAAGCGGGATCCACTTTATCAACTTATGAATAATATTTGGCTGTAGCCAAATGAAGATATTAAATGACCACCGGTATATGTGAAAATAGTATAAAACAACATATCTGACACACTGACCATTTCATTCGTTATGTGTAATAATTTATGATTATCAACAACAGTTACATCAGTGGCATATTACAAAAAGTAATGAGGCGATAGTAATATGTAATATTAATGGAATAATACAGGTTTTCAAAGTTTGTAAGAGTAATATTACTATTGGCAGAAAAGAAATTTGAACTATTAATGGTAATAATACCCCAAGTAATAGAATAATAGCTATTACTTTTCTATTACAACCCTAGGCTAACACATCTGTTGAATCGATTGTTTGTTTGATTAGATTGATAGAGCACAGTCAAGGGCCCAGTGTTGTGTGATTAGTTAATGCTGGGTGCTTTCATGGTCAAGTTGGCACTGGACAGAAGGCTTTGGCTTGAGGTTAACCCCCAGTTCTCTTTGTTGATTCATTAAGTAGGCTTGGTCATTAAACATTGGAGAAGTCCTTTATGAACGTACAGAGTATGTTGGGCAAGTTATTGTCAGCTAATAGTAGAATGTGATGCTGCAGCCTATGCGGTTGTAGCTACAGGGTGTATGGTCTGATAGTCACAATTTTTCATGAGTTAATCAGTTGACAGTCAACAGATGAGTCTTAGTTGTGCCACAGACTGTGTACAGAGCTCATCAAAGACTGCAATTCCCACTGAAAATCTGCTAAACCTACAATTCAAAACAATAATAAAAACAATTATTACAAATAAAAAAAGCTTGATTAGCCCAGACCCCAGAACACTGCGGAGTTTATGTTATGATGAAAAGATTCTGAGTAAATTTATTTGTATCAAATTGTGGCAAACCTTAACTCATTTTATTTTGGGATCTTTTAAAAATTAGAATGTTTTTTTAAAATAATGCTCAGTATGAATTTGCTGATTTAATGTTTTATTGAACACTATATTGTACTTATCTTTCTGGAAATATATAATGCTGTATACATGTATTCATGAATTGCATGAATGAATTAATAATAAAATTGTTCTATTCATTTATATTTTATATTAGATAAAAGTAAAAGTATTAGTAATAGAAGCCAAATAATATATTAATAGAAGTAGTTATCGATGCTAAAATGCTTTGATAGGTTCAGTTATAGTAACAGATGGATTACTTTAAGTACTATTATATATGATACTATATGTTTCGTATTAAATATAATATCTTACTCTAATATACTATTATAAACTCTTAATATATAGTAAATTGAGATTACAGTTTATCTAGAAATTTTATTATATATGAAATACCCAAAAGTACTCATAAAATACTCATATGAGTACCGAGTACCGAGCATTATAACGTGCTTTATGGTGAATAAGAGTTAGTGTGCAGACGTCATTCTCTATATAAATAGAAGCTTGTATGTTTATCCTAGACACACCGATTCCATTATTTTTGTATTAAATACATATAACCGGTAATCACGGCCCGATAACGATTGACGGGCCGTACACAACTGTTATCCAAATTCTAGCTGGGGACCAACAAATCTCTCCGACACATCTGAGTTCAACAAAAAAGGAGTTTAATTAGTAAGGTTTTGACTGTTTTTTTGCAGCTTTACAAATTACAAACTTTCTTATAGTTTTACGAAGATACACAATATATTCAGCAAACAGAGTAAATATGATTCAACGGAAGACGCTCCATATAGTACAAAAAGGAACAATTTTATCTACATTTTGCACTAGATAACTTTTGTTTTATTGATTCACACTCAAACTAAACTAGGTTTCTTATTTTACTGTCCGATACTGAATGAGAATAATAGGTAAAGTAGGCCTATATTTATATAAAGATGTGGTTCAACAAAGATTTCTTCATAAACGGATATAAAAAGTTATAATTGTCAAGAAGGCTTGGAACTAGAAACCATGACAAATTTGTTTGGGGGTGTTGTCTTATAGGATCATCGTGTTCCATTGAAGAGCTGCCTTGCTTTAATTATATGCAGGAAGAATGTTTTATTTACCGGCCGATTTGCAAAGATCAAAACAACAAGGCAAACACTGATAATGGCAAGAGTTTAAAGTATTGGATGAGCTATTTCGGGAGACTACGATGATTATATACATACATTATCAGTGAATAATTAACAGTTGTCACAGATGATAGTATGGTGAAACACACTACCAGAATCCATACATTAATCCATAATTTAAGATTTATCACGGTCTCTGTCTTGTCTGATAATTCCACGGAATCTATAATATTTAAGTTAATGGAGCAAATCGTAATTAAGACGACGTGTCTCTTCGATGTACGAACTCTGTGGCTAAGTATCCACACATTCCGAGTAACAGGAAAGAAGTCATTATTGCCATCTTCACTAACATACAGACGGCGCTGCTGTACGAGAATGCGATGATGAAACCAATAGACACAAACAATCCGTAATTTGCAAACGCTGCCTCCGGCTCTTCAGTAAAAATACTGCCGTACAGAGCTAAAAAATGGAATATATTAAAAAATAAGTTTACCTGAGCTTAAAACATGGTATAAATATTTTAAATTAAAATAAATTATGGAAAAATATTAACATTTGTACATCCAATATTGATGTAAACGTATACAAAGACACGAGTGATTGTCTACGTATCCCGGAACTTAATGTGTGAAAAAAGTTTAAAGTGCAATTTGGTTTCGACTCGACAAAGTTGCTAATGGATGGGAAAGTAAAATATTTATATCACGATTATGATAAGAAAGAATTATTGGAGAAGCACTGTATAAAACTGCGTCTTATTTAGAAAATTACTTATTGTTACAATTTTGTCAAATGGTTATGTCTTGCTTGTAACTAAAATAACAAAAGTCGATATAGCTTTTGGTTATGATACAAAGAAATAAGGAGTTTATAAAAAATGTCCCCTACAGGGAAATGATGTGATAACATTGCATTAGTGGTTATTTTTATGAAAGAGCGAAAAGATGGCGCTCGAGCGTCGTATTTAAGGAGGTCCGAGACCCCCGCCCTAGTCGCTCCTTTAGCAGCGATAAAGATGGTATCTGATTGAATGTTTAATTATAAAAAATTAACTACCAGGCCCAAAGTTAAGGTTAGTTAGTTAGTGAGATATAGTTGAAAAACTAAGGTCTGTAAATAGCTAAGGTCTATAAATATTAAACTGGGTGCAAGGTAAGATCAAGCTGACTTGAAAAGACTGCTTGCTTAGTGGATGTGATGTTAGTCTCTTTCTACATAAGATGTGGTAGGATTACGTCTAGGGGAGAAACGAATTAATTATCGTATGCTTGTGGTCATTTGTTGAGATCTGTATCGTGTTTATATGTTTAATCCTGTTGTAAGTATTGACAGATTTTTCTATCATGTAGTCTTTAACAGTCAGTGTGTTTGTGCGTGGTCTTAGTTCTCATGTTTAAGTGAAACTACCAACTGTTAAGGCTGCTCTGAGGGCTTTATTTTGTTGAAGTTCTAGTTTATATAAGGGTGCCTTTGCTGTAACTAAGAAAGCTATGGATGAGTATATGCCTATAGGCGGTTCCATGTTTATATAGTTGTGTAGCACCAGATTTACAATGCTGTTTGTTCAGTGTATAATTATTGTTCATACAAATAAAGTGAGCACTATTTGATAAGATTTTATGGTGCACAACAGTGTGCTATTTGTGAAATATAACTACTACTCAGTCTATAAATATGTGATGCTAAGAATGAAAATAGACAGTATATAATGAATAATGGAAAAAGAATGAAAGCATGGACTAAAGTATTAGTATACTTGTGGAAGATATAGCTCACCTGTCTGACAATAAATGTGGATTCAGCTAAGTGTTAACAGCTTGTAAGTGGACGGATGTGTCGACAAAAAATAATAATAGAAATAAATAAATAAAAAGGGGGTGATTTATATAGTGTTCATGAACACGTCACCACATTGTTTTGAAGCCATTTGTATTTGTATGAATCTGGTAATATGGTCGGATTTGATGTAACCACTTGTTCACTTAAGGACCCATTAAAAAAAATATTAGAACAATTAGATGCAGGTGAAAATCTCTGGGTATAAGTTTTTTTCTTGTATCAGAGAAGTAAGTACATGTAAAGAGATAATGATTCGCGTCTCCTACATCACCAGAAGGATACAGTGCTATTACTTTTCATTTGTCTAGCACTCATAACGAAAGGTTATTTGCAGTTTTCTTCTACTGAATTTACATAATTGTACTGCAAGGTTTCTTGGTAATTTTACAAGACAATTTTCAAGACCAAAATTGCATTTGTAAAGCCTTACCCTGTAGTTGACACATGAAAAAAAACTGTTAAAAGTTGATGTCCATTCTTGTCTATATACATCTAGCTGACTCTATTTTCTTATCTGGTTTAAGCAAAAGTCAAGTGGACTATCACAAATTAGACATACCATGGTGGTGCATTATCCATATTGATCTGTAGCCGTAATCTGTAGTATACAGTATACTAACATAGTATTTAACCAGAAGCCAATTATCTTGTTGTTTACGTTTAATCTCAAGGTGGATATTCCTAGTTCATCATAACTTTGCATATTGTTGTAGACTGTATTACCTTTAACAAAATCTTTAAAAAATCTAAGTTGCACTTTTTCAACTGACTGTACAAGGTCTTGTGGCCCCATAGTTCTCATCCATACAGGAGGATGGGAACAACAAGCAGGTCAAAGAGCTTCAATATTACATCTACAGCTAATTGTTTTTCCTTCATTTACTCACAGCTAAACATAGCTCTGTTGGCCTTTCCTATAAGATTACAAATTCAACTGAGGTTCATTTCACGATCATATAAAACATAAAAAATAATATTTGTGATAAACCTTCTCCTTGGCGTACACTTATGTCAGATGCAAAGAAGTATGAAGTATTATCCTTGAATCTTATACAAGACTTAGCATTTTGGTATAAACTTGGTATAAATCATAAATCTCTTTGAATATCTTCACGTAAATGCTTTTCGTAACAACATTATGCCAAAAGTCTTTTCTATATACTGAGTAAAAAGCTGTTTTTGTAGTTGATGAATGCACGGATGTTTTTTTCTTTTTCTTCAGGTACACGTCAATAATACTATATAATGTACATGTGCGATCAAGGGTGGAGTAACTGTTTCGAAAACTTTCTTGTTCTTCCCAATGTTGCCTGTGTGATGGTTATCAGTGATTCGTTTTTTTTTAACTAGGCTAGTGACGAGTTAAAAAACAGCTGAGGAGAGTTTATCTAAACAGCTGAGGAGAAAGTAAACCCGCCTGCAGTGCGAGAGCATCCACAGCGCTATGCCGTGACCAGGATCTGAACCTGGCTTGTCTCGGCCACAACGAGAAGTACTAACCATTATACGATCATGGCTCAGTTATGCTCCGTGTCATCTGAAGAGTTTTGAGTTTCACTTACCCGAGATTTGGGTCTGCCAGATTGCATCAATGAAACCCCACATTCCAGATATAACAAAAAACACGGCTGGCTGGCTGGGATGTGGCATCCAAAAGTACAAAGCGAGCTGCATGGCCAGGTCCACACACATTCCTGCGTGAAAAGGTAATTACATATTTTACACTTATCAACCATGGATTGGATTTGTTAAAGAGGGAAGGGGTTGATGGAGACTGTTTCATGAAAAAAGAGAAAACATGCCGACTGTTCACCTACCTTCTCTGAAGAATTAATGTGATATTTGGCTTACTCTATGTACATATGCAAAACAAAAATTCTTCTAACGCCTCTTTTTAACGCTCATTTATCTATAAGCTGTTCGTAACCACAGTACATGCGGCAATAGTGACATTAAAAAAAAAAAAAAAAAACAAAAAAAAAAAAAAACACCAAACTCAAGGCGATTGGTTGCTTCTGTCCTCCCCCCCCAAATCTTGCCAGGCCGTCCCTGACTAACTATACTTGTATTATAATAAGGCTCATGTCAGTACAAATTTCCTATAGTATTTATATAATTTTAAAGGTAATATATATATGTATATATCTAATACAGTTTTAAACAAGTAGGCTGAATACGTGAATAAAAACGTGAATCTTCAAAAGCAATATTAGCATTAGCACCCTATATGTGCAGTCTGGGACTTCTCTACAATTGGTGAAACAGCACAGTTTTTAGTTAGGAATGAGAACACTTTCAGCCAGACAGGAAAGTCTATAAGTTCATAAGACCCTTTTCCATTTCACTATGTGTTTACTGAACTTTTTATGCGACAGCAACATCATTATCAACGGCAGTCATTCGTGTATTCATCTACTGTGAGGTATGCCCATGGATGCTACCCAGCCTCCAGTGATGCGTTTCTTATTGACGACGTCTGGATTAAGTCAGGCATTTTATTTCCTCTGATCGACCCATTTCCATACACTTTTTTTGTTGATAGACATTTATTTCAGTATTTTATTTACGAATTAATCCCTAATCGATTAAAAAAAAAAAAAAAAACTCTGACAGTTACAAGTTTAGGCGTATCCTACCGGCAACGAATATGGGTGTTCTGCTGATTTTCTTTACGAGCCAACCCGAAGTGAATGATACGACGATGTTGACAAACCCGAACGGAAGTGTAGCTGCTCCGACCATCGAAATGCCGACGGCGCAGCTTATATATGACTACAATAAAAAAAATTTAAAACTACAAAAAAACATGTATAGTTTGGTGTTTTATTATCAACTACTGTAAAACGTTTTAATTTTTAAAAAAAAGAAAAGAGGCCAAAATGCTATGTTTTTACCAACTGCATGTGGAGCCAATGAACATAATATATATAATGACCTTTTCGCATTTTTTGCCATTCTATAAGGGCTACGTTTTAATAATAAGGGCGAAATTAAGCATATCTCACAACACCGAAGTGATCTTGATATTTCATGAAATTTCTCTTTGTTGCTCACAGCTAGAATCCAGCTTTTACCAAATAGATTTATAATTATGAAAATAATGACATACCAATATTTACCCTGAGGGATCAGGGATTTTTGTGTTCAGTTTAGTCGAAATCCGAAAAGGCACTTTGTTTGAATGTGTTTATGATGCATCTAAGAATGTTATACAGTTGGTAATAATTTTATACTTAACCCTTGTCCATTCAACATTAAAGGTGGCTTGTTGGATTCCACTATATATATTCAACGGGATAATGAATATCTGCGCAAGGTGGCGCCAGTGTCGGATAGTTGCAATAAGAAATTTGGGAACGTCCTTCCGGAAGCTGACTCCTTTTTCTGTTTCGTCCATTAGTTCTTTAGGCAGCTTTTCCATGAAGATAGCGGTAATGACGACAGCTGGAATGGCAACTGCTACAAACACCCCGACCAGCCCCCATACCTGCAGGAGTTAAATATAATACATCTTGTTCATTTCATGGGCAAAAATTAAACCTCATAAACTCAATGCATATCTACCCTCATGATTTCATACATAGGTACTAAAACAAGAACCTTTCTTGAGGTGTATGAATCAAATTGGATTGTCAAGTATTTTCTGCATCTTTATGAAGTATTCTGACATTGATGCTAATGTAATGACAGTTTACTGACATACTAAGACATAAAAAGATAGTGTTTAGGTATGGTGCGAACGGGCGATATTTTTTTCTTTTCCTAAACCACTCAAGACACAGAAGGTTGAATTTTTAGGAGCTTGCATACAAAAAAACAAGAAAAAATGTGCTTCTGTCGTTAAAATGGTGCATTTTAACACTAAGTCTAATCCATTTTCTATTCCTTTTATCAACAATGTCAAGGACCCAGTCTTTATTTGAAAGAAAAATACGATGAACGAAATATAGGAGCGGCGAAAGCGTAGAACAATAATTTGTTGTGGTATGTCTAACGGCGGACATATCCTAGCTGTTCCATACCATCAAATAATGAAACTTTTACATACAATAACATCTGACGGTCTGTTCATGTTGGGATTGGTGACATTTTTTCCTGGACAGTCATTGATCCCACACAGTTTTAGAGCTTCTTCAGACGGGGTCGGCATCGTTCCGTTCAAGCTCTGGTCCATGACGGTCGATGAAATAACAGCACCAAATATATTGGCTTAAACATAATAAGCCAAAGATATGCTAATTTTGATATATATGTTATATCTATTAAAGTTCGCATCTTGAGAGAGAGAGAGAGAGAGTGAGATTGAGAGAAAGAAAAAAGAGGGATTAACAGGTGCTTTGCAAATATTTCGATTTAAATAATTCAACAAAAAGTAAGATTTTTCTTAAAGTATTTATGAGTTACGTTTGATACTGAAACAAAATTTTCTAAATGGAAATGTCAGGGCATATCACATTTCCAAAATAAAAAAAGAGAGAAAAACGTATGTGTATTTTATATCAGAGAATGGGTAAATGGCGTGTAGAGCTGTACTTACACGACTGAGCGATCATAAAGAAGATGCCAAAGAACCTGCTGATTATGGCCACCTCGGTTTCACCGACTATCTTCGCGTACCTGACGGATAGCTTAGTGAAATATGAAAACTGGGCGGTCCAGAGCGGGGCGCTAGAAAGTCCCACAATGACGGACGCCGGCGTCAAGGTCCACCATCTAGCTAAACCGTTAGCGGCAAACCATATTATGTACCCAATGATACAAACAATGATAGTACCTTTGTATTCGAGCTTGCTGATGACCATCTTCGGTAATAGGAGGCAAGAAAAAACCAGTGCTACGTACAGGACGGCGGAGTTGATTGTGCCCATACCTTCTTCTTGATGTAGAACACTCTGCAGACGACTCAGACCTTGAAAGGATGTGAAATTTAAGAGGAATACCACGCTGATTACGATAATGTTTTTTATTATCCGTCTCTTCTCCTTCTTCTTCTTTTCCTCTGGCCAGTTCTGTTCATCTGTCATCTGTTTGAACTCAGCATCTGGCGTGCCATTCTGCACATCAGGCGTGCCATTGTGTAGATCAGGCGTTTCCTTGGTATCGACGTCATTCGTCTCAGCTCGTCTATATGAAATAAATATGAGCGTTAAATTATACATTATTATTATTTTTTTTGGTCATTTAAATTTATGTGTCATCTGTAGATTCCTACAATTAAAATAATTAACCTGTAACAAGGTAATTAAACAAGGTGGCATTTGGTATCTATTGAGTTATCAGTTAAAATGTTCCAAAACAGATCTCACAATAAAATATTACTATATCGTTTGTTTTGTTATACCACGAGCTTCATTAGAAGCGCGTATTTTTTTCCAAACGAAAGACAGAATATTTATTTTTCTATCACCATAAACGATTAACATATCAATAAATTACTGTGTAATGGCACTTAATTGTTCCAGAAAGGAAGAAAGTAGGTATTGCGAAACAATAAGGATTAATTGTTTGATACGTTTTATGCTCACGTCTTCCTATGATAACCAGATCAGCTTTCTAAAAAAAAGATGACTAATATATATATATATATATATATATATATATATATATATATATATATATAAAAGCACGGCGTATGAAACATTTGTAGCTAGGAATTGAAAGGAGTGAAATGATCTGATTCAAGTTTTGGATGTTAATAGTTTTGAATAATCCAAAGCAATTTAAAGAAAGGAAGACATCTGAAAGGCAACCTTAGCGAGATATGCATTCTAAAGTTAGAGACGGAAAGAACAAGACCACGTACAGCAACTGCATCTACCTCTTGATCGTAGTCAAAGCATTTGTAGCTTCTGAGCTATAGTGATCACTATTTGTCCGTTGTCCGGCTAGAATATAATTTAACATGCAGGGAGGGCCTTGAAAATTCGCCTTGGAAACCTGAAATTAGGTCTCTACCACCCATATCCTCCGAGTTTAGTGGGATACCATCTACAACATCCGGCATTCAGATGATAAAATTCCTTAAGTGAATGTCTTCCTAGTCAGCTGAGCGTCATGACCGACGGGTCAATTGATTTTGTGGCGTACCAATATGTGCACTGTTATATATTTGCGGCTGGTTTATGGTTCAATATAATTCTAATGATGTGTGAAAATTAACACAAATAAATAGTGTGCCTGGTACTTGTTTATTTATTTCATGTTTACTCAGTTTCTGGCCAACACAGTTCAACAAACAGGATTGTGGTTTGATGGTACTACGACAAAAAAAGGTCTTGTTTTTATTTGTTATGACCTTCTCCATGGAGATTAGGTTTTTGCGTAGTATAAAGTACAGTATTACAGGGGTCAAATTGCACATGCTGACAAAAGGTTAGGCACATGTTTGGCAAAATGTGAGTTCGAATAATTACCCAGTAAAGTCAAGTAGACAATTCGTGATAGATTCATTAATTGGCGGTATAGGCATAGGCGGCGGATATCGGATTCTACGGCACGGATGTTGAAACTGTGTATTTTACATAGTGAAATAGGTCTTCATGTATAACAATTAAAATTAATTCCAATATATCAATATTCCAGGAAAGAGTTGATTTATTATCAGTAGGGCCGGGCGATATTATTATAAGGGATTTATTGATTTTTTTATCCTCTTTACTGTTTGATTAGACTATTGTTATCAGTAATGGTCAAATGGTAGCCAATTTGCTTCTTATAACAATCATTAAATAACTGAAGGTTTTCACAAGTTCAGTGACATCACCATCACACTGCACGTAATTAGTGGATCTGAAGCACTCTGAGTGCATGGAATTTGACCTGATTGCATGTCGTGTGTTCCTTCCAAGAAAATTACACATATTTACGACCATTACCTGTCGTAAGCACTATATGGAGTATATATATATATATATATATATATATATATATATATATATATATATATATATATATATATATATATATATATTAATTAATAGAGTAAGGCAATTTTTGTGATTTCCGTATCACCTCTGATAACACTTGACGGATTGCCTTGATTTTCGACATACATATTCTTCGGGTTTGTCCGAAGAGATTCCACCCATTTTTATTTGCGATATTTGGGTAGTACGTCCAAATTTAAAAATAAAATATTTGTTCCTTTTTGGATCTTCGGGCCTTGTAACACAATGGACATGGAGTGTGTGATGTCTGGAAAGATTTTTCTGGGTGAGCCCTTTCTGGGGTTTTTAGTGCATTTCGAGGTCACTGGCCCCAAATAAGCCCTTTCTCAAAAGGGAGATCATTGAAAGAATTGTATGGCATGCCTTCTTGTTACCGGGGTCGCATTAAGAAGGCCCTTTCTTGCGACCCCCCTCTCATGACCTGATATGCTTGAGTGTACATGTACCGGGTCCAGGACCTTCCATGAGATCAGGGTGTTTGACAAATAAGCGAGTCGCGTGAGACTAAAATCATGCCGCGCGGTCACATATACCAGCATTTATCGCATCGCGATTATCGCATCCGTTTTACATATGCGATCACAGGACGGCAATCATGCGGCAACAAATGACATATTCAAGCAGCACAAATATGACGATAGCCCGTTTTGTCCTTTCAGATAAAGATTAATGCATGTAAACCTAAACAATATTTCAGTAAAAATATAACAAAAAAATATGTTTTAATTACATTAATGTGGGATACGACCCCTCTTTCCAAAATAATTGTCCTGACACCGTGCTTAACGATTATTTTACTTCCATTTTAATTGTCACTGTTTAATGGATAAGTTCAATTAAAGTCAATTAAAACATAAATAAACCAAAAAATGGTCGTAATTCTGGGGTGGTCACAATTGTTGGGTGGTCGTAAGGTGAAGTTCAACTATATATATATATATATATATATATATATATATATATATATATATATATATATATAACCATTTTCTGTGTACTTTCTAATAATACCATAATCCAGGAAATTGATAAACCCCTATGCATGTTAGTTGAATTTATGATCGCATGAACACATGCATGGCTCGCACAGGTTACAGGACGCAGGCAGCTTGCAGGCGATACAGGAAATGACCCGTGTTTCAGTTTGGGAATATGTATAGGTATACAATTGTGTAAATTTATCATTCTTAGATTAATACTGAGATTATGGGCTATTTACCACAATATGAATGCAACATGTTGGAAGACCACTGCGATACATCCCTCGATATGACTTGTATAACGACTCGAGTAGGCTAACCAGCCCAATTATCCGATTGTGTACTGAGTAGGGTTGTCACGGCTATTGGAACGCCGGACATGTACGCCAAAGGTATCAAATCCCGGATCAGCCCAATTTTCCCCATAGCAATTTTTTCAAACTTTTTGGTTTGAACTTTAATTATATATATATATATATATATATATATATATATATATATATATATTTCAAGTAAAAGCCGATGTGATAGAATTCAATGTACGTGAAAAAATAGAAATGTTAAATAGCTGTGAGGGGAGGTGACTGATCTAGATAACGAGCAACTGGAAGGTTATTTTGTCGTTTCATACTTTTGTACTGATTTATCGCTCAAGCGAAGTTCGGTGTTTTGGCCCGTTTGTAGGTCCGGGTGCCCATGCGTCAATATTCTAGTTCAAAAGATCATAGCAAATAATAATAATAAAAAAAACAACAACAACAAACGCCATGTGCACTTCTTTGCGCTGTTCAACTCATGTTGCTTTTCTCTTGTATAGGTTCTAATCCCACCGTATGGTCTGCTGCTATCAGTGTGATAATGTCCACTTTTGACATATTTCGATAGAGGAGGAGTGACAGACAAGAGATATATCTGAGAGACAGAGAGGGTTGCCCGCTTACGGGAGGAAAGAGGAGTTATTTGATGTATCAAGAAGATGATAACCGCAGATTGTAGTACCAGCAGGCTCACGTCCATCCGTTTAGGAGGTACACATTTCATTTGAGTTACGCCTGTACTTTGATGGAAGTAAGATGTGACTGACGAGGAAAATTCACGTGAAACATTACATAATTACTGATAATTGGCACGCTAAGCCGCGGAATGCAATTGTGCCGTTTAATCATACAGGACAATGCATAGCTCTACCGGCATCCATGAAGAAATGTTTTTGGTGTTTGGGGTGAAGACATTCGGTGACATCTAAGGAATGTTGTGTTATATCGTATTATAAACACTGAAGTCATTGAGGATTGAAAAGACGGATCAAATATTTATGCTTGCATGTTCAACAATTTTTTGACATGCCATGCACGGGTTAGCAAACGGCCGACCATACTTGGCACTTTGCGATACACGGACGTGTACTAGTAAATAATTGGGAATAATTATAGATAATGTATCAAAAATATATTTGCTTTTTTAAAAACATAGATTGAGAAATTATCCTTTAATGAACTTTTTTGTTTACTTAATCATTAATTTGCCATTTGAAGGCTGTCATAAAGTGCCTTGTGACTGTACACATTTTCAGGTTTGTTTTGAGACAAAATGGCATGGTTAATGTCAAACTGCCTTTCATACGCTCCCTCCCTTAACTCCTTGTGTTTTCTGTTTCCTTAAGCAATAACAGGGGAATTCTCCTTCGGAAATTGATTCAGGCATAACCCTAATTTAGCGAGTTTTGTGTTCTGGTCTCTATTGTAAAGCGATGTGGATAAGCCTGTGTTGTTACCTTAAATTTTAAAAGACCACGATAAGCTGTTCATATTATTTATTTTGCAGGAAATTTGTTGAGGAAAACCTTGACCAGTGAAAATTCTGTTGGCCAGATATTCCCAGAGGAGAGAGACCTGTGATACTGAACTGGACAATGACTAAAGGCCCATATGGCAGAAGGTTTCTCCAAAACTGATGATAAGCCAGCCAACTCTGAGAACGCTAAAATAGTCGTATACTGAGGTACCTCATGAACTCTTAAATTATCATTGCTGTCACTGCTTTCTGTATGAGCAATTGTTTGTTATTTTCCTGAGAAGACCTTCTACCCAGCGACCTGCTTCGGATGTGAATCTTCAAATGCAAAATATTCGCCGATGTCAACAGCTGGTACAGCTACGCTATATATTGTCTTGTACGATTTGCGGCATCTGGGGATCTAGAAGCTGAGCGTGCAAATAACTAGTGATTATTCAATGTTTTATCAAACTTTTCATAGATAGTCACATCGTACGTCCATCGGCCATGTACAGGAGTACTTCAAAAATGTGTAACTGTTACCTAAGAACGTTGGACGAGCACCTAATGATGTCTTCCGTGGAGCTGGAAAGGTGGTTGTAAAAAAGTTTCTGTTACGCCAATGGCACTGTTTAATCTTGCAGATCTTCAGATTTCCATTTATTTAGCATGTATTCCCTCATTTCTACATCCGATTCCTCCACAAACATACATATTGTTTGATCCCAAGGCTGAACAAAACATACACGTGTACCGTTTGCAGGATTGTTTATATTTCTTGACCTTTGACCCTACTCACATGCAATCGCGCTTGCGGAAACGCGAATTACAAAATTACATTATTGATGCACCACTTGCTAGTGTATAGGTTATGTCATGTATGCTTTAGATTTAACAGTTCGAATCAGGGTTATGATCATGCAGGCAGTATTCACTGTATTACACCGTCTGTATTACATGTAGCATTTAACGCTTAGCCATGAATATGCATATAGTTGGAAAATATATGACTGAGTTAGTATATTGAATCACGACAAACAGTAGTATTTATTTTCTTTCTTTTAATGCAAGAGGTTTAGGAGACACAAGAAACGACGTGGAATGTTTTACTGGTTGCAAAGGAAAAAAAAAAAAAAGAAACACATAGCACGATAGACATAGTGTATTGGGCTTTCAGAATGGGGTCATTATATTTTCCATTATCATGGCAGCAGTAACTCGAGGGGAGTAGCCATAGTGATTAAAAGTCACATTCAATTTGATATCATAAAAGAGATTGACAAAAATGGTAGATATATAATTGCAGACGGTACAACTGAAGGTATACACATTTAAAGGTATATCGTTAAATATATATTAACCTAACAATAATACCATCCTATTTCCATGATATCCAGAAGTATAAAAAAAATATACGTGGTCCAGAAAACTTCCATATCCAATAAAGAGCCGTCTTGATTATATTTTTAATTTCAAATGGGCTTAAGAACAAAGTAGTTATTTCAGAAAAGATTCCCAATTATAAATCTGACCACTTTGCAGTAAATCTTGTTCTGCAAACATCAATAAATAAGAGCAAATAAGAGCGGCAAAGGACTGTGGAAACTAAATACTGCCTATTTGAAAGAGAAAGAGTATAATACACAAATAATTTTAACCATAGAGAACACTCTGAAAGATAACATTGGCGCCATTACTGCTGTATTACGGGAGACCTTGAAAATGAACATAAGAAGAGAAAGTATAACATATGGAGTTCAAAGAGCAAAGAAAAGAGATGGACATACACGCATTAAAAAAGATTAAATTATTATTGGATAGAAGCCACAAGAAAGATAAAGAATATATAGATACACAGGAAATCCAATAACAAATGGCACAAGAACAAACAGAAAACTATTCACACGGCCTCTCACTTTCACGTGACGTTTAGACGTTCTTGCTGTCTCTGGCGTGATTAATGTGTTCATGGAGCATGGTCCAGTCTCAGCGTATTACAGATGGTCACAACACATAACTGGTTCACACTGCGATATAAATATTAATTATCCGTAAAGCACAATTCGCGTGCCACACACCGAATGTTCCTGTGGACCCTCAATGAACGGCTTTATCAGCTGCAGTCTACTGTAGCCTTCCAGGTACCGGATTCCAAACAAAGGCACTTTCTGGCGAAATTTAGCACCATCACAGGACACGGTTCCATTGTCTGTTCCTTGGAGCGCGCAAAATCACAAGAATGTCTGTCCTTCGACAACATCATTGTCTCTGAAGTACTTTAAAGATGGAGTCTAAACAAGGTGGTCTCTCTCAGACGTAGACTGACAATAACCACTGACGCGATCACCCATCTTCACACACAGAAGATAGCAGACTGCTGAAGCATGCACATGACGCTACGCTCACGAAGCGCTCCGGCTCTTCTTAAGATAGCTGGAATTCACTCCTTCTATGAGACTTCTGACGTCATAACCCCCGCTAGACGACTCCGCCAATCAGCGATTCCATCCACAATTTCCTTTGTCAACACACTTCAAACTAACGAAGACACGCCCCCAGGAAGGTTCAGTGGGTAAACAGTCCTAAGAAAATTCGCAGACAAGACATCACCTATAAGACAATTCCTATTGACAATGTCATACAAGATCGGAACTCACTAGTCTATACTAAATAGTAATGAACATCAAAGGATGCAGGTAACGCACACTGATTGCAAAACTGCTTCGATATTTACAATAAATGAACCACCACATGTTCTTCCTAACTGGGTTACTCACGCTAATGTCTAAAACATGATACTACATAAAATTAATAAAACTTGCAAAACTATTATCTGATCATACTCCCTATACCTAAATACATAAAGTAACTAGCCTCTGGTGATATCACCCCCTTAAAAGAAAATATGCAGTATTTTATCGGTACGCAGTTTCGATCGATCCATAATAAGCTAAGTAAAGACATTATACTACACTGATTCATTATAAGTCAGGTGATGACATTGTACACTACTCATCCATTAAAAGCTATGTGAAAACATTATACAAGTCATATTTATGTATACAATCTGTCTTAAAAATTATTAAAAAATCTTAAAAAAAACCCAGTTCAACATTCTGGTATTCTACTAAGAAAATCTTGCCCATGGGTTCCCAGAAACACACTGAATCTCAAATCTAAACTCCTGCAACACTAAAGCCCAGCTCATCACTCTCTTGTTCACGCTCTTGGCTTTACTAATTCATTTGAAAGAAGTTTGTTGTCAGTTTGAATTGTGAAGGATCAACACGACAAGTACATCTCAAATTTCTGTAATGCCTAAACAATTGCTAAACACTCTCTCTCGATGGTCGAGTAGTTTTAATATCTCTCGTCAGTAATTTTCTGCTTGCATAAGCTATTATCCCATCCCATCAGAAATACCAGGATTAAGGTCAATCAGCATCTTACCATATTGCATGGACATTTTAGTGAGGGGGATGGGGTATACCCACTTTTTTTTTTAGCAAAAGTTGATGATCAATGTAAGCATACCCCGTGGTTCAAGGAGAACAACAATTAATATAAATATTTTCGAAAGTCAATGAAGCCTATATTCTCTGATATCATCTAATATTACCAGGAGAATGTTCATCATAACCTGTTTTGTAAAATACAGAATCAGATGAATGTGAGTATGATGCCGTCAAATATGTACTGAGATAGCCAATGCATAATATCCAACGTTTGTCATTTAAATTATTAGGGGAAATGTGATATTTCTGTAGTCATACCTTTAAAATCGACGGCACTGATTGAAATACCCATGTACACTTATTACCTATTTACTGTGAAATAACTATATGATTATGCAAATGTCATTCAAAATTTTACAGCAAGTACAACGGGCAGCATTTATATGGTTATAAGCGACCATAGCGTATTCCTGAAACTAATATCATATTGATTGTTCACAACACACAGTGTTATAACAAAATAATATGGTGTGTGGTGAACATGATTGTGACCCCATCTGACCAAAATGTTACAAACATTTACCGACATTGTGTATACGATATACTTTCAACTGTTTTGAGCAACCAAAAACTGAAATCTAGAAGACGAAATAACAGTAATTCCGTATCCAGTGTATTGCTATGTCTTGTACACTGGGCAAAGATACCTTGTACAAGTCAGACCCATTATAATGTAGCTGTGGCCTGGTATAGCCATGTGACACTGAGTAATATGATTTTAATAGCGAATGCATTAAAACGTACTTAGCGAGGAGACTGTGACGTGTTGCGTCTTTTTCCATAGTAAAGGACTGTACTCTGCTGCTGATGCATTCACCTCTGTAAAATGTTGTCTGTGACCTTTGACCGGCAGTTATTGAGCTATATCCGTTAATACTGGATCAGTAGGCATTCATACTGGAGTGGTGAGACACACTCTCACACGGTCTTCAGTGGATCTTCAGAGGAGGTATACATTTGTTTCGTTAATTTGGTGCCTGAATTTAAGCATATTCATAGTCACATTGGCCAATTGAAGTTCCAAAGATCATCTGTGTGCTAAATAAGGGTTACATAATACATTAAACGCTCTAGGTATAGGATATGGTGTAAAACAACGTAACACAATTCAGTTAAAGAAGTTAATCAGTGAACTCTGGTGTAATTTGATGCAGTTTAAATTGTGAGCAATTGTTTAAAAGAGGAACCAAGTTGACATAGTAAATCGTTAACATTAGACATAACAGGGGCGGATCCAGAATTAAGAACAGAGATGGGGGACTAATTTACAAAGGACTAATGGTCAAGGCAAAATAAAGGTTCTCTGGTTCTGAAAGAGAGTTTCAGGCCTAAAAAGGCTTACAAATGGCTGGAAAAAGGAAAGGGGGGGGGGGGGGGTCCGGACACTCTGGACCCCCTCCCCTCGGTCCGCTTCTGTCATAAAACTGTCACTAAGTTTGTCGGATCAGGCAGGCGGTAGTTGGCATGTCTGACCTGAGTCGGTATATTAGCAGTCTTCAGAAAATAAGAAAGATTACAGATATTAGAGAGATCGACCTTAAGCTAGTCATGTATAAATAGCCAGCTCATGGAGACTTTGATCACATTCAGTGGCGGATCTAGGTTTCCGCTGGGGGGGGGGGGGTCGCAAAGTAAAGAAAGAAACATTCACTTCACCTTCCATCAGGATCTAAGAAGGAGCAGAAATTGAGGACATCTGAGCTTTGGAAGATTAGATACCGTAGCTAAGTATTTTGCAATATTATTAGTACATTGAGAGAACCATTGTGTAGTCTAAGGGAAAAAACAACCGCTCCCAAATTACTCCTTACAGTAACCTCCTCTCTGAGAGATTACTGTACCACATAACTTTTACAAAGCTGTGTCATAATTTCATAAGCCTTAATTTGACAGCAAAAATATGGATTAAAACTTTTTACAGATCCGGAAACGATAAAATTATTTTTGCACATTACTTAATCAGTGATAGTATTCTTGAAGTATTCAAACTCTGATTTTGCCATCACGACCATGAAATCATTCCTGTCAGGACATGCAATTATTTGATCATGTGCATGTATTCAGTATACTAATAAGAGACTCATTGGTCACAGCGCTCAGCTGAATTTTGTAAAAATATTCTTTTTATCACACACATTATATATATATATATATATATATATATATATATATATATATTTAAAAGCGTTAGAAAAGGAAATGGCCCTCCTGTTTGGATACAATAAAGACTATAATATGATTTTAAAAACTAATACTCTACATGACTGCCATTAAAAACAGTAAAATTTTAGAGATACTGCGTTGCATATTTAGATATGAACAGAAAGGACTATTCCCTTAATATCACTTTCAGTGGAAAAATGATTTTAAGTTTAGATTAAAAACTTTTTTAAATTCAGTATATCCATTTTTCCCTTTAATGATTTCCATCAAATTAAATTTGTTTGAATTTACAAATTTAATAAATTTGCAATATATCACTTTCTTGACACAATTAAAGGAGCAATTTAATCATTGTTATCCCTTGTGATACAATAAAAAAACAAACAAACTGTAGCAAAAGTCTGAAATAAGAGTGAAAATTGAAAATAATTTATATACTTTATGCATCCTGTTCTGTGGTGATGGGGGGGGGGGGAGGGGACCTGGCTAAGCTAACCCAAGGGAGATGCCTATAGTTAAAAAAAATTACATAACATAGACGAGGGCTGCATCACTCACTGCAAACAACTTTACTAGGGTGGCTTGATGTAAACAATGGTGTCTGAAACTTGAATTAAGCTATTTTATCGATTCCTTTTAATTTTAGATTTGAAATGATAGGTAAAAAGTGGGTATATATCTTTTCAAATATTTTGATAATTTACATAATGTTCGGCCAAAAATACCTATTAATTATGCAATATAGATATAATATCTGGTTTGTATGCAGAAAACATAAACAGGAATAATTATCAAAATTTTTGATAATGAATTTTCTTTGTTATACAAGTTCTTTCAAAGATAATATGTCACTCATGTGCCCGCCAACTCCAACATACCTTTTCGGAAGAGATATTTTTCCCAGAGGATTGCACATTCATAGCACATATTCATTTTTGATTACCGAACGATGATAAACATTTTGCATGGTAGTTAATATGCCAAGCAATATTCCGAATTCCCGATGTGTTTCATTACTTCTCCAGCATCTTATGTGTATCATATATAAATAATGTTTATAATATACCGTCAAATATTGTATTTAAACTATTTTGTTGTTACTTGTAATTTGTATTATGTCTTTAAATATATATTTATTCTGTTTTTGCCAGTATGAGAGAAGATGCCTTGATTATCAGCAAGGTCACGTGACCTGCTCGTACTAAGGATAGCTTGTTTAAAAAGCTTGTATATAAAGCTTTTATAAAATCTAATTCACAGGACACGACCAGGATTATATAAGCAATTGGGAAAGAAACAAAATGGGTTAGGGATCTACACTCATTACAGATGCATGAATGTATGCAGGTCAACTGAGGGTACATAATAGATATGCACAAGTAATCTATACATAAAGCAAAGCCTAAAGCGGATGTGTGTATTGGACCTGATGTATAAGATGAAACCCACTTCCCATATAGTGTTGCACACTCAGTCATAGGTTTTAAGTAAGGTTTTTGGGTTGTTGGTGGCAGAGATATAACCAAACAAAGATGAAAGACGTCAACAATGCTGGCTGGCCAGTTAATATAATAGACTTAATCAAGTTAATGCCTATTACAAGACCTTCCATATTCCTGCTGGTTTTCTATGCCTGAGTCTTGTAACTTGTTACATAATGTGTGAGACTTGCTCCTGCTACATTCAGTCACATGTCCGCATACTCATTGGCCACAGCTGTCATGTAATCTGGTCTATTACAACATCCACCTCTCTCACTCTCTCTCTCTATATATATATATACACACGCACACATATATACATATACATATATATTATATACATACACCCAGGAATACCAAGAAGTATTTTAGCAATAGATAACTTAATAGATAATTTAATAATGCATAGAAAAGTCAATTAATACTGAACTTAAACTGAACTATAACTGATGCAGCTCTAGTGCTTTTTAAAGAATAGTGAAATTCAGAGTTCAGTCAACTTCTATCTCTCAATATATATATATATATATATATATATATATATATATATATATATATATACACACACACTTATATTGATGTTACATATAATCTAACATATAATTAATATAGATATATATATATGTTCCCAGATATATACATCCAGGAATAAGGACAAGGTATAATTACCATCATTCGCATTGATTATATCAACTTTTAACATATGGGCTAGTATTATAGAATATTAATTATTTATTGAGGTCTTTTCAGTATCACCTATTAATAATGAGATTTTGTTTATACTGATTATGAATTTTATTAGACGATATCAAATATGGTCTTGTTTATTACTGCAGAACTTAACCTTAACAACTTATCACATAATCATCGTCTCTGTATTTAGAATGTCACGTGATCAATCGAATATTCACAGGATAATCCATATTTAAGCTATTATTTTTTAAATATAAGTTGATGAGTAATTATCTTTTGATGATAACAATGAGTAGCCAGTAAATTATGTATTATCTTACATTAGGATTTATAATAAAAAGTTATTATCAGATTGTTCAAAACCATTATTCTTACTTAAAGTGAATCAGCTCTTATGGCTCTTTTTTTATTAGTCATTTTTAAAATGAAGAGCTCGAGAAGACATTTAATAAGCAAATTACAATATAAATATGACATCAAACAAAAGACATTGATTCATTCAAGACATTCAACATCTAAGGTTTAACTGCCAAATGTACTCATTACGGTTCTCTTGAGTTCATTTGGTGTATCGGTACTCGTACTCGAGTAGTCATAAAAAGCAAAAATACTCGCACTTGCACTCGAATACCTGATAAGTACTCATTTCTCATAATCGAGTACTTTCATTGCACTCGGTCCCAACTCTGGTGACTGTGTAGCTGTAGAATTCAACTTTTGGTTTGGATTAGCGGACACACTCCTTCTCGCTTGTATCATGGTGTTATACAGGCCAAGTGTCTACCGCACCAGTAGGTCCTTGGTGTGTATTGCCTGGTGTAATACCTGGCCGAGATTAAAAGAAACGCTCTCCAATCTTTGAGCCTTTGGCGTTACACTTATATCATAGAAGCCCGTTGGTTTTATACTAACACATCGTTTATTTGCGTCTGCAAGGTGGCGTCGGAGAAGCCCGAACAACCTGACATCATGAAGAAGACGGCTGGCTGGCTGAAATGTGGCATCCAGTTATACAGTGTGGTCTAAATAGCTATGTTCATAGCCACTGCTGTAGAAATGAAGAACTTGTTATGATTTTATACTATTAATAATAATCATCATAAGATGAATGTTCAGCAGACTGAAAACATTGCCCTTATTCCTGCATAACATAAAGGGTGATATAGAAATTTCTTATATTAATTGATTGACAGTGTTTACTATCAACCACCACATGCGGAACGGTTTATTATTTTTTTTACCAAAAATGCAGCAGTTTCTTGCGTCCTAAATACGGTTTCAGTAGAGAGTGAAGATAGAACAGGTAGACAGCGATAGAACTTTTGCAAAGGGGACTGATAACAGTGTCTTTAATGTGTCATCATATTCTACTGGACTAGTCATGAACCTTTCTGGATATATCTAGAGAGGCGATGATGTAAAAATAACTTGATAGGAGAAAAAGATATGTGCGATGCCTGTCTGAGGAGGATCACCTAAACTGCAGATTTTCCAGAAGGTTTTCGCGCATCTCCTAAATACCTGATGGCGTATTGAATTTATACTTGAATGAAGACTACCTGAGATTATTTTTGCATTAAACTACAGGAAGTGACAATTTGGCCTTACCTGAGAGGAATATTGGTATTCTCCCATAGAAGTAGGAGAAAAGGCATTGACACATCTGAAAGGTAGCATGGCGGGGCCTGTGGGTTATAATCAGTGTTAGTATTCTCTCTGTCAACCGAAACAACCATTCTTAAAACCTATGACTTTTGAATAGGTAAGCAACTAGGTGATCTGCCATTGTTTACCAATCTTGTGTCAATGAGCATGCAATAAGAGTGTTTTATCCCCCCCCCCAACTCCCACAAGCAATTTTCACAATAGATATGTATGTATATGAAAGAGTTCAGTAGTACTCATAAAAGTACTAATAATAGTATTTACATAGAACTCGAGTACTAGTACGAGTACTTAGGTAATTTTGAAGACAGTACTCGAATACGAGATCTGAGTACTTTAAATAGTTATCACGAGTACGATTACTTGGAGTACAAGTACTTTTGAGCCCAACTCTGATTGTATGTGATTGATATATGTATTAGGCATAATATGGGACCTTAAATTGACCCCTGGGGTATTCCTGTGGTAATAGCATACTCTGGACTTATGTCCTTTAAAATCAACATATTTTACTCTGTTTGTTAGAATATAAATCAGCCTAAGTAGTGTTTTACCATTAATGCCATGTGATTCTAGTTTTTGAATGATATGATTAAATGTGTCAATGATAGGTCATAGGTCATAGGTTGATAGGTCAAGGTATGTGGAGAGGGGTTGGTTTAATTGTTCAATTTGTGCAAATATTTTGTCTGCTTATTCTAAAATTGCATGTTTGGTTTAATGTTTTTCCTGAATCCATATAAGTTATTATATAGTAAAATGTGTGTTTGAGGATATTCATATAATTGATTGTGTATCACTTCGAGAGCATCAGAAGAGCTTAAGGTAGACAAACATTTGCAATAACGTGTTTTATCTGATGATTTCTGTTAATTTCTTGAATAGAAACATTTCCCCAGCAAACCATCCCGCCGCTTTTTATTTCCCTGTTATATATGTTGTTATAGGTCTTTGTGTGAGTTAAACAGTCCACAGTTGGTTTTCTATAAAAAGACTGCCTGACAAATATCGGATCTTGCACAGGGGCAGAAGAAACACTGGTTAGAGGCTTGATAAACCTCAATTTTGTGGAGTTGCATGTCTGTCCATCACGTGGCGGGCGCCCTATTTGTATGTTTCGTGCTTCACTGCCCGATGCAAGTATATTTTTACTTTTGTACAGGAGTAAGTCAATGGTCTCAGAATAAGATTTTTAGATACCCACTCAGTTTATGGAGAAAACTTTATAAATGAATATTTAATATATCTGGCATGTGAGTAGGGCTCTTTTGTGTGTATGTTTTATTAGGGCAGCGAGGCCTGCCAAAGGGCTCATGAAACCTCCATACTAAAACTATGACCGTTACTAATTACATATTTATGACTTTTACCAAAACCACTAAAACAAGAATACGTCATTATTGTGCTATCCTTCCCAAGCATCTGAATTACAGGATCGGGCATTCATATTAAATCTTGAAATAACCATACAGTTTTCTATTGGCAGTTGAAGAGAAAACAATGACAAGGTTGTGCATATGATGAAAACATGTAAAACAGGACATAATGATTTGGAGTAAGGATGAAGTCCAGTGACAATTAGTGCAAAGTGCCCCTTTATTTTTGACATCCATGGTTAAATTTAAATTCTACCAACTTGTCAAGAATACAAATAATTCTATGCACATGTAATAACACGTTTAATCCAAATATCTCATTACCTGCGCAGGGATATTAAGCATTAAGATTTGAATAATTTTTTTAAAGAGAAAACACCACACTGCAGCGATATACTCACAAGTGTTAAGCCCAGAGGACCCATCATTGGGTCATTGGACACACCACCCATGATGGGCTTTAGAGCCATGGTATGGGGCATCATACCGGGCATGCCTGACAGGTCATGTCGCTCACTTGGCTTGTGCTGTCTGCTCGACTCATTGTTACATGCTGTCTGTCACCTGAACAAATTAACAAAAGAATTTATAGTATTTACCTAAATATTGTGGATTCAAGAAAGCTAGTGTTTCTACAATCAAGCCACTTATATGATTACTATTTTGTAAAAACACAGAAAATGTATACCACATAGAATCTTGAAAACCTGTTGTGCTTTGATGGTTACAGAGTACATTATATAGTTATTCTAAGTAAATCAAAAAAAATTTCCTTCATGAAAGAATTCAAACGTAAAACACCATGTTGCTGTGCATGAAAGAAGACAGTTTAGTAATCCTTTCAAAATATTTCTTTCAAACGTTGTGTACCGAGTTCTTAATGTTTAAAACCTGCTCAGCCTCATAATAAACTTAATTAAAATTCAATAAATTCAGACTTTACACAGTTCCATCAATTAATTACCTGTCATAAGAGTTAAGACAGAACTGCCTGGCAGATGGTACAGATCCCTAAATCTTGATGCAGAACGCTCTGAAGGCGACTCAGACCAATAAAGGAGGTGAAGTTGAAGAAGAATCCGACGCTGACTATGAAAATGTTCTTAAATATCCTTCTCTTCTCCTTCTTGATTTAATCCGGTGGCATATCTTCCTGCTTTCCCTCATCCTTTTAGCCGATTCCGTTGGCAGGAAGCTCGCCACTTGTTTGATCTGATTACCCCGTAGCAGGCGTAAAGCAAAATTCACACTGTGTGCCATCCGGAGTCTCCTTTTTAGGCGTAGGGCCAAGTTCGAAACTTATATTCTGAAAGCCTATCAGTCTCATTTTGACAGTAGTAGAATATGACTGTACAATGTTTCCTTCATGACTCCCAAGCAGAGTAAACGTACGTAATACGGTTAATCTGATGGCACTAAAGGACTGAAGGCCCAGCCAAACTGGAGGTTTAGTTAGCACCGCACATGGTATAGTGAGGCTACTCGATCACGTAGTTGTTCTACTTTCCATCATTAACTTAACATTTCAGTTGACAATTCTGAAGAATGTTGAACGTTTTAATTGTACGCAAAGTATGAATATTATTCAGATCTCTTGTGTTTTGATGTTACCCGTTTTGCATGTAAGTAAGTCAGGCACTACATAATTAGTCCCTGTTGTATGCTGTGTAACGGAGTGCGAATTGAATAAAATCTGTAACACAAAGACATGCACACGGATCACTTTTAAAAAGGTAATAGATTTAACATAAATTTATACTTAGGTGCCATTCTATTCGACTTACCTTTTTCAGATTAAGTACATATAATCTATTTTTTTCATGTGTGCTAACACATTTAGTAATAAAAATATACAAGAAAATAAAACAGTCCATTTCTGAAATGTGACTTCGTTGAACTAGAGGTAATACATTTAACCTTTTATAAACATGGGCCAGAAAAGATCCGATTCCACAGCATCAGGTAAATCCACGTATTAATAACACATTGGGCCCCACGACACAAACCAAACACATTTAACAAGGATATATGGTGGCACGTCTGACAAACCAGTTTGGAAAGGCAAAACTAGTGACATTAAGCTTCTGCCCAAACCGATTGTTAATGGTTAGTTTCCTTGAGAAAAAAAATACAAAAAGATAAATTTTTTACAATTAAATATGTATGAAACAAATGTTTAGTATTTGTTATTTTTTATATACTCGATATTTAATCACAAATGAGTGATATGTAATGGATGCAATATTTTACTCGTAATATTTACGGTTTCAGGTCAGTTTAAACTAGCCGACATTTTGCAAGTCAAGTCGAGCCACAAAACTTGGTTTACTACTAAAGATAGCCGTGTGTTTCTCCAATCCATTCGCATTTGAACGGCTAACACGGGACTGGGCTCTCAAGTGCTAACCTTGCCGCATGTATCTTGTGTAGTAACATATAATAGTATACAAAGTCATGCATTCAATACAGGGGTGTTTTAAGAACCGTCCCTTACAAGAAGTACCTAGTGTTTAATAATATGTAGGCAGCGT
Organism: Sipunculus nudus; assembly: GCA_026874595.1. NCBI lineage: Eukaryota > Metazoa > Annelida > Sipuncula > Golfingiida > Sipunculidae > Sipunculus > Sipunculus nudus. Next base: position 9,906,742 of record CM049314.1, on the reverse strand, counting down.
AAGCCAGAAATCAAACCAATTCTACATAAAAGGTAGATGAATAGACGGCTATAAATCGTGACTGCGCACACATTTATTCCTAACAAAAGCTGAGTATACCTGTCTAATGGTCGTCTTACCGTTTAGGATATATAGAAGTTTAATAATAAAAAATAATTTAATACAAATAATACTTTAAATAATAATAATAATAATAATAATAATAATAATAATAATAATAATAATATTTTATTTTGTAAAGCGCTTTCACAAGCAAGAAATTGCATAAAAATGACTATGAAAAAATATTAATTAAACAACGAAGCATACCAACATTTAAATGACTTAGAATGGAAAAGTCATTAGATCAACCAGTAATATACATGAACTACGATATTCAACCAATAAAAGACTTTAAAATCATAAAAAAAGTAAAATTACGGGATAGAAATAAAAATCTGCACATATACAAAATCACAGACAATCAAAATATTGCACAAATAACTGTCTTGAGCATTTTTCAAAGTGGCTAGTTTCTCAGCCAACTTTATTTTAAAAGAAATGGAATTCAAAAGGGAGACCCGTCACACAGAATGCTCTTTAAGCAACCATTGAAGAATTAGTACGTAGAACAAATATTATGTCCTGATTTGCCGACGTTTATTCAATTGGCGGCGATGGCGAGCTCATCGTCGACGCAGCTGACCAGTTAATAATGTCAGTTTTAAACATGGGCTGACAAATAGAGATCAGAATAGATGTTACGCTCCGTATGGCGTTAGCAACAATAACTACAGAATCCGAGAATCAGGGATTGAATATATATATATATATATATATATATATATATATATATATATATATATATATATATATATATATATATATCCGACTAGACTTCTCTCAGATTCTCAGACTTCTCTTCACAATATTATTCGAAACATTAAGTTAGACAAGTAGTAATATATATATATATCTAAAAGATATATATATATATCTAAAAGGCGTCACTGTTTATCTTAACGTTAGCTATATATATATATATATATATAAGTGGTATTGCCGGGTTAGTCTGTAGTTGAAGCGAAGGTTAAGATAAACAGTAACGCCTTTTAGTCCATGGGCCAGAAAGCGAAAACCTCCCCCCCCTAGGGAATTTTCGCGACCCCACTAGATTTTATCCTGAAGGTGTCCTTTACTCATTTCTAGGTGTTTCCAGACATATAAATACTGCAAACGCCCTGAAAAAATCACCTTTTTTACAAACCGCGGCTAAATTTTTAGTTTTTCAGCTTAGGCGACTTTGTGTTACATGATCGGCTATAACTTCATTAGTATGCATCATAATTGCATAATCTTTGTATGAAATAAATTGTAAGAATCGTAAGCTACAAAATAAAATATAGTTTAGCCCAGGTAAAGGAACATGTAATACTTCTGAGGGCATTATCTTACCCCTAACCCCTTATTTTTATGCAAAAAAATTGTATCTACATACATACTTTTGATACCAAAGGCACATTTTTAGGATTTAGGCATATCATTGAGTTTGCATTTATCCATTTATTTATCAAGAATAATGCATGTATATATTTGCTACGGTTACCCATATTCTGAGAAATAATTAACAATAACCAATGAAAGGTATGCATGTCAGGCATTTTCAGGCGATACCGGCTTCACAGTGTATAATACTCCCCCACACTGCCACAAAGTTTGCATTACTGCCAGTTTTGGTATCACATACACTATGAACATTCTCTGTGTAATAATTGTTAAAAGACATATGCAAAATTAGAAAAAGGTAAAAAAATATCCTTTTAAGTGCATATTTGCTACCCCTAAACTACAAATACTGACTGGGCAAACATGCATGCTTTTCCTATAACAAAAATTGAACAAGTGATTCATGGTTATGTTACATATATTGATTGAAACTATAGGTAAACATAAAAAAAGTCTCTTTGCATCTCATGTTACCTTTTTTCATTTTTTACAAATTATTCCATTGGTTATTTTCACCCGTGTTACTGCGAATGCAACTGATGGAGCAGGATCTAATACTATTACATGAAATATCAGGTTGGCAACAAACACACTCTGTAAAAAGACTGGCGTAAAATAGTTTTAATATTCCCTACACCATATATATTGACCACTCTAAAGTCTACACCTTCTAACAACTTGAACAAGTGGTCTTTATTTTGTTCATATATGGCGCCAAACCTATAGTTAAACATAGAAAGAGACTGTGCATTTCAGTTAAGCTTTGATTGTTTTTGTTACTCTTGAGTACAAGTTGTCAGTGGCTGTTTTCATCTGGGTTTCTGGGAAGCAACTGACCAGGAAAGATTCAGTAAGATTACATGAAATATCAGGCTAATATTAAACATTCTCCTCATCCCAACTCGTTTGAAACAGTTGTCGAAATGGTTGACTGTATCAGTCGTATTTCTACAGGGGTGTATTTGCTTAACGCTGTCACTGACTGAAAGTAAAAGGAAATTTGAATTAAACGTTTGCTTCTTTTTACATGCCTTTGTCGCTTACTGAAAGTACAGGTAAATTTGATTTGAAAGTTTGCCTCTTTGTACCAGCCTGTATTCTCATATTCCAGTAACTAGGTAGAAACGGGTGTTTTTTCCTTTATTATGATAAACGCCATATAAACAACAATGGCAGAACGTCCGATGAGTTTGCGGAAGAAGAAAGGTAAAAAAAAAAAAAAAAAAGAAACCTCAGCAGCATGCCCTAAAGTATCTTGCATTTTACATTTTCCTGAGCAGAGGACTGATAAACAGGTTTGAACGCTTTCTCAAACTAGTTTTGAAAAAAATTCAAGAAACAGTAAAATTGCGCAAAGACAGTGACAATGTAAATGTTAAACTGGACGCAATATGTGCCCATATTCCTGTAGAGTTTAATACGCATATCCATGAAGCTCACAGAAAGTGCTATCAGAGGTTCACAAACATCGGACACATAAAAGACAGGAAACGGCAGTGCACCGAACTAGACGACGAAGATGATCCTTAAACATCAAAACACAAGCGTATGTCATCCTCTGCAATTCTGTTTCGTTCAGACCAATGCCTGTTTTGTGGGAAAAATAGAATATGGTGTAAGAAGAAATCAGAATATCTGACAAAATGTGTCACTGAAACGGCAGCTAAATCCATCCAGGATGCTGCAGAGCAGAAACATGACTACGTATTATTAAGAAAAATCCAAGGTTTGGACTTGTGTGCGAGAGTGGCAAATTATCATAATTCCTGTCGCAGAGACTACACCAGAAAAGATGTTAGAAATGAGAACAAAGAGCCTGATGAAGAAGCTAGTGAACAATAAACTGCCCACAAAGAGGCATTCAAGTACACTTGTGATAACGTTGAAAAACACATCATCAATGCATGCAATGTAGAACGTGGGACTATGTTGAAGGAGAAATATTTGCTTTATTTGCAGGAACATTATCCGGCTGCATACAATCCAAATTACAAAACACACAAGCTTAAAAATAAGCTTCAGAAATAGTTTGAGAATAGAATTAAATTCTGGGCACCTAACTACCGCAGTGAACTAATCTTTTCAGACTTATTGCCAGTTGGACAAGCAGTAGAAGTGGCATTTGAAATGGCTGCCTCTGAGGAGAGATTTTATCAGGAAGCTGCTGCTGTCCTTAGGCGACATCTATTGGATGCCAAAAAGAATGCAGCTACATATCAATGGCCACCTACAGCAACTCAGTTGATGGCTTCAGGAAATAAAACACCGGATGTCTTGCTGAACTTTTTGTCACATCTGATATGCAGGAAATCCCATAAGGATATTTCAGGAAAGCCGGAGCGAGTAGTAGATTCTTGTGCTCAAGATATATGCTATGCCTTAAGTCGAGGAGACTGGAAAATGACCAAACATGTCCTCCTTGGAATGACATTGAGGCATATGACTGGCAGTGCTGAGCTAATTACTCCGCTTAATCTCTTTGGACACTGCCAGTCATATTCTCAAGTCATGGAACTTGAAACTGCCATTTGCAATAAAATCAACACACACCAATCATTGCTTCGAAGGACCTTCTCTGCAATGAATAATGTTCTTCACTTCAGCTTGGACAACTTCGACATGTCAGAAGAAACCCCATCTGTGGCCGGAACAACCCATGTAGCACATGGCATAGTCCTTCAAGAGGCCATGGATAACACTTGTTTTGATCAAGACGTTGGATATCTGCCTCTGGAACCACAGAAGACGACTAAAGACAGGTCAGTTCAGTATACGGATACAGAATTTTCTCCTTGTTTTGTCAAGAGCAGGAAGGAGCAACATTTCACAGTAAGGCATGTGTCTGTGAATAAGTCAAATTCACTTAATAAATGCAAGAAGTTTGACTTTGCATTGGTACTTGCAAGGTTGCACAAGTCCTATGATCAAAGTGTCCCTGGCTGGGCAGGATGGTTATCCCTCACTTGAAAAGCTGAATACGATGGACCTTGTTCCCAGTCTACAGTAGATTATATGGTACCCATACACAGACCAATCACCGATAATGCCACAGTACAGCAGATTCTCAGGATTTCACAGCAGGCTACAAAGGATGTGAATCAAAAGGTTACAATCGTAACATTTGATCTAGCTGTAGTGATGAAGGCATATTCTATAATGTGGCAAAATCCAGAGGAGTACAAAGATGTCCTTGTACGGATCGGAGTGTTCCATACAATTTGCTCATATCTTGGAGTTCTTGGCTAGATAATGGTTGGATCAGGCCTTGAGGACATTATTATTGAAGCAGGTGTCTGTGCAAGTGGATCCACTTTTCCACTGTTGCGTGGTAAACATTACAATCGTGCCATGAGAGTGCACAAGTTGATGTACGAGACTCTGGAGCGGCTTTTGCTTGATGCCTTCTTCACCAAGAATGAAGACAAAAGTTCAATCACAACCAGCTTGCAGGGGAGACTTGAGATTCTCACCAAGTCCCCATGTCCAGCAGGATTGAATGACATACTTGCAAGTGATTGTTTCAAAGAACTGTATCAGGAATTTTGTGCTTTCAAGGATACCATACGTCAAGGAGAGCTTGGCAAAACGTCTGCCTTCTGGCTGAACTATATGGAGAAGGTCGCTTTGCTCCTGCGATTTTCCAGAGCAACAAGATTAAACGACCTTGACCACCATATTGCCTCATTGTGGGATATGTGCCCGGCATTTTTTGCCTACAATCCCCATAACTATGCACAATATGTTCCAGTATATCTCCTTACCTTGTTGAATTTATCAGATTCCCACCATGGCGCTGAGATCTTGCTACGCAAAATGGATTCAGTGTTTCCAGATCAAATGTTCCGTCCTCAAGGAATCCTGTGGATCTCACCATTGAAGAGACGATCAACAGACACGCAAAGTCACATTGTGGCATTGTTGGCTTCAGCAGAAATCCTGCAGCCTACAACAGGTGGTGTATCACACGTCATGCCAGAGCTTCTTTCATGCAGGCAGCATTTGACATGGCAGATATGACTTCCCCAGAGATAGATGTGCACAAGGATATGAGAAAGTCACAAATGACAAAATCAGAGTCAATTATCCAGTCACTTCTTGAAACATTTAAGGGATTTGTGTGGAGAAAAGGATTTCAATGATTTTCTTACAAAGAGATTTGTTGATAAATCCGTGAGCTCCTACCAACCTATCCAAAGGAACGCTTTAACTACATTTGCATCAATGAAGGAAACAAAAAAGCTATGGAAAAACTAACAAACACATCGAAGTTAGAGCTGAAAGGAACCTCTTTGGACAACTGTTAATGCTTTTAGAGGAGAACAATATCAGCTTAGAGAAAACGCTCAGCTACCCATTGGCAGAAATACCTTGGGCCTTAGCCACTGCTAATGGTCATCCAGTGAAGCCTGAAAAAGCTAAATTACTTCATTTACTGGAGTCAGGCCAAAGCTGGCCGAATCAGTTTATGTTGTGGATGGCAATGCGATCTTACAAGCTTTTGTTGGTCTGCCCACTACTTTTGAGCAACTTGCCTATAAAGTGTTCAATCTCCTGCCAAAGGTTTTACAGGTTAGACTTTGCACAGACACCTATAAGGAGAATTCGATCAAGAGATATGAACGATCTCGACGTGGTGAGTCACAGGCATACTTGATGCAAGGCCCAAATACCAAGATTCCTCGTGACTGGAAATCGTTAATGAATAATGGAACAAACAAAGAACTACTGACTACATTATTATTGTGTGAGTGGAAAACGGACAAGTATGCCTCCAAACTTCTGAACAGGCACATATATTTTGCACTCAAGGAAGAGTGCATTCATCTGACCAGTGAGGATGGAAAAACGGTCCAACATGTGCAAGAGCAGAGTCTTTTTTTTCTTCACAAGAAGAAGCTGATACCAGGACCATTCTTCACTGCATCCATGCTGCACAGTCAACAAATGAAGACACTGTGATCATAGTTCGATCACCAGACACTGATGTGTTTCTGTTGCTCTTGAAGTTTTGTCATGATATTGAGCAATCTGTTTTGTTTGATACTGGAGTGTCGAACAAGAGGAGACTTATTGATGTGAAATCAGTTGTGGCCAAACAAGGGGCAGATTCCTGTAAAATCATGTTCTCCCTACACGCATTCACCGGATGTGACACCACGAGCGCTTTTGTCCGTCGTGGGAAGCTAACTCCAAAGAAGACCCTTGATTCCTTCCCTGGGTTTCAGTCATCATTTGCTTCTTTGGCAAGTGCCACAAATATTTTTGATGGAACATTTGATGAGCTGGAACACTTTGTTTGCTGCATGTATGGGAAGAGCAGCTACACAAATGTAAATAAGCTGCGGTATGACATGTTCAAACAGAAGTTTCAACCTAAGAAAGGCCAGGCACTATCGAGTTCTGATGGTATTGACCTTAGCCTCTTACCCCAATGCAAATCATCGCTTCACATGCATATCCTTAGATGCAACTACCAGGCTTATATCTGGAACATGTCAGATGTAGCTTATCCTGACATGCCAAGTCCTGTAGGCAAAGGATGGAGACTTGATGATCAAGGGGAACTGCAGATTGATTGGGAGAAAGGAGACATGCTGCCACAAGAGCTTATTGATATCATACCAGACGGAAAGGCTGAGAGTGATGAAGATGACTTAGATGTCGATGATATTGACATCAACAATTTAGTGGATATCATCTACGATGATGAATCATAAACCCATTTCATTTATGGGTAGACACCTATTTCCAGTGATCTTCTTTAATATTACTGTATTGTCTTTATACCATGGCACAATGTGACCAGATACATGGTAGTTTAACAATTACAATATTTCTTCGTATTTATTTTGCACATACGTTATGATACTTGTATTGGTAAAACAGGCAAGTACAAATGTCAACATAATACAGTTATTTTGTCTGGTACTTCTGAGACCATATATTCAATATGGTACAACTTTGTTCGTTTCTATAAGCTGATCAAACCACGGTTTATATATGAATAATTATTGTTTATTTTTTATTAGATTATCAGACATTTTTCTATTTGTGACTATAAAAATATTAAAACAAAATGTCAGATATTTATCAATATCAGTGACTTGGGTTTGCATTTAAATCCTCAAAGTCATTGAGCTTAACACAATGTGATATCGCAGGTATAACTGAAAACATGCATAACCTTAAACGTGTAATCAGTAAATATGTTTAAAGAACTTACATAAATGGGTAATTCTTGTGGTTCATATAATATATGACTTTTGTATACTTGTCAGCAAGAAAAATTAATACGGTAAGATTCTATCAGTGGCAAAATAGATGCTGATTTAGATTAAGCTGTTAGTTTTAATTAATTGCAGTTTCGACCACTTCATGATTTGAAAGGGTTGGGTTGAGTACATGCATTTACTATTTTGTTTTCCATATGTCCTTAAACCCCTTCTGTTTTCGTTTAATTGTGCAAGATCTTTGAAAGCCAATGATATTAAAACTTGGCAGTTATGCTTAATTTGTGGGGAGCAGTATACACCGTGAAGCCGGTATCGCCTGAAAATGCTTGAAATATATGCGGTATATTTCATCGGTATTGTAAATTATTTCCAAGAATTTGGGTTACCGTTGCAATTATATGCATGCATCACTCTTATTCAATAAATGTAAAAATCCAAACTCAATGCTAGACCTAAATCCAACAAATTTGCCTTTGGAATCAAACGTTTGTACGTAGATATAATTTTTTGCATAAAAATAAGGGGTATAATAATGCCCACAGAATTGGAGCATGTTCTTTTAACTGGGCTAAACTATATTTTATTTTATAGCACACTTTCTTACGGTTTATTTGACACCAAGATTATGCAATTATGATGCATAGTTATGAAGTTAAAGCCGATACTGTGACACAAAGTTGCCTAAGCTGCAAAAATTGAAAATTTAGCCGCGTTTTGTAAAAAAAAGTGATTTTTCAGGGTGTTTGCAGTATTTATATGTTTGGAAACACCTGAACATGAGTAAAGGACACCTTCAGGATAAAAAATAAGGGGGGTTGCAAAAATTGCCTGGGGGGGGGGGGAGGTTTTTACTTTCTGGCCCATGGACTATATTTAGATAGACTAACATTTTATTTACCGATTTTGGCATTCGACAGGGGACTCGGTTAGGGACTACCGTCTGAAATGGCGGGCTGTACCACTAAGGGCCCCACCTTAGACCTGGCGAACCTTCGACGTGACGTCATAATATGGATGACGTCGACCTTCATTCGGTTTCGCGGAATTCCCGAGTAAAGCGATGTGTACTCAATGTACCCCGAACACCCATGGAATCATGGTTATAATATTACTAAATATCCAATTAGCATGTAAATACAGTGTTTCTGGCATTATGGACTCTATACATTGTCGTTCTATCATATAATTAACTCTCTACACGTACCCACTTAATTTCCACCTGACGAAGAAGTCTTTGTACTTCGAAAGTATCTACATTGTTATTGAAACATAAGTGCACATTGTTATTGAAACATAAACTAATTTCGTTGCCAAATTATAACTCTGTACACTCAGATTTTGTCTCAACTGAGGTGACATTTGAGTAGGAAGGGGCGGCCGACATAACAAACGATTACAGAGCTTCGAAGCCAATAATAAAATCTAAGAGATTTAAGCTATCCGATCCACAGTTCAAAACCAGAAGGCTTTATAACAACGAACATACTATTCTTTTCGTATTATATTGCCTTTATCCTTTATCAACAGACAGAGCCATCATCAGGTTGGCCATGTATCTCGTTACTTGGGCTCTTTTCACATTCTTCAGATGTTGTATATCTTGTTTGGGCGAGAAGCTGGAGATGTGTATTAAGGACTATATTTAATGTGGTTAAAAACAAGGAGAAGCTGTATCTAGTTTTACATAAAGTTCAATTTGATCAGCCGGTTCATATTGCCTGACAAAATTTTATTAATTTTTAATGTGCTAATCAGTAACTTCTGACATAGATATATGTATACTTCGGTTTATTATTTCTAATAGCTTTCCAAACAGAGTTAATATGATTCAATGGAAGACGCTATATAGAACAAAAGGAACAATTTTATCTACATTTTGCACTTGGTAACATTTTTTTATTCACACTCAAACTAAAATAGGTTTCAGATTTAACTGTCCGATACTGAATGAGAATACAAGGTGAAGTGGAACTATATTAATATAGAGATGTGATTCAACACAGATTCCTTCGTAAACTGATATAAAAAGTTATAATTTTCAAGAAGGCTTTGAACTAGAAAACATGCCAGTATTGTATGCGGGTGTTGTGTTAAAGGATGATCGTGTTCCATTGAAGAGCTGCCTTACTTTATATGCAGGAAGAATGTTTCATTTGCCGGCTGATTTTCAAAGATCAATACAACAAGGCCAAGCTCTCGTAATGGCAAGGAGTTTTAAGTTTTGGATTAGCTATTACGATGAGTATATACATACATATTCAGTGAATAATTAGCAGTTGTCACAATTAATAGTATAGTGATACAAGCTACCAGAATCCATACATAAATCCATTATTTATGATTAAGCACGGTCTCTGCCGAGTCTGTTAATTACGAGAATCTATAATGTTTAAGTTACAGGAGCAAATCGTAATTTAGACGAAGTGTCTCTTCGATGTACGAACTCTGTGGCTAAGTATCCACACATTCCGAGTAACAGGAAAGAAGTCATTATCGCCATCTTCACTAACATACAGACGGCGCTGCTGTACGAGAAAGCGATGATAAAACCAATCGACAAAAACAATCTGTAATTTGCGAACGCTGCCTCCGGCTCTTCAGGAAAAATAATGCCGTACAGAGCTGAAAAGGAAAACAAAAATTAAGTTTACCAAAGCTTGAAAAATGGTTTAAATATTTAAAATTAAAAAAATATTTTTGACAAATGTTGATTGTTTCATTATATATCCCATATTTTTATCAACGTATACTAAGACACGTGTTATTATCGTATGTACCCCCAAACTTAATGTGAGAAAAAAGTTTAAATGCAATTTAGTTTCAACTCGACAAAGGAGAGTAACATTTCGTTATACCTATTCCTGTTTATATATATATTTTAAATCTTTAAATAGCACATTGCAAATCGCCTAAATCATTTCTTTTTCAATCACGATTATGATGAAAAAGGAATTATTATAGAATCACTTCATGAAACTGCGATTCATTTCGAAAAATTAACCAATTATTACAGTTTTGTCACATCTTAATGTCTTGCTTGTGACTAAAATAACAAAGGTTGATATAGCTTTTGGATATGATAAAATGAAAGAGTTTATTCAAAAATGTCCTCTACCGGGGAACGGTGTGATTATATAGCTCTAGTGGTTATTTTAGTTAAAGAAGAAAAAATCGCGCTCGAGCCCCAAAGTTAAGGAATTCAGGAACCCCCTCACTAAGCGTTCCTTCAGCAACGATAAAGATGATATCTAATTGAATGTTTAATTATAATTATTTAATATTAGGCCCAAAGTTTAGGAGAAAATCAATGGAGATGGAGATGAAAACCTAAGGTCTGTAAATAGCTAGGGTCTATACATGCAAAACTGGGTACAAGAAATGACCAAGCCGACTTGAAAAGACTGCTTGCTTAGTGGATGTGATGTCTCTTTCTACATAGGATGTGGTAGGATTATGTCTAGTGAAGAAACGAGTTAATTTTTGGCTATCGTATGCTTGTGTACGCTCCCGAGGCAGCGGAAATGTTGCGCTTCTAAAGAAGCTTCAGATTTCCCCGCTGCCTGCTTTGACCGTTTATGATGCACTTAAAACCAGGTGGGTCACATGGGCCTGTCTGCTAAAAAAAACTGCTAATGTGACGAGCAGCCAACCAAATGTAAGTCAACAAACACTCCACAGGCATTTGGCTGCGCCCAGAAACCACGTGAGGGGCAATGCTCTCTGAGCCTGTGGCCTGTTGAAACAGTCGCCGGGGCGATGAGCTATCACTCAAAACGAAATGAACCACATTGGCTTCGTGTATTCCTAGCTTGGTTGGTTAACCGTTTTGTCTTCAGCACAGGGTTTCATCTGATTGGACCAAAATACAGTGCTCTCCTCTGGTGTAGAGATTTAGGATACACGGTCATAACAAACAGCGCTTACGATATAGGTAGTTAGCCTTTGTTTAAAGCGCTGTGTAAAGAAGGTGATGCTTGTGGTCATTTTTATGTCCCCGCCACAAAGTGGCCGGGGCATATAGTTTTACATATGTCCGTCCTACCGTCCTTCCGTCATTCCGAGATCAAACAGTTGTACGGACTTTTTTTCGCAATGCCTGCAGATATTGGCCTGATTTTTGGTGTGTGGGCAGATAATGACCAGTTACAGATCGAGTTCGCGTTTCGTCCCGGTTGACCTAATTTTGACTGTTTTACGGCTGCTAAACTTAGAAAATTTCATGAAAAATATACATTTATAATACTAATACACATGTACGGTCTTTTTTTTGCAATGCCTGCAGATATTGGCCTGATTTTTGGTGTGTGGGTAGATAATGACCAGTTACAGATCAATTTCACTTTTTGTCTCATTTAACCTACTTTTGACCGTTTGACGGTGCCCTAACATAGAAAATGTCATAAAAAATATAAATTTTCATGACAAGTGAACATGTACGGTCTTTTTTTTTGCAATGCCTGCAGATATTGGCCTGATTTTTGGTGTGTGGGCAGATAATGACCAGTTACAGATCAATTTCACTTTTTGTCTCATTTAACCTACTTTTGACCGTTTGACGGTGCCCTAACATAGAAAATTTCATAAAAAATATAAATTTTCATGACAAGTGAACATGTACGGACTTTTTTTTCGCAATGCATGCAGATACGGGCCTGATTTTTGGTGTGTGGGCAGATAATGACCAGTTACAGATCATGAGCGGGATATCTCTAAAGGATTCAGCGTTGGAATTTTATTTCATAAGTGAAGATGTATTTCAATAAAATCTCGGTCAATTTCGAAAATGGGTGACCTTGACCCATTTTTCTACATTTTAGAGCTGATTATAGAAAAACACTCAGAAGCTTATATCTCAGGAACCATTGTGTGGATTTTCACAAAACTTACTATGATCATTGGGACTGATGGTCTGTACGTGCTGCACAATTTTGGTGGCGCCACCTGCAATTTCTGACTTTTTAATCAATTTTTATAGGATTTTTCAATTTTGGCCTTGTGAGCAGGATATCTCTAAAAGGATTCACCGTATGAATTTTATTTCATCAGTGAAGATGTCTATCAACAAAATCTTGGTCAAGTGCAAAGATAGGTGACCTTGACCTATTTTTCTTTGTTTTAGAGCTGATTATACAAGAACACTCAGAAGCTTATATCTCAGGAACCATTAAGTGGATTGTTAAGAAACATGGTACATACCTCTCCAAATTTATTTTATAACTGATTATCAGCTTTTGCTGATATTATAGTTTCGCAATGCAATGCTTACAGATACTGGCCTAATGTGTGGTCTGTGGGCGCATAATGACCACTTACAGATCAAGTTCGCGTTTCGCCCCAGTTGACCTATTTTTGACCAAATGACAGATCCTGAACATAGAAAATTTCATGAAAGACAGAAATTTTTTAATGAAAAATTCACATGTATGGACTTTTTTTCACAATGCCTGCAGATACTGGCCTGATTGTTGGTGTGTTGCTTGATAATGACCCATTACAGATCGAGTTTGCATTTTGCTCTTGTTGACCTGCTTTTGACCATACAACTACTCCTGAACTTAAAAAATTTTACAAAATTTAACAAATGTTTCTAATTTGCCCCAGGCGGGGGCATTCGTGTCGATCCGACACATCTAGTTTAAGATCTGTATTGAGTTTATATGTTTTTTCATGTCGTAAGTATTGACGGATTGTTCTATCATGTAGTCTTTAACAGTCAGTGTGTTTGTGCGTACTCTTAGTTATGATTTTTAAGTGACCTACTAACTCTTAAGGCTGCTCTGAGGGCTTTATTTTGTTGAACTTCTAGTTTATATAAGTGTCTCTTAGCTGCACTTTAGAAAGCTATGGATGTGTTTATGCCTATAGGGCGGATTTTTGTTTATATAGGTGTGTAGCTGTCCCAAATTTAGGTCCATCCTTCTTATAGCACACAACTTTAGAGCATTGATCCTACTCGTTGACTGATATGCTCTATATGTGGGCGCCAAGAGGCTTTTTTTGTCATAAATTACATCTAAGCATCTGTCAGCGGCAAAATGTTTTACATTTTCACCAAACAGGTTTTTTTTTGGGTTCAAGCTTCAGTGGTGAACTTAACAAAATTTACAACAGGTTGCGGTAGTGCACAAATGGCCTGCTCCGATGTTATTATCTACAATGGAGTTTGTTCAGTGTATATACATTTTTCATACAAATCAAATGAGCAATACTTGATAAGATTTTATGGTGCACAAAAGTGTGCCATTTGTGAAATAGAAGTACAACTTAGTCTTTAAATATGTGATGGTAAGAATGAAAATAGAGAGTATACAATTAATAATGGAAAAAAAATTAAAACATGGACTAATGTACTAGTGTACATGTGGAAGATATAGCTTATCTGTCTGACAATAAATGTGGCATCAGCTTAGTGTTAACAGCTTATAAGTAGACTGATGTATAAATATGATGAGAAATAAATAAATAAAATGGGGTGATAAATATTGTTTTAATGAACAAGTCACCACATTGTTTTGAAGCCATTTGTACCTATATGAAACGGGTAATATGGTCGGATTTGATGTAACCACTTAGTTGTTCACTTAAGGATCCATTTAAGAAAAGCATAAGAACAATTGGATGGAAGTGAAAATCTCTGGGTATAAGATTTTATCTCGTATCAAAGATGTATGTACATGTTAAGGGATAAAGATACTCGTCCCTAACTTCACACGAAGGGCACAACTTGCACTGCTTTGTTATGCTATTACTGTTCATTTGTCTAGCACTCATAACAAAAGGTTATTTGCAGTTTCTTGTTCTGAACTTACATAATAGTACTGGAAGGTTTCTCGGTAAATTAATAAGATAGTTTTCGAGACCGAAATTGCATTTGTAAATCCTTACCCTGTAGTTGCCACGTGAAAAAGAACTGTAAGAGTGTATGCCCATTCTTGTATATATACATCTAGCTGTCTTTATTTCTTATCTAGTTTAAGTTCAAGTGGACTATCATAAATTAGACTTACAATGGTGGTGCATTATCCATGTTGATCTGTAGCCGTAATCTGACCTTGTGAGTCATTCAATTAAATTCATTATAATGAACCTGAATATATTTTCATTACCAAATATAGTATTTAACCAGTGGCTGATTATCCTGTTGTTTACTTTTAATCTCAAGGGGGATATTCCTAGTTCACCATAAACTTTGCATGTTGTTGTAGACTGCCTAACTTTTAACAAAATTTTACGGTATCTAAGTTGTACTTTTTCAACCGATTGTTCTAGTTTTTTTTGTTTGTGGCCCCACAACAGAATTGGAACAATAAGCAGGTCAAAGAGCTTCAGTAGAAAATATACAGCTAAATAGGTTTTCCTTCCTTCACACACAGCTAAACATAGCTCTGTTGGCCTTTTGTATGACTATTTACTGCTAGTTAATATCTCCCAAGTTTACAACTAAATAACAGAATGAGTCATGGACTTCAATAGGTTGGTGGTTGTATATGAATGAAGACATGAGTCTGTTTAATTCCGCAGAAAATATAACTATTTTATTTTTTTTAATATTGTCGTCTAATTTCTATTGGTTTCAGTGATCAGAAATGGCATTGAGTGCTGTTTGTTACCCTTCTTTTATCTGACAGTATTATTGTGTTATTTGTGCATAAAGCGTAACATGGATTTTCAGGGACACTTTAGTATCTTTACCCGATAAATGTTCTCGTATCAGTTCACTAATATTCCTCAGGTCTGTACATATTTAACTTTGGCGTACACTTATGTCAGATGCAAAGAAGTATAAAGTATTATCCTTGAATCTCACACAAGACTTTGCATTTTGGTATCAATTGTTAATCACTTTGAACATCTCCCCTCGTCAGTGCCACTATTAACAACTTTATACCATAGTCTTTTCTACAATCTAAGTCAAATGCTTTTTTGTAGTTGATGAATGCACAGAATTTTTTAAAATTTTTCTTCAGGTACAGGTCTATGATACCATTTGATGTAAAAATGCGATCAAGGGTGGAGTAATTGTTTTGGAAACCTCCTTGTTCTTCCAAATACTCCCTGTATCATTGTAATCAGTGATTCGTATTTAGGTAAGCTAGTGACGAGTTAAAAAAGAGCTGGGGGAGAGTTTACCAAAACTGCTGAGGAGAAAGTGTACCCGCCGGCAGAGCGAGAGCATCCACAGTGCTATGCAATGATTAGGATTTAAACCTGGGTTGTTTCGGACACAACAAGAAGTACTTACCATTATACCATCATAGCTCTGTTATGCTCAGTGTCACCTGAAGGGTTTTGAGTGTCACTCACCCGAGATCTGGGTCTGCCAGATTGCATCATTAAAGCCCCAAATTCCAGATATAACAAAGAACACGGCTGGCTGGCTGGGATGTGGGATCCAAAAGTACAAAGTGAGGTGCACGGCCAGGTCCACACACATTCCTACATGTAAAGGTAATTTCATATTATACTCTTATCAACCCCGGATAGGATTTATTAAAGAGGGAAGGGGTTGATAGAGAGTGATCCATGAAAAGAGAAAACATGACATGCTGTTGCTAAATATTCACCTACCTTTTCTGAAGAGTTAATCTAATTTTTGGCTTACTCTGTGTACATATGCAAAACAAAAGATTTTCTAACGCCTCTTTGACAGATTTATGAGCTTACTCATCTATAAACTGTTCGTAACCTAGGTACATGCGCCGATGATGACAAACAAAAAAACACACTGAACTCATGTTGGTTGGTTGCATATGTCCAAACGTTGAAAGGTGACTCCTCTCTTAGCAAAACTTTTGATTCGTCTGACTTGCCACCTGATGCCCTTGTTTAATGTGTTCGGATTATATTGGTTGGGTCTTCTGATGTTATAAACAACAAGAACTGCCTTTGTGTGATGAGATTGGTGTTTTCTAGCCTATTTCTTTTACATTTTTATCAGATTATGCTCCAGTAAAAATTATTTTTTTAAGTCAATAATAGGGTAACAGATAACTTACTAATACTTGTGTAGTATAACTTATTTTTTTTTCAATTTGTCAGGGGGGTTGCAACCCCGACAAATCTTGCTAGGCCCGACCCTGACCTACTAACCTCGCATATATATATATATTGAGGCTCGTGTTAGTACAAATTTTCCTTAATGTTTATTTCATTTTACAGGTTTATATATATATATATATATATATATATATATATATATATATATATATATGTTCATACAAGAAGACTGAATACGTGAATAAAAAGGTAATCCACAAAAGCAATATCAGCATTAGCACCCTCTACATTGGCCCCCTTCGCACATTTCTACAATTGGCGAAACAGCACAGTTTCAGTGGGGATTGAGAACAGATTAAGCTAGACCGGAAAAGTCTATAGGTTCATACGACCCTTTACCATTTCACTATGTGTTAACAACAGAATTATTCGCATCTCGGACATTTATGTCCAAAGTTTGAATGGCATGAATCAGTACATAATTTTTCTGAACTTTGATACCACAGAACTTCATTATCAATGGCAGTGATTCGTAGATTCATCTACCGTGAGGTATGCCATTGGATGCGTTTCTAATTGCAACGTCATGATTCAGTCAGGCATTTTATGTCCCCTGCCCGACCCATTTCCATACACGTATTTTGTTGGTAGTCCTTTATTTCAGCATTATCGATTTAGAATAAATCCCTCTGAATCGATTAAAAAACACTAACAGTTACAAGTTTAGGAGTATCTTACCGGCGATGAATATCGGTATTCTGCCGATTTTCTTTACGAGCCAACCCGAAGTGAATGATATGACGATGTTGACAAACCCGAACGGAAGTGTAGCTAGTCCGATCATCGAAATGCCAACGGCGCAGCTTATATATGACTAAAATACATAAATAGAATGAAAGAGGCCTCTTCTAAATGACGGAAAAGAGGCGGGTGGTGTCGTCAGTCGGAGGTCGAGCTAACTCATAAAAAAAATACAAAAAAAATTACATAAATTAGAATTTGTCTTAGGTGTCATTCATAATGTGATAAACCTTGGCTCATAGTCGAGTGAATCTGTTAAATAAAAGGTCAATCACAGTTTGTGAACTCCTACGCCTGTTTTTGGAAATTACCTTTGTTTAACAAAGCTACATTTTGACAAGACGACGGGACTTATATAATGAAAAGCAGAGGACAGAAACCTCTGGTGGAAGCGTTAGATCAGCATAAAGACATAAATGGTGCCAAAATGCCATGTTTCCATCAACTGCTGTGAAGATAATGAACATCATATAAATACTGGATTTATCCGCCGTTTACCATTTTATAAGGGCTACGTGTCAATTATATGGGCCAAATTAAGCATATATTACAACACCAATGTTATCTTGATATATCATGATATTTCTCTTTGTTGCTAACTAAAATCCAGCTTTAATAAATTGACGAGAATAACAAATGATAAAATATTTAAATGCATTATATAATGCAAATATTTGTGAAGTTACTGACTTGCCTTTTGGGAACAAAAAAGCTGACTTTAAGCGATCAGAGCTCTTGCGACGTCATAAAGAAGTCGGGTTGGGCAATGCAAGTTGCAATATTATATATAAGTCTGTTCAGTCATATTTCATTTTAAGGTTATCAAATGTAATTTATCAAGGAAAATATTATTCTGATAGATAAACGGATTTGACAGTGGCACAATAAAGGGTAAGCATAAGTGTATTTACAAATAGAAAAAACAGGGATCAGGGATTTATATGTGCAGTTTAGTCGATATTCGAAAAAGCACCTTGTTTGAAAGAATGTGTTAATGATGCATCTAAGAAGAGAACGTCATACAGTTTGTTATAATTTTATACTTAACTCTTGTCCATTCGGCATTAAAGGTGGCTTGTTGGATTCCACTATAGATATTTAGAGGCATTATGAATATCTGCGCAGGGTGGCGCCAGTGTCGGACAGTTGCAACAAGAAATTTGGGAACGTCCTTCCGGAAGCTGACTCTTTTTTCTGTTTCTTCTATTAGTTCTTTAGGCAAGTTGTCCATGAAGATAGCGGTAATTATGACCGCTGGAATGGCAACTGCTACAAACACCCCGACCAGCCCCCATACCTGTAGGGGTTTAAATATAGTACACTTTTTTTCATTTCATGTTGCAAAGTTAAACCTCATAAACTCAATAAAAATTACCCTCATGAGTTCTTTAAGAGTTTTTGTCAAGGCCACGGGAAAGTTCTCTTTCTAATAACGAGACACACTAGATACTTAGACAAGAACCTTCTTGAGGAGTTTGAAAAAATATTGATTGTAAAGTATTTTCTGCATCTTTATGAATATTCTGACATTTATTCTAATGTAATGACAGTTTACCGATATACTAAAACTGACATATTATAAAAGATGGCTCTAAGGTATGATGCGAACGAGTGAATTTTTTTCTTTTTTTGAAAAACCCGCCAAGACACGGTTGTATTTTGTAAGCTTGCATACAAAATACAAAAAATGTGCTTCTATTATTAAAATCGTGTATTTTTAACACTAAATCTAACCCATTTCCCATTCCTTTTATCAACAAAATCAAGGACCCAGTTTTCATTTAAAAGTAAAATACGATCATTGAAATATAGGAGCGGCTAATGAGTAGAACAATAGTTTGTTTTCGTGTGTCTATCGGTAATCATATTCTCGCAATTACATGCCATCAAATAATGAAACTGTTACAAACAATAACATCTGACGGTCTCTTCATGTTGACATTGGTGACATTTTTTCCTGGACAGTCATTGATCCCACACAGTTTTAGAGCTTCTTCAGACGGGGTCGGCATCGTTCCGTTCAAGCTCTGGACCATGACGGCTGATGAAATAATCGAACCAAATATACTGGCTGAAACAAAACAACAAGCCTATAGATATACTTATTTAGAGATATACGCTATATTTATTAAAGTTCATATTTGAAAAGAGAGAGAGAGAGAGAGAGAGAGAGAGAGAGAGAGAGAGAGAGATTTCATGGTACTTTGCAAATATTACGACTTAAATAATTAAACAAAAAGTTAGATTTTTCATGAGGTATTTATGAGTTACGCTTGATACTGAATCAAACTTTTTAATTGGAAATATCGGGGCATATCACTTTTGCAAAATGAAAAAAAATAACAAAAAAACGTAACTGATTGTGTATTTTAAATCAGAGAATGGCTAAATGGCGTGTGAAGTTGTACTTACACGACTGAGCGATCATATAAAAGATGCCGAAGAACCTGCTGACTATGATCACCTCGGATTCACCGACCAGCTTCGAGTACCGGACGGATAGTTTAGTGAAATATGAAAACAGGGCGGTCCAGAACGGGGCGCTGGACAGTCCAACAATGACAGACGCCGGCGTCAAGGTCCACCATCTAGTTAAACCGTTAGCGACAAACCATATTATGAACCCTATGATGCACAAGATGACGGTACCTTTGTGTCCGAGCTTGCTGATGAGGATCTTTGGTAACAGGAGGCAAGAAAAGACCATTGCCACGTACAGGACGGCGAGATTGATTGTTCCCATGCCTTCTACTTGATGAAGAACACTTTGTAGACGACTTAGACCTTGATAGGATGTGAAATTTAAGAGGAATACCACGCTGATTACGATAATGTTTTTTATTATGCGTCTCTTCTCCTTCTTCTTCTTTTCCTCTGGCCAGTTCTGTTCATCTGTCATCTCTTTGATCTCAGCATCTGACGTGCCATTCTGCACGGGCGTTACCTTGGTATCCACGTCATCAGGATCCATTTGTCTAATGTAATAAATATTAGCGTTAATTTATGCATTTAAATTAATGTTTTTGATGTTTTTTTACAGGATATACCCCTAAATTAATTGATGTGTCAACTGTAGATTCCTACAATTAAATAATTACCATTTAGACGAACGTTTAATAAAACAAGGTGGCGTTGGTTTCTTTTGATTTCTAAATTAAAATGTTCCTAATAGATCTCACAATGAAAATTGCTATATCTTTTATGTCATAAGACCCGGAGTTTCATTAGAAGCGCGTATTTTTTTCCGAACGATACACAAAATATTTATTTTTTTAATCACCATTCACGAAATACATAAGAATAAATGTGGTTTGGAACCGTGTAATGGCACATTCTTAAATTTTTCACAAAGTAGAAGGTAGGTATAACGGAACATCAAGGGTTCATTGTTTGATACGTTTTATGCTCAGAAGAACAAATATTCTATATAATTATAATGGTGTGGAAAACTAACACAAAGAATACTGTACTGTACCCGACCCTTGTTTACTCATGTTATGTCATGTTTGGTCATTTTTATTCATTTTCTGGGGCTTCTTTCTGTGACCCCCTTACATGACCTGAAATGCTTGAGTGCATTTATACCGGGCCCAGGACCTTGCATGAGATCAGGGTCTGTGACAATTAAGCGAGTCGCATGCGACTAATATCGTGTCGCACGGTCACAAATCAGCGTTTATCGCACTGCGTTTATTGCACAAGTTTTCCATATGCGATCAAAGGACGGCAACCATGCGGCAAAACATAACACATACAAGCGTCACAAATGTGTCTTTTTGAACTTTTAGATAAAGATTTATGCCTGTAAACCTAAATGACTTTTCGGTAAAAATCGAACAAATAATTATGTTTTTAATTAAATTAATGTCGGATAGGTCCACCGCTCCAGAATAATTGTCCTGGCGCCCGTGCTTTACGATTTAATTTGGTTCCATTTTAATTATCACTTATTATTGCATCAAATTAATTGTTGCATTTTTTCAGTGATATAGTAAGATGCATGTTGAGTGTTATAGACATCATGATGCTTCCTTACAGTAATTCACCTTGAATAAACTGTAACACTTATTTTAGTTATGGAAGTAAGGGCTTTCCCAATTTCATGTGGGAATCCCCTGTGCGTCTAACAGATGCATTAATCGCAGAAATGGAGCAGTGCTCAAAAAGGCAAACATACAGTACTTTGAGTATGTTTTCTGGATAAATTTTTCCACCGAAAGACTATTTTGAAATTAATTGATCGAATTAATAAAGAACAAGTGGGTTTGGGAGGGTAAGAACTGTTTTTTCATTTATTTAATTTGGTAGGCCTTCACATGCTTGCCACTTAAGAACCACCCAACCCTTCCTGTCCACTCGGACTGTAATAATCAGTGGAATTTATTCACAACATTTAAAAAAAAATCTGACTATGAAGTGGGGGGGGGGTTTGAAGTGCATGACGCTAACATTGTATAACCAATACATTCAACCATGAAAGGCCATTTGATATCACGGGTAATTACTCTCTCTCTCTCTCATTCTCTCTCTCTCTCTCTCTCTCTCTCTCTATAAATATATATATGTATATATTAATATATATATACACGGGGTGACATAAAAGCTGACCGAACGATATGTCTCGCTAGGAAAGCTTGCTTTTCTAGCGAAACGGTTGGAACGCCGGACATTTGCGCCACCGATATCGATTCGAATCCCGGATCAGCCATTTATATTACCCTGAACAATTCTTCGTAACAATATATTTATATAAACCTGTATATTAAGTTTAGATGTTAACATACTGATAACATCTCTTGGCCAGTCGCGTTAATTTATCTTCAAGGGTTGGAGGGATGGGGATGACTAGCAGGCGGCGCAAGGTAATCAAAGTTTGGCAACTATATATAATATATATATGTATATATATTATATAAATGTGAGGTATTGTTTAATATAAGTTTTATGTATCAGTGTAGGGAAATTCTAAACCGCGTATAGATATATTATTTCAAAGTTTACTCAAAAATGGAACCAAAGTCTGTTATTCCGATCATGAATAGAATCAATTTCCAATATATAAATATCATTCTATGACAATTCCCTTGCTCTTGATACAAACGTTTGTTTGGGACTCCTATGGGGACAAATCTTTTAATTTTCCTGAAACTTGAAATAGATAAAATCATTAACATTAATTTCTGAAAAAGGTCTGCTAAATCCGATTTTATTTTGCTTTTACTGTTCGAATTTTGTTTTATTTGACGTTTACTATATCTACCTCAAAGCGGATATTGGAGCACTCCCTTTCCTGCCCGACTCCTTTGCCCTTGTGTTTCAAGAATTTGCAGTATTATTTTTTTTATACCAGACCCTCAGTCTTTCCGTCAATCCTATCCTTTCGTAAAAAAAAGCGTTGTTTTACGCAATGGCAGGTACGTCTAGTTATAAAAATGGTAAACCCAAGTGTATGCGTAATAATAGGTGTCATAAACAATAACAGGAATATAACAACCTACCCAGAGAATCGACCTTCCATACTTGTGCTTGACGCAGTGATATATAAATAAAGGATATAGAGAGAAAAGGACGTGTTTTTAGAACATAATAATTTACGTGGTAGAGTACGAAGTGTAGTGGCGGATTATCTCCCACAGGCCCATTACTGACGATTGATATATGACGGGGATATAAATATTAACAATGCCAAGGATGCCCTTCACATGAATGCAAATGCATAGAACTATCACTGTTCAAACAAGGGTGTCGTTTGATGACAAGTCAAACATTCACTATGGCCGATAGTGAAGGTGAGCGAACAAAGTAATCAACGAATACATTGACAATGGACCTTACAACACTGGCAAAAATCACTACATTAAGAAATAGACAGAAAATTGAATAATATCAAGGTCTAAACAGATAAGAACCCTTATCTAATTGATGAGTTGAAAGAAAGCATTGGGTTTACACAAGAAAATGCAGCTAGTTGAAGTAATCTGGATAATACGGTAAAAAATTTAAACAGAACTTTCAAAACGGAGAGAAAAACAAGTGACATATGAGAAACACCAGGAACAAATCATCCATACAACAAATTATGGATTAATACCATAGGTAAGGGACGATGATCTGCCTGGTAAGACATCGGAATCAGACTGCATGGCA
Source organism: Sipunculus nudus (assembly GCA_026874595.1). Lineage (NCBI taxonomy): Eukaryota > Metazoa > Annelida > Sipuncula > Golfingiida > Sipunculidae > Sipunculus > Sipunculus nudus. The sequence goes on along the minus strand of CM049314.1, from coordinate 9,883,079 downwards.
CGTGCCGCGCAGAACGGCGCTTAAATTCTCATTGTAGACAAAAAAATATTGAAAGCACTACATTCGTTGCAGTAATAATCCACATCAACTTAATGTAATTTCATCCAGCCGTGTTAGACACGTGCACTATACATACTTTCAATTTATATAGGATATTGAGCTAAGATTTCCATTTTATTTGACTATTACTACATCTCCTATAAGTATTCTTAAGACTTAATTGAAGACGGTGGTTGAACATACTTATTCTATACATATTATATATTATGTTGTCCCTTGCTGCTCCATGCGCACATTATGGTCTTGCCCATGGCAGCTAATCCAGTTGTGGTACACCCAATGTTGATACACTGACTGGATTCGATGACGTCGGTGGTACTAGTTTCCTTTCATATGCCACCAGGATATGATACATTGCTGCTGCATGGATGCATGTTGCTGGTGGGGAAAATATCTCGGCGGGAAGTTGATGACATGATCACAGCAGAAAGGCATATATGAGCCGGTGACAACTAGACCGCACTATTTGGTTTATATTTGGTTGTTTGGCGCTGAAATACACTCTATAGCGGGTTCGAAAGCATTTTAAATTTCACAAGGGCTATCAGGTATATAATACAGGAAATCTGGCAAATTAAAAATCTGTCATTGTATCTAGGTTCGAAAAATATAACATTAAGCTATCCGTGATAGCCACGTATGTGCACGCTGTTTATTCAGGAAGGTTTCTTTGATCTGCATGCTTTGGTCACATGTACACTTTTGCTTTCTTTGGTATGAAGTACTGAAATCCAGCTGAAACATTGATAACGTAGTACAAATTAAGCAATTAAGGGCAAAAAGTGCGTGTCCAAGTTTCTTTTCTCTTTTTATTGAAATTTTGATGACAGAAATGTTATATAGAGGGGATAGGAACTTTCTATCCCCTAGGAAGTAGGGCAGATTTGAATGTAAAGATGTATGCAGGTAGGTGTTAGATTACAAAAAGCTGGCAGTGATAATCATGTATTTGTTTGTAGTTTCTTATAAGTTTTATTAAAACAGTTTTGACCACGTTTTTGTTTAAGTGAATTGACTAGGTTTTCATTGAAAGGATTATCAATTATAGTACTATTAATTGTACTGGACCATATATCAGCTGCCGTAAATGCATAGGTAATTAAATAAGAACATATCATATTTGCAGTTCTGTATCTGACACATAACCAACCGTTTATGGAGTGTTGTGGAAAGTGACAATATTGTTCAGAAGATGGACATGTAAGATCTTAAAGTCTCATGATCCGATATGTGACACTAAAATTAAGTTTAATATGAATATTTATTAACCTGTAACATTCAATAAACATGTATTATCAGTATGAATTCAATTCTTAGTCAATGGTATCTTTATTTATCTTATATGTATGATTACCACTGTATCAGAAATATTATTGCATGGAGAACACTGTCGTCATGCGTTATTAATAATAGATGCTTTAGCCTATACTTCTGAATCCACGTGTGTTTCATTAGGGTTTCTAATAGTAATACAAATTATTCTCACTGGACAGCTCAGATAGTAACTTTGATCATGAATTCAAGTGGGCCAATCACAAATAAAAAGCAATTAACGTGAAGCACACACACCACTAGGATCCCCCCCCCCCCACCTGAAATCTGATACTGATGTTATCAGACCATCATATGGCACCATGCTGGGCAAGGAGTGTTCGACGGGTCACACATTCTTGGTACGCCAAACTGTCACTCCGGAGAACAGTGCTGACACCGTGACGATTTATGTACTCTTATCAAAATGATATTATAGGTCATATTACTCTCTCACTTTGTTCAAACTCCGGAGTGTTTTTACAAAAGGTACGACATTATGGATCAATAAACTATCTAAATAGGGCGAGGCCAGAAAAAAGGAAGGCAATTACTAGCAATATGTGTATCACATAAGATAGACGAGAAATTATCAACATTATTGATTACCAATGTTATACGCCAGGCGTTCCTATTTGATCTTAATACCGGTGTTGCACCTAATGTAAAATCTTACCCCTACGTCACCCCATATTATGGCATTTAGACTTTTTTCGAAGCCATATATCCGATGGTATTGTTATTGTTCCCACCGAAACAGAGTTAAGCGGATACTGTGTTTTTGACCGGGTTCAGAAGACTGCACCGAGCTTTCGGAAACCCAGGGTAGTTATTCGTTGATTTATGTAGTTGTGTCTAACAAAGACTGGCAGCGCCACCTGAAGTCCTTTTTGATAACAGCATATATCTCAGGAGTGGTTCAATGTATTGAGCTGAAATTTTGCATGTCTATTGGCCAAGGATATCTCCATCTCTCACTTGAGACTGGTGGCGCCACCTGAAATTATTTTTAATTGGCTTTTTTTCAATATGTTTGCCATATGTTTGTATGATGATTGATTCATCGTATGGGCTGAAATTTAGCATATCCATACCCTTGGATACCTTCAAATCTTAATCAAGACTGGTGGCGCCATCTGCATCGTTTTCGTGTTGCATCCATCCGAATGTATGCTTCAAGTGAAAATTGCTCATAGCTCAGGAGTGGTGCAATGTATGGGTCTGAAATTTGGCAAGTTCATGCATCTTGGAGAGTTTTCTCAGATACCAGATATGTGGCGCCATCTACATTGCTGTTTTCATAGAATAATTTAATGCCCTTTTCTCAGGGGTGATTTGCTGTATTGGCCTGAAATTGTACATGTCCATAGATCTTGAATACCTCCATCTCGTACTAAATGCTAATGGCGCCATCTGCACTCCTTTTTTTCCCACTTTATAGGATTACCAAAACCTACTTGTGGCGGTCCTTATATATAAAACTGTTATTTCATAGGGTTGGCCTAGTGAAGTACAGCTGTTGCTCCCTAGTGGATGGGACCATGTGTGGTTTGCTTGCTTCTAGAGTGAGGGTTGCACAGGCGAGTTACATGGTAACTACAGATGTTTATGTAGATTATGCAATGATTCAGTGTTTCTCTTATATTTTCTGAGATGAGTCTTTGGGGTATATTGTACTAACTAAATAGTATTGTATAGTTTATCTAAAATTGAAATATATGTTATTATAAATGTAAACAGATCTCTAAACATAACATTATTGACTGAACTTTTCATTTGTATTAATACTGACAGTTGAGATAACATGATGGATTATTAGGAGTATGTGTTGACATCCACATTTGTTCCTTTATGGTATCATTCTACTAGACTGATATGTGTAACAAGATTATAATATTGTACTTTTCTCATGACTGGAAAGTCAATGAGGCTGACAAATTAATCACAGGATTATTTTGTATTTTCAGATGTAACAGTCTTGTCAGCCACCATTTCTTTTTACCGTTTCGTTTGACCGTTTTTGGTTTTCTATGCGTAGAACACTATCCTGTATATTTAGAACTTTTACTTGTCCCTTTATTAAGAATAAAGATTTCATCAAACAAACAAACAATTTCTTTGCACCACCCAGTGTCGGACCCGAGCACGGTCACAATAGTAAAATTTTAATATATGTAGTCTGAAAATGTTTACTTTTAGGATTTTTAATGATTTAAAAATTGCTTCAGTGTGGGCATTGTATTTGCTATTTGGGATATTCTTATGTTTTTTTTCTAATCTAATAATATTAAAGCCCCATATAAAAATGCCACAATTTAATTGTGATAGAATATGCAATATAATGTTTGAAACGGGAATCATCAGCTGAAAAGTCAAATGTCTAAATCACTTGGCTATGTCCTAGGCAAGAATTATTATAATTAATAAACACCAGTCATTACTGCTGTTATATCATTCCTCTGAAATTGTTAACTCACCATTTGGGTTATCCATCCTCTCCTAGGTTGTGAGGGCTGACTTTCTTAGCCTCCAGTGGGAGTGGGAGTTTGCCTTTTGCCATGTTAAACTGGAGGGGCATGTTATTCTGTGCAGGGTCAATTGGTACTGGACCTGCCATATGCGGAGGCCCCATAGCTGTAGAAAACACAATACACATCGAGCATTATGATTTACGTTATCATTATCATGGTTTGAAGGGGTGATAGATTCCCACAGTTGTAAAAGCACAAAGAACATTTTAATATTAATGTTATCATTATCGAAGTTGGGATGGATGACTATCTTCATCCACACTGGTAGGCATACAAGTTAAAGCTAAAGAAGTCGAAAGATAGCACCTGAGCTTCACTGTTTACTCAGCCGAAGCTGTGCCTATATAAAGTATATAGATAAGGACGGGTTGAAATGGTTGAGCCCGTCGTAAAGGGAAATACAGTAAGGAAGAGTTGTAAAAGGTTATTTGCTATTTTATGTTGATGCCAATTCAACCACAGTGCAGAAAGAGCCAGCGCATTTTCGACCAGCCTGCCAGCCGGGGCCAGATGAGAAATGAGACCAGCCAGCAAAGCAACAGCAAACACAGCCACCTAGTGAAGATATCATGAACACCCTTTTGGTGTTGTCTAGAACTCTTTCAACAGATTATACATGAGCAAATCTTCATTTTTATCATCAGTTGGTAGACATATAAATAGGTATTAGAAATAACGCAAGTTTATGATTAAAATATGGACTGCCTCACCGCAAAGGCAACCCGCGTGCACATTGCTATGTGCTATGGACATCTGTAAAACCCGGAATATCCGCAGAAGTTCCGAGAAATCTCGGATTAAAAGTTAATGCATTTCCTTCACCAGAGTACCTATTTACAGGGTTAACTGTACATACTGATGAAACAACTATTAATCTTTCCTTTTCTGTCTTTTTCCGGCCAAAATCATCGCCCTGTTAAGGTAGAGAGGACATTTATATTATATTGTTTTGAAACGACCAAGACGACCGGCATGTTCACTATCAAATAACATGGAAGTGATAGAGAATTTTTGGAGAATCTAAACCCACAGAAACAGACAGAAGTGGCCAATGTACAATCAAACAATTGTAAATCTCTGATTCTATGTTTAGCTAATACATGGAGCAAAAGGTTTCGTTTATATACTAATATGATATATATATATATATATATATATATATATATATATATATTAATTTTTTTGTACCAGTCACCATTATCCCTAAAGGAATACCAGTAACTGCTAATAAATGTATGTATTACCTTTAATGTCTGTTGTGTATATGTCATTCTACAGAAAAATTGCTAGTTCAAGAAATTTCATGTTCCTATATTTCATAAAATTTTAATAGTGAATATGTATAAACTGTTATCGTGATTTACTTTTTCTGATATATTTATTCGTTTTTGTTCTCGAAGTATTTATTAAAGTGCTTCAAATATATATCGAATGGTACAGTAAATATTAAAATAACCTGTATCCTGGCCATTATACAAATAAATAATTTACATATATATATAGCATTAAACTATATCTTATTTTAAATAACTAAATGACCTACTCTATTAAACATTTTATAGCTCTGGGAGTTTTCAAACACGTCACAAAAAGGTAGAGGGACGGATAGTGGGACAGTCGATGGTCCGCATCCTAAATTACACCACACAGTATAAAAGAAACAGAATTATTTTAAAAAAAATATTTATAAAACATAAATTAGCCTCGTTCATAGCGGTCAAGGTGATTGAACGGAAATTGACAGCTACTGATTGGATGATGTCATGTAAACACTACAGAAATGACCAGCCAAAAAGATGGCCGATCAAAAAAGTTATAAAACTTAAACTGAGATTCATTTTAAAATCCTTCTTTGTCACTTCCATATGCAGCACTTCAGGAAACTTTTAAACGATAGAATATTTAAAGAAAATTATCTCTAAAGAAACGAGTGGAAACAAGTTGGTTGAACAGAGTATTACAATTAAACAAGAGTATGTTTTGGTGGTAACGGCCTTCAATTTATTGAGCAATCAGGATATAATCTCTAACAGTTAAATGGTGTCTGGCAGATGGAGTTGGTGAACCCACAACATCTAGATATGACGAAGAACACGACAGCTTGGTTTGATTGAGGCATCCAGGTGTACAGAACGGTCTTGATAACAAAGTCTACAAGCATTCCAGAGGGGACAAAGTTTATTCCTAAACTCCTCTACCGCTACCATCTGCGTATATAATGTTATATTAAGCATGATAATATATATATATATATATATATATATATATATATATATATATATATATATATAGTTTAATATTAAAAAATAAAATTATGTTGCAGGTAGAACATACATATATATTTATATATATATATATATTCTCATAGATGATTCAATTATAGCAGTAGAAAACCTACATAGTCTCAAAAAATAAATTTTGAATAATCTAAATTAATTTCTGTTTCTTTATTTTAAAAGGACCTCAGTTTCAAATAAAACTAACTTAAACAAGATCGTTTGTTCAACCAAATTAACCGGGACGGTTGCTGTTATTTTTTTCTTGTAAATATATTTATATTACAATAACATGTATCTAAAATCTAGATGCGTGTATCACGGTGTACCCACCTGTCATAAAATGTGGTATCTTTCCGTCATTTTTTTCTAGCCACCTTTGCTAATAGAAGCGAGGACGTTCAACAACCATAGGACACAGTAGCAAACCCGACCATGTGTATACCGAGTACACAGCCTGTTAAATGACAGAATACACGGTAAACGGCATGAAAAGTATCTGAGACAGGTGGCGCCAGTGTTTGAATGATGCCGCGAGGAATCGTGGGATTTCCTCGCGAAAGTTCACGTGCTTTTGTTCAGGTCTTTTGACAGCTTGTCCATAAAGATAGCGATGATAGGGACCGCTTAATGTGGACCTTTTTATCATGTTTATTTATCTTATTTTTATCATTCATAATATACATGTTTTATTACATTCTTATGAATGTTTATAGACAATATCCGATTTCAGGGACCACGCACGCTCTGGGATGGTCCAACAATTTGATTAAGAAAAGGACGTTGGCTAAGGCCTGAATGTATTATGGGCACTAAAAGGTAGAAAACGATTGATTCTTCTAGTTCCCTGAATTGTTAATTAATTTCTAACTTGATACTCTTAATACTATCAACTTGGAATCAAACAGATCTTTAAAAAACTCTTATTATCGTCCTGAAATCTGTTAATGGCAAGGACAGTCACAAAAGTTGTCACCAAGGGGTTAGGGGAAAGCCCAGGAGGTCACGGTCTGATTCACTCAACTGTTACATCCTTCAGTGGCACATGAACCTTCAGTGACAGTCGTATAAAAATCATTGACTGACCGCAAAAATGCGTAAATGTTATGACTGCAATAAAAGAACATAGCAGTGTTGACATTCGAATTAATGATGATAGGTATTGTATTGAAAGCGCCAGCAAAAAATGGCCATATATATATGCTAGAAATAGAGCTGAAAAACAGTAGTCAGGACATCTGACACTACAGAACTTGGCTTGTTATATTGCAAATAAAATGGATATACTTCCTCATGACCTTCTGGTCAAAATTTGTTGTGGATTTCTACAATTATGGCGATGTTGAGGATGAGGATGCAAAACATATCCTATATGAAAATGGTACAACAGATTCGCGAAAAAAGTTGCGAAAAAGCGCGACCCCGATAGAAAGCCAAAATTCTGTGCACTGGACTTGTCTCGGTTACCGCCCATTGATATTACCTCAGTTGATGTCATGGGTATGATGAAAGAGATATAACATATAAAAGGGTCACTCTCAGGCAACATAAATGATTGTCGATTGTTGGTTTACAAAAAGAAATGAGTGACATTAGTCGAACACCATTAGTAGCTGTGATATAGTCCGACCTGATCGAGTTCCATCTTACAGAGATTCTTTCGTGCATATACCAGTAAATATTTATATATTCTAACAAGGTATAAAGGAACACCGTTTCTTAAAAGCAACCGTACCCAAAACTTTGTGCCATGACACGTTTTGCATCCAAACTGATTATCAGTTACATTAACAAAGTGTTTAATTTTCTCATAAATCACGAACTCAAAGAATTTAGACAATATAGTGGACAGTGCTATGGGCCTGTAATTGGCTTTATAAGTTATAGTCTGTTTTATTCTTAACTACCGGCACTATTACACTGCACATCATATGTTCAGGCATATAACCATGTACGAGAAGTGAAGTGAAAAGTGAACATAAAGCTTGTACAAGCGCGTTCTTTGCGTTAATGTAGTGTTCTGCTCCTAAACCATCTGGGTCATAGGACTTACGGGATTTAAGTTTAGACAGATCGACCATTATTTCAGACTCACACGTATGTTATGTTTATGCGTGATCAATCTAATATTGTTGGATATTACATTTAACAGTTCAGCATCATGATGTATGCAAGAAAAAAGGGATTTGTAGTGCATCTGCCACATGTTTAAATTTCTCTGTCGCCTGTATTGCCACTGATCGTATGCGTGCACGGTAGGCGTGGATTTTTGCATTTTTTTTTTATTTCTTAAGTCATACTTATAAAATGTTCATAATCAGAAGTGTATTATTAGATTAAAGGTATTAATGCAGTTAGCCTAAATCCTGTCCTATATGCTTTCTACTGTTCTTTTCTATCTATTCTTATTTATTTCATTGTTTTTGTATATGGGCCATGAGTCTGTAATGAAAGGTTATTATAATAATTATTATTATTATTATTATTATCATATTATGTCAGATTAGGTATTGACACATACAATGCAACGTACAGGTGTAAAAAGATATGGCTTCACAGTTTCCTTCAATCAATCTGTGTTATACAGTATTATGTAAAATGAAGAAATAATAAATATATTGAGCCGTAAAGAAACGATAACAAACATAACTGAAACACACCCTGGAAGGGCTGGTTTAATACACCAGCTGAAATTTAATAAAAGCCAAAACTTGGAACATATGCACTGTGAATCCTTCTTTTTTGTTTAATCTGACATGTTTAACCGGAGACAAAAGATCTTAAATGAAATGTATTAGATGTTCAAGATTAGGTTAATTAATCTGACGGTTTAAGGTCGGGGATTTAAAAAAATAAAAAACCGTAGGATAATTTAAAATATTAAACGCCGAGGAGAAATGTTTGAGAGTATGATATAATAATTCAGGGGATGAAAAAAATAATTATACATGTTTGTGCTTAAATTACGATTAATTAAGAAAAGAACTCTACTCTATGAAACGGAGTTGATAGAATGATCTCTTTGAAACAATTTATTTCCCTTTTTCGTAGCAGAATTTAGAAACCAGTTACTCTTTGGCCAAAGCATGGAAGAAAGAGTTGTTTCAAAATACTTGTGATGTTTGAGTATCGCGGTTCACATAAACCCATGCAAGGTTGGAAACTTGTGTTTTTTTCTTGTATTGCTGTACATAACTCTGTGATATATAAATCATTTATTCATTCGTTTATTCATACGTACACCAAGGTCTAAATTTAAGATCATTATTGCCATGTCCATTGAAACGTAAGAGGCATTTAAGGCTTTACAATCTGTGCCAACATGAGTTTGATACTGTATTCCATCATTAATTTTCCGCTTACCATGGACAAACGTAAAAGTTTCGACTAAAAATGAAACCAATGCAAGAATATGTCATAAATGATGCCGACCGTCGAGACTGTTTATGGTGACACAAAGATGCATAGAAATTCATTAATTTCCACTGAGATTTCTACTGACTTAAAAGTGTACGAAACCCGCCCTCAGGGAATCATAATATTATACATTGGATCTTTTATGTAAAAGGTAAGATGTGGAATATTATGTTTAGAAGTCTTTTGGGTTGAGGTCGGGGCTTAAATATTCGAGACAGAATCACAGGCAAATTCAAAATATTAACACCCGAGGAAACAATATGCTGCGTATGCAATGATAACTCAGGTGATAATTATATTCATTTTATATGTTAGTGGCAAAATTATAATAAAACTCGCGGGGAACGTATCAAATATATTGCTTACTATGAAGATGAGTTGCTAGGGTTATCTTATAAGAAAAGTTTTTTTCCTGGTTTCTTTGCAGAGTAAAAGAAACAAGTGAGTTTCTGTCCTAGGCATAAAGGATAAGAAAGATTGTTAATACAAACTACTGATGTTTGAGTATTGCGGTTATATAAACCCCGGCGAGGTTTGAAACTTACATTTATTCTTGTATTGCTGCACATGGCATTGTGATATATAAATTATTTATTCGTTCATTCATATATACACTAAAGCCTAATTTAGGAATATTATTGCCATGTCGATGAAAATTTCTTTTGGAATTTCAAGGTCTTCAAAATATTTGCAAGAAGAAACCTTAACTGATATCGTTCGTCTAGGCGCACAGAGAACCATTAATGAGCCGGTCTACCGTCTACACAAAGCTTACGAAACCTGGCAACAGGGAGTTATAATATCCTACACTGTGTAACCTTATGAAGTGTTTTATCTTGACAGATTATGTTAGAGTATCCGGAGGTATACTACCATAGCGGAATCTGTTTTTTTGTAGTTCCCGTTTGTAACTTTGCTCTGGGGTTACGCGGTCCAGCGCTTCCTCTGACGTCTCTTCCTGTGTAGCGTTCACCTGCAAATTAAGCGCAGTGGAGGATATTAAAGCTCCAAAAATGTTGGCTGAAATAAAAGAAGGATATTATCAATGTGCGATACGCGCTCCTAACGTAAATATATGCTGATGTTTATATATATATATATATATATATATATATATATATATATATATGCACATTTGGAGACGGGATGGTGGGGGAAGGGAGGGGGTTTGTTTGTTAAAAAGTACATTATTTACTGTCTCCAAAGAATTCTCCAGTCTGCAAGTTCAACTGACTTGGTTGTCCTTGGTGTGTGCCATCTGGTGTCTCCTTTTCAGGCCTAGGGCCAAGTTCGAAACTATTTTCTTAAAGCCTTTAAATCTTATTTTGACAGAAGTAGAATATGACTGTTAATGTTTCCTTAAAGACTTTCAAACAGGTTAAACGTACATAATACGGTTAAAACTGAAGACAATATAGGACTGAAGGCACCAAATGTTCAGGTTTTGTTATTTTTTTTATATACAAACTATTCAATTACAAATAAGTTAAAAATAAAATGGATGCAATATATCACACGTAATATGTAGGGTTTCAGGTCGTTTTAAGCCAGCCGGCATTTTGCAAGTCGAGTCAAGTCGCGAAACTCGGCTTACTTCTAAAGTGAGCCTTGTTTTGTCCAAGTGAACCGCATTTGTATGGCTAACATGGAACTGGGCTCTAATTTGCCCACGAATTCCCTATAGTTTAATAATATGTAGGCAGCGTAAGCAAGAAATAAAATAAATCCAAAAGAAAAGTAGACGAGTAGCTGGCTATAAATCGTGACTGTACACACATTTATTCTTAACAAAAGCTCAGTATACCTGTCTAATGGTCGTTTTAACGTAAAGAAAGATATAGATATATAGAAGTTTATATATATATATATATATATATATATATATATATATATATATAAGTTTTATAATAATAATTATAATAATATTTTATTTTGTAAAGAGTTAAATCCTCCACAGTGTTGTGATGTAAAACGCTTTTACAGGGAAAGAATTGCCTAAAAATAACTGAAAAAATATTCATTTAATAAAGATGCAGACTCACATTTTAATAATACTACTAGACAAGTATTATATATATATATATATATATATATATATATATATATATATATATATATATAAATAATTGTAAGAATCTACTGTTAGCTTACTTTGTTATTAAAACATACATACTAATTGTTGCCAAATTTTAAGTCTGTTCACTCAAATTGCTGTAATTGAGTTTTGTCTCAACTGAGCCGACATTGGAAAAGGTGGGGAAGGCCCATATTACAAACTATTACAGAGCCTCGAAGTCAAATTAATAAAATCTAGCTAGAATCTAAGAGATTTAATCTATACGAACCACAGGTCACAACCAGAAGGATTTATTATTAAGAACATACCATTCTTTTCGTATTATATAGACTTAATCCTTTATCCACATATAGAGCCATCAGCTGGCCATGTATCTCGATACTTTGGCTCAATTTATATTGTTCAGGTGTGGTATATTCTCCTCTTGGTTGGGCGAGAACCTGGAGATGTGTATTTGTTGGGGTTTCAGGACAATACTTGATGTGGGTAAAAATCAATGAGCAGATGTATCTAGTTTTTCTTTGGAGTTCACTTTGGATACAGTTATTATATCCTGATCAATTCGGTTTATTGTTTCTTATAGTTTTACAAATGTACACAATATATATTCAACAAACAGGGTAAATATGATTAAAAGAAAGTTGCTATATAGTACAAAAAGGAACAATTTTATATACATTTTGCACCAGATAACATTTATCTTATTGATTCTTAGGTTTCTTTTTTAATTGCCACTACTAAACGGGAATAGTAGGTGAAGTAGGCCTATATTTATATAAAGATGTAGTTCAACACAGATTTCTTCATAAACTGATATAAAAAGTTATAATTGTCGAGATGACAATTTCATATTCAGGTGACTTATGTATGAACGTGTTTCATTTAAGAGCTGCCTTACTTTATATGCAGAAAGAATTTTTTTCCTGCCGATTTTCAAAGATGAAAACAAGTCCGAACTCTCAATGGCAAGGAGTACATGAGCTACTTCGGAGGACTACGATGAGTATATATATACATATTATGTGATAATTAACAGTTGTCACAGTTGATAGTATGGTGATACACATTACCAGAATCCATACATAAATCCATAATTTATGGTTTAGCACGGTCTCTGTCGAGTCTGCTATCTGCACTGAATCTATAGCATTTAAGTAACTGGAGCAACTCGTGATTTAGATGATTTGTCTCTTCGAACTTTTAACTCTGTGGCTAAGTATCCACACATTCCGAGTAACAGAAAAGACGTCAGTATTGCCATCTTCACTAAGGTACAGATGGCGCTGCTGTACGAGAAGCCGATGATAAAACCAATCGACTCAAACATCCGGTAATTTGCAAACGCCGCATCCGGCTCGGCAGTAAATATACTGCCGTACAAGGCTGAAAAGAAAATAAAAATAGAATATAATAAAATTTTAGTCTACTAAAGCTTGAAACATAATATAAATATTATAGAATATAATATATATATATAAAAATTATGGACAAATGTTTAATATTTTAGTTTACAACCCTTATTTATAAACCTTTACAAAGACACGAGTGATTGTCGCACGTATCCCCGAACTTAATGTGGGAAAAAAGTTTACAAAAGGCTACTACTCGACAAAGTCGCTAATGGATGCGAAAGTAAAATGTCTTTTTTACCTATTTATGTTTATTTTTTTTTATTCTTGAAATACACAGCACATTGTAAATCGGTTTATTCGTTTTTGTTTTATTCATTCACGATTTTGACCAAGGACGAATCATTGAAGAATCACTGCATGAAACTGGTATTCATTTTGAACTTTACCAAATGTTACAATTTTTTTATATCTTAATGACTTACTTGTAACTGAAAAAAACCCTGTATATATTGTTTTTGGTTATGATACATAGATACAAAGATAGAAAGAGTTTATTCACAAATGGCCCCTACCGGGAAATGATGTGATTACAAAGCTTCAGTGGTGAACATAACAATATTTACAACAGGTGGCGGTTGTGCATAAATTGCTTGCTACCATATTTAATCTATAATGCAGTTTGTTCAGTGTACATATATTGTCCATACAAATCAAGTGAGCAATATTTGATAAGATATTATGGTGCCCTACAATGTGCTATTTGTGTAATAGAAGTACTACTTAGTCTATAAAAATGTGATGGTAAGAATGAAATATATAGTAAATAGCATATAATGAATAATGGAAAAAGAATGAAAACATGGACTAGTGTACAAGTATACATGTGGAATATATAGCTCATCTGGCAACAAAACATAAGGCTTCAGTTTAGTGTTAACAGCTGGTAAATGAACGGAGGAGTTGAGGTAAAAATATAAATAAATATAACTTAATAATAAACAAAACTGGGTAATAAATATTGTGTTTATGAACTTATTATCACCACATTATTTTGAAGCAAGTTTGTACTAATATGAATTTGGTTATATGGTCAGAGTTGGTGTGACCACTATAGAAAATAGATAGAAACATAAAATTGGGGATACATTTTCTCCTAGGCGTACACCAACGTCACATGCCCTTGAATCTTACACAAGACTTAGCATTTTGGTAAAAATCATAAATCTCTTTGAATATTTTCACGTCTATGCCATTAGAAACAACATTATGCCAAAGGTTTTTTCCACATACTGAGTCAAAAGTTTTGTGTGTGTAGTTGATGAATTTAGTTGATGAGTATTTTTTTTCTTTTTCTTCAGGTACAGGTCAATGATACTCTATAATGTAAATATGTGATCAAGGGTGGTTTAATTGTTTCGGAAACTTTGTTCTTTCCCAATGTTCCCTGTTTCAAGATAATCAGTGATTCGTTAGTTTATTAGATAGTGAAGAGTTTACAGGAAAAGCTGAGTAGAGTTTACCAACACAGCTGAGGAGAAAGTGAGCCCGCCTGCCATGCGAGAGCATCCACTGCGCTATGCCGTGACAGAGATTGTCTCGGCCACAACGAGAAGTACTAACCATTATGGCTCAGTTATGCTCGGTGTCAACTGAAGGTTTTGAGTCTCACTTACCCGATGTTTGAGTATTACAGACTGCATCAGTGAAGCCCCACATTCCAGATATAACAAATAACATAGCTGGCTTGCTGGGATGTGGCACCCAAGTGTACAGAGTGATGTACTTGGTCAGGTCCACACACATTCCTGCATGAAAAGGTGATGACATATTATACACTTATCAACCCCGGAAAAAAAGGATTTATTTAAAGAGGGAAGGGTTGTTGGAGACTGATACTTGAAAACATGACATGCAATTGCCAACTGTTCGCCTTCCTTTTCTATAGCATTTAGGCAAGTTTTGGCTTACTCTATGTAAAGAATATTAATGAACTGTCGGTAAAACCTATGCAAAACGTTTTCCTAACGCCTCCGTGACAGATGTATCAGCTCATTTATCTATAAGCTGATCGAAAACACGGTACATGCGTCAATGATGACAAACAAATAACACAGCTAACCTAAGGTGATTGGTTGCATATGCGCGGTAGTTGAAAGGTCAATCGATGCAAACCCCTCTTTACAAAGCTTTTAATTCCTCTGACTTGCCGCCAGATGCCCTTGTTGAATGTGTTTGGATTATACTGGTGGGCTCCCACGATGTTATAAACAAAACTAACTGCCTATCTGTGATCCGATCGGCGTTTTCTGGCCTATTTTTTTTTATAAAAGGTCTGAGGGATTATCCCTAGTCAATAAACGTTATATATCAGAATAGGCTCTGTTAAAAAATGTTCTTGCAAGTCAAATAAAGGAGTAACAGATCATTTACTAATAATTAATAATTACTAATTGTGTTGTAAAACTTATTTCTTTAAATTTGGAACCCACACCAATCTCGCTAGGTCCGTCCTGTCTGACTATACTCGCATATATATATATATATATATATATATATATATATATATATATATATTGTTTCTCGTGAAACTACATTTTCCCCATAATATTTATATAATTGAAAGGTGATATATATATTTATATATATTTTTTTTATATATACAGTGGAACCGCCCCCTTTGTGAATTACGACCAGATTTCCTGACACCAGCACTAATGCGACCCCGCTAATGCGACCACCGCCGAGAAGAACTGAAACAACATTTGTCACGAGTCAATGTCTGCGCCTTGTCAAAGGTGTCTTAACGATAGAACCAAGAGGGTAACAAGTCTTCCCAACCCGAGTGTTAATATGGTCCCGCATATCTTCCTGAATCAGTGTTTGCGCCGAGACTCGTTGAGGCGTTCAGGCGTAGATCAAAGAGGGTAACCATCGGCCTGATTAATTAATGAGCCGGTCTGCCCAGCTAACTGCCCTGGGGTCTTGGCCTAACGATGCTTATTGCTCCTCAGTGATCACCTGTATTACAGCTACCATGTTTTTTTTTGGGGGGGGGGGGGGTGGTGGAGAGCTTAGCATTTCTACTCATAACATATTGTTCTATCTTCATTGGTCCAATTAACGACCTTGTTAATCCTAAATGTGCTCATACCTTACACTAAGTATTTTTTTCCAAAACGTTTTCAGTGGGTTGTTTAAATATTGCCTTTAGTGTTATTATGTGTTAATCGTCAGGCATTACGTATGTGTACATGTTTATTTATTTTTATCATGAATAAATATTTAAAACAATTTTGTTTTCTTTTTAATTACACACACAAAACATTCATAACAAGGGGCACTGCAAAGTAAAACATTTTGCTATATTCATATTTAACATTAAAGAAACGCAATTAATACACTGATACACATTAAACATCGTCGTGTTATATGAAACGAAGGTAAGAAACGACCACTCCCAAATTTCTACCACTTTGCTCTGTCCCCATTGTGGTCGTGATTGTGAGGTTCCATTATATAATATATATATATATATATATATATATATATATATATATATATATATATATATATATATATATATATTATATAAGACTGAATATCTGAATCAAACCGTGAATCTACAAAAACAATATTAGTATTATCACACAATACATGGGGCATCTTTACGATTGGCGAAACAACAAAGTCTGAGTGAGGAACGAGAACAGTTTAAGCCAGACGGGAAAAGTCTATAAGTTTATTTAACCGTTTACCATTTCACTATGTGTTAAAAACAAAGATATTAGCATCTCGGACAGTTCAATTCACATTTATATGCGAAGTTTGAATGGGAAGAATAAGTACATCAGGTATCTGAACATTGATTCGACAAAAATTATTATCAACGGCAGTGATTCGTAGATTCATCTACCTTGAGGTATGCCAATGGATACTACCCAGCCTCCAAAGATACGTTTCTTATTGGCGACGTCTGGATTCAGTCAGACATTTTATGTCCCCTGTTTGACCCATTTCCATATACGTTATTTGTTGGTAGACCTTTATTTCAGTATTATTATTTTATGTGAATCCCTCTGAATTGATTATAATAAATCGGTGACAGTTAAAAGTTATCTTACAAAGCTTATCTTACCGATGATGAATATGGGTATTCTGCCGATTTTCTTCACGAGCCAACCCGTAGTGAATGATGTGATGATGTTGACAAACCCGAACGGAAGTGTAGCGAATCCGACCATCGAGATGCCGAGGGCGCAGCTAATATATGACTAAAATAAAAAAATGACTAAAATACAAAAATATATATAGTGTAGAGTGTTTCATTATTAACTTCTGTAAAGCGTTGTTTAAATTTATACGTCAATTTAAGGGGCAGGTGGTATCGTCAGTCGGAGGTCAGCGAACTAATTCTTCTGGAGGAAATTACAAAAACTAAATAAATTATAATTAATCTTAGGTGTCATTGATTATGTGATATAGCTTCGCTCATAGTCGAGTCAATCTGTTTTTACTAAAGGACAATCTTAGATTGTTAACGTATGCCTATTTAGCACACAGACCTCTGGCGGAAGAGTTTGGACTCTGAAAGCGTTAGATCAAAAAGACATAAATGGTGTCAAAATGCTATGTTTTTATAAACTGCATGTGAAGTCAATGAACATAATATATATGGCTTAATACGCGGTTTGCCATTTTATAAGGGCTAGGCTTTAATTATAAGGGCCAAATTAAGCATATATTACAACACCAATGTATAATAATATTTCATAATATTTCTCATTGTTGCTAGCAACTAGAATCCAGCTTTTACCAAATAGATTTATGATAATAAAAATAAGTACATATAAATATTTACTTTGCGAAGTTAATGACTTGCCTTTTAGGAAAAAAAAGCTTACCTTAAGCGACCAAAGCTTTTGCGACGTAATAAAGAAGTCGGTGTTGGCAATGCAAGTTGCAGTAGTATAGATAAGTCTGTTCTGTCATATTTCATTTTGTTTATCACATGGAATTCATACAAGGGATAATGTTTTTCTGACGATTGGTAATCTGATTTGACAGTGGCACAATAAAGGGTAGGCTTCAGTTTATTTACAAATAGAAACACAGGGGGTGAGTGAATTTTGTTTGCATTTTAGTCGAAATTCGAAAAGCCACTTTGTAAGAAAGAATGTGTTAATGATGAATGCTAAGATGGTCATGCAGTTCCTATTAACTTAATACTTAACCTTTGTCCATTCGACATTTAAGGCGGCTTGTTGGATTCCATTATAGATATTCAAAGGGATTATGAATATTTGCGCCAGGTGGCGCCAGTGTTGGACTGTTGAAACAAGAAATTTGGAAACATCCTTCCGGAAGCAGACTTTTTCTCCTTCGTCCTCTAGTTCTTTAGGCAGCTTGTCCATGAAGACGGCAATGACGACTGCCGCTGCTATGGCAACTGCTAAATACACCCCAACCAGCGTCCATACCTGAAAGGGTTTAAATACAATACACTTAGTTCATTTCTACTGCCAGCTTGTCCGACGGAATGTAAAAATTAAACCTCCTCACCTAAATACAAATCTACCGTCATGCCTATAAGAGGTTTTATCAAGCTCACGGAAGAGTTCCCTTTCTGATACTGAGGCATACGTCAGTACTATAACAAGAACCTTCCTGAGGTGTATGAATAAAACTGGATTGTAAAGTAGTTTCTACATCTTTACAAAATATTCTGATATTTTATTCTTATATAATGACAGTTTACTAACAAACTAAGACATTAAAGGATTGTTCTAAGTAATGGTGAGAACGGGCATTTTTTCTTTTCTTAAACCAGTCAAGACAGTACGTGGAATTTTGCGAGCTTGATTAAAATGTGCTTCTATTATTAAAATAGTGTATTTTAACATTACATTAAAACCATTTTTCATACCTCTTATCAACACTATCAAGGACCAAGTCTTCATTTGAGAGAAAAATATGATCAACGAAATTTTGGGGCGAGTGCGTAGTACAATTTTTGTTTTCGTATACCCATACATATCCTCGCTGTTACATACCATCAAATAATGAAATGTTACATACAATGACATCTGACGGCCTCTTCATATTTGCATTGGTGACATTTTTTCCTGAACAGTCTTTGATCCCACAAAGTTTTAGAGCTTCTTCAGACGGGGTCGGCATTGTTCCGTTCACGGGCTGGTTCATGACGGTCGATGAAATAATGGAACCGAAAATACTGGCTGAAACAAAACAAGCCTATAGATATACTAATTTATAAATATGCGCTATATTTAATAAAGATCTTATTTAGAGAGAGAGAAAGAGAGAGAGAGAGAGTGAGATAAAAAGGTACTTTGTAAATATTTCGTTTTAAATAATTCAACAAAGTGTAAAAAATTAGATTTTTCTTAAGGTATTATATGACTTACGTTTGATATTGAAGCACTCATTTTTAATTGTATATAACAGGTCATATGACATTTACCAAATGAAAATAAGCAGAAAAACGTAACCGAATGTGTATTTTACATCAGAGAATGGGTAAATGGCCTGTGAAGTTGTACTTACACGCCTTAGCGATAAAAAAGAAGATGCCGAAGAACCTACTGACCGTAGCCACCTCGCTTTCACCGACCAGCTTCGAGTACCGGATGGCTAGTTTAGTAAAATATGCACACTGTGCAGTCCAGAGCGGGGCAGCACACAGTCCAACAATGAGAGACGCCGGCGTCATGGACCACCATCTACCTATACCGTTAGCAGCCATCCATATTATGTACCCAGTGATGCACACGATGATGCTACCTTTGTGTCCGAGCTTGCTGATAGCGATCTTGGGTAACAGGAGGCAAGAAATGACCAGTGCTGCGTACAGGACGGCGGAGTTGATTGTGCCCATACTTTGGACTTGATGAAGAACACTTTGTAGACGACTCAGGCCGTTGAAGGATGTGAAATTTAAGAGGAATCCCAAGCTTATTGAGATAATGTTTTTCATTATCCGTCTCTTCTCCTTCTTCTTCATTTCTTCGGGCCAGTTCTGTTCTTCTGTCATCTGATTTATCTCAGCCTCCCCCGAGCCATTCTGAACATCTGACGTTTCTTTGGTATCCATCGTATCAATTCGTCTGTATATAACAAATTTAAGCGTTAAATTACGCATTTATTTTAAATTGTTTTATTATGAATTTTCTGCTACATATTTTGCAGGATTTCTCCAAACTTGTTTATGCGTCAACTGTAGATCCTACAGTTAAAGCATTTAACATGTAGACGACTGTCTAATAAAAGCTGGTGATGATTGGTTTCTTTAGAGTTTTCGGTTAAAATGTACCAAATAGATCTCACAATGAGAAATTTGATTATTTGTGTAAAAGACCAGGGGTTTAATTAAAAGCGTGTAATTGTTTTACGAAATATCTGTAGCAACTTGACAGGAGAGACGCCATGACGCCCCAAAAGAGCGAGTCATAACATTAAAAAGATTTGCCAAGTATTCATATTGTTGATGAACTCTAGAATCAATACAACATCTGTTTCAAGAATGTTATAGAGCTTTTTTTTCTTTATAATAGAATTTTAAAATATTTTTCTGACAGCAGAATAGCATTACCAGCAACTACACGTTATATTCTTTGGTTGTTTACCTGCTATTAAGGATAAATTGTTAGGAAACGAATTTTGCTTGTTATGAGATAAATATTGTAAATAAATCGTGAAATTTAGAAAGAGCAGTTGTACAGCTGCTCCATATATTTTACAATACTAGAAATATATATATATATATATATATATAAACATATGTATATAATGATTATATATATATATATATATATATATATATATATATATATATATATAAACATATATATATATATATAATGATAATAAAAATAAGGAATAGCATTGCAAGGAGACATCACATACTAGAACTTCATCAAGTTAAATGATTTATGAAAGTATATCAATATGTTTACATTTTTTTTCTGATTGTTAAAGGACATTTAAAAAGAATGTATCGGCATACCTGATTCAAGTTTCTGATATCAATTTAAAAAAATCTGAAGAAAGACATCTGATGGGCAGCATTAGTGTAATAGTCATTCTGAAATTCGAGACTGACAAAATAAGACCATGTGAAGCAACTGCATCTACGTCTGGAGCGTAGTCAAGTTGTGGAGTAACGATATTTGCACTGTTCTTATGTGTCAGCTGGATACTGGTTATATATAATATAATTATACTGGTGTAGAAAAATTAACACATAAATTCTGTACCCGATTCTCGTTTACTCATATTTACTCATGTTTACTCATTTTTTTTGCCAACTCAGTTCAACAAACAGGATTGTGGTTTGATGGTGCTACAATAAATGGCCTTGTTTAATTTGTTATAACCATCGCCATGGAGATTATGTTTTAGGGTTGTGTAAAATACAGTGTAGCAGAGGTCAAATTTCACATGCTGACAACACAACACCTGTTTTATTTGGCAAAAAGTGAATTCCAATAATTGCCAAGGTAAAATTAAGTGGACAATTCGTCATTTAATCCGAATTTCTGCGGACGTGTCAAAATTTCACCATTTCGCTTTTCAGGTCTCTATGGGACTTTTATTTCAATTGCCCAACTCCTAAAAATCCATGCTACGTTTTACTGTTAGCCAGATCACAGCTTCAGGGTACAAGTTTAAAGTATAGGCATGTATAAGTTCAGAAAGGGATCCAAACACAAATACCAGGATTAGGGTAAATCAGTATATACCATCTTACAATGTTGCATTGACATTTAAATAAGGGGGGGGGGGGGTGAGGTATACAAACGCATTTTAGCTCAGCTGACTGAAAGTCATCTGAGCTATAGATGTCACTCTTTGTTCATCGTCCGTCCATCTGTAGTTAACACATCGTTACCACTGGACCTAGAAACTTCTAACTGAAAACCGCAGAGGTTCATAAAAAATCTCCTTGGAAACATGAAATAAGGTTACTGTGGCCTATATCCTCCGATCTATAAGGGTCTTAAGTACCCCCAGAATAATAGAAAAAATAACACAAATGCTCTAATGTCTGAAAAACTAAAACATTGATTGCCATGATTCTTTCCTTATATATTAATCAAATAGGGTCTCATCATTTTTCTGAAGACTGGTGGCACCATCATTTTTTTTAAATTTTTACGCATTTATTCTCTGTCTTTTAGACCTTAAGATGAAGCTGTCCGTCCGTTAACAGGGCATCAGTCGTAACCGTTAGACCTTGAAACGTCTTAGTTTACACCCAGATAGGTCCTAGGCAAATCTCCGTAGAAACCTTAAACTTGGTCATTGTCCATTTTTTGCGAACTACAGGCTGAAAACATGATTGTGAGCACCCAGTCAGACGGGGCACAAATTGTATCCGCGAGGCCTAGAATCTGCGTGGAAACCTAAAGTAAGTGCATGGTGACCAATATTTTGCATGCTACTGGTCCAAACGTCATGGACAACTCCATGGAAACCTGAAATTAGGTCATGGTGACCTATAATTTTGGCCCCAAAAACATTTAAAGCACCCAGACGGTCAGATGGCGTAAAAAAAATTCTGTTTCACCTAGAATCACTGACATCCAGGGATGCCCTTCAAAATTGTGCATGGTCATTTTTAGCTCAGCTTACTGCACATAAAAAGGGTAGATATCATAACTGGATTGGCTGGACATATTACAAAATTTGGCATTCAGATGATAAAAAATCCTTTTGTGAATGTGTTCCAAGTCAGCTGAGCGTCATGACCCTTGGGGCACTTGTTTGCAAAATTGGTTAATCAATGTGGTCATATCCTGTGCTATTATGAGAACAGTATTAGAACTGATATAATATTACCAGGAGAGGCTTATCATAATCATTTTTTAAATATTGTATCAGATGAATGTGAGAATGATGCCGTCAAATATGTACTTTGAAAGCCAATGCATAATATCTTAAATTTGTCATTTAAATTATTGGGAAACAAAAGTTATATATTTCAGTAGCTTTATGAAAGTTTGATTACACCACCCATAATGTGAGCCATCACCCTCATAAGATAAATCGACGGCACTGATTTAAATACCCATGTACCACTTATTTGCTAGTTATTGTGAAATAATTCTATGATTATTCAAATGTAATTCAAAATTTGCCACGAAGTCTCACGGACAGCATATGTCCGTTTGTATTGCAACCAATGCGTATTTCTAAAACGTGTCCAATAGATTCTTCACAAGACGCAGTGTTATTTTCCACAGAAAAGAGAACATTTGTGTTAAAATTGAACATGATTGTAACATATATTCATCTTCAAGCATATGCAAGAAAGAGTACCAACTGCCTGCCATGGAAATATTTTAAGTTGATGCATTCTTCAGGGTTTAGTATATTAAAATTGGTCCGTCTGGTGCACTGGACAAAGTGAACGAGTACTATTTAGACCCATTATAATGTAAGTTTGACCTGTTTATAGTCATGTGACATGAAGTGATAATCTTTTAAAATCGAATGCATTAAAATGTACTCAGCGAGGAGACTGCGACGTTCTGCGTCTTTATTCATAGTGAGAAATGTTTTCTGCTGCTGATGCATTTACCTCTGTAAACTGTACCCTTTGACCTTTCACCGGCAGGAATTCAGTTGTAGCCGTGAATCGGGTTCAGGACTCAGTAGGTATTTATATGGGAGTGGTGAGACCCATCCTTACACGGTCGGTAGTAGACCGTCAGAGAAGATGCACATTTGAAGCATATTCATAGTCACATATACAGTGAAATTTAAATTAATGGGCCAGTTAAAATTCCAAATATCATCTATTTGTTATAGCAGGGCTACATGATACATAAAGCTCTCTTGGTATTTGATAATGTGTAAGACATCGGTATTTTGTTGCAGTTCAATTTGTACCAAAAAAACTTTTTTTAAAGGGAATCTAAATGACAAAGTAAATCGTTAACATCCAGGATGTTAGGAAAAGGGTTGGGGAATAAATTGGTCTGGAACCCTTAAAAAAGGTTGCGGAGATTGTAAAAAAGGATGGGGGGTGGGGGGGGGGGGTGGGGGGGGGGGTGGTTCGGCCCTCTGGACCTTCAACCCCCTAAATCCGCTTCTTTAATAATGGTGTTACTATGTTTGTCGGACCAGGCCGGCGGTAGTTGGCATGTCTGACCTCAGACGCGGGATGCCAGGGTGTTCAGTAAATAAGAAAGATTACAGATATTAGAGACCGACCTTAAGCCAGTCATGGTATAACTAAATAGCCGGCTCATGGAGAACACACAGTATAACCGCAGCAGAGGTGCGTATTCAGTGGCAGGACCAGCTGCAGGCCAGGATTTTGCTATAGGTGGGGGGAGGGGGGAAGTTTTCCTCCCTCAGCATCTTTATATAAAAAGGATCAGCAAAAATAACAAGGCCTAATGCAATTATCTCCTTTTTGACCTTTTGAGGACATCTGAGATTTGGAAGATTGGATACCGTGGCTACATTTCCTGGAATTTTCTGAATACATTGAAGAAAATCAGGTAATATTGTTTTCATGAAATGCTTCGAACCCTAAAATTATTTTCTTTTTTCTGGTCTAAGGTAAATAACAGCCCCTCTCAAATTCTTTCTTTCAGTATTCTCCTCCCTGTTGAAGCGGGGATTACTTTACCACCATAATAAAATCTGTGATTTATTGGGACCACAGCTTTCATAAAGGTGTTATCATTTTATAAGCCTTAATTCAATAATTATTCAAAAAATGACTTATCCTTTAATTTCACTTTCAGGTTTATATTTGTTTATATGAAATTATTTTTTAGTTTATCCTTGTTTGCATGAATAGTTTTATCATATTCATTTTTTTTAAATTTTAATAAATTATTTAGTTTGTCACTTTCTGGACACAATTAAATTTCCAGTTTAATCATTTTAACCCCTTATTATAAAATACAGTATCCAAACTGTAGCAAAAGTGTAGAATAAAAATAGATTAAATATACAAAATTATTCATCCAGTTGATGCATCCTGTCCTGGGGCGGGGCAAAGCGGATGCCTAGCTAAGCATACTCTATGGAGCTGCCTGGAGTTAAACAATTAACTTAACATAGTTGAGAGCTGCATCACTCATTGCACCCGACTGTACTTGGCTGTCATTAGTAAACAATACATGACATGGTGTCTAAATACTTGCAATAAGCTACTATTTTTGATCAATTCTTTTGAAACAACACATTCTGAAAGATAGGTAAAGGTAGGAAAATATCTTTTTACATCTATTTTGACAAAATACATTATGTTCGGCCAAAATTACCTTCAAATTAAGTGAAGACATAACTGTCAAGGGCACTCACTTAGCTCAGATAACTTACAGACAGACTCCCATAAAATAAGTTTGGAGCACTGAAGAGATTCAAATAAAAACTAATCAAAATCCTAAGGTCCGGACTATGCCATACAGAAAAGGATAAAGGTCGGAAGCTGTCTATTTACAGCAGGACGAAATCGAATAATGACCATAATGGACAGATTTTACACCCAATTATGTAATATGTTTCTCAACGTCTTGTCCAATGTATTATATTGTCCAATTGACATTACAATTAAAAAGCCATTTTTCGAGGATACTGGTCACTGTTATTTTTTTTGCATACATTCAAGTGAGTCAACTATCACGTGCGCATGCCATATCTGCGTATGGTAAAGGGAGAGTCACGCTAAATATTTGCATTTTTTTGTACATGGAATAATAGTCATTATTTCGGGGGTTTTCGTGCGGCCCATGGTTCAATGACTATGGGCAAAATAAAATTAAAAATGGGAAAATTTGAGTAAGAACTAAGAATGAAACTTTAGTGTTAAAACAAACTTTGCCACGAATTCTTAAAAATGTGTAATACTTATTTTATAAAATGGAAGGAAAAAGAGAAGAAATGTGCTTGTCAATCCATTGCCAAGATGCTAACTCGACATTTCCTGTCACTTTAAATGCTGTCAGTTATACCGTCCACTAAGTCGCAATAGTCATTTTAAAAGACATTAAGTAAAGTCGAATGTCACGCAGGACAATACAAAATATCGGCATTCATACGAGAAAACATGACTGTAACACCAGATATTAGATTTCATCCATATATGTATCACCAAATATCATCGACGTAACAAAATATCGATCCAGTTGTGAAAACCGGTCGAAATTATTTGCTTATCAATTTCTAGGCCTGAGCAGTTTGGCAAAATTGAATCCTGCATTCAAATGTGTACGAATTTTCAAATGTTCTAGCCCGACAGAACGACAGACTTTTATGAACATTGGTAAAAGACTTTTTGATAAGGAATTCTCTTCGTAAATTCTTCAAATATTTTGTGTCATGAATGTGATACAATATTGGAAGAGGTATTTTCTCCAAAGGAACGCACATTCAATGCACATATTCATTTTTGATTGCAAAACGATAACTAACATTAAACATGGTAGTTATTATGTAAATCGATATCCCAATGTGTTTCATTACTTCCCCAGCATCATATGTGTATGATATATAAAAAATGTTTAATATTATGTCGTCAAATATATGTTATTAAACTATGTTGTTATTGCTTATAATTTCTAGATTTCTAGATTTCTAGATTTCTAGATTTCTAGATTTCTAGACTATAACCGGCAAGAACAGATTCTCACCGAATTATAACAGTATTTAAACCAATATCAAATAAAATACCTGGTTTCTCTTAAACTAAGTTCCCGCGCTTAAAGTTCCCGCGCTTATCGATACAGGATACAACATATTAATGTACAACACATTATAGAAAGAATCATCTGATTATACTATTCTTACTTGAATGTGCAATAAAATAACTAAGTCACAGTTCCCTGGAAGCAATGTGTAATGAAATAAAATACAGTAATGAGACTTTGGTTAAAATTTTGATTTTTAATGACAATGCAACTCCTATTCCGTAACCTTTCCGAAATGTCCAATTACAATTGTAATTGGAAATATCCATTCAAATTCAATTAAATCAAACCGATATTCATTAGATTGAAATTCAATACTAAATTTAAAAAAGGTCCATTATTTTTAATAAAGGAAATTTAATTGGCAAATAGACTTCACACATGGTTCAGCAACGGAGAGTAGGAAAGCATTTCAACTGCTCAAAATACTCCTTGTAACATCTTTTCAGAAGCACCTGTGTTAGACTGTTGCAAAACTAATTGATCTTTTCACACGTCAGATACTTCAAGACAAAACTTCAAATAAGGAACACTTCTTATAAGCTGGACTTCGGGTCTGCTTTCCAATTCAGCTGGATTCCCCTAAGCCTTAAAACTGCAGTTCAATACATTTCCAATCCACAATGTTTTTCCTAAAATTTCAATCCCAATCGACAAAGTTAACCTTTACTTTGAATTCAATTCAATTGTGAATATCTCATTGACTTCCCATTTATTTCTTTTTGTCCTGTTTGTCCGTAACTTCGTATAGCCTTTCCCTCCAGATGATGTTTTCTCTAGACAGGTAGCCGGTCATTCCAAGCAGTAGCACATACGTCAGGACAGCGGTCTTCTCCAGTGTGCAGAGGGCGCTGCTGTAAGAGAATGCGGCGACAAAACCATAGCACTCCTACATCCGGTAGTACGAGACAATGCTGATGTAAAAGTAAAACGCTCGTATATAGTCATGGCAGTTAAAAATCGTCTGGGGGAAATTCCCTGTCAATACTTGTCGGGGACGATTCCGAGGGGGTAATTGTCAATTAAAATTATTGAAGATGTGACTGATCATTAGTTTTAGTCACTTCATCAAACAACTCGCCAAAAAGACAACACCTCCATCTTTCTCCGTTGACAGTAATGACATCAATACAACACTTACTATCAAAATCTAGGAGTAACGATAATTATCATGCTGTAATGGAGCCTCACATTTCGTCAATTGTAAGGCCAGTCTTCATACATGTAAGGGACATTGGTCGACTGAGGCGGTCTCATGACAATGTGTTATTGGAGTGTATAATCTCTGCATTAAAAAAAACACAATGCTAGACTTCTATAAGTCTTTGTTGTGCCATCTACGCAGATTTGCAAATCCAGTTCATTGAGAATACAGCAAAAAGAATTATTTCTGGTGCTGCAAGGCATGACAGCAAAGCTCCAGTTTTCTTTTCTTACACTGGCTGACTTTAGTCTTTATTTAAAATGCTGTAAACAATATAGCCCCGGTCTTCCTTAAGAATCTATTGCCCTTACAAACCATATTTTTGCTCAGTTCTGGTGACCAGGACTCGCTCACTGTGGCTTTCACCACATCCTCTCTGGTGCAGACACGGGCATTCGATGTGACTGGTCCAATACCGCGTGTCCTTAAATCATCATCGTCTCTGACGGTGTTCAAATCAGAACTTTAAACTTACATTTTCATGCAATAGTTTTCTAACATGTTACAACGGTAAATCCTTAACAATAACTGTGAAGTGTGTTGCTGTATAATTTTTATATTGTTGTCTTATATTTATTTGATTTTTAATCTTTTATTATTATATAATTTATCATTAATAATAAGGGGTCTTTACGATAGATCAAATAACAACCACTGGCACTCTGATAATTATAAAATGTCCTCCAGTTATTTGACGTCAGCTATCAAAATAGGCCCATTTAAAATCACGTTTCGTTACCACCATCTAAAACCTACTAAGGGCATATATATATATATATATATATATATATATATATATATATATATATATGTGTGTGTAACGAGAGCCTGTAACCATATCTGCTTTATCATAGGCCAGCATCATTTTCAGTACTTCTCCACTCTTCAGTTTATAGTCCGTTATTTACTTCCGTTTTCTAGCCGGGCATAGTTGTTACTCTTCATATAATTGGTACATAATGTCCCAGGGTTTTCTATTAACTGTGACCTCTTTTTATTGGTTATTTTTCTTTAAGTTGTTACAGCGCCACCTGTAGTCGGGTATATAAGTGTTCGAATGTCAGGTGACACCACTCTGGCATTCGAACGTTGAGGACAGAACGACCCTCAATTGTCCTTCCATAATATTTTTCAGGTGAGCGTGTTCTTTATTTATATTTGTTCACCCATATAGTTAATAGTAATTCCCGGTGAACTGGTTATAATTTCTAGGAACGTGAGTTATAATAAGTAATAATAAGACCACCCAATGTGTATTGTATTTGTAATATATAATGACCAGTTCGGCCTTGGCGCCACGTAATTGGTCTTAGTACCTAGTGAGGCCATAGGGCCACGTGGTAGTATTAGTACCTAGACAGGACATGGGGCCACAATAAAAATAAATATAACTCGATGTCATGCACCTGTATATATCTGTATATTTTCTCATGTCGCATGGAACTAATAGTTTTATTGTATGTGTAAGTTGCACCAATGACTCTGGCATTCGAACGTTGAGGACAGAACGACCCTCAATTGTCCTTCCATAATATTTTCAGAATAAAGCAATGTCACTTACTGTCCCGGGCTGCTTATAACTCCACGACTAGTGTGTGCCTGTTGAGCCCCGTCACATATATATGTATATATATATATATATATATATATATATATATATATATATATACAAGGTTAAACTTATTGTTGATTTAATGTGAAATCTATATAATAGCGGACGCATGTCCTTTTAATTGGTATACCTATTGATTAATTTCAGTATGATTCTTCAAAGGCATTGTACCTGTATAAGTAATATAACCATAACACAATGTAGGCATATCATAAACGCACTACTGTTTTATCAATTGTAGTGTGTATTTGATTATGTAGTAAATTTAACACAATACATGTTTATTATACTGAACAACTAGGAATACGCAAGATGACAAACAAGCAACAAGCCGGTGAAATGTGCGATTTGTTATGATTCAGTCACAGGTTAAAGGGACATAAGTATGAATTAATTACTCTTAGCCGGGACATATACATTTATATATATATATATTAAAGTGTCAACTGTTCAAGTACGTGTCTTGGGTATATTGTTTATATAGAGTGTCAGGCCATTTCATTGACAGACCAGCAAGTAGGAATGGAACCTGACCCTTAAAACACCTTTCCTAATCAATCTGCATTGATAGTCCTCGAAATTGTTGCGCATAATCACCAATACAACATCCGGCATCAGCTGACTTGGTTTGTTAAAGGACTGAACATTAACGCTACAAATCACAGAATGGCGGATGTCACAGTAAACATGGCAAGGATGAAAAGTTCCAGCATGGAATTTCAGGCCATCTAGCTGAAGGGAACTGGCCAGAAGGCAAGAAGAGAAAAGACGTCTAATGAAAACATTATCTTAATAAGTATGGCTTTCTTGCAGATCTTTATTTCGCGATCCAACGGTCTTGGCCGATCAAAAAGTAGTCTGCACATCGACCAAGGGATTATATATATATAATACATATATACATATACAAAAAAGGAACTTTGCCTTTTGTATTCTCGACGACTATTACAACAAGATGTGTGATAATAATATGTTGTTAAGTATATATAAAAAGGAACTTGCTAAACTTGGTAGCCTTTCACTTCGCATTTTAAAGACAGGTCTAATGCTGAATGGGGAGCATTGACGTAAAGTGGGTTGTGTGATATTGATTTATATATATATTTCCGCCCTGAATGTTGAGAGATAAGAGCGTCTTTTATTGATTGCTTATGTGCCTAGATATCCTATGTTTGATATGTAATGTTGATAAAGGAGGCATTTTAATCAGGACATAGAACGATTGCCAATGACGACATTCCAGTTGTGTAAATGAGAATGAAAGAACTTGAAAACTGTCGATAGTATTCATGTCCAACTGTTCACTTTGGAAAACTGCCTAACGTGGATTTATACTTAATACTGAAGCCATGGACATCTAAATTGTTCAGGTTTTTTTTATTAAAATGTATTAATTATAAAATTTTTTAAAAGCACATGTTGCTTAATTTCTTGTTGGTTTCGTTGAAATGAAAATATGGAAGATAAAGGGTAAGATGAGGAAACAGGGAATGGAAACCTGGACGAATATGATTTAAGCAATTTTCCAGAAGAAGACTGGCCAGAAGATGAGAAGGATGAGAGAGGATGTGTTCAATGAAAAACGCCGAAAGAGCTGGAAGACAAAGAAGACAGAAAAGTCAACTTGCGGAATGACCTATCTAAGTTTATAGTGGCAACGGCCAGGCACCTACGTCACAAAACCCAGATACTACTTATTCCATTGACCATATACAGTGCTTTGAGCAAGGGTACTTTAGCGCCGACTGACAAAGGCAAGACCCTTTTATATATATATATATATATATATATATATTTATATACATATATATATATATATATATATATATATATATATATATATATATATATACCGAGAGAGAGACGTTATGATTGACTTAACTTTGTGTGTAACTATTCTTTGAAAAGCAGGGTAAAGACCAGAGCTGCATCCGTTATAGTAAAGTTATAATTAAGTTAAATTTGAATTTTCAATGTGTTAATATATCTATTATTTACATACTTCTTGGTATTCTGCTATATAGGAGCAAGTCGCACTCATTATGTAACAAGTTACAAGACTCAGAGGGGCATATCTTGTATGTAACTTGACCTGCATACATTCATGCATCTGCAATGGGTGGGGACCCCTATCGCATTTTGTTTCTTTCCAAGTTGCTTATATAATCCTGGTCGTGTCCTGTGAATTAGATATTTATGCACGCTATAGTATACTGGCTAAAACATATTGGAACAAATATATATTTAATGACACAATTCAAACTATAAATAACAACAATATAGTTTAAATACATTATTTGACGACATATTATAAACACCATTGATATGTGATAAACAGTAATGAAGGTAATGAAACACATCGGAATATCGTTTTGCATAATCACTTCAATGAAAAATGTTTATCAACGTTTCGAAATTAAAAATGAATATGTGCAATGAAACCTTTTTTTTTAGAAAATACCCCTTGCAAAAAGGCATGTTTGAAGTGGCGGGCACATTCGTAACAAATGATATTTGAAAGAAGAAAGAGAATTCATCAGAAAAAATGTAACATAATTATTCCTCTTTATATTTTTTTGTATACAAACTAGACATTATATCTATATTGCATGATTAGTAGGTATTAATGGCCGAACATTATGTATATTGTCAAAATATTAGAAAAGATATTTAACCACTTTAACCACTTTTATCTTTTAAAATCTGAAATTCAAAGGAATTGATAATAATGAATAACTTAATTAGAGTTTTCAGACACCATGTAAAGTATTGTTTACCTCAAGCCAGCCCAGTACAGTGGTGTGCAGTGAGTGATGCAGCCCCCGCCTATGTTATGTAAAGTGGTCAACTCCAGGCAGCTCCCTGGGGTTAGCTTAGCCAGGTAGCTCCTTTGCCCCCCGGACAAGATGCATAAACTATATAAATAATTTTCAATATTTCACTCTTATTTCTGACTTGATACAGTTTGGATTTGTAGATATGGTAAGAAAAAAAATAATTTGCATTAGCCAAAATTTTACAAATTTGGCTGAGCGCCGTGACCCAAGAGTCCCTTATAACTATACTGAATACATGTACATGGTTAAATAATTGCAGGTCCTGAAAGGAATGATTGCATGGTCGTGATTGCAAATTCAGAGTTTGACTCAAGTGTACTAGCGCTGGTTAAGTAATATGCAAAAATGATTTCATCGTTGCATGATCTGTATATAAGGTTGTTATCCATATTTTCTGACAAATTAAGGCTCATGAAATTTTGACACGGCTTCAAAAAAGCTGATGTAAAAAAAAATAACAGATTTGGTTAGGTGGTACCGTAATCCCGGCTTAAACAGAGAGAGGGATACTTTAAGAAGTATTTGGGAGGGGTTGTTATTTCCCTTCGACCACACAAAAAAAGTTATTTTTGAAAGGTTTCCAAGTATACCACGAAAACAAAATTCCCTGATTTTCCTCAATTTTTCTATAAAATTGCAGGATTCTTAACAACGGTACATAATTATCCAAATCTCAGATATCCTCACAAGGTTAATTGCTGATCCTTTTAAGGTTCTGAGGGAGGGTGACGTTAAAGTTATTTTTTCTTAACTTTGTGCCCCTCAGCGAAAACCTAGATCCGCCACTAAATATGCGACTCTGCTGCGGTCTTATGTTGTGATCAAAGTCTCCATGAGCTGGTTATTTATACATGACTAGGTAAAGGTCGGTCTGTTATCTCTGTAATCTTTCTTATTAGTAAAGACTCCTAATGTACCGACTCATGTCGGACATGGCAATTACAGCCCGTCTGGTCCGACAAACTTAGTGACACATCTATGACAGAAGCGGAACGAGGGGAGGGGGTCCACAAGGTCCTGACGCCCCCACCAGCCTTCCGGGACCATTTATAAAGGGTTTCAGACCCTTTTTAAGGCCAGGACCTCTTTTTCCGGACCCAAGAACCTTTCTTTAGCCTCAATCATTAGTCCTTTGTCATTAATCCCCCCTCTATTTCTTAATGTCTAATGCTAACGATTAAGTATGTCAACCAGATTCTTTTTAAACTATTGTTCACAATTTAAACTGCAACAAATTACACCAAGGTTCACTGATTAACTTTTTAAACTGAATTGTGTATCATTGTTTTACACCATAACCCATACCAAGAGAGTTTAATGTTTTATGTAACTGTGATTAAGCAAACAGATAATCTTTGGAACTTCAATAGGCCAATAAATTTAACTTCTTCCCATATGTGACTATGAATATCCATAAAACCATGCACTAAATTACCGAAACAAATTTGCATCTCCTCTGACGGTCTATCGAAGACCGTATGAGTATGTCTCTCCACTCAGATCTGAATGCCTACTGATCCAGTAATAACAGATACAGCTCAATTACTGCCGGTAAAAGGTCAAGGTGAACATTTTACAGTGGTGAATGCATCAGCAGCAGAGTACAGGCCTCTACTATGGAAAAAGACGCAACACGTCACAGTCTCCTCGCTCAGTACGTTTTAATGCATTCGATTAAAATCCTATCACTTAATGTCACATGGCTATACACAGGTCACAGATACCTTATAATGGGTCTGACTTGTACAAGTTATCTTTGACCAGTTTACAAGACGTACCAAAACACTGAACCTTGAAGACTGAATCATCTTAAAATATTTCCATGGCAGGAAGTTAGTATTTTTTTTATTGAATATCCATGAAGATGTATGTATGAAAGAATTGCAGGTTTTTAATTCGTCTTTAACATTCCAGAGTAGGTTGCTCGACACTGTTGAAGGTATCTCTTATACCCATTGTACTGTTTGTGACATTTGGTCAGATGGCGTCACAATCATATTAAACACACACACCATATTCTCTTCTATTTTTGTATAAAATTGCATTTTGTGAACAGTCTATGGTACAGGAATACGCGATGGTCGCATTACAACCAGATATATTCTGTCCGATGTACCTGGTGTAACATCTTGAATGATATTTGCATAATCGTAAAGTTATTTAACAGTAATTAGCTTATAAGTTTACTTGGGTATTTAAATCAGTGCGGTCGATTCATATATGACGGCGATGGCTCACATTAGGGGATGTAAAAAAAAAGTTTATAAAGCGATGATTACTGCAATATAACATTTGTTTCCTAATAATTTGAACGACATAGGTAGAATAATATGCATTAGCTTTCTCGGTACATATCATTGACGGTCTCATTCTCACATATCTGGGTCTGTATTTTACAAAACAGGTTATGATAAACGTTCTTCTGGTGATATTTGATGATATCAGAGAATTTAGGTTTCATTGACTTTCGAAAATATTCATATTAAATGCTGTTCTCCTTAAACCACGGTGCATGATTACATTGATCATCCACTTTTGCCAAAAACCGTACGTATACCCCCTTTATTTAAATGTCAATGTAACAATGTAAGGTGCTAATTTTTCCTAATCCTGGTATTTGTGTATGGAGTCCCTTTTCAAGGCATCATTTAAAAATTAATCATGCGTCAGGCACGTCATTTGTCAGAGAGAAAACTTTTCATCGGCTTGGTGTTATAAAGATATCGTACAATGGGTCATAAGAAGTCTACAAGAGTCCTGTCCTCAGTGCAATGATCTATATCAACATGTGGTGCACGTAGAAACAGGTTCAACATGCTTGGGGCTGGGAATGGTCCTGCAGTTACAACCTGTCATTAAGATATCAGAGCGAATTTCTGAAGATGAATCGAAACTTCACTATTTAGCCTTTCAGGCCTTCTTTGTGGCTTTTTGAGTTGTCCAACCCCTAGACAACTATGCTACGTTTTAACCTACCCCAAATCGCAGCTTCAGGGTACAAAAGGTAGACATACAATAAAAACGATATATTATTACTATTGGCTAAGTAATAATATATCATTTTTATTGTATGTCTACCTTCATCTTCATTCAACAGACAGGCCCCAAGTTGGTCGTAAACTATCACTTAAAAAGAAATTAAATCCATCCTGTCATATATTTTAATATAGTCTACTGATTATATATTAAATCCAGGTATGTTAACGTGAAATAAGAGGAGTGAATCGCTCCGAACTTTAATTAGTGACAAGGAACAGATATTTTGAATAATTACACATCAGGGCATCAAGAGTTATCTCACATTTCTTTAACAATACACACCATGCCGTAGTCAAACCTCGAAATAACAACCACGTGTTCGTCTGAGTGAGGTCTGCTATTATCATATGTAATATCGTCAACTGGAAATATCTTAATTTTGTGGCTATGTCAATGATGGAATTATTACAATAGCTATTAATACGTGATTTTAGTTGATAACCCCTATTTCTTGCTGCCATTTCATCATAACTCTATTGGGCTGTGTATATATTAATTATTTAAAAGTTCAACATTAATTGCTTTCACCGGTTATCTCGTTAACTTTATGTCTGGGAATAGGATTTCTATTAGACCTCTTAATTTTTCCATTTCCCTATATTAGGGATAGCTTGTACAATACTATTATGATCCAATATTTTAATTTTTATCTTGTATAACTCTTTCAACTACTGATAGTGTAGAAAAAAATCAGTATTATGAACATGTTTTTGTGATATCACGCAGGGGTGTGATACCAATCTTAATAAAAACAACGGAGTTGTAAATCTTGATATGTGAATTGTGTATTGCTTAAATATTCACCAACCGTTTCTGGATCATGAAATTATAATTACATCATTCAGCGATAATTTCTATCCAGAAAGTGTTCATTTTTTTTTACGTTTTCTTTTATAACTGGCCTTTTTGTCGACTTAATGCCTAAACTTGTTATTTCATCTTTTCCGTGCTCATGGCTTCCTATTGCCATGATAATATTTTTTTTACATAAACCTTTTAACACATTCACTGCCAAGTCCATGTTCACCCCCAGTGCAAGGGCCATACACAAAGACCCCAGCAGCCCCGAGAGCTACAGTGGTACCAAGACTAGGTGCTAATTACCTGATAAGAAGGTGTGACTTCGGATAACACAGGGGCAATAAAACTCGGGGGAGGTGTGAAGTTGGGCACTGAGCCAAATGACCGATAGTAGTCAAAGCATGGCACCGGTTGACTGGTCTCATAGGGTCTACATTGACACCAGCATAAAGCTAACAACTGATTCAAATAAAGATCTATATTTATCGTAAATGATGAACTAAACGAAAATGTGTATAATGCTGAATTGGGAAAAGGCAAATGACTGAGAGGCACTGACACATATAGGCCTATGTGTAAACAAAATAAATTTTATACCGGTACTGTATCTTCGGGCACGCGCGATTTATACATATTTGTAATATTACCATAAACACAAGATCTTATAATAGAGCTAGAATGGCGTAATGGTTAGAGTATGTGGCACATCATGTGCTGTAGGGCATACCGCGTGAGTTCGAACCTGCGCGATGCCGAGTTTTTTTTTATAAACATGTAGTTTTAGGGCTCAAACATAGATTTTTACACTTTCATAACGAACACAGCGATTCTACCAATCAATATAATTATATAAAAAATATTTTACAATACACATGTAATTTTCAAACATAGTCATTATCGACATGCATAGACTGCATGTGTATAGATAATATATACCGACATGCTTGAGCCTTGACGCAGTTGACCTCGTCATTGTAACAGTCACACGAAACACGGAGATTATTTCAGTTTTGCAATTTACGCGTACTTGTTTGTGAAGCTACTAATATATGCATATATATATATATATATATATATATATATATATATAAGTAAATAAGGAACATGAAATAAGCCGAAAGAATCATTTGGAGCCGCGTTCTGATTACACTGCCGATCTGTACGTGTGTCAATCATGTGGCCAGCGCCCTTTGTTGCTGATTGCGCAATACCCTGTCCACGCGGGGCAATAAACCTGAACGATCTCACGCCTCGCTATCTTGAGTTCACACCTAAGGTGCAATCTGTCACACCTCGGTTTCCAACCGGGTCTCTCGTAAATAAATGGCCAAAACATGTTCTAATATCAAACTAGCTACATATTTTTACGATCCTCACTTTCGTTTGATTCCAAGTAGTATTCTTACAAGGAATCGACTTCAAACTAAAGCGCGTCGTAAAGTTATTTCACGGCAATGGACCGCAGCCGTGGATTTTGTCACCATCAACACATCTCTCCTGCTTTCAAATGATGCAGCGCACTGTTGAATAACAAACAATTCATTTTTCATACTGCGAGACTATTTTACAAATGGACTACTACTCATCTGCATAGAATTTATTGATAAATTTATGAGAATTCCTGCTGAAAATGGCTTATAAATAAATGACGTGTATACACGTGCTTGGCACTGGGGGAATCATAATTAATGACGTGTATACACGTCATTGGCAGCGAATGTGTTAACTACTAATAGAATAATATCTATGGAATAATTTGAGAATTTGTTTAACAGTTTCCTATCATTATTAAAAAATAATAAAGTATCGTCAGCATATTATGATATCACATGTTCTACATTATTTATCTTTATACCACTTATAACAGGACTATCCCTTATTTTAGTTGCCAATAACTCTGCACATAAAATATAAAAGTATAGTGAAAGTGGGCAATCCTGTCTAACCCCACAGCTAACTGGAAAAAAAAAAACCTTGAAGCACGCCCATTAATAATAATGCATGAGGAAATATTATAATAGGAATTCTCAATCCACTAACGGAAAGCAAGATCAGTGTTTTGATTGAATTCTTTAGTCTCTAGTATAGTCTGTTTTATCAAATACTATAATGTGGGTCATTTAAGTGTTACAAATCGATTTCCAAAACCCTAGACCCCGTTTTTCTTGTTCTAGATTCAAATTAACCCCTAAAGTTGTGTGATCATGCAGTTTTGACACCTGATCCTACATGTTTTTTTTTTTACACTTGCTGACATACCTACTGATATGAGAATAAAATCTAATCTACAGAAAATTTGAGTTGGGTTATATCTTTTTAATATACAGTGAAACCTCGTTGTGATGAAGTCGAAAGGACTGGTGAATTTCCTTCGACTGAACCGGAGTTCGAGACATTCGATGTTCATTATATTCAACCTTCTTCAGCCGTGATTTTTATCGATAAATACTGTACATGTATAGGGCCTATATGATATAGTTCTCACAAATGTTTGCGTGAATCCTTTAGATTTCTTCTTATTATTTTTTTCATTCTTTTATTTTGTTGAGACGATATCTTTTAGCGTCATAGAATTTCAAACTGAAACAGAAAAATAGTGTGTGTGTGGAGAGAGAGAGAGATAGAGAAAGAGAAAGAGAGAGATCGAACGAGGTTTATATGGTCTTTACATCAAACTTACGCGTAGCAGGCCGCGACGCCATAGCAAACAGGACACGCACAATATAAAGTGAAGCAGTAATACAGTACAACGTACTCTTTGGTAAATAAGAGTCAGTCTGATATAGATCTCATCTTCCTCCCTTTACATATAGTCCTGTATGTTTATCCTATAGATATATATATATATATATATATATATATATATATATATATGTATATAGACGCATCAAAGGGAAGGATTAGATTATGTTTGGTTTATCAATAACTACTCATTAAGGCATGATTATGAGTGACTAATTGGCAAAT
Organism: Sipunculus nudus; assembly: GCA_026874595.1. Lineage (NCBI taxonomy): Eukaryota > Metazoa > Annelida > Sipuncula > Golfingiida > Sipunculidae > Sipunculus > Sipunculus nudus. Next base: position 9,843,868 of record CM049314.1, on the reverse strand, counting down.
AGGTGAACAACGGACTAGGTATGTAAGCCATCGCGCTTGTTGAGTAAGATCCTTGCCGGTATTAATTATATAACTGGTCATCGTGGCCGTAGGTAAGGTTGTTGGAACGTGCACAAGTGTTGTCAAAACATTAAAGCTGCATGACCTCGAGTCGAGCGACAGGCCCATTGCGCATGATGAGTGAGAGCCTTGTCGGTATTAATTAATTATGACTCGTCATCGCTGCCCAATCATGATTGACGGGCCGTACACAACTGTTATCCAAACATGACTTCGAGTTAAGCGATAGAAATATTAGCTGGGGACCAACAAAACACCTCGACACATCAGGGTTTTCGACACATCCGACTTCGACACAAGCGGAGATAAATTAGTAAGGTTTTAACTGTTTTTTGCAGGGATACCACATTCGACTTCGATACATGCGGGCATTCGACTTAACCGAGTTCGACACAACGAGGTTTCACTCTATGTTGTAATGACTGTGGGTAAGTTTACATCGTTGGACAACCATGTCTGGAACCTCTTCTAGTAGGCACTTCCATAAAGTGGACACTGTTATAAAGTGGACCGTTTGTCACAGTGCAAAGGGGGCCCACATTATAAGGTTTCATTGTATTACAAATGAGAAAGTAAATATCTGAAATCTCTTTTGAGACTTTTTATTTAGTCCCTCCCACTAACTATTGGTCTAATTGGTGCTCAGCCCACTTTCTTAGTGGATTTTTTTTAACATACAGTCAAACCATGAAATTATTTATTAGAGTTTTCAATCAAAATTTCACCCACGACTCGTTTTTTAACCTGTAGGCTGAAACACAGCCTCTCAAGTCCCATGTCTTAACCACAAGGCTTAGTCTTAAGTACACAAGTTTCGATGTGATTCATTCCCTTTGAACATAAACTGATCCTTACATTCCGCATGTTGAAATCTTGAGTAGGAGTTAAAACTATTTCAGTACCTTTCAGTTTGTCCATGAGGACACCAGCCTCGTGTTCTGAGTAGTGAACAACTGGTGGTGGACTGGGAGGTCTCAGTCTCTCTTCTTCGATTCTCATGCGATGGCGTTCCTCAAGGGCCAGCACCCTCTGTTTACACTCCCACTCGTACAGGTCATTTCGAGCCTGAGCATAATCCACGTGTAGTCGCCCCGTGTTCGGTTTGTCATCCAGATCATTGATCTTTATACGCTTACCTGAAAATATTCAAACAACGTTACAGACCTGTAGCTATAAGTCACTGAATAACTGAATAATGCTAATGTATTATAATTCATGCTATGGATATTCTCAGGTACAGTGTAATAGTGTTCAGAATTAAAAGTCTCGCCATTTAAGCTTGCTTTTTTATGCAAAAACCCGCAATGGGTTTGAATATTTCCCCCCCCCCCCCAAAATTATTTGATAAGTTGAAATAAGTTGAAAAAATGTGACATATTTCCTTGTTGCAAAACTTTTGTCCACTCATACCAGCAGCCTTCCTATTACTGTAGAGCTGCTAATTCTCAGAGTCACAGCCTCAGGAAGTCTCCTGACACGACTGAACAAAGCTGTCACTACAAGCGCGTATGGGGCTATTCAATTGTTCATCAGAGTATGTATGATGTAGGTACAAGGTATGAGATTAACAAGCATTGTGCCGATTGTGGTTAATTATTTATTTTGTGACACTATAACAAGTAGATATGAATTGTTTTAAAATTTCAGAGAGTGAACAATTTCACATACACGTATAAATTTCTAGGGCTTACTCATCTGAAATATAGAAGTAAATAGATTTGTCGACAGACTCAGGTGAGAAAAATTCTTCTTGCTCATCTGTATAATACAGATTGGTCCACAACTCTCCAACAGCTCCCGCAGGATTTCATCTGTAAAGGTCTCCGGCAGACCCCCTACGAAGATCGTCCTGCACCCTGGTGGGCGTTCCCTCACTGACGTTGGCGGGGCATCTGAACAAAGAAATAGCAGCCCTTGTAATGGTCCAAACTACCCATCTTTTACACAGTAAAGCTAGCAATCCTTATGTATGGAATGATGAATGCGTGTTGAGAGATTTTAATATTTACTGGCATAATAAGGATATTTTCTATTTGTCATTATTGGATAAAATTCCGAACCAGCAAAATCACTACATGTAGAATTTAATATTCGGGGATAGGCATTCAGCATTCTGAATCCACCCTTAAAAAATCTCAGCTTATTTGGTCAATACTGATTTTTATCCACATTTTACATGCCGGATGTGCATTACATTCCTTAGGAAGAGATTATAGCTCTAAAAGTTGCTCACAAGGTAATAGGTTACCTATGTTCAATGAGAAATTATAAATAAATATTGTCTGTGAATATATATTATCGTCTGGGACATTTTTTTTTCAATCTGTGAATGATTGTCCTATGATGTATCCTTAAAAATAATGAATGCTGTCTGAAGACTTTGTGTTAATAAATTATAACTTTTGTCTTAAATGTTAAATTAGAACTACAATTCTAATAAATTCCTGAATCATTGGCCTTCATTTGTAACAGTGACATTTCTCTAAAGAGTGAATGATCATCCTCATACAGGCAATGCTCTGGTAGCTAAACTTACAGAGACCTTGTGTGACATACACAAAATATGTAGCCACTTATGAGTTATTTTATTTGTCATGCCTGAATATTAGGTTTAGTGAAGCGAAAATTGAGGGTCCACTGACCATTTTTCATTTTTGGGTGTAATCTACTTGCCCGGGGCCAGTGAAGGCAGTATACACAGTTGCTTCGCGAGCGAGTGCACCTAGACTGTAACTTCCGCTTCATTTCTCACTCGATGAAGACATCGTGTTTACTATTCTTTCCTGTGTTTTTCAGGTTAGTACCGTTTCTAATGCTTTAGACCCAATTATAACTCGTAGTATTCTTAAATAACGAACAGGGATTAGAACTGCATGAGTTTTGACACGTATTATCTTGTAGAAATGATACTATGGTAGTTTCCCGCATGCATGTAAAACGTTTGCTACCCAGCGTTCGCACCATGTTCATTTTCACAGAGCTGAGAGTTTCTGAGTTTCTCCTATGTCTGTATTAGGCAAATAAGCTCTCCCAAGCATGTATAAGGTTATTTAACACTGTTATCGTGCTAGTTAAATGTGTAAATACTATTGGTTAAGGCAAGTTATTTATTAAATGCGAGTTTGTGAAGTTAGGGCCTCACGCTTCACAAGTTGTTCACTTGCAACGGTCATAGGTCATGCCCCCCCCTAATATTGATCTGAGACTGATCAGGCTTGAAGTAGAAGCTGTAAACATGTATGACTTGTGTTCATGACCACATATTTATTATTATATTCTTTTAATAATATAGAGAGGTATTTTATGTGTTTTGGTAGTGGAACATGCCCAGGGATATAGATTGCTGATGGAGAGTAATAGATATATCAAGAGTCAGTTGACAGGCCATACTCTATGTTGATACCTATATACATATATGAGGATTAGGCCAGTGTTTAAAGGTCCAAGACTTTTATTTTGTCATTGGATTTTTGTTCAGCTCTGTAATTTTTATAAAACAGTATAGAGAAAGAAGCCCACTATATTCAGGATTTATCAGGAATAGGTACTCATCTTTTTATATAAAGCCATATTTTGTGAGATAGTTAAATTCTAAACCCAAATTCAAGTGGTAAACAGGGTCCTTGAACACTGTCATTTGGTTAAGTTAGAATGTCATTTTTAGTGACACCCGTCTTTTGCTTGATGACAATAACTTTTAATGTATATTTGCACATTTGTATTTGCCAATATTAAAAGAGGTCTGTATAAGGCAAGTAGTAAATTGGAGATAGGTAACTTTGTATATTTTATTATTGATGTAACAACATATTTTGGACTACTTTACACTTGCAATGAAAATCATCTGAACGTCATTGATATATTTTGTGTTGTAAGTGTTGCCACCTGTCGGAAGTTAGAAAAACTAAAACGTTATTTGAGAGATCAGGTTCCAGCACTCTGCATATGAATGACAGACAGTGTTAGAGAAAAATAAATCATTGGACACGTATGATGTGTGATAACATTTAATTCTATCAATATTATGATGAAGATGTTTGTTTTACCATGGACATCCTAACAGTACTCATTATATTAACCTGACCGATATGCTTATGTTTAATAATAACTCAGGACCAGATTTTTTTGTTAGCAGGCATTATGTGAGCACTTCCGTTGTAACTAGCATTTATTTATCAAGTTATCAGAAGGAAAATCAGCACATGTGGATAAGTCAGATTGTTAACAAATGTTTATATATATATATATATATATATATATATATATATATATATCCATTTATTTATGAAAGTAAATGTAGATCACTTGCTTGTGCATTAAGTTGGTAAATCAGGATCATTCGATTTCTTATGGAAAACCTTGTGCTATATAATTTAAATGCATTTGAAATGATAGTGAAGTTAATGATGACACATATTAAACACAAGTATCCGAGGGTGTTAGGTTCAAATCCAGAACAGTATGTCCATTTTTACATAGAAGATGATGACCCTTAAATTGGAAATGTTGCATATTAACCCAGATCAGCTTATGATGATATATGTTAAACTCAGTTCGTGAATAGTTATTATATGAGACTTCTGTTTATTTCTTATTATGATATGATAACTTAACAGGCTAGTTCTATCATGGTGATATTGAAATGTATCAACAACATTGCGTTGAGATCAGACTGAATATTGCAATGAGAGACTTTGAGTATAGGTTTGAGTTTAAAGGCCAATATTGTCGGACTAGTAGTTAATGATACTTGAGCGATGCATACATGTAACGATGTATTTGTACTTGAAGAATAAAGGTCACGTTTCGGTTCTCGCTCGATGAAGACATCGTGTTTACTATTCTTCCCTGTGTTTTTCAGGAGTGACATCTGTCTACCCAGGTCCCCTGTTCGGACCTGTAACAGATTTCTGGGGCTCGTCCGGGATTAATGCCTACAGGCACCATGACATTTGTCCAGTGATTTCCGAAGCAAGCATCAGTGTGAGACAGAGCCAGCTGTCATTTGGTACATGTTCATCATGGCAGGTAGTGAGCGGAAGAACCCTGTGTGGCAGATCCGCAAGACCTTGTTTCGAATGAATGCAGATGACATGTTCACAGTCGCTACAAATGTTTGTCAAGTTCCAGATCCAACTAGTCTTACCAGAGAGGACGAAAAAGGATGTTACGACTATGTCCTGAGCTACATTAATAGCAAGACCCTGTTAGAGTCAGAGGATCAGGGCATGTCCCACTTGTTACATTTGTGGGACCTAATCGCTGAGAACCTAGAGCGACAAGACCACGGGTTAACCATGACTACGAAGGCACTGACTGGTGCAGGTGCTAAAGAACCGGAGCCGCCGGTCAACTCACTGAACCAAGGTGATGATGTCTTGGAACCGACTTTGATTAAACAGCCAACTAGTGCCTCTGATAGCCGTTGTCATGGAATACCTACTGACACAAATCAAGCACCTGTGGGGATGATATCATTGAAAGACCTATCGTTTCTACAGAGGAGACAGTTTAAGATTCAAGGAGGCCAGATTAGTGACAGTTCAGCTGACCTTTATTATAGCACCTTTTGCCAGCATATCGATGAGGGACTCAAAGGACATTATACAATCAGCGAAATCATCCATGGGGTACTCCGGATAATTAAACCTGGGACGTTCAAGGACATGTTGATTAATAGGGATGATGTCACAATTGATGAACTCAAAAGTCTCCTTCGCTCTCACTTAGGTGAGAAGAATAGCACAGAGTTGTTTCAAGAACTGATGTGTGCCCGACAGTATGAGCATGAAAGCCCGCAGCAATTTGTGTATCGAATGATGGGGTTGAGACAGAAGGTTACATTCACCTCAAAACAAGCTGACACAGACGTGACGTATGAATCAAGGACTGTCCAGGGCGTTTTCATGCATACTGTTTACCAGGGGTTAGCCGAAAAGTATGGTGACCTAAGGAGGGAACTGAAGCCTCTACTCACGGACTCTGAAACCAGTGATGAGGCCCTCCTCAGGCATATTAATAAGGTGGCCGGTAAAGAGACTGAAAGCAAAAGGCGCTTAGGCCACCACTCGTGTAAGATCACTCAGGCTCACAGTGGCCAAGTTGAGTCCACACAGACTACTAAAGTGAGTGACACTGCTGAGTTGAAGTCCAGGGACAAAGTTATAGAGCAGCTTTCGGCTAAGCTTGAAGCTTTAACTGAAATAGTTTACTCCATGCAGAAACCTACATCACAGTCAGTGCCGATGTCAAATGCACTTGAGACAGTTAGAGAGTCATCAAATCAGAGTACCTATCACCATGTCACGACCGCCCTAGACCCCAGAGAAGTTCTCGACCATACGGCTGTCCTGAATGTTTACAGGAAAACCTGCAGGGTTGCAACCACTGTTTCATATGTGGGGCAGAAGGTCATCGCGCTGTCGCCTGCATGAAGAAACCAAGTCAGTTGGGTAACGAAAACCGGTCATTGAGGAGGTCATTGACGACCAGTGACCGGCTCGGAGTCAAAGTCCCAGAGGAGGCGAGTCAAGAAAACAAAAATGAATAAAGCCTATCCCAGTTCACCAGGGTCAAGCCATCAACCTAAACACCCATCAGAAAAGGTAGCCCAATTGGTAGGAGACAAGTGTATCCTTAAGTGCAATTTAAATAGGTATGCCGTTGACGTATTATTGGACACTGGTGCTCAAACCAGTATAATTGGTTGGACATGGAAAGATAAATTTATACCCAGGCAGCCAATTCATCCTTTAAGTGAGATTATGGAAGGCACAGACCTTGAAGTCTTCGCTGCGAATGGGGAAGCCATACCCTATAATGGTTGGGTAGAAGTGACATTGAATCTGCCCGGTAATAATGATCCAGAGTTAGCCATACAAGTCCCATTCCTTGTGAGTCAATTGAACCTTGATCGACCTCTCCTTGGATTTAATGTCATTCAGGAACTTGTCAAGTGTCAGAAAAGAGGAGCCCGAGTGTTGACAACATTAGGAGACCTACTTAGTACCGCTATGAATACTCAGAGTGAGAAAGCTCGTTCCATCGTTAACTGTCTTGAAGCATGAGAATCACCTGCAGGACAAGAAGTAGTGAAAGTCGGCGTCAAGGGATTTGTGGTCCGATCCGGTCAAGTTGCTTATGTAAAGTGCAACATTCGCTCAGATCTCTATGTGCAGGACTCTGTAGTGCTTTTTGAATCCAGTCAAGTCAGTCTCCCATTTGAACAGTTAGATATTGGGGACGGACATGTCGAGGTACACACAAATCCCAGACCACACGTCAAGATCCCTGTGGGGAATCACACTCAAAATGATATAACGATTCCAGGCCAAACCGTTTTGGGTCATATTCAGTTAATAGAGAATATTTTAGACACTGATCAGATGCATGGTCCCAAGCTGGATGTCCGAGTCAACCACGCAAGTTCAGAACCTCCACGGTGTGATACTACAGCTACAGAACAACAGCTGTAGCACCCTCCAGTTGACATCGGTCATTTGAGTGAAGAGCAGCAGGTAGTGGTAAAGCAGATGTTATATGAGGAGTCCGGTGCTTTCGCTCGTGACGATGGTGATATCGGATGCATTCCTGAGCTTAAAATGGTCATTAACTTAAAGGACAGAATCCCTGTGCAGAGATCCTTTGCATCGATTCCAAAACCACTGTTTAAGGAGGTGAAAGCTCACAGCCAGGATCTTCTAGTCAACGGTTGGATAGTTCGGTCGAGATCACCATACTCTGCACTGGTTATTTGCGTAAGAAAGAAAGATGGTTCCCTACGCCTATGCATAGACTACCACCTCCTCAATAAAAAAACTGTGCCATATAGACATCCGCTGCCAAGCATTCAAGATCTCACAGATACACTAGGTGGTTACCAGTGGTTTTCGATCCTAGACCAGGGGAAGGCGTACCACCAGGGATTCATAGCTGAAGGATCTAGGTATATGACAACGTTCATAACCCCCTGAGGTTTATACGAGTGGGTACGCATACCCTTCGGACTCTCAAACGCGCCAGCCGTTTTTATGAGATACATGGAGGAGATGTTAGAGTCACTCCGAGATGAGTGTTGTATTTCATATCTAGACGATATACTTTGCTTTGCTAAAACATTCGAGGACCATGTGGAAGGGCTTAGAAGAGTTCTTAGAGTTCTCCAGCAACATGGTGTGAAGCTCCAACCAGCAGAATATGAACTGTTTAAATCTGAAATCAGATACGTGGGACGACTTGTGTCTTCTGATGGTGTCGGCATTGTCCTAGCATTGAAAGAAAAGGGACCGGCTACAGTTGGTGATGTCCGGAAATTTTTAGGTTTTCTCAGCTACTACCGCACGAAAATACAGAATTTTTCGCGGATCGCAAGGCCAATCTATGAGCTTTTACAAGGAAAAGGTGATAATCCAGTCAACAGGGCCAAGAAGGGTAAAGGTGCCCAGCTTCCATCAAAGACCTCTATCCAGTGGACCGCTGTACACCAGAGAACTTTAGAGAGGCTCATAGACATTCTGACCAATCCACCAGTACTTACGTATCCAAACTTTGACTTACCCTTCGTGTTATACACAGACGCCTCGGTGCAAGGTTTGGGAGCGGTCTTGTACCAACGCCAAGATGGAAAGTTGAGAATTGTCGCATTCGGTTCAAGAACCCTGTCTCCTGCCGAGAAGAATTACCACCTGCATGCCGGCAAGTTAGAATTCCTTGCCATGAAATGGGCCATATGTGAAAAGTTCCGGGATTATCTGTACTAAGCACCTCGCTTCACCGTATACAGTGACAATAACCCATTGACTTATGTGATGAGTACTGCAAAGCTCAATGCAGTTGGTCACAGATGGGTAGGTTAACTTTCTGATTTCTGTTTCGATATCAGGTATCGTCCAGGGAAGGTCAACTTAGATGCTGACACCCTGTTCCGCCTGCCTCTGGACATACACACCTATGTTAATGAGTGCACAGAAGAGCTGTCAAGGGAAATTGTTTGCGCCACTTGGAAGGGAAGTCGAGCTGCTAGAAAAAATGATGTAGCATATGTAGCAGTCTTCAACCTGTCAACAAACGAACCTGACCACCCTAGTGGAAGATTACCAAACTTTGAACGTGATGAATTGATGAGGGCCCAGAAGGCGGATCCTTATATCAAGGAGCTGATCAAATTGAAAGAATCATACACCGTACTACCAGATGATGTGCGCCGGAAAGCTACAGACCATATCAGGAGACTAATGCGCGAGTGGAACTAACTTCACTTAGAGAGGGGGATACTCTATCGTCGGACATGTCGAGGTCCACAGTTGGTCCTACCAGGAGAGTTTAAGCCACTTGTTCTGAAATGTTTGCATAATGACATGGGTCACGTAGGGACCGAGCGAGTCATCAACTCAGCAAGGAATCGCTTCTATTGGCCGTACATGAAAAGAGACATTTAGGAAAATGTAACCAGAAAGTGGTCTTATATAAAGAAGAACAAGCCAACTACCCACGTCCGAGCACCCATGGGAAGTATTACCACCAATCACCCCTTGAGCCTGTGTCCATCGATTACTTACACTTAGAGAAGTGCAAGGGTGGGTTTGAGTACATATTGGTCGTGGTGGACCATTTCACCAGATTTGCGCAAGAGTATGCTACCAAGGATAAGTCTGGAGAAACAGCTGCTCTAAAACTCTTTGATGACTTTATCCCACGATTTTGTTACCCGTCAAAACTACATCACGATCAGGGTCGTGAATTTGAAAATGAATTGTTCAAAACTCTACAAAAGCTAACAGGAGTGGGCCATTACAGGACCACACCATACCAACCACAAGGAAATCCCGCAGAGAGATTTAAAATGACATTACTCCAAATGCTCAGAACGCTTGAGGAGAAAAAAAAATGCAAATTGGAAAGAGCATCTTCCACACGCGGTGCATGTTTATAATTGTGCTAAACATGAAGCCACAGGCTTTGCACCGTTCTTCCTGCTATATGGTCGTCACCCGAGGCTGCCCATCGACATAATATTTGGACTGAATGATAACGAGAACACTTCTTCCCCGAAAAGCTATGCAGAGAAGTTCGCAGTGAGGATGAAGGATGCCTATCGGATTGCTTCTGACAATAGTAAACAGTCGAGTACACGTGGAAAAAAGCATTATGATCGTCACCTTGTCTGAAATTTGAGTGAGCGAGGTGGCCCAGGAAAACTAAGGTCATATTAGGAGAACGAGGTGTATATTGTTAAGGAGCAAGTAAGTGACAACCCAGTATACAAGGTTTGTCCAGAGACTGGGCAGAACAGATCCCGTACACTACACCGAAACCTTCTCCATCTGGTAAACGAGTTACCAATCAACATCCCACCCCAAGCAAAACAGACCACACCACAGAGAAAGAGAGCTACACGACAGGTTGTCAACGAGAGTTCGTCAGACTCGGAGGACGAGGCGCCACAGTACTATCTCAGTGTGTCCAGGTCAAGTAAACCCTACGAGACACTACGAGACTTAATCACCAAGCAGAACCAGAGGAACCAGATATAGTTAGTGAGACTGCAGGAGTGGACCCGGAACCTCTTGTGGAGCAGGAAACAACGCAGGATTTCATACACCATACTGAGGAAATGGCACCAGGGGTTGAGACAGTGGTTGAGCCTGAGAATGTAGCAGGAGACCATTTGCCACAGACTCCTCCAGTAGCTGATGTGAAACCCGATGGATTACCTAATCAGCCATGGGTGAGACGATCCATGAGGGAAAGGAAACCAGCCCGTCAGTTTACTTATGAGATGTTGGGCTAACCATCTTACCAGACGCACAGTGCAGTTAACATGCTCGGAGCCTATGGAGTGCCGTTCAGACCAACTTGGAAAATGCCAGTATATCCTGTTTCTTATCCACAATCGTACCTTCCACAAATATTTTCCTATCCTATCCCCACCTGTGTCTTTTGATAGATTAATTGGACTGGTTGTACATTGTGATGTGACTATATATGCATATGCACAAAGTTAATAATGTGTGAGAGATTTCTAGTTTTTGTAATGTCGGGAGCCATTTTCTTTTGGCGGGAGCGTGTGACATACACAAAATGTGTAGCCACTTATGTGTTATTTATATGTCATGCCTGAATATTAGCTTTAGTGAAGCGTAAATTGAGGGTCCACTGACAACTTTTCACTTTTTGGCTGTAATCTACTTACCCGGGGCCAGTGAAGGCAGTATACGCAGTTGCGGAACTTTCGCCCTTGACGTCATGTTTTATCGGGTCTATGAAAGTGTAGCTGCCAGAGCATTGTTTATAGGAGTATGTGAACGACAAATATCATATTAAATACATCGAGTTAATGTATTTTGCAAATCTAGTATGTAAACAGATATGCTTATTATACATTTTGACATGCATTTTGGAGTTAACAGTTATGTGCAAAGCAATTCATAACCCCTACGTACACATAAAATCTGGCACCAGCAGTAAAACTGGCTTGCATCTGTCACCATAAGTGATAGAGAGAAGAATTTTATTCGACATAAAAGTAATATATCCATAACAATATATTCAATATGTCTTTTTTGTTTACATTTTGTCTGGAGACTGTTGTTAAGGATTTTAATCCGCTGCCACAATAGCCAACTGTGTCACGTGGAGAAATTTTATATAAAAAGGAGATTTAGTGTTCTACTTTCATAAAATTTGAAATTATATAAGATTTAATAGGAAATTCTTTAGATTCTCATAAAAATTGAAAAAATTACTTTTGGGGGGCTTTGGCTATTTCTTTAAAAGATATTACAGTTAATCTGAAGGCATCTGTCTTAATATGTATTTTTAAAATGTTGTTTGGTGTAGCAAATTAATAACTGAGGACTACGAGTAAAGCTTTTGTCAATGATGATTTGTTCGGTTTCATTTATGGATTTTGGTGTTATGTTTCACAGACAGTTGTCTGCTATTTAGCAGGGCCACCGAAACTATTTGTCGCATTTCCTGTGGTTGTGCACTCACTACGGTTTATGCAAGTTAGCATTTTAGAATCGTATCTGGGTTAAACGGAAGTCTCGTTTTGCATGCGCGAGGAATCCCTCCTAATATCCGGAGGTGAAACCAGCATGGATGTCGTCCTTGCACAGACTCGGCAGACCTAAATGAAGATAAGTAAACAACACTGTTGTTTGTGTGGCAATAGTAATTTACTTTACATGATAACCGAAAACTATAGCTAGTGGTCCTTATATTTTAAACTGTTATTTAATAGGGTTCGAAGGGACTATGTGTGGTTTACTTGCTTCTAGTGAGAGGGCAGCACAGGCGAGTTACATGGTAACTACTGATGTATATGAAGATCATTATGTAATGATTCAGTGTTTCTCTTATATTTTCTAAGATGAGTCTTTAGAGTATATTGTACAGCCTAAATAGTATTGTACAGTTCTTTTAAAGAGGGAATTATATGTATATCTCTGAACATAACTTTAGTGACTGGACGTTTCGTGTTATGTGTATAAATACTGATTGTTGAGATAACATGATGGATTATCAGGAGTAAATGTTAACATCCTCATTTGTTTCTCTATGGTATCATTCTACTAGATATGAATAAAAAAATGATGATATTGAACTGTTTTTTTTTTTTGGGGGGGGGGGGGGGGATGGAAAGTCAATTCTGGCTGACATTTTAATCACATGATTATTGTGTTTTTTCAGGTGTATCCGTCTTGTCAGCCGCCGTTTCGTTTTACCTTTTCGTTTGACCGTCTTTGTTTTGCTATATGCCCGTACGTAGAGCATTCTCTTTTAAACTACGAACTTTTACTTGTTCCTTTATTAAGAGTTAAGGTTTCATCAAACAAACAAACGATTTCTTTGCAACGCCCAGTATCGGACCCGAGCACGGTTACAATAGTAAAATTTTAATACATTTAGTCTGAAAAAGTCATTTATTTCTAGCATTTGAATGCTTTAAAAATTGGTTCAGTGTGGACATTGCATTTGCCATATGTGATAATTCTTATGGTTTTTTAAAAGCTTTTTTTCTAATCTATAAATATGAAAGCCCCATATAAGAGATTTTGTTTGCAGTTAACCAGTTACGTGCTTTGTTTAAATCATTGTTGATGATGTCTTGGTCGTTTTGTTTCGTGTAATAAGTTAAGGGGTTGAATAATGTTGTGTCATCTGCATGGAGAATAAAATGATTGAAGTTACTGCAATGTTTAATGCAGGGTTGGGTCCGAGTACAATGAAAGTACTCGAGGACGAGCACTGAGTACTTATAAAGTATTCTAGTATACGTAAGAGTATTTTCCTTTTTAATGAATACTCCAGTACGATTACCGAGTACTCCAAAAGTACTCAAGAGTACTGTAATGAGTACATTTGGCGGTTAACCCTAAGCTGTGGAGTGAAAATGAATCAATGTCTTTTGTTTGATGTCTTATTTATATTGTAAGTTGCTTATAAATGTCTACTGAAGGTGTTCATTTGTCATGTATTAAATCAAACATCAGGAGCCATAAGAGGTGCAACACTTTTAATTAAGAATTATCAGTTTTAACAATATTATGATATGTAATATGTGTAAGGATTAAGTTCTGCAATAATAAATAATCAAAGACCATACACTTGATGTCGTCTGACATTAAATTCATAATCGGAATGAATATTATCTCGTCATCAATAGGTGATATTAAAATACCTCATTAAAAAATTAATATTCTATTATGTAAGCCCACATGAGAATAACTGATACACACTATGGGAATTGTGGTAATTTCCCCTAATAGTTCTCTTGTCATATTTCCTTTATATATACATATATTGTGACGGCTTTTAGGTGCAACATCGGACATGCTAAAATCACAGGCGGGCACTTGTACTCTAGAGCAGTCGGCAAGCACCACTGCCCCTGTTAATGACAAATACAAGGTTTTGCCCTCCCGGTGAAAGGGACCAGCTGAATTTTCCCGATTCTTTTAAGTCTATATATGGGGGTTCGCTTGGTACCTTCTTTTAGAGGGAAGGTAGTTTTGTATGGCGCCATACTTATCTTAGAAAGCCGAAAATTACTAAGGTGAGGCTTGCTTGTCTCGTCTTTATATTCTTGTAAATATTGTAAAATGTCACCTGATCCGTGTAACAAATAATACCCTGTAATGTTACTTCAATTCTGTTTAAACTGCGTCTTAAGCCCTGGGCGTTTTCTTCCTGTGAACAATATAATTTCAAGGTGCCATAAGGCTAAAACTGTTATAATTTCATAATGGCAAGAAGTTTTATGTATTGGGTGAGCTATTTCGGAGGACTACGATGAGTATAAACATATTCAGTAAATAATCAATATATGTCACAGTTGATAGTGTAGTAATACACACTACTAGAATCCATAAATGAATCCGTAATTTATGGTTTAGCACGGTCTCTCCCGTGTCTTTTTATTGCAATGAATCTATAATATTCAAGTTACTGGAGTAACTCGTGATTTAGACGAATTGTCTCTTCGTACTTTGAACTCTGTGGCAAAGTATCCACACATTCCGAGTAACAGGAAAGACGTCATTATCGCCATCTTCACTAACGTACAGATGGCACTGCTGTACGAGAATCCGATGATGAAACCAATTGACTCGAACATCCGATAATTTGCGAACGCCGCATCCGGCTCGGCAGTAAAAATACTGCCGTACAGGGCTGAAAAGAAAAACAAAATGGAATATGATAAAAGTTTTCTTACCAAAGCTTGAAACATGATATAAGTATTTTATATTGAAATAAGTTAAGGACAAATATTTATTATTATAGTGTACATCCCTTATATATAAAACGTATACAAAGTCTGGAGTGACGGTCGCACGTATCCCCGAACTTAATGTATAAAGAAATTTATATGCAGTTTGGTTCAAACTCGATAAAGGCACAAATGGATAAGAATGTAAAATTTCTTTATACCTTTTCATGTTTATCATTTCTTTTAATCTTGAAAATACAAATTTGCATTGCAAATCGCTTAATTTAATTTTATTTTATTCACGATTATGACCAAGAAAGAATTATTAGAGAGTCGCTGGATGAAACTGGGATTCATTTTGAACTTTACCAATTGTTACAATTTTCATATCCTTCTGTCTTACTTATAACTGAAAAAAAACTTATGTCGATATAGCTTTTGGTTATGATACAAAGATACAAAAGGTTTCACAGGTGTCCCTACCGGAAAATTCTGTAATTACAAAGCTTTAGTGGTGAACATAACAATATTTACAACACGAGGCGGTTGTGCATAAATGTCCTGCTACCATGTTTTAATCTACAATGCAGTTTGTTCAGGGTATAATCATTGTTCATACAAATCAAGTGAGCAATATTTGATAAGATATGATGGTCATCACATTGTGTTATTTTGGAAATAGAAGTACTACTTAGTCTATAAGAATGTGATGGTAATAATGAAATAGATAGTAAATAGTATATAATGAATAATGGGGGAAAAATGAAAACATGGACTAGTGTACTAGTATACATGTGGTTGATATAACTCATTTGGCTGACAACAAAACGTATGGCTTCAGTTAAGTGTTAACAGCTGATAAATGGACGGAGGAGTTGACGCAAATATATAAATAAATAAATAAAAAATAAACAAAATAGGGGTAATAAATATTGTGTTTATGAACTTTTTACCACATTATTTTGAAGCTAGTTTGTACTAATATGAATTAGGTTATATTGTCGGAGTTGGTGTGACCACTAAGTTTTTCTTTGAATGAACCATTAAAAAATTATATAAAATAAAAGGCATAAGACCATTTGGATGGAAGTTAAAATCTCTCTGTATAAGTTTTTTCTTGAATCAGAGAAGAATGTACATGTAAAGAGATAATGATTCTCGTCCCCTCATTCACCAATAGGACACAACTTGCACTGCTTTATTATGCTTCACTTTCCATTTTCTAGCACTCATAACAAAAGGTAATTTACTCACATGCAAAGAAGTTTTGCCCTTGAATCTTATACAAGACTTAGCATTTTAGTATACATCATAAATCTCTTTGAATATCTTCTCGTCTATGCCATAGGAAACAACATGATTCGAAAGATCTTTCCTACATACTGAGTAAAAAGTTTGTTTTTTTTTGGGGGGGGGGGGGGGGTAGTTGATGAATGCACTGAAATTCTTTTTCTTTTTCTGCAGGTCCAGGTCAATGGTACTAGTTAATGTAATTTGTGATCAAGGGAGGAGTAATTGTTTCGGAAACCACCTTGTTTTTCCCCAGTGTTCCTTGTTTCAAGGTAATCGGTGATTCGTTTGTTTAGTAGATAGTGAAGAGTTTACAAAAATAACTGAGGAGAGTCAAGAACACAGCCGAGAAGAAAGAGAGCCCGCCTGCCATGCGAGAGCATCCACTGTGCTATGCCGTGACCATAGTCCTGGGGCTGAGAGGGGTCCTGTGTGCAATCGTATGTCCCCTAATTTTGACTTCTGATCCAGGTAGGACACCCTTATGGCAGTAAAAAAAGTGGGCAGAAAGGGTGAAATTCAAGATGGCGTCCAAGATGGCCGCCATACCATTGAGTCATATATAACTCGAAAAGTGAGTAAGGTAGGGGTATGATTTTGATGTCTTTGCCTATGTTTTCAGGATCAAAGAATCTATTAAAACCATTTCCAAGACAATACCATACTTGGTTTTGGTGTTATTCAATATGGCTGCCAATATGGCCACCGTACCATAAAATCATACATAACTTCAAAAGAAATTGAGGTAGGGGAATGATATTTGTGTCTTTGCCTATATTTTCAATGTCAAGGAATCTATTGAAACCATTTCAAAGACAATACCGTATTTGATTAAGGTGATATTCAATATGGCTGCCAATATGGCTGCAATACCATAAAATCATATATAACTCAAAAAGTAATTGAGGTAAGGGAATGATTTTGGTGTCTTTGCCTATGTTTCAAGATCAAGGAATGTATTGAAACCATTTCCAAGACAATACCGTATTTGATTACGTTTAAATTCAATATGGCTGCCAATATGGCCACCGAACCATAAAAGCATACATAACTCAAAAAGTAATTACTGCCATCATGGCTACCAATATAGCAGCTGCACAATTAAATCATGAGTAACTCACTAATTTATAAAGATTCGAGAAAAGACTGATTTTGTTGTCTTTTAAGGCCGGTATCTTTTCAGGCTAAATAGAATTCAATATGGCTCTGATATGGCGGCCATGTCATTGAATCATCCAAAATTCACCAAGGAAAACAGCTTAGTGATTGATTTGGGGGTCTTTATGGTCAAGGTATCTATTGAGATTATTTGGTCGATAAAGTATTTGATAATGACAAAATTTAGTATGGCTGCCAACATGCCGGAGTGTCTTAAAATGTAACGTAACATCCTTAGAACTCAAGCTACATTGGCAAATAGTTGATTATAAGTTTTTGATGTAAAGAAATTGATGAAATCAACATATATCAACGGATATAATACATCTCTTTGCATGTAAGTTTCATATTTCATGAGTACCAGGTCCATCATAACTTATTCAGGTTCATTGTGTGCAAATTTCCAAATTTCGATTTTTACATGGGTGCGTTTTACTTGCTTGAAATCTGCAGGATATGAAGCAGGGAAGTCTCTGCTTTCTGCAAGACCATACACACTAGAGAAAGATTCTCCAAACATACGTGTATGTCTTATAAAATGCTTTAAGGTATACGGCCCTGGTAAGAGTTTTTTGTTGGTGGTAGATCATGAAGTGAAGTTCCTGTTCGTTGATGCTACATTGTGTACCAAAAATGATCGACAGTTGCTATGATTTCCACCGGTTAGAACTTGAACAAGGTATTTTTCTGCATTGCACAGTCTTGTATATTTCCATTCATCCGTCTTAAATCTCTAAGATAGGATATTGGTGACAGTTGCTTTATTGTTGTTGCAGTGTTGTGCAGTGGTCCAAATGTGCTAGTAACGCCATTTCCGGTCAAGGCATGAAAGGCTGGAAGAACATTAATATAAGCTGGCCGACTCTTCTGTCGGATCATGATTTGGAATATACCTCGTTTTTGTCTCCATTTCTCCCTCTTAGCCACAGTATATTAAGTCCACTTAATATAAACAGATGTAAAAAGCACAAAACAAGTACAATCACATATGTTTTACCAGCAATAATAACGATCTGTTTCAGCTCATTTCTTACCCTAAAAGAGGACAAGAGGAATGATTGGGACATCCGCCCTTTCATGATCAGAGACTAATTCAGGATGATGTGTAAGTGCTCCATTTTCTGACCAACTGTGTCTTAAGGGAAATATTAATCAATCTGCACTATTCTAGTGTACACTCAGGTCTTTCTGAGTAAAATATTTCACTGGAAACTTTCTGAGGAAAGCATCAAGTTTAGTTTTATTATTTGATGATGGAGAGAAAAGCATCAAGTTTAGTTTTATTATTTGATGATGGAGAGAAACTCTCCAGTTCCCTTAGCTGTTTGGTGTTCAGAGAAATATTGTTAACAAGAACAGGGGTTGTCAATGTGCGCCTTTGTCTTTCACAGATACCTTAATATAAGAGTAAACAATAAAACCTATCCGTCGTCCAATTAGACACATAACCAAGCACCGAGACCAGAAACTGTTCAAATAATTCCCTAAAGGTGGTAACACTGATTTTTATTATTCATGTCATGACAACAACAACACAGCCTGTTGGCATATGCGATTGTTCCAATGGCAGAACATATTTTGCTCCAGATTGGTCTTGGGTTCTGTCACTCTTCCATATTTGTTGTATTTTAGGTCAGCAGACTGTACGTCATTTGCCTAGGCAAATATCCTTAAAACAAGAAATTAGGTCACTGTGATCTATATTCTAATGGCTATAGGAAAAAAATGATTTGTGCACCCTCAATGTCAGATTAGCTGAAAGGCCCAGAATCCTCGAACGCAACATAGAGCTTCTGGAAATATCTTAAAGGAAATCTAAAGTTAATTCATCGTGACATATATTCTGCAAGCCTCAGGGCAAAAAGATGATCTTGAACACCCAGACAGTTTGACTGGGTTCAAATGGTGTCCGTAAACCCTATAATATTTTTACCTAACATCCAAGGAAGTTCTGGGCAAATCTCATTTGAAACCTGAGGTTCTTAGAGATTTCTAATATAACATTCAGATAGGTTTTTCGAAAGTTTTTGTCGAATCCCTAAACTAGATCACTGTTAACTTAGTGCTGTGAGCTAAAGGAAAAACACGAATTTAACACTGAAAGTCAGATCGGTACAACTCATTACAGTTTGACCTAGAATCATCTCACATAAAATTTTAGGTCCACCCTAAATCTCCATCAACAATTGAAACTGGGTCATGGTGATTTATATTTTGTGAGCTACAAGCAGCAAATCTAATTTTGAGCACCAAGAAAGTCAGACAGGGCATCAGTCTTAAATGTTTCATATAAAAAAGTCATAGCTAAAGTAAAGGGAGGTCATTGTAATGTCTCCTTGGACTTAAAAAAGTCTATCGGACCTAAGTTCTCCAACACTTGGGAAAGAACATGATTTGAGCACACAATATGTTAGATGTACATAGATTTTAACAGTTGTCAAAGAAACTTTTATAATGGCAGCTAATGATACCTAACACCAAAACCAACTTTCTTGAAAATAATTTCAAGAATCCCAACATTGAAAACATAGGCAAAGATACCAAAACTGAATCCCCAACCTTAATTCCTTGGCTTGTCAGAAATGACGCAACTGTTAAGAAGCCATATTTGCAGCCATATCGAATATCGCCATAACCAAATACGGTATTGTCTTGGAGTTGGTTGGTTTAGTAGATTCTTTGACCCTATCAACATAGGCAAAGATACCAAAATCAGCCCCCTACCTCTATTCTTTTTTGAGTGTCATACATGATCAAATGTACAATGGCCATATTGGCAGCCATATTTAATATCACCAGAAACAAAAACAGTTGAAGATAATTTAAATAGTCTCCTGGGCCCTGAAATCATAGACGTTAACACCAAAATCAACCCCGTACCTTGATTCATTGGCTTGTCATATGCGATTCAATGGTACAGCGGCCATATTGGCAGCCATATTGAATATCATCGTTACCAAATACGGCACTGTCTTGCAATTGGTTTTCAATAGTTTTCTTGATCCTGAAAACACAGGCAAAGACACCAAAATCATTCCCCTACCTCAATTACTTTTAGAGTTATTTATGATTTTATGGTACGGCGGCCATATTGGCTGCCATATTGGATATCTCCGTAACCAAATATGATACTGTCTTGATAGATTCCTTGACCCTGAAAACATAGGCAAAGATACCAAAATCAATCCCCTACCCAAATTAATTTTCGAGTTATGTATGATTCAATGCTTTGGCGGCCATCATGGACGCCATCTTGAATTTCACCCTTTCTTCCCGCGATCCACGATGTCTACCAAAGTTTTTTTTACTCCTGTAAAGGTGTCCTACATAGATGAGAAGTCAAAATTAGGGGACATTGCATACAGGACCCTCCTCAGCCCCCGGACTACCAGGATTCGAACCGAGGTTGTCTCGGCCACAACGAGAAGTACTAAGCATTATACGATCATTGCTCAGTTATGCTCGGTGTTATCTGTAGGTTTTGGGTCTCACTTACCCGAGATTTGGGTCTGCCAAACTGCATCAATGAAGCCCCACATTCCGGATATAACAAAGAACACGCCTAGCTTGCTGGGATGTGGCATCCAAAAGTACAAAGTGAGCTGCATGGCCAGGTCCACACACATTCCTGCATGAAAAGGTGTTGACATAGTTTACCCGGGAAAAGGATTTATTTGAAGAGGGAAGGGGTTGTTGGAGACCGATCCATGAAAAGAGAAAACATGACATGCTAATGCCATCTATTCATTTACCCTTTTTTATAGGATTTATGTGAACTTTGTATTACTCTGCGTACATAATATAAATGAACTGTTGGTAAAAGCTATGAAGAATAGTTTTTCTAACACCTCTGTGACAGATGTATGTGCTTATTTATCTATAAGTTGTTCGAAAACACGGTACATGCAGGAATGGTAACAAAAAAAAAAAAAAAAAAAAACACACACACACACCTAACCTAAGGTGTTTTGTTGCATATGTGCGGCAGTTGAATGATCCATCGACGCACAACCCTATTTGCAAATTTTTAATCCCTGTGACTTGCCGCCTGATGTCCTTGCTGGGCTGGCCAGATAATATAAACAAAACTAACTGCCCTTTCAGTGATGCGATCGGCGGTTTCTTATCTTTTTTTAAGGTTTAGGGATTTATATATACAGTAGAAGCCTGTATTACGGTCACCTTCGGGACTGGATGAAAGTGGCCTTAATACAGTGGTGGCCGTTATACAGGACACCAGGATAGGGCTTTAAATGTAACACAAAACCAAGTTTAAATCTTTATTACAATCAATAAAATAAACGTATATACAGAGTATTAGTATATTTACTGTTATCAATAAAAAATAAAATATTTACAATCACGTCAACCCTATTTATAACAATTACCAGCAATATAAAAAAAACAGTGTTAGTTATTCAATTACAGATTGTATATCCTGAATATTTGTACAATTTTAATGTTAATTTTGCATTCATAATTTTACATTTATGAGTAAATTGTGCGATGTTTGCCGCACTGGTTTTCATTTGATGTACGTGTTCACAATCACATTAAAGAAAGTTTAAAGATCCACAGTTTGCCTAACGTTTTCCTGTGGACATAATCATCGGAACCCGCTGAATGTCAATCGTTAATTAAATGACAAACACCCTGATTAAGATCCGGCTCGCACGACTGATTCCCAAACATACACGCAGATGGGACACATGCCTTACTATTGTGAATACTAATGGGGCTGACGTGTCAAACAACTCAGTCACGGTAGAGTTTCACTCATTAACAGACAGGAATATGTGAGAGCGGACACTTGTGTATTGATATTGTGGTCAGAAGTGGCCGCTCGATTTGTTGAGCCCATGTCACGGAGTCACTGCCCCTGACCGTAATTGAGGCGTTTCCCGGCCTGCGGGACCGAGAGACCTGGCCGTAATACGGAATAGAGGAGTGACTGTAATTGACAACAAAATGAAGAGAAATATAACGGTCGAAAGTTTCGGGACCGGAAAATCTGACCGTTATAGACGTATTGACCGTTATTGAGGCGTGGCCGTTAGCAGGCGTTCTACTGTATATTGATTCTCGTGAAACTACAATTTTCCAATAATATTTATATAATTGAGAGGTAATTAATATATATATATATATATATATATATATATATATATATATATATATATATATATATATATATATATACAAGACTGAGACGGGAATCAAACCTTAAATCTACAAAAGCAATATTAGCATTAGCACTCTATACATGGGCCATCTCTACGATATTGGTGAAACAGCAAAGTTTGTTTGAGGAATGAGAACAGTTTAAGCCAGAGAGGAAAATTCTATAAGTTTCTTAAACCGTTTACCATTTCACTATATGTTTAAACATTTCACTATATGTTTCACTATATGTTCGCATCTCGGACAGTTCAATTTACATTGAGGGGCGTAGTTTGAAATGGGAGAATCAGGCCATTAGGTCTCTGAACTATGATACGAAAGAACATCATTATCAACGGCAGTCATTCGTAGATTGATCTACCGTGAGGTATGCAAATGTATACTACCACCTCCAAAGATACGTTTCTTATTAGCGACGACTGGAATCAGTCAGGCATTTTATTTCCCCTGTTTGACCCTTGTCCATACACTTTATTTGTTGATAGACCTTAATTTCAGCATTATTTTTTTAAGTGAATTCCACTGAATCGATTAAAATAAATCGGTGATATTCAAAAGTTATCTTTCAAGGCTTATCTTACCGATGACGAATATAGGTATTCTGCCGATTTTCTTCACGAGCCAACCCGTAGTGAATGATGTAATGATGTTGACGGACCCGAACGGAAGAGTAGCGAATCCGACCATCGAAATACCGAGGGCGCAGCTTATATATGACTAAAATAAAAAATGACTAAAATTTTATTATTAACTTCTGTAAAGCGTGGTTTAAATGTGTACGTCAAGTAAACAGACAGGTGGTATCGCCAGTCGGGGGTCGAGCGAACTAAGTCGTCTTGAGTAATTACAAAGCTAAATGAATTATGATTTATCTTAGGTGTCAATGCTTATGCGACCAAAGTTTTTGCGACGTCATAAAGAAGTCGGTTTTGGCAATGTAAGTTGAAATAGTATATATGTTTGTTTTATCATATTTCATTTTATGTTTTCTCATGGAATTCAAACAAGGGATAAAATTTATAGATAATCTGATTTGACAGTGGCAGAATAAAGGGTAGACTTCAGTGTATTAACAAATAGAAAAAACAGGGGGTCAGTGAATTTTGCTTGCAGTTTAGTCAAAATTCGAAAAGCCACTATGCTTGAAAAATGTGTTAATGATGCATCTAAGAAGGTCATACAGTTCCTAATGATTTAATACTTAACCTTTGTCCATTCGACATTAAAGGAGGCTTGTTGGATTCCACTATAGATATTCAAAGGGATTATGAATATCTGCGCCAGGTGGCGCCAGTGTCGGACAGTTGAAACAAGAAATTTGGAAACATCCTTCCGGAAGCTCACTTTTTCTTCTTCGTCCTCTAGTTCTTTAGGCAGCTTGTCCATAAAGACGGCAATGACGACGACCGCTGCTATGGCAACTGCTAAAAACACCCCGACCAGCGTCCATACCTGCAAGGGTTTGAATATAATACACTATGTTCATTTCATGTGCCAGCTTGTCCGCCGGAATGCAGAAAAGAACCTAACCTAAATAGAAATCTACCCTCATGCTTTCTATTGGAGGTTTTGTCAAGTCACGGGAAAGTTCCCTTTCTGATACTGAGGCATTCGTACATACTATAACAAGAATCTTCCTAATGTGTATGAATAAAATTGGATTGTCCAGTATTTTCTGCATCTTTATAAATATTCTGATATTAAATTCTAATAAAATGACAATTTTCTGACAAACTAGGACATTAAAGGATTGTTCTCAGGTATGGTGCGATCGGGCATTTTTTTTCTAAAACCGGTCAAGACAAGGTACGTGGAGTTTTGCGAAATGGCTTAAAAATTAAAATATGTGCTTCTATTCTTAAAATGGTTTATTTTAACACTACATTTAATCCATTTTCCATACCTCTTATCACCAATATCAAAGACCCAGTCTTCATTTGAGAGAAAAATATGATCAACGAAATATAGGAGCGAGTGCGTAGTACAATAATTTGTTTTTGCATGCCTAACGGTGGACATATCCTAGCTGTTACATACCATCAAATAATGAAATTGTTACATACAAGAACAGCTGACGGTTTCTTCAGATTGACATTTGTGACGTTGTTTCCTGGACAATCTTTGATCCCACACAGTTTGAGTGCTTCTTCAGACGGGGTCGGTATCGTTCCGTTCACGGGCTGGTTCATGACGGTCGATGAAATAATGGAACCAAAAATACTGGCTGAAACAAAAACAAAAAGCCTTTACATATACTTATTTAATAATTAAACGTATATTTTTAAAGATGGCTTTAGAGAGAGAGAGAGAGAGAGAGAGAGAGAGAGAGAGAGAGATAGATAGAAATAGGAAAAGAAAGTAAGATTAAAGGGTACTTTGCAAATATTTCGTTTTAAATAATAAAAAAGTGTAAAAAAGCAAATTTTTCCTAAGGTATTTATGACTAACGTTTGATATTGAAGCACACATTTTTAAAGAAAATATCAGGTCATATCACATTTTCAAAATGGAAAAAAAGAAGAAAAACGTAACTGAATGTGTATTTAACAACAGATATTGGCTAAATGGCCTGTGAGGTTGTACTTACACGCCTGAGCGATCAAAAAGAAGATGCCGAAGAACCTACTGACGGTAGCCACCTCGTTTTCACCGTCCAGCTTCGAGTACCGGATGGCTAGTTTAGTGAAATATGCACACTGTGCCGTCCAAAGCGGGGCACCACACAGCCCCACAATGACGGACGCCGGCGTCATGGACCACCATCTACCAATACCGTTAGCAGCCATCCATATTATGTACCCTATGATGCACACGATAATGCTACCTTTGTGTCCGAGCTTGCTGATAGCGATCTTTGGTAACAAGAGGCAAGAAATGACCAGTGCTGCGTACAGGACGGCGGAGTTGATTGTGCCCATACCTTGGTCTTGGTGAAGAACACTTTGTAGACGACTCAGACCGTTGAAGGATGTGAAATTAAAGAGAAATCCCACGCTGATTAAGATAATGTTTTTCAATATCCGTCTCTTCTCCTTCTTCTTCATTTCCTCGGGCCAGTTCTGTTCTTCTGTCATCTGTTTGATCTCAGCATCTCCCGTGTCATTCTGGACATCTGACGTTCCTTTCGTATCCATCGTATCTATTCGTCTTTATATAATATATATAAGCGCTAAGTTATGCATTTTTTTTAATTTGCTGTTATTATTTTAAATTTTCTGATACATATTTTGCTGGATTTCCCCATATTCATTATGTGTCAACTGTAGGCTTCTACACTTAAATCAATTAACATGTAGACGACCGTCTAATTAAATCAGAAGACGATTGGTTTCTATGGAGTTCTCAGTTAAAAGGTTTCAAATAGATCTCACTAGGAAAAAGTGTATCTTATGTATCAAAAGACCAGAGTTTTCATTGAAAGCGCGTGATTGTTTTATGAAAATAAATAGTTCATTGACAGGAGAGACGCCAAGACGTCCTAGATAGAGCGAATCATAACATTAAATAACAATTGCCAAATATTTATATTGTTTATAAACTCTTCTGGTTCAGGGATGTTATAGAGCAACTTCTCTTTATAATAAAATTACAGAATATTTTTTAACAGCAGAATAACAATACCAGAATGGGGAATTAACGTTGTATTGTTTGGTTGTGTACATGCTAATAAGGATAATTTGTAAGTCAATTATGTTATTTAATGATAATAATATTGTACAAGGTGAATTAACTGATGGAAATTAAGAAAAGAGTAATGGTACAGCTGCTCTATAAATTTAACAGTACTAGAAATATATATATATATATATATATATATAATAATAATAATAATAATAATAATAATAATAATAATAATGAATAGAATTGCAAGAAGACAACATACTGGAACTTCATGAAGTTAAATAATTTATGAAAGTATATCAATATGTTAGTGTTTTCTTCTTATTTAAAAAAGACATACAAAAAGAATGTATCAACTTATCTGATTCAAGTGTCTGATAGAAATAAAAAAAACTGAAGAAAGGGCAGCATTAGTTGGATGGGCATTCTAGAATTCGAGACTGACAGAACAAGACCACATGTAGCAACTGCATCTCAGTCTGGATCGTAATCAAAGCATTTTTTTTCGGAGTAACCACTCCGTTCTTATGTGTCGGCTGGATACTGGTTCAATAAAATTATAATGGTGCGGAAAATAAACACATAAATACTGGACCCAATGCTCGTTTACTCATATTTACTCATGTTTACTCATTTTTTTTGTATTAACAACACAACCCCTGCTTTTTGGCTAAATTAAGTGGACAATTCGTCATTTAA
This sequence comes from Sipunculus nudus, assembly GCA_026874595.1. Classification (NCBI taxonomy): domain Eukaryota; kingdom Metazoa; phylum Annelida; class Sipuncula; order Golfingiida; family Sipunculidae; genus Sipunculus; species Sipunculus nudus. The sequence goes on along the minus strand of CM049314.1, from coordinate 9,817,146 downwards.
TCATTATTTAGCGGTATAGGCACAGTTTGGGAGTATCGAATGCTAAGGGACCGACGCAAAAACTGTGTATCTTACAAAGTGATAGACGCGTTCAAAGTCAGTCGGGCCGTTAATTGATGTTATTTATGGTAATTATTGATTTTATATCCAGTTTTATATCCAGTTTGTCAGTAAGGTCACATTGTCAGCATTTCTGATAACGATCGATATAAACTGAAGTTGATGGCATGTTAACAGTCTTTAATCACCAAAACTTTGTATGTGATAAGAGGACTTGAAGCATGCTGAGTGCATAGAATATGACCTGACTACATGACAATTGTCCAAACCGGGAAAAAATCACATTAACGACCATTACCTGTCGTTAACACGGCACTGTGTTACATTAGAATTTGTATTTATATACATTAAATGTGTGTTTTTTAGACGAAAAAATTGATTTACACTGAAACATAATTAACACAATAGGAATGGAGTATATATATATATATATATATATATATATATATATATATATATATATATATATATATATATATATATATATATATATATATATAGTTCCAATGTTAACAACTCTTGACCAGTGGCGTCAATTTATCTTCAACGGTGGGTGGGGTTGGGATGACTCGCAGTCGGCGGAGGGTAATCAAAATTTGGCATATATATATATATATATATATATATATATATATATATATATATATAAGGTATTATCTAAAAACAAAGGTATTATGTATCGAGTGTAGGTTAATTTTGAACCTGGTTTAGATGTTCTTTTCAGAGTATACTCAGAAATGAAATCAAAGTATTCCAATTATTCAGATAATTCATTTCCAATATTTTATTATCACTCTCTGAACATTCTCTTGTTCTTGATACATACCTTTGTATGAAACTCTTATGGGGAAAAATATTTGATTTTTTTTTGCTAAAACGTGAAATAGATATTTATTAATTTCTGAAAAAGGTCTGCTAAATCCGTTTTTTTTTCTTTCGCAGTTCGAATTTTGTTTTATTTGACGACCTCTTATGTCTGCATTCATTTGATTGTTGAGTACCCCCTTTCCTGCCCAACTTCTTTGCCAGTGTTTATTATGAATTTGAACGCTTCCCTGACTTCCTCCTAATTAACAATCCATTAGTCGCAGGACTGCGAACTTAATAATCATTGTGTTATTTTCTTGATAGCAGACCCTCTGCTTTTCAGTCCATCCTATCCTTTCGTAAAAACATTAGTAACAGTAGCGTAGTTTTATGCTTTTTCAGGTACGTCTAGTTATTAAAATTAAAACTTGTAACTCAAATGTACGTGTAAAAATACGTGTCCTAAAAATATCAGGAACTTAACTACTTACCTGTAGTATCGACTTATCCTTGTGCTTTAACTCAGTGATATATGAATAGCGAGTGTAAGAAGACAAAAACATTAGTGTTTTTATAACATTATATTTTACGTGGTAGAGTACGAAGTGGAGTGGTCGATAATAAATTAGCTCCAACAGGCCCAGCACTGACGGCCCTGACAATCAATATATGACAGGGTCATAAATATTAAAAAGGCCAAGGATGCCTTTCACATCAAAGTAAATGTATTGTACAATCAATGTAAAAACTAGGGTATCGGTATTTCCTTAGCAACAATTTACACTGCTTTTTGAAAGGAAAATACAAATATATAAAAGCAAAAGAGACAAAATTCGGGTAAACAAACAATGGATTCTCCTGTAATGTATTGACATGAAATGATATTGTTTATGAAATTCAGGTGATGTGTAATATATTAGTCCAATGTTTCCAGTGTTCAATGTTTGTCTGCGTATATTGATTTGTAAAATAATATGTATATACAGCGATGTTACATTTGGTCCACTTTCGGTTTCATTACCTGATCCTAGGCTACTGAGATTGTTTATGTACACATAATTCCGAACCTTCATGCCCAAATTCTATGTATAGGCCGATAAAAATGAAAAGTATTACCTACTAAGGGAATCACTGTGAGATTTTAACATTCATTTAAAGCTAAGCATGTGTTGTAAATTAAATGGTTTGAAACTTCCGAATATTAGCTTTGTGTGCGAATCATTCCTTGTAAATCAATAAGACCTTGTCTATGAGCAAGCGTATAGCGTCTAATGATCGCCTTCAGTGTTTGGGTATAATGAGTAAGCATTCTGGGTTATGTTAAGTTAAATGAAAGCTAAAATTGGCTCCGGCAGAAACCCAGTGTGAGTCACCACCGACTGTAGGAAAGGGTGTATTTTCTGCAAATTGACGTCCTGTGTAAATATTCAAATTATCCTTTCCTTGTCACTAAAAGAGGTTTGGAAGGATTCAAAGGTCATATTTAACCTAACAATACCTGTATTTAATATATAATAAATATACTTTATTTAAATATAACAGGATGGTTTTGGTTTCTTTTCAAAGTGAAATTTATACCTCGGTTATACCAACGCTTTTTAGCTAAGATGGCTAAGTCTTCTGAGCCACAGTTATCACTCATTGTCCGCCGTCCGTCTGTCATGCCGTCTGTCTGTCTGTCCTTATTTCTGTCCGTTCACCGGACACTAATCGTAACTGCGGACCAAGAAACTTCTAACTGAAAACCATGGAGGTCAATAAAGAATCACCTTTGAAACCTGAAATTAGGTTACTGAGACCTATATCCTCCGAGCCATGGGGTTCTTAAGTACCCCCAGTATAATTAAAAATAAGCTCTAATATCTGGTATCTGAAAAACTAATGCAATGATTGCCATGTTCCTTTCCACATATGTTAATCGGATAGTGTTTCATCATTTCCTTAAAACTGGTGGCACCACCAGTAATTATTTCTAATGTTAACGCATTTGTTCTATGTTTTTGAGACCTTCAGATGAAACAGTTTTTTCCGTTAACAGGGCACAAATCTTAACCGTTAGACCTAGAAACTTCTTGATGTAAATCTGGAGATAAGTCCTGGGCCAGTCTCCATTGAAACTTGAAATTAGGTCATCGTGACCTATATTATGCAAACAACAGGCTGAAAACATAATTATTAGCACTCAGTCAGTTAGATAGAGTAAAAAATGTAGCCGCTCGGCCTAGAATCTGAGTGGACACTTGGAGGTCCATAAATATCCCATCGGAAACCCTTTAAAAAATTAGGTCAGTGTGATATATTCTTTGAGCTATGGGGCTCGTGGTACCCCCCCCCCCAAGAATAATTACAAAAATGACACAAAGCGCTGATTGTCTGAATAACTAATGCATTGATTGCACTGATTCTTTTCATGTGTATTGATCATGGAGTGTGTAATCATTTCCGGAAGACTAGTGTCACCACCTGTATTTCTTTCCTTATTTTTTACGTAGTTTTCTTCTGTTTTTGTGATCTTCAGAAGAAGCAGTCCGTCCGTTAATAAGGCACCAATCGTAACCGTTAGACATGGAAACGTCTAAGTGTAAATCCTAGGTCCTCGGCGAATCTCCTTAGAAGCCTTGAATTTAGTCATGGTGACCAATATTTTGCAAACTACAGAATACATAATTTTGACCACCCAGTCAGTCCGAAGGGGCAAAAATTTATCCTCTAGGCCTAGAATCTGCGTATAAACGTAAATTAGTGCATGGTGACCTATATCTTGCATGCTACCGGTGAAACGTCATTGACAATCTCCATGGGAACCTGAATTATTTCATGGGGACCTATATTATTGCCAAGAAAAAAATTAAGCACCCATACGATCAGACAGGGTACATGGTCATTTTTAGCTCAGCAGACTGCACATAAAAAGGCTAGATATCATAATTGGAATGGCTAGATATATAACAGAATTTGGCTTTCAGATGATAAAATTCCTTTTGTGAATGTCTTCCTAGTCGGCTGAGCGTCATGCTCTATGGGGCACATGTTTGCAAAAAGTGGATGATCAATGAAATCATATGCCGTGCTAATATGAGAACAACATTTCATTTAAATATATACGAAAGGTAATGAGGCCTATTTTGCCTTAAATTATATAATAATTTTGTAAATACTGCATCAGATGAATGGGAGAATGATGCCGTCAAATATGTTCAGAGAAAGCAAATGCATGATATCCTACGTTTGTCATTTAAATAATTGGGAAACAAATGTGAAATTCAGTTATCATAACGTTATAAAAGTTTTGATTACATCCCCCTAATGTGAGCCCTCACCCTCATAAGATGAATCGACGGCACTGATTTAAATACCAGTGTACACTTATTCGCTATTCGCTGTAAAATAACTTTGTGTTTATGCAAATGTCATTCCAAATTTAACAACAAGTACAACGGACAGCATATATGTGGTAGTAATGCGACCATTGGGTATTCCTGAAACATGTCCCATAGATTGTTCACGAGATGCAGTGTTATTACCGAAACAGAGGAGACAATGTTGTTACACCATCTGACCGAAATATCACCGAAAAAAATTAGTATTAAACGTTTCGGATGCTATAACAATTGAAGGCGGGAAAACAGTGAAAGGTCAAAGGTTGGGTCGAGATTAAACGTTTTCCTAAGTGACTAGATAACCACCTGCCATTCTTTCCGTATATTCATCTTCAGATGCAATTATAAGTACTAACTACCTGCATGTTAATATTTTATGATATTGCATCCATGAGGCTTTAGTGTATTAAAATTAGCCCGTTTGGTACACTGGACAAAGTGAACGAGTACTAGTCAGACCCATTATAGTGTCACTTTGACCTGTTTATAGTCATGTGACATGAAGTGATAGGGTTTTAAAATCGAATGCATTAAAATGTACTTAGCGAGGAGCCTTCCACGTTCTGCGTCTTTTTTCATAGTGAGAACTGTTCTCTGCTGCTGATGCATTCACCTCTGTAAATTGTACCCTTTGATCTTTCACCCGCAGGAATTCAGTTGTATGGCTTAGGACTCAGTAGGCATTTATATCAGAGTGGTGAGACCCAATTTCCAACGGTCGGTAGTAGACCTTCAGTGTAGGTGCACATTTGTTTGGGCAATTAAGTGCATGATTTGAAGCATATTCGTAGTCACATATACAGTGAAACTTAAATTAATGGGCTAGTTAAAGTTCCAAAGATCATCTATTTGCTTAAGCAAGGCTACATGATACTTAAAGCTCTCTTGGTATCGGATATGGTGTAAAACATCTATGTTATGTTGCAGTTTAATTTATAAAAAAACTGTTTAAAAGAAATCTAAATGACAAAGTAAATCTTTAACATTAGACATAACAAGGGCGGATCCAGCATTTAGGAAAAGGGATGATAATAAATTGGTCTGGAAAAAAAGGGGTGGGGGTGGGCGTCCGGTCCCTCTAGACCCCCCCCCCCCCCCACCTGGATCCGCTTTTGTCATAATGGCAAAACAATGTATTTTGGACCAGTCGGGCGGTAGTTGGCATGTCTGATCTCAGTCGGTACTGTAAGAGGTGTCCGAGTCTTCAGTAAATAAGAAAGATTACAGATATTAGAGACCAACCTTAAGCTAGTCATGGTATACCTAAATAGCCAGCTCATGGAGAACACACAATAAAACCGCATCAGAAGTGCGTATTCAGTGGCAAAACCAGCTACAGGCCAGGGTCTTGTTATGGGGGGCGGGGGGCGGAGGGCACACGTTTCAGAAAAAAAAATGAACTTCACCCTTCTTCAGCATCATTATATAAAAGGAGCAGCATTAATAAAAAAAGCCTATTGCATTTATCTCCTTTTTGACCGTCTGAGGATATCTGAGATTTGGAAGATTTGATACCGTGGTTAGTATCCTAGAATTTTCTTAATACATTGAGGAAAATCAGGGAATTTTGTTTTCATGAAATGCTTGGAACCCTAAAATGATTCCTTTTATGTGGTCTAAGGTAAACAATCCCTTCGAAATTCCTTCTTTCAGTGTTCTCCTTTCAGTTGAAGGCGGGATTACTTTACAAACATAACCGATGTGATTTATTGGTACCACAGCTTTTATAAAGGTTAGTACTATATTTATAAGCTTTAATTTGCAAAAAAAATATTGATTGCAACCTGGGATCCGGCAACGATGAATTCATTTTGCATATTACATTATTCCTCAAGTATTCCAACTCTGACTTATCCTTTAATTTCATTTTCAGGTTTATATTACTTTATATTAAAGTTTATATTAAAAACTATTTTTGTTCATCCATGTTTGCATGAATAGTTTTATCACATTCAGATCTTTAATTTTCGAATTTTTTATCTTTCTTACTTTCTGGACACAATTAAATGTCCAATTTAATCATTGTATACCCTTGTGATACAATACAAAATTCAAACGGTAGCAAAAGTCTAGAATAAGAATAAATTAAATATATAAAATTATTCATCTTGTTTATGCATCCTGTCCTGGGGGCGAGGCAAAACAGAAGCCTAGCTAAGCTTAAACTATGGAGCTGCCTGGAGTTATACAATTTACTTAACATAGTTGAGAGCTGCATCACTCATTGCACACTACTGTACTAGGCTGACTGGATGTAAACAATACTTGACATGGTGTCTGAAAACTTGCAATAAACTACTCATTTTGATGAATTCTTTGGATATTTAAGATTTTAAAAGATTGGTAAAAGTGGGTAAATATCTTTACTGATACTTTGACAAAAAACATTATGTATGGTCAATACTACCTACAAATTATGCAGACATAATGTCTGGAATGTTTACATAAAACATATATAGGAATAGTTTCATCAAATAATAACAAAACAACATCAGTGGTTTATATATTAGGCAGTCTTGAAGTGTAACAATAAGATTATAATCGAAATGGAGGCTTCCTTAATTTCTCTAAGGAACGAAGTCACACTGACCCAGTTTTTTGTTTGTTAGGAGATCTAATGAACATCTAACTGTACGTCGAATTTCGTATTCGAAAGTCCAAAAACATGTCCTTTTAAAGGCCGGATGGCCGGACGGACAAATGACAAAGGCCAATCACTTTAGTTCATATAACTTACAGAGTTGCATAAAATGAGATTGGAGAATTGAAGAGATTCAAATCAAACTAATCAAAATCCTAGTGTCCAAACTATGCCATACAGACAAGAATGAAGAGCCATCTATTCACAGCAGGAAAAACTCGAATAATGTAAGATTTTACACCCAATAATGTGATTTTTTTCAACGTCTTGTCCAGATATGTATTTTATTGTCTAACTGATATTATAATGAAAAGCCTTTTTTCGAGGACACCGTTCACTGTAACTTTTTTTGAATACATGCAAGTGAGTTAACTATCACGTGCGCTAACCATAATTGCGTTATTTTATCTAGCCGTAGGGAGAGTCGCTTTACATTTATGCATTTTTTTGTACATGGAATAATAGTCAATATTACGGGGGTTTGGTATTCTGCCAACGGTTCAATGGCTATGGGTAAAATAAAATTTTAAATGAGGAAAATTGGGAAACAACAAAGGAACCAACTTCTTAAAACAATAAAATACTTATTAAAAAAGAAAAAAAGATGAATTGTGTTTGAAAGTCCATGGACAAAATGAAAACCCGGCATTCCCTGTCACTTTGAACCCTGGGGGTTTCTAAAAAACAATGACCGGGTTAGGGGGTGACAGTAAAAGAAAAATAGAAAATGCAGTCATCTTGAGACAAAAGTTACCTCTAGTAACATTTTTGGTGTATTTTTGATGCAATGCTCTTTAACTGAAAGGGTCTTACGTGGTTTACACCATGTATAACAAAACAAAAAGCTAAAGGGGGGGGGGCACGTGCTCCCTCTGCCCCCTGGATCGGGCTATGGTCTTAACCAGTGTTGGCTGGTCTGGGATAACACTTGGATACTTTCAATCTGCAAATCTGTCAACGAGGCACCGAACAGAAACGTCTAGAATAGGTGACCGAATATAGAACACACAGCTAAGGAGGAGAATGGTGTTAATCAGATTTAGAGATGGTATTCTCCACGAGAGAAAAAATCATTGGCTATATTATTTTCGTCAGACATTGCTCAGAGCACATAACTGGCTCATGTGAAATACCCGTCTCTAGTAATTACTGTCAGTTATACCGTCCACTAAGTCGTAATAGTCATTTTAATAGACATGAAATATAGACAAATGTCACGCAGGACAATACAAAATAGACATAATTCATATGGATAAAGATGACTGTAAGAGCAGATATGAGATTACATCCACAGATGTATCAACATATATCATCGACGTACCAAAATATTGAACCAACTGTCAACACCGGTCGAAATTATTTGCTTATCTATTTCTAGGCCTGAGAAGTTTAGCAAAATTGAATCCTGCATTCAAATGTGTACGTATTTTCTAATGTTCTATCTTTTGCACAGACGCACAGACGAAAGACAGACTTTGATGAATATTGGTAAACCACTTTTTGAAGTTTCTCTTTGTATATTAATACACATTAATATACATTTCACATTGACTTCCCGTTAATTTCTTTTTGTCCTGTTTGTCCGTAATTTCGTAGCCGGGCATTCCAAGCAGTAGCTCAGACGCCAGGACAGCGGTCTTCACCAGCGTACAGAGGGCGCTGCTGTAGGAGAATGCGGCTTAAAATCATAGCTCTCCAACATCCGGTAGTTAGAGAAGGCGGTTCGGATTCAGTTAAAAACTGCCATAAATTGCTGAAGTAAAAATAAAACCCTCATGTATAGTCATAGCATTTAAAAATCTGGGTTCTAGAGAACTAACAGCCTTCATCGTCTCACCATATCTTATCCTTTTAAAATTTCACGTTACATTGTTATTTTCATAAATTATTGGTCGGGGAGGGGCTCTTTATGCATATCTGTTGTTTTTATAGTTAATACTTAAATTAAGCAGGATATGTTCAGAATTAATTAGGAGTACGTGTCAGCAATTTCCCTGTTTCTGATCCACTTGTTCGGTATCATACATGGAATTTGTTGACATATATCACAACTATTTATGTTGTTTATGTAAAATTTGTTTCCAGCACATAAAATATACCTATATGTAATAATTTAATAAAAAATACTGAACATTATATAATGTTAACTTAATATCCCAAGTTTGGATATTTTATTTATATACTTTTATATATTTTTATTTTCATTTTGTGGATAACAACACAACTGCAATATTGTTTGTTTATTATTTATTTAGAGTATGTATCTTAATGTCTTTTCAGGTTTAAAATTCCAGTCGCCACACACTGAGTGAAGGTCCATAACAACTGAGTGAGAATTCTTTGACTGTCAGACACCAGTCAGCATAATTGTGGGCAAGACATCAGGTCATTATACATATGGCAGGCTGTGGCCTCTTCTGTTCCCAGCTATCAGGTAACTGTGACATAACATGTCTAGAACACTTCAGTCAACTTAAAGTAGAATATAAGTTTGTTTAGGCTAGAAAGGGCCAGATAACACAAATACTTGGAAAATCATGCACTTTTTAGCAAATTTGAAATATTTGGAGAATCAAAGGTATGTCTCCCACACAGTTTGGTTATAAATGACATATCAGGTATATCAGATATCAGTAAGGAATACATAAGAATGCCTAACATGAAGGGAAGGATGATAGTTCTTGGGGTAACATAATACTGGTATAGTCATTTTCACAGTGGCCACTGTTAGGTAAATCACAAATGATAATGAGTTAGTTACAGGGCTCTCATGTATTGAATTTTAGAGGTAGAGTGTTAAAATTTCAGATTCTAATAGTCATTTAGTGTCATAATAGAATGTTTTTATAATAAATGGGGTAAAAAATGTTGGGTGTGAGTGAAGGTTAAGTAAACCTATTCATTATGGGTTTGTTGTGTGATGGGAGGATTTCATGCAGATCCCAGACTTTGTCCTGATTTGATTAGCTGGTACACATGTTACCTCATGGACTGAATTTTATCAACAACTCAGATTTAGTAATGCATGTTATTTTTATTCTCTGCTGAAAATTTTGGACTGACAGAGGCAGCAATACTGTGCTTTTACTGAGATCTAGAATTTTTAGTCACAGGGGATTTCCCAGTGTGTGACGTCACTGTCAACTTAACAGTGCTCATAGATGTGCCAATAGTTTTTGAACAAATCACACAACCTCATGCTTTCAGTGGAAAAATAGATAGAAAAAAGTTTTCCTCCAAGAATTGGGCTTATTTATGTAAAATCTATATTAATATTTTTTCATAGGCAATTATGGTATATGATAATATAATGAAATTTGGAATACGTTTGCTTGACCTAAAGGTCCAAGAAGGATAGAATCTGCGGTGCATTACTCTATGTACTACATTACGAAAAAGAGGAGTTCGCTATGACTGATTTGATGCAGATTTTGTTTTAAAGATTTTGTTTGGTGGAGCTTTAGTGTGTATAGCTGTAAATTCAACTTCTGTTTGGGGTAAAGGGGGCACACTCCTTCTCGCTTATATCACCGTACTGGCCCGGTATCTACCACACCTGTGTGTCCGTGATGTGTAATGCCATGTGCTGTGAAATCCGTCCCACCCAAAAAAAGACGCACTCGTTTGTTAGTGATACGCGTGACACGGTCTGTCAACACGGTATTACTCTCCTCGGCCGAGATTCCAAATAATGATCTCCGAGCGTTGAGCCTTGTGCGTTACCCTTATATCACAGAAGCCCGTTGGTTTTATACCTACTCGCCGTTTATTTGCGTTTGCCAGATGGTGTTGGAGAAGACCCTACAACCTGATATAATGAAGACTACGGCTTGCTGGCAAGGATGTGGTATCCAGTTATATAGTGTGGTCTGGATAGCTATATTAGTCCGTCAGCCAAAGGTTTTTTGGCTAACCTTGTTTTATGGTCTTAAGTTTATTTTTCTTTATGGATTTTGTTTACCCACATATCGGGTGTGAAAAATATATTGGTTGGCCCTCTGTCAGCCTTGGGCAATTTTTGCTTATTAGCATAAAATAAAATGGCCGCCACAATAATACGAAAATAGCAAAAATGCCATAATTTCCTTAACATTTGACATAGCAGGTCATCCAGTACATGAATTCTGGGGTATTATGACCCATAGAATCCACTTTTGGTATTGCTGAAGTCATAATGACCATCATTTTTAATGTAGCTGTTCTCCCATTTGAAAAAAAAAATGTAAATATACTGAACACACGATTGGGTTATTACGTATGTTCCACAGTATTCTGCAGATCGAGGGTAATAAAACTAATTAAACACTTAAGCATAGACGAAGATGATCAAACCATCTGGGAAACAGATGTTATACATTATAAAAATAATATGCTCTGTGCTTGCTTTTGTCCAGTAGGAACTGAAGAACCCAAGTCGATACCACTGTACATTGTCAGTGGAATAAGTAGTGTCTGGGTTTGGTGACGTACGTGCCTGGCCGTAGCCACTATAAACTTAGGCAGGTCTTTCCGGAAATTGACAATTCTGTCTTCTTCGTCTTCAAGCTCCTTGGGAAGCTTTTCCATGAAGAGAGCTACGGGAACCACCGCCGCAACACCGATGGCAATGTACACCCCCACCAGCGTCCAAACCTAGGTTTGAAGAAATTGAATTAACATGATATGAATATATGATAATCATGTAATAGTTATATGAATATAGATTCCTACTTAAATACATAAATATACCATGCATAATTATTTTGATCAAGCAGATGTTAAAATGACTAAGATACATAATCTGAAGACCTTTCAAACACAAGCAGACTGGTTTCAAGAGAGTGCATGGAGAGATAGTTATCATTTTTTGGTATGTTGTCAAGGACTTGTTTTTTGTTGTAAAATAAAACCAAATTGCTGTACCATTTTACTTACCAGGACCGCATATGTTTTTTTCAGATTGACATTTGTGAGGTTATTTCCGTGACAGTTCCGACTCCACACTGTCGTAGAGCCTTTTCTGACGGCCGAGGTAGCGTTCCATTGGCAGTCTAAGGTCCAAGAATGGTGGAAGAAATGACGCCGCGGAATATACCAGTTAGAAATGTAGCAATACAATTTTTAGATTATGTGCAAAACTACCTACATGCGGAAGCTGCATGCCTCAGCCCAAACGAAACTGACCAGAGGCGATCGTTTTGGGGCTTATTGCTTGGGGTTATTGTCCTGTTGAACTCCCTTAGAGAATAATCTGATTCACTTTGTAATCTATCGAAACAAGTGATCGTTTTCTACTATGTTATTGATATACTATCTATAACTGTGGGCCAGATATAGGCTAATTGACAGCTTTTTGACAACTCTGTTTCGCAATATTCAAGTTTCACTCAAATAAACTCAGTTATGCGACCTATGAGACAGAATGGGTTGTTTATACAGTATCAGGTATACTTGTATGTATCAGATGTATCGTTGTTGAAGTATAAAGAGTACTGATTAACAAAATGGGGGAGAAAAGGAAAAACAGCAACACTAAAATAGCAAATAATGTAGAGAACGCCGCACGGTTTAATGTCATAGCCAATTATCACAGCAATAAACAATGCATAAGGATGCTTAATAATCTTTTTGAGGATCCTGAAAATATATTAAACATATTGGCCACGATGATTTCTTGGATTATCCAACAAGTTTGCATGTATTCAAAATGGATTAAAACAAAACAATAATCAATGAAAACAAATAACCGCTTGGAAGATCTTAAAAGATACCAAAGAATCTGATAACGATGTTTTCTTTGGTCCTACCTTGCGAATCAACGGGTGAAATACGCACAATGGGCCGTGCACAACGGGACAGCACAAATCCCTAGAATAATGGACGCAAGGGTCAAGGACCACCATCGGCCGATTCCGTTTGGACCTGACCAGAGAAGGTAGCCAAACTTCGACCCTGCAATGCACCACTTGTATCCGAGTTTGTTAACCGCCATCTGTGGAACAAACAGACAGGAGATGATCAACATGCCGTACAACAGAGCCTGATTCACTGTTCCTATCCACTGGTCATTGTGAAGGCTACTTTATAGGCGTCTCAATTCGCCTGAGGAGAAGTTGAGCAGGAAAGCAACGCTTACCAGGACGACTTTTTTCATTATACGCCTCCTCTCTCGTCTTTTTCTCATCTGTGTAGCAAGTTTTTTTGTGTTTTTATATATTTATATATATTCGTTGCACGAATCATCGTAGTAGTCTGACAACATTTGATTCCTCTATTTGTAGAATTATATATATATATATATATGTCAATGAGCTACCGTTGCACGTTCAATACAACTGTTAATATTTATTGAGCGTCCATACTGATTTTTTGTGTGTATCTCATTTTCTCATAATGGACATTTGTGAACATTCCAGGACTCCAGGAGCACATTGCGCCCTTTATGTGTTTACACGTGGAATGTTGGGAACTTTCAAGGACTTTTGTTTTGTGAATTTATTCATGGACCTTTCCGCGTAATACACATCAAGAGGAACCAGAAGGTACTAGTTGAGTATCATTTTGAACTTTTTATCACTAGGTCTGCATGTTCACCTTAAAGTAAACATGTAACTGTGATTGAACATCACCTACCAGTACACGTTTTGAATATAACTATTATTGTTTATATGTCTGGTCATTTTCTCGATGCACCTTTTTAACATATTGTATATGCCTAGTTATTCAGAGCGTTCTTGAACTGGATCAAGTGCTTCTGGACTATGCTGTTTGTTATTTTTTTCATTGTGCTAAATTCAAGCTCTGTTGAACTTTATCAGTGTCCTGTAACATTTACTTTTGGTGTCTGTATTACATAAAATACTCAGCTGATGGTATAGAAAACCGATCCTGAGAAGACTGAGGCGTTGAAGAAGTAGCCAATCCCAAATATACGTGAATGAAATGCGAAAATTCCTTGGCCTTGCCGGATACTACCGGCGGTTTGTGGGAAACTACTCTAGTTCCTGCAGAATGGTGACCATCGAAAAAAAGAAAAAGCAACAAGGGCAAACAGCGACAATTCATGGACATGGGGTGAAGATCAACAAAATTCCTTCAGCACAGTGATCGAATTGTTAATAACCCCACCTTTGTTAGGTTTTGCAGATTATCAAAAGCCATTTGCTTTACATACCGTTGCAAGCATGGAAGGTTTAGGAGCCATACTGTACCAAGAGCAAGAAGGTTAACAACATGTGGTCACCTACGCCAGCCGATCGTTGAGGCCGAATAAGAAGAACTATCCAGCACACAAACTGGAGTTTCTCGCTTTAAACAGTAACAAACAAGTTCCACGACTACTTATATAGTACCAAGTATCAAAACGGATGACAACCCCTTGACATAAGTAATTACAGCAGCTAAATTAGATCCTGTAGGCCAGCGATAGGTTGCAGAACTGTTCATGTATGACTTAACTATAGACTACAGACCTGGAATAAAGGCTCAGGATGTAGACAGACTTTCTAGACTACCAAGGAGACCGGGCCAGTCATTTCACACAAACCATGATGGAAGGACATCGAGCAAGGGCCAACGTCTGTCCCAAATGTCAATCAAGAGGCGATGGTTCCGGCCGGTAGCGATGAAAGTAACATCCTAGTAGTCAGCGGCGATGACAACACCAGGGAAAAGTTGAAAGAAGCTCAGACTATTGAAAAAGTTATTAATACGGTTTTGCAAGATGTTATAGCCGGAACGCGTCCAGACCAATAAAAGATACAGACGAAGAACCCAAGTGTACGTAAGATACTCCGAGAATGAGATAAATAAGCGGTGATCGGAGGGATCCTATATCGAACAGTGTATATCCAGGGTGAACCTGCGAATCAACTGATACTCTCAGAAAGCTTAATAGAACAAGCCTTGACATGATGATGCAGGTCATCGAGGTCAGGATCGTACATTAGACCTAGCCCGGCACTTTCTATTGGCCAGGACTGACGAAAGATGTGGAAGAAAAGGTCAGGATGTGTAAGCAGTGCATTTGCATCAAAACACCTGTGCAACAGCCGAAAGCAGAACTACTCAATATTTGAACCTCTCAGCCCCTAGAGCTAGTGTGTGTTGATTATTGTACCATGGAAGTCTTAATGGCGGATAAAGCAATGTGTTTGTTGATAGTGGATCACTTTCCCAGGTATGCTCAGGCTGTCGATTCGAAAGACACGACTGCGAAAACAACTGATGGACTACTCTTCGACAACTTCTTTGTGTATTACGGTTTCCAATCACGTATGCATAGCGACAAGGGACCCCACTTCATCTCCTGTCTTGAATTCATTTACATTGATTACAAAAGAACCTAACAATATCGCCACATTTAACAGGTTAACGGATGTCTTGGTTAATACAGAAAAGGAACCCATTTCTAGGATGTAATTTTCATGTCGTCTTACCAAGAAGTACTGGCCAGAGGACACGAAGAAAAAAAGAGAAAGGCGCATAATGAAGAACATAATCTTGATAAGTATATCATTCTTGCTGATCTTTATTCCGCGCTCCAGCAGTCTTGGTCAACTACAAAGTAGTTTGCATATCGACCACGGGATGGCACGACAAACCAAGCCATTCGAGCGCATCCCTTGCTTTATCTCTTGTCTCCTCGTGGACAAAATGGCAGTGTACAAACTTGGATACAAGTGGTGTATCGTAGTATTGTTTCCGTGCTACATTTTGTGGAGGGGAGCGAAAGGCATCGACAGATGGTGGTCCATGACATCGGCCTCCATCATTCACGGGATCTGTGCTGCCCCTTTGAGGACGACCAAGTGTAGTTATTTCACCAAACTAACCCGAAGATACGCGAAACTGGTAGGAGAGACCGAAGAAAACATCGTCCCCGGATTCTTTGGCATCTTTTTCATGTTCTTCTAAACGGGTAATTCATACACAATGTTTTAAATATATATATATCCCATATTCGACATTTTATTTTATATTGTTATATTGTCTGTTCTAGTCTCTTTGGTATGATATTGTGTGTGCGTTCCTGACACCACTCAATTTTAAATTTTAAATAAGATCACCCAATGTCCTGAAAATTTTCTACTTGACTCCTTTGCTTGTGATTTCATATATTTTTCCTATTTTATCACGATTTCTTTACACAAAGACTGCAATGTTGACATCAGAGCTCAAGGACTATCCCTAAGAGGGATACACATCAAACAGTCCATTACTCCTATTTAACAACAGGTCATATTACGCTTCCACTTTGTTCCCGCTTCATCGATGAAGGGGTGTACAAGAATCACATGATCTTATGAACTTATGCAATTCTTGAGGACACCTGAAATGGTACGTATCACTGATTCTTAGGAAGGGAGCTATCTAGATGCACGCCATACAGGCGCGCAGAGAGAATGGCAAACTTTTTGTTCTAACCACGAGGCGGCGGTCTGCCCTCAGCCTAACGATATCCTAAGGACAACTTGCCTTCACATAATCACTCTTATCAGTCCAGCCAAAATGTCCAGAAGACTGTTCTTCCTTCCTGTACATGCTTCTCACAAATTCACAATTGCAGGACACTCGATCGACGCCACAACAGTGACTCATAGCGCCGATTTTTCTGTCTTTCACCTTAATCCCAAGTATTAGTGTGTGGTCATAGCCTACAGCTTTACCTTGGAAATATCTATTTTCTAAAGTAGCTGTCATGAATTGAATCGACACAATCGGGCGTTTTTGTTCTATTTTGTTGTGGGGAGATTCTGTTCGGGGTTATTGTGCCGTGAGACAAATAGACGAATTCAACAGGGGTCGACCGGTGTTTCTGTTCAAGCTAGCCATGGTAATGTCGCGCGCTATGGCAGGTGGCATGGTTATATATTCAGCATGCCCATGAATATAGACGGGCCTTAGGAGCAAAGCGTGTCCCAGGCATTATATGAGAATTATGAAAATGGGTGAGCTCCAGGGTAGAAGTGCAAATGCAGCCAGCCAGTCAAGTCAAGCCAAGGCCGATCCGTCGTGCTACCCGTGCTGTCCGAGCCCGCTAATACAGTCAAGCTGTTCCAGTCGGATAACCAGTTGAAGGTTCTTATGTATCGCTGTGCGCCGTGCTGTCCCAACTCGCTGTAGCAGCCGCGCTGGCCGAGTTGTATTATCAGTTGCAGGGTCGTATGTAGCGCGATGTGACGTGCTCTTCCAGTTCGCTGTAGTCGGCTGCCCTGATCCAGTCGGATTACCTGTTACAAGGCCTTGACTGCCAGTTAGAAACATGCCTTTCGTTGTTGCTTTACAAGCAGTGTTACCAGACCAGAACGGATATAGAGAGTTTAGTGACTATTCACACCTCGAAGGATACATGGACTTTGTGTGCCCAGAAAATGGACATTTAACATTATGAGGCTTGGAAACCGGTCGGAGTTAGATCGGAGCTCTGTATTTTCCTGCTTTTATAATCAAAGTTACTTGGCCATTGCTTTTGTTTTGTTGTGTACCCGAGTGCCTTTACGATGGGTGCGCCGTCAAAACCCATTGATTTACCATATGAAACGAAAGTCAACCTGGTCCGTCCCTTGGTACGGGCATCTTTTTTCCTATGGCGCCGGTAAGGGGTAGCGTTAATCGGGTGACAGTAGCACCTGGTTTATCTCCGTTTTAATTTTTCCCAATCTCTGTATAAATGTCCCTATTTACGATATCAACAAATATTTGCTATGAAATCACCGTCAGAACACGCTGTGAATAATTACATAAATAAATGTGTAGTTTCAAGGAGTGCGCGAACTCACCCAATCTGACATAAACTCGCCCTTGACGTGTCGGGACTGCCAAGATATTGACCAGCTCGTATATTTAAATGTGACAGAAAATAAATTCCATCGTCTTTGTAGTTAAAACAGCAGGTGCAGAATTGTCTTGACTAAAACCAATCCCTAAATATTCAACGTATCAACAATAGCAAACGAAAGTAGCTTCAGTCTATTATAACAACCACAATTAAATAGAAACAACTTATTTACTGAAACTTGTCACAGCCGACTTGCGACAGTGTCCTGATAACGGACACTTCAAATGCCAGGCGGAATGCGGACAATAGTATGGTTTATATTCAGTCAGCCGTGCTAAATAATCGTCAAAAATCTAAATAGTGCCACCAATCGAATGTCAGCGATAACTCTATTTGCGCTTTGCATAGTATGCATCTCAAATTTCAAGACAATCAATGAATTTTTCAGTTTTGCTCCTAATATCCATTTATGTCAAGTTCAAGAACTGTTTGTGATTTCTTAGAGAGAATATAGCCAGGTCAATTTTGTTTAACGTTTGTATACCGACATTTTTAAAGCCTTCTTGAATGGGTGGGGTCCGAGCCTGGAGGTCTAACTGATGATACAATTCAGCAGTCTTGGGTTCGTATGCACATGGGTATACAATCACTCAATACTCCGTTTATGGTTTTCTCACTGAAGTTGATAAGAACATCTTGGTCTATCTTTATCAATGCAGATCGATTAGAAAAGGCGTTTTAAGGATCAGGTTCCATTACTCCCTGTTGTTCTGTCAATGATATGGCCTGACACTCTAGCTATTTAAACAATACGCTAGACAAGTAGTTGAACACTTGACACTTTATATACCAACTATCAGTACTTCATGCTTACGTCCCTTTAACCTGTAACTGAATTAAAACAAACCGTACATTTAACCGGCTTGTTGCTTGTTTGTCATCTTGTGTATTTCTAGCTGTTCAGTATTATGAACATCTAGCAATAATGTGTAAATTTTACAGCCATAGCAAATACCAAGACAGTGCTTGGCACATTGGTAAAACGGTACTACGTTTATTCTATGCCTACATTGTGTTATGGTTATGTTACTCATAGAGCTAAAATGGCTGTAAAGGTTCATACTGAAATTGATCAATAAGTATACCAATTAAAAGATATGCGTTTGCAGTCTAAAGATTTCACATAAAATCAACAATTAGAATGATCTTGTAACTAAATATATGCCCCAAGTTGATTTAATATGGTGGTAACGAACTGGATTTAAAAAGAGCCTATTCCGATATATGACGTCCTTTAACTGGAGGAAATTTTATAATGAGCCGAGTGCAATTGGTAGTTATTTGATATATAGTAAATACCTCCTAACAATAATTATAAATTTAATAAAAATAAAAGATAAAAAAAAACTTTTAATAACGTGAGACAAGAATATTCATACATTAGCACACTGCACAGTTATTGTTAAGGACTTACTTTTGTAACATGTTAAATAATATTGCACGAAAGGTAAGTTTTAAGTTCTGATTTAAACACCGCCAGAGACTATGACGATGTTAGGACACGCAGTATTGGACCAGTCACATTGAATGCCCGTGTCTGCAGGTCACTCCTTCCAGGGAGGAAGTGGTGAATGCCACAGTGAGCGAGTCCTGATCACCAGATCTGAGAACCCGAGATGGTTTATAAGGTTGTAACAGTTCCTGAAGGTAAACTGGTGCTATCTTGTTAACAGCCTAATAAATAAGGACTAAAGTCTTAAATTTAATACGTTCCTTCAAAGGCAGCCAGTGTGAGAATACAAAACATAAGTTTTGCGGTCATTCCTTTCAGCACCAGAAATGATCCTGGCTGACGTATTCTGGATGGACTGGATCTGCCTATCTGCGTTGATGGCACACCGCAAAACAAAGACTTACAAGAGTCTAGCATCAAGGTTATTGTAATGCAGGGACTCTACACTCTAATGACACTTTATCAAGGAGCCGCCTCAGGCGACCGATGTTCCCTACATGTTAGAAGGCTACCCAGTGGGCAATTGATGTTGAATAGACATCAGATTGACATCAAACATTGATGTCAAAATGATGTCAAAAACAGGTTTAATTTTAAAGTCAAATTGACGTCAAAATTTAGGCATCAAATTGATGTCAAACATTGATGTCAAAATGATGTCAAGAACAGGCTTAGTTTGCAGATCAAATTGACGTCAAATGTTTTGACATCAAAATTTTGATCTAAATTTGTGGTCACTTTAAAGTCAATTTAATTTCATGTAAATGTCAAGTTATGTTAAAATTTCACCCTGTAGATGTTTCTCCTTTAGTGTTAACACACATCAACTAACAAGAAGAATATCAAGTGCAGGAACTGATTTATTTTGATTTCAGTGTCTATGAAACTTGATTGCTGGAATGCGATCTTCAGATTTACAGCTGCCATCTGAAAAGAATAGAAATTTTTTTAAGCATTCAGAAAAGCCTTGAGTATGTACCTGGAATTTTGCAATAGCAGGAAACGTCTTTATTATTCTAAGGTGTATTTTAATTATCATATAAAAAGAAGGGACAAATAATTTTTTTTAAGCTCAAAGATGAAAACACAACATTGTCTTTAAAGCATATCACCAGCATTGAAGGGTTAATCTTTATTTTCAATTCAACCAGTAGGAATAGCAAAAAAGGAGCATACTTTTTTGACAATACATCTTTAGTTTAATTATGTTTGGTTAAATGTAAACAGTTACATATGCCTTTTTCATTGTATAAACATAACAAAAATTCAGTCAATATGTATGTAATGTAAACAGAAAGTATATTGCAAAAATTATAATGCCACAAACACTGCCCACACCTCCGAGAAAATATATCTATACTCCTGAGTTGCAAATGGGCAGCAAATTTCATTTGCATTGCCAACTGAGCTGAATAGTGTAAAATTCTAGCCATGCGCTGCCCACCATGTATTTTTGTATGAGTTAACTTGTTCACTGCTACATTGCACTTTTTGCCTAGATGTTGAGTGTGCAAGCAAAGTCAACAACCAAAATATTACTATTTATACCCTCTTGATAAGTAAATACAATATCAGATTAATGGAAATAAACTATGATGCCATATTAGGCAGAATAAACCAACTTTTAATAGGATATGACAATATTTTGTTTTAAATATACATTAAAGATAGTTTGGATATAAAAAATAAGATTTTATTAAAAAAATTAAAGTTCTCTCATATGTATAGTAAATCCTGAGTTATAACAATATAAAAAAGACAATCCTCTTTTCAGTATGGTAGGATTTGTTAAATTAATGTAATAGGAAAATTCAGCTGAGCACCAGGACTCGTGGCCTGTTGTTATTTTTAGACACTATTGCATTCGGCCACTTGTATTTATGTATCAGTATATGTCTCAGTGTGCATATTCTGTATGGAGCTCCAACAGCTTACTGGTTTTCTATTCAGAACTCAACATAGCCACTAATATTCCAAACCTAAATAGTGACACAACCAGGTTTTTATGCTTTTACTTATTTACTTTTTAGATTTTATGGAACAATAATGGTAATAAGTAATGTGATAATCACAATAACATGGATGTCATATTATAAACATGAGTGAAGCACTTTACTAAAATCGCTTGTTATATTAAATATATTTTACATCTAGATGACCACTTTAATGGGAATTAAGTAGCAGTGAATGACACCCTTAAGCATGGAATGGTTTCTTATGTATTTACTATCATTTTTGTAAATGCTCAGTGAAAATCATGATTTGTTCAATTATTAACTTTTTAATAACATATATTTTACTGATTATTATATACCCCTTTTAATCGCTAACTGTAACTTTTATGCATTTATATAGTGCTTCAAGTACATAAAATAACTGAAAAAGTTTTCAAACACTTTTGCCCCATTTTTACTTTTTACATTGGTACTTTTTTATCACTTAAAATTACTAATTCTTATTTAAACATGTTCAAAAATGGTAACTTAAAATTGTTTTACAATTTTTTTCATAAAAGAGTCTGTATAATCCTCGCTTTACCAGCCAGGCCTAAAAGCAGCAATATCCTATGTCAAGTCCAGAACTGATTCCCATACCTGCATGCTCAATGCTTTATTATAAGACCTCTCCCTTAAAAGGCTACAATTTTTTCCATCAAAATGGTGGCCTGTATGAAGGAGTTTAAAAAATTGACATTTTCAAGTGACTGCAACTTTATGTACTGCATGTAGTACTTTCAGGACATCAAAATTATTATTAAGTTTTTTTTCCATTTTTCCCTTATATTTTATTTATTCATTTTATTTTAATATTCAATTTTGCCACCTTTTCTATTGAACTCCTAATTGAATAATCTTATAAAAAAATTAACAATGTTATTTCATAAAAATTATGTTTTACAATCTTATGGTAAAATACTATATAATATACATAAATTAATATTCATTATATAAATATATATATAAATACTTATTTTAACATATGAACGTGAATATAATGCCATGGTGCTTCATTTGCTTCATTAATGTCATTATAAAGTATTTAATGAAGGTGAAATAAGGGATGAGGTCAACATTGCACTTTGTAAGGCCAGAGTAAGGCTTCAGTGAATATGCTTATAAGGGCATAACATGACAGCCTTGGCACTGTTGTGGCTCAAGTTTATAAATGAGGTGAGGGAGAAAGAGAGGGGATAGTATGGTCTGTATAGGCCATGTTAAATAACCTAAGGAATGCAGCAGGTTCAGGCAAGGTCAGACAATAATGGCTTTGGCTTCCTTTGCTTGAGTTGGTGTAATGCCCCCTGGCAGCTTCTCAGGAGCCAGTCACACTTATATGTGACACTAAGACAGATCAACTACATGTACAGAAACTTAGTATATAATCACACACACAGTCACACACACATTTGAATACATATATATGCACAAATACCTCTATTTACACAAGACACTTAGACACATACATATATATATTATGTATGTGATTAGAAAAATATGCAAAAGTTCAGTTTTGAAAGTCAGATTCGAACCTCAATCTTCATTTTACATATTCCTACACTATATATATAAATATATATATATATATATATATATATATATATATATATATATATATATATATATATATATATTCTGATTTCAAACACAAACATATATGGATTGATTAAATTATCCTTATAAACACATTTCAGACTGACTGGCTTGTTGGCTAGGAAACCTCTCCACTTAATTACCAATATTTGTCATTATTTAACAATGCAAGTATTAAAGCAGGAAGGAAGGAAGAATAAAAATATACTCACAATGCTTGAACAGGTCTAGCCGATTTGACTGTTTTGGCTGCACTGCTGATGTTTCCCGCCAGAATGTTGGCCTCACAAAGGACTTAGAAACCAAAGACAAACCTAGTGCTCCTGGTGGTGGGGAGGGGTTACACAAGTGCACTTGAAGTTGAGGGAATCATTTGACAAGTGACACACTAAGAGGACTGCAGTGTTCACAGGTCAAGTGTGGTTGCTGTACAGTCCAGCAATTAATTAATGGTTCCTGGATAAATTTCACGTTTGGAAATAACAGCACAGTTTTTAATTACCAGATTCTTGATTGATATATATTACCATTTTTATTTTGTTCACTGAATATACAAACTTCTGTCAGGAAAACAAAGCTTCCTAAGTTTTTAATGTATTTTATTGCTGGGGTGACAGTGTCATCACATCATAAAAATGTTGATAGTATGTCCTTAATTACAGCATGCATTTTACAGCAATATAACCGTATTTGACCATTTACAATAATTATTAATTTCTGACTGTATATAAATTGCACATTATTTGAATCACAACATTATCCCCATATAATTAATATCATTTAAAAATATTAAGGAAATGTGGTTACACTTTCTTATGAGAATCTTAGGCTAAATGAACATGATTCCCCTATACTGAACAGCATGCAGGCACTCTTACCAAAAAAATATTGATGTCAGTTTGACGTCAATTTGACATCAATTTGTTGTCAAAAACTCGACATTAATTTGATGTCAAATGAACATCAATTAGATTGACCAAATTTAATTTATATATTATAATTCCTTTTAAAATTGATTTGCTTATTTCCTTATTCTACTTCTAGAGTAAATACAATCAAACAAAATCTGAAATGACATTGTTTTACATTTTGATCAAATCTCAACCAATATTTGACGTAAAATTTACGTCAAGGTGCCCACTGGGTAGCCTAAACACTGAAGAAATGTGAGGCTCCGTTAAAACATGACAATTCATCATGACTCCTAGTTCAGTGTTGGATTGAAAGCATTACTGTCAACGGACAAGGTGGGGAAATTATCTTATTGGCGAGTTGTTTTGATGAAATGACTAAACACTCAGTTTTAACGTCAATTCTGTTAAGCTGATGTTGTGACATCCAATTCCCGACTGATGTTATAGTCGTTTCCATGCGACCGAGAACATCATCCGTATCAGCGATCTTGAAATTGATGTCCTGTTCAGTGTCATCGGCGTGCACATGATACTTCATGTGACGATGACGTAGATGACTCATAGAGATGATGTATAGACGGTAAATAGGATCGGGGGACACCACAGTCTATTTAGTACAGGAGGACCTGGAAACTTTAACCCTGATGGTCTGTGTTCTGTCAGTCAGATATGACTGTGGACTGTCGTGTCCACATTCACATGTAACGAATGTCCGAAGAAACGGCTCAAGAAGAATCAGCGTGAAGGCGACTGGGCCAGGACTCTGATAAAGTACCCCACCTGTCGGACGATATCGACATTACCATCTGGCGGCATCTAAACTTTCCCCACTGGTGTTAATGTTCATCATTTTTACTGATAACATCTAGGCCATGGTCCAGTGGGGGTCATAGTGCACCCCCCCCTTGTGATTTACTCTAACAAGTCAGAAAATTGATGTTGTCAGCAAAAAAAACTGGGACGGAAGATACCCCAATGGACTTGTGACCACGCCTACTTTTACAGCTGGAGGCAGATAATTAGGGGTATTGAAAATTCAAACAACCTTTACTCTGCAACTCTTCACACAAATATTGATATATATATATATATATATATATATATATATATATATATATATATATATATATATATATATATATATAATATATATCAGGATCTACGAGTCCATGCAAATGATATGCAAATTTATTATGTGAAAAGGTCATCAGAGGTAAAAAAGTCACAAACTTTGACCTTTACCTATAATTTCTCGCATTATCAGGGTTAATTTATCGCCAAGACCATATAAAGTTTTTTAACTGAAAATGATTTAAAATGGTCTATATGTGCTTTTTAATACCGGGAGTCTAAAAGTTTGAAAAGAAGTAGTGATTACCCGGCGGTATGCGAGATATATCTGTACTTTTACCTACTTTTTGTACGTACTGCTGAATGTTCCGTATAGACACATCCGATGTTTGCAAACAAAGCCCCCCCCGACTGGCGCATGCGCACTGGGCCGTAAGGCAAGAAGCACAGCCCAGCTTGACTGCCAGCCATATAATCAAAACAGATAACCTATATAATAGCATCACTGTATCTTTGATCAGTATCAAAATAAAAGAGGCTCTGCCATGGCCCACAGTAAAATTAATTATCCCGATAAATTAGGCCACTACCCATTGAAATAAAAGGGACAAGCCTATTTCCTGCAACAGCTCATATTTGGTCAGTTTTATCAGAGATGACACTTGTGAATATAAGATCGTAGGACAGAAATGTTAAAATAGTTTAAACATCTAAAAAGACTTGTCTTCCATATAGCTTATACAACTTGAAAATATGTTTAATTTTAGTGAAAAAAATCCATGATTTATAAAGTAGCCTATAACTTGCATGAAAATACACTAAATGGTGCAGTCTCCCCTAAAAACTAATACTTCCGAATATACAAGAATACTCAACTTTTAATTCAGTCTCCTCTCTCCTAAACACAATTTAATAGTGCCACGTAGATTTAAATTTATATATGTATATTATAATCTTGCAAATTTGCAAAAATTTTGCTGCTCATCATAGTTCTATACATGTGAATATGAGTGTCAGTATGGTGTTGCAACAAGTGATGTCTTATACTGTACAAAAAACTGCATGCAAACAAACTTGAACGACTTTATATAGGATATCATTTTTTTTGTGACCAACTGACACTGAGGAAAACATATTGTCCACTTACAAAAATTTGATCCCTTCTTAACTGCTTCATAATTTGTATGGCTTATAAAAAGTTAGTCTAAGATGCCCCCCCCCCCGTCCCCCGGACCAATAAATATTAGAAATATCATCAAATCCCTACACATTTATCACTATTCACATCTTAATGCCAATCCTTATTTAAACAAGGCAATAATGCACCTCCCACCAAAAACTTCCATATTTTAAATAATTAATGAAGCACTATTAAATTTAAATGAGTGATGTTTTCCAATACCTTGCCTGGGTTCCCACTAGTATATTAAAAATTAATACCAGCTATATAGTGCTTCATATGAACCATGACTGAAATAATAATTACGAGAAGAGTAACTGTAAAACAATGTAAAGATTGGTTTCTTTGATGTATAGTATTGTAATCAGTTAAATAATCATTTAGGTGTAGTAGTCGATAAATGCAACGTTATGTGTTCGTTTGATAGAGAAAGCCATCGTGTTGTGTAAGTTTGTATGTTACATTTTTGGTTTAAATTTTGTGGCGAATGATTGGAATATAAATTAATTAAAATTAAAATAAAGTAAAATTGATTATAACTATAAAAACATTAACAATATATAAATTTGCTAGGGTTTGTCCTTTTCAGTGATTTTGATATTAATGATATTCATATTATTATTAAAGTTATTATTATGATTTATTATTGATGATAATGATAATAATAATAATAATAATAATAATAATTATTATTATTCAAAGAAGAAACTATAAGATGAAAACATTCATTGAATATTTAGTGAAGGAGGTATATCTGTAACAGATTATGAGTCTCAAATTAACTAAGGAAAATGAGTAATTAATTATGTCATCAGATAAAGCTTCCATGGACATTCTCAACTTAGATCAGCTGATAGACAGGTCTAAAGATAAATTTATTCTTATATAAAGATTTCATATTTAGAAAAAGTAACTCTGAAATGTGATTTGTTATGGGAAATGATCCACCAAAGTGAAGGCTGTACTCCCTTTTCGGCATAAACGTTTACTCCCGTCAACAGGGAGTTCTAGGTCTGAACAAGGAATTAAGGTCTAATCATCGTCAAAAATCATGAAATTACAATTTTCTGAAAGACATCTGGTTTTATAGATGTGTGCTATATCTATCATTTCACAAAGACACAATCCTGGGGTTATATTGTATCAATTAGAAAAATAAGTATTTTAATTTAGATGTCAACCCCTCGTGGGGTACAAACAGGACCAACTGTCAGCTCGGCGAGAGTTAGCAGCGTGTAAATTGCTTATTGGTTAACCATGCGCTCGCGGTATTCGGCAAATGGTTGATTGACAGGCGTGGGGAAGCCGCGGTCAGTCAGCCGGGAAAGAGCTTATCTTTATTACCGGCACTTGCTATTTGGCACTAATTAATACAAACACGTCCCCACTATACGCCTACCCAGAAGTAATCTGTACATCGTACTCCTCCAGTCGCCGAATAATGTCTATGTCACTGCCCTAAAATATGTTAGTGTCACCCAATAATGGTCCTGGCACGAAGAATATACCCAGAAATATGAATTTACCGATTGTTATTTCTGTTATATTGACCCTTTTCTTCCAGGGTCCATCATTACATCGCCAAAACCATTACCGAATACATCGTTCCTTCTTCTATAATATACACTATCTTCAAACTGAACGTCATGGGTCGAAGAAAATAGAGTAGAATGAGCGAAGATAAAATTCGCTATTTGAACGAGAGACAGTCACATACTGCTGATCACAAGGTTCCCGTGTCGTTAGTGGAGGATGTAGATAAACGAGTCTTAGCTATGAGAGCGATCGGTAAAGGAAGAGCGGCCGCAGCACGATTTAGCGCGTACATGACTGGTGTAAATAAATCTAATGAGAGAGAGAGAGAGATATGTGTTGCTGCTAGCTATGTAGTGTCTCATATATAATTGTGAGAGGGAGAGACAAGCTGTTAATTGGATTAGGGTATATAGTGGTCTGAATGAGAGCGCAGAGTAAACAGAGTGATCGTTCTTAACAGTCACTTCACACCTGACGCGTGCCCCGGCGCGGTAGCCCATGACTAGCTGATTACCGATGACCGACCCCTCGGACCAGTAAGCTCCGCCTACTTTAGTTTGACAGTTCTCCAGTTGTCATGATGCCTAATAAAATCCTTTTTTTAAACATTGATAAACCATTAAATTTTATTATTTATATTTTTAAACCGATTCTCTTCGGAACATTTAGTGAAAAAATACAACTGTCACTTGCGCTTATATCCCTGTTTTCCACTCAAAACGAAATTTCTCTTCCCAAACAGTTTTTGGCCGTTTTCTCAAAACAGTATTTCAGGAGACTGTACGGTCTTCAGAGCGATATTTCTTAAAAACCATCCAATATAGAGTCTTCAAATTTTGCATATAGGTAAATCAACAATTATTCTAAAATGCGTTTTTTTTCTTTTTCCTATATCGTTTTTAGTGTAGTAGAAATACGTTATTTAAACGAAATAAGTATTGTTAACATCACACATTCTTTTTAAATTTCAAATTCATTATGAAAAAAAGACAATAAATATATAACAAAAAAAACGCCTGGAGATATTTGTATGTAGTTTAAAATGATACTATTTCACATACATACCCTATGCCAATTTTGAGATATATCCAATTTAAAAAAAAAATAATTTTAAATTATTTGAAGTTTTAGATTTTCAAAGTGGACACTGTTACACTTTTTAAATATATCTCATCTGATAGAGAATATTCTAATGATTCTAAATATATATACATCACTGTGTCTAAAATTTTTATTAATATGAATTCTAAAGCTAAATTAAACCAAGGTTGTTTGACGATGATTAGACCTTAAGTCTGACATTTTTACTGCTGATTAAGTGAATAAAATTGTCCATGTATGTCACACGAATGGAACTGCACTTGTGGTAGGAAAGCATATTACAAATATATACTTATAGAATGAAGCGTGAAAACCTCTGACCTCTTGATTAGCCATGACTAAATGCAAGGATGTTGAACATCAGGTGGGATTGTCAGCTGCAAATTTAAATGTTCTAGGGAAGGCCTCCTGGAGTTAAAATGACTAGTTAATTGTAGGGACACTAGAATGACATGGTTTATGGTGTTTGATATGCAAAATGACACTAAACAGTGAGAAAAATGAAGCGTAACTCAGACTGGTATTGTAGTGTAAATAGCTTGTCCAGAGCCTGCCGCAGCCCATGTTTTGCCTTACAGAGCACCACGTGGTCAGTGACCTAGTTTCTGTGACGTCACGATCGGATGTGTCTATAGGAGTAAGGCAAAATCTAACAATTAGTACTTTGTTATATATAATTGAACCTTTCCAAAGACCACAAAAGATGATATTTGAGTTCACCTATTAAATTAAACATCTAATTATGTAAACATTTCCATCAAAAAGTTTGTAGAAGTCAAAAATAAACAAAGGTTGACCTTACCAACACCATAGCTGTATGTTACACATGGTCATTATAAGCGTGCCATGAAATTTTAATATTGAAACAAATGTATGTTACTTTCTCTCCCTCAATTAACTTATTTCCAGTTAACATTCATCCTAATTCTTACCGGTTTGAACCTTATTTCATGACAGTTATATATGTTCTTAGATTGATGTCACTGGTTCATTGATCTCTGTTAACAGCAAATCCCTCATTTTAATTTGACTAGTAACAGCCATTGTATATTTTTTTGCATAAATACGATTATATCACATATATCCATTTCTATCATTGGTATACAATATATTAGTTTTTATAATTTATATAATAATTAATAATTAATTATCTAATTACCTAGAGGGCCTGGTTTTTGTGACACAAAAAAAATCTACATCTACATCTCCCCTCACTACGGGCCTCACTCTCCCAAATTTGAGTAAAAAATGGACCCCATCAAAAGTTTTGTGCTAACCTAAATCCCGGATGTCTAAAGATTTGACCTTGTATGATGATGATTAAGGTAACCAAGTTATGAACTGATCTGAGATTTTATTCTGGTTGATTTAACCAGGAAGATCCAGGTTAAGGTCACCAGTTATCAAGCTCCTCAAGAAACTCGCTTCAAACAATAGTGTTTCAAAATTGAAGGAAAATGTGCAATACTTCAAAGGTTATGGGGTTCATCAATAAATTCTGTTTCGGACTACTTGACCTTGATGACGAAGGGTCAAGGTCACCGGATTTTGAACTCCTCCGAGATTTTGGTAGAAAAAATTTAAATTTAAAATTTAATGAAAAATTCTTTCTTTAGTTATCACGTTCACAAGATATGACTCAGACTACTCAGACGACCACACCGACGACGACGACAACAGACCAAACACTATATGTCTCCCCATGGGAGGGAAGGCATAATTAGTTATTCTTAATATAATTTCCCTTCAGGATATATTACTGATATCGTCATAGTATGATAATTGTGATAATTGATTAGAAATTACAATTTTATAAATGAATCGATCTTAATATTTTTATACATTATCCTTTATTGGCCTGCCTCCCATGCATTTTGGCGGACTTCGGCAGTCTTGTCTATTTTATTTATAGACCACTGT
Source organism: Sipunculus nudus (assembly GCA_026874595.1). Taxonomy (NCBI): domain Eukaryota; kingdom Metazoa; phylum Annelida; class Sipuncula; order Golfingiida; family Sipunculidae; genus Sipunculus; species Sipunculus nudus. Next base: position 9,786,674 of record CM049314.1, on the reverse strand, counting down.
CGGTCTTTTTTTTTTACTTATACTTATAGTATACAGAGGTAGCTTTCATACTAGTTTATTTGCTTATTTAACCAGCTGGTTGAATAACACGTCAAATGCCTGTGCCCACGCGGGTCAGAGGAATGCCCAGAGCAAAATCCGAGGAAGCGCTCGGTACGCTCGGTAGTGCTCGGGGAAAAAAAACCGACCACAGGGGTACCAGTCTAAATAGGCAGTGGTACCAGTCTAAATTGTAACTGGCTTTTAGCATTCGTTTCGTATATTAATTACTATCGATTAAATGATATTAAAAACAAATAAGTGTAAAATCGACATTTACCTATGTTTATAATATTGCAACACAATCTACGTTAATATAGATAGTAAATAGTAATTCGAAACTAAACTTGAAGCCACACCTCGAGTAAATTCACACAGGAGCAGCAAGCCATTTGGACTGCATCTACTTTATTTTCCTGTGGATGTAAGAAGCCATGGCGGCCCCATTTCAGTTTATGCCAGGCCAAGGTAGATTTTATGAAAGCATCAACATGCTAGTTTACTATTGAGCGTAAAACTAAGCAAAAATCTCAACACATGATGTGTGTTATTGGCCCTGGATAACACGATGCCGCCGTCGATGTTGACCATCGAGAACCCAGTACTCGTACTCATAGTCGTAGTCTTATTTAACCAAGGCGGCATGAATGTACAATAACTCACGCATCTCTATGATGCACGACACTTGTATGAACAGAAAACATTTTAATAACAATCTTCTTCTGTCTTAATTTCGTCACTCACTTTCAACTGCCTCTTACTTCATTACATTAATCACCATTGCGTCCGTCCGTATACGCGGGTCTATCTAAAACGCGGAGAATCCGCGGAGAGATGGAGAATTTGTGGAGTTTTTATATGCAATAATACTTTCAAATACACGTTTAAATTACTTAAAATCTCCAACTTTATTACTCTTAACATATTAACCCAGCTGAAATGTAATACATGCGCCTGGCCAGCTCAAACAATCCAGTGTGTTACCTTGTAACAACGCTGCCTGTAGGCAGTGGTCCTGTGTATCCAGTGGTCCGAGTTACAGGACACTCACACCAAGCACCAGTGATGATGTAACACATGCATGTACTGCATGAAACAATGGGACAGGGGCACTGGAATAGGCACCCAACATCAGGTGTAGCCTACTCCCGTCGGCTAGATAAATGAAGGCAGGGACCTAGGGCTCTGTGTTAACAACAGAGCCACATCTTAGTCTCTCCAACAGACGCCAGGTCCCACCACCGCTCTGCACCAGTACGTCTGTTATTGGACGCCATTTTTCTTAGGAACGGAAGTGTTGTTCGGCATGCGCAAGGAATCCCCCTACTATCCCTCCCTTGCAATAGACAAGCAAAAGTGGAATATTTTTGCCACACAACCAAACAAGATTGTTTACTTTTCTTTATTAGGGTCTGCCGGGTCTATGCAAGGGGGACATCCGTTCTTGATTCACCTCCAGATGCTAGGGGGGTTTCCTTGCGCATGCCCAACAGCACTTCCGTTTTTCAAGATTCTTGAAAAAAAAATGGCATCCAATAACAGACTTACTGGTGCAGAGCGGTAGCGACACCTGGCGTCTGTTGGAGAGACTAAGCCACAACTGGGTCTAGGGGGTCGCATGAAGAGGGCCCCTTCCTGCAATCCCCTCACATGACCTAGTATGCTTGAATGGTTGCTTCGTGCGACCTGTATTGGCGAAGCGTAGTCGCACATGGTCGTACGAAGCCAGGGCTTTGCAGGCGGGCGTAGTTCTCACCTACTTATCATGTAACGTGATAGATGGAAAGAAAATGCTAACCAAAGTCACCTCGTGAGTGGTATATGGTGCAGCACTTTCACACGTATTCTTTCATTGCAACTGAACAAAGTTTTCATCAAAGACGCCATAAAACTCTGATGTAGATTGACACGACTTAATGGTGTAGGTGCTTAATTAACAGTAGTCTGGTTGCAAAAACAAAACACGCTAAACAAACGCGTAAGAACAAACAAAGGTTTCATAATTAAAAAATAGAAAAAATGGTGTTGGTGCTTAATTCACGCTAAACAAATCTGTTAGTGATTACACGGTGGACTTAGTATTGGGAAGTCACTTGACACCATAGGCTCCAGCAAGGGCCGCACAAAGCCAAATAATCCAGGCAGGAAAGTTCTGGGTTAATCGCACATGTTACACCAGATGTTATGGGGGGTCACACGAAGCACCCCGTTAAAATAATATTAATACTAGATCATATAACACTGTCACCTTGTTCCAACTTTGGAGAGACTTTACAATAGCTGCTTCATTATGATTCAATATACTAAATAGGGCGAAGCTAGAGAAAAATAAGCAGTGTTGGGCAAAACCCATGTTTTAAGCATAAAACCCAGTCCAGTGGGTTTTACTGGGTTAACCTGGGTAAACCAGGGTTTTACGGGTTTTATGGGCAATATAGTCTCAAATGGCAACTGACGGAACTCATAATTTCTTGTACCAGCTTTGGAAATACTGTGATCACTATGCTTCTTTGCTTTAAAATATATATAACTATATATATATAATATATAACTGATATTGGTGATATAGAGCAGTTATAATGATAATTAAAAAAATCAGGAGTCTTTAAAATGGAGTATAAACCTACCATATTTTGTAACTCCCATTATTTTAATCATATTTCTATTCAAATCTATCATTTGTATTATTTGATGATTTTAAAATAATTTCCTTTTTATCAATGAAAGATTGCAAGTGGATGGATTACTTATTGGGTGTGTACACAAACTAGCTAACTGGTTGACACAAGATGGTTAATGGCTGCAAAGTGTCAGCTGATTGGCAGTACATGTATAGGATACCACACAGGTGAAGCCACAGTGACACCTCACTGGGACTTTGCTGCAGAAGGAATGGCATCATCTGGGCACTGACAATCACTGTAGTTTTTCCTCTTTATTTGATTATATGCATTTTATACAGCGATTCTGAGATTGAAAAGAATGCTTCTAGAAAAAGCCCAAATCATATTGCCCATTTAAACCTGCATGTGGGTTTTAAGGCTTATTGCCTGCCCGGGTAATAAGGAGTGTTACCGGCCCAACCCTGAAAATAAGGCAAGTACCAGCAATATATGTATCACATAACTTCTAACTTGAAGACAGAATAGAAAATATTAACATGTAATCACCAGATTTAGACGCCAGGCATTCCTATTTGATCTTAATGCTGGTGTCGCCACCATTGTAAAATGGTACCTCACTTCATCTTATATTATGGCATAAAGACATTTTTTTCGTAGCCATATGTCTGATGCCACTTTTTTGCCAGCAAATGAGATGCTAGCAAAGAGTGCATGGAGCCACACATAACACAGGTTCAGGAAGAGAATCCCTACACACAGGGCACTCCATGAAACCTGGATTTTACGAGAGATCTCAGAATACACCTGAGGACCCATTTGGGAGGTGTAAAGAGTGTACAAAGTAATCAAACAACTATTAATCTTTCCGTTTCTCTTTCTCTGGTCTAAATCATCACCCTATGAAGGTGGCAGAGGACGATTTTATTATATTGTTCTAAAACGACCAAGAAAGACCACCATGTTGGCTTAAAATTTACACAACAGACCTTTAAAGTTAATACATACATTTGATTAGCAGTTAATGCATTTCCTTTAGACATAATGGTGACTGGTAATTGAGAGTGTTTGAGAAGAAAACCTAATGTGGTTGGGGAAAAAAAACCAATTTATTAATAATGATATATATGTATATATGTATATGTATATATATATATATGTATATATATATATATATATCAGTATATATATATATATATATCAGTATATATATATATATATATATATATATATATATATATATCAGGTTAAAAATTAACTCTGAAGTATCAAGTATTAGCTTAACTTAATATGGAATTAGAGATTTACAATTGTTTTATTTTAATTGGCCACTTCTGTCTGTCACTGTAAATCACTTCCATGTTAATTGATAGTGAACATGCTGGTCATCTTTGTCGTTTCAAAACAATATAATAAAAATGTCCTCTGTACTTTAGTCCTTAACAGGGCGATGCTTTGGGCCGGGAAAAGACAGAAACCAAAAGATTAATAGTTGTTCCATTAGTATGTACAGTAAACCCTGTAAATGGGTTCCAGCACAGGGCCCTGTGCATGCGGGTTGCCTTGCCGGTGATCAGAAACTTGTATTATTTCTACTACTTATTTGTGTGCCTACAAACTGATGATGAAAATGAAATTTGCTCTTGTATAATATGTAGAAAGAGTTCTAGACAACACCAAAATGGTGTTCATGAGATTGTCACCAGGTGGCTCTGTTTGCTGTGGCTTTGCTGGCTAGTTTGTTTTCTCATCTGGCCCTTGGGGCAGGGTGGTTGGAAAATGCGTTACCATGCTCGGCTCTCTTTGTACTGTGGTTGAATTGGCATCAACAGAAAAATAGCAAATAAGCTATTAGACTCTTCCTTACTGTATTTCTCTTTACGACAAGCTCAACTTTTTGAAACAGTCCTTACATATATACTTTAGTGTTGCAGAGGGAGTTGTCTGGGCACCGCTTTGGCAAGTCCACAATGCAGCTAAGATGCTATCTTTCCCTTTATTAAGCTTTTAACTTGAATGCCTACCAGTGTGCATGAAGATAGTCAGCCATCCCAACTTTGATAATGATAACATAATTGTAATGTTCTTTGTGTTTTTACAACTGCAGGAATGTATCACGCCTCCAAACCATGATAATGATAACATAGATCATAATGCAGCATTAATGCTCCATGATGCATTGTGTTTTCTACAGCTATGGGGCCTCCGCCTATGGCAGGCCCAGTGCCAATTGACCCTGCACAGAATAACATGCCCCTCCAGTTCAACATGGCAAAAGGCAAACCCCCACTCCCACTGGAGGCTAAAGAGGTCAGCCCTCACAACCTCGGAGAGGATGGATCACCCAAAGGTGAGTTAACAATTTTAGAGGAATGATATAACAGCAATAATGGCTGGTGTTTATTAATTATAATTCTTGCCTAGGACATAGCCAAGTGTTTTAGACTTTTTGAGCTGATGATTCCCAGTTCAAACCTGGCGGGAGCCTCGATGGTGAAATCTGATTAAACCTCAGAGATTCACTTTTATGTCTTAACTCTTAATGACAGGTAATTAATTAATGGAACTGTGGACTCAGTAATTAATTGGATTTAAATTAAGTTAATTATGAGGGTCAACAGGTTCTAAAAATTAAGAACTTGGTAAACAACTGTATGAGAGAAATATTTTGAAAGGATTACTGAGCTGTCTTATTTCATACACAGCAGTGTGGTGTTTTAAGTGTGAATTCTCTCATGAAGGTAATTTTCTTTGATTTACTTATATTAACTACAGTCGAACCTCTATAATGTGGGCACCCTTTGGACTTGGCCAAACTGCCCACTTTATAGAGTTGCCCACTATATGGAGGTAATACCTACCAGTTTCAGTGCTGCCACCTACATTAAAATATTACTCTGGTTACGCCTGTTTTAGGAGAACTTTATTAAATTAATGTAATTTCTTCCTGTTTTTAAACATAAAGGTTTACAAGTAAAAATTAATAATTGTATATATATAAATATATATATATACATATTATATAGATTATATACACATATATATATATATATATATATATATATATATATATATATATATATATATATATATATATATATATAAATATGTACGTGTGTGTTATAATATATATCGATGCCATCATGGACATAACCTACAAGCATTGATCCTATCATTTAAATCTGCTAATATTTTGATAAGTTAACCAATGCCTCCTTAGATATACCATACTCTTCTACAAACATTCTCCAAGACAAGCCACTGTCAGGATCTTTGAACAGGTACACATTTAGGTCTATGCAAATACCCTTAATATGGGGTGAACATAAGTGGACAGTAAAAGTGAGTACACACAGAATGCATGTGAATGATCAATATATGGTGTTGATCATTAAGTGCAACTGCTATTTAGTAAGCATTGCTCTGAGCCGGGCACCTTTACTGTTACCTCATCTAAGAGTGGGAAGTACCTGGGTAAATGAGCTGGGCGTCCACTCATGGTATCAACTATAACAATTTCTTTGCTTTGCGGAAATAAGAAAGTCCAGTGACTGTTAGATCAAAGTAAATGCTTATCAGTCCAATATGAATGGCTCGTGAATGGTGCATTCACTGCTGGCTGTAAACAATCATCAAAGCAACCAGTCTGGGCTGAGGTCTGACCGTAGCATGTACAGGCACAATAAGAAGTCTAATCAGTATGAATGTCTCCCATGCCTAACCTTACGTCAAGAAGACTGTTATAATGATTATGCTATTAGACAGTAATACACATCTGACCTTTGCTCATGTTTGATCATTATCATAAACAGTTGAAATATAAATATGTAATAATCAACAGTAGCTATGATGGCTAATAATTCATAATAAATAAAATTCAGAAAAGTTTAAATAGCAAGATACTTCAATTGGGGAAATTGATGAAGTGCCCACATAAGCTGGGGAAAAGTGCCCACTTTACAGAATATTGAGGTGCCCACATTAGCTAAACATAATTAAGAGAAGAAAACATGGGACTGCCCAAAAGTGCCCACTTTATAGAGGGGCCCACTTTATGGAGGTGCCCACTAAGAGAGGTTCGACTGTATATAATATACTCTGTAACCATCAAAGCACAACAGGTTCACAAGATTCTATGTTGTATATATTTTCTGTGTTTTCATAAAATAACTAAAATACGGGTAGTCGACAAGCGACTACGTGTATCCACTCTAAAATAGAGTGGAACGGGTGAAGTGAGGCATGGATTGAGTGGCAAGGGGAAATAGAGTGAAGTGTTGCATATTAGCATGGATGTCTGCAGCCAAATTGTGTATGTAGGTTGCGCCACCTACCACAAAATCCAGAAAGCCGTCCAAGTTGTATACATATGCAAAATTTAAGGCAGATAAGTCAAACCACTACATGTATATGAGTGATTTTAGCCCGTGGCAGACAAACAGATGGACGCTTTGCAAAAATGGTTGTAGTGGCGCCACCAGTTTTGCGTATGATAAAGAGCTATGTGAGAACTATACACATGCAAAACCTTGGCCCTATCGGTCAAACAGTCCCCAAGATATGAGCTTGGATGTCTGCTGCATAAACTAGAATGCAGGTGGCGCCACCTGTCATAAAATCAAGAGAGCTGTCGGGGATGTATTAACCTGCAAAATTTTAGGCAGATATGTCAAACCACTGCCGAGATATGAGTGATTTTATCCCATGGCAGACAAACAGACAGGAGCTGTGCAAAAATGGCTGCAGGTGGCGCCACCAGTTTTGCGTATGATAAAGAGCTATGTGAGAACTATACACATGCAAAACTTTGGCCCAATCGGTCAAACGGTTCCCGAGATATGAGCTTGGATGTCTGCTGCATAAACTAGAATGCAGGTGGCGCCACCTGTCATAAAATCAAGAGAGCTGTCGGGGATGTATTAACCTGCAAAATTTTAGGCGGATATGTCAAACCACTGCCGAGATATGAGTGATTTTATCCCATGGCAGACAAACAGACGGGAGCTGTGCAAAAATGGCTGCAGGTGGCGCCATCAGTTTTGCGTATGATCAAGAGCTATGTGAAATCTATACACATGCAAAATTTTGGCCCAATCGGTCAAATGGTTCCCGAGATATGAACTTGGATGTCTGCAGCATAAATGTGAATGTAGGTGGCGCCACCTGTCATAAAATCAGAAAAGCTATCCAGGATGAATACGCATGCCGAATTTCAGGTGAATTAGTCAAATCACTGCAGAGATATGAGTGATTTAAACCCAAGGCAGACAAACAGATGGACACTGTGCAAACATGGTTGCAGGTGGCGCCACCATTTTTAGCTCAGCTGACTGTAAGTCATCTGAGCTATAGGGATCACCTTTTGTCCGTCTGTCCGTTAACAGGGCACAAATCGTAACTGCTAGAACTGGAATCTTCTTACTTGACATCCTGGGAGGTCTATGGAAATTCTCCTTGTAAACCTGAAATTAGGTCACTGTGACCTATATTCTTCGAGCTATGGGGTTCCGAAGTACCCCCCAGAATAATGGAAAATTTGATACAAAAGCTCAAGTATCTTAACAACTAATGCATTGATCATCATGATTTTTTGCATGGATATTGATCATGGAGTGTTTCATAAGTTTCTGCAGACTGGTGGCGCCACCTGTATTTTTTTCGATTTTTACCAATATTTTTCTCTATTTTTGAGACCTCTTAAGATGCGGCCATCTGTTAACAGGGCACAAATCGTAACGACTACACCTAGAATCTTCTCTCTTGACATGCAGGGAGGCCCATAAAAAGTCTCTTTGGAAACCTGAAATTAGGTCTCTGTTACCCATAACCTTTGAGCTATGGGGCTCCGAAGTACCCCCCAGAATAATGGAAAATTTGATACAAAAGCTCAAGTATCTAAACAACTATTGCAGTGATCACCATGATTCTTTGCATGGATATTGATCATGGAATGTGTCATCAGTTTCTGCAGTATGGTGGCGCCACCTGAATTTTTTTATTTTTACGAAATTTTTCTCTATTTTTGAGACCTCATAAGATGCGGTCATCTGTTAACATGGCACAAATCGTAACAACTGGACCTAGAATCTTCTCTCTTGACATGCTGAGAGGCCCATGAAAAGTCTCCTTAAAAACTTGAAATTAGGTCTCTGTTACCCATAACCTCTGAGCTATGGGGCTCCGAAATACCCCCCAGAATAATGGAAAATTTGATACAAAAGCTCAAGTATCTGAACAATTATTATATTGATCACCATGATATTTTGCATGGATATTGATCATGAAATTTTTCATCAGTTTCTGCATTCTGGTGGCGCCACCTGTATTTTTTCAATTTTTAGCTCAGCTGACTGAAAGTCATCTGAGCTATAGGGATCACCTTTTGTCCGTCGTCTGTCCGGCCATCCAGGCGTTTGTCTGTTAACAGGGCACAATTCGTAACCGCTAGACCTGGAATCTTCTTACTTGACATCCTGGGAGGTCTATGGAAATTCTCCTTGTAAACCTGAAATTAGGTCACTGTGACCTATATTCTTCGAGCTATGGGGTTCTGAAATACCCCCCAGAATAATGCAAAATTTAATACAAAAGCTCAAGTATCTGAACAACTAATGCATTAATCACCATGATTCTTTGCATGGATATTGATCATGGAGTGTTTCATCAATTTCTGGAGATTGGTGGCGCCACCTATATTTTTTTTATTTTTTACGATTTTTTTTCTCTACTTTTGTGATCTTTAAACATTTGGTGATCTGTAAACAGGGCACAAATCATAATAACTGGACCTAGAATTTTATTTTTTGACATGCTGGGAGACCCCTGAAAAGTCATCTTGTAAACCTTGAAAATAGGTGTCTGTTACCCATATCCTTCATGCTACAGAGCTCCATAGTACCCCAATGAATATTGGATGATTTTATACAAAAGGTCAAGTTTGGAAAAAGTATTTCATTCAAATTTGACATTCAGATGATAAAATTACTTTTGTCAATGTCTTACTGGTCAGCTGAGCGTCATGACCCCTGGGTCACTTGTTTGTGTATGTTATAAAGCTCTCCAAGGGCTACATTTGTGCAAAAAAATTTCCTGATTGGTCAAATGGTTCCCCAGATATGTGGGTTTATGTGTGGAAGCAGACGCACAAACGGACGCAGAGCGCAGAGAAAAGGTCAGAGGTCAAAACAAAATCGGGGCGCAGCAGTTCACATGTGACCTGAACATAATCCCGGGTTTCGTAAAATTCCGCCCAGCAGTTACGGAGGAGTTCTCCGGACACCTACGCGGCGGCGGTGGCTGCGGCGGTGGTGGGCTGAAAACATAGTATCTGCAAAACTCTGTTTTGGCGGATACAATTAACCCATAAATGGGTATTGATTGTAGAACCACAATCTTTCTTAAGTTCATATTATTTTGGGTTAATACTATAAGTACTTTTGTTAATTTCCACAGATGAAATACAGCATGTAGTGATGAGTGGAGCAGACAGCACAAGCCCAGTGAGCAACATGCCCATGGCAGGCATGCCCAGCATGATGCATCCTCCCATGGCTCCAATGCCCTTTAACCCCATGATGGGGGGTATGCCCAATGACCCCATGATGGGTCCAATGGGGTATGCACCAGTGAGTATATTGATGCAGTGTGGGGTTCCCTGCAAACAAAAAATTTGTATCCAGATCTGAATGCTTAATTTCCTTGTTAAGGTAATGTGATATGTGGATGATACGTGTTATTACATGTGCATACAGTTATCTATATTCTTGACAAGTGGGTAGAATTTAAGTTTAATCATGGCTGTCAAAAATTAGGGGTACATTGCACCTTTTGCTACTGGACTCCTTTCACAAATTCATTATGTCCTGTTTTACATGGTTTTATCATCAACTGCCAATAAAAATTGTATTGGAATTTCCAGATTTAATATGAATGCCCGATCCTGTAATTAAGATGCTTGGGATGGATAGCACAATAATGATGTATTCTTGTTTTAGTTGTTTGGTAAGAGACATACATATGTAATTAGTAATGTTCATTGTTTTAGTATGGAGGTTTCATGAGCCCCATGCCAGGCCTTGCTGCACCAATAAAACAGCCTGTACACCTGAAGAACGCCACCCTGTACCCGCCTCCAATGAGTAAGTTACACTTGTATAACACACACATACACATAGAGCAGTGGGGTTTAAGGGACCTATTCACATGCCAGACATATTAAATATTCATATAAAGTGTTTCCTCCTTACACTAAAGGGGTATCTGCCAAAATCTTATTAGATTTATCAAGCCTCCAACCAGTGTTTCTTCTGCCCCTGTGCAAGATCAGACCTCTTGTCAGCAGGCTGGTTATAGAAAACAGACTGTGGACTGTTTTACTCACACAAAGAACCATAACAACATATGTAACAGGTAAATAAAAAGAAAATATTATTTCATTATTTTTCATGAAACATAGTTAACCTATCACCTTTTGAGCAATTTCCTTTCCTAAGGAACGCAGTGCAGATCCAGCATGTGGAATGTGGGTAAATTCAGTATTGACCAAATAAGGAGAGATTCCTTACGCGCAGATTCAGTATGCTGATTGCATATCCTGTAACACTAATCTCTACATGTAGTGATTTTGCTGGTTTGGAATTGTATCCAGTAATGACACATAGAAAATATACTTATCATGCCTGTAAGTATGAAATCTCTCAACATGCATTCATCATTCCATATATATGGGTTCTTAGCTTTACTGTTTAAATGATGGGTAGTAGTTTGGACCAATACAAGGGCTGCTATCTCTTTGTCCAGATGCCCCGCCACCGTCAGTGAGGGAACGCCCACCAGGGTGCAGGACGATCTTCGTAGGGGGTCTGCCTGAGACCTGTACAGATGAAATCCTGCGTGAGCTGTTTGAGAGTTGTGGACCAATCTGTAGTATACGGATGAGCAAGAAGAATTTTTCTCACCTGAGATTTGAAAATGAAGAATCTGTGGACAAAGCTATATATATTTCAGGTAAGTAAGCCTCAGAAATATATATGTGTTTGTGAATTTGGAAGAGTTCATACCTCCTTGTTATATTGTCACAAAATTAATTATTGATCACAATTGGCACCATGCTTGTTAATCTTATACCTTGTAACTACATCTTACATACCACGGACAATTGAACAGCCCCTGACATACTTGTAGTGACAGCTTTGTTCACTGGTATCAGGAGACCTCCTCAGACTGTGACTCTGAACATTAGCAGCCATGCAATCATAGGAAAGCTGCTGGTATGAGTGGACAAAAGTGTCACACAAGGACATAAGTTGCTTTTTTTCAACTTAAATATAAGGTGATTTTTTTTATGGGGTAAATATAGTAGGGCTGATCCAGGATTCAAACCCATTGCGGATGGCACATAAGTCCAGTGTTCCAACCACTTTGCAAAACAAGCAAGCTTAAATGGCGAGACTGTTAGGTCTGTTAGGTACCTGAGAATATCCATAGCATGTATTATAATACATAAGCATTATTCAGTTATTCAGGGACTTTAAGCTACAGATCTGTAAGGTGGTGTGAATAATTTCAGGTTACCGTATGAAGATCAATGATCTGGATGACAAACCAAACACTGGCCGACTACACGTGGATTATGCTCAGGCTCGAGATGACCTGTATGAGTGGGAGTGTAAACAGCGGGTGCTGGCCCGTGAGGAACGCCATCGCATGAGAATCGAAGAAGAGAGACTGAGACCTCCCAGTCCACCACCAGTTGTTCACTACTCTGAACACGAGGCTGGTGTCCTCATGGACAGACTGAAAGGTACTGAAATAGTTTTAACTCCTACTCAAGCTTTTAACATGCAGAATCTTAGTGTATGTTCAGAGTGAATGAATCACTTCAGAACTTTTCTACTTAAGACTAAGCCTTGTGGTTAAGACATGGGACTTGAGAGGCTGTGTGTGTTAAGCCTACAGTGTTAAAAATGAGTTTGGGTGAAATTTTGATTGAAAACTCTAATCATTAATATCATGGTTTGACTTTATGTCAAAGTGTAAACCACTTAAAAAGTGGGCTGAGCACCAGTTAGCCCACATAGTATGTGGAAGGGACAACAAAGCTGGTCTCAAAAGAGATTTCAGATATTAACTTCCTCATTAAATTTCATAATACAGTCAAACCTTTATGATGTGGGGACCCGTGGGACTGTGCCAAACAGTCCACTTTATAAAAGTGTCCACTTTATGGAGGTGCCTACTAGAAGAGATTCCAGTGTGACAGGGTGGTCCAGCGATTCATCCTTTACCTCTCACATAGCCTCTGGTATAACACAGCCAGCCTTGTGTCAGCTGATCTGGAATGTAATATATGTGTATAGTGCTAACAAAATTATAAGTACTAGTCTTTCTCCTGATGAGAGCAAATCTCTTGGTGTTTTGTTCCTGTATTGGTACAGTTTTGTACAGAATGTTATCAGAATATAATTATTTGGCAGAATAAAATTAAAAATAAGAACAAACAATTAACTGCAAAGAAATAATGATTGGTTTGTAGTGCACATCATATAATGAAGTTAAGTTATAATGCAGTTAAAGTTCCCTAAGAAATCAAGAATTGTGAAAATTTAAAATTTGAAATTGTCTTGAATATTTCAGCATTGAAAGTATTGAAATCTGATGAATCGTGCTATTTGAAATCATTTTTTAAGAGTAGCCCAGTGATAATGTATCAAGAGTTTTGTTGTATGGTTGTTTTTGTTATTATAACAGGAGATGATTCCTTTATGAAAGCGGCACAGATCCTGTGTATCTGGCTGGAGCGGGGAGACTGCACCAAGCGAAGCGCAAACAACTTCTACAGCATGGTGCAGAGCACAAACGCCCACATCCGCCGTCTCATGAACGAGAAAGCGCAACACGACGAGGAGTTTGAACAGATGAAGGAAAAATACAGACAGCAGATGGAGGGAGTTTTGCGACAGAGTAAGTTGTGTGGTAGTGTAACCTTAATGTGTACAGTCACGCAGAATCCGTTATTGGAATCCTGGACAAGTGTTGATACTGTAATATCTGGATGAGTATAATGGTCCTCTGATTAGTGGCATGAAACAAAGAGCGCAGCGTTTGGCCCAGTGATAAGGTATCGTGACTGGTGTCACTCCACCTTATGGTGTATCTACAGCCTCCCAAGTAGGAGCAGCGATTAACAATAGGTATGACAAGTAAAAGCCTGTGTTTGGCTGTATATAGTCAGTGTTATGTACCTTTGTGTTTCTGAAATGCCAGTCATATAATACATTAATACTGAGCCTCTGTTTCCATTATAACTCTCCATACATAAAGATTTGAGTTGAATTTTTCAAATCTGAATATGAAGAGGCAGCTCTGTTTTTAGCTCAGCTGACTATAAGTCATCTGAGCTATAGTCGTGGTCCATTGTCTAATGTCCGTCCGTCTGTCTGTCCGTCCATCTGTCTGGATGTCCGTCTGTAAGACTGGCACGTTTCGACACCATTGGACCTACGAATCTGAAATTCCCCATACAGTTAGATGTCTCCAAAATCTCCTACCATGCCGAAAATTGGGTCAATAGGACTTTGTTCCTTCGAGATATAAAGGAAAAACCTCAATTTTTTATTAGAAATCTATTTTCACACTTCAGGACTGCCTAATATCAAAACCACTCATCTGGTTTTCTTCATATTTAGCATAAATATTCCTCTATATAGTTCATATGTACATGCCAGAAATTAAGTCAGTATTATTTAATTTAAAAAAGTAATGGGCCCAAACATAATGGACTTTGTAAAAAAATCAGGAAAGATATTTGGTCACTTAAGACCAAAAGTGTTAAAGGTAGGGATTTTTTTTCAGTAATACAACTTAAATTGATCAAAATTTAATTGTATACCAAAAATTAGATCAAAATCTGTTAAAATTTTTTAAATATTGGCAGAAATATAAAATTGGTACCTTAAATTTTGCCCAAGTTTGACCATGGCACGTTTTTTTCCTGTAAGTACTGTGGATTTAATTTTCACAGCATGTTTTTGTTAGCATTTTGTCTGTTAACACCAAAAATTTGAAACCAGTTGATCAAAAACTATAGATTTTATTCAAGTTTTCAAGCTCCATGTCACATCAAGTTTACATCAAGCTAGTGTTATGCAGTTTGCTAGAGCTCAGCTCCCCAGCTTCAGCTCTTAAGTTCCTTAAATTTAGCATACAGTTAGATGTCTCCAAAATCCCCTACCATGCCAAGAATTTGATCACTAGGACTTAATTCCTTCGAAATATTAATGAAAAACTTCATTTTTCCATTAAAAACCCATTGTTACACTGTAAGACTGCCTAATATCAAACCACTGATCTGACTTTGATCATATATAATATACATATTTTTCTATACATTCGCTATGCACATGCCAGAAATGATGTCAGTATTGCGTAATTGTTTTAAGTTATGGGCCCAAACATAATGCACTTTTTAAAAAATCAAGAAATATATTTACTCCCTTAACAAGAGGATTGCTGAAGCTAGAGATTTTTTGTCAGGGATGTAACATTATTTAATCAAGATTCAATTGAATACCAAAAATTAGTTCTGAATTTTTCAAATTTTGTAAGTTATTAGTATAAATATAAAATTAGTACCTTAAATTTTGCCCAACTTTGACCATGGCACGTTTGTTTCCAGAGAGCACTGTTGATATAATTTTCATATCATGCACACATAAGGATTTCATCTTTGTAGTTTAGAAAGCTGAAAGAAATTGGCCAAATATTGTAGCTTTTATTAATGTTTTTATGAGACCATGTCAGACCCAGGCTTAATCCAGCCCCTCTTCAGTCACCTGTATGTTGACCTTGTTGACCTTTCATCAGATTATGCATGCTTGAGCGAAGCATACACTGGGCCAGCTAGGCAGCTAATGCCCAGCCACAGTTGATCCAGGTGTCCAACCCAACTCATCTAGTAGTTGTTTTGAATCACAACATAACAAATAAACAATAAATTAATAATTTTGTATTGTTTTTTTTTATAACAAATTAAAGAAAAATTAATAGAAAAGGAATTTGTTAGTTGATGAGTAACAGAAAATTAACTTGCAGTTACTGATGATGTAAGAATCTTGTATGGATGGATAGAATGTCAATGTCAGTGTTATTCCAAATAACACCATGCAGTCACCTATGCTATTTTTCAGTGAAATTTTAATGATAAAAAAATAAATCATATTATTCATTACTAATCATTAGGGATCATATGAAGGAAATTAATGATCGACAAAGATGCAGTTGATAATATTAATCTAGATTCCTAGTGTGTCTAGTGTGTAGATTGATGTGAAAGTAGTCCAAAGTGAATATGTTACATTTATTTTTTTTTTAATATAAATAAAAGCCATAAAACCAGGTACTTATGATCATTATTTAAATTTGTCAATTTTGTATATTCTGGATTCTCAACATCTTTGTTCGGCTAAAACTGGCTCCACCTGTTAATTTAAATATGAAGAGTTGTCATGGCAAACAGAGGGTTCACTTTTGTGTGAAGGATCAAATCCTGCAGTCTTAACTGGCCTGTCATTGTGTAAATAATATTGAATATATGGAATATTATGTTATACTTAACTTGCACATTTTTTAATTGGCTCTTGACTCCCATCAATTGACTGGCACAAGTCCTAATGGGTTTTGAGTGGTAAGCAACATAACTGCTCCAAGTCAGCAATTCAAGGATATGTTACAGATAATGTGAAAGGAGTTCACTGCATATAGCTTTTTTTTCCTCTTTTGTAAGTAATCTCCCTACAGAAGTCCTCGATAATTGTGTCCTTCAGGAAAATGTGGAAAGGTTGAAGCATTAGAAGGATTAAATTTGCCCCATTTTATGTGTTCCAACTTTTCTTGTAAGCAGATGCCTTTTTCATCCACTATAACATAAGGATGTACAGGTAATATATAATTTGAACTGGTATGGCCATTGGGTGCCCACTGCCATAATTTTGCTGCAGAAATAATATACATTTAATATAAACTTTGTTTATTTTATATGGATTGTACAATTAGTTATAATAAGTAATGTAAGGCACTCTTCATGGCTCAAATGGTGGCATTCAGGAATCTACAAGGGAGGAGGAAAGGAAATGGTGTGTTCACCTATGTGGTACTTCAAAATTACTCTAAAATAAACAAATTACATAAGAATGAAACAATTGATTATTTTTACAGCTTAATATGAGATTCAGGGAATAGCTTACCAGTAATAGATTAAAATTATTAATTAAAATTCTGGTGAGTTCCTGGGACAATATCACGCATGGTATGTGGACTGTTGGTGTGACATATGCCATGGTTCTAATACTGCGGTTGGTTTCTTGTTTGTGAGGGTTTCAAATTCATGATCTTTGCGAAAAAGAAATTACGGCAAAAATGACACCTGTGTGAATAAGATGCTTCATTGATCAGTCATTTATTATATAGCCTCATTGGCAGTTTATGTATATTATTCACATGACCACACCTGTAGATTTAAAGGTCACGAGGCAAAATATTGATAATAAATATATATATATATATATATATATATATATATATATATATATATATATAATAACATTTTTTTATGTTATATGTAAGTAAAAGATATACATTATAAATAATATCAGATATTTTATATTATCTGTCTATTGAAGACAAAAATTTCTACCCCTTGTGGGTCCTCATCAGACAGTGAAGATTGAGTGTGCATACGAAATAATAATGTAATAACTTTGATATACTATGTGTAGGATACTGCATGGTAAGATCGCGTAAATGAGACACCTTGTGAAACAAAGAACAAAGTGAAAATCATGAAAAATTAGCCTTGGGAATATGACACCAGCCCTAGTATTTGAGGGGTTTGATGTATTGTTTATGGCCGATCCCTGGAAGAGTCTGTCAAACTTAAAAACAGTTATTATCATTATTGTCAAATGAACTTAAGGTAAGTCCGAGCAATTTGAGGAGGCATAGCCATATGAATTTGTGTATGCAGATTTCACAGGTCAAAGGTGAACACAAGTCGTCTTGGATGAAATAATGTACATTTTTCCAGTTATATGTCCATGAATGATGAGGGGTCACCATCTTGTGGAGAGCCAGTGTTAGAGGAATGATGTTGCCATGGTAACTGAATCCAAGCTGCCATCTTGAAACAAGGTGGTGGTTGGTTTCTGAGAAATTTAACAGGCTAAAGTGTCAACAGCATTTGAATGAAACAAACAATTATGTAAGAATAGCTTCTGTGTTGAAATATAACTGAAAATCCTATCTCTATAAAAGTATAAATTTTAGAAAGTTAATACACCTGTTGTTTGAATGGGTTAATTTATTAATCATGGCCAGTTAATATATTGTGCTGTGAATTACTTTGAAATATAATTTCATTCATTCATGGTTATATTCAATGTATTTCCATTTAATACCATGGATGTTACTCAGATGCTATTGACACTGACCTAGCTTTTCTTTCATGTTAGTCACCTAAATGACCAATGGATCACTGTTTCTATTCAAGTGGAACAGATAGAAAAGGTGTTTGGAGCAGCTAGCTTACAGAAAGCCTGGGACCATTTCTCCAAAGCTCAGCGCAAGAACATAGACCTATGGCACAAACAGGCTAAGGTAGGAGGGCAAGGTCTTGTATCAGAATGTGAGCAAGGGTGGCAAGGAGGTGTTTGTGTGAGTGTGATATGTTCAATGTACGGTCTTTGAAACCAAGAGCTGCACCCAGTGATAAACAAATCTTCACATGTTCTGTTGATCTGTTCTTTCTTGTTGTTTATCAACATTTAGTACCGTTTGTATCTAAGTAAAATATGACCTGTCCCAGCATTCTGAAAAGGAACAGGTTCACCAGTGGATTTTGGAATTTTACCAGTTGGTTTGAAGACAGGCCAGGAATACCATTGTTAATAGTTGTGACTGTCAGGCATAAATTAATGCAGAAAATTAAGTGTTTTAATGACTTCCCTTTATGTTGGTTGATGGAATGGGTAAGCATGAACACAGGAGGTAAAAGTAGAATTATTTTTAGTGCAGATTACCAGTAGTTCATGATTAATCCAAGTTCAAATTGAATAAAGTACTTCAACTAGAGAATGGAGGTAAGTGGGACAACCCTACAGTAAAGTACCAAAAAAAAAATTATATGCTTGAATAATTACATGATTTAATTATCATTGAAAATGATCGGTGTCTTTCTAGGTTATTATCTGTCACAATTGCTCAAATAAAGTAAAATATAATTCACTGCTATGACAGTGGTGAACAAAAGATCAGCTCCGTTTAAATTAATACCTTCAGGTTTTCAAGTAGAACCATGATAATATAATGCCTCTGTTTCGTCATGCAACTGTAAAAAGTTTTAACAGTATCTACAACTGTGTAACTAAAAAAAAAAAATTGTGATGTGTCAGCTGTTACAAATTAAACATTTGTTTAGATATGCAACTCTAACATGTAAAATTTTTCTTGTGGAGTAGTAAAATTTCTTCAGGTTTTTTAATTGTATCCGCCCCCCCCCAAAAAGTTTTGAGAATACTATGTTTTGATTGTGTTCTGCTGCCGCCCAGTTCGTTACCGGAGAACTCCTCTGAGACCCTTGGACCAATCTATCCGAAACCTGGAAAAGTTGCCTAACAAAGACTGGTGCCGCAACCTGCAGTCAAAATTGTGCAGTATGAATCTGGGTGTCTTTTTGAAAACAGCCCATATCTCAGGAGTGGTTCAATGTATTGAGCTGCTATTTTGCATGTTCATAGATCATGGATACCTTCATCTCGAGACTGGTAGTGCCATCTTCATTTGTTTTTGTGTGGCGTCAATCTGTATATTTGCTTCAGGTGAAAATTGCTCGTATCAGGAGTGGTTCAATGTATGGGTCTGAAATTTGACATGTACATGCATTTTGGAGAGTTTTCTTGGAGACCAGTCAGGTGGGGCCACCTTCCTTAACATTTTTATAGTATAAATTAATGCCCTTTTCTCAGGAGTGATTTGCCGTATTGGCCTGAAATTCATGACTTGAAGTGCATTGCAATTGTTCATCCATATGTTTGCTTTAGGTGAATTTTGCTTATATCTCAGGAGTGGTTCAGTGTATTGGTCAGAAATTTGGCATGCACATCCATCTTGGAGGGTTTTTTCTTAGACCAGACAGGTGGCTTCACCAACCGTGCCATTTTCATAGAATAAATTAATACCCTTTTTCTCAGGAGTGATTTGCCATATTGGCCTGAAATTGTGCATGTCCATAGATCATGGATACTTCTTATTATTGATGCTGGTGGCGCCATCTGCAATAGTTTTCATGTGGGGTCCATCTGTGTGTTTGCTTTAGGTGAAAATTGCTCATATCTCAGTAGTTATCGATGTATTGGTCTGAAGTTTGGCATGCACATCCATCTTGGAGGGTTTTTTCTTAGACCAGACAGGTGGCGCCACCAACCTTTCCATTTTTGTATAATAAATCAATACCCTTTTTCTGAGGAGTGATTTGCCATATTGGCCTGAAATGGTGCATGTCCATAGATCTTTTGTACCTCAATCTTGTATACAAGATTGGTTGCGGCATCTGCAATTTTTGTGTGTGCTTTTGGGTTATATCTGAGGATTGGATGGATGTATCAGCCTGAAATTTTGGCATGTTTATCCATCTTGGATAGCTTTGTTGTAGACCATACATGTGGCTCCACCTGCTTTTCTGTTTTTATAGAATACATTGATGTACTTTTTCTCAGTAGTTGATTGCTGTCTCAGCCAGAAATCCTGCATGGTGTATCCATCTGTAATTCCATTTTTGGTGAAAATTGCACATGTACGGGGAGTTTAATTGGCATCACTGATGCCACAAATTTGGAATCATGTCATATCAAGAACATTCTATGCATTACTTTTCCCATGTCTCTGTGAAATGGAGATACATGTTATCACTTGTTGCATGTCGACTACCGGTATTCTAGTTAATAAAAGGGAGTGACATATGCATGAGATTTAAGAGAGGCTAGTGAGAGATGGTAAAGGAAATGA
Organism: Sipunculus nudus; assembly: GCA_026874595.1. NCBI lineage: Eukaryota > Metazoa > Annelida > Sipuncula > Golfingiida > Sipunculidae > Sipunculus > Sipunculus nudus. The sequence goes on along the minus strand of CM049314.1, from coordinate 9,765,957 downwards.
ATGATACTGGTTTGATGTGATGGTGAGTTTTTAGAAAGTGGTGCCTGTTTGATGTATTATTGGGTAAAATGTAGCATAGGTTACTCTCCTGAACATTGCAGTATGATTGAATGATATTTTGTGCGGTCATTGCCAATGTTCCCATTGGACATGGGGGTAAGGGGCAAAAGTAAGGCTACACAGGGAAAATGAAGGCTGAGCAATGCAAATGAAAGATAACCTATGCTGCAAGTTTACCAAATATTGATCAGTGAGATGTATTTATGGGTCTTAAAACTGGTTTGTGATTATTCAGTACAGTATTGTGAGAAGTCCAGTATAAAGTTGGTATTGATTTCCGCAGTAAACATGAGGAATTAACCAGATATCACTGGTGTTACACTTTCCTGAATTTACAGCTTATTTATTCAGTCACTGGGTGAAAATATTAAACCTGGGTTTGACAGGTGTTTTTACCTTTTTTCTTTAATCTGTGATTTTTTAGCTGTTTAAGGAAGTTTTGACATCAGAATATGAGTGAGAGTGTAACCTGATGTGTTATCTTGGAAAACATGGGAAACTTAATATAGAAACTGTTGGCTGTACATTCTTAGAAGTGTGATGCCTGTTCAGTATCTTGGTGGGTATTTGCATTGGAAAAAATCTCTGAAAATTGCAATCATCCCAGCTTAGGGTGAAAAGATATCCTTACTCAGATATTGACTTAAATTTTAATCAATATTAAAATTAGCCATGGTCTGCATGGTATACATAAGCATATATATGCTTATAATGATATTCAAAACACATTATGATGCATGCACCTGGGAGGTGATATGGATGACATGACAAGTAACAGAACATTTAACTTCACAGTTTCTTTAAAAAAAGAAACTGTGAGTTGCACTGGCTTAACATTTATCCCATTTGAATAGTTTTCCTTATTGAATCGTGAAAATCTTCTGTAAAGGTTGGAATAATGAAGATAAGATGCAAATAATACATATTTGCCAGAAACCAGCAGTTTGTGTGAATTTTCCAATGCAAATAAAGACTTGTGTATGTCACAGGTCCCCTAGAAGTGTTTATTTCAAAAGGTATTGGTATATAAACTGGTAATATACTCAGTTGGGAGCCAAAAGGTAAGTGAGAGGGAGGCCATGAGAGACGCGGCTGAGAACAAACGGACCAGGAGGAGTTTACTGCTCACCTGAGCAAGCTCGTCAGGTACCTGAGCAAGCTCATCAGGTGGTCAGCACAGCAGAAGAAAACAGGAATATCAGGAATTCAACAGAGTAACTCATAATATTACATTCTGTACTAGTCAACAACCACTGTGCTAATCAGTGGGTTTTAAAGTGTCATTTGTAACACAAGAATTGTATATTAACTTTATAATATTGAATGGGAATAAAAGAATAAAGAAGAAAGGGGTTTTCATTTTATACACAGTGTGGTTTATATATATAATTTTGATTGTATATAGGTACTTGAAAACACTAAATGACTTGCTTGTTCATTTTGCCTTCAAAGCAGATACTATTTAAAGTATTTATATATAATATTAATATTAAGTATGAATTTAATATAAATATTCTCTTCTCCTGTGAATGGGCAGAAATTTATTAAGGTCACCAGAGTTGTCTGTTCTGTTTTTATCCAAAAACTCTTTTTAGTTTCTATGGTTGCTGTAGTATTTTATTTACAATAAACTTTTGATGAAAATACTTAAAACTATTGATATCGTTTAGATGAAAAAAAAATAATATTAACCATATTAAAGTGTTTGTGGGGGTTAGAAGCATGGGGAGGGGGTATTATTGATATTTCTCGGTCGTCTGACTGTTTGCCCTTTTGCAGGATGTGTACGAGTCTCACCAGACTGAGTATCTGCAGCAGCGGGAGGAACGGGAAATGGACCTGTCAGATTCTGAGGACAGCGAGCCGATGCACAAAAAGCAACGACAAGATGCTGGGCTGGGTAAGAAATTTTATTATGAGGATAAGTTGTGAATTATTCAGTAGCTGTGGTTGTCATACTGCCTGGTGTTATGAGGACAAGTCATGAATCAATCAGTAGCTGTGGTTGTCATATTGCCCGATGTTATGCATTTGATATGAGTGGTAGGAATCGGTTGTAAAATCATAGTTGTTGATTGATGATAAAAAAAAGACTGATGATTGATTATTAATCAGTTGTTTTATGTAACATTTTAAGAATTATGCCTGAAGTATTTATGGTACAGGGTTGTTGACTTTTATTTGTGGAACAAGTTTTAAGTTTTAATGCTGTTCACTAATTTGTGCTGCAGATATTTTATCCAGACAATATGACTTAATTTGATGTGCATACATAATTGTTTGTGATAGATTATGCAAAAATGCAATTGGTTTAATTGATCATGAAAGGAAATGACTGGTCAACATTATAATTAAATGGCACACCACTATAAAATATGTTTTCCACTCTTTGACTCTCTTTATGGACATAGAAGGATTATTGTGTGCCATATACAGGCAACATACTTGCATTCATGCATGTGCTATTTAACCAAAATAAAATCTTGTATAAAAAATGTATAAAGACCTGCCTGTCTTAATGTTATCCTAAATGAGATCCTGGTAACTGAGGGAGTTGCTTTGTGTTTCATTGGGTAAGTGGGATTTCTTTGCATATAGTTTGCATCTAGGGAGTCAACAAAATACTTCATAGAAATTCCTTAGCACTAGTCTTCATTGGAATAGTTCAAGATTTCTGAGCCTCTCTCTGATGACTGGTAATCATTTCTACAGAAGATATTTTATGAGAAAATATTCTACTGGAAAATATCCTACAGGAAATAAAAAAAAATGTTGTAATTGTTACTAGGCAGTAGTTTATCTCAGGTAAACTCAGTAATAGTGATTTCTTTTGTATTTTCTCATCTTAAATATAAATAGCTATTGTATATTGGCTCAGCAGGTTTTATCTGAAATCAAGAAAGTAACAACCTCTCATAGACAATGCCTAGGTACCAAAGTTGCATATTTTGAATTCTGGCCTGCCCATGGCATTGTTAGGCTTATCTGTGTAAATTGTGACTCACTTTTACATTGATAAGTAAGTGTGTCATTGCATTTTTTGTTTTTAACTAAATTTACCTTTTGTCTCCATTTTTTTTTCTGTGCATTTCTAAAGTCTTTTCTAGACTCATAGTAAAAAGGTATTAATTCAGAAATTGAAATATATGTAATCAGTCATCTTAATGTATTGACATGTTTGAGGAAAGCTCCCTAGAAGTCATGCACCTAAAAAATCATGTGAGGTGGTAGTAACAGTGGCAAGCAAATGTGCAAATAAGTTTTAATACAGTAAATTTTGAGACATGTTTGAGGATGTCTGAGTGCTGGCAGGTCCCAAATAATTTTATGTGATTTTCACCAGTGGAAGCCGAGTTACTGCATTATCGTGACGAGAACGATCAGCTGAAGTGTCAGCTGGAAGCATACCGCAATGAGGTGGAGTTACTGAAACAAGAAGAGAAAAACAAGACTGATGAGCGGACCATGCAGATCAAGGCGTTACAGCACGCACTGCAGGGCATGCAACAGGTCAGTTGGCACCAATATACATTACGAGGGGTCAAAATGTATGGTTTCCCAGTTCCTAAAAGAATTTTAAGTTTGACATCAGGAACACAGAACAACTACTTCAATGCCCATTTTTGAAATCAAAGATTTAAGTCAGATTCTCACAGTCTTAAAGGGAAGGATCTTATGATCTCATTTTCCCCAGTTATATTTTATAACATCTGGGGTAAATCCTTCCTTAAAACAAACTGTTTTCAGCACCAATTAAAAAATGTGAATCCCAAAAAAAGTACATTTAATTCTTATTCACCCAAACCTTGTTCCAGGGTTGGGTTCATGTACTTGTACCTCGGTACACAGTTCAGAGTACCTGTACCTGGCTGTCATGAGTAGACACATATCATTTTGCAATGTATGGTTGATAAAAAAATTTACATATAATATCACATGTATATGAAACATGCTTTGACTGTAAATTTAAGTGTTTCAATAACTTTACTCTTACAGCAACTGATTGAAGCCAGGAGAAAACCTACTGAGGTAGGTGCCTGTTTATTCTGGCCCTATATTAACATCATCACTAATACTTATGTTTACTTAGCTGTATGTAGTAACTCTTCATAATGGATGTTTAAATGAACTCCAAATGTTGTCATTTAATTCACAAATAGGTAAAATAAGAAATTTTAGAGAAAATTGCCTCTAGGACTTTAAGAAGTATGAACCAAAAATTAGCACCCACAAATATATTATTATATTTAAATCTTTTAAGTAGAATAAAATTTCTTAAGTCTTGTTCTTGGGCATTTTGATAATTTGTATTTTAAGCAGTAATATTACTTCACCTTTTGTTAAGTTTCAGTCAGTCAGGATTGTTGACATCATGAAACCTTACCTTTGTTAAAATATTAGAGTTATTGCATTAAAACATGAGATATTCCTTTGATAGTGTAATTTTAAGTACTTAACTGCATGGTGTTTGCTCTGAGATGGGTTTGATTTGTGGCTTCTGCCTACTGCCTCTATAATGACAAAATCCAGAAGTATGATAAATGCAATTATTCATTGTAATTGGAACACAAATTGGAAATTCTGGATCTTGATCTTTTATGTTTATTTTTTATTACATGAAATTATTATATTATTTTATTTTGAGACAAAGAGGACATATATAAGACAGGCTACAAAGCTACAATTGTATGTATTATTTATAGGAAACATCTAAGAAGGAGGGAAGTGAGATCCCAGGTTCTTCAGGTTTGGAGTCAACCGTTGTGAGCTCTCAGACAACCAGCCCTGCCTTGACTTCTGAAAAAGATACCAGACTTATAGGTAGGTACTTCCAGTCTGTGTACAGAGGAACCTTTAAACTATGGGTTGTAACTTTCTTGCTGTCATTGGCTTCTGTATATTTACAGTATTTACAATTAATGTTAAATGTTAAACCTCTGAACTAATTAAATATTTTAGAAAAATAAAATAAATAAAATAATATAATGTGTATTGTGTCACAGTCTGGCTGAAATGATTCACACTTATACACTGCGATACAAAGTCGGCTAGCATATCAGTATTGTCAGAGGTCCCTGTCTCATTTTAGTTGATGATATTTGATTCATTGACTAAAAGTGAAGTCTGATATTTAGAAATAGACTTACAGATACATTTGAATCATATAAAGTGAAATGTCATTAGCAAGAAACGAGCTGAATAGCATCTGATTTTGAAATTAATTTTCTTGAAGTTTGGAAATCTATCTTAAGATGGTCAGCCTATTCAGCCTAATCTCCCATGCGTCTGCACGTGGTCTTTGTTTACTTCAGCGGCGATTGACCCGACACCTAGCAGTAAAAAGGAACATGAACGCGCATAGATATACTCGGACTTGGTCTTTTTTCAAACGCCACAAACTGTGTGCGCTTCACAACATTGTGTCCACTCATGGATATGTCCTGCCATCTGAGGGTGAGAATGGACATTAATAAATCATGTGACCATTGTCATGTGACTTTTTAAATGGCATGTTTCAACATGTCTATGACCTACTTGCGCGACGAGAGGAACGCTCAGAAAATCCATAAAATAGTGGGTAAATATTCCGACTGCAGTAAACAGACCATAATAAAAGAAAGTGCATAAAAAAATGTATAGTTATTGAAAATATCAGATTTTAAAGTGGTTTAGCAAAGCTAGGGTACACATTTTTGTGAGCGCTGGTCCAGAGGTGCCGTCTGTCATGAGGTCAACCCTGATCAGCTGATGGATTTGGCCAGAAAAACTGTATATAAATCCTTTAACCGTGACATTATCTTAGTATGATTTTATCAACAAAATGGTGAAAACAGGTCTGTTACTTTGTGAATGATTTAATTAAGACTGAATGTAAACTGCAAAGCAGCTAAAATCACATGCAGAGCGGGCTATTGATGCGCGTGTACATGTAAAGGCTATAACGTTACAACAGCTGTGCACAGCTTGGCCGCCCTGGGGTTGGTTTTTGGGTCTGCTTAGCGTGTCATCTCCATGGTTACGACCCTTGACCTCAGTCAGTGGGTGCTTGTGTATGGCGACCGAAGCGGTGGTTCACAGCCGAAATCACTGGGTCAAATAACGCTTGTAGAATATTTCATATGCTTAGCACAGAGATGGGAGCTCGGAATATGGATCATGGGTACCCTTTCCATCATAGTATATAATTGAAAATATGCGTATTCTTTTAGCAACGATAGGGTACACAGTCAAACATCGGGTATGAAGCGGTGCCTGTCACACGCTTGCTCGCTCTGTTTCGGAGCACTGACACGTTATCCAGTCTGGTTTGTCTATTAAAACTTGCTATTTATTCAGGATTGGTTTATACTTGATTTATTTAAAAGAATCAAGCTTTAACACTGGTAGTCTGTCCGACAAAAACAATATGCTTAAATTTCCCAATGGTCGTAGTACTCGCAGTTATGAATAGGTGGCACTTGTGTACTTTAAACACCAAATCTCATTTAAATATGCTAATGAAGCACGGGAGTTCAAGCTGTATTTACATTTCTGTATACAAGGGATAATTTTGCGCAGAATCAAAATTATTATACATCACAAATGTATTGTATCGTGTATCATATCATGAGCAAAGTATTGTGATATGTATCATATACTGAGACACCATATTATTACATCCCAGTGTCACGGTGTAATGTGACCTGTTCAGAAGCTGATGATGACTGTATTTATTCACAGGTTTGATCTCTGTGTTTCTTCACGTACATCCGTTTGGTGCCAGCACGGATTATATCTGGTCGTACCTCCAGCAGCTCAAATTCACTATAAGAGCTGGAGAACTGGAGACTTTGTTGGAGGGTGCCAGTCAACTGTTCCGCCAAAAAGTGCATGGTGTTGGAGCGTCCCTGGAGAGGAGGTGGCACTTCATTGGGTTTGACCCTGGCTCACTTTGAATACATATTTACATGCATTATAATGTTTTTGTATTTGTCTTTATATAAGAAGTATTTTGTTAAAAGTAAGTTTGTTGCATGTCTATGTTCCTCTAAGGAGCCTGTGATTCTTAACATGAAGGATTTGAAGATTAGCTGCACAATCATTGATTTGGCATTAAGTCAACTGTACTGAAGAAAAAAAGGACACCCTGGGTTAGAGCTTGTATAGAGTATAGTTTGATGCATAGACTTGCACCTGCAAAAACAGAAAATATTTTGTTTAAGTAATCCTTTGAAGGGATGGAAATTGATCGCAAGTAAATATCATTTCATAGGATCTCCAAGGTACAGCTTTATACGTTTAAAAATAAAGAAACTGCCACACTCATTGTTTCGAGCATTATTTATTATAAATATATCTTTCAGCACTGTATACCTGTACACAAATGAATTTAAGATATTCACCAGTTGAATCTTTTTAACAAAGCTAAAAATTGTTGAAAACTGTGAGACAACACAAAATCAATGGATATCATCAAGCAATGGTGCTGCACTCAGCAGAAGCAGTATATAAAACAAACTGGATGTCACAAATTATTTATTTCAGTAGGCTCAGCAGTTTTCTGTTCTGTGTAGGGCAGGTTCTGTGTATGAAGTATCTGTTCTGTTTATTGTGGTATCCATCAGATGTACATATTTCATACAAGGTTTTATATATATATATATATACATACATACATACATACATACATACATATACACACATAAAAGTATGTGTATATATGTATAACGCTGTTGTCTCATTAGTAGGGAGATACTGTTGTTTTGAAAGCTGTTTAAAGGTTCAAATTGCAAAGTAATCCCAACATGTGACATCAATAAAATAACGAAAAGCTTAATGTTTTCTTACTTACTTGTTTCTGGTGTGCATTTTCAATATCTGTAAAAAACTGATGATTTTAAGAGTGGCTGTTTTACAGTTCTGTTCACCAGTTTACTGGTGTTACAATCTCCCAGCCATGGCTCCTGTCTACTGGTGTTACAATCTTCCAGCCATTGCTTCTGTGTACTGGTGTTATAATCTCCCTGCCATGGCTCCTGACTGTCTACTAGTCTAATAATATCCCAGCAATGGCTCCTGTTTAGTGGTGTTATAATCCCAAAGCAACAACTCCTGGTGGTCTACTGACCTTATAATCACCCAGCCAAGACTCCTGGTTGTCTCCTGATGTTATTATCCCTCAGCCACGACTCCTGGTGGTCTCCAGATGTTATAATCCCCCATCCACAACACCTGGTGGTCTCCTGATGTTCTAATCCCCAAGCGACAACTCTTGGTGGTCTCCTGATGTTATAATTAATTCCCAGCCACAACTCCTGGTGGTCTCCTGATGTTATAATCCCCCCGCCACGACTCCTGTTGGTCTTCTGATGTTATAATCCCCACCTTCAACTCCTGGTGATCTACTGATGTTATTATCCCCCAGCAACAACCCCTGGTGGTCTCCTGATGTAATAACCCCCAAGCCACGACTCCTGTTGGTCTTCTGATGTTATAATCCCCCAGCCACGACTCCCGGTGATCTACTGATGTTCTAACCCCCCAGCCACAACCCCTGGTGGTCTTCTGATGTTATAATCCCCCAGCTACAACTCCTGGTGATCTACTGATGTTATAATCCCCCAGCCACGACTCCCGGTGATCTACTGATGTTATTATCCCCCAGCCACACCCCCTGGTGGTCTCCTAATGTTATAACCCCCCAGCCACGACTCCTGTTGGTCTCCTGATGTTATTATCCCCCAGCCACAACCCCTGGTGGTCTCCTGATGTTAAAATCCCCCAGCTACAACTACTGATGTTATTATCCCCCACCCACAACTGGTGGTCTCCTGATGTTATAATCCCCCAGCCACGACTCTTGGTGGTCTCCTGATGTTATAATCCCCCAGCCACGACTCCTAGTGGTCTCCTGATATTATAATCCCCCAGCTACAACTACTGATGTTATTATCCCCCACCCACAACTGGTGGTCTCCTGATGTTATAATCCCCAAGCCACGACTCCTGTTGGTCTTCTGATGTTATAATCCCCCAGCTACAACTCCTGGTGATCTACTGATGTTATTATCCCCCAGCAACAACCCCTGGCGGTCTCCTGATGTTATAACCCCCGAGCCACGACTCCTGTTGGTCTTCTGATGTTATAATCCCCCAGCCACGACTCCCGGTGATCTACTGATGTTAATATCCCAAAGCCACACCCCCTGGTGGTCTCCTAATGTTATAACTCCCAAGCCACGACTCCTGTTGGTCTCCTGATGTGATAACTCCCCAGCCACAACCCCTGGTGGTCTCCTGATGTTAAAATCCCCCAGCCCCGACTCCTGGTGGTCTACTGATGTTATTATCCCCCAACCACGAGTCTTGGTGGTCTCCTGATGTTATAATCCCCCAGCCACGACTCCTAGTGGTCTCCTGATATTATAATCCCCCAGCTACAACTACTGGTGATCTACTGATGTTATTATCCCCCACCCACAACTTGTGGTCTCCTGATGTTATAATCCCCAAGCCACGACTCTGAGTGGTCTTCTGATGTTATAACCCCCCAGCTACAACTCCTGGCGGTCAACTGATGTTATTTTCCCCCAGCAACAACCTCTGGTGGTCTCCTGATGTTATAACCCCCCAACTACGACGCCTGTTGGTCTTCTGATGTTTTAATCTCCCAGCTACAACTCCTGGTGATCTACTGATGTTATTATCCCCCAGCAACAACCCCTGGTGGTCTCCTGATGTTATAACCCCCCCAGCCACGACTCCTGTTGGTCTTCTGATGTTATTATCCCCCAGCAACAACCCCTGGCGGTCTCCTGATGTTATAACCCCCCGAGCCACGACTCCTGTTGGTCTTCTAATGTTATAATCCCCCAGCCACGACTCCCGGTGATCTACTGATGTTATTATCCCCCAGCAACAACCCCTGGTGGTCTCCTGATGTTATAACCCCCCAGCCACGACTCCTGTTGGTCTTCTGATGTTATAATCCCCCAGCTACAACTCCTGGTGATCTACTGATGTTATTATCCCCGAGCAACAACCCCTGGCGGTCTCCTGATGGTATAACCCCCGAGCCACGACTCCTGTTGGTCTTCTGATGTTATAATCCCCAAGTCACGACTCCCGGTGATCTACTGATGTGATTATCACCCAGCAACAACCCCTGGTAGTCTCCTGATGTTATAACCCCCAGCTACTACTCCTGGTGATGTACTGATGTTATTATCCCCCAGCCACGACTCCTGGTGGTTTCCCGATGTTATAACCCCCCAGCTTCAACCCCTGGTGATCTACTGATGTTATTATCCCCCAGCAACAACACCTGGTGGTCTTCTGATGTTATAACCCCCAGCCACAACCCCTGGTGGTCTTCTGATGTTATAATCCCCCAGCTACAACTCCTGGTGATCTACTGATGTTATTATCCCCCAGCATCAACCCCTGGTGGTCTCCTGATGTTTTATCCCCCAGCCACGACCCTGGGTGGTCTTCTGATAATATAATCCCCCAGCTACTATTCCTGGTGGTCTACTGATATTATAATCTCCTAGCCATGGCTCCTGAGTGTCAACTGGTTTTAAAATCTCCCATTCATGGCTCCTGTCTACTGGTGTTATAATCTCTCATCAACTACTCCTGGTGGTCTACTGATGTTATAATCCCCCAGTCACGACTCCTGGTGGCCTCCTGATGTTATAATCCCCCAACTACGACGCCTGTTGGTCTTCTGATGTTATAATCCCCAAGCTACAAATCCTGGTGATCTACTGACGTTATTATCTCCCAGCAACAACCCCTGGTGGTCTCCTGATGTTATAACCCCCCAGCCACGACTCCTGTTGGTCTTCTATTGTAATAATCCCCCAGCCACGACTCCCGGTGATCTACTGATGTGATTATCCCCCAGCAACAACCCCTGTTGGTCTTCTGATGTTATAACCCCCCAGCCACGACTCCTGTTGGTCTTCTATTGTTATAACCCCCAATCTACAACTCCTGGTGATCTACTGATGTTATTATCCCCCAGCAACAACCCGTGGTGGTCTCCTGATGTTAAAATCCCCCAGCCACGACTCCCGGTGATCTACTTATATTATTATCCCCCAGCAACAACCCCTGGTGGTCTCCTGATGTTATAACCCCCAAGCCACGTCTCCTGTTGGTCTTCTGATGTTATAATCCCCAAGCAACAACCCCTGGTGGTCTCCTGATGTTATAACCCCCCAGCCACGACTCCCGGTGATCTACTGATGTTATTTTCCCCCAGGAACAACCCTCTGGTGGTCTTCTGATGTTATAACCCCCCAGCCTAGACTCCTGTTGGTCTTCTGATGTTATAATCCCCCAGCCACGACTCCCGGTGATCTACCGATGTTATTATCACTCAGCAACAACCCCTGGTGGTCTCCTGATGTTATAACCCCCTAGCTACAACTCCTGGTTATCTACTGATGTTATTATCCCCCAGCAACAACCCCTGGTGATTTCCTGATGTTATAACCCCCCAGCTACAACCCCTGGTGATCTACTGATATTATAATCCCCCAGCTACAACCCCTGGTGGTCTCCTGATGTTATAACCCCCCACCCACAACTGGTGGTCTCCTGATGTTATAATCCCCAAGCCACGACTCTGGGTGGTCTTCTGATGTTATAACCCCCCAGCTACAACTCCTGGCGGTCTACTGATGTTATTTTCCCCCAGCAACAACCCCTGGTGGTCTCCTGATGTTATAACCCCCCAACTACGACGCCTATTGGTCTTCTGATGTTTTAATCTCCCAGCTACAACTGGTGATCTACTGATGTTATTATCCCCCAGCAACAACCCCTGGTGGTCTCCTGATGTTATAACCCCCCAGCCACGACTCCTGTTGGTCTTCTGATGTTATAATCCCCCAGCTACAACTCCTGGTGATCTACTGATGTTATTATCCCCCAGCAACAACCCCTGGCGGTCTCCTGATGTTATAACCCCCCGAGCCATGGCTCCTGTTGGTCTTCTAATGTTATAATCCCCAGCCACGACTCCCGTTGATCTACTGATGTTATTATCACCCAGCAACAACCCCTGGTGGTCTCCTGATGTAATAACCCCCAGCCACGACTCCTGTTGGTCTTCTGATGTTATAATCCCCCAGCTACAACTCCTGGTGATCTACTGATGTTATTATCCCCCAGCAACAACCCCTGGCGGTCTCCTGATGTTATAACCCCCGAGCCACGACTCCTGTTGGTCTTCTGATTTTATAATCCCCCAGCCACGACTCCCGGTGATCTACTGATGTTATTATCCCCCAGCAACAACCCTCTGGTGATCTACTGATATTATTATCCCCGAGCCACGACTCCTGTTGGTCTTCTGATGTTATAATCCCCCAGCCACGACTCCCGGTGTTCTACTGATGTGATTATCACCCAGCAACAACCCCTGGTAGTCTCCTGATGTTATAACCCCCCAGCTACTACTCCTGGTGATGTACTGATGTTATTATCCCCCAGCCACGACTCCTGATGGTTTCCCGATGTTATAACCCCCCAGCTTTAACCCCTGGTGATCTACTGATGTTATTATTCCCAAGCAACAACACCTGGTGGTCTTCTGATGTTATAACCCCCCAGCCACAACCCCTGGTGGTCTTCTGATGTTATAATCCCCCAGCTACAACTTCTGGTGATCTACTGATGTTATTATCCCCCAGCATCAACCCCTGGTGGTCTCCTGATGTTTTATCCCCCAGCCACGACCCTGGGGTGTCTTCTGATAATATAATCCCCCAGCTACTATTCCTGGTGGTATACTGATTTTATAATCTCCTAGCCATGGCTCCTGAGTGTCAACTGGTTTTAAAATCTCCCATTCATGGCTCCTTTCTACTGGTGTTATAATCTCTCAGCAACTACTCCTGGTGGTCTACTGATGTTATAATCCCCAAGTCACGACTCCTGGTGGCATCCTGATGTTATAATCCCCCAACTACGACGCCTGTTGGTCTTCTGATGTTATAATCCCCCAGCTACAAATCCTGGTGATCTACTGACGTTATTATCTCCCAGCAACAAACCCTGGTGGTCTCCTGATGTTAAAACCCCCCAGCCACGACTCCTGTTGGTCTTCTATTGTAATAATCCCCAAGCCACGACTCCCGGTGATCTACTGATGTTATTATCCCCCAGCAACAACCCCTGTTGGTCTTCTGATGTTATAACCCCCCAGCCACGACTCCTGTTGGTCTTCTATTGTTATAACCCCCAATCTACAACTCCTGGTGATCTACTGATGTTATTATCCCCCAGCAACAACCCGTGGTGGTCTCCTGATGTTATAATCCCCCAGCCACGACTCCCGGTGATCTACTGATATTATTATCCCCCAGCAACAACCCCTGGTGGTCTCCTGATGTTATAACCCCCAAGCCACGTCTCCTGTTGGTCTTCTGATGTTATAATCCCCCAGCAACAACCCCTGGTGGTCTCCTGATGTTATAACCCCCCAGCCACGACTCCCGGTGATCTACTGATGTTTTTATCCCCCAGCAACAACCCTCTGGTGGTCTTCTGATGTTATAACCCCCCAGCCACGACTCCTGTTGGTCTTCTGATGTTATAATCCCCCAGCCACGATTCCAGGTGATCTCCCGATGTTATTATCTCCCAGCAACAACCCCTGGTGGTTTCCTGATGTTATAACCCCCTAGCTACAACTCCTGGTGATCTACTGATGTTATTATCCCCCAGCAACAACCCCTGGTGATTTCCTGATGTTATAACCCCCCAGCTACAACTCCTGGTGATCTACTGATGTTATTATCCCCCAGCAACAACCCCTGGTGATCTACTGATGTGATTATCACCCAGCAACAACCCCTGGTGATCTACTGATGTTAGAATCCCCCAGCCACGACTCCTGTTGGTCTTCTGATGTTATAATCCCCCAGCTTCAACCCCTGGTGATCTACTGATGTTATTATCCCCCAGCTACTATTCCTGGTGGTCTACTGATGTTATAATCTGCTAGCCTTGGCTCCTGAGTGTCAACTGGTTATAAAATCTCCCATTCATGGCTCCTGTCTACTGGTGTTATAATCTCTCAGCAACTACTCCTGGTGGTCTACTGATGTTATAATCCCCCAGTCACGACTCCTGGTGGCCTCCTGATGTTATAGTACCCCGGACACGACTCCCGGTGGTCTCCTGATGTTATCCCCCAGCCAATACTCCTGATGGTCTACTGGTTTTATACACTACAAGCCACGGCTCCCGTCTACTGGTGTTATAATCTCCTAGCCACGGCTCCTGTCATCTGCTGTTATAATCTCCCAGCCACGGCTCCTATCTACTGGTGTTCTAATCTTCCATTCACGGCTCCTGACTGTCTGCTGATGTTAATCTCCAAGCCATGGCTCTTGCTAACTATTGTTATAATCTCCCAGCAACGGCTCCTGTCTACTGGTGTTCTAATCAGCGAGTCACGGCTCCGACTGTCTTCTGGTGTTATATTCTCCCAGCCACGGCTTCTGACTAGAAGTGTTATAATCTAGCCCTGGCTCCTGTCTATAAGTGTTATAAATCTCTCAGCCATGGCTCCTGTCCACTGCTGTTATAATCTCCCAGCCACGGCTGTCTACTGGTGTTATAAACTCCCTGCAATTGCTAGTGACCGTCTGTTGGTTGTTATAATCTCCCAGTTATGGCTTCTGACTGTCTACTGATGTTATATTCTCCTAGCCATGGCTCCTGTCTACTGGTTTTATAATCACCTAGCCACGGCTTCTGTAATTTGCTGTTATAATCTCCCAGCCACGGCTCCTATCTAGATGTGTTATAATCTCCTAGCCACGGCTTCTGTCTAGAAGCGTTATAAATCTCCCAGCCATGGCTCCTGTCTACTGCTGTTATAATCTCCCAGCCACGACTGTCTACTGTTGTTATAAACTCCCTGCAATGGCTAGTGACCGTATGTTGGTGTTATAATCTCCCAGTCATGGCTCCTGACTGTCTACAGGTGTTATATTCTCTCAGTCACGGCTCCTGTCTACTCGTGTTATAATCTCCCAGCCACGGTTCCTGTCCACTGGTGTTCTAATCTCCCAGCCACGGCTCCTGTCTACTGGTGTTCTAATCACCGAGTCACGGCTCCTGACTGTCTTCTGGTGTTATAATCACCCAGCCACGGCTCCTGTAATTTGCTGTTATAATCTCCCAGCCACGGCTCCTGTTTACTGGTGTTATATTCTCCCAGCCACGGCTCCTATCTAGAGGTGTTATAATCTCCCAGCCACGGCTTCTGTCTAGAAGTGTTATAATCTAGCCCCGCCTCCTGTTTAAAGCGTTATAAATCCCCCAGCCATGGCTCCTGTCTACTGCTGTTATAATCTCCCAGCCACGACTGTCTACTGTTGTTATAAACTCCCTGCAATGGCTAGTGACCGTCTGTTGGTGTTATGATCTCCCAGTCATGGCTCCTGACTGTCTACTGGTGTTATAATCTCCCAGCCACGGTTCCTGTCTACTGGTGTTCTAATCTCCCAGTCACGGCTCCTGTCTACTGGTGTTCTAATCACCGAGTCACGGCTCCTGACTGTCTCCTGGTGTTATTTTCTTCCAGCCACAGCTCCTGATTATCTTGTGCTGTTTTAAGTAACCAACTACAAATCCTGGCCACCTACCTGTGTTCTTCAGCTCCCCCCGCCCCCACCCCCACCCCACCCCCCCCCACACACCTCCACCGTCGGCTCTTGTCTCCTGGCTGGGTTTAAACTCCCAGCTGTTGCTTTTGATCTTAAGGTATCATCCCTGGCTAATTTCATATATCCAAAAGTTGATAAAAAATCATATTAGGCAATATAAAATCGACATTATTTTAAACAGGGATCTTTCTGATAGTATTCATATTTTTTAACTTTTCATTCCCTTAACATGATTTTGTAACATTTTAGAAAATATTTCAATTTTAAAAGGTAGGCTATTTTAAGCAGCCAGTAACAGCAAAACATTTTTTGTGGACTAAAATTACACTACATGACAATATTTCCAAAAGTTTTTTTTAGTTCAGCTGACTATAAGTCATCTGCTATAGCGATGGTCCTTTGTCCGTCGTCCGTCCGGTCGTCTGTGCGTGTAGCGATAGATCGGGCCTCTGACATTACGGCCAGATCGCTGCCCTGCCAGAAGTAGGAGGACCCTAACTGTGTCGTGTTTGTCACGGCTACTGTGCGTGAAAAGGGCACATTGTGAAACCGTTGGACCTACGAATCCAAAATTCAAGATACAGTTACATGTCTCATAGCTCACCTACCAAAACAAAAACTGGATCACTGCGTCTTCGTTCTTTTGAGAAATTAAGAAAAACCCTTAATTTTCCATAAAAAAAACTATTATTCCACTTCAGGACTGCCTAATATCAAAACCACAAGAGCTGTTTTGCCTATCTCTGGCAGAAATATTCTTTTATATGTTTCCTATGTACAAGCCAAAATTAGCTCAGTTTTCCGTAATTTCCTAAAGTTATGGGCCTGAACATAATGTACTTTTAAAAAAAATCAGGAAAGATATTTTCTAACTTAAAATGATAATTGTTGAAGCTAGAGACATTTTTTCAGGGATATAACTTTATATAATAAAGGTTCAATTGTTCAAGGTTCAATTGTTAACCCAAAGTTAGATCCGAATTTTGTATTTTTTTTTTAAATAATTAGGATAAGTATAAAATCAGTACCTTAAATTTTGCCCAATTTTGACCATGACTCATTTTATTTCCCGTAAGTACTGTTGGTTTCATTTTCGAAGCGTATACATGTAAGTATATAATCTGTTTATATCTTTGATTTGAAATTAAAAGCTAAAAAAGATAGGCTAGTTCTTTAATTTTAATTGTAGGCTCTATTGTATTCACTTGCATTGTCAAGATGCAGGCAACCCACTTCTGGTCACTGGAGGTTATCTATGCCAGGGTACCTGATTTGTAATGGGTCACTGGCAGGAAATCCCCTGCTGTCACAGGTGTACAGTTATTATCATATAACCCCCCCCCCCCCAACCCACTTAGTGTACGTTATGAAGTAATTTTTAACTGTATATCCTTTATTGTATTGCTGTTTCCACTCCAGTACAATTTTTTTTCTTGAATTGGTAATTCAGGAATAATCCTGAAGATACCACATTGTGGTAATATAGCATTTTTAAAGATATTAATTTCCCTTTTTAATATTTCAGCGATTTAAGCCACCGGTATGCATAATTTGATAATACATGAGCCAAATTATGAATAAATAAAGGTACCATTTAAAATTGTGAATTCTGGATTAAGTTTTACTTTCATATATTTATTGTTTTGCAAATTAATAAAATATATTTTTTGTAGTAAAAGAAAAAGATAATAATTACACCTGTATGCATATATTGTGATGCTGTCTGACCAAATCAGGGTTAATTGTTGGTTCAATTTAGAATTAAGAATCAGCTTATATATTCGGATATATATGTTATACTGTAAATGTATAAAATTGGTAAACTTGAAATATGTTTTATGTAATAAAAAAATGATCTTATGCAAAAATTTGTTCATCATTTTCCTGTTTCAGCAGAATATGAAATAAAGTTATTGGCTTTGTCCACCTCTCTGTCTGTTTTTAAATACCTAATAATTATGAATAAATTTTTCCTGCTGCAGGCACTGTTGCCTTAAATTACATATCCTGTATATATATGCAGAGATGTTGTAACTCTCACCATTACCCCCCCCCCCCTTTCCATTGAGCCCTTGCACCTGGGGACTTGCCCATTAATTTTATAGCCGTGTGTATAAGGATTTATTAAATAAAAAAAATATGGTGTTATAAAAAAATTAGGATCTAATTGAAACATATTCTTGCCACAGCAGAACGGGACATAAAGTGATCAGCTCTGTCTGTCCATTTGTCATGTTTATCATTAAATATATAATAATTATGAATCAGCCTTTTTCCTATAAGCAATGTTGAATGATCCCCCCTTTTCTCTTTCTTTCTTGCTCTCCTCCTCCTCCTCCTCCCTCCCTCTATCCAGACATTAATAAAGTTAACACATATTTTGTTGGTCAAACGTATACTTTCATATAACTCTTAGGCACATAATTTTATTTCCTTATTGCATTATTAAATGTTTTCGTGCCATAATTGTAATACAATATATATTTATCAGGTTTAGTTAATGCTCATTTGAAAATGGAATTTAAAATTTTTTTACAGCATTTTATTTCAGTTATAAATTAAATGTGTATTATTATACTTCAGATAATTTCCACTTTTTTCCTTATTCTATAATTGACAGGTGTTCATACATTCCCATGGTTATTCTATGCACAAATTACTGTCACATAGCTGACTTAATGATACCTCTAGAAATATTTGCTTCTGTATCTTTGATATATACCATAAAAGTGCACAGTATCAGTTCAGCAAATATATATTTAATATTTGATTATCACCAGTTAGTAGGTATATTTCCTTTTAGCTTTCCAAATGGTAATAGATATATAAAAATGAGCATATTTTGCAATTGCTAAAATTTTCCAAAATTCAGCTGAGCGACGTGACCCATGGGTCCCTTGTTTTTTCCTGTAAGCACCCCTCCCACCCCCGCATAGTGAAGATATTCACCAAAATTTGGTCAGTTTGAGATGTACACACTCCCGATATAAATCAGGCCTTATTTGAAAGTGTTCTCCAAAGATCCTGCGAACACACACACACACACAAACACACGCGTGCGCTTCTGTGAAGCTTCTATAGACCTGACTTCTGAGATCATAACATGCCATCTGAATGACTTAGGAATTAATGTATTCTCAAAGGTTGTATCTCGGTAGGCTACATACACCTACAGTTTACAGTATACTATTAATTAATGTTTCAATACTGTAATTGACTAATTTTTCATTTTATATTTAACACTGAATTGCCTTTGCCTAACTGACTAGGCCTATATATAATTTACGAGGGAACTATGACTTAACATAATTTAAGCCCTTGCATGCACAGCAATCAACGCGCGTCATTTTGGCGTATGACGTCTTGTAATCAGTGCATGACGTCATGTCACGTAATCGAGTTTCCCAGCTGCCTGTGTCATCATGACACAACCCCTGGGGAAAAACAATGCTGTCAGATGTATGAACCGTCCGTCATGGATAACTTGCATTGGGTTTTACACCCAATTGCATTCGCTTTGAGAAGTTCAAACTTCCGACCTATATGGCTTTATTATTTAATTGAAATCAATGGAATTGTTCTCCAAATATCTCACACGGATATGCAATATGACACGCTCATGCACGAACAGAATAGATGCAGCCTGTGCATATCAATGCGCTTTACAACATTCATGCGCACAACTGATGACTTATCTCAAACCTGCAAAATAGAATACATATATACATATGCATGTTTTTTTAGGGATTATGTTAACATTAAATTAGTTAACCTTATTTTAACCCGCGTCAAGTCTGATATTGGCTTCATTCACTGCACAAACACGGGGATTGGTAGCGGAGCGCCACCGTGTATCTGTATGAGAGACTACGCCAAAGATCAGCTTCGCGGATTCCATTTTGAAATTTCCCGGAAAGTACATTTCAGGAAATCCATTATGTCATTTACCTGTCGTTACTTGTACTTTAGTTCCTCTCCTCCAAACAAGAAACGACGGTTCAAGTAGTTGAATCAAACCAGCATTGGAAACAAGGTAATAACTAAATCTATTGATCTCTGCAATGTATATACATGCATATCCATGCTGATAATGCTCTTTTATAGTCTAGTCATTTTACATGATTTTTAAGCCAAATCCCGAAAAAATTGAAACAGAAATGATCTTTGCTGTATGATGATCAGAAACTTCAGGGGACCACATATCAAAAGTGCCAAAAAGTCCCATTGGGGGAAATCATTTAGGCCTAATTTGATGATTTTGATTGGCTAATTAACTAATAAGTTTTACTTTACTTGTCTGCACATTGTCATATTAAGCTTTGTCTTTACCCCTATGAGTGACCATTCATTTGAAAGATCTCTTCATTGCCTATCTATTGAATCTAACCAAGATGTCAGTTTACCAATGATAACAAGTATATATAAATAGATTAGGGCAGGGCTCGACAATAACACATGCCCACTTGCCTAAGGTGTGTCAAATATCGTGATAACGATTTGTTCGAGTGTCTGAAAGTTGGGCAGCTGGGCCTACGATAAATCAAACCGTGCCCTTGAGACACACCAAGGGAATATGACATACAGGATAAATCATATAGAAATATAGGAGCAGGGGATGTTTTATATCATGTTTTATATATGTATTATGAGGGATATAAGGTTTTCGACATCAGAGGACATTTAGCATATAAATGGGGTTCAACCCCATTTCAATAAATTGCAAATTGATTTGTGGATTTTTGCTCATTCTCCCCTTAGAAAAGATTTGTTTATTGTAGTGAATTTAATAATCTGGTTTCGAATACGAAAATGTAAGTTATATTAAAAGTCTAATATATATACGTTATCCACACGATCACATGACGTAATGATGGACTTCTTCAGTGTTTTACTGTCATCATCTTCAGTCTTTGTAAAAAATCATTGCTCTGTTGCAAAAAAAAACAAAAAAAAAACGGACGTAATTCATGGTAATGAATTCAGAGCATCTGTATCATTATGGTAACTATTATGACGTCACAATTGTAACAATGTTATTTAGGCCTATTTCTGGGCTTACGTCTAATGTAAGATTATTGTAACAGACTTAACAGAATTATAAATTGAAAATATGATTCCCAGCTTGAGTAATTTTTACATTTGCCCTGTTGCATAGACTGAATTAAATGAATTTTATGGGTATATTTTAGGCAACACAACATTTGTTCAATCTGACATGTATTATATTCAGTTACTGACTCTAAATGTGAGGAGTAAATCAGGAAAATGATTTATCCCCTCAGTCTGTCTGTCTGTCCATCTGTCTGATGTCAACATTTTATATGCGACTCAATCTTTCAAATCAGTTACTAATACCCGGTTCCCATTTCCATGGAAGGTATATCTTGTTGGTCTTATCACGTGATTATGTCTTGGTCGTACTTTTTTTTTTTACATTTCTGACGATTTCTTGTCAATTTTGATATCAATCTGTCCTCACTGCTCAGGATTACCTGTGGGAAACTCTCGACCAACCTTCATTACTGTTCACCATTATTCACCACGTCCTAGATTGGTTTCAGCTGACTTCTGTTTTCCTCCTGTTTGATTTATCCCTATCAAAAGAGGGTACCTAAATGAAAATTCGAAATTTAAGGTTCCACATAAAGTTCTGTATAAACCCTCAGATTCCATTTAATTCAAAGCAAGCATTTCAACAGTTCACCCAGCATGATGAGGAACCCTGTCCTCTTTCCAAGATGTCTGCTTATTTTCATGTATCCTTATATTATACTGACAAGATGCTTAATGAAGACATTTGAAAAAAAGCATATGAATAAACAGGTCTTTTGTATTTCATTCCGAAAAATAAATCCAGAATACTCGAACACTTCATACATTAAGATGCATATGTTGCATCACTATGACCTATTTCTTCAGTGTCACCAAAGATAGTATATATAGTATCTTTGCTGTAACATAAAACAGAATATTATAATTTGGTAGTAATTCATCTTCATTAAAAAATGTGGATTCCATTATTTCTTTCCATTGACTGAGGATAATTCACTTACCATAGTAACTTATAAAGGATAGAAAATGCCTCATGAATTATTTAATCTACTTGTGTGGAGATAATTTACACCACCTTCTTATTGAAATAATGGCAAGATATGAATGTAACGTGTACTTTTTTAATTGTTTGCCTCCAAATATTCTATATCACAATGAATCGCTAGGATCAGAAAATATTCCAAATGTTTCATAAACTCTAAATGTTGTTTAAAGCTTTCAGTTAAAGAAGAGTATATGATTATATATATATATCTATATATATATTTTATATATATATATATATATTTTATATATATATATATAATTTTAATTTTATGAAAATATAATATATAATAAGACCTACAATAGAATAAGAGATAAATGTATACATCTATTATTAAGTCTCTTCCCTTTTTTTAATGGAAAAGGTTAAAACTTCAACCCATATATTTTAATTTGTTTACATTACTTTAAAATATGAAATAGAAGCACTGACTGAGTAAAAGTTGAAGGTAAAAAGAAGAAAGACGTTAAAGTAGGGTCTTTATTTTGAGCGGTATATAGTGTTTATTCTTACTCGATGGTTTTTAATTATTTTATTGTGTTGCCAGATAATTAAAGTTAGTATAATTAACAAAACTATTCTAATAGGAGAATTAGCAAGATTCCATAAGCTAAATATCAATTTATTGAAATTTGGTTGAGCACCATTTAAATTCTAAATATTCCCTGATGTCGAGAACTTTATATCCCTCACGATACGTATTGTGATATGAAATATCATTTTCCTAGATTTCTGTTTGATTTATCATGTATGTGATATTCACTTAGACTGTATGATGGTCTGTTATATCGTAATCCCAGCTGCCAACTTTCAGACGCCGGGGCAGGTTGTTCTCATATATATTTTCAACTGCTTGGGGATGTGGGGAAGTGTTATTGAGCCCTGCTCTAAACAATTTACGGAATTCGTTATTATTGGTAAATTGGCTTCATAGTCAGATTTAATAGATAGGCAATGAAAAGATCTTTCAAATGAGTGGTCACTAATAGTGGTGAAGACAAAGCTTAATATGACAATATGCAGACAAATATAGTAAAACTTATTAGTTATTTAGCCAATTAAAATAATCAAATTAAATGACTTTCCCCCAATGGGTCCTTTTTGCACTTTCGATATATTATTCTCGAGAAGTTTCTGAGTAAAATGCAGTTGGTTTCATTTCTGTTGCAATTTGTTCCGCGTTCATCCCTATTTTTTCTAGACTCGGGCACGGATCAACTATGAACCTGTTTCATACCAATTTTAAACCATGGCAGGTAAATTGCTCGGAATAATCACCTAATGACACCCGTCCCCCCTGCCCCCTGCAAGAAGTCCTGGATCCTGGGGTCTTTTAAGGAGGTTTAAGAAAGAATGAATGAATCCAATTGTCAACTGATTGCCGGTTGAGTGGGAAAGTAGGCAAGGGGTTATCATTGAATATTTTTTTATGTATAATTTGATTTATTGCACGAAGAGGTTATCATTGTGTGTGTGCGCGAATGTTTGTGGCAAAAACAATATTTAATAAATATTTTGGAATAAATTTTAATAAATAATATTTATGGGAGCTGATTTTCTCCTTTTTCAGGTTATCCACAATGCCGTACCACGACAGTGAGTAATCGCTTACGTAACCTTTATTTATATGTACAACATGGCTTCTTTCGCAGCTGGATGAAAGCTCTTTCCACAGCTCCTCGTCTAATTACATATATCGGCCTTGGTGCAAGCTATCCAAATGTTGCTTAATGTGATGTGCAATATTTACCGCTAATGTGGATAGGTATGCCCATGCCGTTCCTGTTGGTGCACCTATTGTACAATTATAGAGCAAATAAATTCCATTTTATTAAAATATAAAGAAGAGAAATCTTACTAAATCTATGGGTAATATTAACCATACATCACTTTTACATTTTGATATTATAGGATTACTTTTCAATATTATATCTTGCTTAATTCTTCATGCATATAAAATGTCCGTCTATATACAGATTTTATACTGTAAATGTAAGTTTCATGAGAAAAATAAACATTATGAAATGTTTATAAAATATATGAAGGCTATCTCAAAGAAACATCATTTGTAGGTTACTCCAAAGATGAACTGAACAGTCTCCTTGAATTTGCCAAGACGTATAATGGGTACAGCAGCTTTCGAGAATGTCAGTATTTGTATCGGAACAAGTCTGAAAGTTATTTTTCTCAGATTGAAATGACTGGCGGTTTAATGAGCACTGAACTGAAAGATGGGGGTGGTGATCCCAGGAACCCCATTAACGGCCGACTTCGGGGAGTGTTCTTCAGCGCCAACACCCCGAGACCCTCGGCATCCCCCTACGGCAGACGTCGTCTACTGGTCAAACCCACCGAGCTGATCAACAGCAACTGTCGTCTGTACTTCTCCGATTTCTTCTGCATGAACGGGCGCCCACACCACGTCCAGCTGGTGCTGGTCCCATACAGGAGGGTCTCTGAACTTCCAGTCCTCAAGGAACTGATAGAACTCGATATCAACAGCAATTCATTTCTGCGCCTGAGTGCTTTCGGGGGATCGGTTCATGTCACTAACAGAAGAGACCTGTGGGTTGAGGTCTTCTATGTCGATTCGGTTAACATATCCCGCCTTCAGAACATTGGGAAAGCTTCATTTGAGACTGTAGGTACAATTGGTCGCGGTTCATCAACATGGGGTGGTATCAGGAAGAAACGGGACTGTGTTGTGTGTAACGTACCGCCCAAAAAGCCGGCGGTGCGGGTAGGGTGCTCATGGGAGCAACCTCGAACAACAGTTCATGTGCCACCGACGAGCTATAGAGTTCAGCACCAACCTACTATCAACCGTAGATATTCGGAACCTGAACACCAAAGCAGCACTCATGAACCAGAAAATGAAGGCCTGGTTACAGCCCTTTTTGGTGCATTAGGTAGATTTTTCGGCTCCTGGTTCAGCTGAAAAGTTACAATGAGAAAATAGCAGAAACCTGTCCTCGTCACGCCAGTGTACATCACTCTTTTAAGTGAGTATGTATATAGGGAACTGAAGGGTCGTATAGCAGGCTAATGATCCTATTAATTCATCTGTTTCATTATTGATATATCAAATAGTTCTCATTTTTAATGATATGTAGAAAGTAATATTATGTATATATGGTATTGGCTGCCTGACTCAGGTGGGATCGGGTTGGAATTTGTTTCAAGACTAAACATGTATAGTTTGGTTGCATTTATTCGTGTATATATTTGTCTCTGTTACTTGACCAATGCGTTGCATCACATGTTCATGTAACTTGATAAAAATATATTGTATAATATGTGAACTGTTTATTAATTGACAAACACAGTATAATTATACATGCACACACACAAACACACACACAGAAAAAACGATTTTACGGTGCTGACGCTCTGAAATGTATGGTAAAAGTATAAAATCTTTAAAGAAAAAGGTATCACACTATCCCCAAAAAGTATGGAAAAGTAGAAATCAGTGCCAAATTGCACAATTTTTGTACAGCTTTACAGCATGAGATACTTCTAAACTTGTAAGCCTGAGGTATGAAATTTGCAGTTACGTAGCGAGTTATAGCACGACTCCACAGTATCACTTTATCCAGCGATGATGTCAAACATTGAATAAAGAAAACGCAAACAAAATGCTACTTTTATGATATATTGACAGAGTATGTTTACTGCGCTCAATCACGCACATGTAAACAGCCTTAAAGCACCACTTGAAGATGATGATATGAAAAAAAGTATAAAAAAGTATGAAAAGAAATTTTTCCTGCAAAAATGTTGATTTAAAAAAGGTCCACAGAGCGGCAACACTAGCTTATCATATGGAATCACTGTGATATCATAGGCAAGCGAGTGTATACGGATATATCCCCTTTTGTGTGCGTATATCATGAATATACATTAAAGAAAACGTTACATTTATAATAAACTTTTGCTTATCATGATAAACTGTAGTATTTTCGAATAATTTCTTAAAGAGTGTCCACTGAAATGCATCAATTGAATGTATGTTGCAAAAAGCTGCGACGATGCAAGTAAGATTTTCATTAGACTTAACTAATTTGCATTATTCACATAACATGAATTCAATACATCCATGTGATACCACACTCCTGAGGATGTGTAAATCAAAGAGTCTGCAGGCAAAAAAAAAAAAAAAAAAAAGAACTGCGTTCAACTGCTTTACGTGTAAGCCTTAGATTTGAGAAAGGGGGAGGTGAACAGAAACTCTGTACCACAAAAATAAAAACAAAAAGACTTATTCGTATGACGTAGAGATCCACGTAAAAAGTGATAAGGCGTTTTTCCCTGTTTGCATGGTTGGTTTATGATTTTAAACTTTTGTATTGCTTTTAAGTGGAATTTAAAAAAATTAATGTTTGAAAAGATATGTTTCTTGAATACTGTGTTTTCATTCCAAAGCCCTGAAACTATGTTTTTTTCCACGGCCCTGAAAGGAATTATCATGCACACAGATCACAAATGAAATTGCTTTTTCAGTAAAAGTTTTACTTTTGAGTACTCGCAGTTTTTCCCTCATTTCATGAAAATACTGTTGGATTACATCATATAATCCATCAAAAGTGTTTCTCTTTACTTGAAGGCAGTATTAACGATTATAAAGTAACTTCAGCACACACAAAAATTAAATGTTAGCCCTGCCTGAGGAGACAATATGGTCAGATAAAATAATTCTTGAGGTATATGAACAACAAATGGTCTTTATCCCATATACATAATGCATTCTAATTAGACTTTCTACGATTAGCCGTCTTTGAAGGGTCCATAGAGAACCATATACATAGGATTCCACAAAGAGGCTCTAAAGGTTCAACACTCAGTCCACTGTGAAGACCCTTGAAAGGTTCGTCTCAGAACCTTTAAATAGGTTCTTGATGGAATCGTTTAAGGTTCTATAAAAGAACCCTGGGAAGGTTCCAAAAAGAAACATGTGTTTAAGATTCCAATTAGAACCCTTAAAGGTTCCCCACTCAGTTGTTAAAAAATCAGTTGAACAAATATTATCATCACAGTCCTTATCAGTGGAAGCGGAATGCTATACGAGGTATGAACAGATATAACTAAGGTTTTTTAGCGGATAACGGCATATTTAGGGTGAATAGGCACTAGAAATAAAGAAAATAAGTTTGATATAAGATAAGACATGCATGCTTATCACCAGAGAACCGTGACTTGTTTATTATTTATTAGATTTTTTGCAGATCTAAGTAAGGATAGTATAACCAAAAGATAGTTTCTATAAATTGATATACATGTATATTAATTATTAGCGTAGAAACGTAGGTTTAGGGAACCCAGGTTCTGGTCAGACTTAGTCTAGACAGTTTCCTGTTATAGCACTTTTTAAGGTAGGTTTCAAAGTTTCTAAACTTGATTTTCTCACACTTTTGTCTCTGGAGGCGTGTCCATTCTAATATTCATGCATTCAACGACAGGTCTCATAATATTGTAAGAAGATAGGCCAAACGCGATCAGGATGTGTGACGTAGGCATGAGTATATAATATTAATGAGGACACGAGGGTAAAATCATCTCCTAGGCAAGATAGCGGCGTCTAGCCGTACGACGGCCAGAGGAGGATCCGAGATTGTCATTATACCGATCAGAGGGACGATTTTCCTGTGTATCCTATGTCAGAGTCTGCGGACGGCCAGCGTAGCTCACTAACGGACTTATCAGTTATGTTTAAAGGACTTGTAAATATCCGATGTGTTAAACCAGTGAATTGTTTTAGATGCGCTTGTGTATCGAGTGTATTGTGTTAATCAACCAGGACTCGAAAAGAACATTCTCTGGAGGAGACGTCCCACACAAAAGGTACACTTGCTATTTAGTTCATATAAATACACAAATCACAGAGTCCTGTTTTATCCTGAAACTCGCTGTAAGCACATTACACGTAATGTTCTCAAAGCACTGTAGCCGCTGGCCACATGACCGTCGCGCACGTGAAGACTTAGGAATGTAAGTTCATTTTCTTTAGGCCCCTATTACATGTTTGGCTTAGCTGACTGAAAGTCATGTGAGCTAAAGCGATCAGTCTATGGCCGTCGTTTGTCCGTCTGTTCGTTAACCAGGCACAAATCGTAAATCCTGGAACTAGAATCTTGCAACGTTACATCATGGGAGGTCCATGAAAAATCTGCTTGGAAACTTAAATTTAAGTCTTTGTTACCCATATCCTTTGAGCTATTGGACTCTTAAGTACCCCCCCCCCCCCGAAAAATAAAAAAAAAATTGATACAAAGTATTGATCACCTGGATTTTTTTTTTATTTTTTACGCATTTTCTCTATATTTTGAGACGTGGCTATCTGTTAACAGAGCACAAATCATAACCATTGTATCTATAGATACTTCTAACTTTACATCAAGTTAGGTCACTGAAGAATCTCCCAGGAAACCTGAAATTAGGTCTCTGTTACCCATATCCTTTTGAGCTATAGGGCTCAGAACCCCCCCCCCCCCCGAATAATTAAAAATTTGAAACAAGTGCATTGATAACCATGATTCTCTGCATGCATATTGACCATGGAGTGTTTCATCAGTTTCTGCAGACTGGTGGCGCCACTGGATTTTTTCAAGTTTTACGCCTTTTTTTTCTTTTTTTTTAAGACCTTGAATGATGCGGTTGTTCGTTAACAGGGCACAAATCGTAACCATTGGACCTTGAAACTTCTAACTTATTATCAAGGGAGTCCCGAAAAAAATCTCTATGAAAACCTAAAAATTAGGTCTCTGTTACCCATATCCTCCGACTCTGGGGCTCAGAAGTACCTACCATAATAATTTAAAAATTTGATGCAAAAGCTCTAGTATCTGAACAACTAATGCATTGATAACCATGATTCTTTGCATGCATATTGATCATGGAGTGTTTCATCAGAGTCTAAGGCTGCTGGCGCCGACTGTTTTTTTCATGAGGTTGTACGCATTTTTCTCCATTTTATAAAACCTTCAAAAATGCAGTCTTCCGTTAACAGGGCACAAATCGTTACCATTGGACCTTGAAACTTCTTACTTGTTATCCAGGGAATTCCATAAAAATGTTTCTTGGAAACCTGAAATTAGGTCTCTGTGAGCTACAGGGCGTGCCCCTCAATATAATTAAAAATTTGATACAAAACTTCCAGTTTCGGAACATCTAATGCATTCATCACCGTGAATTTTTGCATACATATTCATCATGAAGTGTTTCATTAGTTCTTGCACTGGTAGCGCCACCTTCAATTTTTTCATTTTTACCCATTTCTTTAAATTTATATTTTCGAGTCCCTGAAAGATGCGGTCGGCCGTCATGAGGTTGCAAATCGTAATCATTGCAGCTCGAATCTTCATACTTGACATGCAGGGAGGTCCATGAAATATATCCCTGGAAACCTTAACTTTGGTCTCTGTTACCCATATCCCCTGAGCTATGCTTCAGTTGAATGGGGATACCACATACAAAATTTCGCATTCAGATGATAACATTCCTTTTTTGAATGTCTGCACTCAGCTGAGCGTCTTGATCCCTGGGTCACTTGTATTGTCACACACGTCTTTCTCATTTTAGGGGTGTATGTGTGAGTTCAGCCATCTCAATCCACCGTTTAAAAGAACTAAAGGCCATTCCTTCGGGGGTGTAACAATGCTAAAAATACGGTCGAGAGAGGGGCCGCCAGTGCTTATTATATCAACCCCCCCCCCCCCCATTGAGTCCTGTGCCTGTGGTGTACACATGTGCTTGAATTAGCCAGGACGTGTTTAATTAAACCATAAAATTGTTACCGAATTAGCCCCTGATATACACGTGGACATGAACTATAAAGAACATCTGATCTTGTACCCATAAACATGATAGACCCGCCCCGGACACGAACATACAGGAGCTGTAAGAAAACCTGGGCACCTGACGCGTACAACACACACATGGACTATAAATTACCTGCTCATAATCCCATAAAAAATACACCCGCCAGCCGCAAATACACAAACATGAACTATTAGGCCTACTTTATTTGCCCTTGACGTTGAAACCATTTTGTATTTGCTCTTGAAGCCATCTGTACATCGCCCATTTATCGGTCATGTACACTAACAGACACGGTTTTTAAGACCTGTCCTTGAACCCTCAAACACTAGATCCACCAACAAAAAATAGTCATACACTGCAGCAGTAAGGTTCATGTGCCCTCGAATCTATCCATATGGTAGACATCCCCCCCCCCCCCCCCTTAAACAACCTATGAAAAAAATATATGACCGTGTCGACACAGCCCTCTGTGAATGACTCGTATATCGAACTCTCCCAGAAAGAGCTTTTGCAAGCACTAGCGGGAAGCCCGGTCTATATTTAGACACTTTTTATGATCCCTAGACAAATCCTGTGTGTAAGACTGATAAGTATACACTCCACATGCAATCATATTGTCTATAAACAGACTGGTATCTGCATATCTGATGACTTCATATCATTTCGGGCCATTAATATTGTTCACAAGTAAGCCATTTGAATGGTAACCCGATACAAAATGTTATTATATATATATATATATATATATATATATATATATATATATATATATATATAAGGGCCTGTCAGGGCCTTATAATATTGTGTCCGATTCAATCAAGCCATTTGAATGTATACATTTTACACGGTTTAATCAGAATCTGTTTTTCAAAAGTTTAACACTTTGTTACACGTGCGTGTTTAAAATCCTACGAAATCTGGTTGCTCTGTCCACATTGGCATTTTGCATGAAAATTTGTATGACAATTTTTGCTCCTTATCATTGCTCCTAATAAATAATCATTTTATTATGAAAAAATAACTAGAGCGAAAATAAAATATTTTCGCATACCGCATGCCAAGTCCACGTAGCTTATATTATACGTATTATATGGTATCGAGACCATCCATCCGTCCGTTAACTTTCAGTATCGTCCCGATTACTTACCAGGCTTTGATGGATGACGATTAACCTCAACAGAAATAATACATCCCTGAACATACGGCCCTGAAAGGAATTATCATGCACACAGATCACAAATGAAATTGCTTTTTCAGTAAAAGTTTTACTTTTGAGTACTCGCAGTTTTTCCCTCATTTCATGAAAATACTGTTGGATTACATCATATAATCCATCAAAAGTGTTTCTCTTTACTTGAAGGCAGTATTAACGATTATAAAGTAACTTCAGCACACACAAAAATTAAATGTTAGCCCTGCCTGAGGAGACAATATGGTCAGATAAAATAATTCTTGAGGTATATGAACACCAAATGGTCTTTATCCCATATACATAATGCATTCTAATTAGACTTTCTACGATTAGCCGTCTTTGAAGGGTCCATAGAGAACCATATACATAGGATTCCACAAAGAGGCTCTAAAGGTTCAACACTCAGTCCACTGTGAAGACCCTTGAAAGGTTCGTCTCAGAACCTTTAAATAGGTTCTTGATGGAATCGTTTAAGGTTCTATAAAAGAACCCTGGGAAGGTTCCAAAAAAGAAACATGTGTTTAAGATTCCAATTAGAACCCTTAAAGGTTCCCCACTCAGTTGTTAAAAAATCAGTTGAACAAATATTATCATCACAGTCCTTATCAGTGGAAGCGGAATGCTATACGAGGTATGAACAGATATAAGTAAGGTTTTTTTAGCGGATAACGGCATATTTAGGGTGAATAGGCACTAGAAATAAAGAAAATAAGTTTGGTATAAGATAAGACATGCATGCTTATCACCAGAGAACCGTGACTTGTTTATTATTTATTAGATTTTTTGCAGATCTAAGTAAGGATAGTATAACCAAAAGATAGTTTCTATAAATTGATATACATGTATATTAATTATTAGCGTAGAAACGTAGGTTTAGGGAACCCAGGTTCTGGTCAGACTTAGTCTAGACAGTTTCCTGTTATAGCACTTTTTAAGGTAGGTTTCAAAGACAACGCACCTCTAAACTTGATTTTCTCACACTTTTGTCTCTGGAGGCGTGTCCATTCTAATATTCATGCATTCAACGACAGGTCTCATAATATTGTAAGAAGATAGGCCAAACGCGATCAGGATGTGTGACGTAGGCATGAGTATATAATATTAATGAGGACACGAGGGTAAAATCATCTCCTAGGCAAGATAGCGGCGTCTAGCCGTACGACGGCCAGAGGAGGATCCGAGATTGTCATTATACCGATCAGAGGGACGATTTTCCTGTGTATCCTATGTCAGAGTCTGCGGACGGCCAGCGTAGCTCACTAACGGACTTATCAGTTATGTTTAAAGGACTTGTAAATAGCCGATGTGTTAAACCAGTGAATTGTTTTAGATGCGCTTGTGTATCGAGTGTATTGTGTTAATCAACCAGGACTCGAAAAGAACATTCTCTGGAGGAGACGTCCCACACAAAAGGTACACTTGCTATTGAGTTCATATAAATACACAAATCACAGAGTCCTGTTTAATCCTGAAACTCGCTGTAAGCACATTACACGTAATGTTCTCAAAGCACTGTAGCCGCTGGCCACATGACCGTCGCGCACGTGAAGACTTAGGAATGTAAGTTCATTTTCTTTAGGCCCCTATTACATGTTTGGCTTAGCTGACTGAAAGTCATGTGAGCTAAAGCGATCAGTCTATGGCCGTCGTTTGTCCGTCTGTCCGTTAACCAGGCACAAATCGTAAATCCTGGAACTAGAATCTTGCAACGTTACATCATGGGAGGTCCATGAAAAATCTGCTTGGAAACTTAAATTTAAGTCTCTGTTACCCATATCCTTTGAGCTATTGGACTCTTAAGTACCCCCCCCCCCCCGAAAAATAAAAAAAAAAATTGATACAAAGTATTGATCACCTGGATTTTTTTAATTTTTTACGCATTTTCTCTATATTTTGAGACGTGGCTATCTGTTAACAGAGCACAAATCATAACCATTGTATCTATAGATACTTCTAACTTTACATCAAGTTAGGTCACTGAAGAATCTCCCAGGAAACCTGAAATTAGGTCTCTGTTACCCATATCCTTTTGAGCTATAGGGCTCAGAACCCCCCCCCCCCCCCCCGAATAATTAAACATTTGAAACAAGAGCATTGATAACCATGATTCTTTGCATGCATATTGACCATGGAGTGTTTCATCAGTTTCTGCAGACTGGTGGCGCCACTGGATTTTTTCAAGTTTTACGCCTTTTTTTTCTTTTTTTTAAGACCTTGAATGATGCGGTTGTTCGTTAACATGGCACAAATCGTAACCATTGGACCTTGAAACTTCTAACTTATTATCAAGGGAGTTCCATAAAAAAATCTCTATGAAAACCTAAAAATTAGGTCTCTGTTACCCATATCTTCCGACTGTGGGGCTCAGAAGTACCTACCAGAATAATTTAAAAATTTGATGCAAAAGCTCTAGTATCTGAACAACTAATGCATTGATAACCATGATTCTTTGCATGCATATTGATCATGGAGTGTTTCATCAGAGTCTAAGGCTGCTGGCGCCGACTGTTTTTTTTCATGAGGTTGTTGGCATTTTTCTCCATTTTATAAAACCTTCAAAAATGCAGTCTTCCGTTAACAGGGCACAAATCGTTACCATTGGACCTTGAAACTTCTTACTTGTTATCCAGGGAGTTCCATAAAAATGTTTCTTGGAAACCTGAAATTAGGTCTCTGTGAGCTACAGGGCGTGCCCCTCAATATAATTAAAAATTTGATACAAAACTTCCAGTTTCGGAACAACTAATGCATTCATCACCGTGAATTTTTGCATACATATTCATCACGAAGTGTTTCATTAGTTCTTGCACTGGTAGCGCCACCTTCATTTTTTTCATTTTTACCCATTTCTTTAAATTTATATTTTTGAGTCCCTGAAAGATGCGGTCGGCCGTCATGAGGTCGCAAATCGTAATCATTGCAGCTCGAATCTTCATACTTGACATGCAGGGAGGTCCATGAAAAATATCCCTGGAAACCTTAACTTTGGTCTCTGTTACCCATATCCCCTGAGTTATGCTTCAGTTGAATGGGAATACCACATACAAAATTTGGCATTCAGATGATAACATTCCTTTTTTGAATGTCTGCACTCAGCTGAGCGTCTTGATCCCTGGGTCACTTGTATTGTCACACACGTTTTTCTCATTTTAGGGGTGTATGTGTGAGCTTCAGCCATCTCAATCCACCGTTTAAAAGAACTAAAGTCCATTCCTTCGGGGGTGTAACAATGCTAAAAATACGGTCGAGAGAGGGGCCGCCAGTGCTTATTATATCGACCCCCCCCCCCCCCCCATTGAGTCCTGTGCCTGTGGTGTACACATATGCTTGAATTAGCCAGGACGTGTTTAATTAAACCATAAAAATGTTACCGGATTAGCCCCTGATATACACGTGGACATGAACTATAAAGAACATCTGATCTTGTACCCATAAACATGATAGACCCGCCCCGGACACGAACATACAGGAGCTGTAAGAAAACCTGGGCACCTGACGCGTACAACACATACATGGACTATAAATTACCTGCTCATAATCCCATAAAAAATACACCCGCCAGCCGCAAATACACAAACATGAACTATTAGGCCTACTTTATTTGCCCTTGACGTTGAAACCATTTTGTATTTGCTCTTGAAACCATCTATACATTGGCCAGTTATCGGTCATGCACACTGACAGACACGGATTTTAAAGACCTGTCCTTGAACCCTCAAACACTAGATCCACCAACAAAAAATAGTCATACACTGCAGCAGTAAGGTTCATGTGCCCTCGAATCTATCCATATGGTAGACCCCCCCCCCCCCCCCTTAAACAACGTAAGTAGAAATATATGACCGTGTCGACACAGCCCTCTGTGAATGACTCGTATATCGAACTCTCCCAGAAAGAGCTTTTGCAAGCACTAGCGGGAAGCCCGGTCTATATTTAGACACTTTTTATGATCCCCAGACAAATCCTGTGTGTAAGACTGATAAGTATACACTCCACATGCAATCATATTGTCTATAAACAGACTGGTATCTGCATATCTGATGACTTCATATCATTTCTGGAGACGGGCCATTAATATTGTTCACAAGTAAGCCATTTGAATGGTAACCCGATACATAATGTTATTATATATATATATATATATTTATATATATATATATATATATATATATATATATATATAAGGGCCCTTATAATATTGTGTCCGATTCAATCAAGCCATTTGAATGTATACATTTTACACGGTTTAATCAGAATCTGTTTTTCAAAAGTTTAACACTTTGTTACACGTGCGTGTTTAAAATCCTACGAAATCTGGTTGCTCTGTCCACATTGGCATTTTGCATGAAAATTTTTATGACAATTTTTGCTCCTTATCATTGCTCCTAATAAATAATCATTTTATTATGAAAAAATAACTAGAGCGAAAATAAAATAATTTCGCATACCGCATGCCAAGTCCACGTAGCTTATATTATACGTATTATATGGTATCGAGACCATCCATCCGTCCGTTAACTTTCAGTATCGTCCCGATTACTTACCAGACTTTGATGGATGACGATTAACCTGAACAGAAATAATACATCCAATAATATCTCGCATATAATCCCGGCAAAATCCACACATATTTGATGAGGTAGATAGGTCACCAGACTTCTTTGAGGTGTCGCCTCGATAACTTACCAGGAATATGATGGATATTGATGAAACTCAACATAAAAAAATTACAAATATAATATGTCACCTAGGTTCGATTTCAGGCCAAATATATGTGCGTATTTAAAAAGGTCGAAAGTCACAAGACATACGACGGGTTTTTTTACACTGCACACTTGCTGTGCTCTAGTTATATCAACTGATGAGCCTCGGAGTCGTGGTATCAGTCACGTTTGAATGGAAAAGATTTTTGGTGTTTCATTAAAAAAAATATAATCGTATTTTCCTTTTTCCGTGATTAAAGTATATTTAAATAATTGAGTCAGACGGGGCAAAATACCTCCCCTCTCTATTTTACAGCAACACGTTTTCGTGGTCAATACGATCGTCACTTTGACCTATGTAACCAATAGTAGTCAATAAAGGTGTGGGGTTTCATGTTTTTGTGGATGCAACAGAAAAAAAAATTTAAATAAAAATACACATTTCATACACTTTAAAGTATTAAAAAATTTGATTTCTTAAAAAGAAATATATAGTAACAAAAATGGGATTTATTTTGCTATTTGACACACGGCATCAGTAGATGGTAAATACAGCCGAATATAAACATTGAAGCACATGTCAAAATCAAGATACACCTTCTGTTAATGTTCGAATGGCGTGATACAAATGTAAGACTGTCCTGCACAAAGTGTGCAGATTGTTCAGCATGGCGGATTTGATATGTATCAGCTATATTCATCACCCAATGCTCTGCAAGTCCCTTGTCAATCTCTTCAGTTATGGGGTCCAGCGTATCGGAGGATTCCTTGTTAAAGTATGACACGTCGGCTTCTGTCGCCGAGCGATTCCGCAACCTGGACCGTTCATTGACACTGACTGACGCGTCAACACCTGTCACTGTGCCATTTTCCAACCTGGTACATTTACTGACACTGACTGACGCGTCAACATCTGCCTCTGGGTGTTTCCGTCTGGTCCGTTCCTGGGTAATGAGTGACACGTCAAGTGCTGTTGTTGTATGATTCCGTAACTTCAACCTGTCAGTGACACTGAGGGGCACGTCCAAATACACCGCAGTGCCATTCTCCAACTCAAGTGATTCACGGACACCGAGAGATGCGTCAGAAGATGTGGCTGTTTGAGTTACTGAATTATATTGTTCCTGTAATTGCTTCAGCACCTCTGCTGGGTCCTTGGGTGGGTTGCATATATAACATACCGTGTGTCTGTTCATGAGCGTATTCCCAAAAGATAGCGATTTATGCGGCTTTCTCAACTGGAATGACGCTTTGCCTTCTCTACAGAGACGACTAATATCAACCTTTTTGGAATAAATAATCTCCACCCACAAACCCCATTTTTCTGTAACATAAACAGATCCAGAATTTAAATAGAGAAACGAGTTATCATTTATATCAAGTTCAAGCAGACGGGAAATGATCGGTCTCAGCTCAGGTTTCACATGTGGGACGAGGACGAGTTGGACTCTGTGAAGGCCGTTCCTGCAGAAAAAGTCAGCGAAGAACAGACGACAGTGTCTGGTCATAATGACGTCAGCTCGAATCTGTAGCCTTGTTGATCCCTGTTCTGGTTCATGTAGAACGCTGGTAGAAGTGGTGAAGGCCATACCCCCGGTATTTTCGACGATAGAACTAAGTTCCTCGCTGGTTGGGCCATGTGATGTGATGTTAGACTGACCAGTCTGGTCGAAATAATGGTTTCCGTTATAACTATAAAAATACCGGCACCGCCCTGACGATGGATAGTGGTTGGCGTAGTTCTTGGCTAATCCGTGAAGTCTTCTTAATTTTTCCGTAGAGCACACTGAAAAATGTTAAAATTTACCTAGCTGTAGGTGACCCATGGGTTATAACGCTCAGCTGAATAACATGATATTATAGCCTAACATTCACAACAGGAATTTATCATCTTATCACCAAATTGAGATTAACTTAACATGTGACCTTTGACATTCTGACACCATGAACCCTGGCATGATATAGGCATATACCAGTTGTTCAGGAGAAAAATAATATATCTGAAGGACTGGTTGGGCCAGTACTGTTATAATTTTGTACTTTAACAAGGATATATTTCTGGCCTTTTCAAAGTCAGAAAAACATGGAGACCAAGGTCAAGCTTACCAGTTTTGTCCATCAAGAAACTGGTGGACAGAATTAGTTGGGTTTATCTACAAAAACGCAATACATGTGCCCATGATAACAAACAACAAAAACTTGTAACCGCAGGTTGCTGATTGGACTTGTGCGGGAGTCACCAGTGGTTGGTGTTGACAATATATGAAAAAAACAATCTTTTTTTCCCATGTAGAACTCTGATTCATCTGTAATATACTTGTCGACCAGGCTGAGACTCTGAGGCTGTGTGTGTTATGTGTCCTTATCGCTTCTCCAGGCATACAATAAAGCCAAAATTTAAAACACACAGGGGCCAAGACAGCCGTTTATGATAAAATGACAGTTCACATATATAGTCTATTCCATGGTTGGGGCGCTTATCAAAATTTGACAGTTTTTCCATATTGCAACTGGCAGATATATTCCAAATGGTATGCGTAATAGAAGGGATGGAACACAGGCCTAAGTAACTATAGTGAAATTTAAACCGTCCCTGCAAAATAAACCAGTTAAACTATAAAATCGATGTCTGAGTTAACAGTCAATTTTTACAACACCTCGACCCCACTCATGAAAGCTCAAACAACTACATTTAAAAGCTCCTAATTGGCTGTTCAGCTTCAAAATATACCTTCAAATGAAATTGTGAAAATGAGGCTGCCAACTCGTGCTAGACGCCATGTCAATTGACCATAGGATTCTTCAGAACCAGAAGGTTGCAAAATATGAATGTTGGATATGATATAAAGTTTTACATCTAATATTAGACCTTTCGTCCCTTATCAACTTTAGGGTAAAAATGTATGATAATACAGTTTGAGTTAAGAGAATAATCGCCAGATTCCAATGGGAACCTACTTGTGACCTACAACTTTGCCCCTCTCCCATTTGATAGGAATGCCCAAAGACTAACAATGGTATAGGAAGCATGCAGAGGGGGTCACTGCCCCTTCTATAAATACTGGGGACAGAGATATCATTCTGCAACCGTCCATATATTTTCAACATATTAATTATCCTATTATCCTATCAGATTTTTACATGTGACCAAAGGTTTATTCTTGCAGCTGAACACTGAAACTATACTAATATATAATTTAATAGTCTAAAATTATAGTAATATAAAAGTACAGTACTATCCAAGACTCTGTAGTGTCTCTGTGATAAACATAGCGCCACTGTCTCCTGCCTTCAAAAGCATACGGGATAGACTATTCAGTATATACATGTATACATAAACCCGATAAATCAGAAACTAGCGCTGTTCCCACTGGTTATTTCTATCTCTTCAAGCTACGATTCTTTTTACGCGGTCGCGGTTGCGGTTACGGATGAAGTCAAACATATGATGTTTTGAAGGACCGATACGTCTTATGCGGTTGCGATACGAATCCGACTAGCCACCGACTGCGACGCAAGAGGTATCTGAGCCTGTTGCGTCGCCGGCTCACCAAAGGGCTAACTCGGATTATAACACGAAACGATCTGATACTCTTAGAAAGGAAATTGAATAAAAGTATTTCCTATGGTTGTTAAATATGTCAATGTTTACATTTTGTTAAATGTTGAAAGGCCTGTAAAAAAATTACCATTCTGGAAAGCATGAAACACGTGTAACATCAATAACTGTTTTATTTGTCCAGAGAGAATTGAAGCACTAACAGCCCGGCAGACATCTTGCATTTTGCGGCAATCCTGTATAATGCTTCAGACCTGTGTATTATTATGTAAATATATATATATATATATATATATATATATATATATATATATATATATATATCATCCGACAAAATGTTTTGGGCGACAAAATCAATTTAAACAGATGGAGTAGGGCGAGGAATCTCGCTCAGTTGTAAACTTCACATACTTTCCCAGAATGAAACGTGTTTATCAGCTTATGCTACGAAGAAAAAATGTTCTCCCTCTGAAAACAGGTGACACGTGAGCTTGTCATTCACTTGTGAGTGATCTGCCCAGTGCATGTATCTGTTTCGAGTCAAGCATGCAGCTGGTTTCTTAACCTTTAACTGTCATCGTTCACAATGCAGAGATAATTAATGTAATAAGATATGTAAACGACACATACATACATGCATCTTCCACAACCGCGACCGCATAAAAGGAATCGCAGCTTCAGGGTATCTATGGAGCGTGCATGGAATGAGTCACGACGTGAGTAAATAAACGGAACAGCACTGGGCTGTTCGGATGCTGTTGGTGGCATCGATTCACATAGTGTTACAGCACCAGTGAGTCATTGTAAGGCCCAATATTTGTTCAAACATTGACAATACACGGGCAGGCCGAGTGCATGGCCTACAGCGTGTGGAAGGGGTGGACACATTATGTTACTAGAAATATGCATTCTTAGGAATGCAAGGCTCCGCCATGTGGGCGGTCCATATCGTGGGGTGCTCCTAAACCCTGTTGACCTTCACTTATTCGGCCCATATACCCAGGTTCATTCATTCATAAGTCTTTCCTGGACCCGGATCATGAGATGGATCCACACCAAAATCTAATCGATTCTTCCTTGGCCCATTCCCATGAAGCCCTGAAAAATTCATGACTTTTCGTTCATGATTGCGTCAGATATTTGTACAAACACACACAGAAACACACACCCACACATACGTACACACAGACACACAAACGGGAATAACCTCCGCCCCCGTTTGTGTGTCTGTGTGTACGTATGTGCTAACAATATCAGCTCTAGGACGCTCAGGGGTGGATACAGGATTTAGGAAATGGAGGGGGTCCAACCTAGGGGGAAAAATGACAAAGCCTAAAGGGTCACCGGGTCCAGAAACGAGAGGGGCTGGGGTCCAGAAAATTGGTCTGAAACAATTAAAAAAAGCTTGCGGCTGCTGAAAAGGGGGGTGGGGGGGGGGGGTGGGGTGGGGGGGGGTGGGGGTCCGGACCCCGTGGACTCTTCCCCTAGATCCACTTCTGACGCTGTACACTGAATACCAACCGACCGGCCAGCGCAGATTTATGCACTGATCGGCTGCCAGATATATTTGTAGTGGTATTTGTACTTAAAATGGATTGGCAGTCGTAATGGGCCGATCGGTGCAGGATTTTCCTAAACACAGGTAAGGATAGAATTCATCAGTGAGAGTAACAGCAGTTTTTTTTATTAATTTTGTTTACGTACTGTACATTCTATCCCGTACGGCTCTGTCCGCTAGGTGTTTGAAGGAATGTAAAAAACGGCCCTAAGTTTATCATAGAGATAATAGAAGGGTTTAAAGTGCAGCACAGGTGACCTGCCTATAAGTGGCTTACTTACTGATGGCATGTCCTTAATTTGTTGCTCACACATGGAGCGTTCTTGATGATTTCATCAACAGGCACAAATTTTTATAAAATTCACCATAAATTTAAGACAATGTCAGACTTGATTAAAAGGAAAAAAAATAGTATTAGCAATGCCAGTGTGCTGC
Source organism: Sipunculus nudus (assembly GCA_026874595.1). Lineage (NCBI taxonomy): Eukaryota > Metazoa > Annelida > Sipuncula > Golfingiida > Sipunculidae > Sipunculus > Sipunculus nudus. The sequence goes on along the minus strand of CM049314.1, from coordinate 9,724,864 downwards.
AGGTGAACGCTACCGCACTAAATTACTTCCACTAGTTCTGACGCCAACACTTGTGCTCCGTCACTGACGCTCCTCGCACCTCGCACCCCCCCCCCCCCCCCCGGCCCTTTTTACTTCTCTTGCCTCTGGCACCTCCCCCCTTCCCCCATTATGAATTTGTTCTTACACCCCTGTGTAAGGGGGTCAATATTATGTGCGTGTGGTTGATTAGTACTTACTTTCTGAGATGAAGGTGATAACGGGCCGACCACATACTCCACACACAGATTCTGATTCAAAGGAATCCCACACCGGCATCACGTGACGTTTCCTAGAACAACTTTTCGGGGGAGACGTGTGGCAAAGGTAAAGTGGTACAGGTGTGATATCTGGGAATCAACTGTTGGCAACAAAAAGTGAACAAAATTAAAAAAAAAAAAAGAGTAGGTTGTAAGCCTAATCGGCATCCACTAAGAGATTGAACCGCACTTTGTGAGCAACTGTGGGATCACTTTCAGCTTTGTCTGTGCTTATACGGTGCCGTTATCGTTGCACGTTATTTATGTGCAAGAACATGCATGCATGTATATATAGTGACTGATTATAGGCCTAGAAATAAACACAACGAAATACAACCACTGCATGGCCAGTACATAAGATTAATATAGGCTTGTTGATTTTTCGTCGGTTTTAATCAACGATTGGATTATGATTACATGAAACTCTTTGCAATCATAATTAAGCTTTTAATTATTGCCTAAAACAATTAAACACACAAACGGCGTGGGCTCGGCTAGAATAAAGTTGTACAACCATTCCAGGTTGCTGACTTTCGTCGACCTCCCGCGTTAAATAAACAACCTTTAACCTGTTTGTTATGCTACAGGAGTTGTAGTACCAACACCAAAACTCATCATATATTCTGTACATACGCCTACCATCTGATTATACACGCTCGTCCATATTACGTCATGAAAATGACGTCACAGGGATGAGAGCACGAGAGCGAACATGTGGCTATTGGAGGATATTTTTAAAGTGACTGATGAAGAAATTATCGAACTTTCCGTGTCTAACACGCAATATTTCTCTACACACGCGACACGACGCTACATAGCGTGACCTGTTCTATCAACATTTCGTGTCAACAAATAAACTGGGCAATAGGTTCAGGGCCAGGGCTTCAGAGGGGCAAAAAAAACCCCAATATTTCCGGCATATGAATACATGTGTATATGTGTATAGGTACCTGCCTGAGAACGGCTTAAATAAATACAGCCTTCATTAGATTATGACAGTACATAGGATAGATCATGGGGTCGTCCTCGGTGGTAGGCCTATGACCCAGCAGTGGGGACGATTATGCATCCAAGACCCGCAAGAGCAGTGGCTTCCTGGCCTGTTTAACACAAGGATACAAAATGAGAGGAAGCGAGTGATACTGCCCTGTCACGTAGTTCGAAGCCGAAATAGAATTCTGCAGAAGTACATATATACTTAGTTATGTTAGCATTAAAAATTGAAGGCGGTTACCTTCACCAAAAATATTAAGGGGAAAAAAATCATCGCCGAAACCTAGGATAAAAGGTGTGTGTATTATTTCATTGTTGTATTGTTCAGACTAACAATTAAGGCTAGCCATGGTTATAATAGCTGTTGCGTTACAGCTGCAATTCGAAATAAAATAGTTATATATATTTATTTTCATTCAGAACTGATCTACACATCAAAAGTGGGTGTGGTAGGTTTTTAACCGGACATACAGAAAGAAAAAAGCATTAACTACCACTCTCGAATAAATGCAACAAAAAAATCTGGTGTAAATCTTGCAACAAGTGAATACGTAGGATGCTCAATTTAATCGAAATATAAAGTAAGCTTCACCAGATTAGTCGTTTTCATTCATAGTGGATTTATCTGGTAGCTTTTATTTTGCATAATCGATCACAAACGATTATGTAGATGCACATGCAAAGAATTCCTCAAAAATTGTTCGTGATACAAGAAAGACGGGACACAAAGCGCGAACATATAAACTTAATCTCGTGCAGCGAAAAAATGTCAACCTGGCCGTTATCTTGACCTTTCAGCGTGACGTACAAGTAACACTGAATTTACTCGGTTTAAATATTAGGTATATTTATGTACAGCAGATTTCATGGTAATCAAATAGGTACATAGAATGATCGATTAATAATCTATCATCGGACCGTTGCTTTCTTTCAATCATGGAACATGATTTTACAACCAATTCCGATCACGAATTCACGCCCGAGTGACAGTTAATACGCTCATTAAAGTAAGAAAAATTTAACATTGAACTCTCACTCAAAAGGCAATACTGGCAATACAATATATATGACATGTAAATGTAACATTTGTGAACTTAATTCCTTTTGTGCATGAATATATATGCAACAGTATTGTGAATAAATAATATGTATGATCTACATAACTTGAACGACTGCCAACAGATGACGAAAAAAGGTTTGAACCATGTTTCACTGAATCTAAGTATCTTTAAAGCATAGCTGTCAGAGATTTGATAGAATGAAGATGATCAGAGGATTAATGTTTTGATGTGTGGCGACAAGTTGTAATTTAATGCGTGGCTTTTACAAATCCGTATAAATATATATTGGCCGTTATAAACAGCGATTTGGTGCTAAACGTCCAAGGCAGGAAAACTTTCTCCGATGGATCGAACGGTTTCCTTTGAAAAATAAATACATTCATATATTTTCTTGTCCTGAGAATTTAGGGTCTCACTAGAGTCTATCAGTTCCAACACAGAAATCAATCTGGAGCGTCCAATCTATCTTTATTTTATCATAAAAAATAATTGTAAACAGCTGTTTAATCACTATATACAGTGATGTAGCCGAGTCCACAACATCGGAGTCCACAACATCCGAGTCCGAGTGCTAGTCTGAGTAGAAACCACTCGAGTCCGAGTCCAAGTCCGAGACCGGGAAGCTCGAATACAAGTCCAACCTCTTCTAGTTCAAGTCATTAGGAAACCGACTACAAGTACGAGTCCAATCCTTTTTTAAAGTAATTTTTAATGGATATTTTAGATTAGCATGTGTAATTTTAAGTTAGTTCATAGATGCGTTTACTTTTATGTAAAATAAGCTATAGTTCCTGATGGCGAACTAAAGTTTTGTAAATATAGACCTATAGTCTAATATATATATGCCTAATATTCTGTGGGTAGTAAGCGCATGTATAGAAGTCTTTATAGTATTTGAGAGTGCTTTTTCTTACTCTACTCGAGACTGACTCGGTCTGTTTTTTCGAGTCCTTTCCTCCGCTTCGGTATGCAAGTCCGAGTCCAAGACCCTAGAGTCCAAGTCCGATACCAAGTGGACTCGAGTGTGACGTCACTAACAAATATTAACATGAATAATAAAGCCTCATAAATCTGTATAATCTACATTATTCAGTAGGATCTTTTGGATTCGAATGCAAATAATAGTAACCCAAGGATTATTGATAAGAAAATTTGAGAGAAAATTGTCGTTGGGTCAGTTTTGATCGACCGTGGTTTATCGCGCTGGATTTCTTGGGAGACCGGATGTGATTTTCTGCCTTTTCTTAATCGCCTTATTCCTGGCATCCTTATTAATTTCATCATCGACATCTTATCATATGAGCTTTGTTGTAATTGCATGAGTATAGCCGTATTGAGGAGTTTCTTCTGTTTGGGTGGATTACATACAGGACATCGGCTGCGCTCATACCTCTGCACAGGAGTAACATCCGAGGAGAATCTTTCGGGGAACATATATGATATTCCGGGCGCTGCTCCTGACGTTCCGTTCTCAGGTTTTCTATACTTTCCGGATATTCGCTTTGGTGGTCCGGCACACGGAAGAGGCTGTTTGATAAACTCACTCAGCCATTTTCGTCCCTTGCCATATGGATCGTTGTGTTGTTCCGAACCCGTCGATTCACGATAGCTACTTGTGTTGGAAAAAGTCATTGCCTTGCTTTCTCTACAAAGATGGCTGACTCCAAGCTCGTTAGTGTAGAGGACCTCTACCGTCAGACCCCATTTATCTGTTACATAAACAGAACCCAATTTTAAACAAAGGAACATGTTATCATTAATATCCAGTTCAATCATATCGTTAAGGATCGGCCACAAAGCTGCTTTCATCCGCGAGACAAGGACAAATTGAACGTGGTGAACGCCGCTTCTGCAGAAGAAATCCGCGAAGAACAGACGACACTTGCGGGTCATGATGACGTCAGCGTGTACCTGTAGTGTGATTGGTCGAAGGTGGAGCTAATTTATGACGCTGCTGGATGTGGTCAGAAGCTTACCACTGACGTGGTTACTGATACATCTGTCTGGTTCATCTGGTCTGCTTGGAAAAGACTCGCCAGGATTGTATTGATGATCAGGATCATGGCAATAGAGATAGGTGCATTCCCGTGTGGTAGGGTAGCTCTTGGCGTAACCTATCGCCAATTTATGAAGTTCTTTCACTCTTTCTTTCGTGTACCCTAAGGAGGTACAGAAACGATTATGAATGCATGATCAAAAGAGCTCTATCAATCATAGCATAGCATAGCAAAGCTTATGCATCATATCTTATATCACACCAAATCGCATCGAGTGTAAGGAAACATCAGCGAACTTGATAAGCCCATTATTACACTAACTGAATACAGCTGATATTACTTAATGCAGAAAATGTTAAGAAGAAAAATAAAATTTGCAAAATTGTTGAATAAAATAACTGGAAAACAGCAGAGTATAAAACAGTGAATACCTAATGTATATGGCAGTCCTGAAGTAGGACTGTTAGTGTGAATATTCCTGAATTGCAAATATATATAGCATTAGCCAGAAATTGTAGGCAAAAAATTGCAATGGGCTACACTCTTTTTAAGTTAAATTTTAGCATGATTTAGATTATTCTTAAACAACGAATTAATGTATTGCCTTTTTAAGGCTATACAATAAATGATAGTTCTACGGGAAAAAGGGGGGAAAAATCTGCCTCTCGTATCACATATCTTTTTTTCTCATAGTCCGTAGAACATTCCTTTTGTTGTGCGTGTCCTAAATGGTCTCTCTAACATTCCTGTATGCACCAGGTGGATGTATTGAATACTCACCCGCCATGATGCGTCGTGTATATATCAAGGTAATTTATGGCCGATAGAACCCTTTCACGGTTTCCTGTGAGCTGAAAATAAAAATGAAGATACATTTTTAGGAAGTCAACTAAGAAACTCCGTGAACTATAAAGCAATTGTACAATGTAAGCCATTGAGTGCATTTTGAAGCTACATGTACTTTGAATATTAATATTATTTACTTCTGCATGTATATTTTGCACAATGATGTGGCCATGAAGTAATTTCAGTGTGGCAAACGAAGCAGAATTGCCCAAGCTTATGGTGTGGCCATCAAAAGAGTCACAAAAACAGAAGATTCTAGTTCATTTTGAAGTATAAGTGTATATTTTTAGAAGTTAATAAGCATTCTTGGGACTAATAAAAGTGTTATACTCTTTTGCCAGGCACACAAAGGTATACGCTATAGCTGTCCCTCTTGGGAATAAAAATGGGGTGAAATCCCCCTCAACCCACCAATGGGAACCATTGATTAAATAGTAATAATGGTTATAATATTCTGAATAGAGCTTCATCATTTGTGGTCTCTGAGTATGACGTTTAAGGTTATAGGAACACGACCGGCCGAACAAAACGAATAGTGAATCAAAAAGCCATATTGTGGTCGTGGTGATACGATCTATAGAACAGTTGATGGCGTTGGCACTTAACCATCTTCACGCAATAGCTCTTTGAACATGTCTCGGAAATGCCAGGTTTTGGTCTTGAGCTGTCAGGAACGATGCAAAATTTGTCCGGGGGGGGGGGGGATTATTGTCCATATTTTCCGTGAATCCTGAGAAATTTGACATTTGTTCGCGAAGTGGCTGTCAGAAACCACTTCGGTGAATTCGGCCCAATTCAACTCGGACCACCAGTGAACTCGGTCCATGTGTTCTCGTCCTGTCCCGCACAAACCCGTCCGAATTCCTGCGAAACTGTCCCAATACTAGAAAGGATATACATAATGGAAGAATAGTAAGCACATATTATGAACCACAGGCCATGTTTATATGTTATATTAGTTGATTGACCCGGTATACCGGGCTTATTACCGCGGTTCGGGAGATTTATTAACTGAGATGTGAAATGTTGGTTCATTTTTTTATTCTTAGAGTTAACAGAAAATATAGGTTTTCAGTGGGAAACTGTCTCCATAAGATTTGTATAAACATTTTGGCACGACTGCAGAATAACTCACGCACCTCTCTGAGGCACAACACTTCTGTAAACAGATATCGTTTTTATGTACAGCTGCTTGTATCTTAATTCTGCCACTTACTTTTAAATAACATGAATCCTTAACATCATACAGTCCGTCCGTATAAACTCATAACCTGGTGGAGACAGTGCCTGAGTGATCCTGCAGTCGCTCCAGTATTTTTAACATTTATTTTTTGGGGCTGTCCTCGTGGCAAGAAATTTCTACCCCGGTATGTTTACCTTGATGACCTGGTAAGTGATGGTGTTGACATTGCGAACCGGAATGAGACGCGGGGGCATATAGGTTTTCGATGATATTTGACTGGATTCTATCGGTGGACGTATAAAGATTAGGTTGACGTGAGAAACACATGAAAGATTTATTAAATGTACGTTGCAAGGAAACTGTTCCTGAAGAAAGAAACAGGAATAATATTAACTCGTAAGTAGCAAAAGCGGACCCAACGGGACTCCATGCAGAGGATCCGTATTCATTTTCAACCGCCGCAATTTTTTTCATCGTATCAGACAAATTTTGATGCCTGAAACCCCAGACACCACGCCAACCCACCCCATTCCACGCATGTTCGTGAAATTGGGACCTTGAATTAGGTTTTGTCATTATTCCTCCTGTGTTGAACTCTCCATTTCATAAAGCGAGAAACATGTGTTTTTCTCTTTTACTGACCACGAACGTGGGTGAGAGCCTCGTTCAAATGAAAGCCCGACAGGCTCAAATCCCTCACTGAAAGCAAGCGTTATTCATATGAACAATAGTAGTGTTTGAGGTTGAAAGACCACGATGCATGCGTTACGGTCATTGCCGAAGGCAGTTCGGCTTTGCTCGGTCTTACCTCTGTGCAAGTCAGTAAAAACGTAAAAATCACTCAGAATTAAATGTACATTAAAAATTATTTATTCTCATATCGCCTATGTCACTGCGGGCAAAATAACCTTTAAAATGATGTAAGGCACACTACTGTACACAACGCGATTTTAGAGAACTTTGCGAACTGACGTGAACCGAATTCCTTTTAAGTATTAGATTGAACATATGAACATGTATGTTACGACAGAACTAATAATCAAATTAGCCATTTTTTGTAAGCAGAATACTCACAAACCACTGCATATTCACCATACAACTCCCGGATGTGGCGGGTTTCCTCCACTATATTTGCCCGCCAATCATGCAAGTGAAGGCTGAACACTGGAAGGGTCTTGATAACAGTACGTGCAAGTCTATGGAAATACCCCATTAAAACATGTTCTATTAACATTCAAATGTTCTGTTCTGATTATTTTTTATGCCCCCGCCAGAAAGTGGCCGGGGCATATAGTTTTACCCATGTCCGTCATTCCGTCCTTCCGTCCTTCTGTCATTCCGAAATCAAACAGTTGTACGGACTTTTTTTCGCAATGCCTGCAGATATTGGCCTGATTTTTGGTGTGTGGGCAAATAATGACCAGTTACAGATTGAGTTCGCGTTTCGTCTCGGTTGACCTACATTTGACCGTTTTACGGCTCCTAAACTTAGAAAATTTCATGAAAAATAGAAATTTTCATGACAAATACACATGTACGGACTATTTTTTGCAATGGAGTAGATATTGGCCTGATTTTTGGTGTGTGGGCAGATATAGACCAGTTACAGATCGACTTCGCGTTACGTCCCGGTTGACCTACTTTTGAACGTTTTATGCCTCCTTAACTTAGAAAATTTCATGAAAAATAGAAATTTTCATGACAAATAAACATGTACGGACTTTTTTTCGCAATGCCTGCAGATATTGGCCTGATTTTTTTGGTGTAGGCAGATAATGACCAGTTACAGATCGAGTTCTTGTTTTGTCCCAGTTGACCTACTTTTGACCATTTGACTGCTCCTGAACATAGAAAGTTTCATAAAAAATAGAAATTTTCATAACAAATGCATATGTACTGACTTTTTTCCTCAATGCCTGCAGATACCACCCTGATTTTTTTACGTTTGGGCAGATAATGACAGTTACAGATCGAGTTCGCGTTTCGTCCCGGTTGAGCTACTTTTGATTGTTTTACGGCTCCTAAACATAGAAATTTCATGAAAGACAGAAATTTTTATGAAAAATGCACATGTATGGACTTTTTTTCTCAATGCCTGCGGATACTGGCCTGATTTATGGTGGGTTGCTTGATAATGACCCGTTACAGATCGAGTTTGCATTTTGCCCTGGTTGACCTACTTTTGACCATACGACACCTCCTGAACTTAAAAAAAAAATTCAAAAAGTTTCTAATTTGCCCCAGGCGGGGGCATTCGTGTCGTTCCGACACATCTAGTTTTTAACTGAATTCATCTTCTAGCCTTAAAAAAGCAAGAGGCCATGTAATTTAAGAGAAAATTTAAAAGAGAAGAACTTTTTTTTTCAGATCCAAATAGCTCTTGGGGGGAATCCCCTACCACTTCCGGGAGTGGTATGGTGAATATGCAATGATTTGTATTTTGCTTACAAAATAGGCTAAATTGATTATTTGATTATTTAGCTTGATTATGTAGCCTGTTGTTCCTGATATTTGAATATTCATTAACATTCATGAAGATCTCTTGGCATGACCTCTCGTGTGATTATGTCAGCTTTCATACCTTGTGGTATATGAGAGCAGGAGTGGAAGCGATTAAGTGGGACGATTGTAAAGTTGTTTCAAGCCATATGTAGAGGTAATTTAGCATTAATATGGTTGATGGGCAGTCTAAGTAAGGGAACCATGTTTAATTGGTAGGAGGGTTGGTTAGATCGGCGAGAGGGGGATGGGCCCGGTGATGCTTGTAATATCGCTCACCCGGTGAATACATTGTGTCAAATGCCTGTATGACAAATATAGTCGCAGGCAAATGCCAATGTCATTTCTTCCAATCGTTTCTGGCTGGCATTTTACATAGAATGTTTAATGTAACTACGAGTTACCTTGGAAAACCATGGGGTTCCCAATATCAGCTCGTTAGCCAAAGCACAGGCGCTTGAATGGCTATTAGTGTAGATTTCGGATAAATTTGTTAATTTTCTGGGTCATTTCCTGATAAATATTACTTATCTGACATTTTCCTTGCGTATTTCACACTATACGGTCCATCTCTTATTTATTTACCTAATATATAAGATATATAAGAGGCCCCCGTCGTTATGTCCGGCAGCCATGGCATAGCAACCGAAGACGCGCTTTCTGATTGGTTTATATGTCTACTACTGGAGTCTTCAGAAGGTGACACCGCTGACGTAACAATGGTTCAGCCAATCACGCATGTACTTCAAACATAGCCTGAAACCGATGTGCCATGGCTGTCGAGGCTAACGACGGGGGCTTCTTGCCTGCCAATCTCAAATATTAAGTAAATAATAAAGAGATGGACCATATAGTGCGAAAAACGCTAGGAAAATGTCAGATAAGTAATAGTTATAAGAAAATGACCCAGAAATGTAACGTTTAACCGGAATCTACACTAATAGCAATTAAGCGCCTGTGGCCAGAGAAACACAAAGACAATAAACACCAACATATCACATCTGTTGTCCACGTAAAAAGCCTCCTTTTCAGTTGACGTCAATAAAACAGGACGCCGCAGTCACGGGTTATTTAGGTGCAAATGCGTAGGTACCCTGGCAATACACGGATAACTCTGGAATGTGAAAACCGCTGAACCACATCACAACAAAATGTATCGAACAACAAAAGCACCAAGTTAAATGGGATAAAACAATATAAAGACGCTTCCTTGAAGTGACAGGATCTATATAGGGTGTGTATTTTACTTGTGCTATATATGTTTGAATGTATTATATTATATATCATATCTTTATTTTATGTTATATTATACTTTACATAAATATAATTGTATCATATTTATATATATATATATATAATATAAAAAATTTTTTATTGCATTATATTGTTTTGTACTATTTTATATAATACAAGTTATAAATCTTTAATTTATATTATTTTTTTACCATATTATGTTATATTGTATCATAGGCCCATTGTAAAGTATTACATCATAATTTTATTGCATTATATTATATTATAGCATATAATAGCATACTATAGCATATTAGATCGTACATGCGTGTAAGGTGTGCATTTGTAATTTGTGTGGTTATGTGTGTATGTTACAGTGCATGTTAATACCGCCCGATAGGTATTGTGATAATAGAGCATCAACTCACCTAAATATCCTACAGATAATCGGTTACACAGTAATTACTCCACTCTCAACTGACGGACCGATTATAAACTGCTTGTTAATGGTAGGACACGCTACAACACTCACTGATGTAATCCTCTCCCACATCACTCTTATTGATTGTGTACACGTGTAGCCACGCCGGACGGCGCCGCTCGGGGGTAACCGGGACGGGCTTCTGCCCGCTGGCATAAAGCTAACATTTGCAACCCACCGACCAGCACAGAATATCTTAAAATGGCAAAAACAAATAGCTACAAGCAATGAAACTTTGGTTATTTATTACCCCAAAAGTAATGAATAAGTATGTTTACACAACTGATTCAATCGAGAGCCAAATAATCATTAAAAAATAATTATAACACATAGAAAACAACCCAAAGATAAAGCTTACATAATCCGAAACCGAGTGGCCCTGGACCCGCTGCCCTGACAACCTCCGCGTGCTTTGCCAATGTCCGTAAATTTAGCCGGCACTCAAAATTGTCCAGCAATAACCCTGCGTGTATGACTTCTTGGAATCCCCGCGGTATTGTCACGCTATCAGGCTATAGGACACGCCCGTGTTTTGTTTATGGTTGTTTGTGACTCCGTAAAGTAAACAAATAAACATGCCGTCTTGATTGTTGACCTGTGTAAAAACAATGGGGATAGTCTGGTTAAGTAATTTAAAAATAAATATCAAATATGCACAATAATATTAATGATTTTTGAATGGTGTCTTTATTGCTAGGACAAATGCCTAATTGTAAATGCTTAATAAATGTCTAACTATAAATGCCGAATTAGCTTTTGCAATATTTCTACAAAGTATACGTCTAATATTTTACATACCATTACACATGCACACCTATATACATTCATTGTCTGCCACACTCGAAGCCACAGCTGCGTTACAGTTTTTGTAGGTTATAGCTATATTTCGTCTGTACACGTGATTATTAGGGGCGGATTTAGAGGGGATGAAGGGGTGGGGTGGGAACATCGCAGGGCTCCCGCCCTCCTCATTTTTATGGGAAATGCAATAATGTACGCTTAATGCTGAAAATCACGACCCGATTTTGAGTCTGGTGTCGTATATTTCCCTGTACTTATGTGTGCGAGAGATACGTATGAAGCCTACTACTCCCGGCACACTCGTTCACCTGTGTCATGGTGTTGACCCCCTTCTAAGATCCTGGATCCACCCCGGTTTACTCGAGGGTTACCAGGAGAATGGATATAAACATGTATTTACGTTTGCGCACTTGCGTTTGTACAAATGTTTGTGTGTATTTTGAGCCCTTACTCTTTGACCATAGCTTTTGTTCATTAGACGTTAATCTTAATTAACATTGAACATGTGTGAATGATTTTTATCGATCAGGAAGAGATTATAAGTTTTTCCCTCTCAGTTTGTAATGTATTTATCTGATGAATGAATTGCATAAATCTAGTTTCTATTTTTCTTTAAAATTAATTCGGAAAAGTCTGACCCTTTACATGCTATCCATATCTGCCTTACAGTCTGTCTGTTTCTGTCCGTTTATATGTGTTAACAAAAAGAAAAAAAGATTTCAATAAATAACAAAGATTGATTAAAATTAAATCGTGGAAGATAAGAGAATCTATGTTGAGAAACAACATACAATAAAACAACACGACAATTAATAAAATGTAGAGAAATATGATAAGAAATAAATGAGTGTTTCAGAAGACCTTCAAACCTAGAGCGACATGCGACTAATATGCAAAACGACAGTTTTTGGTAGATTGGATATATTTAAATTAATTATATTAATAATTTGATTACAAAAAGAAAAAAAAATCTATGATGGATTAAAGAAATATGATCGCGACAATCTTTAAAATATTGCTGGTTGGCACCACTTTGTTGTGGGAAATTAAGACGTTTCCAAGTGCGCTGTCGGCATAGACAGAAGCAGCTTCAAATGATACAATGCCTGGTTGTTCTGCTGCGTTGGTCGTGTGACGAATATTTGGATGCAAGATCGTTTTTGTCTTTTTTTTACATTTGTCACACATGAAGAATTTGCCACCGGTGTTGCCATCTGTTGCGGGAGTTTTGTGTGTAGCCTGACTGGGTGGCAAGACCAGCGTGTCTTGAAAGAAGACAATCGAAAAGTCAGCTGGATAAAACTTGAGGTAAGCGCTCTTCGAATGTTTAGCTTTATAAACATTATCAATCACACGTTTTGTTTCCACATTTTTATGTCACTGACGATTATTTTTCATCATTTATACACCATTTTCTAATACAAATGAATTTTCTTTAGCGCACATTCACTTTTAAATAAATGGCGTAGGTTTGCATAGTCACCATATTTAAACTTACTTAGATAATGTTTTGCAATTGTGACCACTGTATAATGCCTTTAGTATTTTAAATTACAAAACAAAATTTTCACTGCATCTAGTACAAAGTCTTATTTTCCTTCTACAAACTTCTAAATAGGTCTGCATATATTGGTGTCGGCAAAAAGTGCTAAATTTTTCAACAACTTTACATTAATTACAAAAATCGTTTTCTTTAGTAAAGTTGCTGTTGGATAAATATTACTGATTATTTTCCAATATAAAGTGTTCAGTTTAGGTTCTTTAACAGTATAAAAAAAAAAACCTCCATACACTTTTCCAGGCTATATTCTCATGGAACTTTTCTCCCAAAAGGCTTCAGCCCATGGTGCTGTCGCTTGTTCAGCCCAAAATAAGTTTTTATACTTTTTGCTTGTCATTCTTTCGTCAATGTTATCAACTACATGCGAATTTGGTTCCGTGCTGTCATTTTCTGTTATATTAACCTTTTTCAATGCACAACTTAGAGCAAAGTGTTGCATTTATATGTTTACCCTTTCAGGGACATATGTAATAATTTTATTGTATTTCATTAAATTCATATTTTTAACCAATATGTGATAGAGTTTAACTATTCAAGCTTTCATCCAATTGGGAAAATATAATATAAATCCTTTATATTTTATTAGTCTGTTGTTTCATGGACAGTCATCGTTCATAAATGTTTCTTTTAGCTGTTTGTGATTTAAAGTCATATTATTATAGTAAAATACATATTCGGTAACCGTTGAACGTGTGCATGTGTCATTTCATTTAACCCAAAGAAATTACTGTTACATTTAAAAATTTTAATAGTGTTACCACATCCTTCAATCAGCCATTTGGGTATTGTTGTCCAGTGTGGTTTATTGTTTACGAAACATCGAGAAAGTCTTTGCAAGAAGGAACAGTAGAGAGATTTTTGCAACCATCTTCAAGCCACCAAATTCATATCACTGTCTCATAAATGATTTCTTTATTCTTTCTCTACTACTCAAGCGACTCAATTACTAATGTTTTTGACAGGCTATCAAAAGCCTTGGAATAATCTAGCGCAAGAAGTGCCCCTTTGTTGTTAGTACACTGTGTGTACCAAATTACATCTTCAATCAAACGTTTATTTTGGAATCTCTCTGCCTTTAATTTACCCTGTTTGGTCCGTGTGAACTATTTTATCTATAATCATTTTTATTCATTTTGTTGAGACGGTTGCAGCAACACACATATATCGGTCTATAGTCTGAGAGATTGTTTGACTTTTTCGTTAATTGCGCAGTTCGTGTGCATTAAGTGTGACTATTCTCATTAAATGGGGACACTATCTTTGTTATTTAGATGCAGTTAATCTCTTTGGTACCTGATCTTGCCCATCTGCAAAGCGAGCACGCCAATACTTGCGTCTTTTTCATTTGTCTGTCATGATCTGGTGTTGTGAAGTTAGCGTCTCGCTTCTTATTTCGGCTTACTTTATCCTTCACTACATCTGGTAATGGTTCAACTACACGTCTGTTTGTCGTGTTGGTTTTGTTTTTTTAGCTGTCGCGTCAAGATGCATCCTACTTACTAGGATTAGACTCTTTCCCCCTGTTTATTTTCTGCTCTTTCTTGTATTTTGGGTTGTCTGTGAGCCGTGGTCTTAGAGTTTTCGTCTTCGTCTGTTTCTGTAATCTGCGCATCATCCTTTGCTATGCGCCGGCATGTGCGAGCAATGTGACCTGACTCGCCACATTTGAAGCAATACGTTGCTCTGCGAGGGTACTTTGCCTTCTCCTGTGGTGAGTGTCTGGGAATTGGTGATCCATTTCATGACACTTTGTTTTGACAATTTATCGGTTGGTCATTGTGGTCCACCGTTATCTCAATTTTTTAGTCAGATTTGGGTTTGTTCTGTGCATTTCCAGTGGACCGGGGACAGTAAATTTTATATAAATTTGGGAATTGGGTCATGATTGTATTTACAGAGCAAAATCTTTGAGGTGTTTGAAAGGTTCGTCATTCGAGTTTGCTTTAGCAAATTATACGCCGCTGCTACTGACGATGCACTGGTCAAGGCAGGATTTCACTTCCTTGTACACCTGACGGGGAATTCCAGGAATAGAAACACGAGTCGATGATGCACTTCTGACACCGACCGTTTTGAAGTCATCGAATGCATGTTGTTTTCCGCTCATTAAATGAAACCTAAACTAAGAATTTTGAGCTTGACGGCCTCTGAGACAGGATAAATCACCCAGTATGGTCGTTGGGGCATGGTCTGTGCAGCTTAAATGTCAGTAGGTGTAATTGCATTGTCCCCGTAATGACCGACAGCCGCCTCACACACTTTGCTTATCAACTGTGACTCCGTAACTCATTCATACCCCTGGAGTCTACCGTGACCCAAAATAGAATGTAACGTAAGGAGTCCTGCACCAACGAACTCTCTGCCATTTTGAATTCTTATAACAGTGTATTCCCCAAATATTGGTTTCCCAAAAGTCAGACAAATTACTTACCTTCAGTGTGATAACTTGATACCTGAATGTTAAGTGAACCTTGCTTGTGTTGTGTACTGCTGGTGGTAGAGATACTCCAAAACTCCACGTAAGAATAGCACAACTTGTTCAGCTCTTTCAATACACGTCTGCACCCAACGACCGCACTGAGTCTATTCTGGATATTAGTAAAGCTATATATGATGATAAAATTGAAACGGTTAATCAATGATTAATAGAGGACTCACTGAGCTTATCAGTTAAAGATGTTTTTTTGCAGTGTCAATTGTAAATAACGTCCTTGGCACACAGCAGGGCAATATCAATATATCGATATATCGAATCGAATCCATACGCAAAGTCGATACGGTTATCAAATACGCTGTCAAAACTGTATCGGTGGTATCGATGAAAAACAATGACTGCTAACAAATATGGATATGCCTAACTTAAATTATAACCTTAATTACTTATAAAGCTATAGCCACTTTATATTTTTTTATTTAATATTTTAAGACTTAAACAAGATAAATGTTTTGCCCTATATTCGACTGGTTAAGGAATGTATACACACATGTCAGGGCTCAAATGCCAATCGGGCGCATGTGGGCGATGCTGACTTGAGCTCTTTTTTGAGGAAACGTAGTTCGGGCAAAAGCACCATTCATGACAATGAGGACAGTATAGCTCACACCCACAATATAAAAACGTTCTTATTATCATTTCCAACACAGAATACGGTAAATAAAAATTGGGAATGACAGTTATTTTTGCTTAATTTTCATTATTTTTTTTTTATTTGAACATTCAAGATATCCTAAATTTCTTGTTATGAGATGCGCAATTGAAAGAGAACTGATATAAATATTAAGAAACAAGAAAGTAAAAGTATGATCTCGAAATCCCGGTATAAAAGTACGCGTTTTATTCACTATGAGTAAGGGGGAATAAATGATACTTTGTCCCCATCATATCATACTTTGTCAATATCCCCCCCCCCCCCCACGAGGCCCATGATTACTGACGTTCCTGGTTCCTTGATGACATTGATGCTCATATTACATATTGCACCTATTCAAATAATTAGTTATTTTTTTTTAATCTGTGATCACAGTAGGGCGTGTATATTTCTGTTTATAATTCCATTATTTTACCTCTACTTCATAAAGTGTTAGCAAAATAATTTCCCATGGTGCTTATATACCGGCAAAAGATTACTGGCAGCTGCGTGTCCGACATTAGACCTATGCTTTGAATGGTCACTGCCTTAGGGGAGTGGGAATCAGATAAATGTAAAACAACTATGTAACATCATGACACGAAAGAAAGCCTATGATTTTCCAGACCAAATACAAAGAACGATGGGAAAGGGGATTGCAAAGGGCTTAAACAAGATCGTTGTTTTAATATTCAGTACTCTATCCAGTAAATGAGGTTAAGGAAACGGGGTTTAGAAAATTTTGTTCTCCACATATAAATTAATTCAAACCATCTATCAGACGACACACTGGGCTCATCTTGTGACATGATTACTATTTTTTTTATTTATTTAATATCCAGTAAATATGCAGATCATAATGGGTATGTTGTGTATTAAAAATCTAAGAAACATTACACATTCAGAGCTTTTATTCAGAAAATGATATACAAAGAAGAATGGAGCGTATCGTCAATACGTATCGGATATCGAATTGAGTGTATCGCAATACGTATTGTACCTAAATAGGCAGACCAATACCCAGCCCTAGCACACAGATATTTATTCAAATTAATCCCGAACCAGCATTACCTTGACTTTTCCTAGAACTTTTTTTGGGGAGACGTGTTGTAGAGGTAAAGCGGTACAGGTGTTATCTTAGGATCAACTGTTAGCAACAACAAGTGAGCCTCGAATTGTCAGCGAATATGGGTTCATTTTGGTCTGTTTTTGCGCTTATTCGGATATTGTTGCACAAACACTCAATTCCAAGCAAAATATGTGCAAGAACACGCATGTATATATGACTAATTATAGGCCTAAATATAAACACAACGAAATACATGTACTGGTAGGTACATAAGACTAATATAGGCCTGTTGATTTTTCGTCAGTTTGAATCAAAGATTAGATTATTAATATATGGCAACCATTTGGAATCACAATTAAGCTTTTACTTATTTGGCCATTATAATTAAACACACACACGGCGGGCTCGGCTTGACTATTCGTCGAATACCCACGTTAAACAAAAAACCGAGGACAGTACCGACAACAAGACTTGTGTTCATATGCAAACCATCTGTTTATACACTCCAGTCCATATTACTTCATGTAAATGACGCAATAGTGATGATAGCACGAGAGCGAACTTGTGGGCATTGGAGACATTTTTTTAAGTGTCTTATGAAGAAAATATCGAAATCAAACTTTCCGTGATTACACGCATAATTAGGCTAGGCAGCAGACACGACGCTGCATAGCGGTCTGTTCTATCAACATGTTGTGTCAACAAATGAACTTGGCAAACAATTCAGTATCAGTGCCTAAGAGGGGCAAAAGCATTATTTCCGTCATATGAATACATGTGTAAACATGCAGCTGCCTGGGAACGACTCAAATAAATAAAGCCTTGATTAGATTATTACAGTACATATGTTATGAACATGGGTCATTCTACGAGAAGACATGATAAATGGTTGCCTGTTCCTTTTTAACTAAGCTGAGTCTGGTGATCTGAACTATAGCGATCACTCTTTGTCCGTCCGTCTGTCAGTCTGTCTGTCAATCCGTTAACAGGCCACAAAACCACTGGATCTAGAAACTTCTGATTGGACATTCAGGACACCTGAAATTAGGTCATTGTGACCTATATTCTCCGAGTTACGGGGCCTGTGTGTTCACCACAGAATAATTAAAAATTTGATATATAAGCCCCAAAAACTATCGTAATGATTGCCATGATTCTTTCCATTTATATTGATCATGGACAGTTTCATCAGTTCCGGAAGACTGGTGGTGCCTACTTTATTTCTCCAATGTGCACGCATTTTTTTCTCTCCATTTTGAGAGCTTCCAATGAAACAGTCCGGACCTTAACAGGACACAAAGCGTAACAGTTAGACCTAGAAACTTCTAACTGTACTCCATGGAAGTCCTGGACAAAACTCCTTGAAAACCTGAAATAAGGTCATGTTGACCTATATTTTGCGAGCTACGGGTCGAAATAAAGGAGCATCCAGAGATCATGACGGGGCACAAATTGTATCCATTGGGCTTGAAACATACAATTAGGCCATCGTGACCTATATTCTATAGCTATTGGGAAAAAAGCATGATTTGAGAACTCCTGAAAATATTATAACCAAACATCCATGAAGGCTGTGGGCAAAGTTTCTTTGAAACTGGGTCATGATGACCTATATTCTGCGAGTGATTGGCCAAAACGTGATTTTGAGCACCCAGACAGTCAGACAGGGCACAAATTGTATCCATTTCACCTACCATTTCTAATTCTATATCCAGGGAAGTCCCGAAAAAATGACCTATATTCTTTGAGCTACTATTCGCAAGCATGATTTTGGGCAACCAGAGAGTCAAACGGGGCACAAATTGTATCCATTTGACCCAGAACCTCTAAAGTGACATTCAGGAAGGTCTTGGGTAAACGTCCTCGGAAATCTGAAACTTAGTATTGGTTAACTATATTCTGCAAGCGAATGGCCATAGACATGATCATGAGCACCCAGTCAGTGAGACAGGGTACGAAACTCTACTGTTGGACCTAGAAATTTCAAATTTGACATTCAGAGAGGTCCTTGGCAAATCTCCTTTAAATCCTGAATTAGGTCATTGCGATCTATATTCTGTGAGCTACGAGCAGACAACTTAATTTTGGACAACCAGAAATCCAGGGAGGGTATACATCTTAATGATCTAGAAATGTCTTTTTTAATGTAAAGAGAGTTCATTGTTATTTCTCCTTGAATATCCAAAGTAAGGTCACTGCGAGATAATATTATGTTAGCTATGTGTAGGAACATGATCTGAGCCCCTTATTAATCAGATTGACACATGTCGTAGCCGTTTGAACTAGAAACTCTAGTATCTTGGGAGTTTCGGGTAAATCTTGGAAACCTTGAATAAGGTCGCTGCTACCTATTTCCTAAAGACTATGGGCAAAATGCATGATTTTGAGCATTCTGGCGGTCATTCTACCCATTTATCAAGGTTCCTTCACAAATATTTACCACCAGATCATAACATCAATAATTAAAACGTGCATCACCTGTATTTCAAATTCAGCTGAGCGTCATGGCCCATGGGTCATTAGTTTTAAAAAAATATTTCACCCTACGAAATTCATATTTTCAACTTTATGAGTTATGTTTAATACCTGAATCATAGAGTAGCAACGAGCAGCAGCTTTAATGCAATAAATGCAAGCATTGTTTGGACAATGTTCCTCAGTTTATAAAAATATAGGAGTATAACGGGGGTCCTCAGTGTAATACCAAATAACGGCGATAAATACACGTGCGTTCAATCGAGTCTGAATGAATCCTGGGAAATCGTGTGCTACATCCGTGTTCAAAAACGAAATGGAAACCTGCATATGTACATGTTTACTTGGGTCAAGTTTTTATTCCTAAAATGGAGGCGGTTACTACCACCAACAAAATATTAAAAAGCTTTATATTTTCTTGCTTACTCTACATTATGGATACTTATGGGAGAAGGCTCGTCCTGAACATACTTATGCTTTGGATATTACTAGACACAAAACACTATCCAGGCGATCAGTCGGTTCCTTTATCATTGCCCTTAAAAACACAATAAAAAAATAATATTTAATAAATCAACAATGATTGATGATTTATTAAATGTCATTTAAAAAAAGTAATAAATCATCGGCGATTGATGATTTATTAAATGTCATTAAAAAAGTAATAAATCATCGCCGATTAATGATATATTAAATGTCATTAAAAAAGTAATAAATCATCGCCGATTGATAATTTATTAAATGCCATTAAAAAAAGTAATAAATCATCGCCGATTGATGATTTATTAAATGTCATTAAAAAAAGTAATTAACCATCGCCGATTGATGATTTATTAAATGTCATTAAAAAAAAGTAATAAATCATCGCCGACCGGCTTTCGTGGCTCAGGGGTAGAGCACAGGACTCAAAGCCGGGAGACCGTGGGTTCAAATCTCAGTCGGCCCACGCCCAGGGTGAGCGTTCTACAGGTTTATTGGAAAGGCCGTGCCTAACGGCCGTGTTTCACTCACAAACAGGGGTTCCTCGGTGGTAATCCCAGCAGTGGGGAAGATTACGTACCCATGACCCGCAGGTGCAGAAGTTACCGGGCCTGGTTAACACAAGGATATAAAATGAGAAAAAAGCATGTGCTTCTGCCCTGTCACCTAGTCAGAAACCGACATTGAATTCTGCAGATGTACATGTACTTGGTTATGCTAGCATTAAAAATGGGAGCGGTTACATCCACCAAAAATATTAAGGGAAAAAAATAAATCATCGCCAAAACCTAGGAAAAGATGTGTGTATTATAAGCAGTTTCATGGTTCAGACTGAAAATTAAGGCTTGCCCTGGTTATAATAGCTGTTGCGATACAGCTGCAATTCGAAATGTAATAGTTATATACATTAATTTTCATTCTGAATTGATCTACAGTAACACTGCGAAAGTGGGTGTGGTAGGTTTTTCACCGGGAATACGGAAAGACAAAAAGCGGTTACTACCACTCAGAAATTAACCAAAGATAAGTCACTCTCGAATAAAAGCAACCAGAAAATCTGGTGTAAACAATGCAACAAGTGAGTACGTGGGATGCTCCATTTAATCGAAATATAAAGTGAGCTTCACCAGATTATTCGTATTCCTTCATAGTGGATTGAACTGGTGGTATTGGTGGCATAATCGATGACAAACGAGTATGTAGATACACATGCAAAGAATTCCTAAAAAATACTCTAATATTATTCGAGATACAAGAAAGACGGGACACAAAGCAGCAAAAATTATAAACTTCGTGCAGCGAATAAATGTTATCAACCTGGCCGTTACCTTTCAACGTGACGTACAAGTCGAACTGAATTTACTCGGTTAAAATAACATTAAACTCTCACTCCAAAGACAACACTGGCTAAATATATAAATGACATGAAAATGTAGCATTTGTGAACTTAATTCCTTTTTTGCATGTATATATAGAACAGTATTGCAAAAAAAAAAAAAATACAGGGACCGTAATACTTTGAAATGTTCATCTTTCAGACATAAAGGCATCAATAGTTTTGCCTTTCCGCAGAAAACTTGCCTTTCTGTGAAAGATGCATCATACCATCATATCAAACTTTCAGTCACACTTCACTCAATGTAAATCTGACTCTGCCATCTTACATGCCATCCTTCATGCACACTTGCATGGAAAAAGAACTGAATGTTTTCAATAGTAACACTGTTATATCAGAAACACGATTGTCCCGTGAAAAAACGCACGTAGGTATAGGAGATGAAGGCCTATATGTCGGAATGTATAAGAAAGCATGGACCATTTTTATGGGAAAATATTGGAAATCTAAGGAGTCGTTGGAACAACACCTATAAATTATTTCGTTTTTAATTCATGTTTGTCAATACTTATCATCTAGGTGTTCACATTTCCAAAGATTAGTACAAAATGAAAAATGCATTTTCGTGCACGTTTGCCTGATTGAGACAGACGGAAACCTTATTACGACCCCTGTAATATATGTGAACTACATAACTTTTACGACATTGTGGATAATTAGAATTTAAGCCTTCTCCCTTAGGGAGGGGGCGCTTATCACGGGCGCTGAGTTTATTTCTACATCAATATTTTTGCCAATTGTTAAGTAGGTGGACTTTCTGATGTCGCTCAGAGTGGATTTCCATTGATAACAATGCTATCCTTTCTTCTGTCCGTGTGCAGTCCGTAGACATAAAATATGTCTGATTATCATGAATTGACCTTTGGGCACAATATTTGTCATAGGTGGCAAATTTACCTTCGCTATATTTCCATAGTCGTACACTCCATAGCCGTTACCCAATTATCGCTCAGTTGGGTACTTTTTTTTTTTTTGGGGGGGGGGGGGGGGTTGGTTAGGCTTCCAGTAATCTCCATTGCAAATATCTATTTAAACACTTCCGTGATACAGAAAAGTGCAAATGCCAGTAAGCCATACATTACTGGTAGGAAAAAGACAGACAGTCCTATGTAGAACGGGACAACGCTTAAAACACTTTGCAGGGTTGGGTGTGGCAATCGTGGTTTGACAGGTTTGATTTCTGGTGGGTCTGGATAGGATTTTCTACCTTTTCGTCCTCGCCTTATTCCTCTCGACATTTCATCAGATGAACTTTGCTGTAAATGTCCGAGTAGATCATTGTTGAAGGATTTCTCCTGTTTTGGTGGATTACATACATAACATCGGCTGTGGTCATACGTCTGCACAGGAGTAACATTCGAGGAGACGTCAGTATAGCTTTCGGGGAACAGACATGATAACCGCAGATTTTTGGGCGCTGCTTTTGACGTTCCGTTCTTGGGTTTTCTAGACTTTCCGGAAATTTGCTTTGGTGGTCCGGCACACGGAAGAGGCTGTTTGATAAAGTCACTCAGCCATTTTCGTCCCTTGCCGTATGTGTCGTTGTGTTGTTCCCATTCCGTCGATTCACGACAGGTGCTTTTGCTGGAGAAAGTCATCGCCTTGCCTTCTCTACAAAGATGGCCGACGTCTAGCTGGTTGGTGTAGAGGACCTCCACCCACAGACCCCATTTATCTGTTACATAAACAGAATTCGTTTTTATACAAAGGAATATATTATCCTTAATATCCAGTTCAATCATATTGTTAAGGATCGGCTTTAAAGCTGCTTTCGTCCGCGGGACTAGGACCAATTGAACTCGGTGAACGCCGTTTCTGCAGAAGAAATCCGCGAAGAACAGACGACACTTGCTGGTCACGATGACGTTAGCTTGTACCTGTAGTGTGACTGGTCCATGGTTGAGCTTATTCATGACGGTGCTGGATGTGGTCAGAAGCTTACCACTGACGTGGTTACTGATACATCTGTCTGGTTCATCTGGTCTGCTTCGAAAAGACTCACCAGGATTGTATTGATGGTCAGGATCATGGCCATAGAGATAGGTGCATTCTTGTGTGGTAGGGTAGCTCTTGGCGTAACCTATCGCCAACTTATGAAGTTCTTTCACTCTTTCTCTCGTGTACTCTAAGGAGATACAGAAACAATTAAATATCAATGATCAAAATAGCTCTATCAATCATAGCACAGCATAGCAAAGCTTATGCATCATATCTTATATCATATGCATGGGCTTCAATATGGGGGGGGGGGGGGGATGGTAGTAAATATCCCTATCTCCCACTTCTGGCAAGGAGGGATAGTCAATGTAATCACCCCCCCCCCCCCGCACACTATTCAAAGAATAATATTTATATATTGCAAATGAAAAATATTTATAAATACAATTATAGACTTCGGTTTCATTTGTGAATTTATTATGAAATATTATATCTAAACCTAGTTTTGAATTAACTAATATACTGAAAAAATAATACCTTATCTCTAAAACCCTATACTTTATTGCAATATATTTGAAATGTAAACAAGGAAATATATATATATATATATATATATATATATATTTCAAATGTGTCATACAGGTGCTAATATATTTGTAATGTGTCATACAGACAATAAATATATATGTGTGTGTATGTGTGTGTGTGTGTGTGTGTGCGAGTCACTCCCCCCCCCACCTAGGATGATAAATTGACGCCACTGATCATATGATATAAACCAAATCGCATCGAGTGTCAGGTAACACTGATAAGCCCATTATTACACTAACTGAATACAAGTAATATTTATAAATTAAGAAAATGTAAAGAAGAAAAATAAAATTTGCGAATTGTCAAATAAGATAGCTGGAAAACAAACGAAGTATAAAACAGTGTGAACCTAATGTATTTGACATTTCTAAAAATAGGACTGTTAGGGGGAATCTTCCTGAATTACAAACATGTATAGAATTAGCCAGAAATTGTACCGCATGGTTATCTATAGTGAATGATACATGGTAAGCAAAAATTAATTGCATTCGTACACTGTTTATAAAATAAATTATTTTTTTAGGAAGAACTAGAATAATTTTCAATAAAGAATCAATATATTGACTTCCTAAGGCCATACAATAAATGATAGTTCAACTGAACGCCGCTCCCATTTTATCGTAAATCGATTTGTTTTTGCAAAGAAAACGAGGCCCTCAGTAATGTTTATTTTTGCTGTTGCCACAGGTCCTTGACAGAATTCTTGAAGGTATTCTTAAAGGTATGGAAAATGGAATATATTGTTCTGATCATATATACAGCATTTCAAGATTTTTGAAGCTTTTGATTTAGCTTTAATTGAATTGGCAAGCTGGCAATAGTTCATGTATTTTGTCTCGTCCGGTTTAGAAAAAAAAATCGGCCTCTCATATCACATAACTTTTGTTCCAAAAGTCCGTAGAACAAAAATTTTGTCATGCGTGTCCTAAATTGGTCTCTCTAACATTCCTTTACGCACCAGGTGGATGTATTGGATACTCACCCGCCATGATGCGCCGTATATATATCAAGGTAATTTATGGCCGATAGGGACCCAGTTATGGTCTCCAGTGAGCTGAAAATAAAAAGGTAGATACATATTTTAGAAGTCAACTAAGAAATTCAGTGGAGTATATAGCACTGTATAATGTAAGCCATTGATTGCATTTGTAGCTACATGTACTTGGAATTTTAAAATTATTTACTTCTACATGTATATCTTGCACAAAGATGTGGCCATGAATTAATTTCAGTGTGACTTTGGCAATGGAAATTGCCCTAGCTTATCGTGTGGCCATCAAATGTGATAAAAAAAAAGAAAATTCTAGTGCATTTTGAAGTTATTAGTGTGTATTTTAAAATTTTATAAGAATTCCTGGGACTAACAAAATACTCTTTTACCACGCACACGAAGGAAAACACTATAGCTCGACCCCCCCCCCCCCCCTTGGGAATCCGCCACTGGGAAACATTGATTAAATGGTAATAATGGTTATAAGATTCTGAATAACAATGGTTATTGTCCATTTTTCCAATAAATCCTGAGAAATTTGACATTTGTTCGCGAAGTTGCTATCAGAAACCACCAGTTAATTCGACCCATGTCAACTCGGACCACCAGTGAACTCTGTCCATGTGTGTTTGTCCCGTCCCGCACAAACCCGTCCGAATTCATGCCTTATTCAAGGGCACATATTATAGAACCATCGGCCATATATATAATATTAAACATATGAACTAATATATATGTTCTGACATATACAGTATCTGGTAAATGCCAATGTCTTCCACTCATTCCTGATATGCATTTTACAGTTAATGTTTAGTGTAACTAGGAGTGACCTTAGACAACCATGGGATCCCAATATTAACGAGTCAGCTAGCAAACAAAAAAGCCTCCTTTTCAGCTGACGTAAATAAAACGTGAGGTGCAAATGCGCAGGTACCCTGGGAATACCCGGATACCGTAGAATGTGACAACCGCATAACACACAAACATGTATCGAACAACAAATGCAACAAATCAAATGGGATAAAAAATGAGAAAAAAGCTTCCTCGAGGTGACATACTCTATATAGGATGTATTTTACTTGTGAGATATATGTATCAAATATAATATTATATCATATCATATCTTTATTGTATTATGCTGTGTAATTTTATATTTAAAATGAGTTAAATTGAAGCATATTATATAATATTATAAAATAATTTTATTGCATTATATTGTTTTGTATTATATTATCTAATATTATATATCATATCATATAGAATATTTATTAAAATATATTTCATTTTATTTTATAATGTGTCATATTATATAATGTTATATCATAATTATATTATATTATATTATATTATAACATATTATAGCATATTATACTATATTATAGGGTAAATACTTGTGGGGTGTGCATTTGTTATTTGTGTGGCTTGGTGTGTAAAATAGCACATTATTACAACCTGGTTGGTAATGTGATAATAGAGCGTCGACTCACCTACATATCCTATAGATTATCGGTTACACAGTAATTACTCCACTCTCACCAGACAGATTATCAACTTCTTGTTAATGTAAGATCACGCTGTGACACTCACTGATGTCCGCCACATCCCTCTCATTAACTGTGTACACATAGATGACTTCTGGGAATCCCCGTGGAATTGTTACGGCTATCAGGCTATAGTACACGCCCGTGTTTTGTTTATGGTTGTTAGTGACTCCGTAAAGTAAACAAATAAACATGCCGTCTTGATCGTTCACCTGTGTAAAAACACTGGAGCGGTCTGGGTTAATTATTTACCCATAAATATCAAATAAGCAAATAATATTTATGAAGACTGAATGATGTCCATATTGTTAGGACAAATGCCTAATTTCAAATGCCTAATGAATGCCTAACTATAAATGCCTAATAAACTTCTGCACCAATACGTCCAATAGTTTACATACCTGTACGCATGCACACTTACATACATTCAGTGTCGCCTACACTTGTACTTACAGTTGCGTTACAGTTTTAGCTCAGCTGACAGAAAGTCATCTGAGCTATAGCGATCACTCATTGTCCGTCGTCCGTCTGTCTGTCTGTCCGTGTATCTGTCTGTCTGTTAACAGGGCACAAATCTTAACCGGTGGACCCAGAAACTTTTAACTTAAAACCCGTAGGGATCGATAATAGATCTCCTTGGAAACCTGAAATTAGGTTACTGTGACCTATATCGTCCGAGTTATGGGGCTCAAAAGTACCCCCAGAATAATAAAAATATTGATACAATGCCAGAGTAGCCAGACAGGCAGAGTACAAAACCTTACTGTTGGACCTTGAATCTCCTGACTTGACTTCCAGGAATGTCCTTCAAAAATGTGCATGGTCATTTTATCTCAGCTGACTGCACGCAAAAAGGCTTGATATCATAGGAATGGCTGGACATTTTATCATGAAACATTTTCTTCTTGTTGACATTGAAGAATTTTGCTTGCTATAATTGAATTGGGATACTACCTGCAAATAATAGCATTCAGATGATAAAATTCCTTTTGTAAATATCTTCTTAGTCAGATGAGCGTCATGACCCATGGGTCATGTAATTACTTGAGATTTCTTTTGATTATTTTGGCGGGCCCCCTCATATTATATGCACGTTCATATAAAAAATACAAGCAGCCCTTGTGCGGTGATATCCACGTTATTTGGCTCATTAAAATACAGAAAGATATTTAGCACTCCGAACTGAGATTTCCCTTTTTGAATAAATTGAATGAAAGAGTTTCCATTCTTCATATAAATTCATTCGGAAAAGTCTGATCCTATACATATTACCCATATCTGCCTTAGAGTCTGCCTTTTTTATTTTATTTATATCTGTCAAACAGAAAATATATCAATAAAAAACAAAGGTATATTTAAATTATATCGTGGAATCATGCAGAGAAACAAAATACAATAAAATAATTTGACGATGAATCAAATGTAAAAATATATGATAAGAAATAAATAAGTGTTTCTGAAGATCTACAAAGTCACCTGTCTATATTTAGGAGAAATAAGAGCGACAAGTGACTACAATGCAAAACGACCGTTTTTCGCTAAATGGGTATTTTCATTAATGATATTAATAATATTGATAACAAAAAAAAGAAAAAAATAAAGAAAAAAATCTAAAATGGATTAAGGATTTTTTTTAATATTCCAAGATGGTGTTGTGGAGAAAGAAGTTACCTAAGTCACTACCGGATTAGACAAAGACAGACAGACGTGGATCCATGGGGTAGTATGTGTGTGTGTGTCTGTGGGGGGGGGGGGCAGGCTGTCTGGACCTTCTCTATATCAGCAGCGCCTACCTATTTCAAACCAAATTTTGCGGCCTGGATCCCCCCTCTTCCAGTCCTGGGAACCATTTTTTAGGCTATGGCATTAGTCCTCGTATGTTTAGACTCCCCCTTTTCCTAAATCCTGGATCCGACCCTGACAGAAACAATTTCAAATGATTCAATGCCAGGTCTCGGGAAATTAGTTGTTCATTTGCGCTGCTCATATGACGAATATTTGGATGTATGATCTTTTTTGTCTCTTTGTACATTTGTCACACATGAAGAATTTACCAGCGGTGTCGCCATCTATTGCAGGACTTTTTTTGTATTATCTCACTGGGTGGCAAGACCGGCGTGTCTTGAGGAGAGGACAACAATCAATATATACTTCATCTGGATAAAACTGGAGGAGGTATGCACTCTCCGAGTGTCACTACATATTATAACATATAACAATGAAACGGTTCATTACTGATTAACAGAAGTTAATTATTCAGTTTGCCAATGAATAACAGTTAAATATGTTTTTTTTGCAGTGTCAGTTATAAATAGCGTACTTGGCACAGAGAGTGATAAGATTATTTGTTAATCACTGGTTGAGGTTTTGGTATTTCCACTTTATGTTTATGAAGCTTATTTCCCAGAAAACCGATTCGCGCAACTTTCTTGCCGAATCGGACGAACAACATTGAAAAAGAATATGGAAGAAGAATAAGGAAGGGTTTCAGTTAAACAGATTACCAGACAACCTGAAAATACGGTCAGACGTGGTGCTGAAACAACAATGTTCACTTCGAGTCTGATTAGTGCTGAAGTTTGAGATTAAGACATTTTTGCTGGGGTGTATGGATGTAAGCGCCCGGTACCTGAGACACCCGCCTTTGGATCTGGATTCTTTGGATAAACAGATTCCGTAATCTTCAAGAAGCCATACAAGAAAAGTAAAGAAACTTTTACATACTGTAATTTAACATGTCCGTTTCATGTAATAGAATATAGGTATGCTGATGGGCTTTATCGCTTTGGTTAATGAAATTAGCACCAGGTATAAAAACCTGAAATTGAATGAAGAACTTTTTGTGTAAACTTGTATAATTTGTATTGTGGTTGAAAAGGTTAACTTGTAAATTATCCGAAACATCGAGACATTGGTGTTAAGACTCTCCATAAAAATAATTGTGTATGATAAGCAACTTAAAATGTTAATTTAATTTATATATATATATATATATATATATATATATATATATATATATAGAGGATCCCCATAACTTTCACTTTCTTCCACGGGATTTGTATCTTACATGACCAATATCGCCAGAAATGGTATAAATGTGCTTTTTCTCATATGAATGTTTTCCAACGGAAAACCAATTTACTGCATAGATTCACCATACCGTTTCTATGAAACAGGGGCCAATGACCATATAGACACTTTTTGGAAAAGTTATTTATTTTGGAAAAGTTATTTATATAAAAAAAAAAGATTTTGAAAGCCAATTTAGAACTACATGTATGATAATTATGTCTGAATTGGTGCATGTATCAAAATAAGTGCTAGTCTTTCTTTTTCTCATAGAACATACTAAAGAAGAAATTAATAAGCTTCTGGAAAAGGCAATTAAACACGTCGAAAATTGCTAATTCCAAGAGTGCAATTGGTTCTACAGAAACAAACCAGAGAGCTACTTTGTTAAAATCCTACAACAGAACTACGGAATAATGTCGCCAATTGTCAAAGATATGGGAGGTGATCCAGGAAACCCCATTAATGGTCGTTTGGCTGGGATATTTTTCAGTGCATCGGGATCTTGCCGCCAAGGTCGCCCTATGGACGAAAGAGATTTCTTATTCGAGCGTATAAAGTCATGGATGAAAATTGCCGTATATTCTTTTCTGATTTGTTTTGTAATAATCCTAAGATACACCACGTACAGGTGGTACTTGTACCAGTACGGCAGGTGACGAGGCTGCCAGTTATTCGAGAACTAATTGAACTCAATATAAGTGAGAACAATTTCATCAAAAGGGACAGAAGTGGTAGAATCTTTGTCGCAAACCGAACAGGGTTGTGGGTGGAAGTTTTCTACACGTCGTCCATAAACATACAAGATATGATTGATGGTAACTTAACTATTTTCCAGAACACGGGTATTATTGGTAATGGGACTTCAGGCCCGGGTGGCATACCTAAACGTTCCAGGTGTTCTATATGTAATGTGAACACAGCCTTCCCCACCAGCGCAGCAACAGTGCCTTCGCTGAGGAGACCTGTGAGCATGAAGGAAAGTAGTGGAATTGTGTTAAGAACAAGAATTTTGAGCAGGTCAACTGAATCAAACATATTTGCGGATATATGGACTGATATTGAAATGCAAAAGGAAAGGCCAAATACTTCAACAAGGAAGATAACACAGGAAGACACAAGATTTACGAATCCTTCTCCCTCTCTAAGCATTCTTAAAGATGTCTCACAGCGACAAAGAAAAACAGGTACATTTAGGATGACCAGGCCTTTGTCTCCAGCACAGAGAAACAACAACATTGTATCACATAAAAAAGTACCACCTGGATATGCAGGCATTTATTATGCCTCTATTCATACTACCTGTCAGTCAAAAAGAACTTAGCAGGATCAAAGAATACTTCAAGAAAGCGAAGGGATTGTAAAGGAAAATCCGAGATTCTCCACTATTCGCAGTACACCCGTCACAGCGCGAGGAACCTTGCGAAACCCGTACACGAGTACCCGGGAGGAGTTTGCTATTTCTGGAATGTCAGGAGTCTTCGCTAGTCTTGCGGATAAAGATGATGCTGAGATTTTCCGTGGCTTGCCTGAATCAAGTGACCCATTACGCAGCGATAAGATGCATACAGAAAATAGTGATATAATTATGAAAAGAGCCTGCTTGCCTGTAGCTGAAATAGAAAATCTGTCGGACGTTTCCTCTGAAACATTGCTATCAGGACATCGGAACGCAAGAGCACCGCAAAACAAAAATGAGAAGTCAGGATATTGGGAAAAATATGGCACAAGGCCGAAAGCTTTTGAAACAAATTCCTCCAGGCAACTAAGATTAGGGAGGAAGGGTCAAGTCAGAATCTGTGGGAGTAATCTGCGGGTAAAAGCAGAATCACAAACAGGCCACTGCATCTCCCTCGGGAGAGTATATGCACCAAGAGTCCTTACCATCAAGAGACCGATAAACAATCCGATAAACCCTCTGCGCCAAAATCAATCAGATCACTTTCTTCGGCGTCTTCTTCGTCTACGTCTCATTCTAAAACAGAAGACTCTGGAAGTGGTAGTGACATGTCTGACCCGTTCATTGCCGAGATGAGTCACAGGGAACCTACTAGGAAGTCCACAGTAAAAGAGACACCAGCTGTATCTGTTGAAACACGCCTACAGCAGATAAAGATGGTTGGAGAGAAGACACACGGAACTGATAAGTGCGCTTACCGGACCGGACGAGGGTCATATACCACTACGCCGCATAGTTTGCTGCCCAATAGCGGGTATCGTGAAACCAGTGCTGTTCAAGCAAAGGGATCTTCTGTAAGAGTGGCTAAGTTTAAGGAGGGCATTTCTGATTCACTGACTCGGCAAAACATAAGGAGCGAAGCTGGGTTTCCTGTATCAGGGATGGGAAAAGTATTGGAAGAAAGACAGCCAGATGACAAACTCGTTCATGCCGCGGAATCACGAAGATTACTGGATTCCCCAAAAACTCCTCTGAATTACGGTTTGACAAAATACTCTGACAAAAAGCCAGATGTCCCACGCCGTTTGAGTGGTCGATACTCACAGACAGGACCATCCAACGACCAGTCAGAAATAGAGGATGTAACGCATACGGTGCGAAAGGGGGAAACTTGCACTCGCACAAGGGTCGACAATATAGCACAGCCAAGCTACGGCAGAGGGGACAAATGGGTCCGCTCAGATTCGTTATTTAAAGAAACGACAACGACGCAACATAAAGAGAAGCTCCTTCGTCCTGCTGCTGCGCAGGAAGACGACAAACATAAGAAAAGCATTAAGACCCATACAATGACAAAATCATCAGATGAAGACACTGACTCTTCAATTTTATATACGGCTCCTTACAAAGAACAAAGGAAAAAAGAAAAACCTATCGAAGAAAATTTAAAAAAAACAGCAAAGACATCCACCGATGAATATATGAGAAAATTGAACATCCTTGCTGAGCACATACAGGCACTGTGTTCACGAACAGATGCCTCTATGCGCGAATGGGCGGAGCTGCGTTCTCGACAGGAAGCCATGCAGAGCATGCGTGTTCATCAGCCTCATGACTAAGTCGCCATTTTGAAGTAAGTGTACACCCAACACTCAAATGAATGCATTCTAGCTTGAAAACAAAACACGTACCATCAGATCTGAATACGTACACATAGGAAATGTTAAAAAATACCAGGGTTAGGCCCTCTGTAGCAGTTAAAACTAACACACTTCAAACAGCGTGAAATTGAGACAACGATTAGAAAGATTCGAAGGAGCTTATGAATAAAAGCGCTTCTTCAGCATATTAAAAATTGTAAAAATTAGACGAGAAGACTGTATTTAAGTAAAGGTGTTGTCTGTAACATTCATTCACGTCATTTGACGAAACCTAACACATATTTGTAAGACGTGAAGTATGATATCATGAAATTAAAAACGAGAAAATAAATGAGAGAAATTACACTAGTGTCTCAGTAACTGCTTTTCGGTGAATTGGGGTTGTCACTTTTGCAAACAGCAAATAAAATTGTTAGGTTTTAATATTAACAGTTATTCCGCTCAAATAAGTCAGTATTGTGTAAAAGTTAAACGTTCTTGCTAATCACCGGGGTAAATAATAGAAAAACACAGCAAGACCAGAACATCAGAGCAGGGTATCGGATTATATCTAAAGATAAACCACATTGAAACAAATTGATAAATTATGAAAAAGCGACGAATTCATAGATGACTACCAAAGGAGATTATTTTAGAAATAGGAAGCAAAGCCTATTTATAGTAATACAAGAAACACCAACGGACAATACTGCTGTCATCATCGAACGATCTAAATTCAAAACGTCAATATGAGGTATGGATGAACGTCCACAAAGAAATGACTGGAAAACTTCCCGGCTGATTCCACAATCCTTAATTTAGACGATGAAATAATAGGGGACGCGTTGTCGCTTGAAAATCAACCAATAAACTAAACATGTCTTGTTTGTACAATCATTTTTGGAACAATGGTCTGTTAATACTCAGTTAAAATGTATAAAAAGAATAAAAATAAGATCCAAAGTGTGTTTAAGTTAAAGGGCTGGTGGTATGTAATGTCTGCTGGATATGAACACGCAAGAACTTACAGTCGTTGTAAATCATCATGTTATTTTAGAAACCATGCACAAATTCGGTCGTATTACTTGAAAGTACATGTGTAGTCCTTCGTGTTATTCTTATCATAGTATTTGGTTTCAATTTTATATACTTACGGTAGCCTTTGCTTCATATCAAATATTCCACTCTGTAAGCGGAAAATATTATTCATCCAAGCAGATCAATACTCGTGCAAGCTTCGCACAAGTTTTGTCATCTGCAACAGGGATTGTTATGAGAACAAGATCGTCTACAAGGAAATGAGTTTTAATATAATTCTCCATTTTAAGCCAAGCCTACAGCACTGTTTTATTCTCTTGTCAGTAATTATTTATCTATTTTCTCAAAACAATAGATCCGTTAATGCAACGCGAGTGATGGAGTGTAATATATCATAAATAATATTGTTAGTAGGAGTTTAGATTTCATATTTCAATATTACAATAAGATATATAAACTTGCAAAGCAGCAAATACAAAATTAATGTAGAATGCTTTATATTTGTGTATACATTTTCCAGTGGGTTTTGTTACGTTTGTAACCGATGCCGTTCACAGTGCCATTATTATAGCTCTATATATTTGTTTTCTTATTGTACCTGCATGTAAAATATAGTCAGGTAATATACGAAAAACTATGAAATTGAACATGGATAGAAAATGCATAGATTTACAGTGGTTGTAAAGAAATCTTAAAAAAACTGCCACACGGCAGAGGAATCAAATGTATGCTAACATATTAATAAATATATGCAACATAAAATTGGTCGTTGATGTATTTATTAACATATATGTAATGGTATTGTGTAATTAAGGGTATGTGGAATATTGTACAGCTATGCGAGTCTGTCAGAAAGACTGACCAAGAGGAGTTTGACAAGTTGTGATGGTTAAAAAGAGAGCGTGGCATATTAAATAAATTCAATCCACAGCGTTGTTCTAGTTAATATGATGTAAGCTTTTGAATGAAAATCACCTTAATTGTTCGGTTCCCTCCACCATTAGGTGGCCAATGCAAACTTGACATTAATGTTCACAAGGAAGGAAATTGGAGAAATGGAAGAGAACTGTTGTATTTTATATAATGAAAAAAAGGATGACGTTTCCAATAAATGTGTGAAGTGATTAATTCCAAATGGTTTCTTTGAGAAAAGCTGACTGGATATTGATCTCGATAGTGTTTTTTTAAATAATATTTAAAACTATCTGACCAGAACATATTTCAGGAATGTAATTAACACAGTTCAAGTAGAATGATATTTTTATACCTTATCTTTTTATTTTGTATGGTTCATTCTGTCCCCGGGAAAACGGTTTGGTATATTTCCAATGGCGACACACGCATTGGGCATGTTCTACTGTGCCCGGTTTACCAGACAGCGGATATTTTGGTGAACAAAATTTGTCATTTTTAGTTTTTCTGGAATGTGTATGTTTTTTTCAATTATTACTTATAATTGATAGGATGGCATTATATATATCATAAAAGATCATATTTCTCAAAAACATGGCAACATCGTTTTACGTTCTCATATCAATTACCGTATCATAAATCTCCAAATATTACTTTGATAATATTTTAGAAATACATAAGGACTACACGTGCTCGATGATGGCAAAACATTTTGCGGTATTATCAAAATATTGAATACCCATTTCCCTTATTGTACATGCACATGTGTGTGAAACATAACTGCTCTGTTTTGATATCATGAAATGTTGCTCTTTGTCCATATATGCATCTCTTTTGGAAAAAGTCTTCCTTGCACACATTTTCTATTTGTGAAAATCATTCTGATCCATGCGAACGATCCTGGTCCTTGTGTGTGCATATAGGAGCACATATTTCTCCTACTTATTCTGGGCGTGTGTAATAATATGGATATTTCCATAAGTTTCAGTTCAAAGACGTATCTGGTCCTATTCAGGGTTAATTAAATACATAATTAGAGTCATGCCATTATGATACACATTATTTTGGAAGAAATGTACGTGTTTGTAACCTTTATAGCAGGAACTAATGAAAAACGTTTTTCTTTCTATAATTACACATTATATTACGGAGCACACAGCGGTAAGGAGATTAAAGGCAACTGGAATAAAGGTTTGCATAGCACCACTCCTAATGCTGTCTTTGACTGGGTATTTATCTAAATAATAAATATTAACCATTGAATTCTCATAAATTGTCAAATGATTTTTATAGTGGTTCATTTAAATATTTTTTTCTAAATAATAAAATAAACACCTTGCAATGTTATAAATATATTATCATACATTAAGTTAAAATCTCACTGTTAATTAATTAAAAGATATTCAGTAATAACAAAAGAAAAATTGCATAATAAAAGCATGAAAACCCAAAGAAAAGCATAACACATATAACACACACTTAATATTTAATCAAATGAAATCAAATACAGTGTACGCTGGAATACAGAACTAGAGTTGAGGGTCCTACGTTACATGATACCCATTTTCCATAAGCATGCGCACTGCGCAGGTTTCCCGAATCGTATGCTGTGTTGGCTTTCCTGTCTATCTTTGTTGGTAAATGTCTATTCAGAGTTTTATATGACCTGACCATATATTTTACAGTCATGGGGGAACATATATGATTAAAATCATGTGACCTTATGATAAGCTACCTGCACTTATCACACTGTTATTTAACATGTAGCACACAAACGTTTGCTATGCATTACCCGAGTACGATTTTACAAATATATGATGATGGTAAACTAAGAATGGTTAACTAAGAATATATATATATTATATATATATATATATATATTTATTGTTCAAAATAAAGCTCACTTTGCTTTAGCACATAATAATTATCACAAATCTTTTAGCTCTTTGTATAACAACAGAATAATTAAATGCATTACGACTTAAATGGTATGTGTCGAACGGGGGGGGGGGGGGGTCGATGTTAATCGGACTATAGTGCACGTGTGTCTACGTGTAGGGGAAACATACAACAAACAAAGTAAAAGTCATTTACTTATATAGATAGATACGAACAACAATGAACCCTGTATGAAATATGTTTATCTACATTTGGGCATCCATTCATATAAGGAATGGGGTCCCTCAGCATATGGGTTCATTAATAATTACAGTAAACCGTATTGCATAGCAGCACCATCTTCTTGTAACATATTTAGGGAAACTCATAACGTATCAGGAAAACTGGACAGTTCTTTGTGTTTTCTTTTATATATAAGTGGATCGCCAACGAGAATACATAAGGCTTCACTGTATTGAGCTAAAATATGATCAAAGCAAGCGTATAAACGGAAAGATAGATTTCTTAAACTTCTAACTCGTTTAACGTTTAAATACTAGATGGCGCCGAGAATCAAACGCGGTAGTTATCGTAAAGAATAATAATCATGTTCAAAGGTACCCCATTTTGTACTTTCCATCAAAATGGGTAACACATCCTGTCCCAGTATCTGTGTATCTACAGGCCTGACAGTACTCCGGGTTTCTTCTTTACTTTATTCATGAGTCACTATAGGTGCATGTGTACAGAATTATATATTTGCCGCCAGTCGTGCATGGTCACACTAGTCATGCGGCGTCACATCGAGTCATGCTAAGGGTTATTCTAAAACAGTATGATCCACTGAGTCCTTACACCACTAACAACACACAAGTCTGTAGAAGAAAGCCAGCTCACCTCTTCTCTTTGGCTGAAGACAAAACGGAAATAATTAAATATACAAATCAGTAAACATATGTCGGGAGCATACTTAAATGTTTCAACACTGCATATAAAAGCGTTATAATGTATAATAATTACATACGAGCAGATCCATACACACCCATGCCAACATTTGTTATGCCAGCCAGATTATCTTCTAATCTTAATTGAACGGCATGAATCATTATAGAAATAACGTACTTATATCAGAAATAATAATTTTCTTTATCTTATGGTGAATCCCGTACGGCTTGAAAAGTGAGATTTAAACAGAGGACCACGGCCTTGTCTCCCGAGAAAATTTGCTTGGGACAAGTCTAAGGAGTACCGTCAGAAGCCATCCCGACTCCCTAAATGGGGACACCCGCTCAAAATCTGCTGACAGGCAACCCCCCCCCCTTCTCATGACAACAGGACAAATCCCTATCACAGAATATCATAATTTTCGTCACTTGATGTCTCCCACAACATACGAGGAAAGATACGTCTTCTTTATACGAAAATAACATTTGTTTTGTTCCAGTACTGTATTATACATGATTTTCATTAATATTAATATTCAAAAACATTTATGACATTTCAGTGTGCCAATTGACACGTACACGTGCAATAGCTTAAATCTTTTCAATATGAGATGTATAATGGAAAGTATGACATAGAAAAATATAGCAAAACCATGACAGAAATAAGTGATTGAAGTGATTGTCCTCCCCCCCCCCCTCCGAAACAAGGCCGTTGCGGAGGACAACTGGGTCAATTTTATTCAAATTTAATGGTAAAACGGTAGACTTAAACCAAATAACATTAGAAAAAACAGAAATAGGAGGCTTACCCGTTTATGATACCCGCCTGAACTTCGGCCTGTCTGTGTTGTATTTTCATATTATATGGGTATTTCTAACGTCTCACTCACTGGTGACGAAGTTGGTACACATGCAGGCTCCATAGGCGAAGGGGAAACAAGGTAAAACATGGTAAAATATTTAATTGTGGTTCGGCAGGGCTTACTATCGGGTTTGTTGGTGCACTATTTTCATCTTGTATTGGAAATACTACCGTATCCTCAGCAGAAGTTGGATTTTTTTTAAGATGGAGGGTAAACGAGATTGAAGACAGATGCTTGTAGTCCCTCCGGCGCCATATCTGTTTGTTGAATTTCACGCATGGGTGACCCTCTAATCATTATCTTCTGACGTTTCCTTTGTATCAAACCAGTTGTGATGTTGCACGTGATGCAAGTTCGATTCTTTCTGACGCCACATATATCCGACGACCCGCGTCCAACGACCCTGTTGTACTCGAAAGAGGCCTTTCCTTGGTCCAACGTCTACAGAGTCTGAATAAAATAACTCGAGCCATAATTGTTTATCTCTTTGTAACAAAACGTTGTTGGATATTCTTATTATGAAAGGGTTATCCCTAATATCTAACTCTACCAGCTCGTTGAGAATTCCTATATGTGGGACTTGTTTCTTCGGTACGAGAACAAGATGGCCATAGTGTGAACCTCCGAAGCAGTAGAAATCGGCGAAATACAACTGCCAATCTTCATCCATCAGTTCTTAAGAATATATTTTGATTCGTTTCGGTCCGTATATGGATGTACCAGGGAGCATGCTTGATGCCCCAAAGAAGACTCCATTGAGGTCGCCACTGTTATCTTTACGGATCGGTTCCATCAGTCCTCCACGATTTTCTACTTGCGGGAAGTAAAACTCATCCTTGTTCCTGTCGAAATGATGGCAAACTATTGTCGGCCTATAACGGCCATTGTATTCCTCCGCGAGGTCAAGAAGTGCTTGATGTTCTTGAGGACGGTAGGCTACAATAGCTTTAAATACAATGACCTTATTATAAGAAATACTGAAAATTGTAAATTAATATGTAATTTCATAAACCGTTCTCGTGCCGTATTGACTATGTTAAGGTCAGTGGCAACAATATATATTAATGGGTGGGGGATGAATAGCAGTCGTAGGAGGATAATCAAACTTTTTTTTTTAAAAAATTCTCTGAAAAACAGAGGGTGATAACATTGATCATCCCCCTTCATCCCTCCCCCCCCCCGCATTGCCGCCCCTGGTAAAAGTTTATCTTTCCCTGAGCTTAAACAAGTGACCCATTGGCCAGGACGCACAGCTGAATTCCAGCTGCCTTGAACAATGGGTAAAATTAGTCCTAGAGGGTTCAAAATCATGGGTTTTGCCCAAAGAAACCCTTGTTATAGGATATAGTGACTTTATTCTACATCCAGTTGCTACCATTTGTGCTCATCTGACTAACAAATGTGGTAAAATCATGTTCTTTCACACATTTTGCAGAAAATAGGTCACAATGACATTATTTCAGGTTTGCAGGGAGATCTTTTATGGACCTCCCTGAAAGTTATGTATGAGAATTCTAGGCCAAATGTATACAATTTATGCCGCATCTGACTCACTGATTGCTTAAAAATTATATTTTCTTCCTTTATACGCAAAATATAGGTCACCATGACCTCATTTCAGGTTTCCTAGGAGCTTTGCCTAAGAACTCCTGGATATACAGTTAGGAGTTTCTAGACCTGTCTTACGATTACGGTTTGAGCCCTATAAACAGTGGGTCCGCTTCATTAGAAGTTCTCTAAAACGGAGAAAGAAAAAAATCAGATACTGTAGTTATTCATGAGACTGAATTTGATCAATTTGCATACAAAGAATCATGGCGATCAATATATTAGTTATTCAAATACTGGAGCATTTTCAATATCAAATTTCAATCTAATCAGGGGGTACGTATAAGCCTCATAGCTCAAAGGATATGGGTAACAGAGACCTAATTTCAGGTTTCCAAGAAGATTTTTAATGGGCCTCCTTGGATATACAGAAAACAGTTTCTAAGTCCAAAGGATACGAATTTTGCCCTGTTAACGGCCGGATGCCCTGTTAACAGGACGGACGACGGAGATGAGGTGTTGGCCACAGCTCAGATGACTTACAGTTTTTTTTTTTTCATTCGAGCAATAACCTGAAAATGTTCTGTCCTACCTCTCATTTAAGAAATCGATGCTGTCTATTGATCTGTCCTATCAGACTTTCTCAGAATAAGAATTTTGGAAACCGCTTCACCCATGTGACGTCAGCTTTTGATCAGTACTTTTAAAAGCCATTAAGACTGTACCTCCCTAACTGCATTGTTGACACTAGACATATGTGATAAAGAAATGCACAGACGAGCGCGGTCCATATATAATACGCGTAGGCCTATGTATTTGTTATCGCATATGATCATTTCTTTCTGGGATTAAACGGAGCAGTTTGCTTTATAAGTCTATTTATATTATGATAATAGCCTACAAACAGGTAATGTTAGCTCCCGATATTGATAAGTTACTGATACTACTAAGGCTGAATCAGCTGTACTGGTAAAAAACGAATTTATGTCAACGGCTGGAAAATATTGTTTGTCTGTATGTCGTCCCACTCGTTTTCAGTCGAATGCAAGTGCACTTCAATACAATTTCTTTCCTATAGCCGGAGGCCAACTTCATTAAACGACACTACAGTGCACTTTGTCCATTGTTGAGTTTCTCCCTGAAAGTTATGTAGGAAGATTCCATGCCAAATGGATACAATTTGTGTTCAAATTTATTAAAATTAATGGAACTATTTCTCTTGCAATGTTTAAATAGCAAATAGAAAAATCAAAAAAAAAAAAATCATTAATTATATTATTGTATAACTGACCCGATTAGTATTAGTTATATAAGCAATGCATTACCCCAGGAGAGGAAGCAACATCTTTACGTTCACCGTGATTTGTTTTTTAAGCAGTTTATAATATATCATTTCAAACATATAACGCAAATAGTGAATTTTTATTAAAAAAAGCAATATGCATACGTCACACAAGCGCTATGAGAACTCTTATCTCTCTTATCAGTAATCTCCTACAATTCATTTACATGTATTCAGACTGAGTCAGAAATCACGTAAGTTCTACTGAAAATTTTGGGGAAGGCTGGCTTTAAAATTATTCGAAAACACAGGGCCCGATCCAAAACGAGATGGGACTCTCATCCACTAAAACATATAGAAATATTAATCATTTCTTTTTCTCTGAATCCCAAGAATGAAATATATTCATTTAATTAATACTATAAAATTATAAGTAAAGTATCTGATATTTGCCTCCCAAAGGATGTTTTAAGCATGTTTGTGAAACCTTTATAATTTTATCTGTCTCCAGTAACCCCACCGCATTTTATAAGAACATTCACGTACCAGGTATGTTAAATATATACGAAATATAGTGTTTTCGTCTTTGAAATTCATGGTATCTGTCAATATTTCGTTCCGAAACCGTTTGTTTACTAATCCGTAGTGCAAAAGAAAAACAAACACCGCGCAAATAACTTAGTGGTAGTGCCGCGTGACTTCACCAATCAAGACTTTACAAGCTTCCAACCAGCGTTTCATCTGTTTCATCTTTCGTGTAACTTCTCCTTGTTTTGGGATAGTCGTGCACGCGGATAGTTCTACCATTCACCTTCATCCAGCAAAGCCTGTTTCGACGCCACTCGATGAGTTGGCCGGGAAGTACGTTTTTTTACAAGATATAATTCCGTAAATTAACAGATCTCTTGGTCGTTCATTCAAACACATCCTCTATGTCATTACTTTAAATGATAATGTTATTAGAAAATACGAGCTTTATCCCTCCGTACACACGGGATCAAGAGTCATCACATTCACCCCCTGAACTCTGCTTCATTCTGATGATGGCACGAAAAGTCATAAATAAAGTGGGAATTCACTATTTTCAGTTT
Organism: Sipunculus nudus; assembly: GCA_026874595.1. Classification (NCBI taxonomy): domain Eukaryota; kingdom Metazoa; phylum Annelida; class Sipuncula; order Golfingiida; family Sipunculidae; genus Sipunculus; species Sipunculus nudus. The sequence continues at coordinate 9,682,658 of CM049314.1, read as the reverse complement.
TTATTTCTAAAAAATCTATCAATATATAAGAATGCACCGAGCAGGCCTAGAATTACCCAAATGACGTCAGTGATAAAAATAACACTCATGAAGTTACATTAACATCCAGCATTCAAACTGGTTTCTGTGTTAGTTTATAGAAATGTTCTTTAGGAATCCTATTGTTCTATACTTTATATCATCTTGTTGATAAACAATTTATCTACAGATAATTGTTGAATATTAAACATATGTTGATGAATAGAGGCAAAAGAATCACTTGTAACACATGATTATACTATAACATGAAGAAATCAAATATATTCAGCACAATGCAATCAAGTCTGATATGTAATCTGATGTGATGAACTGTCTAATAGAAATTATAGTAAAGATTTTATCAATCAGTTGTAGGAGATAAATCAACTGCCAACTGACGTCAAGGACAATTAATTAGTCGCTGAGTTATATCTAAACCCATACTGATCCAGCTGCGTCATGATCAGAAGAAAATGTGTAAAATGAAAGCCTTAACATACAATGGAGCATATGTAGAAAAATTCCTTTCAGTTAAAAAAAAAGAAAACTAACGCAAAGAAAACTATAGGACATCAGAAAATATATCCTTTGTATAAAGATGTTTGTGCAATATACATATGAACATGCATGATGGTTGTCTCCAATCTAGGCTATTCTTGCTGCCCCACCCGGGCTGCATGCGTATGATACATCATGGTAACTAATATAATGACAGTTTTGTAAGCCTTTCGAAAGTTTCCGTTATTTCATCTGCAGCTGAACGTTGTTTGTATTTTGGTAATTTCTGCGTATGTGTTTTGGCGTTTTTTATTTCTGTAATAAAGAATGTATGTCTCTGTTGTTGACTTGATCACGTGAGCAGCCTCTCGTTGCGTCAGTGGTCATCAGATGTGCGGCAGCACACACAGCAGAACAAGTTACGCAGGAACGCCGCCACGACACCTTGCTCCTGACGCTGAAAATAGTACAAAGAAAATGATGAAAATGAAACATTCTTTTAACAAGAAAGAAAACATAAGTTGTAGGGGCGCGTGTCCCTCTTGTTTAACCTTGAAATCTTAGAAACAACGAAGCTTGCTTAATATCTTAAAAGTGAAAGCTTTTTGAACATGTTACACCATCACTCCATGACATATATTACAAGTAGAGGGCTCTAACAAGACACGTTTAGCGATACTGCAGATGAATAACTATATGTGTTGAACTTTATTTCCCACTGCTTCATGCCCTAACAGATTTGGGAGGAAAGGCTGACATTGACATATATATGTGACGAAATCACTACTGATAACATCAGAGCTATACGCTCTCGAGGCAGCGGAAATACATAGCCTATTTACTCTTTCTGTAATCTGCCAAGTGTGTTGTGCCTACTGATGGCTTTTAACACCAGACTGCGGGAAGGTGTGTACTGTTATGCATCATGCGTATGATGCAGCCTGCAGCCAGTCAAATACGTTCTTTTACAGCTTTTTACCAAAGACAAGTAAAAATGTGCCCATTTACCCGGCTAAAGGTCGGATTTGCGGTCCCTTGTGGGTGGATTAACTGGAGGCACGTAAGCTTATTGTTTCGTGGTCAACAAATCGGATATGTTGATTTGTTAGCCAATCACAAAGCTTGTCACCTTCTGGTGGCCAAACCAAAATAAAAACAAGGCAAAATGTGAGCTTTACAAAAAATCCTTAAACATGAAGACACTGAGCGCAGGTTAGGGTATGTTTAAGATATTTAGCATGGGAGAAATACCTCCATACCTGTTTTGTTACCTTAATCATCTGGTAACAATCATCGCTAATGACACCGTTGCCATGTCAACGTGAAAGTAACTTTTTCACTTATTTTAGATAACTTTCTTTACCGAACGAAAAACTAAAATTTACCTCTGGTTGTTTCGCCGAAGGTCTCGATTCTGACGCTCTAACAGTATTGTGTAGTAGAGGCTCTGCAGCTGGTTCTCTTGTAGGAACCGGTAGAGTGCTTGTGGTTGACTGTCCAAAATTTGAGGGAAGCCTTGGTACCATGCGTGTCCGAGTTACTATGATCGGACCTATTGCCGGTTGATTTTGTGGCATGTGATATGACCTTTCTGCTGATTGTCTGAGCGATGGCCTGATCTGATGCGTCAAGGGCTGAGGTGTGTTCTGTGATGAATGGTATAATTGTGGAATGATCTGGTTTTGTGAAAACTGTGATGGTTGAATGGCAGCTGGGATAGCCGGATGCTTTGGAGCTGGCTTACCGCGTGGTGGGTTATTATTGGACACGGATCCAGGTCTGATGTTACACACATTGCAGTTTTTATTCTTCCTCACATTTCCAGATTTTGGGCGCTAACGACCTGTAGCTTCACACTGGTCATAAAAAGCCGATCCTTCATTTAGCAAGCGCCTGACGTTCACAGAGTCCGTGTAAAAAATTTCCAACCATAGCTTAGACTTTCTTGTCGTGTAAACCTTGCCAGACCTGATGGTCATAAACGGATTATCCTCAATGTCAAGTTCTGGAAGTTGTTTAAGAATTCGTAAACATGCCACCTGATTTTTCGGTACCAGGACAAGTTGAACATAATGCGGACCTCCATTTCGATAGCAGCAAAAATCGCTGAAATACAAGCGACAGTCTTTTTCCATAATTTCGTTAGCGAAGATATTAATTCTTTCCGTGCCATACACAGATTCCTTGGGTGGACGATTTGAAGCACTAAAGAATACTCCCTTCAGCCGACCGTTAATTGGGTTAAGAGGATCACCGCTATTGTCTTTCAGGATGGGTTCCATGATGCCTCCCCGCCGCTCCACTTGTTGAAAGTAGTACTCATCCTTGTTCCTGTAGAAGTAGCGGCACGGCGCTGTTAGGGTCCATTCATTGTATTCCTTCGCCAGGTCAAGAAGTGCCCCAAGATCCAGTAATGTATAAGCTGTAAGTGAAAACCAGTGAACAAATACAAAGGAATATAATATAATGTAATAAAATACAATATAATTTTATAAGAAATGTATGATTAAGCTACGTTGGCTCTATGCTAAATATCCTTACTCTCTGGCTATAATTACTTAATTACTTGGTGTGACACCTCTGCTATTAATCCGTGTTCAATGCAGTTACATAGAAATTCTCTTGTTTCAGATGTTGATAATAATTTCCATATGGTTTAGATATAGTGTATACATATGTAATTATAATTTAACCGACAATAAGTTATTTACTAACAATCCCTTAACTATAAGTCTTTAAGCATGCATGCATTGATGAATGAATGAAAGAATGGATAATTCATGCAGTTAACCGCTCGAAGGTTTTCAACACACTTCGAAAACAGGGGGTCCTACAAACATAATCACCATGCATAAAACATGATACATCTGGAGGTCTTAATAACTAAGAAGATCTCCTGCTTATTGTAGCATGTCAGGGACTCTTCATTTGGGGTCACCAAAATCAATGGATCAATTGATCAATCTGTAGTCTTGATTTAAGTTTAAGATATCTTATTTGCTTTTAAATAATCACTGGAGTAACATAAAGAGACAAGAAAAAGAGAATTGGTTGGTTGATGTTCAACTTATAATTTTCGACGAAAACTAACATTAGTCACACGCATGACATAAGCATTAGACGACGCTGGTTTGTCACGTAAATATTCAGTCTGTAGGCATGCTCTTGAAGAACATTATCCCTGATTGTAACAAATTAATAATAGTGATAGTAAAAAACAAATTTTATCAAGTGTTACACTGATGAAATCAACAGAAGGAATGAAAGAATCATTGTATTCCGACCGGATACGCGCGGAGGGGGCGGGGGTGGGGTGGGGTGGGGGGGGGGGAATGGGGGGGGGGGGAGGGGTTGGCGGGGTTGGGTGGCCCCTCGGGGGGGGGGGGTTGGTTGGTCGGGGCTTGTTACTACAATCAATCAAGAGGAGTACATCAAGCAGGAAAGGTTAAAATACACTGTAAGCGAAGAATGACAAGCTGAATAAGTGAGAAAGACTAGGCTGAGCTTGCAAGAACATCTCCTGTTATTATTTATTTGGTGTATCATAATTTTCATGGCAGGCGTTAAACAGCAAAGCATTGTAAAGAGAGCATAATATATATATATATATATATATATATATATATATATATATATATATATATTTATACACAGCCAAAAGCGAAATGTAGGATTTTATATACATACGGCGTTGTTGCGACATAATGTTCATTTTTTCTGAAATTGTATTAATAATTAACTTACCACACAATGCTTTCTGAAAGTTTTCTCCTTTATATCTAATCAGTTTTCTTTACATTTTTGCTACCAACACGGAATACATCCTCCCTGTGTGTCCTTCTCTGTGTCGGTTTTTGTCTAACCCACCATCTCTCTCTCTGCCTCTGTTTTAATCTCTGTCTTTTTGTCTGTATGTTCCCTTGTCCCTCAACCTGTCTCTCTGTTTGACTCAGTCTGTTTGTTTCACTTTGTTTCTATCCATCTATCTCTCTGTCTGCATCTTTATTTACTGTCAGTCTGGTGAAAATTCTCTTTGTCCTTGTCTGAAAGTTCTCTCTCTTTCTGTTTGACTCAGTCCCGCTGTCTTCCTTTAGGTTTCTGTATTCATCTGTCAAAACGTACTCTTTTTAACTTCTGATTTCCCCTTAAGTTAGAGCTGTATTTTCAATTATGGAACATCTAGAGATGTTTCTTTAACACAGAAATATAATAATTACTTAACAGGACTGAATCGTAATGAGAAAATTTATTCAGCCCGCTACTTGAAGATATCAAAACAAAACGATTAAACAAACAAGTTTTAACTTATATACTATACGACACATATGTAATGAGTAGATATGTAATTTAAGCATGTTATGTCTACAAGCCATCAATTTTCATATTTTGTGTTCCAGTATTTCATGTTTATGTGTACATGTAAAAGTGTAATATGTATGTACATGCATTGTATGTTTCATTTTTTGTATCTGTTAACATGATGTAATGTTATTGTTAATAAAACTCATACTATATTGTCGTATTTCCAATTGAATGATAAGCCCGGAACACAAACACAAGTCCAGTAATTTAGCACAACATTTATGTGTGGCTTATAGCAGTTGAATATGGTAAAGTAATCATGAAAACACTGCCTTGTCATGTACGACATCTAGCCATCTAGTGGTTATTTAAGATACTATTGAACACTTGTAATACATAACACATACAGCATAAGTTAGTCGACTTTATTATGAAGAACATCAGGATGTGAATGAATAATTTATTTTATTGTAAGTTACGGTCACTTGTTGCAGCAATGTGAGGTGGACGGTCTACTTCCGGGACAACAAGACTTATACCCATAGGCATGGAGTGTTCAGTACTACATATAAACAAACAGGTCATTGTAAGTCATAAAAAATTAACTTAATATTCAATTTTAAATTAAAACACATGAACATATTTACCTGTGATGTACCAGGAATGACTCCTCCCCTACAGAACAACCTGGTGTTACCTGTCATCTAATGCTAGTACGCACAGTTTACTTTCCCAGAAAGAAAATTTGCAACAACATGTGTAGTGATATGACAACGAGTGCCTCGATCAGTAAATAAACCCAGCTAGAGGTGGTTACAGCACGGTACTGTGTTATTTGGCAGATCTATAAGGTGGCTTGTTTTATAATCCCATGCTTCCGTCTGGTGACAGAGGTATGCTCTAAATGAAGCCCTAAAAGCTGGAACGAAGTACAGGAGAGAGCATAGTGTACCAAACGGTACCCCGGCCTCGTCGGCCATAGACACCCCAGGTTAAAGTTTATTGTCAACTCTTTATAATCACTTACCCCATTGCCTTCATATTACACATATGTATTCTATAGGTTCTTAGAAATCCCCACCCCCCTACGATTTACGGATTAAAAAGTTCAAAGGTCAAGCTCACAGGTCCCCGTTGTTCATGAACAAGACAGGTTAAAGTTTTTTTGGTAGTTTCATTTCTCCATTGCTAATGAAAATATTTCAATTATTTCTCGTACAATGATCAACAGTGATAATACCCAGCACAGCTATTAAAGCTTTTCCATATTTAATATCTGGGCCAGTAATCGGCATCTTAACGTACAGAATTTCCACTGATCCAAACCCTCAGGTAAACGTTTTGGGATAACTTTTTATAACTCAACACACACTGACTCTATTCTTTTCATATTTCATAAAAGGGTTATATTAAGGGGGGGGGGGGGTAGGAATATCCGATATATATAGATTTTAAGCGGGGGGGGGGGGGTAAGGGTCAAGGTAAGAGGCCACCGTTTGTAATGAAGTCAGACTAAATTTTTGTTTTTCTTACTCTCTTTACTCTATTGTTGATGAAGATGATTAAATTAAACTTGCTACACTGATGAACTGTGACAATACCAGACATCGCAAATAAGAATCTTCAAATACTTTAATTTCCCGGCTGGTAATGAGCAATTAAAGAACAAAATGGGTACAGATCCTCAGCTAGCTCAGGTTTAAGTTTTTGATCAACTCTCTATAACACAACAACCATTGGCCCTGTTTTCATGTTTTATATGTTTATTGTTAGAGGGCCAGAAATCCCCCTATAATTTGGGGACTGTTAAACTTAAACTTAGTACACTGATGTTCTTTGACATTACCCGAAGATTAACGGGGTCGAGTTTAATTAGAGACAAAATCCACGCATTTTTAAGATCAGAAGTCACCATGCTACTTTTTGGTGTCGCTGCGAAAACGTAGCAGGCATGTAATGGATTTTCAATAATTTCAATAGAAATATTAACTAAATCATATCTCACCTAAATTTGTTTCCCGCCAAAATCGATGCATATTTAATTATGTCAGAGGTCACCAGCCTGACAAATAGAACACGTCTACTCTGTTCCAGTACCCACATCGGCAAGTTTTCGGGATTTTTTTTTCTACAAAGGAGACAGTATAAAAAAGTTCTAGGGCAAAGGTTGCAGGAGCCATTCCCTTGACTTCCGAGGGAATTATAATATCTTACCTGGCACGTAATTCGTATGAGACAAATAATAAAAAAAATTGGCAAGACAATTACCGCGATATATTTAACAATGGAGAACAGCGATTTCAGCTGATGACGTCAGTCAATCCGACGTCATGCGTCATCGACCTTTGTGACGTCATAACTGTCTTATGAACAGCTCTTGCAACCATGGACATGGAAGACCTTCTGTGTTGAAGGGGCTCATTATAATAAATAGGTTAAACGGGCGGAGAATATGGGCTGTGGTGGATAGGTCCATTTTCTCAGCAGGAATATGATGGACTTTCATGAAACTCAATAGAAACATTAACCAATATCCTATCTCACCTATTTTCCCCCTCTTTTTCTCGAATGATGTCTCAGAATAATGTCTTTACCAGTTTTTTTTTATCATTTTCTTCATCGTCTTTGTGACATCACTTTTGTCTAACAAACACCAAACGCTACCCTACTGTCCAAGGACTTGGAAAGTGTACCATGGAGGAATATACTGTCGAGACGTGTTGAGAAGACGCCAACCACGGTCCATCAGCATAAAAAACGCAAAAGAGTCGCAAAGCTAATACTTTTAACATAATATATTACTACTTTGCACAAATTGGCGGAAAATCTCGATATCTACTTTAGGCAAATGTCCATTTTTAAAGTAGATTCTTATCTTTAAATATTTATCGCGAAAATAACATGCGGACAAGGGTTTTGGGATTGACTATACAGTAACACTATACTCTGTCCTGCTGTCCACCTAATTTTTAGTGATATTTTTTATATATTTTTTTCAAGTATATTTTGTTTGCCACTACAAATTAGCTTTTATCAATGGAGGCAATGTGGTGATTTGTGATAATTTAAACAAGAATCAAATTAATATATTTACTTTGCAAGGCATGTATGGTGTTAACCTGTCTTGGAAGAGGTGCAAAAAGGATGACGTCAGTCAACTGAAGTTCATGAAAGTTAACCTATCATATTAAGTTAAGTATAAAAAAAGGATTACAAATATTTGGAGTAAACAAGGCGATCAATACAGGGCAATTTTCAAGCGGGGCCTTAGATAAAGGCTACAGTCCTGAATTTACCACTATCTGGTTCACAGAAACCTCTTTTTTAAGCTTATGTTTTTTTCAGTATTAATTTTTCTATATGGACTTAAATACTTAGGGGTGAATAGTGATTAAAGTAAAAAAGTGACCAAAGTAAAATCAATGAATCGTTAATAAAATTCCATTAATATTGTAGTGGAAACAGATTTTCAATTTAAAATACATGATTTATTTTATAACCGTAACTAAAGTAAATGATGGAGTAAAATTGATTATATTCTTATTCAGGTAGACATACTGTCAATTGGATGAGAAATTAACAATTTGATAATAACATTTTTCAAATTTAATTAAAAACTGAAATTAATACTCATAAGTAACATATTTATAACACACGGTCTTCTGAAACTTGAATAAGACCTCTCAAAAATGACCAATGTTTTGGCCTTCTTGTACCATGAACTGGAGCTTGTAATGCAGAATGTAGATACACAGGACCAGGGTGCATGTATGCCAGAGCTATATGATAGTTTGTTACAATGTTGCTTTTCAAACGCAAGGCCGCGAGTGTGTGTGTGTGTGTGTGTTGGGGGGGGGGGTGTTGTTACGTCCTTGTTAATTACAAAACGTTTAAACAGGACAACACAATTTATGGGCATGCGCCTAGCATAAGGCAAGGCGACCTGATTTAAGAAAATATTACTTTATGACTAAATAATGAGAACTGGCCATCTTATCAACCTCAATGATTATTATTAGTATTAAAACGGGAAAGCCCGGGCGAACCTGCCAGTGATACATCTCTTTCTGGCCTAGCTTGTACGTGGAATCCACAAAATACACTATTCTACATGGACGGGGTGCATGCAAATGTTCTGAAGTATATTTCACCAAAGCAAATACTCACTATATTATATAGTATACAATAATCTTCTGCTTTCTTGAAAATGGAGGCGACGCTGACCAGGTTGAGTAAAATACAACTGATAGCTGCAAGAATTGTAACGGGAGGGGTGAAAGGAACATCACATGAACACTTATATCTTGAATCAGGATTGTAAACTCCAAAAGAGAAGAGAAAACAAACAAATCCTCCTTCTACATAAAATGATTAACAACGAAAGTCCGCAGTATCTACGCATTCTTCTTCCACCTCCACATAGTAACATATACGAAACCAGATTCGTAATACACAACCTAACTCCTATACAAGCAAGAACTGATTTATTATTTCAACTCTTTTCTTCCCAAATCAATCAGATTATGGAACCAAATGGATTTTGATAAGAAAGCTTGCTTAACAAGTGCTTCATTAAACTACAAATTGAAAAACATCAGCTCTGAGAACTAAAACAACTAGGTACTACAACTCAGGAACCAGAAGATCACAAATACTCCATGCACGCATGAGAATGAAATGCAGTGATCTTAATTATCACATGTACACAAGACATATTAGCGACACAAAAAAATGTCAATGTGGCCACCCATCAGAAGATCCCAACCACTACCTACTGCAATGCAACCTCTATAACTCCACTAGGAAAAAATACTTACCTAATGATACCCCATTAAAAGTTCTACTTTTTGGCGACCCAAAAATAGATGACAAATCAAACAAGGAAATATTCGAATTGGTAGCAAACTTTTATTGAAAACTCAAACAGATTCTAACATAAAATAATTTGACGTTCTTGACAAACTCATCCCACACCCACCAAAACTCTCTCTCTCCTCTGAACTGGCACCTTACACTTTCCAAATCACAACTAAAAACATAGTCATTATGCTATCCACATCTTCCATTATACTTCATTTATCAATATGTTAACTTCACACCCCTCCTGCCATGCATCAGAAAATTATCACCTTAGAATTCAGGAGCGAGCTTCATAAGGTTAAAGAAGCTTGCGCTCAATCTATAGATACATGTTTATATTTATATATGTTCTTAGGTGCTTAGAATACCACATGAATGTACTTACTATGTATTGTGTCAATAAATCATTAAAGATTTTTTTTCAGAATGATGGACATGTGATTTTTACCAATGACCTTGTGACCAAAAAATCTGAGAATTTATTATCCTTGAACTTGCAGAAATTAGATTATTGTAACAATCTTTAAAAAAAGGGGTCCAGTGGCCTTGACCTATGACAAGGTTACCTCAAAATCTAAAGATTCCTTCCACTTTGGGCAAGTAAGCCATGTGTGAAAGAGTTGATTTAAAGTGCATCGACAATCATTTTAAAGATGTGGCTCCTGTGACCTTCACCATTTACCCATGGACTCTAAATATTACAAGCATGACCTGCGACATCATGGGCTGATTCACAACTTCCATTCAAATTCCATTCAAATTGTTGAAGAACCGACATGCCAATGATGTTGAAACTTTCTACATTGACATAAATATATATCACATATGTCTTGTTAAAACATAGTGAATTGATGGTCTGAGGCAAAATGTATGGTTGTTGAGCTATCAGGAACTAATCCGACAGCTTGCTTAATACCTGTCAGTCTCAAAAGGAATACCACACAGGCCAAATATAAGATCAAAATATATAACAAACATTTAGGAATCCATGCAAGAAATATTGTGAAACAGGTGCTTCTGTATTAATTTTTATTCAATACAAGCCAACTGTACTGAGCTTTCATAAATGATGGTCACATTTATTAAGAAATCTTTGACCCAATGCAATATTACATTAATATACATCCCACTGTATTCATTTTAATAGTTCTTTACAGGTTGGAAATTGAACAACAAACAACCTCTAAAAGGAAAAAAAAACATTTAAAAAATCATAGAAACTGCACTGGCAAAAGGATTTCTAAGTTGGCTACCTTGCAGACATAATGGATTTCTGACAAGTCTGACATTTAATATCACACATCCTCCAATAAGAGACCAAACCTGTGGCAATTGCTCCAAAGAATGTTACAGTTATGAATGTCAAAAACAATTCAAAAGGCATGATCAGAGAGCTCTTATATCAGATTTATGGACATGCAAATGTAAAAAGTGTAAGTCCAATATTTTTAATTATCACCTTGCTTTTCAATCGGGTCAGCAGGGAAGTTAAACTGCAAAACCTGAAAGAAAAGAAATGCAAAAGACATCACTAAGAGTCTTGTAATCAAATAAAGCCATCCTAAATCCGGGTACAGACCCACATATTATCAAAACAAACCCTTGCTGGTATATCTGAGAATTTGTATAATAATATTCAGATATCTAAAAAAAATTTATTGCTATGATTCCATGAAATAAATTGCAAAATGTTCACATCATCTTATAAATCAGTAGCTGAACCTTAACACTTTCCTCTCATAGTCTTAATGCCTGGCCACAGCATTCTGGCAACAGTGATTTTGTTATGCACTAATGACATGTCCTTATCACTTCATGGTTGATATAAAAAGGGAGTCATATATCACAAGTGTCACTGACAATTATGGACATACAGTGAGATGTACCGGTAGGAGTGCAATAGTTATATATACAAGCAAAATAGAGATGGTCTACAAAGTAAGTTTTTATTGTGAACATCCCTGACCTATGACCTTGGCCTTTTGCCCACATATCAATTGGATTCCTTTAAAGTGATGGGTAACTACGAACCACATATCAATTGAGTATTCACTTTGCACCAATGTGTAGATAACTTTGACCCGCAACCTTTAACCTCCTGACCAGCCGACCCCTAAATCAATAAGTTATTTCTTCAAGCAAAAGGACTCATAAATATGTTTGAATCAAATTGTGTGATGCATATATGAGGCATATGTGAAGGACTGAAGGTTTGGGATAAACAGTTAAGCTTGAAATATGTTTACAAGCATTTGGAACAATTGAGTAGTGTGACCTTGACCTCTGACCTTTTAAACTCAACATCAATAGGGTTCTTTCCCTATTGGTAGGTTGGCCTTACATGACAGGTGGAAGATGTAGGTTGAAACATTTGCCCTAAACTGACTCCACGCAAATAGTGGGTTCTGTGAACTTGACTTCTGACCTCAAAATCAACAGATCTTTTTCCCTGTTGGCAGTGAAGAGATATGTCAGTGCTGGAAGGTTTGGAATGAAAATTTTTGCATGAAATGTGTCCAGAAAACCTTTAAAATGAAGTGGATCCTGTGACCTTGACCTTTGACCTTGTGACCTCAAAATCTATAGGATTCATCTCCCACTTGATAGGTGAGCCATATGTGAAAGATCAAAGGATTAGGATGAAAGGTTTGGCTTAAAATGCATACACAAGCTTCTTCAAAGAAGTGGGTCCTGTGACCATGACCTTTGACCTTGTGACCACAAAATAATAATGGTTCTTCCCCTGTTGGTAGTTGAGCTGTATGTGAAAGATGGAAGGTTTGGGATGAAAATTTTGGCTTGAAGAATTAATTCTTTAGGGTGCAAACACACCCCGTAACTCGGAGAATATAGGTCGCAGTGACCTAATTTCAGGTTTGCAAGGAGATCTTTTCAGAACCTCTAAGACTGCATAGGGTTCATGATCCTAGCTCTTACTTGTGGGTTATTAATTAATCAAGTTTGAAGCCAATCTGTCTAATCAAAGCAGAATTATCATCCATAAACTTATTTGTGAATGGATAGGCCCTGTGACCTTGACCTTTGACCCTATGACCCTAAAATCATACAGGTTCTTTCTTTTGCGCAGGGCCAAGTGTAAGTCATGTTTGAAATTCATATGTCATCCAAAATGGATATATCATCTGGAAACAAATTTGAACTGGAAAAACAAAATGAGTCCCTTTCAGCAAGTGTCACAATTAGAGCAAGACTATGCAAATTTAAAAATGGAATGTGTACAAACAAATAGGGAAGCTCAAGAGGCAAGAAAACATGCCATCAGTAATGAGCAGTACTCCCGAAAATCAAACTTAAAGATTATTGGATTGCCTGAACATGATGCAGAAAATTGTAAAACCAATGTACATAAACTAATAACATAAAAACTTAAAGTAGATGTGCCAGTTCACACAATTGATGCTGCCCACAGAGTTGGCAAGAAAAAATCAGGTAAACCAACATCTATGATTGTTCGGTTCCAAAGCCGAGATGATAGAATGGCAGTTATTAAAGAGAGAAAAGCGCTGAAAAACACAGGAATCAATATTGTTGATGACCTTTGTAAAGAAATGCTAGAGGTATTCAACAGGGTTAAGAAAGATGAGAGGGTTAAAGCAGTATGGTCTTGGGATGGAAAGATTTTTGCTCAGAATAAGGAAGATTTAGATAACATTGTACAAGTGAACTATGTAGATGATCTTGGCAACCTGTTCTCAAATCATTAATCAGACTAGAAATATAATCAGTGACAATGTATTATGAATATAGATTGGTATCAGTTTATAGTTTGTCACCATTCTGATATGAGAAAGGAATGCAAGAGACTATAATTATATTGTATCTGTAGTATGTTTAATTCTCCACAGTTTATGCATTTAGAACTAAATGTTCGCAGAAACTGTGTAATTTGTGGGATAACACATCTTTTCATTTAAACCTTTTATGTTTAATAAAAGAGTGAAAATACTTTTATAGTAAATAAATCAAGTAGGCCCAAAAGGGCATTTTGGTAAAAAAATATTCAAGAATGTCTGTTGTGTCTCAATGTGTTTATTCATGTAATGAATATTCTGTCTTCTCGTGTTTTATTCATGTAACAAGTAACTGTATTAATGCCACAAAAGTGAAGGTCTCTCAAGTGTAATGGCAACAATGGTAAGGAAAGAAATGGATCGTGGTATCATATAATTGTTCAGATAATATCATTAATATTGTGTCATTGAATGTCAGAGGTTTAAGACAATATGAAAAAAGAAAGAAAATATTTAGCTGGTTCTGTAAGCAGGGTTGTCAAAATGGTATTGGGTTTATCCAAGAATCACACAGTGACTTAAAAATTGTGAATAATTGGTCTAAACAGTGGCGTGGGCAAGTTTATTTTTCACATGGTACATCAGCAAGCAGAGGTGTTATGATAATGATTGGAGAGAAAACAGATTTTAAATTTGAACAGGTAACAGTTGATACTGATGGTAGATATATCCTATTAAAATGTATTATTCAAGAGTGCCACACACTATTATGTAATATATATGCACCAAACACAGAAATGGAACAGGTAGAGTATTTCCAAAAGCTGCATAATGAAATAAAAAAGATGGTACTTGATACTGACATAAGGCTAATTATAGGGGGTGATTTTAATGTTTGTATTTATAAAATTGACACTGATGGTAAAAAACTGAAAGTAAAGTCTATTAAGCAAATACAGTCAATCATTGATGAATTTGAGTTCATAGATATATGGAGGATAAGAAATCCTGATGTTAAAAGATATTCCTGGAGGCGATGGTTCCCCTTGACACAAAGACGACTAGATTATTTTTTAATTTCAAATAATATTCAGCCATCTGTACAGTCTACCGATATTATTCCTTCAGTAGGTACAGACCATTAAGCTATTAATTTACAGTTACAAGTCTTAAATGAACATAAAAGAGGAAAGGGGTATTGGAAATTTAATCATTCTCTTTTACAGGATGAAGTGTATGTCAATGAGTTAAAAAATAAAATTTTTGCATAGAAAGAACTTAATTCATATAATAATCCAGCAAGCCGCTGGGAATTTTTGAAATACAAAATAAGGCAATTCACAGTAAATTTCTAAGTCAAAAGCTAAGGAAAGAAGATTGAATCTAGCCGCTCTTGAGAGTAAACTGAATGAATTAGAAAGAAAATTATGTGAACATCCGGGAGACTCAATATTAACAGAGTATCAACAAGTAAAACAAGAAGTGGAAACTATGTATAATCATATAACTGAAGGAATAATAATTCGCTCAAGAGCACAGTGGAGAGAATATGGTGAAAGATATTCTGCATATTTCCTGAACTTAGAAAAAAGAAATAAGGGCAAAACATCAGTACGAAACTTACTAAAAAGCAATAATGATGTATTAACCTCCCAAAGTGATATTCGAAATGAAATAAGACATGTTTTTATGCATCGTTTTACAAGGGTTTCTACTGTCACACCAGAACAATGTGAAAATTATTTAGTAAAGTTAATATGCCAACTCTAACAAAAGAACATTCATCCATGTGTGATTGTCCAGTGACACTGGGTGAGATTTTAAATGCTGTTAAGTCTATGCCATCCAACAAATCACCTGGAAATGATGGTCTAAGTAAAGAATTTTATATCCATTTTTTCCAAGATATTGGAAAAGACTTAGTATCATGTATGAATCACAATTTTATTGAATGTCAAATGACGACAAGCCAAAAACAAGCAATCATCACTGTATTAGAAAAACCAGGAAAAGACTCCAGGTTCAAGTCATGGCGCCCGATAAGTTTAATCAATGTAGATAGTAAAATACTCAGTCGGGTTTGGTAAATAGGCTGAAGAAAATATTACCAGAGATAATTTCGCAAGAACAAAGTGCATTTATAAAAGGAGGTTTTATTGGTGATCCCATCAGACTTATTGATGATATGTTGAGTTATTGCAAGCAAAGAATGGTACCAGGTATTATGTTTGCAGCGGATTTTGAAGCAGCCATTGATTCAGTAGATCACTAATCAACATGTTTACAGAGTATTCCTCTTTAAAAGTTAATTACGATAAATCTGAGGCAGCTTGGTTAGGCAAAGATAGAAACAGACAGGATAAACCCATAGAATGTAGATGGTTAGATTTGACTGTAAATGTCATAAGAATTTTTGGTATATACTTTTGTTATGATTCAGATATGGTTGTGGAGCAAAACTTCACAAGAATAAAAGAAAGAATTAAGAAAACTTTGAATGTATGGAAAACTCGTACACTGACAGTGTATGGAAGGGTTTAAATAGCTCGATCACTTGTTTTATCTACAATATTGTATGTCTCTAATATGTGTGATCCTCCAAAGGGCTTCATTACTGAAGTACAAAGTATGATTAACTTATTTATATGGAAGGATAAAAAGCCTAAAGTTAAATATTGTACTGCTATTGGATCCTATGAAATAGGTGGTCTTAAAGTTCCAGATGTAGAATCAATGTTAAAAGCCCAACGTGTATTATGGATAAAACGATTAATTACGGACAAAGATAAACCTTGGGTGAAGTTGGTGACAGGTTATCTACGTAAGATTGGTGGAGTAGCATTCATACGATCAAACTTTGATATACAGAGGATCCCACTTTCCCTGCCAAATTTTTATAAATCATGCCTGTGTTCATGGGCTGAACTTTTCGATTGCTACCCTATAACTAAATTTGAAGTATTATCGCAAACATTGTGGAATAACAAACTATTTAATGCCAACAAAGGATCTTACTTAAACAAAAAATTGTCAGCGGCAGGGATAAATTACATTCAGGAGCTAATAAATATTGATGGGTCATTAAAATCTTGGAGCACTTTAGATAAAAGAGATTTAACACAATTGGATAAATTCAAGTTACAGTC
This sequence comes from Sipunculus nudus, assembly GCA_026874595.1. Lineage (NCBI taxonomy): Eukaryota > Metazoa > Annelida > Sipuncula > Golfingiida > Sipunculidae > Sipunculus > Sipunculus nudus. The sequence continues at coordinate 9,666,082 of CM049314.1, read as the reverse complement.
AATAGTGTCATCTATATCAAAATATCAGCGTACTATATTAGAAGATGAGCATACTGTAAATATGCAGGAATATGATGATCCTGTGTTTATTAAGAATGATCCATTTAAGATACCAAACCTAGATTCAAAAATGTTATATAATAAATTTATTGAAAAGAAAATAATGAGCAGAAAAAAATAAAATGGGATTGATATTTAAATGTTACAAATGAGGAAAAGAAATTAAGATTTCAATCGATTTATAAGATTTCATCTGACTGGTATACAAGAGAGTTTCAATATAAAATTATGAATAATTATTGACCTGTAAACAGTCATTTGTTCACATGGAATTTAGTTGATAGTGGTAGATGTGACTATTGTTTTCTGTATCAAGAAACCATATTACATCTTTTTTGTCATTGTATAGTCACAAAAAACCTGTACTTTAGGATCTGTGAATGGTTGAACTCATGTAATGTAAATATGTCAGGTATGCTCCCAAATAATATAATATTTGGTATTCTTCCAGTTACTGAAAAAAATATTTTGATGCATACAATCAAAGTATCGTATAAACTCACAGTATACAAAGGAAAATGTTATTCATCTGACTCTGTTCTGTTCAACAACTTTATATTAAATGTGAAATCACTGCAAAAGGAAGAATACATCATTGCAGAAAAACAATGTAAGATGGCGCACCATCTGAGGAAATGGAGTCCAATATTACCTCTGATAGTGTAATATTACTTGTAAGAATGTTATGACTACATATATATATATATATATATATATATATATATATATGTTTAAATAGATATAAATATATATGAATGCACTTTATAAGTGAATTATGCATTACAAGGCATTTTTTTCACCACATTAGCATCAGTTACTGTGTTGTCCTTGTCTATGTATATTGTAAGTATGTATGTATATGTACATAAATGTCACTATTTCTGTCTATGTTTATGTATATGTATTATACAAAAAAAAAAATTTTGTGTGGATGGACGGATGTACAGACAGACAGACAGCTTAACAGACAGACAGGGTGATTACTACAGTACATCAAATTGTTATCAATAAACACACCAGGTTTTGGGACACGAGATGGAATCACAGCTGAGAAACTGTAATTATTGTTGTCATTTTACAGTAAAAAAAATAGAAAAATATTCGTAAAAATAAGAAAAATACAGGTAGCGCCACCACTTTTCGGGAACTGACAAAACCAGTCATGGTTAATATTCAAGGCAAGATTCATGAAAATCCATGCATTGATTATCAAGATATTAGGGGTTTTGTATCAAATTGTTGATTGTTCTGGGCGGTTTTTATAAGCCCCATAGCTCGGAGGATATAGGTCGCAGTGACCTAATTTCAGGTTTCCAAGGAGATTTTTCATGGAACTCCATAGAATTTTAGTAACAGGCTTCTTGGGTAAGCGGTTACGATTTGTGCCCTGCTAACGGACGACCGGACGGCAAGATGACCGGACGGCCGAACGGACGACGGACGAAGCGCCATACCTATATCTCTGTTGACTTACAGTCAGCTGAGCTAAAAACTGAACGTTAGTATTCGAGGAATAAACACTGATGTTAAGAAATGTTGGTGTTTTTCTTGATGTATGAACGCAAATGTTATAAATTATTAAATATTAAATGTTATAAAGGTGTTCAGTCTCGGCCCTCTTTTTACAGTGTACGCACTTACAGGTTTCATATATGTATAGGTATGTGTGTATAATATTGGGTCCCTCCAATGAATATTCAGCTTCACCGCCAATGCGATCATTATATACTTGGAAGGTCATCTGGATAAAATTGGATGAGGTATGCGGTCATGTAGTCTAACTTTGTACCCATTATCAATCACACACAGTATTGAGTGCTAAAGAGTCTGGTCTCCATATTTTGATGTTACTGTATAATAGTAAAGCTATACATGATGATAACATTGAATAGGTTCATTACTGATTAAAAGAGGACTCACTGAACTTGACAAAATATATCTGTTAAAGATTATATACAGTGTCACCTGTTATTTGTAACTCGGCACAAAGAGTGATAAAGATAATCATTAATCACGGGCTGAGGTAATGGTATTCCCTACAGTATATTAATAAACTTTTTTCCCAGAAAGAAGATATCTGTTATTTTAGATTTTCACAGGAGCGATATGGCATACCAATAAGGAATTATTTGAGTGACATGGTTCTGACATATCAAGTGGCACCCGAGGTCGAGTCTGAGTTGTACTGAAGAACGCGATTGGACATTTCAGTATATGGGGAGAAGAACAAGCCTACTTGTGATTATATCCTCACCATTGTTTCGCATCTAGTTTATTGGATTAACTGAATCCATTTACTTCAAGATGTCATACAGGAAAAGTAAGTAAGGTTTTTCTTTCATCATTGAATTATTCATCAAGATTATACAATAAAGAAAGACTAAAAGTCATCTGAGGTATAGTGATCACTCTTTTTCCATCGTCCGTCCGGCTGTCTGTCCAGTTGTCCTTTGACAGGGCACAAATTCTAACCACTGGACCTAGAGACCCATGGAGGTCTACAGAAAATCTCTTTGGATACCGGAAGTTTGTTCACTGCGTACTGTCGTCCGAGTTATGGGACTCGTAATACCCCAAGAATAATTAAAATTTGATACAAAAGCTCAAGTATCTGAATAAATAATTCACTGATTGCTGTGTTTCTTTCCATGCATATTGATAATGGTTTTTCATCAGTTCCTGCGGATTGGTGGCACCACCTGTAATTTATTTTCAAATGTGCAGGCATTGTTTTGTCTTTATTTAAGACTTCAAATAAAGCAGTCTGGCTGTTCATTTGGCACAATTTGCAACCGTTGGACCTAGAAACTTCAACTGTATATCCTTTAAACCGTAGGTCCTTAGGAAAAAAATAGATCATGTGACCTATATTTAGCCAACTACGAACCGAAAACATGATCTTAAATTCCCTGTGAATCAGTTGAGACACAAATTGTGTCCATTTTGTCTAGGATCTTTAAAATGACATTCAGGGAAGTACTACATTACCTACATGGAAACTTGAATTTAGATCATGGTGATCTGTATTCTGCAAACAATGGGCAAAAACATGATTTTTGCACCTAGAAAGTCAGGTCGGCACGAATTGTATCTTTTAGACCTAGAATCCTCTAACACAACATCCTTCGAAATTGTAGGCAAATCTCTTTGGAAACCTGAAACAAGGTTATGATCACCTATATACTGCAGGTAGCTGGCCAAATATAAGATTATGACAGTCTGAAAAATTAGACATTACATAAATTGTATCTGCTAGCCCTAGAATATTTTAACGTAAAATCCAGCGAAATTTGGGGCAAATCTCCATGAAACCTGAAACTAGGGCATCTTGACCTATATTCTGCAAGATATGTGAGAGGACATAATTTGAGCACCCTATAAGACAGATATATACGATTTGTTACAGTTGGTCCTTGCAACATTTAACTTAATGAAGATGCAGGGAGGTCCCTGTAAGAGCTTTTTGGAAACCTGAAATAAGGTAACTGTTATCTATATTCTATTGGCTATATCGAAGAAATTATTTAAGTACCCTGTAAGTCAGGTACACAAAATTGTAGCAGTTGAACGTAGAAACTTCAAACTTGGTATTTAAGGTGTAGGGAGTTCCGGCTAACATCTTCTTGGAAACCAAAACAAGGATGCTATAACCTAATTTCTAAGGACCACGCGCAATATTTCAAGGTTCCTTGAATTCCGCTGAGCATCATGGCCCATGGGCCACTTGTTAATAAAGTAGGATCAGGTTTGAAAAAATCTGAGATTCAATAAATATTCAATCAACAGTAGAGACTGCGTCACCTATTGTACATCAATTTAATTTGTAAAGTAGGTGGGTTTACCACGGTTTCTAATTTTTAACGAGATATCTGGAAAGTCTTGATATTTTTTTTTCATTTGGTTAGTATGTATAGTGTATACATGCAAAATGATATGCCTCAGGGTATTCGCAGTTCCACTTTCAAAATCAAACATACAGCTGACACAAAGGCTAAGACAATACCCTCAAAGAACCTGATTTTTATATTTTGTTTTAAAAATTTCTAAAAAGTCCACTTTCTTTGTCTGAGATCAGGTCTTACATGTGTTTTAGAACTTAAGATGTTTATGATTTGTAAATACCCTGTTTCTAGCTTTTACATATTCAGCATCTCCTGATACTCCTGATTGACCGGTATATTTACGTTGAGTTTATGATTATGTTATAACCAGAATTTGTCCCACACTTTTTAAAATTTTAAACAAGTATACCATAAATGGTTCTATGAACAATGATAAGCTCGGATGGAACTCTTCCATCGCCGATGGTTAAAAAACACACTATATTTTCTAACTTACAGGACACACCAAAAATGGAATGCTTGAGCTTTTCGAGAAGGCAAACACGCATGTGGGGCATAGTTCAATAGAGGAATGCAGTTGGTTCTATAGAAACAAGCCAGATAGATACTTTGACGAGATCATGCAATACTGTAACGGAAACATGTCGCCCATTGTTAAGGATATGGGAGGTGACCCAGGAAACCCAATTAACGGACGTTTAGCTGGGGTATTTTTCAGTGCATCTAGGTCTCTTCCTTCAAGGTCGCCTTATGGCAGAAAGAGATTCCTAGTTCGAGCTAACACTGTCATGCGTGAAAATTGTCGTCTTTTCTTTTCCGACTTCTTTTGTAACAATCCTAAGATACATCACATACAGTTGGTACTTGTACCAGCACACCAGGTGGTGCATTTGCCAGTCCTTCAAGAACTCGTTGAACTCGATATAAGAACAAACAATTTCATCAAACGGGAAAGCAGTGGCAGAGTCTTAGTGACGAATAGACCTAGATTATGGGTTGAAATTTTCTACACGTCATCAATAAACATACCAGATATGATAACAAGAAACTTAGCATGTTTTTGGATCACAGGTATCATAGGACGGGGGACTTCAACCCCAGGCGGTATACCAAAAAATGCGAGGTGTACTATATGCAATGTGAATACAAACTGGCCTACTGAGTCAACAACACAAGCATTGTGGAATAAACATGCTGCAACGGGGGTAGACATATCAGTTTCCAGTTCTTCTAAAATTATTCGCAGCTCATTGGAATCAACCTTATACGAAGCTAAGTCAGGTTACATGGATATAGATGAATTACCTGTATTAGGGTATAGCAGTCCAGCGCCAGTAACCCCCTGGTGTGACACACCCGTTCTCATCGAGAGTTTGCGAAGAACAGTACATCCCCCCGACACTCCTCAAAATTACTGTTTGACACAATACATACCAGGGATCCCTACCAAGAAGGAACCTGGTACTCGCGCTGGAGTTTATAATGTAACACCGCAAAGTTATGACAGAGGGGCTGAATTACCTGTATCAGGGTTCAGCAATCTAGAGCAAGTGACCAACTCATGTGACAAACTTGTTCACACCCAGAATTTCCAAAGAACAGTAGATCCCTCCGGAACTCCCCTGAATTATGATTTGACACAATACATGGACAACAAGGCAGGTGTCCAATGCAAGATGGAAGCTGGCACTCGCTCGAGAGTTTTTAATGTAGCACAGCGAAGCTATGTCAGAGGGACTGAATTACCTGCATCGTGGTTCAGCAATCTAGAGCAAGTGACCAGACCAAGTGACAAACTCGTTCACGCCCAGAAAAAATCTAAAAAACGGTCACAAAGGGAAGAAACAAATTTATGCTTACATGTTAATATATTTAAGTTTTTATAATGGGTCGTTGTCATATTTATTAACACACACACATATACGTATATTTGTACACACACGCACATATATATATATATATATATATATATATATATATAATGGTATTGTGTAAATGTATGTGAAATGTTGTTTGGATGTGTGCCTGTAAAGACTGACCGAGAGGAGTTTGATAAGTTATGATGGTAAAAAAGTGGGCCTTGCAATCTAAAATAATTAAATCTACAGCCTTGTTCTGATAAATATGACATAAGCGTTTGAATAAAAATATCCTTCATTGAATAATCTTTTTCAGCATTGCCTGTGTGTGCACCACCAAATAATTAAAAAATTGATATATAAGCTCCCGTATCTCAATAACTAACGTATTGATTGCCATGATCCTTTTAATGTATATTGATTATAAACAGTTTCATCGGTTCTGGAAGACTGGTGGCGCACCTTTATTTCTCTAATGGTTACGCATTTTTGAGACTTCTAATGAAGCAATCCAGACTTTGACAGGGCATAAAGCATAACAGTTGGACATATAAACTTCTTACTGTACATCCAGGGAGTTCCTAGACAAAACTCCTTGAAAACCTGAAATTGTATTTCAAATTTCAAATTGAATCAAATGGCGTGAAACATACATTTAGGCCACCATGACCAATATTCTATAGCTAATGGGGGAAAGGCATGAGCTGAGAACTCTAAAAGTCAGATGGGTTTCAATTGTGTCCGATATTCCTCGAATCTTATAACCCAACTTCCATGGAGGCTGTGGGCAAAGTTTCTTTGAAACCTGAAACTAGGTCATGATGACCTATTTTCTGCAAGGGAATGGCCAAAACGTGACTTTCAGCACGTAGATAGTCAGACACAGCACAAATTGTATTCGTATCACCTATATATTTCTAACTCTATATCAAGGGAGGTCCTAGGAAAATCTCGGAACCTGATTTCAGGTCATAGTGACCTATATTCTATGTGCTACTGTCCGGAAGCATGATTCTGGGCATCTAGAACGTCAAACGGGGCACCAATTTTATCCATTTGACCTAAAATTTGACCCTATCTGCAAGCGAGTGGCCATAAATATGATTATTATATTATATATATATCTTTATTCGTACAAGGAAGTACAGTACATTATATGCAAAGAAAAGAAATATGAAATAAATGAATGATATACAAAAAGAAGGAAGGAAAAAAATGTTCAGCCCGTACCTATTACAAAATCGGATGATAATAAATCAATTAGCATTTTAACCTCATCGGAGGTCAAATGCGAGTTACATATCCCATCTTTGCATTCTATCAATTCTGGCAGTAAATCTATGTTAATGGATGTTGTTACCATTATAAACTGTCTCTTAAGTATCTTATATTTCTAATGTTGCGTTGTATCCCATGTTTGTGCATCTGACTTTCCAGATATCGTAAGTTGCCTCCAAGTACACCAATTGAGGTATAATGAGCTCTCTTTGTCAGAAAATTTACAAAGTCGTTTGCAACATATTGCATGTTAAAAAATAAATTTATAAAGCGTGAGCTGATTATATTTATCAGAGCCGGAGAGCCCGCCAATCCATGTACAATATTCTTGTGCGATTTATATGGTAAGTGCCATAGGTGACGCAGAGCCTTATTATATAATGTACTTAATCGATCAATTGACTTATGCTTTAATAACCAGGTTTGGCAGCCGTAAAAGGAAGGAACAACAATAAGAGTGAAATAGCCTGTTCTTAACCTTGCTAGACAGACATCCGAAATACGCCGTTAGGGTTTTAAAGCATGCAATAAATTTGACTCTTTTACCGAAGACGTCATTGTAATCTGACTAGTTGCAAGTTACTGTATTCCCCAAGTACTGTACAGAAACCGGCTTCTGTGGCTCAGGGGTAGAGCGCAGGACTTAAAGCCGGGAGAACGTGAGTTCGAATATCAGCCGAGGCGGTGAGGTTTTTCATGGTTGGCCCCCACCCAGGGTGAGCGCTCTGCAGGCTTAATGGGAAGGTCGTGCCCAACGACCGTGTTTCACTCACAAATGAGTGCGCCTTTCGGGGGTCCTGTACTGTACAGAATTCGCCATTCTAGGGCTACACCATTTAAAACGATCTTATCTAATCTAGCTGGATACACCCTGTTAAAAATAACACATTTTGTTTTCTTTGCGTTGTATAACATATCAAATTCTTAAGCAAACGTTTCACATTCTATAACCATCTGTTGATGCCCCGTCCGAGACATAAGAGCGTAAGATCGTCCGCATAGCCAACAGCTCCAGCAAAATAATTTCCAATATAACATCCTATTCCCTTATTTGTGAGACGTTTAAAAAGCTCGTCCATATAAATATTAAACAGAAGGGGGATAATACACCCCCTTGGCGTACACCATTATTTGCACCAAACTGTTCAGATTCAACATCATTCCATTTTGTCTTAATAACAGGTCTCTGGTAGATATCTGCTAGTATTCTAATGACAGTAGGTGAAACATTGCGTTTCATGAGTAAATGGAACAACTTGGCAATATTAATTCTGTCAAAAGCGCGTGATGCATCAACAAAAAACCTGTAAACTGATGACCCGTTCCATATGTAATGTGAAATAACCTCCTTCAGCACTACTGTGCACATGTTAGTCGAATGCCCCTTCTTAAAAGCATATTGAAGTGGAGAAGAGCCAAGTTTTTCTACATTTTTCTGAATAATAACACTATCAAGTAGTTTGCTGAACAACTTGTCAATGAAATACCCCTGTAGTTAGGTAAGGTCACCTCTGGGGTCTTTCGGTATAGGCATAATTACGTAAGTATTCATATCCGCCGGGACATATCCACGTAAAATCATAAAATGAAATAAAATTTATATATATATATATATATATATATATATATATATATATATACACATACAAACGGTGTGTTCCACAAATAGCCATCCTAACGTCGGATACACATATGTTGAGAGTATCCTTTGGTGATATGTTTTTGATTGCCTGATTAACAATATTATTAAGTTTCTCCGCTTTATCTGGAAGGCTATTATATATGTGCCTGTATTTTTCCCCGAAGTGATTTGCAATTTCTGTACTAGTAAATTTATTATCAACAGTCCTGGTCTATGAAGGACCACCTGACTTCATCTTCTTTACTTCGGTCCATAAGTCTCTATCTCGACTTTTATTTATCATGTCTGCCATACTTTGCTTACGTAGGTTATTCTCTTGTCTTTGGCAGTTTCTCAATATTCTGTGATATTCTGCACGTGTCCTACGTCTAATTACAGCCACATGTCCTGTATTTGGGCGACCATTCTGTATCCATAGCCAGTGCCAGAACAAGGACTGTTCTTTAATTGGTTTTACCGTCTCTGACCAGTATGGTATTCGTTTTCTGTTAGAGCTTGTTTGTTTTTGGTGTGGTAGCCACTTGTAACTTGCACTTACACATCTTTGAACAATGTCTGCATAAAGCTTATCTATATGTTTTTTTTGTGGGTATGTGATGAACACGTATTGTTGGAGCATGTTAAAATATCATTAGAAATATTATTTTTTTCTAAATTTATATCGACTGTGTTTTTGTATCCCTGAATCGTATCCTTAGTTGCATTAAACCATTCAACCTTATCACGTTTAGGGTAAATATCACAATTAACTCTGTATTTATCTACACGAATATCACATTTCATAAGCACCGGATTATGATTAGAGGCATTCGATGGGTCATCTATAATTCCCACATGACAAATTGATTTATAAATATCACCTGAGCAGATGAAGTGATCAAGTGTGGAAGTATCCTCTCACAGTTCCTGTAAGTCTGATCAGGCAGAGCCTGCCGGCTATTCCAAGCAAAATGTAGATTGTTATTAGCATAGAAGTTTTTTAAGTACTTTGTATGACTATTATGCCTGCATGAGCCCACATTACAGTCCCCAGCAATAATAATGGGATTTTCATTGTAAATTTCGAGTGCTTGCTGAAGCTTATTTAAGGTGCCAAGAAATTTCTCATTAACATCAGTTTTGGAACGATTATCACACGGTAAGTATATACAAATTAATATAACACTAGAATCGTCTGACAGTCTCGGGGATACTGCGCATAAGCAATTTGACCCAAGATTTAGTGGCTGGACACAGGCAGAGAGTGATTGGTGCCATAGTATGGCCACTCCTCTATGTGGCCGACCATGGAGTATATCTCTAGAACTATCAATACCTGTTTGAGCTGTGAACATATACTTATCATGTATAGAAGCTAGAAATGATTCTCGTTCCTTAATCAGCCATGTCTCCTGTAAAAATATTAAATCTGCACGATGTGCATCGATATGTGTTTTGATATAATACCTTTTTATATCATTTACTATACCAGTTGGGTTATATGATAAAATTTTCAAGTTTTCCAGATTGTTACTTGGCATAGCAAAAAAATTAATGGTGGTCTTCTTTGTAGATTTCTTATCCTGGTACTCTCTCCTTATAAAGAATTTTCTGCACCCAATACCAGTCGGCCAGAATGCCTCATCCATTACTTTATCTATATCATTAACATTTATCTTAATCTTATACGATTTCATTAATGAATCTTCATGTGATACTTTCTCAATACCCATTACATTTACTCCTTCGTTAAGAAAATATTCCTTTAATTCACTATCATCTACGTCATTACTGACTCTATTCACAAAGAGGTTGACAGTTCTTGGACCACCTCTTATCGTGTCATGATCCTTCTTACCGATAACCGTGGGCTTGTTTCGTCTTATCTGTCGTCGTTTCTCATGTTTCTGAAACTGAAAACCGTCGTTTTCATTGTGGTGTGCACCTAGATCAGTTTCAGGCATAGAGCTTGCTTTATTTTCCGTAGAGATTTATTCTTATTTATAAGCCTGTGGCCAGGGCTTTCTTTAATTACGTCACTGAGTAGCCTGGGTTAGGGTTCCTTGCTAGGGACTTGCTTGGGCCAACACCTTTCTTCTCTTGACTAGCGTCCCTTTTACTTTCAACTTTGATTAGTTCCTGATGCACATTCGCGGTAAGGGCTGCAACTGAATCAGAAGTTTGCTCTGATGTTACTTCAACCAACTTAAGTCTCTGGTCTAATTTGATTATCATATCCAGGACTGCTCAATGTTCCATCTGTTCGGGTGCAAACCTTGGTAATCGTTCAAGGTCACATGCACCAAAACTCGGGAGACTGATATTTTTGTTGTCCAGCTTTTGAAAAGCAGATACAATATCCGCTGCATCAGCTTCTCTTGCTGTTCTTGAACTTGATGTCACCCTACTTGGTTGCTCACCAAGTATTTCCGTGCTACCGACTGTCACTAAACAAGGGTTTTCGCCGTACAGATTTCATTTCTCTCGTAAAACCTGCTAACTACAGCACGTAAATTATCCGCTGAAGACCTATGTATGTAATACTTGACGTATGACAGCAGACAGTTATTGACACAGTCATATAATTCCCTTGTTTTATCTACATTAGATATGTTTCCTTCGCTTCTCGATTTCCTCCCAGCGTTTGCTGGTTCCTCCGCATTGTTCTTGGTTTACTTTGTCCTCAGTTTGCTGGCGGCCTACATATTTTTATATACTCTCGGCCATTTTTCAATGACAAAGTCTAGGCAATACAGGTCATCATCTATACGAAGGTCCACACATTTCTTTTGCTGTTTGCACTTCGAGCATAAGCGAGCCATCAGCCTATATCTATTTTAATATGTATTTTTTATCAAATATTTTCTATTAATAATCATAACATATATGTAGTGTATATTACCTAATATTACACCAACAACTTCATATAAAGCGAGTTGTCGCTGGGCGATAATACAAGGAATTCACGGTGGTTGCTATAGCAACCACAATAGGCCCCGATTAAAAGCTCGCTATTTGCCGAAATTCGAACAGTTCTCTAGTCAACCTTGATCTGTTTGATAGTCCTTTTTCACTCACCATCTATTGTGTTACAATTTCCGTTGAAATCTTCCTCTCTCCCTTTAAAAAACTAATAATTTTGGCTCGTTTGATGCGTAGTCATGAGATCACGTCCATCGCATAAATTGATGACATCAAAAATGATGAGCACCCTGTTAGTCAGGCAGGTCACAAAACTTTACTGTTGGATCTAGGAATGTCTTATTTGACATCCAGGGAAGTCCTTGGCAAATCTCTTTAAAAGTCTGAAGTCAGGTCACTGCAACTGCAACTGTGAGGTTCGAGCAATTTAATTCTGGGCAACCAGAAAGCCAGGGAGGGCATACATGTTAATGACCTAGAATTGTCTTTTTTAATGTAAAGAGAGGTCATTTTAATTTCTCCTTGGACATCCAAAGTAAGGTCACTGCGAGACATTCTGTTAGCTATTTGATGGAACATGATCTGAGCACCATATAAATCAGATGGACACAAGTCATAGCCGTTTGAAGTAGAAATTCTAGCATCTTGCCAGGTTTCGCATAAATCTTCTTTGAAACGTTAAGGTCACTGATGCCGATTTCCTAAGGACTATGGTCAAAATTCATTTTGAGCACTCTGGTGGTCATTCTTCCCATTGTTCTAGGTTCCTTCACACATATTTTTTACAAGATGATACCATCAATAACATCAAAGTGCATCACCTGTATTTCAAATTCATCTGAGCGTCATGGCCCATTGGCCATTAATTTTACAAAATATTTCATCCTATATCATTTATATTTTCATCTTTTTGAGTTAATTTTAAAACCTGAAACATAGAGTTGTAACGAATAACAGGTTTATTGCAATAAATGCAAGAATTTTTTAAATGTCGCTCAGTTTATAAAATTAAACGGGGGACCTCGGTGAAATACCAAGTAACGGCGATAAATGTAGGTGCGTTCAACCGAATCTGGATGAATCCTGGGAAATCGTGTGCTACATCCATGTTCAAACCCAAATTAATTTCTGCAGATGTACAGGTTAAATGTCATGTTTTAATAAAATATAATAATAAATCATCTCCGCCCAGCTTTGAGTCCGGGCTCAGTAAAACAGCAAAGGACTCAAAGCTGGGAGACCATTAGTCCGAATCTCAGCCGGGGTGATGAGATTTTTCACGGCAAGCCCCTATCAAGGTGAGCGTTCTGCAGGCTCAATGGGAGGCCGTGAACGTCACTGACAAACGAGTGCGCCTTTCGTTGGTTCCTTGGCGCTATGATCCAGCAATGGGGAAAATTATGCATCAAGGACCCGCAGGTGCAGTAGTGACCGGGCAATGGGAAAACCAGGATATTAAATGAGAGGAAGCGTGTTATACTGCCCTGTCACGTAGTTCAAACCGAAATAGATTTCTGCAGATGTACATATATATAAAAAATGGATGCGGTTACCTCCGCCAAAAATATTTACGGAAAAAAATAAATCATCAGCGAAATGTGGGAAAAAGTGTGTGTATTATAAGCTGCCTCATGGTTCAGATTAAAAATTAAGGCTAGCCATGGTTATACTAGCTGTTGCGATACAGTCTGAAATTCGAAATATAACAGTTATGTACATAAATTTTCATTCAGAACGGATCTACAATAACACTGCGAAAGTGGGCGTGGAAGGTTTATAACCGGAGATACTGAAGGACAAAAAAAAAAAACAAAGATAAGTCTCTCGTGAATTAATGCAACCAGAAAATCTGTTGTAAATCATACAACACGTGAACACGTGTGATTCTCTATTTCAAATAAATAGAAAAAAATATTAATTAAGCTTCAGCAGATGATTGGTCGTTTTTATTCATAGTCGATTAAATTGCTTGCATTTTATACGTCCGTCTATGACGGGACGTATTATTGTATAACAACCGTCCGTCCGCCCGTTTACTTTTAGTGTCGTAGCGATAACTTACCGCGGCTTTGATGGTTGTCGACTAAACTGAACAAATATTACATCAAATATTTTATGAATTTTTACGCATATATGATTAGATCAGAGGGCACTAGGCTACTTTGTGTTGTCTCCGCGAAAACTCACGAGGAATATGATGGTTTTTAATAAAACTCAACAGGATTGGTAATTTATAAAATATCTCGCTGAAGTTCGATTTCCATCATATTTAATGAGGTCAGATGTCACCGCACTTTAGCGGCATCATGGGGATTTTCATGAAATCATTATACATATTTACCAATAGAGTTTCTCAACACAATTAAATTCTCAGCAAAATCCATGCATATTTAATGAGGTAATTATATTAGAGGTCACCACCAAGACTTACCCGATAGTTTATAGAATTATTAACGTCAGAAATTTTTAACGACCAACTATCACTCCAAATGAAAGGCAATACTGGCTAAATATATAAAAAACATGTAAATTTAACATTTGCAAACATTATTCCTTTTGTGCATATTGTGGACAAGTAAAATTTAAGTCTCATTCCTCAGGGAGGGGACGCTTATAATGGGCGATGAGCTTATTTCTACATCTCATTATAGCAAAATTTTCGGTGTGAGGACTCTTTTCTGTCTCTTAGAGTGCATAAGCATCAATTACAATTTTATCCTTCTTTCTTGAGTCCATGTTCTGTACGTGTGCTGTCCGTAGTTCTAAAATATGCCTGATTTACTGGAAATGACATTGGGTAGAATATCTGTCATAGGTTACAGATTTGCACCTGCTATTTTTTCACCTTATCCTAATTTTACATTGTCGTACACACCATAGTCGGTCCTCCATTATTGCTCAGTTTAGGGCGTTCGATGGTTTGGGGTGGGGGGGGGGGGGGGGGGGGGGGGGAGGTCAGGTTTCAAGTAATCTCTCTGCGGTTGCAAATATCTTTTTAGAACATCTCTATGATACAGAAAAATGCACATGCCAGTTACCCTGAGGGAGCTGGTGAGAAAAAGACGCACAGAACAATGTAGAACAGAACGACGCCAAAAACACTGTGCATAGTTTGGTGGGGCGACTGTGATTCGACTTGTTTTATTTCTGGTGAGACCGGAAGGGATTTTCTGCCTTTACCTCCTCGCCTTATTCCTCTCGACATTTCATCAGATGAGCTTTTTTGTAACTGCACGGGTGATGCCGTGTTGACGGTTTTCTCCTGTTTAGACGGATTGCATACATAACATCGGCTGCGGTCATACCTCTGCACAGGAGACACATCCGAGGAGACGTCAGTACCACTTTCGGGGAACAGATATGATAACCGCAGATTTTTGGATGCTACTCTTGGCGTTCCGTTCTCGGTTTTTTTATACTTTCAGGAAATTCGCTTTGGTGGTTCATGGAACAGGCTGTATGATAAACTCACTCAGCCATTTTCGTCCGTTGCCATACGTGTCGTTGTTTGGTTCCCATTCCGTCGATTCCCGACAGTTGCTTGTGCTCAAGAAAGTCATCGCCTTGCCTTTTCTACAAAGATGGCCGATGTCTAGCTGGTTGGTGTAGAGGACCTCCACCCACAGACCCTATTTATCTCTTACATAAACAGAACCCGATTTTATATAAAGGAACATATTATCCTTAATATCCAGTTCAATCATATTGTTAAGGGTCGGCCACAAAGTTGCTTTCATCCGCGGGACGAGGACCAATTGAACTCGGTGAACGCCGTTTCTGCAAAAGAAATCCGCGAAGAAAAGAAGACACTTGCTGGTCACGATGACGTCAGCTTGTATCTGAAGTGTTATTGGTCCATGATGGAGCTTATTTATGACGCTGCTAGATGAAGTCAGAAGCTTACCACTGACATGGTTACTGATACATCTGTCTGGTTCATCTGGTGTAATTGGAAAAGACTCGCCGGGGTTGTATTGATGGTCAGGATCATGGCCATAGAGATAGGTGCATTCTCGTGTGGTGGGGTAGCTCTTGGCGTAGCCTACCGCCAACTTATGACGTTCTTTCACTCTTTCACTCGAGTACTCTAAGGAGATACAGAAACAATTACACTCTTAGACATGCGCCGTAAGTTAACGGTAGTATACCGGCATCCGTCGCTGCCGGTAGTCTACCGTAGAAAAACGGTAGGCCGTAAACAGCAGATTACGGTAGGACGTAAAATAACGGTAGACTACCGTACTTTGAGAACTACGTTATCGGGTTAAATTACGGTAGAATACCGTATTTTTACGGTATTCCCTTTTATAATATTATGGTTATTATTAATATTATAAAAATATTACATTTCTGGTACTATTATGATTATGTATTATTGTAATATTATATATGTATGTTTATGTATAGATGTGGATGTGGGTGTCTGGGGGTGGGGGTGGGGGGGGGGGGGTGTGGGGGGCTGACACTTGATCCTGTGTCACTTTGAATTTGGATTTCACAAATGGCAGGTAGTTAGATCAGCTAAATAGGAAGGTAAATTGAAGGAATGAGAATGATACAAACAGCAAAAAAAGTATATTTAAGGGAAACCTTTATTATAAAACACAAAATTATCAATACACATATTCACAATCAACAACTCTGAGAAAAACATGATTAAACATGCATAAACGTGTATATAAATGCACCTGTTCATACACACAAACATATTTGGGCGAAATGTAACACAAACTTGTAAGAAGATAACAAGTGTTTTCACAAGTGAACCTTGGTATTGCATTTTTGCAGATTTAAATAAAAAATGCCTTTTGAGTCCCCGTGTCAATCATCCAGTCAGTGTGTTGATGAACTCACGTGTTTTTCACAATCAGCCTGTTCAAATTAGACGCGAAAATACAATAATATATATATATATCATTTATATCATGATAGTGTGTATATATATATATATATATATATATATATATACATATATATATATATATATATATATATATATATATATATATATATATATATATTATACGTCCAAGATGCCTATATTTGGTAAGAGGTAATTCCAAGTGGAAATTCCTATTCGTCTTATTCATCTGGTCGGTGATGATTGTAATTGTTGATTTCTCTGCTTTGGGCCAAACTCATAGTCTAAAACAGAGAAAATACAAAAAGTATCAGTTTTAGCATAAACATGATTTGTGTGTCTGATCAAAAAAGCTCTATTAATCATAGCATAGCATAGCAAAGCTTATGCATCATATCATATCTTATATCATATGCAGGGACTTCAATATAGAGGGGGTGGGGGTGAGGGTTGTAGTAGATATCCCTCCCCCCTCCCACTTCTGGCAAGGGGGGATGGTCAATGTAATCACCCCCCCCCCCCTGCACACTATTCAAAGAATAATATTTATATATTGCAAATGAAAAATATTAATAAATAGAATGATAGAATATGGTTTCATTTGTGAATTTATTATGAAATATTATATCAAAACCTAGTTTTGAATTAACTTATCTAATGAAAAAAATTAGACCTTATCTCTAAAACCCTATACTTTATTGCAATACATTTGAAATGTAAACAAGGATATATATATATATATAGATATATATATATATATATATATATATATATATATTTCAAATGTGTCATACAGGTGCTAATATATTTGTAATGTGTCATACAGACAATATATATATATGTGTGTGTATGTGTGTATGTGTGTGTGTGCGAGTCACCCCCTCCCCCACCCAGGATGATAAATTAACTCCACTGATCATATGATATAAACCAAATCGCATCGAGTGTCAGGTAACACTGATAAGACTATCATTACACTAACTGAATACAAGTGATATTTATAAATTAAGAAAATGTAAAGAAGAAAAATAAAAATTGCGAATTGTAAAATAAAATAGCTGGAAAACAAACGAAGTATAAAACAGTGTAAACCTAATGTATTTGATATTTCTAAAATAGGACTGTTAGGGGGGAATCTTCCT
Organism: Sipunculus nudus; assembly: GCA_026874595.1. Lineage (NCBI taxonomy): Eukaryota > Metazoa > Annelida > Sipuncula > Golfingiida > Sipunculidae > Sipunculus > Sipunculus nudus. Next base: position 9,648,497 of record CM049314.1, on the reverse strand, counting down.
GAATTACAAACATGTATAGCATTAGCCAGAAATTGTACCGCGTGGTTATCTATACTGAATGATACAGGGTAAGCAAAAGATAATTGCATCCGTACACTGTTTATAAAATAAATTATTTTTTAGGAAGACCTAGAATATTCTTCAATAACGAATCAATTTATTGACTTCCTAAGGCCATACAATAAATGATAGTTCAACTGATACGCCGCTCCCATTTTATCGTGAATCGATTTGTTTTTGCAAAGAAAACGAGGCCCTCAGTAATGTTGCTTATTTTTGCTGTTGCCCAAAGTCCTTGACAGAATTCTTGAAGATATTCTTAAAGGTATGGAAAATGGACCAAATGTTCTGATCATATATATACAACTTCAAGATTTGAACTTGTATTGGCAAGCGGGCAATACTCCATGGATTATCCCTCGACCGGTAAAGAAATAAAAATCGGCCTCTCATATCACATATCTTTTGTTCAAAGAGTCCGTAGGACAAATCTTTTGTCATGCGTGTCCTAAATGGTCTCTCTTACATTCCTGTATGCACCAGGTGGATGTATTGAATACTCACCCGCCATGATGACTCGTATATATATCATGGTAATTTATGGCTGATAGGGACCAAGTTATTGTCTTCAGTGAGCTTATTAAGAAAAAGAAGATACATATTTTAGAAGTCAGTTAAGAAATTCAGTGGAGTATATAGCACTTGTATAATGTGAGCCATTGATTGCATTTTGAAGCTACATGTACTTGTAATATTAAAATTATTTACTCCTTCATGTGTATCTTGCATTATGATGTGGCCATGAAATAATTTCAGTGTGACTTTGGCAATGGAAGCGAAATTGCCCTAGCTTATCGTGTGGCCATTGAATGTGATAAAAAAAGATGCTAGTGCATTTTGAAGTAATTAGTGTGTATTTTTAGAATTCAATAAGAATTCCTGGGAATACCCGAATACCGTGGAATGTGACAACCGCAACACACAAACATGTATCAAACAACAAATGCAACAAATGAAATGGGATAAAAAAAAATAAAAAAGCTTCCTGGAGGTGACATACTCTATATAGGATGTCTTTTACTTGTGAGATATATGTATCAAATATAATATTATATCATATCATATCTTTATTGTATTATGCTGTGTAATTTTATATTTAAAATGAGTTTAATTGTAGCATATTATATAATATTATAAAATAATTTTATTGCATTATATTGTTTTGTATTATATTATCTAATATTATATATTATATCATATAGAATATTTATTAAAATATATTTCATTTTATTTTATAATATGTGTCATATTATATAATGTTATATCATAATTATATTATATTATATTATAACATATTATACCATATTATAGCGTAAATACTTGCCGGGTGTGCTTTTGTTTTTTGTGTGGCTTGGTGTGTATGAAATAGCACATTATTACAACCTGGTTGGTAATGTGATAATAGAGCGTCGACTCACCTACATATCCTATAGATTATCGGTTACACAGTAATTACTCTACTCTCACCAGACAGATTATCAACTCCTTGTTAATGTAAGATCACGCTGCGACACTCACTGATGTCCGCCACATCACTCTCATTAACTTTGTACACATAGATGACTTCTGGGAATCCCCGTGGCATTGTTACGGCTATCAGGCTATAGTACACGCCCGTGTTTTGTTTATGGTTGTTAGTGACTCCGTAAAGTAAACAAATAAACATGCCGTCTTGATCGTTTACCTGTGTAAAAACACTGGAGCGGTCTGGGCTAATTATTTACCCATAAATATCAAATAAGCATATAATATTTATGAAGACTGAATGATGTCCATATTGTTAGGACAAATGCCTAATTTCAAATGCCTAATGGATGCCTAACTATAAATGCCCAATAAACTTCTGCACCAATACGTCTAATAGTTTACATACCGGTACGCATGCACACTTACATACATTCAGTGTCGCCTACACTTGTAGTTACAGTTGCGTTACATATTTTAGCTCCGCTGACTGAAAGTCATCTGAGCTATAGCGATCACTCATTGTCCGTCGTCCGCCTGTCTGTCTGTCCGTGTATCTGTCTGTCTGTTAACAGGGCACAAATCTTAACCGCTGGACCCAGAAACTTTTAACTTAAAACCCGTAGGGATCGATAATAAATCTCCTTGGAAACCTGAAATTAGGTTACTGTGATCTATATCGTCCGAGTTATGGGGCTCAAAAGTACTCCCAGAATAATTAAAATATTGATACAATGCCAGAGTAGCCAGACAGGCAGGGTACAAAACTTTACTGTTGGACCTTGAATCTCCTGACTTGACTTCCAGGAATGTCCTTCAAAAATGTGCATGGTCATTTTATCTCAGCTGACTGCACGCAAGAAGGCTTGATATCATGGGAATGGCTGGACATTTTATCATGAAACATTTTCTTCTTGTTGACTTTGAAGAATTTTGCTTGCTATAGTTGAATTGGGATACTACCTGCAAATAATAGCATTCAGATGATAAAATTCCTTTTGTGAATATCTTCTTAGTCAGCTGAGCGTCATGACCCATGGGTCATGTAATTACTTGGGATTTCTTTTGATTATTTTGGCGGGCCCCCTCATATTATATGCACGTTCATATAAAAAATACAAGCAGCCTTTGTGCGGTGATATCCACGTAATTTGGCTCATTAAAATACAGAAAGATATTTAGCACTCAGAACTGAGATTTCCCTTTTTGAAAAAATTGAATGAAAGAGTTTCCATTCTTCTTATAAATTCATTCGGAAAAGTCTGATCCTCTACATATTACCGATATCTGCCTTAGAGTCTGCTTTTTTTATTTTATTTATATCTGTTAAAACAGAAAATATATCAATAAAAACCAAAGGTATATTTAAATTATATCGTGGAATCATGCAGAGAAACAAAATACAATAAAATAACTTGACGATGAATCAAATTGAAAACTATATGATAAGAAATAAATGAGTGTTTCTGAAGATCTTCAAAGTCCCCTGTCTATATTTAGGAGAACTAAGAGCGACAAGTGACTACAATGCAAAACGACCGTTTTTCGCTAAATGACTATTCTCATTAATGATATTAATAATATTGATAAAAAAATAAAGAAAAAAATCTAAAATGGATTAAGGAATTTTTTTAATATTCCAAGATGGTGTTGTGGAGAAAGAAGTTGCCTTAAAGAAGTCACTACCGGAATAGACAAAGACAGACAGATGCGGATCCATGGGGTAGTATGTGTGTGTGTGTCGGGGGGGGGGGGGGGTGGCAGGCTGTCCGGACCTTCTGTATTTCAGCAGCGCCTATACCTATTTCAAACCATGTTTTGCGGCCTGGATCCCCCTCTTCCAGTCCTGGGAACCATTTTTTAGGCTTGGCATTAGTCCTCGTATGTTTAGACTCCCCCTTTTCCTAAATCCTGGATCCTACCCTGACAGAAACAATTTCAAATGATTCAATGCCAGGTCTCGGGAAATTAGTTGTTCATTTGCGCTGCTCATATCACGAATATTTGGATGTATGATCTTTTTTGTCTCTTTGTACATTTGTCACACATAAAGAATTTACCACCGGTGTCGCCATCTATTGCAGGATTTTTTTTGTATTATATCACGGGTGGGAAGACCCTCGTGTCTTGAGGGGAGGGCAACGATTAATATATACCTCATCTGGATAAAACTGGAGGAGGTATGCGCTGTCCGAGTGTCATTACATATTATAACATATAACAATGAAACGGTTCATTACTGATTAACAGAGGACTCGCTCAGTTTGCAAATAAATATCAGTTAAATATGTTTATTTGCAGTGTCAGTTATAAATAGCGTACTCTGCACAGAGAGTGATAAGGATAATCGTAAATCACTGGCAGAGGTTCTGGTATTTCCACATTATGTTTACAAAGCTTATTTCCCGGAATACCTATTTGCACAACTTTCTTGCCGAAGCGGACGATCAAAATTGCAAAAGAATAAGGAAGTAGAATAAGGGAAGATTTGAGCAAAACAGATAACCAGACAACCTTACCATACGGTCAGACGTGGTGCTGATACAACAATGGCCACTTGACGTCGAATCTGATTGGTGGTCAAGGACGAGAGTTAGGACACTTTTGCTGATGTAAGCGCCCGGTACCTGGATCTGGATTCTTTGGATGAACGGATTCGTGATCTTCAAGATGCCATCCAGGAAAAGTAAACATAAACTTTTCATACTGTCATTTAATATGTCCTTTTCATTTAACAAAATATAGGTATGCTGATGGGCTCTGTCGCTTTCCTAAATAAAATAAGCTTCAGGTATAAAAAACCTGAAATTGAATGTACATTTCTCCGTACATTTTCCGTAAGTATAATTTGTATGGTGGGGAAAGGTCAACTTGTAAATCACCTGAGCCATTGGTCCATTATATATATATATATATATATATATATATATATATATATATAACATATATATATACTGAAATTGTTTGATTGCCAGGATCAAAGTGCCCGATACATAAAGTAGAGATGCTATAAGTTCATATAAATGCATCAATGCATTAATGTCACTAACCGCAGGTTTCGTGCTCACTGCGTGGCACTCATCAGGTGATTGAAGGGTGTTGGTTTGTGTTTGCTCATGTATTGGTGCGCGTGCGAGATTATTTACGGTTTGCTGGTTTTTGCTGTATGGTGCCAGCAGGTGTTAAGGAATTAGCGTTCTTTTGTTCGTCATGATTTGTTAATTTTCTTGTTCGCATAGGTTACACCTGTCAGTTATTGTTGTCATAGTTGGCTTAGCAATAATAGACCATGTGATACTGTGTGAGGTGCCTTGGCGTTTGAGTTTCCAAATATATTTTCTTTATATATATGTGATACACGTTTGTCGATCGCTTCTGGTATTTGCTTGATGATTTCCAACCACCCACCTCAAGTCATCAAGCAAATACCAGAAGCGATCGACAAACGTATATCACAGCTCTCCCACGACGAAGAATCATTCAATTTCACCGTCCACATCTAAAAAGACGCGCTCGAAAACTCAGGACACAACAAAAGAATTAGCTACAGCAAACCCCTTCAAAACAAACAGAAGGATAAACGGAGAAGAAACAACATCATATGGTTTAACCCTCCTTTCTGCAAGAGCGTAAAAAACAAACGTCGGAAAATTGTTCCTGCTACTGAGTGACGAACATTTTCCATCCGGCAGACCACTTCCCACACTCTTTAATAGAAACACTAAAAAGTCAGCCACAGCTGTCTCCCAATCCTGGGCAATGTCATCAAAAACCATAACCGGAAAATTCTACAACAAACATCGAACCCCAAACCCAAGCGAACTTGCAACTGCAGGAATAAAGGAGAATGTCCACTGAACGGCGACTGCTTAATAACAAGTGTTGTTTACATATCTGATATAACAACAAACAACAGGACGGTCTCATACATAGGAAACACAGGAAATACTTTCAAAAGCCGCTATGCGAACCACAAGAAGTTCTTCAAATACAAGCAGTATGAAAAAAGAAACAGAATTATCAAAATATATTTGAAAACTCAATTTCCAAGGCTCCTCACACAGTATCACATGGTCTATTATTGCTAAGCCAACTATGACGACAATAACTAACAGGTTTAACCTATGCCAACAAGAAAAGTTACAAATCATGACGTACAATAGAGCGTCACTCATTAATAAACGAAGTGAATACCTTAACACTTGCTGGCACCATACAGCAAAAACCAGTCAACCGTAAATAATCTCGCACGCGCACCCATACATGAACAAACACAAACCAACATCATTCAGTCACCTGATGAGTGCCACGCAGTGAGTACGAAACCTGCGGGTAGTGACATTAATGCATTGATGCATTTTTATGAACTTATATATATATATATATATATATATATATATATATAATTGTAAATCTATACTATCTACTTTTATTTGTTCTAAAATTATCATGTTAAACATTTATGATAATTGCTATGTTCTGTATACATATTTAAAAAAATACTCAGCGTTTTATTGATTGTATAAATGACCTTCTTATCTTTAACTTCTTCCTGGGTTTTTGCAGCCTACATTATCTATATTGCCAGAAATAGTATAAATTTGTTTTGTCTTATATAAATGTTTCTAACGGTAAAAGAAATCGACTTTGCATAAATTCCTCATACCGCTTCTATGAAGCAGGGGTCGATGACCGTATAGACACATTTTTGGAAACCGCTTATTATTAAAAAAAACGTGTGTGATAATAATGTCTGAATTGCAGCATGTAAAAAAATAAGTGCGAGTTCTTCTTTTCCTCATAGGACATACTAAAGAAGAAATGAATACGCTTCTGAAAAAGGCAATTGAACACGTCGGCGATTGCTCATTTCAAGAATGCAAGTGGTTCTACAGAAACAAACCAGAGAGCTATTTTGATGAAATCCTACAACAGAACTACGGAATGATGTCCCCAATTGTCAAAGATATGGGAGGTGATCCAGGAAACCCTATTAATGGTCGTTTGGCTGGGGTATTTTTCAGTGCATCCGGATCTTTGCCGCCAAGGTCGCCCTATGGACGAAAGAGATTTCTTATTCGAGCGTATAAAGTCATGGATGAAAATTGCCGTATATTCTTTTCTGATTTCTTTTGCAATAATCCTAAGACACACCACGTACAGGTGGTACTTGTACCAATGCGACAGGTGACGAGGCTGCCAGTTATTCGAGAACTAATTGAACTCAATATAAGTGAGAACAATTTCATTAAATGTTACAGAAGTGATAGAATCTTTGTCGCAAACCGACCAGGATTATGGGTTGAAGTTTTCTACACGTCGTCCATAAACATACAAGATATGATTGAAGGTAACTTTGCCATTTTCCAGAACACGGGTATCATTGGTAAAGGGACTTCAACCCCGGGTGGCATACCTAAATGTTCCAGGTGTACTACATGTAATGTTAACACAACCTACCCCACTAGCGCAGCAACAGTGCCTTCGCTAAAGAGACCTGCAAGCATAAAGGAATGTAGTGGAAGTGTATTAAGAACAACAATTATGAGCAGTTCAACTGAATCAAACGTATTTGCGGATATATGGACTGATATGGAAATGCAAAAGGAAAGGCCAAATACTTCAACAAGGAAGATAACACAGGAAGACACAAGTTTTGCGAACCCTTCTCCCTCTCTTAGCATTCTCAAAGATGACTCACAGCGACAAAGAAAAACAGGTACATTTAGGATGACAAGGCCTTTGTCTCAAGCACAGAGAAACAACAACATTGTATCACAAAAAAAAGTACCGCCTGGACATGCAGGCATTTATGATACCTCTATTCATACTACCTGTCAGCCAAGAAGAACCCAGCAGAAACAAAGTATCCTTCAAGAAAGCGACGGGATTGTAAAGGAAAATCCGAGATTCTCCACTATTCGCAGTACACCCGTCACAGCGCGTGGAACCTTGCGAAACCCGTACAAGAGTACACGGGAGGAGTTTGCAAGGGGCCATTTTGCTATTGCTGGAATGTCAGGAGTCTTCGCTAGCCTTGCAGATAAAGATGATGCTGAGATTGTTCGTGGCTTGCCTGAATCAAGTGACCCATCACGCAGCGATAAAAGGCATACAGGAAATAGTGATATAATTATGAAAAGAGCCTGTTTGCGTGTAGCTGAAAAAGAAAATCTGTCGGACGTTTCCTCCGAAACATTGCTATCAGGACATCGGAACGCAAGAGCACCGCAAAACAAAAATGAGGAGTCAGGATATTGGGAAAAATACGGCGCAAGGCCGACAGCTTCTGAAACAAATTCCTCCAGGCAAATTAAGATTACGGAGGAAGGGCCAAGTCAGAATCTGTGGGAGAAATCTGTGAGCAAAAGCATATTCACAAACAGGCCACTGCATCTCTCTCGGGACAGTATATCCACCAAGAGTCCATACCATCAAGAGACCGATAAACAATCCGATAAACCCTCTGCGCCAAAATCAATCAGATCACTTTCTTCGGTTTCTTCTTCGTCTGCGTCTCATTCTAAAACAGAAGACTCTGGAAGTGGTAGTGACATGTCTGACCCGTTCATTGCCGAGATAAGTCACAGGGAACCTGCTAGGAAGTCCACAGTAAAAGAGATACCAGCTGTATCTGTTGAACCAAGCCCACAGCAGATAAAGATGGTTAGAGACAAGACACACGGAACTGATAAGTGGGCTTACCGGACCGGACGAGGGTCATATAGCAGTATGCCGCATAGTTTGCTGCCCAGTAGCAGGTATCGTGAAACCAGTGCTGTTCAAGCAAAGGAATCTTCTGTAAGAATGGCTAAGTTTAATGAGAACATTTCTGATTCACTTACTCGGCAAAACATAAGGAGCGAAGCTGGGTTTCCTGTATCAAGGATGAGAAAAGTATCGGAAGAAAGACAGCCAGATGCTAAACTCGTTCATGCCGCGGAATCACAAAGAACATTGGATTCCCGAAGAACTCCTCTGAATTACGGTTGGACAAAATACTCTGACAAAAAGCCAGATGTCCCCAGCCGTTGGAATGGTCGATACTCACAGACAGGACCCTCAAACGACCAGTCAGAAATAGAGGATGTAACGGATACGGTACGCAAGAGGGAAACTAGCACTCGCACGAGGAAAGTATCGGAAGAAAGACGACCAGATGCTAAACTCGTTCATGCCGCGGAATCACAAAGAACATTGGATTCCCCAAGAACTCCTCTGAATTACAGTTGGACAAAATACTCTGACAAAAAGCCAGATGTCCCCAGCCGTTGGAATGGTCGATACTCACAGACAGGACCCTCAAACGACCAGTCAGAAATAGAGGATGTAACGGATACGGTACGCAAGAGGGAAACTAGCACTCGCACGAGGAAAGTATTGGAAGAAAGACAACCAGATGCTAAACTCGTTCATGCCGCGGAATCACAAAGAACATTGGATTCCCCAAGTACTCCTCTGAATTACAGTTGGACAAAATGCTCTGACAAAAAGCCAGATGTGCCAAGCCGTTGGAATGGTCGATACTCACAGACAGGACCCTCCAACGACCAGTCAGAAATAGAGGATGTAACGGATACGGTACGCAAGAGGGAAACTAGCACTCGCATGAGGGTCGACAATATAGCACAGCCAAGCTACGGCAGTGGGGACAAATGGGTCTGGGCAGATCCGTTATTTAAAGAAAGGAAAAAGACGCAACATAAAGAGAACCCCCTTCGTCTTGCTGCTGCGCGGGAAGACGATAAACATAAGGAAAACATTAAGACCCATACCATGAATAAATCATCAGATGAAGACACTGACTCTGACAGTGCTTCAATTTTTTATAAAGCTTCTTACAAAGGCAAAGGACAATTGAAAAACCTATCGAAGAAAAGTTAGAGAAACCAGCTAAGAGAGCAACCGAAGAATATATAAGAAAATTGAACATCCTTGATGAGTACATAAAGGCACTGTGTTCACGAACCTTTACTGAAAATCAACCAACAAACTGTATATGTCGTGTTTGTATTATATAAGACAAATCCTATAAACAGCTTACTTTCGTGTTTTAAAGGAATATTGGAGACGGAGAGCGTTGGCGCCGTATATAGACCATGATCCGGCCATGATAATACAAACAGTTTTGGAGCACTGGTCTGCTATTACTCAGTTAAATTGTCTAAAATGAATAATAATAAGAATCCAAAGTGTCATTAAGTTAAAGGTTTGGTGGTATGTAATGTCTGCTGGATATATTAACAAACCAGAACTTATTACGAATCATCATGTTATTTTGGAAACCAAACATAGTTGGTTTTACATGTGCAGTCCTTAGTGTTGATCTTATCATCGTATTTGGTTTCAATTATATATACTTGCGCTAGCCTTTGCTTCATATCAAATATTCAACTTTGTATAGCGCGAATATATTATTCATCCAAGCATATCAATACCCTTGCAAGTATCGCACAAGTTCAGTCATTCTGGAACAGGCATTGTTATGAGATCAAGATCTTCTACAAGTAATTGAGTTGTTATATCACTCTCCATTTTAAGCCGAGCCTACAGCACTCTGTTTTTTTTTCTTTTGTCAGTAATTGTTTATTTATTTTCTCAAAACAATAGACCCGTTCAAGCAACGCGATATATCATTAATAATTTTTTTAATAGGAGTTAATATTTCATATTTCAATATTACAATAAGATTTATAAACTTGCAGAGCAGCAAATACAAAATCAATGTAGTATACTTTATATTTGGGTATACTTTTCCCAGTGAGATTTTAGATACATTTATAACCGATGCCGTTCACAGTACCATAATTTTAGCTCTATATATTTGTTTTCTTTTTGTACCTGCATGTAAATATAGTCAGGTAATATACGAAAAACTATGAAATCGGATAGAACATTAAAAGATTAACGGTGGTTGTAAAGAAATCTTAAAACTGCCACACGGCAGAGGAATCATATTCATGCTAACATATTAATAAATATATACAATATAAAATTGGTCGTTGATGTATTTATTAACATATATATTGGTATTGTGTAAATGTATGTGTAATGTTGTACAGATGTGCGTGTCTGTCAGAAAGATTGACCAAGAGGAGTTTGACAAGTTGTCATGGTAAAAAAGAGGGCTTAGCATACTAAATTATTTAATCCACAGCGTTGTTCCAGTTATTGATGTAAACATTTGAATAAAAATTACCTTATTTGTTTGGTTCCCTCCACCAACAGGTGCTTTTTTTTAAATAATATTTTTTCTTAAACAGAAGCTATATGTATAACATGTTACAGGAATGTAATACACAAAGTTCCAGTAGGATGATATTTTGGACAAACTGGCGAAAAGTTGAGAGATCACAATCACGTGTAATACATTATCTTTTCATTAGCTTAGCTGACTGAAAGTCATCTGAGCTATGGCGATCACTCTTCGTCCGTCGTCCGTCCGTCTGGCCGTCCGTTAACAGGGACTAAATCGTAACCGCTGAAACTGGAATCTTCTAACTTTACATCCAAATCTCTTTGGAAACCTGATTTTATTCCCCGAGCTATGGGTCTCAAAATTACCCCCCCCCCCCAGAATAATAAAAATATTGATACAAAAACTACTGCATTGATCACCATGATTTTTCGCATGGATATTGATCATGGAGTGTTCAATCAGTTCCTGTATTTTTCGAATTTTTACGAATTGTTTTCTCTATTTTTGAGACCTTTAAAGAAGCTGTCATCTGTTAACAGGACACAAATCATAACCAATGGGCCTGGAATCCTCTTAATTGACATCAAGGGAGGCCCATGAAAAGTCTCTTTGGAAACCTGAAATTAGGTACCTGTTACCCATATACTCTGAGCTATGGGGCTCGTAAGTACCCCTCAGAATAATACAAAAATTCGATATAAAAGCGCCAGTATCTGAACAATGCGTAACAAAGACAGGTGGTACCACCTGCAATCCTTTCTCTGCAGTACGAATCTGGATGTCTTTTAGATAACAGCCCATCTCTCAGGAGTGGTTCAATGTGTTGAGCTGAAAGTTAGAATGTCCATAGACATTCATCTCATAATCGTGACTTGTAGCGCGACCTACAATACTTTTTGCGTAGAGTACATCTTTGCATTTGCCATCTGTTCGTCTTAGTGGTTCTTCAATGTACTGGGTTGAAATTGTTTATGTTGATAGATCCTTGACACCTCCATCTCGTAAACAAGACTGGTGGCACCATCTGTAATCGTTTTCCTGTGGCATCCATCTGTACATGTGCTATTGGTGAAAATTGCTCATAACTCAGGAATGGTTCAAGGTATTGGTCTGAATTTGGCATGTCCATCCACCTTGGAAAGTTTTCTCGTAAACCAGACAGGTGGCACCACCTACCTTCCAAATTCCGTAGAATAAAGTAAAGCTCTTTTCTTAGGAGTGGTGTGCCGTATTGGCCTGGAATTGTGCATGTCCATATATATTGGACTCCTCCATCTTGTACTCAAGACAGATGGCGCCACCTACCTTCCCGGTTCTGTAGAACGAATTAAAGCCCTTTTCTCAGGAGTGATTTGCCATACTGGCCTGAAATTTTGTATATCCATGGTTCTTGGACTCCTCCATCTTGTACTCAAGACTGGTGGCTTCATCTGCAGTTGTTTTCCCTTGGTTCTATCTGTACAATTGCTTTGGGTGAAAATTGCTCAAATCTCCGGAGTGGTTAAAGGTATTGGTATGACTTTTGATATTTCGATCCGTCTTTGAGAGCTTTCTCGTAATCCAGTCAGGTGGCGCCAGGTGTTTTTGTTGATTTAATTAGTACCCTTTTTTCAGACTTTTAGTGGAATATATGACTCTGAATTGGGCGGATACACGTTGTCGCTTGTCGACTATCTGTTTTCTAGTTAAAAATGTGATACAAAATCTCCAGTATATGAAAAACTAATGCATACTTTGCATGCATATTGATCATGGAGTGTTTCATCAGTTCCTGTATACTTGTTGCGCTACCTGTCTTTTGTTTTCATTTTTTAGTTATTTTTTCTTTCTTTATGAGACCTTCGAATGAAGTGGTCATCTGTTAACACTGCACACACGTTAACCGCTTAACCTAGAATCTACTAACAGTGGTGGCACTACCTGTATTTTCTTCAAAATTTTACCCATTTTTTTCAATTTATGAGATCTTCAAATTAAGTGGTCGTCTGTCCAAAAGCCCACTGTAACCTATATTTGAGAACTATTCACGAAATTCATGATTTTTCTGCACGCTGGCAGTCATTTTGCTCCTTGTTCAATGTTCCTTGAAATCATCTGAGCGTTATGGCCCATGGGCCACTAGTTTTGTATGGGTCAGTCTTTCCCCAAACAAACGGTGTGGTATTTCCAATGGGCACCGGTTGACAGGTTGAGGAGATTTATCCCTAACATTCCCACGAGCACACGTATTGGGCATGTTTTACTGTGTTGGGTTAAGCAGACTATGGATGTATTGGCGAACAAAATTTGTCACTTTTAGTTTTTCTGGTATGTGTATGCTTTTTCAGAGAACTTACGATTGATAGGATGGCATCATATATATAATAAAAGATCATCCTTCTCAAAAACATGGACAAAACGTTTTACTTTTAGTGCCGCAAATCAATTACCATTTCATAATTCTCCCCATATTATTTTGATAATATTTTAGTAACACATAAGGACTACACATGCTCGATGATGGCAAAACTTTTTTCTGTATTTTCAAAATATTGAATGCCCATTTCCCTTATTGTACGTGCACATGTGTATCAAACAACTATTTGTGAAAATCATTCCAATCCACGCGAACGATCCTGGTCTTGTGTGTGCATATGGGAGTACATATTTCTCTTCCGTTAACAGTGAGTCATTCTTGATGTGTGCATGAATATGGATATTTCCATAAGTTTCAGTTCAAAGACGTATCTGAGCCTACTCAGGGTTAATTAAATACATAATTAGAGTCATGACATCATGATACTATTTTTTGGAAGAAATGTATGCGTTTGTTTTCACAAACCTATATAGCAGGAACTATTGAAAAACGTTATTCTTTTTATAATTAAACATTATATAGCGGCGCACACAGCGGTAAGGAGATTAAAGGCAACTGGAAAAAAGGTTTGCATAGCACCACTCCTAATACTGTCTTCTGATTTGGGATTTATCTAAATAATAAATATTTACCATTGAATTCTCATAAATTAAAAAAAAAATTACAGTGGTTCACCAATAATATATTCTCTAAATAATTAAAAAAAAACTTTTATGTTATAAATATATTATCATACATTAAGTTAAAATCTCACTGCAAATTAGTTAAAAGATATTCAGTAATAAACAAAAGAAAAACTGCATAAAAAACATTGAAAAGCAAAGAAAAGAATAACACATATAACACACACTTTATATTCAATAAAATGAAATCAAATCCAGTGTAGGCTGGATGACAAAACTACAGTTCAGGGTCCGACGTTACATGATACCCATTTTCCACAAGCATGCGCACTGCGCAGGTTTCACAGATCGTATGCTGTGTTGGCTTTGCTGACTATGTTTGTTGGGATATGTCTATTCAGAGTTTTCTCGGGACCTGACCATATACTTTACGGTCATGGGACAATATATATGATTAAAATCCTGTGATCTTGTGATGAGCAACCTGCACTAATCACACTGTTATATTAGATGTAGCACCCAAAATTTTGCTATGCATCACCCGAGCACGATTTTACAAATATATGTTGATGGTAAACTAAGAATGGTAAACTACAAATATATATATATATATATATATATATATATATATATATATATATTGTTTTAAAATAAGGTCACTTTACTATACTACAATCATCACTCAAATCTTTTACCCCTTTGCAGAACAGCATAATTATTATAAGCATTACGACTTTAAAGTTATGTGATGACTGCAGTGTAATTAATATGTCTAGTACATACAGGATGTCTATCACACTATAATGCACTTTTGTCTTCGTGTAGGGGAAACATACAACAAAAAAGTAACAGTCATTTACGTATATAGATAAATACGAAAAACAATGAACCCTACATGAAATATGTTTATCTACATTTGGGCATCCATTCCTATAAGGAATGGGGTCCCTCAGCATAAGGGTTCATTATTAATTACGGTAAACCGCGATTGCATAGCAGCACCATCTTCTTGTAACATATTTAGGGAAACTCATAACGTTTGAGCAAGGCATTAAAACTGGACAATTTCTTTGTGTATTCTTATATATCTGAGTGGATATTTTAAGATTCTTTTAAAATATAACTAAACTTTGTTTTCCTAAAAGGTGTGGGGAAAGATACTGTATCCCCCGATTGTCCTCCAGCCCTCCCCCCCCCCCCCCAAAAAAAAAAAACAAGGCCGCTGCGGAGGACAACTGGGTCACAGTTATTCAACTTTAATGGCAAAACAGTAGACTTAAACCAAATAACAGTAAGAAAAACAGAAAGAAGAGGCTTACCCGTTTATTATACTCTCCTGATCCTGGGCCTGTCTGTGTTGTATTTTCATATTGTATGGGTATTTCTACCGTCTCATTCACTATAGATCCTGCTACTGGTGACGAAGTTGTTGGACATGCAGGCTCAATAGGCGAAGGGGAAACGAGGTAAAATGTGGTAAAATATTTAATTGTGGTTCGGCAGGGCGTAATATAAGGTTTGCATTATTTTCGTCTTGTATTGGAATTACCACCGTATCCTCAGCAGAAGTTGGAAATTTTTTTGTGAAGATTGAGGGTAAACGAGATTGAAGACAGATCCTGGTAGTCTCTCTGGCGCCATATCTGTTTGGTGAATTTCACAACTCTACTAGCTCATTGAGGATTCCTAGATGTGGGACTTGTTTTTTCGGAACAAGAAACAAGCTGGACATAATTTGGACCTCAGAAGCAATAGAAATCAGGGAAATACAACTGACACTCCTCATCCATCAGTTCTTTAGAACATATTTTGATTCGTTTCGGTCCGTATATGGATGTACCAGGGAGCATGCTTGATGCCCCGAAGAAGACTCTGAGTCTCCCATTGATCAGGTTATAGGGGTCGCCACCGTTATCTTTATGGATCGGTTCCATCAGTCCTCCACGATGTTCTACTTGCTGGAAGTAAACTCATCCTTGTTCCTGTAGAAATGATGGTAAACCATTGTCGGTGGATAACGGTCATTGTATTCCTCCTCGAGGTCAAGAAGTGCTTAAAGTTCTTGACGACTGTAGGCTACAATAGCGTTTAATACAATGACCATAAGAAATACTGAAAATTGTTAATTAATATGTAATTTCATGAACCATTCTCGTGCCGTATTGACTATGTAAAGGTCAGTTTCATCAATATAAATTAATGGGTGGGGATGAATCGGAGAAAGAAAAGTTTAAAAATTCAGATACTGGAGTTATTCAGAGACTGAAACTTTTGTATACACTTGTTAATTATTCGGGGGGGGGGATCCTTAGGAGCCCTATTCCCGGAGGACATGGGCAACTGAGGCTTAATTTTATGTTTCGCCTAGGAACTCCATGCATGTACAATTAGAAGTTGCTAAGTATAACAGTTACGGTTTGTGCCCTATAAACAGAGAGACCGGTTCATTTGAAGTTCTCAAAAATAGAGAACACTGCGTAAAAATTCAAAAAAATGCGAAAGTCTACAGGAATTGAAGAAACACTCAATGATCAATATGCATGTAAAGAATCATAGTGATCAATGCATTAGTTATTCAGATACTGGAGCATTTTCAATATCAAATTTTAATCTAATCAGAGGGTATTTAATAGCTTCATAGCTCAAAGGATATGAGTAACAGAGACCTAATTTCAGGTTTCCAAGAAGATTTTTAATGGACCTCTTTGGATGTATAGAAAGAAGTTACAAGGTCTAAAGGATACGATTTTTGCCCTGTTAACGGCCGGATGCCGGACAACAGGACGGACGACGGAGGTGAGGTGATGGCCACTGCTCAGATGACTTACAGTTTTTTTTTCATTCGAGCAATAACCTGAAAATGTATTGTCCTACCTCTCATTTTAGAAATCGATGCTGTCTATTAATCTGTCCTATCAGACTTTCCCATAATATGAATTTGGGGAACCACTTCACCCATGTGACGTCAGCTGTTGATCAGTACTTTTTAAACCCATTAAGACTGTACCTCCCTAACCGCATTGTTGACACTAGACATAAATGATAAAGAAATGCACAGACGAGCGCGGTCCATATATAATACGCGTAGGCCTATGTATTTGTTATCGCATATGATCATTTCTTTCTTGGATTAAACGGAGGTTTGCCCTTTAAGTCTGTTCATATTATGATAATAGCCTACAAACAGGTAATGTTAGCTCCCGATATTGATAAGTTACTGATACTACTAAAGCTGAATCAGCTCTACTGGTAAAAAACGAATTTATGTCCACGGTTGGAAAATATTGTTTGTTTGTATGTCGGCCCACTCGGTTTCAGTCGAATCCAAGTGCACTTCAATACAATTTCTTTCCTATAGCCGGAGGCCCATTTCATTTAACGGAGTGGATTTTAACCCTAATTGAACCCACGTTAGTAAGTTATGATGAGTATCGTGAACATCCTTCTAAGCCCCGGTAAGTTATCAAGGCTATACTCAAAGTAAACGGACGGACGGACGGATGGAAAGACGAACGGGTGGAGAGACAGACGGACGGAACGTTGGTATAACATAATACGTCCCGTCATAGACGGTCATATAAAAATATAGAAAAATAAAATAGGTGAAACTCTCCATGGTCAATATGTTTGGACAAAATAATGATATTCAATGCATTAGTTATTCAGATACTGGAGCTTTTGTATCAAATTTTTAATTATTCTGAGGTGCAATAACAGGTCCCAAATCTCAAGGGATATAGGTCACAGTAACCTAATTTCAGGTGTGCTTAAAAATATTTTTAAGACCTCCAGGGATGTCAAGTTAGAAGATTCTAAGTGCAACAGTAAAGTGCGCCCTGAATGTAGGGTGCTTAAAATCATGTTTTTGGCCCAGAGTTTACAGAATATAGGCCCCTATTACTTTATTTCAGGTTTCCACGGAGATTTACCCAGGATCTCCCTGAAAGTCATGTAGGAAGATTCCATGCCAGATGGATACAATTTGTGTTCAAGTTTATTAAAATTAATGGAACTATTTCACTTGCAATGTTTAAATAGAAAATAAAATCATTAATTATATTATAGTATAACTGACCGGGTTAGTATTAGTTATATAAGCAATGGATACCCCAGGAGAGGGAGCAACATGTTTACATTCACCGTGACGTGTTTTTTTAGCAGTTTATAATATATCATTTCAAACATAAAACGCTAATAGTGAATTTTTATTTAAAAACAAAGCAAAATGTATACGTCACACAGTAAGAACTTCTCTTATCTCTCTTATCAGTACTTTCATACAATTCATTTACAGGTATTCAGAGTGAGTCAGAAAGCACGTAAGTTCTACTGAAAATTTTGGAGAAGACTGGCTTTAAAATTATTTGAAAACACAAGGCCCCGATCCAAAGGGTGATGGGACTGTTATCCCCTAAAAGCTTTAAAAAATATTTATCATTTCTTTTTCTCCATAGCCCAAGAATAGAATGTATTCATTTAATTAATACTATAAAATTATAAGTAAATTATCTTATATTTGCGGCCATAAGGATGTTTTAAGCATGTTTGTGTACCTTTATCAATTTATCAGTCTCCAGTAACCACACTCCATTTGAAAGGAACATTCCGTACCCGGTATGTTAAATATACACGAAATATAGTGTTTTCGTCTTTGAATATCATGGTATCTGTCAATATTTCGTTCCGAAACCGTTTTTTTACTTTTGTACACAAGATGAAAACAATCTTGCAGCATGCAAATCTTGCATCAGTAGGGCAAAAGAAAAAAAAAAAAAAAAAAAAACAGCGCAAAGAGTTTAGTGGTACTGCCGCGTGACTTCACTAATCAAGACTTTACAAGCTTCGAACCAGCGTTTCATCTGTTTCATCTTTCGTGTTTTGGGTAGTCGTGCATGCTAGAGACCGTTCTATTTGTTTTGTTTTGGTTAACAGACACCCATTGACTTTGTCCACTCAAAGACAGATCCATATAAACATAAACAGGTGAACTCGAGATAATAGTTCTATGCTCTTGGAAGGTTTTACCAGGAACTTTGGTATTCACCCAAAATGAACCAATGGCATGATAGTGCATATAATTCGCAAATGTTATGTACTTTTAAAGAAATCCTTTTATTATAATATAAAATACATATGACACCTCATAACAATATCATGAGAGTCATTGGGTGGTATTCATGATGATTAGACTAATAAGGTTGAGGTTTTGACTTTACTTTTAATTACAAACTTGCTGGGTAACACCACACACACACACACACCTCTAACACTCTCCCCCACACAAACACACACCTGTACCCCCCACACACACACAAACACAGGAGATCATGGGAGAAGATCGTCACGGGGATAGTTATACCATTCACCTTCATCCAACAAAACCTATTTCGGCGCCACTCGATGAGTTGGCCTGGAAGCACGTTTTTCTACAAGATATAATTCCGTAAAGTAACAGATCTCCTGGTCGTTCATTCAAAAACATCCTCTATGTCATTACTTTAAATGATAATGGTATTAGAAAATACGAGCTTTATCTCTCCGTACACTCGGGATCCACAGTCATCACATCTACCCCCCGAACTCTGCATCACTCTGATAATCGCACGAAAAGTCATAAATAAACTGGGAATTCACTATTTTTAATTTTTATTTCTAAAACGTCTATCAATATATAAGGATGCACCGAGCAGGCCTAGACTTACCCAAATGACGTCAGCGATAAAAATAACACTCACAAAGTTACACTAACATCCAGCATTCAAACTGGTTTCTTTGTTGGTTTATAGAAATGTTCATTAGGAATCCTATTGTTCTATACTTTATATCAACTTGTTGATAAACAATTTATCTACATATAATGAGTTGAATATTAAACATATGCTGATGAATAGAGGCAGAAGAATACACTTGTAACACATGATTATACTATAGAAGAAGAAATTTGATGAAGAAATCAAATATATTCAGCACAATGCAATCAGTTCTGATATGTAATCTGATGTGATGAACTGTCTAATAGAAATTTAAAAAAAAGATTTTATCAATCAGTTGTAAGAGATGCAATCAACTGCCAACAATTTTGTTCGATTTTTGATAACATTTCTTAACATGAAACTTAACATTGCAACCGACGTCAAGGACAATTAATTAGTCGCTGAGTTATATCTAAACCCATACTGATCCAGCTGCGTCATGATCAGAAGAAAATGTGTCAAATGTAAGCTTTAACATATAAAGGAGCATATGTAGAAAAATTCCTTTCAGTTTCAATAAAGTAGAAAACTAACACAAAGAAAACTATAGGACATCAGAAAATATATCTCTTGTATAAAGATGTTTGTGCAATATACAGATGAACATGCATGATGGCTGCAATAGTGACGGTCTCCAATCTAGGCTATTCTTGCTGCCCCCACCAGGCTGCATGTGTATGATACATTATGGTTACTAATATAATGACAGTTTTGTAAGCCTTTCGAAAGTTTCCATTATTTCAACTGCAGCTGAACGTTGTTTGTATTTTGGTAATTTCGTTTATTATTTCTGTAATAAAGAACGCATGTCTCTGTTGTTGACTTGGTCACGTGAGCAGCCTCTCGTTGCGTCAGTGGTCATCAGACGTGCGGCAGCAGACACAGCAGAACAGTTTACGCAGGAACGCCGCCACGACACCTTGTTCCTGACGCTGAAGATAGTACAAAGCAAATGATACAAATGAAACATTCTTTTAACAAGAAAGAAAACATAACACTTGTAGGGGCGCGTGTCCCTCTTGTTTAACCTTGAAATCTTAGAAAAATCGAAGCTTGCTTAATATCTTAAAATTGAAAGCTTTTGGACCATGTTCCACCATCACTACATGACATATATTACAAGTAGAGGACTCTCACGAGACACGTTTAGCGATACTGCAGATGAATAACTATATGTGTTGAACTTTTATTCGCACTGCTTCATGCCCTAACAGATGGGGGACGAAAGGCTGACATTGACATATATATGTGACGAAATCACTATTGATGACATCAGAACTATACGCTCTCGAGGCAGCGGAAATACATAGCCTATTTACTCTTTATGTAATCTGCCAAGTGTGTTGTGCCTACTGGTGGCGTTTGACAACAGACTGCGGGAAGGCGTGCACTGTTATGTATCGTGCGTATGATGCATCCTGCAGCCAGTCAATTACGTTCTTTTACAGCTTTTTATCAACGACAAGTAACAATGTGCCCAATTCCACGGCTAAGGGTCGGATTTACGGTCCCTTGTGGTGGAGGCACATAAACATATTGTTTCGTGGTCAACAAATCGGATAAGTTGATCTGTTAGCCAATCACAAAGCTTGTCACCTTCTGGTGGCCGAATCCCCCCAAAAAACAAGGCAAAATGTGAGCTTTACGAAAAAAACCCAAAACTTGAAGACACTGAGGGCAGGTTAGGTTATGTTTAAGATATTTAGCATGGAAGAAATACCTCCACACCTGTCTTGTTACCTTAATCATCTGGTAACAATCATCGCTAATGACACCGTTGCCATGTCAACGTGGAAGTATTTTTTTTAACTTACGGTAGATAACTTTCTTTTCAGAACGAAAAACTAAAATTTACCTGTGGTTGTTTTGCCAACATTCTCGATTCTGACACTCTCACAGTATTGTGTAGTAGAGGCTCTGCAGCCGGTTCTCTTGTAGGAACCGGAAGGTTGCTTGTGGTTGACTGTCCAAAATTAGAGGGAAGCCTTGGTACCGTGCGTGTCCGAGTTACTGGGATCGGACCTATTGCCGGTTGATTTTGTGGCATGTGATAAGACCTTTCTGCTGATTGTCTTAGCGATGACCTGATCTGATGCGTGAAGGGTTGAGGTGTGTTCTGTGATGAATGGTATAATTGAGGAATGATCTGGTTTTGTTAAAATTGTGATGGTTGAATGGCAGCTGGGATGGCCGGATGCTTTGGAACTGGCTTACTGTGTGGTGGGTTATTATTGGACACGGATCCAGGTCTGATGTTACACACATTGCAGTTTTTATTCTTCCTCACATTTCCAGATTTTGGGCGCTGACGACCTGTAGCTTCACACTGGTCATAAAAAGCCGATCCTTCATTTAGCAAGCGCCTGACGTTCACAGAGTCAGTGTAAAAGATTTCCAACCATAGCTTAGACTTTCTTGTCGTGTAAACCTTGCCAGACCTGATGGTCATAAACGGATTATCCTCAATGTCAAGTTCAGGAAGTCGTTTTAGAATTCGTAAACATGCCACCTGATTTTTCGGTACCAGGACAAGTTGAACATAATGCGGACCTCCACTTCGATAGCAGCAAAAATCGCTTAAATACAAGCGACAGTCTTTTTCCATAATTTCGTTAGCGAAGATGTTAATTCTTTCCGTGCCATACACAGATTCCTTGGGTGGACGATTTGAAGCACTAAAGAATACCCCCTTCAGCCGACCATTAATGGGGTTTCGGGGATCACCGCTATTGTCTTTCAGTATGGGTTCCATGATGCCTCCTTGCCGTTCCACTTGTTGAAAGTAGTACTCATCCTTGTTCCTGTAGAAGTAGCGGCACGGCGTTGTTAGCGTCCAGTCATTGTATTCCTCCGCCAGGTCTAGAAGTGCCTCAAGTTCCAGCAATGTATACGCTATAAGTGAAAACCAGTGAATAAAAACATAGGAATAAAATATAATGTAATACAATACAATATAATTTTATAAGAAATGTTTGATAAACCTACGTTGACCCTATGCTAAAAATCCTTACTCTCTGACTATAATTACTTGATAACTTGGTGTGGCACCTCTGCTATTTAGTCCGTGTTCAATGCAGTTACATAGAAATTCTCTTGTTTCAGATTTTGATAGAAATTTCGAAATGGTTTAGATAAAGTGTATACATGTGTAATTATAATTTTACCTAAAAAAAGTTATTTACTAACAACCCCTTAACTTTAAGTCTTTAAACATGCATGCATCGATGAATGAATGAAAGAATGGATAAATCATGAAGTTAATCACTGAAAGATTTTCCACGTACTTCGAAAACAGGGGGTCCTACGAACATAATCACCATGCATAAAACATGATACATCTGGAGGTCCTTATAACTAAGGAGATCCCCTGCTTATTGTAGAATGTCAGGGACTGTTCATATGGGGTCACCAAAATCAATGAATCCATGATCAACTGATCAATCTGTAGCCTTGATTTAAATTTAAGATATCTGATTAACTTTTAAATAATCATTGGAGTCGCATAAGGAGACAAGAAAAAGAGAATCTGTAAACAGGGTGATGTCCAACTGATAATTTTCGACGACAACTAACATTAGTCACACGCATGACATAAGCATAACACGATGCTGGTTGGTCTCGTAAATATTCAGTCTGTAGGTATACCCTTGAACAACATTATCCCTTGTACTTACAAATTAATAATTTTGATAGTAAAAATCAAATTTTATCAAGTGTTACACTGATGTAATCATCAGAAGGAATGAAAGAATCATTGTATTCTGACCCGATACGCGCGGAGGAGGGGGGGGGGGGGGGGGGGCTTTGTTACTGCAATCAATCAAGAGGAGTGCATACAGCAGGAAAGGTTAAAATACACTGTAAGCGAAGCATGACAAGCTGAATAAGTAAAAAATGACTAGGCTGAGCTTGCAAGAACATCATTTGGTGCATCATAATTTTCATGACAAGTGTTATAGAGCAAAGCTGTGTTATGAAAGCATTACATATACAGCCAAAGCGAAATGTAAGATTTTGTATACATACGGCGTTGTTGCGGCATAATGTTCATTTTTTTCTGAAATTGTATTAATAATAAACTTACCACACATAATGCTTTCTAAAAGTATTCTCCTTTATATCGAACCAGTTTTCTTCACAATTTTGCTATCAACATGGAATACATCCCTCCCTGTGTGTCGTTCTCTGTATCGGTTTTCTATTTGCCAATATCCCTGTCTGTCCGTCCAGCTGTGTGTCTGCCTATCTCACTGTCTGTCTCTCCCTCTATATGCTTCTGTATCCTTCTGTAAAATATCCACTCTGGGTCTCTGCTGTCAAACCCACCATCAATCTCTGTCTCTGTTTTACTCTATGCTTTCTGTCTCTAAGTTCCCTTGTCCCTCTACCTGTCTCTCTGTTTGGCTCAGTCTGTTTGTTTCACTTTGTTTATCTCTCAGTCTGCATCTTTAATTACTGTCTGTCTGATGGAAATTCTCTTTGTCCTTGCCTGAAATTTGTCCTTCTCTCTCTCTCTCTCTCTCTCTCTCTCTCTCTCTCTCTCTCTCTCTCTCTGTATGACTCTCTGTCTCTCTCCCTCTGTCTTCCTGTGGGAAACTGTATTCATCTGTGACCCTGTTTGACTCTCTCTTTGTTCCTCTATTTTACTCTCTGTCTATCGGTCTTTCTCTCTGTCTATCTCTCTATCTGCGTTTTCTCCGTCCCGTATTTCTTTCTAATTTTGTCTCTCTCCGTCTGTCTCATCCTCACTGTCTCCCAGTCTGTCGGCCGTTCTCCCGCTCTCTGTCCCTCTTCACCCCTATGTTTTTCTCTCTGTCTGTACCTATCAATTTGTGTCTAACTTTTGTCTCTCTCCGTCTGTCTCATCCTCACTGTCTCCCAGTCTGTCGGCCGTTCTCCCGCTCTCTGTCCCTCTTCACCCCTATGTTTTTCTCTTTGTCTGTACCTATCAATTTGTGTCTAACTTTCTGTCTGACCCGCTGTCGCTCTTTCTGCCTATGTCTCTCTGGCTTTGTCTCTGTGGTTGTATGCCTCTCTGTCTCTACCCCTCTTCCTCTGTCTGTATCCCTCTGCCTGTGTCTCTTTTTGTAACCTTCAGTCGAAATATAACCCTCTGTCTGTCTACTCCTCTGTCGGTGTTTCTGTCTATCTCCTCAAAACCATTTCTATTTCTCGGTCGTATTCTCCAACATTTGACGTACTCTTTTTAACTTCTGATTTCCCCTCAAGTTCAAGCTGTATTTTCAATTTGGGAACACCTAGGGATGTTTCTTTAACACAGACATATAATAATTACTTAACAAGGCTGAATCATAATGAGATAATTTATTCAGCTCGCTACTTGGAGATTTCAAAACAAAACGATTAAACAAAAAGTTTTAACTGATATACTATATGACAAATATGTAATGGGTAGATATGTAATTTAAGCATGTTATGTCTACTAGGCATCTATTTGCATGTTTTGTGTTCCTGTATTTCATGTTTATGTGTACATGTACATGCGTTATATGTGTGTACATGCAATGTATGTTTCATTTTTTTGTATCTGTTAATATGATGTAATGTTATTGTTTCAATAAAAAAAACTAATACTATATTGTCGTGTTTCTAATTGAATAATAAGCCCAGAACACTATCACAAGTCCAGTCACTTAACACAACATTTATTTGTGGTTTACAGCAGTTGAATATGGTAAAGTAATCATGAAAACACAGCCTTGTCATGTACGACATATAGCTATCTAGTGGTTATATAAGATACTATTGAACACCTGTAATACATAACATATACAACCGCTAAGTTAGTCGACTTTATTATGTAAAACTGCAGGGTGTGAATAAAAAATTTATTTTATTAAAAGTTACGGTCACTTGTTGCAGCAATGATAGGTGGACTGTCTACTTCCGGGACAACAAGACTTATACCCATAGGCATGGAGTGTTCAGCACTAGACATAAACAAACAGCTTATCATTGTAAGTCATAAAAGTTTAACTTTTTAATATTCAATTTTAAATTAGAACACATGAACATATTTACCTGTGATGTACCAGAAATGACTCCCCCCCTACAGAACACACCCCGTGTTACCTGTCATCTAATGCTAGAACGCACAGTTTACTTTCCCAGAAAGACAATTTGCAACCACAAGTGTAGTGATATGACAACGAGTGCCTCGATCAGTAAATAAACCCAGCTAGAGGTGGTTACAGCACGGTACTGTGTTATTTGGCAGATCTACAAGGTGGCTTGTTTTTATAATCCCATGCTTCCGTCTGGCGACAAACGTATGATCTAAATGAAGCCCTAAAAGAAATCAGTCAGTTGTACGTTAAGCTGGCTGGAACAAAGTTCAGGAGAGATCATAGTGTACCGAACGGTACCCCCGGCGTCGTCGGCCATAGACCCCCCAGGTTAAAGTTTATTGTCAACTCCTTATAATCACCTACCCGATTGCTATCATATAACACATATGTATTATATATGACCCTATTTTTCATTATGTTTTATATACGTGTTAATAGGGGGGGGGGGGTAGAAATCTCCAATATATATTTGGAGCGGGGGGGGGGGGGTTAAAGGTCAAGGTCACAGGCCACCTTTTGTAATGAAGTCAGGTTAAAGTTTTTTTTTGTTACTCTCTTTACTCTATTTTTATTGAAGATGATTTAACTTGCTACACTGATGAACTGTGACAATACCAGATATAGCAAATAAGAATCGTCAAAAACCTCAATTTCCCGGCTGGTAATGAGCACTTAACGAAGAAAATGGGTACAGATCCTTAGCTAGCTCAGATTAAAGTTTTTGATCAATTCTTTATAACGCAACAACCAGTGGCACGGTTTTCATGGTTTTGTGTATTGTATGGGGGTCAGAAATCCCCCCATAATTAAAGATCCAGAGGTTAAGATCACAAACCACCTTTGTTCATGAAAAAGTCAGGTTAAAGTCTTTTGTTGAGCTCATAGTTCTATTGCTAATGAAAATATTTCTGTTAAACTTAGTACACTGATGTTCTGTGACATTACCCAAAGATTAACTGGGTGGAGTTTAATTATAGACAAAATCCCCGTATTTTAAGATCAGAGGTCACCAAGCTACTTTATGGTGTCGCTGCAATAACTTAGCAGGCATGTCATGGACTTTCAATAAAGTCAACAGAAATATTAACTAATATCATATCTCATCGAAGTTTGATTCCCGCCAAAATCTATGCATAGTTAATGAGATCAGAGGTCACCAGCCTACTTTGTTTTGCCGCTGCAATTGACCTATCCAAGAACTCTAGTGATCTTAATCGCATATTCATTCAATGAATAATCATAAATATTGGACTTACGAAGAACCAATCAGTGACCGTTGGCATTATAAACCATCAATCATGTGACAAGCACAAAATGTGCATAATTTGACAGAGCTCTGCCAAATAGAACACATGTAGTCTGTACCAGTACCCACGTCGGCATGTTTAGGGGGTATTTTTTTATAAAAAGGAGACAGTATAAAAAAGTTCTAGGCCAAAGGTTGCAGGAGCCATTCCTCCGACTACCGAGGGAATTATAATATCTTACCTTGCACGTAATTCGTATGAGACACATAATAAAAAATTGGCAAGACAATTTACAATGACCGTAATATATTCAACAATGGAGAACAGCGATTCCAGTTGATGACGTCAGTCAATGCGACGTCATGCGTCATCGACCTTTGTGACATCATTATTGTCTTATCAACAGCACTTTTAACCATGGGCATACAAGACCTACTGTGTAGGAGCGTTTTAGGGGCTCATTATAATACTAGGTTAAACGGGCGGAGCATATGGGCTGTGGTGGATAGGTCCATGACTCAGCAGGAATATGATGGATTTTGATGAAACTCAATAGAAACATTAACTAATATCATATCTCATCTATTTTTCCCTTTTTTTCTCGAATAGTGTCTCAAAATAATGCCTTTACCAGTTTTTTTATCATTTTCTTCATCGTCTTTGTGACGTCACTGTTGTCTAACAAACATCACACGCTACCAAACTGTCCATGGACTTGGAAAGTGTACCATGGAGGAATATATTGTCAAGATGTGTTGAGAAGACGCCATCCACGGTCCATCAGCATAAATAAAAAGAGTCGTAAAGTAAATACTTTTTACATGATATATTACTACTTTACACATAATCGGCGGAAAATCTGCATATCTACTTTAGGCAAAAGTCCATTTTTAAAGAATATTCTAAATTTAAATATTTATCGCAAAAAAAAAAACAACATGCGGACAAGGGTTTTGGGATTGACTATACACTAACACTATACTCTGTTCCAATACCGCTGTCCACCTAATTTTTAGCGATATTTTTTCAAGTATAGTTTGTTTGCCACTACAAAATAGTTTTATCAATGCAGGCTATGTGGTGATTTATGATAATTTAAACAAGCATCAAATATTTATATTTACTTTGCGAGGCATTGACGATGTTGACCTGTCTTAAAAGAGGTACAAAAAGGATGAGGTTAGTCAATTGAAGTTCAGGAAAGTGAACTTTTCATATTAAAGTTAAGTGTAAAATGAGGATTACAAATATTTGGAATAAACAAGGCGATCACTACATGGCAATTTTCAAGCGGGGCCTTAAATGAAAGCTACAATCCTGAATTTATCACTGGTTCACAGAAACCTCTTTTTTTTAGCTTGTGTTTTTTTTCAGTTTTATATTTTGTATATGCACTGAAATATATAACGGCTTAAAAGGGATTAAAGTGAAAAAAACTGATCAAAGTGAAAACATTAAATCAATTATAAAATTCCATAAATATTGGAGTGGAAACAGGTTTTTAATTTAAAATACATGATTTCTTTTATAACCGTGACTAACTAAATGATTGAGTCAAATTGATTATATTCTTAATCAGTAAGATATACTGTCAATTGGATAAGAAATTAACAATATAATTATTATTACATTTTTCAAATTTAATTAAATACTGAAATTAATACTTAAATATAAAATATTTATAACACAAGGTCTTCTTAATAAGGCATACAGTTTAGGCATGACTTCTCCAGAATGACCAATGTTTAGGCCTCCATGTATCTTGAACTGGAGCTTGTAAGGGTGCTTTTCCATGTGCGCGGCAGAAACTGCCGCGCGTCAAACGCATGCGTCCTTTTCGATGTGAGCGTTTTGTATGTGTTTGCCGCGGGGCAATCGCATGCCTTTTTGACACAGCTGAACGGACTTAAACATACGGAGTACGTGGAAACCCACATGTGACGTCATTTAGGTAGAATTCCCATGCGCGGCAAACACAGAATGCAGAATGCAGATATACAGGACCAGGGAGCATGCATACTAGAGCTATAATGATAGTTTGTTAGGCGACATAAATAATGAAAATAATACATTATGACTACATTATGAGAACTGCCTATCTTATCAACCTCCATGATTATTAGTATTGATACCGCTAAAGCCCGGTCTGACGTAAAAGTCTTATTCCGGCTGTGCCTGTACGTGGAATCTGTAAAATACCCTATTCTACATGAACTGGATGCATGCAAATTAGTATATTTCAACAAAGCAAATTCTCACTATATTATATAGTATAAAGTCTTTAAGCACCACTTTCTACCTAAAATAGGCCTAATCTTCTGCTCTCTGGAAAATGGAAGCGACGCTGATCAGGTTGAGTACGCTCTGCGCATGCGCTCGACGTAGGCGCCCTCTACCGTGCTGACCAGGAAGCAAAAATAAAGCTAGTCGCGAACGCTTGCTGAACACCGGTGTTCATTTAGGATATATCAGAATTGAAAAAACTCATAAAGTTATTGAAATATAGAATAAAATAAATCATATAAAACGTGGAATTATTATTTTTGGCACCTTCAAATTATAGAGATACA
This sequence comes from Sipunculus nudus, assembly GCA_026874595.1. NCBI lineage: Eukaryota > Metazoa > Annelida > Sipuncula > Golfingiida > Sipunculidae > Sipunculus > Sipunculus nudus. Next base: position 9,619,136 of record CM049314.1, on the reverse strand, counting down.
CATTTCAGAATCCACGCCTTGGGTTGTTAGCGTTATCTTAATATGTGATGTGTCTGTTGACAATTAATCCTGACAGATTTTCACGAATGCATAATTCATCAAATACAATTAAAAAAAAATTCTTACTAGAAGTAAGGGTTAATGAATGCTCGTGTTAAAACTGAACATTAGTAGGCCTATTCGAGGAATGAACACTGATGTTAAGAAATGTTGGTGTTTTTCTTTATGTATGAACGCAAATGTTATAAATTTGAACACTAGTATTATATTTTAGAACACTCCCAAGGTGGTCAGTCTTGGCCCTCGTGTTACTGTGTACGCAATTACAGGTTTCATATATGGATAGGTATGTGTGTTTACTATTGGGTACGCTCTTCACACAGCGCTTTACCTATAGGGCTACTTCCTATATCGTAAGGCGCTGTTTGTTATGACCTCGTATCCTGAATTGCAACACCAGAGGGGAGCACTGTATTTTTGTCCAATCAGATGAGACCTTGTGTTGGAAGACAAAGCCAAGCGAGGAATACACGGAGCCAATCATATTCATTTCTTTTTGAGTGACAGCTCATCCCCCAGCGTAACCGTCTGAACAGGCCACAGGCTCAGAGAGAATTGCCCCTGACGTGGTTTGCTTAGGGCCTTGGGCACATAGGATGCTCGGCCGGTGAGCTGTAATTCAAACGAAACGTAACAACAAAAGCTGCGTGCACACCTCGCTGGCTGGGTTTCAGTTTTGCAGACAACAGATACATGGCTACGCTAAAACAGTCATAATGTCATAATCGAATCGGTCGATGATGCGAGAATGCAGAGGGAGCAATTTAAATTCGACCGGAAACTCATCAAGCGGCGCTTGAAGCGCGGCAATGGGCGGAGCCAGGATGCCTGTCGAGTGTTTGTTTATTGGCATCTGATTGGTTGCTTGTCACATCGTACGCACGTTTATTTCAGTGGACAACAAACCGCCATCTGGTGTTTAAATATATCATAAACGGTCAAAGCTGGCAGCGTGAAAATCAGTTGCTTCTTTAGAACCGCTGCCTCGGGAGCGTAACTATTGGGTCCCTCCAAGGAACATTCAGCTTGGCCGCCAATGCGATCATTATATACTTGGAAGGTCATCTGGATAAAACTGGATGAGGTATGCGGTCTTGTAGTGTCTATCTTTGTACCCATTATCAGTCACACGCAGTGCTGGCTGATAAAGAGTTTGGTCTCCATATTTTGATGTCACTTCATATTAGTAAAGATATCTTTGATGATAACATTGAAACGGTTCATTACTGATTAACAAAGGACTCGCCTAGCTTGCCAAAATATATCTGTTAAACATTATTGTACGGTGTCACTTGCTATATGAAAATTTGGACAAGGAGAGATAAGGATAATCATTAGTCACCAGCTGAGGTAATGGTATATCCTAAATTATCCAAATAAATGCGGTATTTGGAGAAGAACAGGCTGGGATTATATCCTTCCACTTGCTTTCAATCTAGTTTATCGAATTAACTGAATCCATTTACGTCAAGATGACATCAAGGAAAAGTAAGAAAGGTTTCTCATTCATCCTAAAATTATTTATCTAGCTATAATAACAGAATACAGACGGGCTGTATAGGTCTTATTAAAATGAGATCAGGTAAAATAAAATCTTGAAATTTAATGAATATAAGTTCAATAATAGGGACTGCTTTACAAATTGTACATCTATTTAATTTGTAAGGTGAGGGAGTTTATCAAGGTTTTTCATTTATGACGAGATTTAGCATTGCACAAGGTCTTTTCATATTATAAGTGCACACCATGTGTATCTGCAGAATAATAATCTCCGGGGCATTCGTATTGAGAAAATCCCGTCAAAATCAAACAAACAAAAAATTGACACAAAGGCTATGACGGTACCTCCAGAGAACCTGATTTTTATATTTATTTTAAATATGCTAACATTTCAGTTTTATTTGACGGAGATAAGGTCTTAGATGTGCTTAAGAGTTTAAGATGTTCAGGATGTGTAAATTCCCTCTTTCAAACTTCTAAATACCTTTTCACCATCTCCTGATATATATATATATCATATTTTATCATATCATATGTATACTACTGATATGTTCACTGCTTCCAAGGCCCTATTAGAAATCATTTCAATATGCTGATTGAGCATCCTGGTTATATCTTTGTATTATATTTACTATTTACTACATTATTTAACCTCTTTGCCCTGCCCTGTTATGTTCCAGTATCGCACGTGTACCCCGACCAATCCTATTGTGCACCCGAGAACAATAGGATCAGTGTCAGTCTTTCATATGCCCCCCCCCTCCCGACCCGAATCGCACAAAGCATAATCTCGTAATCTCGTAAAGTCTCGGCTTTTCAAACCACGACGTTAGCTTCATTCTAACCACATTCACCTGATGATCGGGTCGCATCCCGTGAAACAGTCTGTTGTGAATTAACAGTGTTGTTTTTCTTCAGAGTTATACCGCTCTGGCCTAGCTTGTAGGCCATAGAGCACTTTACATCGGAGGGTAACACTACCTTCTACTCCAGCTCCAGCGACAGGTACGTTGTCGAGCACTTTTGTTAACCCACCCTGTCCAGAAATTCAACTTGTAACATCTACAGAATGTACAAAGCTAACTTCAACTACTCTTTGAAAAACATTCCCATCCCTAGTTATCTGTCCTATACCAAATCCCTGATAAGTAAAGTTGAAAGCCTACTTCGGAGAATGAGATGGAAGGCATTCCATTTCGAAAACCCTGGTCAAACTTCAGATAAACAAAACTATGGATTCAAAACCACATATTCACCCCCTCATAGCGAACACCTCAGGGCATTTGAAAGTGATATCTACGAAATGGTCCGGAACATTGAATTTCAGCACTCACACAATGCATTCCAGAAACAAATGGCCAATGACATCAAAACAATCAGACAATCTGACAATCTCCTAGTACAGGCAGATAAGACAACCAACCTGTACAGTATGCCGAAAGAACACTACAATAAACTTCTTACAGAAAACATCACTAAGACATACAAAAAAGCAGACAGAAATATCTGTAAAAATATCAATACAGAAGCCAAAGAAATAGCCGGTTCCCTTAACCTAGCAGACCGCATCGAAGTCATGGCCGAGCGCAATGCTTACATTACTTTGAAAGACCACAAGGATAATTTTGAACAAAACCCCAAGTGCAGATTGATTAATCCAGCAAAATCTGAAATAGGTTTCATTAGCAAAAAGCACTTGGAAAAAATTAATAGCCAACTGAGACTGAAAACCAAACTCAACCAGTGGCAAAATACCGCACAGGTAATATCTTGGTTCAAGAAATTGAAGCTGAAACAAAAATCTAAGTTCATAAAGTTTGATATTGTTGACTTTTACCCCTCGATCACAGAAGATCTTCTCATGAAAGCCCTCAAATTTGCCAAAACCATGGTCTCCATTCCAGAGGATGTTATCAAAACCATCCTGCACAGCAGGAAAAGCTTACTGTTTAGCAACGGTAACACCTGGGTGAAAAAAGATCACACTAGTTTTGACGTCACCATGGGCAGTTTTGATGGCGCTGAAGTATGCGAAATTGTTGGTTTATACATCCTAGATATGTTGAAAAAGGAATTTGGTGTAAATGCTCTAGGCCTGTATCGTGATGACGGTTTAGGTTGTTTCCCCAACATGTCTGGACCCAAAGCAGACAGCACCCGTAAGAAAATGATCAAACTCTTTTCCAATGTTGGGTTAAAGATAACCATTGAAACTAACCTGACCTGCACAGATTTCTTAGACGTAACATTTGACCTCCAAAATGACGTCTTCTACCCTTACAGAAAACCGAACAATGACCCTCTCTATATCCACGCACAATCCAATCACCCCCCAGCTATCATTAGGCAGATACCTATGATGATCAGTAAACGTGTTTCTGACAACTCCTGCAATAAAGAGCTATTTATGAAAGCCAAACCCATGTATGATGAAGCTTTAGCGAAAAGCGGGTTCTCAGAAAGCTTAAAATATGTTGAACCAACAGTGAAAAGCAAGAGAAACAGGAAAAGGAAAATAATATGGTTTAATCCACCCTACAGCCGTCATGTAAAAACCAACATTGGCAGAAAATTCATGAAACTAGTTGAAAAACACTTCCCTCAACATCACAGGTACCACAGGTTATTCAACAGGAACAATTTGAAAATTAGCTACAGCTGTCTACCCAACATGTCTAACCTGATCAGCAAACATAATATGAAGGTTCTAAATTCTGACAATGCTGTGAATGCACCCCAAAAACAATGTAACTGCCGTAAAAAAGACGAATGTCCTATGAATGGTCAATGTCAGCTGAAATGCATTGTCTATAAAGCAACAGTTAGAACAGACAATGACGTGAAACACTACATAGGGTGTACTGAAGGTGATTTCAAGACAAGATATAATAACCACAAGCAATCCTTTCGGAACAGATCCCACGCTAAAAACACTGAACTGTCTAAACACATTTGGTCACTAAAAGACAACAATATCAATTACAAGCTCTCCTGGGAAATATCTGCCAAGGCAGCACCTTACTTCTGTGGGACTAGGAAGTGTGATCTCTGCTTGTCTGAAAAGCTACTTATAGCTACGGCCCCCCCTGGATCATTGTTGAACTCAAGAGCTGAAATTCTCTCCAAGTGCCGCCATCAAAACAAATTCACCCTGAAATATTTTAAAACCGAGCATTCGTACTAATATTCAGCGTGCCCCCTTAACCCCCCCCCCCCCCAACGAGGATCCGCTGGGCAGACTCATTTATTCAGGTAGTTGTTCTCTCACTGCTGGCTCGTGGAGTCCATTGGATGACAGGAAAGTTCTACTTTATCCTGGTCTAATGGGCTTTACGACCTTCAGCTAGGAGACTTGCACCACTTGGTATGGGTATAGTATATTTGCCTTTTATATTGTATATTTGCCTTGTATATTGTGTATTTTCACAGTATATGTGTATTTTTATCATATCATATGTATACTACTGATATGTTCACTGCTTCCAAGGCCCTATTAGAAATCATTTCAATATGCTGATTGAGCATCCTGGTTATATCTTTGTATTATATTTACTATTTACTACATTATTTAACCTCTTTGCCCTGCCCTGTTATGTTCCAGTATCGCACGTGTACCCCGACCAATCCTATTGTGCACCCAAGAACAATAGGATCAGTGTCAGTCTTTCATATGCCCCGCCCCCCTCCCGACCCGAATCGCACAAAGCATAATCTCGTAATCTCGTAAAGTCTCGGCTTTTCAAACCACGACGTTAGCTTCATTCTAACCACATTCACCTGATGATCGGGTCGCATCCCGTGAAACAGTCTGTTGTGAATTAACAGTGTTGTTTTCTTCAGAGTTATACCGCTCTGGCCTAGCTTGTAAGCCATAGAGCACTTTACATCGGAGGGTAACACTACCTTCTACTCCAGCTCCAGCGACAGGTACGTTGTTGAGCACTTTTGTTAACCCACCCTGTCCAGAAATTCAACTTGTAACATCTACAGAATGTACAAAGCTAACTTCAACTACTCTTTGAAAAACATTCCCATCCCTAGTAATCTGTCCTATACCAAATCCCTGATAAGTAAAGTTGAAAGCCTACTTCGGAGAATGAGATGGAAGGCATTCCATTTCGAAAACCCTGGTCAAACTTCAGATAAACAAAACTATGGATTCAAAACCACATATTCACCCCCTCATAGCGAACACCTCAGGGCATTTGAAAGTGATATCTACGAAATGGTCCGGAACATTGAATTTCAGCACTCACACAATGCATTCCAGAAACAAATGGCCAATGACATCAAAACAATCAGACAATCTGACAATCTCCTAGTACAGGCAGATAAGACAACCAACCTGTACAGTATGCCGAAAGAACACTACAATAAACTTCTTACAGAAAACATCACTAAGACATACAAAAAAGCAGACAGAAATATCTGTAAAAATATCAATACAGAAGCCAAAGAAATAGCCGGTTCCCTTAACCTAGCAGACCGCATCGAAGTCATGGCCGAGCGCAATGCTTACATTACTTTGAAAGACCACAAGGATAATTTTGAACAAAACCCCAAGTGCAGATTGATTAATCCAGCAAAATCTGAAATAGGTATCATTAGCAAAAAGCACTTGGAAAAAATTAATAGCCAACTGAGACTGAAAACCAAACTCAACCAGTGGCAAAATACCGCACAGGTAATATCTTGGTTCAAGAAATTGAAGCTGAAACAAAAATCTAAGTTCATAAAGTTTGATATTGTTGACTTTTACCCCTCGATCACAGAAGATCTTCTCATGAAAGCCCTCAAATTTGCCAAAACCATGGTCTCCATTCCAGAGGATGTTATCAAAACCATCCTGCACAGCAGGAAAAGCTTACTGTTTAGCAACGGTAACACCTGGGTGAAAAAAGATCACACTAGTTTTGACGTCACCATGGGCAGTTTTGATGGCGCTGAAGTATGCGAAATTGTTGGTTTATACATCCTAGATATGTTGAAAAAGGAATTTGGTGTAAATGCTCTAGGCCTGTATCGTGATGACGGTTTAGGTTGTTTCCCCAACATGTCAGGACCCAAAGCAGACAGCACCCGTAAGAAAATGATCAAACTCTTTTCCAATGTTGGGTTAAAGATAACCATTGAAACTAACCTGACCTGCACAGATTTCTTAGACGTAACATTTGACCTCCAAAATGACGTTTTCTACCCTTACAGAAAACCGAACAATGACCCTCTCTATATCCACGCACAATCCAATCACCCCCCAGCTATCATTAGGCAGATACCTATGATGATCAGTAAACGTGTTTCTGACAACTCCTGCAATAAAGAGCTATTTATGAAAGCCAAACCCATGTATGATGAAGCTTTAGCGAAAAGCGGGTTCTCAGAAAGCTTAAAATATGTTGAACCAACAGTGAAAAGCAAGAGAAACAGGAAAAGGAAAATAATATGGTTTAATCCACCCTACAGCCGTCATGTAAAAACCAACATTGGCAGAAAATTCATGAAACTAGTTGAAAAACACTTCCCTCAACATCACAGGTACCACAGGTTATTCAACAGGAACAATTTGAAAATTAGCTACAGCTGTCTACCCAACATGTCTAACCTGATCAGCAAACATAATATGAAGGTTCTAAATTCTGACAATGCTGTGAATGCACCCCAAAAACAATGTAACTGCCGTAAAAAAGACGAATGTCCTATGAATGGTCAATGTCAGCTGAAATGCATTGTCTATAAAGCAACAGTTAGAACAGACAATGACGTGAAACACTACATAGGGTGTACTGAAGGTGATTTCAAGACAAGATATAATAACCACAAGCAATCCTTTCGGAACAGATCCCACGCTAAAAACACTGAACTGTCTAAACACATTTGGTCACTAAAAGACAACAATATCAATTACAAGCTCTCCTGGGAAATATCTGCCAAGGCAGCACCTTACTTCTGTGGGACTAGGAAGTGTGATCTCTGCTTGTCTGAAAAGCTACTTATAGCTACGGCCCCCCCCCCCCCCCTGGATCATTGTTGAACTCAAGAGCTGAAATTCTCTCCAAGTGCCGCCATCAAAACAAATTCACCCTGAAATATTTTAAAACCTAGCATTCGTACTAATATTCAGCGTGCCCCCTTAACCCCCCCCCCCCCCCAACGAGGATCCGCTGGGCAGACTCATTTATTCAGGTAGTTGTTCTCTCACTGCTGGCTCGTGGAGTCCATTGGATGACAGGAAAGTTCTACTTTATCCTGGTCTAATGGGCTTTACGACCTTCAGCTAGGAGACTTGCACCACTTGGTATGGGTATAGTATATTTGCCTTTTATATTGTATATTTGCCTTGTATATTGTGTATTTTCACAGTATATGTGTATTTTTATCATATCATATGTATACTACTGATATGTTCACTGCTTCCAAGGCCCTATTAGAAATCATTTCAATATGCTGATTGAGCATCCTGGTTATATCTTTGTATTATATTTACTATTTACTACATTATTTAACCTCTTTGCCCTGCCCTGTTATGTTCCAGTATCGCACGTGTACCCCGACCAATCCTATTGTGCACCCGAGAACAATAGGATCAGTGTCAGTCTTTCATATGCCCCCCCCCCCTCCCGACCCGAATCGCACAAAGCATAATCTCGTAATCTCGTAAAGTCTCGGCTTTTCAAACCACGACGTTAGCTTCATTCTAACCACATTCACCTGATGATCGGGTCGCATCCCGTGAAACAGTCTGTTGTGAATTAACAGTGTTGTTTTTCTTCAGAGTTATACCGCTCTGGCCTAGCTTGTAGGCCATAGAGCACTTTACATCGGAGGGTAACACTACCTTCTACTCCAGCTCCAGCGACAGGTACGTTGTCGAGCACTTTTGTTAACCCACCCTGTCCAGAAATTCAACTTGTAACATCTACAGAATGTACAAAGCTAACTTCAACTACTCTTTGAAAAACATTCCCATCCCTAGTAATCTGTCCTATACCAAATCCCTGATAAGTAAAGTTGAAAGCCTACTTCGGAGAATGAGATGGAAGGCATTCCATTTCGAAAACCCTGGTCAAACTTCAGATAAACAAAACTATGGATTCAAAACCACATATTCACCCCCTCATAGCGAACACCTCAGGGCATTTGAGAGTGATATCTACGAAATGGTCCGGAACATTGAATTTCAGCACTCACACAATGCATTCCAGAAACAAATGGCCAATGACATCAAAACAATCAGACAATCTGACAATCTCCTAGTACAGGCAGATAAGACAACCAACCTGTACAGTATGCCGAAAGAACACTACAATAAACTTCTTACAGAAAACATCACTAAGACATACAAAAAAGCAGACAGAAATATCTGTAAAAATATCAATACAGAAGCCAAAGAAATAGCCGGTTCCCTTAACCTAGCAGACCGCATCGAAGTCATGGCCGAGCGCAATGCTTACATTACTTTGAAAGACCACAAGGATAATTTTGAACAAAACCCCAAGTGCAGATTGATTAATCCAGCAAAATCTGAAATAGGTATCATTAGCAAAAAGCACTTGGAAAAAATTAATAGCCAACTGAGACTGAAAACCAAACTCAACCAGTGGCAAAATACCGCACAGGTAATATCTTGGTTCAAGAAATTGAAGCTGAAACAAAAATCTAAGTTCATAAAGTTTGATATTGTTGACTTTTACCCCTCGATCACAGAAGATCTTCTCATGAAAGCCCTCAAATTTGCCAAAACCATGGTCTCCATTCCAGAGGATGTTATCAAAACCATCCTGCACAGCAGGAAAAGCTTACTGTTTAGCAACGGTAACACCTGGGTGAAAAAAGATCACACTAGTTTTGACGTCACCATGGGCAGTTTTGATGGCGCTGAAGTATGCGAAATTGTTGGTTTATACATCCTAGATATGTTGAAAAAGGAATTTGGTGTAAATGCTCTAGGCCTGTATCGTGATGACGGTTTAGGTTGTTTCCCCAACATGTCTGGACCCAAAGCAGACAGCACCCGTAAGAAAATGATCAAACTCTTTTCCAATGTTGGGTTAAAGATAACCATTGAAACTAACCTGACCTGCACAGATTTCTTAGACGTAACATTTGACCTCCAAAATGACGTCTTCTACCCTTACAGAAAACCGAACAATGACCCTCTCTATATCCACGCACAATCCAATCACCCCCCAGCTATCATTAGGCAGATACCTATGATGATCAGTAAACGTGTTTCTGACAACTCCTGCAATAAAGAGCTATTTATGAAAGCCAAACCCATGTATGATGAAGCTTTAGCGAAAAGCGGGTTCTCAGAAAGCTTAAAATATGTTGAACCAACAGTGAAAAGCAAGAGAAACAGGAAAAGGAAAATAATATGGTTTAATCCACCCTACAGCCGTCATGTAAAAACCAACATTGGCAGAAAATTCATGAAACTAGTTGAAAAACACTTCCCTCAACATCACAGGTACCACAGGTTATTCAACAGGAACAATTTGAAAATTAGCTACAGCTGTCTACCCAACATGTCTAACCTGATCAGCAAACATAATATGAAGGTTCTAAATTCTGACAATGCTGTGAATGCACCCCAAAAACAATGTAACTGCCGTAAAAAAGACGAATGTCCTATGAATGGTCAATGTCAGCTGAAATGCATTGTCTATAAAGCAACAGTTAGAACAGACAATGACGTGAAACACTACATAGGGTGTACTGAAGGTGATTTCAAGACAAGATATAATAACCACAAGCAATCCTTTCGGAACAGATCCCACGCTAAAAACACTGAACTGTCTAAACACATTTGGTCACTAAAACTACAACAATATCAATTACAAGCTCTCCTGGGAAATATCTGCCAAGGCAGCACCTTACTTCTGTGGGACTAGGAAGTGTGATCTCTGCTTGTCTGAAAAGCTACTTATAGCTACGGCCCCCCCTGGATCATTGTTGAACTCAAGAGCTGAAATTCTCTCCAAGTGCCGCCATCAAAACAAATTCACCCTGAAATATTTTAAAACCTAGCATTCGTACTAATATTCAGCGTGCCCCCTTAACCCCCCCCCCCCCCCCCAACGAGGATCCGCTGGGCAGACTCATTTATTCAGGTAGTTGTTCTCTCACTGCTGGCTCGTGGAGTCCATTGGATGACAGGAAAGTTCTACTTTATCCTGGTCTAATGGGCTTTACGACCTTCAGCTAGGAGACTTGCACCACTTGGTATGGGTATAGTATATTTGCCTTTTATATTGTATATTTGCCTTGTATATTGTGTATTTTCACAGTATATGTGTATTTTTATCATATCATATGTATACTACTGATATGTTCACTGCTTCCAAGGCCCTATTAGAAATCATTTCAATATGCTGATTGAGCATCCTGGTTATATCTTTGTATTATATTTACTATTTACTACATTATTTAACCTCTTTGCCCTGCCCTGTTATGTTCCAGTATCGCACGTGTACCCCGACCAATCCTATTGTGCACCCGAGAACAATAGGATCAGTGTCAGTCTTTCATATGCCCCCCCCTCCCGACCCGAATCGCACAAAGCATAATCTCGTAATCTCGTAAAGTCTCGGCTTTTCAAACCACGACGTTAGCTTCATTCTAACCACATTCACCTGATGATCGGGTCGCATCCCGTGAAACAGTCTGTTGTGAATTAACAGTGTTGTTTTTCTTCAGAGTTATACCGCTCTGGCCTAGCTTGTAGGCCATAGAGCACTTTACATCGGAGGGTAACACTACCTTCTACTCCAGCTCCAGCGACAGGTACGTTGTCGAGCACTTTTGTTAACCCACCCTGTCCAGAAATTCAACTTGTAACATCTACAGAATGTACAAAGCTAACTTCAACTACTCTTTGAAAAACATTCCCATCCCTAGTAATCTGTCCTATACCAAATCCCTGATAAGTAAAGTTGAAAGCCTACTTCGGAGAATGAGATGGAAGGCATTCCATTTCGAAAACCCTGGTCAAACTTCAGATAAACAAAACTATGGATTCAAAACCACATATTCACCCCCTCATAGCGAACACCTCAGGGCATTTGAAAGTGATATCTACGAAATGGTCCGGAACATTGAATTTCAGCACTCACACAATGCATTCCAGAAACAAATGGCCAATGACATCAAAACAATCAGACAATCTGACAATCTCCTAGTACAGGCAGATAAGACAACCAACCTGTACAGTATGCCGAAAGAACACTACAATAAACTTCTTACAGAAAACATCACTAAGACATACAAAAAAGCAGACAGAAATATCTGTAAAAATATCAATACAGAAGCCAAAGAAATAGCCGGTTCCCTTAACCTAGCAGACCGCATCGAAGTCATGGCCGAGCGCAATGCTTACATTACTTTGAAAGACCACAAGGATAATTTTGAACAAAACCCCAAGTGCAGATTGATTAATCCAGCAAAATCTGAAATAGGTATCATTAGCAAAAAGCACTTGGAAAAAATTAATAGCCAACTGAGACTGAAAACCAAACTCAACCAGTGGCAAAATACCGCACAGGTAATATCTTGGTTCAAGAAATTGAAGCTGAAACAAAAATCTAAGTTCATAAAGTTTGATATTGTTGACTTTTACCCCTCGATCACAGAAGATCTTCTCATGAAAGCCCTCAAATTTGCCAAAACCATGGTCTCCATTCCAGAGAATGTTATCAAAACCATCCTGCACAGCAGGAAAAGCTTACTGTTTAGCAACGGTAACACCTGGGTGAAAAAAGATCACACTAGTTTTGACGTCACCATGGGCAGTTTTGATGGCGCTGAAGTATGCGAAATTGTTGGTTTATACATCCTAGATATGTTGAAAAAGGAATTTGGTGTAAATGCTCTAGGCCTGTATCGTGATGACGGTTTAGGTTGTTTCCCCAACATGTCTGGACCCAAAGCAGACAGCACCCGTAAGAAAATGATCAAACTCTTTTCCAATGTTGGGTTAAAGATAACCATTGAAACTAACCTGACCTGCACAGATTTCTTAGACGTAACATTTGACCTCCAAAATGACGTCTTCTACCCTTACAGAAAACCGAACAATGACCCTCTCTATATCCACGCACAATCCAATCACCCCCCAGCTATCATTAGGCAGATACCTATGATGATCAGTAAACGTGTTTCTGACAACTCCTGCAATAAAGAGCTATTTATGAAAGCCAAACCCATGTATGATGAAGCTTTAGCGAAAAGCGGGTTCTCAGAAAGCTTAAAATATGTTGAACCAACAGTGAAAAGCAAGAGAAACAGGAAAAGGAAAATAATATGGTTTAATCCACCCTACAGCCGTCATGTAAAAACCAACATTGGCAGAAAATTCATGAAACTAGTTGAAAAACACTTCCCTCAACATCACAGGTACCACAGGTTATTCAACAGGAACAATTTGAAAATTAGCTACAGCTGTCTACCCAACATGTCTAACCTGATCAGCAAACATAATATGAAGGTTCTAAATTCTGACAATGCTGTGAATGCACCCCAAAAACAATGTAACTGCCGTAAAAAAGACGAATGTCCTATGAATGGTCAATGTCAGCTGAAATGCATTGTCTATAAAGCAACAGTTAGAACAGACAATGACGTGAAACACTACATAGGGTGTACTGAAGGTGATTTCAAGACAAGATATAATAACCACAAGCAATCCTTTCGGAACAGATCCCACGCTAAAAACACTGAACTGTCTAAACACATTTGGTCACTAAAAGACAACAATATCAATTACAAGCTCTCCTGGGAAATATCTGCCAAGGCAGCACCTTACTTCTGTGGGACTAGGAAGTGTGATCTCTGCTTGTCTGAAAAGCTACTTATAGCTACGGCCCCCCCTGGATCATTGTTGAACTCAAGAGCTGAAATTCTCTCCAAGTGCCGCCATCAAAACAAATTCACCCTGAAATATTTTAAAACCTAGCATTCGTACTAATATTCAGCGTGCCCCCTTAACCCCCCCCCCCCCCAACGAGGATCCGCTGGGCAGACTCATTTATTCAGGTAGTTGTTCTCTCACTGCTGGCTCGTGGAGTCCATTGGATGACAGGAAAGTTCTACTTTATCCTGGTCTAATGGGCTTTACGACCTTCAGCTAGGAGACTTGCACCACTTGGTATGGGTATAGTATATTTGCCTTTTATATTGTATATTTGCCTTGTATATTGTGTATTTTCACAGTATATGTGTATTTTTATCATATCATATGTATACTACTGATATGTTCACTGCTTCCAAGGCCCTATTAGAAATCATTTCAATATGCTGATTGAGCATCCTGGTTATATCTTTGTATTATATTTACTATTTACTACATTATTTAACCTCTTTGCCCTGCCCTGTTATGTTCCAGTATCGCACGTGTACCCCGACCAATCCTATTGTGCACCCGAGAACAATAGGATCAGTGTCAGTCTTTCATATGCCCCCCCCCCTCCCGACCCGAATCGCACAAAGCATAATCTCGTAATCTCGTAAAGTCTCGGCTTTTCAAACCACGACGTTAGCTTCATTCTAACCACATTCACCTGATGATCGGGTCGCATCCCGTGAAACAGTCTGTTGTGAATTAACAGTGTTGTTTTTCTTCAGAGTTATACCGCTCTGGCCTAGCTTGTAGGCCATAGAGCACTTTACATCGGAGGGTAACACTACCTTCTACTCCAGCTCCAGCGACAGGTACGTTGTCGAGCACTTTTGTTAACCCACCCTGTCCAGAAATTCAACTTGTAACATCTACAGAATGTACAAAGCTAACTTCAACTACTCTTTGAAAAACATTCCCATCCCTAGTAATCTGTCCTATACCAAATCCCTGATAAGTAAAGTTGAAAGCCTACTTCGGAGAATGAGATGGAAGGCATTCCATTTCGAAAACCCTGGTCAAACTTCAGATAAACAAAACTATGGATTCAAAACCACATATTCACCCCCTCATAGCGAACACCTCAGGGCATTTGAAAGTGATATCTACGAAATGGTCCGGAACATTGAATTTCAGCACTCACACAATGCATTCCAGAAACAAATGGCCAATGACATCAAAACAATCAGACAATCTGACAATCTCCTAGTACAGGCAGATAAGACAACCAACCTGTACAGTATGCCGAAAGAACACTACAATAAACTTCTTACAGAAAACATCACTAAGACATACAAAAAAGCAGACAGAAATATCTGTAAAAATATCAATACAGAAGCCAAAGAAATAGCCGGTTCCCTTAACCTAGCAGACCGCATCGAAGTCATGGCCGAGCGCAATGCTTACATTACTTTGAAAGACCACAAGGATAATTTTGAACAAAACCCCAAGTGCAGATTGATTAATCCAGCAAAATCTGAAATAGGTATCATTAGCAAAAAGCACTTGGAAAAAATTAATAGCCAACTGAGACTGAAAACCAAACTCAACCAGTGGCAAAATACCGCACAGGTAATATCTTGGTTCAAGAAATTGAAGCTGAAACAAAAATCTAAGTTCATAAAGTTTGATATTGTTGACTTTTACCCCTCGATCACAGAAGATCTTCTCATGAAAGCCCTCAAATTTGCCAAAACCATGGTCTCCATTCCAGAGGATGTTATCAAAACCATCCTGCACAGCAGGAAAAGCTTACTGTTTAGCAACGGTAACACCTGGGTGAAAAAAGATCACACTAGTTTTGACGTCACCATGGGCAGTTTTGATGGCGCTGAAGTATGCGAAATTGTTGGTTTATACATCCTAGATATGTTGAAAAAGGAATTTGGTGTAAATGCTCTAGGCCTGTATCGTGATGACGGTTTAGGTTGTTTCCCCAACATGTCTGGACCCAAAGCAGACAGCACCCGTAAGAAAATGATCAAACTCTTTTCCAATGTTGGGTTAAAGATAACCATTGAAACTAACCTGACCTGCACAGATTTCTTAGACGTAACATTTGACCTCCAAAATGACGTCTTCTACCCTTACAGAAAACCGAACAATGACCCTCTCTATATCCACGCACAATCCAATCACCCCCCAGCTATCATTAGGCAGATACCTATGATGATCAGTAAACGTGTTTCTGACAACTCCTGCAATAAAGAGCTATTTATGAAAGCCAAACCCATGTATGATGAAGCTTTAGCGAAAAGCGGGTTCTCAGAAAGCTTAAAATATGTTGAACCAACAGTGAAAAGCAAGAGAAACAGGAAAAGGAAAATAATATGGTTTAATCCACCCTACAGCCGTCATGTAAAAACCAACATTGGCAGAAAATTCATGAAACTAGTTGAAAAACACTTCCCTCAACATCACAGGTACCACAGGTTATTCATCAGGAACAATTTGAAAATTAGCTACAGCTGTCTACCCAACATGTCTAACCTGATCAGCAAACATAATATGAAGGTTCTAAATTCTGACAATGCTGTGAATGCACCCCAAAAACAATGTAACTGCCGTAAAAAAGACGAATGTCCTATGAATGGTCAATGTCAGCTGAAATGCATTGTCTATAAAGCAACAGTTAGAACAGACAATGACGTGAAACACTACATAGGGTGTACTGAAGGTGATTTCAAGACAAGATATAATAACCACAAGCAATCCTTTCGGAACAGATCCCACGCTAAAAACACTGAACTGTCTAAACACATTTGGTCACTAAAAGACAACAATATCAATTACAAGCTCTCCTGGGAAATATCTGCCAAGGCAGCACCTTACTTCTGTGGGACTAGGAAGTGTGATCTCTGCTTGTCTGAAAAGCTACTTATAGCTACGGCCCCCCCTGGATCATTGTTGAACTCAAGAGCTGAAATTCTCTCCAAGTGCCGCCATCAAAACAAATTCACCCTGAAATATTTTAAAACCTAGCATTCGTACCAATATTCAGCGTGCCCCCTTAACCCCCCCCCCCCCCCCCCAACGAGGATCCGCTGGGCAGACTCATTTATTCAGGTAGTTGTTCTCTCACTGCTGGCTCGTGGAGTCCATTGGATGACAGGAAAGTTCTACTTTATCCTGGTCTAATGGGCTTTACGACCTTCAGCTAGGAGACTTGCACCACTTGGTATGGGTATAGTATATTTGCCTTTTATATTGTATATTTGCCTTGTATATTGTGTATTTTCACAGTATATGTGTATTTTTATCATATCATATGTATACTACTGATATGTTCACTGCTTCCAAGGCCCTATTAGAAATCATTTCAATATGCTGATTGAGCATCCTGGTTATATCTTTGTATTATATTTACTATTTACTACATTATTTAACCTCTTTGCCCTGCCCTGTTATGTTCCAGTATCGCACGTGTACCCCGACCAATCCTATTGTGCACCCGAGAACAATAGGATCAGTGTCAGTCTTTCATATGCCCCCCCCCCCCCTCCCGACCCGAATCGCACAAAGCATAATCTCGTAATCTCGTAAAGTCTCGGCTTTTCAAACCACGACGTTAGCTTCATTCTAACCACATTCACCTGATGATCGGGTCGCATCCCGTGAAACAGTCTGTTGTGAATTAACAGTGTTGTTTTTCTTCAGAGTTATATATATATATATATATATATATATATATATATATATATATATATATATATATATATATATATATTGACGGACTAATTAACGTTCCATTCAGGGTTATTTGATTATCAGAATTTATTCTACACGTACATTTGAAAGAATCATAATACACTTTTTTTAAATTAAAGGCAAGTATACCATAAATGATTCCATGAACGGTGTAAACTGGGATTATTAAAATCAAAACCGACGTCAATCGTGAAAACTAATTTAACATATGGTTCTGATCCCGTCCATCGCTGCTGGTTACAAAAACGCGCTATACTTTCTTACTTACAGGACACACTAGGGAAAGAATGCTCGACCTTTATCATAAGGCATACAGGCATGTTGGCCAAAGTCGACCAGAGATATGCATCCGGTTCTATAGAAACAAACCAGACAGCTACTTTAAAGAGATTATGCAATGCTCTCATGGAAACATGTCGCCATTGTCAAGTACTTGGGGGGGGGGGGACCCGGGAAACCCAAATAACGGTCGGTTAGCTCAGTGCATCCAGGTCTCTGCCTCCAAGGTCGCCTTATGGACAAAAGAGATTCCTAATTCGAGCTAGTATTGTCAAACAATTTCATCAAACGGGAAAGCAGTGGCAGAGTCTTAGTGACGAGCAGACCTGGATTATGGGAAGAAATTTTCTACACGTCACCAATAAACATACCAGATATGATAACAAGAAACTTAGCTTGTTTTGATCACAGGTATCATAGGACGAGGGACTTCAACCCCAGGTGGTAAAAAATTTGAGGTGTACAATATGCAATGCGAATACAAATTGGCCTACGAGGTCAACATCACATGCATTGTGGAATAAACCTGTTGCCATGAGTGAAGACATACCAGTTCCCGGTTCTTCTCAAATAAATTGCAGCTCAGTGGAATCAAACATATACGCAGACATCTGGGGTGACATGTCAAAAGTACAACCCGTAAGATCAACTGAATCAGTGAGGAAGATGAAAGGACAAGACACCGGGGTTAACGGCGCTTCTCATTTTCTCAGAATACCCCAGGACGACGACCCGCGGCAAAAAATCCAAGCAGGTAGGCCCGCTTTGTCTCCAGTGCAGAAGAACGACTCCTTTGACGACATTTTGCCGGATACAAAGGAGGCAACATTGCATTTGAGTAAAGATGAATCAACTAAATCCTTTCCTTTTCAGCCTGATCGGAATGTCAAAGAGAAACAAAGAAAACTCCGAGTAGACAAAGCGAATGCAAAGGAAAATCCAGGATTCTCTGGTATTCGCAGTGCATGCGGTATAACCTATGATACCGTGCAAACCTCACACAAGGGTACCAAAGAACAGCCTCAAGGTGACCGTTTTGCCATCACTAACTTTTTAGGAGTCGGCCAGGGCTTTGCAAATTAAGAGCAACATAGCCAGGTTGTTCGTGGCTTGTCTGGATCCAGTGAACCGTCCCCCACCGATAAGACATATATAGGAAATAGCACAAGAATCCTGAAAAGAACCTCAGGAGAAAACCTGTCCAATGGGTCTTCATACATATCGCCATTAGAACACCGTAACGGAAGAGCAAAACGAAATCAAGATTCGGTGTCCCGATATTTGCCACCACATGGTGCCAGTCCGAAAGTGTATGAAAGAGATCTCTTAAGTCAAACAAAGATTAGGGGAAAATGGTCAAATCAAAATCGGGAGAAATCCGGTGGCGAAACCAAAATATCACCCAGACCATTACATCTGAAAGTTCATACATTCAAAGTCTTTACCATGCACAAAGTGACGTTAATTCAGCTGAAAGTGAAAACCTCTCTGCATCAAAAATGGTATCGTTTTCTTCACCTGCGTCTCATTCTGAAATGAAATATTCTGAAAGTGGTAGTTACATGTCTGGATTGAACACAACTAAGATAAGTCAAGAGGAATCTACTGGGAAGTCCACGGTAATAGAGGCATCAGCTACATCCTCTGGTCGTGATAGGTGGTCTTACTTAACCGGACGAGTGCCATTTACCTCTACGCCATGGGATGGTCTTGCCAGCAGCGGATGTAACGAAGTCAGGTCTGTTCAGGCCAGTTTAAAGATCCAGGAGGACATTTCCAATTCACTGAGACATCAAGTTATAGGGGCTAAAGCTGATTTACCTATATCAGGGTTTTGCAATCCAACGCAAGTAACCAACCGAAGTGACCAACTCGTTCACACCGAGAATTCGCGAAGAAAAGCAGATCCGCTCGACACTCCTCTGAATTACGATATGACACAATACTTAGACAACAAGCCAGGTGTCCCCAGCAGTTGCAAAAGCCGATACAAACAGGTACAATCCTCGAACCACAAATCAGAATTAGAAATACCCCGGTACGCAAGAGGGAAACTTGCAGGAGAGTTACCAATGTAGAACAGCAAAGCTTTGACAGAGGGAACAAAACGGCCCGCTCATATACGTTATTTAAGGACGACGGAACTTAACGACAAGCCCCGTGGTCTTGTTGTTGAGCGGAGAGATGCAAAACTGCAGAGAAGCATTAAGACCCATACGCTGTCAGATCAGGACGTTGACTCTGATAAAGCTTCCGCTGGGTATGCCACTTTACAGTGTCTTAACAGAAACGGAGATAGCAAAAAGGACACATATAAAGAAGAAACATTGAAAAAACAGACCAGCGAGCCACCGACGAATTTGCTAAGAAACTGGAAATATTTACTAAGCGACTGGACGAACTGTAATCCCTACTAGATGTCAGTCACCACCAGTACCTTACATCTGGCACTCGAACGAATGCATTTAAGTTTGAAAGCAGTACGCGAACCATCGAACACGTACACACACAAATGAGAAAAACAAATGACAAAACCACCCAGCTGCAGCCCTTTGCAGTTGTAACAATTAACAGGTCTCTCAAAGGACGTGAAAGTGAGACATTTAGAAAAGTACGAGAGAAGTTTATTAATAAAAGAGTTTGTTCAGAATTGTCACCATCGCAAAGGAAGATATCGCCACCTTAATGAAAATATTAAAAGAATGAACCGAACAGACGATTAAATATCGGTGACTCATGGTCTCTTGGAATGTGGAACCTTTACTGCAAATTAACCAACAATCTACCTTTGTCGTGTTTGTAATACAAATCTTTTACTTCTTGCTTTCGCATTTTAAAGGAACCAGGCCTCCGCATAGGTAACTCAGAGGTACTTGTGTATCATGTAAACATTGCCCCCGCATACAGACCATGATCAGACCATGATCATACACACGTATTTTCGAACACTGTCCTATTATTACTTAGTTAAATATGTCTAAAATGAATATTAAACATCCAAAACACGATTAAGTTACAGGGTTAGTAGTATATAGTATGCTCGCTTGATATGAACATGCAAAAACTTATTATGAATCATCATGTTATTTTTGAAACCACGTATACAGTGAGTGGTATTACTCGGAAAAGTACTTGGTTTTGATTATATACTTGAGCTACCCTTGCTTCATATTACTTATTTAAAATTTGCATTATTGTAGACTCATTATTCATCCAAACACATTAAGTACGTATCGCATTAGTTCAGTCATCTGAGCCGGCATTGTTATGAGATCAAGATCGTCAATAGGTATTAATAAGTTATAATATAGGATTGGTATTTCTGCCAAAACGCTCCCCATCCTAAGTAAGGCCAACAGCCCTCCGCCTTCTCTGTACCTCATTATATATATATATATATATATATATATATATATATATATATATATATTGTCCAGAAACAACACGTGTGGGTGACGAAGTGAATATTCCATAAATAGTAATTTTTAACAAGAATTAATATTAAATATTTCCCTTGTTTGCAATCAAGTTTACATGTTTGAATCTTCACAAGCTGGCAGAGTAGTATACAAAAAATTATGTAACTTCATATAATACAACACAAAGAATCAATGCATGCGGTATCCTTTAACTTTTTTTATACTTTTCTAGTCAGGTTTTGATAATTTTGTAACCGCTGCTGTCCAAATTAATTATCATAATTATAGCTTCATATGTTTGTTTTCTCAGTGTACATGCTTCTAAAATATATATATATATATATATATATATATATATATATATATAATAATGTGTAAACGTAGGTGTAATTTTTGTACGGGTGTGCGTGTCTGTTTGAAAGACTGACCAAACAGGGGTTTGACAACTTGTGATGGTAAAAGAGAGGACGTGGCAATCTAATGGTGTATCAATGGATAGCCGGTTGAAAAGTTCAATCCTTAGGTTTCTCAGCCTTGTTGCCCCCGCCAGGAGGGTATGCCTTCATTTCCGTTCGTGTGTGTATTTGTGTGTTTCCTAAAAAGTAATCATGGACGGAATCTCACGAAATTTCCAGGCCAATTCGAGAATGGGCCAAGAAAGAATGGATTAGACTTTGGTGTGGATCCGGCACATGAACCAGATCCAGGAATTTCATTAAGTGTACAGTTATTTATGCACGGATGAACTTAGGATAAGTATGGAACTGGTGAAGGCATATACGGTTTTGGTAGCATCCCATAATAAGGAACCTCCACGTTGCGGAGGCTTGCATTCCTGAGAAAGCAGATTTCTTGTTCTTTTTAATATGATTACCTCCATTGTTTGGTACCCTACACCAGCAGGTGACCAATGTAAATTTGGTATTGATGTGAAATGGAAGAGAAGTCCTGTGGTTTTGTACAATGAAAGTAAGAATGACATTTCGAATATACGTACCCAGTGTTTAATTTCCATATGGGTCCTTTGAGAAAACCTGACTGAATATTTATCTCGAGATTGTTTTTTTAGATAATTTCTTTCAGAGACTGTTTCAGGAACGTAATAAACACAATAATAAGTGGGATGATACCATATACCATGAGCACAAAATGGCGAAAAGTTGATAGATCATAACGCACATTCCTGAGCGTATTATACATCATCTTATATTTGTATGGGTCCTTTTGTCTCCCAACAAATGGTGTACAATGTCAACTCCAATCAGAAAGAAACACAGGTGTGGGGCTTTATCCATAACATTCCCACAAGTACACGCATTGGGCATCTCTGTGTTGGTTTCAGCTGACCTCGGGTATTTTGACAAACAAAACAAGTAGTCTGAGGACAACAGTACGGGGGCATTCAGAAAACAAAAGCACCGCAACTGTGCATTATTCGTCCATTATATTACTTGAGACCTCTGACCTTATTAAATATGAATGGGTTTTTGCAGAGAATTTAATTCTTTTGAGAATACTCTTTTGGTAAATATTTATAACGAGTTTCATGAAAATCCATCAGAACTTTGGCAAATCATCAGTGACCACTAAAGTATGGTTACCCCTGACCTCGTTAAATATGCATGGGTTTTGTCGGGAATCAAATATAGAAAAGATTTATATTGGTTAATATTTATGCTCAAAATCCATCATACTCTTGGCAAGTTATACACACAAAGTAAACTGGTGACCTTTGACGTATTAAATAATTGAAAATTCATCAAAGCCATTGTAACAGATCGAAGAGACACTAAAAGTAAACGGACGGGCGGACCATGGGCATCCCAAAATACGCACCTTCATTGGGGGGTGAATACAATGTGATGAGAGGATTCATCTGGGCATTATCACATATAATCAGCAATCAAGAGTCACTGAAATATCTTTACCAGTAGTTGAGCAATGGACCTAAAGAAAAACGTAATCCTGACTTCTTCATGAGCAATTGTGGCCATACCTTTTAGGCCCAACTGCTGACCACAACATAATTAAGGAGATTTCTCAACTCTAATACAATGAAATATTAATGTTTTAAGGCGAGGGGTTCCTGACTTGTGAGAAATTGACCAACGACCTGAACTTGAGTTGGCTTGAGACATGTACATATTTTATTTGTTAATTGCTAATTATAAGCGCAGAAGTATGGGGCACATTTTTATTGCTGTGACTGAGTAATATCACAGACCTTATCACAGTACTAAGTTTTACTGAAATATCCTCATTAGGAATGGAGGAATGAGCATAAGAAAACAATTTTTATATGATTTCTTCACGAACAAATGTGACCTTGACCTTTGCATCCTCATCATTAGGGTTGGGGTCCCCTTCCTCCGCCCTATGCAATACATACATTGCACATGAAAACATTACAGTCAGTGGTTGTTACCCAGCCCATATATTAAATTTGTAAAAATGCTTAATTGCTGTATCTAGACATTGTATAAAGTTCGTCATTGTACAATGTTTAATTGAAATACTTTCACTAGCAATGAAAAAACGAGCCTAACAAAATAAAACTTTAACCTGACTTGTGCCGTTGACCGTTGAACCCCAAATGAAATGTCTAATCCCCTGTACAATACTTATATGAAATATGCAAGCAATATTACCCGACTGCAAGTTTAAGGATATTAAATAATACGCAAAAGTAAATTGCACAAGAATACCATAGAAAAGCAAAGAGAAGCATAACACACAAAACCCCCGTTTTTGTAATAAATATTTTTACTTTTTATTCAACAAAATGAAATCAGATCTTATGTACACAGGATAGCAGAACTTCAAATTCAATATCTTTCGATACCCTATTTTCAACGAGCTTGCGCACTGCGCAGGTTTCTCGGGTCTTTTGCGGTGTTCAAGTTGGCTGTTTTTTTTCTGAAATGTCTATGTCATTACCATATATCACATTCAAGGAAGAGCAGTTATGTCCCAAATGATCATCATGAGCAATCTATACTAATCACTCTGTTATCACATTAAACACAGAAATCATTCCTCTTTTGCTATTCATTATCTGATTAAGATTAAATAGATATATCAAGATTGTAAACGCACGAAATGAAATATCTAGCACGAAGTATATTAACTTTTTACTATAGCCCATTACAATCATTACTTAAATATTTTAGCCCTATGTATGACAACAGAGTTGTTATGTACATTACGTTTTCAATGAAAGATGTCTACTTCACTGTAATAAATCTGTCCGGTACATACAGGATGTCTATCATACTGTAGTGCACGTGTTTCTGTATGTAAGGGAAACAGACAACAGACATAGTAAAGGTCATTTACATATAGTGATAAATACGAAAAATCATGAACCCGACATGAAATATTTTCTCTACATTTGACATACATTCATTTTAGCAATTTTGTACTTTCAATCACAATGTGTAACACAACCTGTCTTGGTCTCTGTGTATCTACGCGGCTGACAATACTCCGGGTTTCTTCTTTACTTTATTATGAGTCACATCGGTGCATGTATACAGAATTATATGTTTGCCGCTAGTCATGCGTGGTCACAGTTGTCATGCGCGGTCACACCGACTCATGCCAAGGGTCACTCAAAAACATCATAATCCACGGAGTCTTTACACCACCCACAACACACAAGTCTGCAGAAGAAAGCCAGCACACCTCTGCTCCTAGGCTGAATAATAAAACGTATACTAAAACGAGAGCATACTAAAACGGGAATCAACAGTGCATATACTAAAACACACGGTCAGATCAATACACGCCCATGCCACATTTGTTATGCTTGCCACATGATATTAACACAGGCGCTTGAATCCCTATTTATAATAGTCTTCATATCTCCAATGTTCTAAGAAATAATAGGACGGAATGAGGTCAAACAACCCAATAATAAAACGGTCATACCATGCTATCACTTGTATTATGACAGTGATAACATGGTATGACCGTTTTATTATTGTGTCGTTTAACCTAATTCCGTCGAAGTATTTCTAAGAACATTGGAGATATGAAGACTTTATTATAAATAGGGATTCAAGAGCCTGTGATATTAAACACGCAATCATGTTTCTATCGTGTGAGGCGATATGAAAATAATATACTTATATCAGTGATAATCATTTTATTTTATCATATGATGATCATATGAAGTTTAAACAGGAGACCACGAGCCTTGTCTCCTAAAAAAAAGGGGGGGGGGGACAAGTCAAAGGGTAACCAAGAGAAGCCCCCCCCCCCCTTCCCCAAATGAGGACCCCCGCTCAAAATCTCCGGACAAGCTGGCATCATCCCTCCCAATGACACACCTGACAAAATCCCTCTCCAAGAATATCAAGATTTTCGCAACTCCATGTCTCCCACACATTTGATGAAAAACAAGTTTTCATTATACAAGAATATTTATTCAATTATCCATGATTTACCTTAGAAATAAATATTTACACAAGCAATAACCTATATTTTTTTTCAATATGAGGTGTATAACTGAAAGGTTATTGAGGATAATATAGCGAAACCATGACAAGCTTGACAGAATTTACTAAAACTTTAGACTTTACGTGTTTCATTCCCCTAAAAGGTGAGGGGACAAAAGATATAAAAATAATAATTGAAAGATACGTGAGGAAAATGTTAAGAATTTTTCCCCCTAAAAGGTGTGGGGACAAAGGATACTATGTGCCCCACCCCTGAAAAAGTGATTGTCCCCCACCCCCGAAACGAGGCCCTTGCAAAAGAAAGCTGTGTCACGCTTATTCCATTTTAATCGCAAAATAATGGACTTATACTTAAACCGAATAACAGTTGAAAAAACAGGCTCACCTGTTTATTATTCCTTCCTGGTCTTGGGTCGGTCTGTGTTGTATTTTCATCTTGTATGGGTATTTCTACCGACTCACTTAATACAGATTCACCAACTGGTGACGAAGTTGTTGGACATGCCGCAGGCATTATGGAAGGGGAAACGAGGTCAGGGCCTCGCTCTGGTTTTCTTTGTGGTACCATATTTAATTTTTGTTCGGCAGGGCTTAATATCAGGTTTGATGGTGCATTATTTTCATCTTGCACTGGTATTACTACGTAATCCTCAGTAATTGGAACTATTTGTTGTGACATAGATGTGGATACTCTTTCTGTTGAGGAAACGAGATTGAAGACAGATCCTGGTAGTCTTTCAGCCGCCATATCTAATTGTTGAATTTCACGCATTGGTGATCCTCTAATCATTGTATCCTTGCGTTTCCTTTGTATCATACCGGGTGTGATGTTGCATGTGGAGCAAGTTCGATTCTTTCTTACGCCTCCTATAACAGACGACCCGCGTCCAACGACCGTGTTTTGCTCGAAAGAAGCCTTTCCTTGGTCAATGAGATGCCTAACGTCTACAGAGTCTGTATAAAATATCTCAAGCCATAATTTTGATCTTCTCGTAACATAAACGTTATTGGACATTCGTATTATGAAAGGGTTATCCCTAATATCTAACTCTACTAGCTCGTTGAGGATTCCTAGATGTGTTTCTTCGGAACAAGGACAAGCTGTACATAGTGTGGACCTCTGAAGCAGTAAAAATCAGCAAAATACAACTGGCACTCCTCATCCATCAGTTCTTTGGAACATATTTTGATTCGTTTCGGTCCGTATATGGATGTACCAGGGAGCATGCTCGATGCCCCAAAGAAGACCCCACTGAGTCTCCCGTTGATGGGGTTACAGGGGTCGCCACCGTTATCTTTACGGATCGGTTCCATCAGTCCTCCACGATGTTCTACTTGCTGGAAGTAGAATTCATCCTTGTTCCTGTAGAAATGATGGCAAACCATTGTCGGCAGATAACGCCCATTGTATTCTTCCGCGAGGTCAAGAAGTGCTTCAAGTTCTTCACGATTGTAGGCTACAATATCGTAAATACAATGACCGTATTATGAGAAATACTAAAACTGTAAATTACAAAAGTGTACAAATCATGTTCTTTCACACAGCTTGCAGAAAATATGTCACAATGACATTATATTTAAAGTTTACCAGTAGATTTTTTAATGGACCGCCAAGAAAAACATATGTGAGGATTCTAGGCCAAATGGATTCAATTTATGCCGCATCTGACTGACTGAGTGCTTAAAATCATGTTTCCATCCCATTTCCGCATAATATAGGTCACCATGACCTCATTTTAGGTTTCATAGGAGCTTTGCCTAGGAACTCCCTGTGGACTTTTCTACACCTGTCTAACAGTTACGGTTTGTGCCCTATAAACAATGAAACCGCTTCATTTTAAGTTCTCAAAACAGAGAAAAAAAATTATAAATTCAGACAATGGAATAATTCAGATACTGGAGCTTTTGTATCAGACACGGAAGCTTTTGTATACATTTAAAAAAAAATTATTCTGCGGTGGGGGGGGGGGGGGGGAAGGGGGGGCTCGGAGGATATGACTAACTGAGACCTAGTTTCATGCTTCGCTAAGGAACTACCTGGATTTACAATTAGAAATTGCTAAGTCTAGTAGATAGTGCCTTATAAACAACCAAACCGCTTCATTTTAATTTATCAAAAATAGAGAAAAAATGCATAAAAAATCGAAAAAAATTCGGGTGGCGCCACCAGTCTGCAAGAACCTACGAAACACTGCTTGATCAATATGCATCCAGGGAATCATGACGATCAATGCACAAGTTATTCAAATACTGGAGCTTTTGTATCAAGCTTTTACTTTAACCTCGGGGTACTTATGAGCCCCTTGGCTTGGATTATATGGGTAACAGAGACCTTATTTCAGGTTTCCAAGGAGAATTTTATGGACCTCCCTGGATGTCAAGTAAGAAGATTCTAGAGCAAAAATTGCAGATTATGCTCTGTTAGCAGATGACCGCTTCATTTAAAGGTCTCAAAACCTGGGAAAAAATGCCTAAATATTCGACAAAAATCCAGGTAGCACCACTAGTCTGCAGGAACAGATGAAACAATCAATGATCAGTATTCATGGTAATCAATGCAGTAGTTATTCAGATACTGGTGCTCTTGTATCAAATTTTCAATCTAATCTGTGGGGTACTTATGAGCCGCATAGCTCAAAGGATATGGGTAACAGCTGAGAGACCTACGTTCATGTTTCCGAGAAGATTTGCTTAGGAACTCCCTGGATGTACAGTTAAAAGTTGCCAAGTCTCACAATTACGGTTTGTGTCTTACTGACGGCTGCACGCCGGAAAAACGACGTACAAAAGGATGATCGCTACAGCTCAGATGACTTACAGTTTTATTCATTCCAGCAATGGTCTGAAAAAGTTCTGACTTACCTCTCATTTTAGAAATGTATGCTGTCTAATAATCTGTCCTGTCAGTTTTGTGCACAGACTTTCCCAGAATAAGAATTTGGGGAACCACTTCATGCATGTGACGTCAGCTGTTGATCAATACTTTTTAAACCCATTAAGACTGTACCTCCCTAACCGCATTGTTGACACTAGACATAAATGATAAAGAAATTCACAGACAAGCGCGGTCCATATATGATACGCGTAGGCCTATGTATTTGTTATCGCATATGATCATTTCTTTCCCGGAGTGCTAGGAGCAGTTTGCCCTTTTAACACGTTAATGTATTATGATAATAACCTACAGACAGGCAATGTTAGCTGCCGATATTATTAAGTTACTCATATTACTAAAGCTGAGTAAACTTCACTAGTAAGAAACGGATTTATGTCCACGGCTGGAAAATGTTGTATGTCTGTATGTCCGTCGGCGTGTCGACCAACGTGGTTTCAGTCGAATCCAAATGCACTTCAATGCAGGCGTCATTTAAACACAACTTTTATAGTATGGATCCCTGGAAATTGCATATTATTACGTCAACCACAGCAGCCAATCACTACAGTTACTGATTAATCTGTTGGAAGAGACGTATCTTTTCATACGCCCTCATATCAAGTGGCAGTCTGACTGCCACCCCCTCAAGCCCTTAAGATATATTCATCATATATTTTTTTCTACAAAGCCCCAAAGTGAAATATATTCTTTAATATATTTCAAGTTATAAGTAAATTACCTGATATTTGCCTGTCAATGCCTGTTTTATGCATGTTTGTGTTCCTTTTTCATTTATCAGTCTCCAGTTACCCCAACTCATTTAATGGAACCTATTCACGTACCAGTTGAATTAAATATACACGAAATATAGTGTTTTCTTGTTTGGAAATCATGTCAATATTTCTTTCCAAAACAGTTTACGTACTCCTGTACACAAGTTGAGGAAAAAAAATCTTTCAGCGGACAAATCTTGCATAAGTGGTGCCAAATAAACAACAAGCATAAAGAACTTGGTGGTAGTGCCACGTGACCTCACCAAACAAGAATTACCAAGCTTCCAACAGGCGTTTCATTATCTTTCATGTTGCTTTTCCTCGTTTGGGTTGTCGTGCATGCGTAAGATCGGCCTCCTGGTTTTGTTTTGGTAAAAAAGACACACATGGACCTTGTCCACTAGAACAGGTGAATTGGAGATAGTAATTTTGTGCTCTGGGAAGGTTTTGCCAGGAACTTTGCATATACTTCCCAAAATTTTTATGTACTTTTAAAGAAATCCTTTTTTCTATAAAATAAAATATATCATAGACCTCAGACCATTATCGTTTAATTGAGCCCTTTGGTGTTATAAATGATTGTTAACCTAGTGAGGTTGGGGTTTTGTCTTTACTTATAATGATAAAAGTGGTAGGTAAAACTCACACACACACCTCTACCCCCCCCCCCCCACACACACACACAAACACACGAAATCATGCGAGCAGATCGTCAAGCGGATAGTTTTACCATTGACCTTCATCCAGCAATATCCTATTTTGACGCCACTGATGAGCTGGGAGAGAAGCGCGTTTTTCTACAAGATATAATTCCTCAAAGTAACAGATCTCTCGGTCGTTCATTTAAACACATCCCCTATGTTATTACTTTAAATGATAATAGTATTGGAAAATACCAGCATTATCGGTCCGTACACTAGGAATCTGAAATCATCACATTAACCCCCTGAACTCTGACCCACTGGAATGAACACACGAGGAGTCACAAATAAAAGGAGAAATTTACTGTTTTCATGTTTTATTTCCGAAGAGTCTACCAATACATAGGAATGCACCGAAGAATCAACCGTTTGACGATAGTGATAAAAATAATGCTCATGAAGTCACATTAACACTCCGCTTTCAAATTGGTTCCCTTGTTAATTCATAGAACTGCTTCATGAGAATCCGTATGTCCGTATTTAGGTGCAGAAAAAAAACGCTTAATAACATAACATGGTATATTATAACGTCTAAATATATATTCAGCACAATGCAATCAGCTGCAAACAAATTTGTACCATTTATGATTACATTTATAAACAAAATACTTAACATTTCAACCGACAATATAATGAATTTATAAGTCGCTCAGTTATTTCGAAACCCATACACAACAAACTTCATCAGCAGTTTATTTTTAGCGATGATTTATTTTTATGGATATAGTTACCTCCAGCTAAGTATTATATGCAGAATTGCAACATTATGTACCTCCTTTAAGTGTGTGCGTGTGTGAAACCCTTAAGTTTATTTAAGAGAAATTCCTGCTGGGTATTTCTGTATATCCATGTAAGTACTTGTGAGAACCTTAGAGGCTCATGGGAACATATCCAACATGCTCATGGGAGCCAGGTCTTTGTGTTGTTTATATATCCTTTTGAACAAATAAGTGTAAAATATTACCCTTTTCCCTAAGAAATAAATATTTATGAAAATAATATAAATATATAAATATAAGATAATAAATATATATATATATATATATATATAATATATAATATATAAATGAACAAACGTAATAGTAACTTAAATGAGCGTATAGAAATGACAGTCAGCTTGCTGGATTGTATAAAATCTGATTTGTGACAAGTATTCCTACATATATTATTAGAACCACACCTAATTCAACCCTATATATAATGTAAAGAAAAACTTCCCAAAATGCCTCCGGTTTCCTTTTAATATACACAGGCCTATCTTTATAAGAATTAAACCTTGTTATCAACAAATACATATAATAACATTTACACTGTGCAGCAACATATGAATATCAATTTAAGAATTTAAGTGATATCGGAATAAGGAATGAGTATCAAATCAATGGCAGTGCGTAGGAGGTTTTGAAGGAGGTATCACATCTCGCATTGATTAAATATTTAAAAACTGCACCTGTAAAAACAAGCATTTCTTAACATCGTAAAATCATAAACACAAACTATAATAGCTTAATGGAGAAAAGAGAAAGCTGCACACTTTCTCGGATAAAGCGCCTGCTTTCCTATTTAGCATTTGGACTTGATACCATTGATAACCTGAACATTTATGTAAAAACCAAACCTACCATCTTTTCACTTTTAGCTTTCATTAAAAATTGTATTATCATTTATGATGCGTATAAAACATACTTGTATAAAATATATAATTGTTGTTAAATAAATAAACCAAGGCAGTGAAAATATATATTTCCTACGCCACTGTGTTGTGCTTCCAGGGATGATGCCAGGATAAGAACAAAAATGTATTTAATGTAAGCCTTGATATAGAATAGAGCAATTTATGAAAAAAAATTCCTTTCTGACAGCTTCAATACAATGGGAAAATAAAGAAAACTACAGGAAATCAGACAATATATCCTCTGTATAAAGAAGTTTGTGCAATATACAGATGAAAATGCATGATGGCTGCGATAGTGACGGTCTCCAAAGCGCATTCTCCAATTCGTATTCGTGCTGCCACCTACCGGGCTGCATGTGTACGATACATAATGGTAAACAATAAATTGACAGTTTTGTAAGCCTTTCGAAATTTTTCGTTATTTTACTGCAGCATTACGTTGCGTATGTGTAATTTATGCATATTATTTCTATCATATGGAACGCATGTCTCTATTCTTGAATTGGTCATGTAAGCAGCTTCTCGCTGAGTCACGTGAGCAGCCTCTATTGGCGTCACGCGAGCAGTCTGTCTTTGCGTCAGTAATCATCAGACGTGCGGCAACAAACACAGCAGAACAGTTTACGCAGGAACGCCGCCATGACACCTTCTTCCTCACGCTGGAGATAGTACAAAGGACATGATAAAAAAGAAACATTCTTTTACAAACAAAACATACATAAAAACTTTAAAATCTTAGAAACAGACCGATGCCCGCTTAATGTCTTAACAGACTTTGCACCATGCTCCACCACCGCTCCATGTTAAAAGTAGAGGGCTTTAACAAAACACGTTTAGTGATACTGCAGATGAATAACTACTGGTTGAATTTTTATTCGCACTGCTTCATGCCATAACAGATATGGTAGGAAAGGCTGCCAATGACATTACTATGTGACGGAATCTCCATTGATGACATCAGGGCTACACGCTCTCGAGGTAGCGAAAACACATGGAATATTTGCTCTTTCTCTAATCTGAAAGTTTTACTGCCTACTGGTGGCGTTTGACACCAGACTGCGGGAAGGCGTGCACTATTATGCTACGTGCGTATGAAACAGCTGGCATCCAGTTAAATACGCTCTTTTTACAGCTTTTTATCAATGACAAGTAAACTCTGTGCAGATATCATGGCTAAGGACAGGACTCGCGGTGTATTTCCTTGAGGCACATAAACTAATTATTGTTTCGTAGTCTACAAATCGGATAATTTGATCTGTTAGCCAATAAAAAAGCTTGTCGCCTTCTGGTGGCCAAACCCAGCAGACAAAGCCAAAAAATGAGCTTTACAAAATAGAAAACACGTTGCAGACACTGAGGGTAGGTTAGGGTATGTTTAAGATATTTACCATGGAAGAAATACCTCAACTCCCTTTTCGGTAACATTAATCAGCTGGTAAAAATCATCGCTAATGACACCGCTGAAATGTCAACGTGATAGTTACTTTTCAACTCACGGCAGATAATTTCTTTACAGAGATCACAATTAAAAATTACCTGTGATTGTTTCAACAAAGGTGTCGATTCTGACTCCCTGACATTATTCCTTGGCAGAGGTCTTGCGGCTGGTTCTCTTCTAATAACCGGTAGAGTGCTTGCGGGTAACTGTCCAAAATTAGAGGGAAGTCTTGGTACCGTGTGTTCCGGAGTTACATGAACCGGACCTATTACCGGTTGATTTTGTGGCGTTTGATATGACCTGTCTGTTGGTTGTCTAGGAGAAGACCTGATCGGATACATCACGGGTTGAGGTGTGTTTTGTGATGAATGATATAATTGAGGAAAGACCTGGTTTCGTGAACATTGTGATGGTTGAATGCCGGTTGCGATGGCCTTATTTCTTGGAGTTGGCTTAACGCGTGGGGGGTTATTTTTGGACACAGACCCAGGTGTGATGTTACATACACTGCAGTTTTTATTCTTTCTCGCTCTTCCAGATTTTGGGCGCTGACGATCGGTAGCTTCACACTGGTCATAAAAAGCCGACCCTTCATTAAGCAAGCGCCTGACGTTCACAGAGTCAGTGTAAAAGATCTCCAACCATAGCTTAGACTTTCTTGTTGTGTAAACCTTGCCAGACCTGATTGTCATAAACGGATTATCCTCAATGTCAAGTTCTGGAAGTTGTTCAAGAATCCCCAAACGTGCCACTTGGTTTTTCGGTACCAGGACAAGTTGAACATAATGCGGACCTTCATTCCGATAGCAGCAAAAGTCGCTGAAATACAAATGACAGTCTTTTTCGATAAATTCGTCAGCGAAGATGTTAATTCTTTCCGTTCCATACACAGATTCCTTGGGTGGACGATTTGTAGCACTAAAGAATACTCCCTTCAGCCGACCGTTAATTGGGTTACGAGGATCACCGCTGTTGTCTTTCAGGATGGGTTCCATGATGCCTCCTTGCCGCTCCACTTGTTGAAAGTAGTACTCATCCTTGTTCCTGCAGAAGTAGCGGCACGGCGCTGTTCGAGGGCAGTCATTGTATTTCTCCGCCAGTTCAAGAAGTGCCTCAAGTTCCAGCAATGTATACGCTATAAGTGAAAACCAGTGAATAAAAACATAGGAATATAATTTAATATAATTTTAATATATATATGATATAATATAATAATATTATATAATACAATAAGAATTGATAAACCTACGTTGGATCTGTGCTCAACTTTCTTTATATCTTGCAATAATTACTTGATTACTTGGTGATGCTCTTCTGCTCTTTTCTCTGTGTTCAATGCAGATACATAGAAGTTCTGTTTCAGATTTTGATAAAAAAAATTCGAAAAGGTTTAGATAGTGTATGCGTATGTAATTAACATCTTACCAACAATAAGTTATTTACTAACAATGCAACGGATTTGAACCCCTTATCTAAACCTCTATAAGCATGCATGCATTGTTGAATGAATGAATGAATGAATAAATCATGCAGTTAATCCCTGAAAGTTTTTCATTATACTTCGAAAAGTATTCTACAAAAAGGGTCATACAAACATGAATAAAACATGATACAGCTGGAGGTCCTACTAACTTTGGAGAGCCCCTATTTATTGTAGAGAGCCAGGGATTTTTCATGCGGGGTTAACGAATCCTATGAATCCATATGAACTGATCAGTGGCCTTGATTCAAGTTTATGATATTTGATTAACGTTTAAATTATCACCGGGGTGGCATTAAGAGATAAGAGAATCTGTAAAGAGGGTCATGTTTAACTGACAATGTTTGACGACAACTAACGTTGGTCACACGTATTAATTAACATACGCATAAACCACCGCTGGTTGGTCTCATAAATATCCAGTCTGTAGACAATAGGCATGCTCTTGAACAAACATTGTCCCTGTTTATTCACAAAGCAATAACTATAATAAAATCAAATATTATCAAATATTACACTTGTGTAATTAACTGAAGATATCTTGGAAAGTGTGTGTGTGGGGGGGGGGGGGGGGGGAGCATGTCTTAAATCATATCACTTCATATCATTAAAATATGAATCACTTGCGTCACAATAGCACATTTTATTGAGAGGAGTTGCAGCCTACATTGCGGGGATGGTTAAGCTACTCTGAAAGTTAAAAAGACACAAGCTGAATAAGTAAAAACGACAAGGCAAAGCCTGCAGGATCATCTCCGGAAATTATTATTATCATTTGGTGCATCATAATTTTCATGGCAGGCGTTATACTGCAAGGCACAGCAACGAAAGCATTATATATACAGCGAAAGCGAAATGTAAGATTTTGTATACATACGGCGTTGATGCAGCATAATGTTCGTTTTTCTGTAATTGCATTTATATTTGGTTATACACATCGAATACTTCCTCAAAGTTTTCTCCTTCATATCCCATCAGTTCTGTCTTTGTCTCAGTGTTTGTCTGTCTATGTCTCTACCCCTCTGTCACTCTGCTTTTGTCTGTCTCTCTGCTTGTATCCTTCTGTCCAACTATTATACCCTCTGTCTGCCTGCCTTTCTGTCGGAGTTTCTGTCTGTACGTGTCCCAAAGAACATTTTTTCCCTCTGTCTTCTCTCAACATTTGCTCAAAAGTTTTCTTCATACTTCTGATATCCCTCTAAGCTCAAGCTGGATATTTAAATTAAAAATATCTAGGGGTATTTCTTTAACAAAGACATTAAAAATAATTACTTGACAGGACTTAACCACAATAGGATAATTTATTCAACCCATACAAATATATAAATATAGGTCACTGCTTTGTTGTCAGCAAAACAATAAATGACGGTTATGATAATTGATACAAACTTGATAGGCCTAAAAGCATGAAATTGAATATCACTAGAAACTTTAAGATATCAAAACAGAACGATTAAACAAGGCATTTTTTAATTTCTACTATATGATAGGTATGTAATAAGTATATATGTAATTTAAGTATGTTATGTCTACTATAGGCATCTATTTTCATGTTTTATGTTCGTATGTTATGTTAATGTATAAATGTATGTGACCGCGTTGCTGCTTGAAAACTGGCAAAGGCAAACCGTTTAAGCCAAAATGGTTTGAATCCAGCAAGTTTAGGAGGTGGTTTCAAACCGTTTTAAATGCAAATCGTTTTATCCGCTTTGCTTAATACCCCTTTCATACGGCAAATGCATACCCCTTTCACACACAAAACGTTGTGGCGTGTGGTTGCGTAATGGTTAGTGCGCTGGATCGTGATCACTTGGTTGTCGGTTCGCGTCCCGATCTGACCGCTTTTCGCGCTAGGACTTCTAGCCAAGGTCTTTACCACAAGGGTGCGCTCTCTTCACCCAGGAGTGTTTGGATACTGGTCAAACATAGGTGTCAGATAAATGTAGAACGAATTACCATTTAGCGCCGTGTGTGGCTGCTTGGTGTATGCTCCCCCTGCAAGGAGCCGAGAAAGCTACAAGAATGATCAGGCCCGAAAGACCAGGAAGGCAAAGTGTAAAATTAAGGTCGGATGAGACTGACATCGTCGGTGATATCAGACTATAAACCCCCACTAACTTCACCTTCACAAAACGTTTTCAAACCTATTTGGGCATAAATAAATCATTTTGGTGCGTTCACACGGGCATCCAGCATTAAATGCGTGTTGTTTAGCCTTCATTTCAAATGTGGAACTATGTAACACGCTGACACAAGCATGCGCTGTGACCGAGTTGCTGCTTGAAAACTTGGTCCAAACCGTTTTAGTGCGTTCACGCGATAAAATCGATTCGCATTCAATACGGTTTGAAAACACCTCCTGAGCATGATCCAAAAGGCTTTGGCCTAAACGGTTTGAAAATGCTGGGTAACCGTGTGAACACTCAGAACGCTTTCAAACGGTTTGAAAACGGTTTGCATTTGCCGCGTGATAGGGAAATCAGTGTAGTGTGTACGCCCCAGAACGGTTTAGATTAGCATGGTTTCCAGTCAGCCTTGCGCTACGTGCAGGCTCGGAACCATGCTTGGTCTCCAGCTAGACGCAGGTAGCAGACTGCTACTTCAAAAGGTAGCCGCAGGCCACCCTTCGGAAAATCCCGTCGAAACTATTTTCGCGTGGGAATGTTTGCATTGTGCTTGTCGCCAAAAGGACCATGGGTAAATAAAGAGCGTGTACTACAGACTGGTCTCTGCAAAAAAAAAAAAAGTATTTTGAAATTATACATATTTACGATTCCATCAGTTTTATAAGTATAAAATATATATACCGTATGGTTCATATGGTCGAACTCGGCGAACAACGAAACATCTATAAAATATTATGAGTGCAAGGTTCTACTTAAATGCAGATAGTCAGTGTACAAGTCAAATACTATCATGTTTGGCGTCTGTTCGTCTGCCCAGTAGGCCCCACAGTGTCTCGTGAATGAGAGAAAATATCCATACACTTTAATTATAAAACTAAGGCCAAACATAAAATGTTTGTTTCTGAAGCACTGTGCATCAATTTTAACTCCCCCAGTAGAATTGACCGATTTAGAATTGATGTTGCTATCTTATATATACTGGTAAAAGAATTTTGAATTGTATCAAAATCATATTGTCCCACCGATTACGTATTATTACTAAAAATGGTGACAAGAGGCAAACTGTTGAAAGAAAAATTCGGCCACCAGCGCTGATTTCATGAAAAAAATATCCTGAAAAACATAATTATATGATATATATATATATTTAGTCTGGGCCTAATTTTTTTCCTAACATCATATTTTTCAGTTATATATTCTAACATAAAGTAATAAGGCATAATATTGGATGAAATATATGCTTCTTCATAAATAAAAGAAAGTATGTGAATTTAAGTAATATGTATATAATAATAGCGTCATATAGTGTCACTTCTATTACTGGTATTTTATATTAAAGTGGCATGTAGATGATAATATTAATTTAACAAAAATAAATATAAATATAATTTGCATGGATTGTTGTAATACTGTATAATATATAAGTATTTTAATTTAAACTGTTGTAAATATCAATGTTTTCTATTAAAAAAATTTATGATATTAATTGATATTAGTTGCATCATATGCAGTAACATATTTAATTTATTATTATATATAAATGGTCTTAAATAATGTAAGATAATGCTTTAATATTTTATAGCATATATTTAATATATATTTGATATATCTTATATATACTGTATTGTTAAAGGCATATTTTCCTCTGTCACACTCTTAATTTGTGACTGAAAGTAATACAAACTTGAAAATTACCTATATACATGCTACTTTCATTTTTATGTCACAATATAACTTAATATTACCTGAATAATAGTGATGAAATTGAAAATTTAATATCATCGTTACAATATGGCAAGAGAGGATATGTATTGATGCAATACTGTAAAACATTTTTTTTTAAGAATGTCAATGCCGATATTTATTTTAAAATTTTGTTTATATTATTAGTTACATATTTCATGTTCATGAAATTGTCATATAATATTATGTTATAATGCTTAAATATATGTGCATGTATTATGTATTTATGTTTATGCATACATGCATGTGTATATAATCTTTAACACACACACATACGAAATAATGTTTGATGAATTAATCTAACAGCTGTGACAAGTAAAATTAATGGAAGATGCACATGGAAAAAGAGGAAGGCCACAGGTGTGTATGAGATACATTTTCTATGCTCCATACTATAGGTTAAAAGATCATTCATTGACTATCATTAAAATCCTGTACCTGATGATCAGGGCTTATTTTAATTAATACAAATGACAGTTACGCCTACGGCTAAGCATATTTAAACACTGGTGATTACCTTTATTTGGATAATCGATATAGAAACGATAACATATTGGGAGATAAAAAATCAGACAAAAAAGGCCTAGAGCATATCCGTTAGACATAATAATTATAAAGAATTTTATTAACTTATTTCTTTAGATATCGAAATAAAACTGTTATAATAATGTATAATAATGACATGCGAATGTAGGGATAGAACAATGATTCAACATCAATTATGAAAGCAATTTTTTTTCTTCAAAATAATCAATATAAATATTCTAGAAGAACCTTTCGGCCAATCATGCTAAATAAATGAAATATGAAATGGTATTAGCATGCAATTATTTTGATTTATAGCTGTCCAAGAAGTATGCATTCTTTAATTTTACTGCAAATCTATACCTTGTTCACCTGGTATTTTGTATAATTATCATCATCTTTTACAAATGAAGGCGAAGTATAAATTATAAATAAAACTGATATTGAAATTTCATATGAAGCCATAATCGATAAATTACAACTTATATTCATATTAAATATGTTTCATGGGATTTTTTAGGCGAAGTGCCGGTGAAATACCTATTTTGATTGGCCATAAAATATGCACAACAAAGTTTGGCGCCAGCTCGCCGGAGGAGACGCTGTGTCTGTGAATCTGAATGAGCGATATTTTGGGTGCTTTGGGTGGATGTTTTGTTAAACAGCAGAAGAGACGTTACTTATTAATAACCCATATTTTTGTTATATGGATAAAATTGATTGAGATAGGGTTTGTTTTTGAACAGGAGCGTTTT
Source organism: Sipunculus nudus (assembly GCA_026874595.1). Taxonomy (NCBI): domain Eukaryota; kingdom Metazoa; phylum Annelida; class Sipuncula; order Golfingiida; family Sipunculidae; genus Sipunculus; species Sipunculus nudus. Next base: position 9,579,729 of record CM049314.1, on the reverse strand, counting down.
ATATTATAAAGACTGAACGGGAAACTTTAGGCACCTATCAATAAATGCGGATGGAACTACAGTAAATGGGTTCAACGTCAAGAACACTTCGAGGTGGGCGCAGGGAACATTTATAGTAGCAATCTCCTAAAGGGGTGTTTCCGTGTGCGCGTATATGCCTATATGCGTGAAAATCGCTTACATGACTTTGTAACTGGGGTGCGTCCATATGTCCGTCAGCGTATCTATATGCGTACATGCAAGTATACATGTGCATGAAACTGTCACAGGAGCGATTTTCACGCATAGGGTCTGCGTGAATTCGGGGTAAAATGACGTCACTTCAGCATCTTTTTTTTCAAGGCCTGTTCGTTTGCCAGTTCACGCATATACGCGCACATGGAATCACGCCTATTTTTTCACGGATATACGCATATACGCATATATACGCGGAGTTGAAACATACCTTTTAGACTCACTTGACTCGGTCACAGCGCAAGCGCGAATGCCAGTGTCAGCGTGTTGTTACATTGTTCCACATGTGAAATGTACACAACACACATTGGTGCTAGAAGCCCGTGTGAACGCACTAAACCGATATGGCCAAACTGCTTTGCCTAAGGGTGCTTTTCCATGTGCGCGGCAGAAACTGCCGTGCGTAAAACGCATGCGTTTGCCGCGCGGCCAGTCCTTTTCAGTGTGAGCGTTTTGTAAGCGTTTGCCGGGCGGCAATCGCATGCCTTCCTGTCACATCTGAACGGACTTAAACACACAAGTAGGGGGAAACCCCACATGTGACGTCATTTAGACGGAATTCCCCTGTGTTTGCCGCGCGGCAAACGCAGAAATCCAGCACTAAAAGGGTGCTTTTCCATGTACGCGTTTTGCGAGCGTTTGGCGCGCGGCTTCCGCGCGGCGAAAATCCAACCAGTTAAAAAGTCATGTGCTATTTCCATGTATGCGATTGCCGCGCGGCAAACGCACGCGTCAGTTTGGGAATCCAGCATTGCTGGATTTCTGCGTTTGACGCGCGGCAAACGCATGGGAATTCCGCCAAAATGACGTCACATGTGGGGTTTCCCCGTACTCATAAGTACGTTCAGCTGTGCCAGGAAGGCATGCGATTGCCGCGCGGCAAACGCATACAAAACGCTCACATGGAAAAGGACTGGCCGCGCGGCAAACGCTGCGTTTGACGCGCGATCGCATATATGGAAATAGTACATGACTTTTTAACTGGTTGGATTTTCGCCGCGCGGCAACCGCGCGGCAAACGCTCGCAAAACGCGTACATGGAAAAGCACCCTTAATCGGTTTGAAAACGCTTTGTGTGTCAAAGGGGTATAAGTATGTACATTGTGTTTTATGTTTGTATATATTAACTGGGTGTAATGTTATTGTTTCAATAAAACTAGTGGCCCATTGGCCATGACGCTAAGCTGAATTCAAGGAATGTTTACAATGAGAAAAATGACTGCCAGAATGCAAAAAAAAAAATATATATATGAATTTTGTGAATAGTCCTTAGAAATTGTAACAGTAGGCTTTTAGACAGATGGCCAGTTTAGGTATCATGAATAGAAAACAAAAAACGTAAAAAAAAATGAAAAAAAAAAAAAAAAATACAGGTAGGCCTAGTGCTACAAGTCTGAAGTTACTAATTTAACACTCCATGATCAAAATATATTCGAAGAAAATGGCGCTTTAGTATCAAATTTTAAATTATTCTTGGGAGTACTGACGAGCCCTATAGCTCGGATAATATGGGTAACAGAGACCTAATTTCAGGTTTCAATGGAGATTTCTCCCTGGATGTCAAGTAAGAAAATTTAGGTTTAGCGGTTCTGGTTTGTTCAGTGTTAACAGGTGACCACTTAATTTGAAGGTTTCCCATATAGATTTTTGAATCACATTTTAAACTAGAAAACAGATAGTCGAAAAGCGACAATGTGTATCAGTCAGAATGGTACGGGTGAAATGAGGGATGGATTGAGTGGTATGTCACACCACTCCTGAATATAGTCCACTAAAACTCTGCAAAAAAGGCATTAATTTAATCAATGAAAACACCTCGCACCTGCCGACTTTAAGACCAATACCTTGAACCACTCATAAGATATGAGCAATTTTCACCAAAAGCGCATGGATGGACGGATGGACGCCACGGGAATACAAATGCAGATGGCGTCACCAGTCTTGAGTACAAGATGGAGGTGTCCAAGATATATGGACATGAACAATTTCGGGCCAATACAGGGCACCACTCCTAAGAAAATAGCATAGAATTATTCTACAGAAACGGAAAGGTAGGTGGCGCCACCTGTCAGGTTTACGAAGAAACTCTCCAAGATTGATGGCCATGCCAAATTTCAGATCAATACCTTGAACCACTCCTAAGATATGAGTATTTTCACTAAAAGCACATGTATGGATGGACGCCCCGGTAAAACGATTGCAGATGGCACCACCAGTCTAGCGTACAGGATGGAGGAGTCCATGATCTATGGATAGCACAATTTCAGGCAAATACGGCAAATCACTTCTGAGAAAAGAGCATTAATTTATTCTACAAAAAAGGGACGGTTGTTGCCGCCACCTGTTTGATTTACGAAAATATTTTCAAAGATGGATGGACATGCCAAATTTCAGACCAATACCTTGAACCACTCCTGGGATATGAGCAATTTTCACCCAAATCACATGTACGGATGGACTCCACGGGAAAACGATTGCAGTTGGCACCACCAGTCTTGAGTACAAGATGGAGGAGTCCAAGATCGATGGGTATGCAAAATGTCAGGCCAATACGGCACATCATTCCTGAGGCAGGGGCATTAATTTATTCTAAAAAACAAGAAGGCAGTTGCCGTCACCTGTCTTGTTTACGAGAAAGATGGATGGACATGCCAAAGTTCAAACCAATATCTTGAACCACTCCTGCGAAATGAGCAATTTTCACCAAAAGCAAATATACGGATGGACGCCACTTGAAAACGACTGCAGATGGCGCCACCAGTCTTGTTTATGAGATGGAGGTGTCGAGGATCTATGAATATCCACAATTTCAATCAAATTCATTGAAGAACCACTAAGACAAACAGATGGCAAATGCAAGGATGGACGTTACGCAAAAAGTATTATAGGTGGCGCCACCAGACGCTAGTATGAGTTTGAGAGATATAAGATCTACGGACATGCGGACTTTCAGTTCAATACGTTGAACCACTCGGCGTTATGGGCTTTTATCTAAAAGACCCAGATTTTTACTGCACACAGAGGAATGCTGGTGGTGCCACATGTCTTTTATTACACAACTACATAGGAGAGGAAACAACCATGCCGTGTGTCGGAAAAATCGGTCCAAGGGTCTCAGAGGAGTTCTCAGGAAACGAACGCGGAGTTTTTGCATCACATTTTAAATTATTCTGGGGGTACTTTCGAGCCACATAGCTCGGATGATATGGGTAACAGAGACCTTTTTCAGATTTCTTTGAAGACTTTTCAATGACCTCTTTAGATGACAAGAAAGAAGATTCTAGGTCAAACACTGATTATTTGTGCCCTATTAATAGATGAGGCTTTATTTGAAGGTCTCAAAAAATAGAGAAAAAAAATGCGTAAAAAGTCGAAAGTCTGCAGGAACTGGTGAAGCACTTGAAGCACTAAAATCCATACGCATGCAAAGAATCATGGTAATCAATGCATTAATTATTCACATACTGAAGCTGTTGTATAAAAAAAGCGTAAATATTTGAAAAAATCCAGGTGGCACCACAAGTCTGCAGGAACTGATGATGCACTCCATGATCAATAGCATGCAAAAAATCATGGCCATCAGTGCATTAGCTATTTAGATACTGGACCTTTTGTATCAAAATTTTAATTATTCTGAGGGGTAATTACGAGCCCCATAGCTCGGAGGTTATGCGTAACAGAGACCTAATTTCCTGTTTCAACAGAGACTTTTCAAGGACCTCCCTTGATGTCAAGTTAGAAGAAATCAGGTCCAGCGGTTACGATGTGTGCCCTATTAACAGGTGACAGCTTCTTTGAAGGCATCAAAATTAGAGAAAAAATCGTAAAAATTGGAAAAATATACAGATGGAGCCACAAGTTCACTGAAACTGATGGAACACTCCATGGTCAATATTCATGCAAAGAATCATGGTGATCAATGCATTAGTTATTCAGATAGTTGAACTTTTGTATCAAAATTTTAATTATTCTGAGGGGTACTTACGAGCCCCATTGCCCGGTGGATATGCGTTACAGAAACCTAATTTTAAGTTCAACAGAAACTTTTCATGGACCTCCCTGGATGTGAAGCAAGAATTTTCCAGGTCAAGCGGTTACAATATAGGCCCTGTTAACGGGCGGCTGGACGGATGATGGACGTAGAGTGATCGCTATAGCTCAGATGACTTTCAGTCAGCTCAGCTAAAAACTAATACTGTATAACACTGAACCGCTCAGTTAGTCCACTTTATCATGTAAAACTGCAGGATGTTATTGTTAATGAATAATTCATGTCACTATAAGTTACGGTCACTTGTTGCAGCAATGACACTTTGAGGATCTACTTCCCGGACAACACGACTTAGACTCATAGGCATGGAGTGTTCAATACTAGATCTTGTCAAAGAACTTGACATGATCAATCATAAAAGTGTTAACCCATTGATATTAAATTTTAAATTAGAACACATCAACATGTTTACCTGTGTTGTACCAGGAATGACTCCTCCCCTAAAGAACATCCCTGTCATGTCATGTTAGTACACACAGTTAACTTTCCCAGAAAGAAAATTTGCAATAACATGAGTAGTGATATAACAACTGAACAATCGATAACGAGGGTGGTAAGATCAGGAATTAAACCATGCTACAGGTGGCTGAGCCAGGTACTGTGTTACCGGGCAGATAAGGTGGCTTGTTTTTGTTATCACCATGCTTCCATCTGGCGACAAACTTATGCACTAAATGGAGCACGAAATGAATTCAGTCAGTTTTATATTTATCTCCCCGGAACGAGGTTCAAGAGAGATTAGCCTTAAGAATATACCAACCCCCGGCGCCGTCGGCCGTAGACACAACTCTTTATAACTCGGCAACCACTTACCCGATTACTTTCATATTACACATAGATATTATATAGGTCATTAGGAATCTCTCTCTCTCTCTCTCTCTCTCTCTCTCTCTCTCTCTCTACAAATATTATCTAGGGATCAAAAGGTCAAAGGTCAAGCTCACAAGTCCCCGTTGTTCATGAACAAGTCATGTTCTTGAACAAGTTTTTTGTTACAGGCTCATTTCCTCATTGCTATTGAAATTATTTCAATTATAAATATATAGTACACTGATAAACAGTGACAATACCCAGCACAGCTATTAAAACTGTTCCCATATTTTAATTTCTGGGCCAGTAACTGGTACCTTTTAACAACCATCAGGATAAAGTTTTGGGATAACCTTTTATGACTCACTCACTCTATTTTTTTTCCATATTCCATGAATACACGTGTTTAGGAGGGGGGGTCTCTCATATAATTTGGGTAGTTAAAGATGAAGGCACCGAAGCCCTGCCTGGGCTTTAGCGTATTTGGGTATTTCTACAAAAAATGTCGCATTTCATGTCCCGAAACTATATTTGTTACTGAGAAATAAGCAAATGCTAAAAATGACATGAATAACCATTCAGATTGTTGCTAAAGATATAACCATTATTATGAGATAAAAATAATTTAAATCGGGGCAGAAATACATACAGAAAAAAAACTGCAAATGTTACAATACCCTTAAATTTCCGTTGTCCCTTTCTCTCGGATCTTAAATTCAAAACAGCGTTTTTCTGTAACCACTGTTCCATTTATATAGATTTTGTTTTCCACGTTGTAACAGCGGTGAATGTTTATTAAGATGATATTTTTGCTTGATTTTTCCTGACCGTTTTGTTTTTAATACAAAAATTTAGATATAAAAAGTATGTCTCCCAAAATATTCTCGGCACCGTTACCTGACCTTTTGACCTTGCAGCGCGTGAACAGAAACCACTTTGCTGATGCAGGGAGCAGCGTTTTTTAGAGTTCAGGAAATTTTGTACACATAATCCACAATTAAATTTAATAACTGTCATATCAGTGTTCTCTGTTAATCATTAAAGGGTTAAAAAAATCACCGTATGTTTATTTGGACTCGACACCGTTACACCTACGAAAAATTAACCGTCACATAATAACACTTCGAAAATGGCTTCCTCTTTTTGTTCATAACTCGTGCTGCCCTCTAAGGCACGGTATGGAAGTAATTTTTTTCCTGCATTTAACGTATAGATGAAAAAATCTCCACTCGAGTTACCACTCGAAACCGTTACCTGCATGAAAAATAACGGTGTCGAGAGCAAGGTAACGGTGTCGAGAACTTGGTATTAAATACAAATTATTGAAATAGAATTTGAAACATATTTTGGGCTAAATATTTTAAACATTTGCGTTTCTTCTATTCAAACTGGCATTTGCTTGTTTTATTACATAATACTGGTATTCAAGTAGTCACTACGGTTATTTTTACTTCAGAAGCTCGACTCCGTTACCTATGCTCAACACCGTTATCTATGCTCAACACCGTTACCCAGAGGATTTAAAACCATGTTTAAATTTTATTTTTTGTGCATTCAAAAAAATTATCAAGGTATTTCGACTTAAATTCTGAAGGTATATGTACCAAAGTACTTTGTCCGGTAAATCCCTGCAAATGCACCCCTCAGGAAGCAAAAATAGGAATAGAGACAATTTTTGTTTTCAAAAGTTAATTAAAAAGAAGAAAATATGTTCTTTTTTACACACTTTTTTTTGTTAAATTCATAACTGAAATTTATTTTTTGATTTTATCAAAGGCTATTAATTTTAATTTTATCGAAAATCACAAAAAAAATCTAGTCAAAACAATGTCTGAAATGTGCAAGTGAGATTTTACTGCGTGTCACGGTGTCGAGAAAAAGGTTCATATTTTCCCCTTACCTGGACTATTTATAAAAAAAAGGAAACTGAAAAGTGCACTACTTGCATTATTTTACAATTCTAACGATATTTTTCTACAAATTAAGTTTTGTTATATTAAAATCAAGATTAAAAAAAAAATCACCAAGAAAACCCTTGAAATGCGACGTTTTCTGTAGAAATACCCATTTATGTTTACTACTAAAATGCTGAAAATAAAACGTGATTCCATGTTCCGATAGACATAACTCAGTACTAGCTCTTATCACTAAATAAGAGGGTCAGAGAGTTGTAATTAGTTATATAAGTTGCCGCGAGGTGGCAGTACCGACACTAAGTGCGATATAGTGAGGGAACGTTTGATTTCTCTGTTAGAGGCATCAATTAAGAACCATTTCATTGACTGGGCCACTCTAAGGCCACCGTCGTTCACGAAGTCAGCTTAAAGTTTTATTATTATTATTTTTTTTATTTTTGTTACTCTCATTACTCCAATGTTGGTGAAGATGTTTCAATAAAACTTGCTACACTGATGAACTGTGTCAGTACAAGACATAAATTATGAATCTTCCAATAATTTAATTTCCCGGCTGGTAATGAGCACTTAACGAACAAAATGGGTACAGATCCCAAACTAGCTCAGGTTAAAGTTTTGGATCAACTCTTTACAACGCAACAACCATTGACCCTGTTATTTTCATGTTTTATAATTGTACTGTATGGGTTTTTTGTTTGTTCCATTGCTAATGAAAATATTTTTATCATTAAAAACCTGTACCTGATGATCTTGGCCCATTTTAATTATTACAACTGACAGTTACACCTAAGGCTAAGCATATTTAAACCGTGCTGTTACCTTAATTTGGATAAGGGATTTTGAAACGATAATGAAGATATTTCTGTTCAACTTAACGTTCACTAACGTTCTGTGACATTACTCATAGATTAACTAACTTGAGTTAGATTATGGGCAAAATCCACGCATATTTAATGAGGTCAGAGGTCACCAAACTACTTTATGGCTTTGTGATGGATTTTGTTGAAACTAAAAAGAAATATTAACTAACATTATATATCGCTTTAGCTTGATTTCCGGGAAAAATAAATACACATACACACACCCACCCACCCAGCCACCCACCCAAACACATACATACATATATATAATGCGATCGGAGGTCACCAGCCTACTTTATGGTGTCGCTGCAATTACTTAGCAGGTATATGATGCATTTTCATGAAACTAATAAAAATAATAATAATAATAATAATAATAATAATAATAATTTTAAGTAATAAAAAATACTGTTTTTATTATTATTATTATTATTAATATTATTATTATTATTATTCGCCCTATTATATCTTTTATTTGTCGTCTGACGTACAGGACATCTTTCCCGGCCATTAGGTGTTGAAAAGAACGGGGCGGGGCGCTCGGCAGGGGGAGAGGCTATCACCAGTCTGTTAACGCAGGTGATCATGTCTTGGTATGGATGGGTTATGACCTTTCTGTTACATTTTACTATTTCATTTGATTACAAACATGGTATTTTACCAACGACAACCCTAAATGAAGGTAGAGCAATTCTTTTTAATTTAAAATTCCAAAAATTAGTGGATAAAAGCGCGTTAACGGCAGTATTATTTCGTCATTTTAGCCTCGAAGTGAGTACCCGTTACCTGCCCCTCTTTCGAGGACGCGACGATAGGGAGAGAAAGAGGGGAGGGAACCAGCCTAATATGCAACACATCTCACTGTATATCCCAGACAAGCTGATGACGTCAGTCAATGGACCTTTCCGATTGCTGGCCCTAAGCCCCGCCCCCCTTAACGACGGTTGCTAAGTCCCACATTTGTCCAAGCGGGCACATGTACTTGGTACACGAGAACATTGGCATGGCGGCATCCCGCGACTCGCTCGCACATAAAAATCCCTGAGGACATATCATATTAATTTTGCCAGGACAAGTCATCTTGTCAAAGAACACTTAAAAGAGAAAATCAGAGATACGTGCATGATCAGATGATATAAAAATGTGAAAAACATCAGGAGCGATGGCGTCTGCGTGACAGCCCCGGTGTTGCATGGCGCTCTGAACGGAATTCTTGGACGCCTGAATCTTTAGTTCGAGCTAGAGGACGACATATTTACTGAGTCATATATCACCTGTAGAAAAGGGTAAGATATACTTACTTTATTTACATTTTCTCTCAAATATAATAATCATTTGTCTATGATGACGGTGAGTAATACTTATAGTTCATTCTATCATTATGATGATGAAAATATGTAATGTAAAAATCAGATATAACCATATGTATTACCATACATGATGCTAGTCCTTCGATTTTATTGTTATTAAAATGGAAATATCTGGTTGTAGGCCAATACATGCAGCTGCAACAAGCAAAACCAAATCCAGAAAGGAAAGGATGTAGGAATCTGAACTTGCCCCATGCCTCTCCTGTCACAGTACCCAGTATTCGAACAAGGATTACTGTGACATACAGCCAGAAGATCTGCAACATATATGCCAATTTCTAATGATATTTAAATAATACTCAAGACCGAACATATGTGATATTTTTATTTTGAAAACACCAGTGATACAATGTCATATAAATGTTGATGTTTAAGTGTACTGGCGTACACAGACTTATGAAAGGAGAATAAAAATTATGAATCTTGTTTTTCTCTGTGTATGAACTGCTGTTTCAGAATAAGTTACTGTTTTTGTTGTAAGTCTTTCTCTTCAATAAACCTTTGAATCTGGGGTGTATTATTAAGTTTGTGACAATCTGGAATTTTAAATCAGAGACCAGCATGTATCCTAACTATGGAGATTCTCAAGACATTCAGACTCCCAGCATCTAACTTTCCTTTTGTAGAAATTAAATTTCCAAATCTTGTCAAAAATATGACAATCAACTAAGCCTGTGGTGCAGATAGATTGTGGACTCGATGCTGTCCTTTAAGTTGTGGAGCGTTCAGAACTTGTCCCATTTGCTGTGACCATTCTCTGTTGTTTAAATGCAGATATACTGGCAAATGAAGCAGTCTGCAAAACAAGGGAAAAAATAAAGACAATCAACTTTATATTTCCATAACTAAACTATATATAGAGGAAAATCATATGGAGAGAGGGTCAACTACAGGTATGAACTGGTTGAAAATTCTAATAACATAACATCAAGTTTAGCCAAGAGTCTCACAATTGTAGATTCATATATAGGCCTATACATTTGTCAATATGTAATTCTACTAGTACTATGATGACTTGGGGGGGGGGGGGGGGGGGGGGGATTACAACATAGCACTATTCCACTCTAAATATTGTGGTACACGTCCACTTGCCCCAAGACCATGTCTGTAGAGTGTAGAATGGGCACTGTCCATATATTATTTTTCTATTATATATATTTATATTTTTATTACTAAAATTACTACACTATTTCACATTTAAATATTCAGTACCCCCATTTTCTATGATAAAATAATTTTATTTTAGTACTTTGCCTCACACAGTCAAACCATTAATGAACCAGTGACATCACTGACATGACTTGCAGTTTGCAACATGAATCAAATTGATTTAATGCTACTATTGCTAGTTCATTTATCACCACAATCATTTTGTCACCAACATTTTACATGTGGTTTGCCATGGGTATAATCGTGTTGTTGTTGACTGTTATTATTCATGTCTACCTAATAAAGCAGTGTTCAAATAGTGACCAAATTGTTCATTATCATAGTTAATTGTTAACTATAATTTTATTTTTTTAATCAAAGTTCTAAGACACTGAATAAACCTCAACATTTATAGTCTTCCCAGTTGTGTGAAAGTGATACTGAAATATGTATATTGGTTTAGGGATTAAAGTTCATAGGGTTTCCTTTTCTGATTTTACAGAACATTAACCTAAAAAAAAGAAATAATATCACCTACATTAACATCCCACATACAATTTTCCCTACACTAATTTAGTTATTTATTACACACATCATTATATATAAATGGAGTACTATCCAAAAAAAATGTATAAATCAGAAAACAAAATTTGATAAGAAAAAATGTGACGTAATATTTATAAATTAATAATCATATATAGGCACGTGTTATACATTACTGTTCCAACATGAGAGAATAAAATCCTTCCAAGTTCAATGCATCGCAAATTCACAATGGCAAGGCCAAGCCAAGGGCTGAATTCTTACTGCTACAATATAAACAAAAGTCCGATGCAGTAGTCAGGTCGTTACTCTGTAATACGTGCAGAGCCAAACTGGGTCCACTGTCAACACTGTTGCAAGCGCCTGTTCCCTGAGCTGCTGAGTGGGCTGAATGTACCCCGTGTGTTGTGTTTGTTTGATATATTGAATTTTTCACATGGGCGATGGGTCTTATTAAACGGGGTACCCGAAAACGTTCGGATACAGGCCACTTCTCAGAACCCCCCCCCCCCCCCACACACACACACACACAAACCCCACCCGTCCGGTTCAAACTTACGCTTGAATGACCGGCTATATGTGGAAAGTAATCGGTTGTCAGTAACTGAACAAATGAGAAACTCTCGTAACAAAAATGCGAGGATAGAGTGTGATAGCTAATGACACTCACCGTTGAAGATAAAGCGTTCTGGCACTTCTGCATTTTTGCTTATAAATCCTGGTGACGTTGAGCTGGCTGTGCACTGTGCGGCCTCCCACACGCCTTGGTCCACCAGAAACATTTCGCCAGTTCAGTCTTCGGGATTAAAATAAGCCTGGCCCTTCCCTAACCTTTCAGAGTATCACTGGTCACCGTTGCACGTTCCCCATGAACTTCAAAGAACCATAGTTCGTGGAAGCAAAAGCCGCACAAAACAAGGTACTGTCATATCCACGTGCGCACGGTCCCACACACGAGGTTGGTTTGTGGGACAATATGGCGGACACTCGACACGTGGCGATCACGTCATAAATGTCGTAATCTGATTGGCCAATTGGTTACGCATGATTGACATGTCGGAAAGGTCCATTGAAGTTCATGCGCGACAGACCATTGTGACGTCACCGTTGTCTAACAAACACCACACGCTACCACAGACATGGATTATGAACCAGGGAGGAATATCACCCTTCCGCCAGAGGTCGTTTCTATTCAAAACGAATCTCTTCTGTTAGGGCACTGTGGGAAGGACCTAACTACTTGACAAGTGTAGCCTGGTACCAAATTCTCTAAACACGAAATTAACGGACGGACGGACAATTAACCATAACTACAGCACATATATACCGGGTTACTTATCAGCTAATAGTCAGACGTCAGCTGAGCTAAAATAGTGGGTTCCCTTAACTTGCCGTAGTTCAGTCCCGTATATATTATGCACCCCAGTACCCGTGTCCACATTTTTTTCTGGGGTAATTTTTATACCTGTAAAGCAGTGTTAACCTTTCTTGTCCAAAGCTTGCAGGAGCTATTCCGCCGACTACCTGCGTAAAAAGTAATGCCTTACCTTGTTTTGATTTTGTATGAGACAATTTAAAATATGTCAAAACAGATTACAGCGTTTACGAATTATTCCTTGTCTGAGAACTGATATTAAAAAAGCCAGTCAAACATATGACGTCAGTCAATTGAAGGTGACGCGCGACCGAACATTGTGACGTCTTTGTGACGTCACTGTTGTCTAACGAACACAAAACGCAGCCATAGACACTGAAAGACAGTGTACCATGAAGGGATGTACTTTCCAGCAGTGCCGATAAGACGCCAACCACGGTATTTCAGCATAAATAAGGCAAAAGAGACGCAAAGTAAATTCGTTTTACATGACATAGAACTACTTTACACAAAATTCAATGCATTCTAACGGACTACATTGGCTCCTTTTCACCACTTGTGTATTTCCGCTGTCAGTGTAAATGTTGATGCCGCGCGGTGCATTATTGGAGTCAGATTTTGACTCCAACAATCCCAAGACAGCAGTGTCGTACTCTTGAGAGTCCGAGTCTGCGCAGTGTGGGAGGAATATCAGAGAGCTTAGATGACTAAGCTCTCTGGGAATAATGTCTGGCCGTCCCGAGAAGACGCTATTCACGGTCAAATTTTACTACGTCACACAAAACTGGCGGAATATCTACATATCTACTTTAGGCCGAAGTGCATTTTTAAAGAATATTCTTAAAATGTTTATCGCGGTATAACATGCAGACAAAGGTTTTTGGATGGACTATACTCTGTTCCAACACCCCTGTGGCGATGTGGCGATTAATGATAATTTTGTAGACGTGTTCAGACTAACGGATTTTATTCACCAACATCTTGTACCTCTCTAAACATTATTATTAGTCCGGTTTACTTGATATAAAATAAAATGACGTCACGAAACTATATCATAACCTGATTGGATTAAAATGATAACTGTCTGTAATGTATGTACGAAATAACGTCACGTCACCCAGGTTACGTCCTTGATGCATAGCTTTACTGGGTGACCTATGACGAGAGACCTACCTTAAAGGTAAACAAATATGTCAATACTGACAATATTATTATTGTAATGTACTATACGCTTCAATTTAAACAAGCATGAAATAAATATATTTAGGCCTACTATGCGGCGCCGGGACGGTGTTGGCCTGTCTAGGAAGAGGTGCACAAATGATGGCGTCAGTCCAAGTGGCCATATCTATTTATCTATGCATGCAATGGAGGGGCGTATATGTGTAACGTAACCAACGTGTGACGTACAAAAGCGACTGTTACGTCATCACTACGAATCGTCAAATATACGCAATTTAAATCCGTCAGCTTAGGTCGTCACTGATATGTCGCAACTTCATCTGTTCAGTCATTTTTCTTTACGAATTATCAGAAGCGGATCCAGGGGGGGGGGGGGTCCAGGGGGTCCGGACCCCCCCCCCCCCCCTTTTTCATCCGAAGCAACCTTTTTTAAGGGGTTTTAGACGTAACTTTGCGGCCTGGACCCCCCTTTTCCAGACGTGATGACCTTTTTTTTAGGATTTTCATTAGTCCTCCTTGGTTGGACCCCCCCCCCCCCCTTTTCCTAAATCCTGGATCCGCCCCTGATTATCCATGGAATCCATACTTAGGATAGTATTATTTCACTGAAGTGTTAGATATTCGCCACATGTGTCCGACTTACCTGTGAGGTAAATAAAGGTAAGCTTTAGTGCATTGTATAAAAAAAATCAGGTGGACAGGAGTGGTGGAATGGAGTACAAACTAGAGGTTTATATTAATCGGCCATCGATCACTCGAAGCTCTCCCAGCGGGAGCTGTGGGGTGCATGACCTTTGAAATAAGGTCAAGGTCAAAATAAAAATCTGCTTAAGGGGGGGGGGGGGGTTATCTCATGGATTATGAGTATGGAGTGTACAATAGGTGTGGCTTGCACGACCTTTAAAATAAGGTCAAGGTCAAAATAAATCAAAATGTTACGAATGACTCTCACTCTGTTCAAAGGAAAGGTTTTAAAAATCGGCCGTATCGGCGATCTATAGCGGAAACACGGGCTGACGAAAGAGAGGGAGAATATAATTCTATAGTCGACATTTTGCACTGAGCTTTGTAAATTCCACCCTTATACGTTGTTACCCAAATATTAATACAGACATCAACCCTTTATATGTCTTCCATTCCTATAGGGTATTCTTACATGGGATTCTGACTTGGCTGTGGACCTACGCCATGTTCACAGTTATATACACAGTATAAAACAATTTCTAAACACTATAGCAGCAAAAAAAAAAAAAAAAAAAAATCAAATATCACACAGATTCGATAAAGATGTTTTTTATTCAAAAAGCGACCAGCTGCGACTAACGTGTATTAAAAAGTGTAATTATTTCACAAAAACCAATTTGGATTACTTAACATGCATGTCGGCATTATATATGTTACAGTCAATTTTTTAAATCAGTCAATTTGAATGAAATTTTACCAACTGACTGAAAAATCAGTCATTGTATTTGACACATAGAAAGAAATGTAAAAAAAAAATGATATAATATTGTTGTTGAATAGCCAAGATTTAAATGACAATAAAGATAATCCATATACCTTAATGTAACAAAATATATATTTTACATCATATTATTGCATAATTTAATGTTTCATATAATCAAAAGCGTCCATTTGGTTTAATTCTGGTTTCTTGGAGAAATGATTATGTAATAATATTAGATGTTAATATTATATTGTCTCAGGGGCGCAATTTCCACTTGCACTTTGGGATTTGATGTGGGCGCCCCCCCCCCCCCCCCTTAGTGTGGAAAAATTGTCACAATATAACAAACATTTCAGCAATTTTGGTATAAACTAACGGAATATTCTCTTTTCATAAACAAAGAACATATAAACATGTTTGACGCAAGTACTGAGGCGTCAAACGCTCCCTAATCTCCCCCCCCCCCCCCATAAAGTCCTGGTTTGAATTCTCGAAATTTGAATTAATTAGTTCTTCAATACCTTGGTTTTCCTACGTCATGGAAACGAGTGATTCACATCACAAGCCATCGTTTTAATCTGAGGAAAATTTCACCTATTTTTGTAAATTAATTCCTACTTTACGGATTTAATTCCAGCCAATTTTTAGGGCAAAATGGCATTCTTTTTTTCATAATATGTGGGGGGGGGGGGGGGGGGGTTAATGGAGATAATATTGTATTTCCACCATGGCTTAAAAGGTTTACTGCTCAACATCCCAGGCCATCACAGTCTGGCTCCAACTCAATAAATTCCACAAATACATTAATGAAAATTTAACGTTTTCTTAATGAGAAACTGGCAGCAGCACTTTTCGACTCCCTGTTGTTACGACGACGCACGTCTAATACGGAAGTTGTGTTTTGATGTTGTATGTTAATGTAGGTATAGATCAGCTATTCAGCCACTATATGTGTGCATGACACTGATAACGTCATTTTGTCACAGGTGAATATTATATTGCACCATAATATCGTATGTAGTGGCGTTTGTGTGTGTGTGTGTGCATGTGTACTCTATGTTTCTCTTCCGTAACCTAATCCATTTTTTAAGCGTTTCCATCGCAACATTCTAGTCTTCTGAACTGCGGCTTCCAACACAGCAAAACATTTTGCGGAAAAAGTTCCTCACGGCGCGAAGAACTCCAGTCTGAAAAGAAACAGAAGTAAAACAATAAACATTCTATCATATATATAAATATATATATATATATATATATATATATAATAATAATAATAATAATAATAATAATAATAATAATAAAGACGTGCATTTGTTAGTCTAGACTATATTAATACGCAGCACACAACAACACGATCAGGATATCTATATAGTCGTTTTATATTATGTGATGTGAAAGACTGACGGTAAGGCCCCTTTTCCATGCAGGCGCAAACGCGCGCGGGTGAGCCTGCTTGTTGAGGTCAAGGACGCGAATGCAGTCTGCTTGAGGACGCCCCAGCATAGGCCTCTATCATGCATGGCGACAAATCATACTTAACTGCTGTGTTGCTTGTCTACTTTAATGCATGATTATATATATATAAACATATATATATGCGGCGGGGTATTAAATATCTTATTACCGACTACGGTAGTTAATAATCTCCTCATATATAGCCTATATACGACCCCCACCCTCCTGTCAATAGCACAGTACCGTAATAAAAACTATACGTTCCTGCAAATATAACGAAATTTTAAATGTATACATGCATAAACTGAACAGACACATGCTTGACATGATGCCGGGAAGGCTGTGGGACAGGCAATACCTTGTGAAAACAGGTCACGCGGCGGGGGAATTCTGCGAAAACGCGCGCGTTTCCGCGCAAATGGAAAAGCTCAATTCAGCGCGATTTTTTCAGCGCACGAAAAAGGGGCCTTAGCCTTCGTAAGCCAAAGGACCAAATAGGGATACTGGATACAAAGCAATATATTATCATTTGATAATATAACCAAATTTATTTTTATATTCTATTGTTTTCTTTGATAAGGGATTTGCATTATCAATGCGGTGAGGCCAAGCAGCAAAAGCAAAATTAACATAAACATGCACTATATCATTAATAATACAATTTCACCTATAATTTAATAATTCTTTATAATTTAATGTAGCCTACTATCTAAACATGCTTTTAATTACAAAACGAACAAAAAACACACACAGCTTACACCCCCCCCCCCCAAACCAACATAAAATTACAGCACTTGATAGCAGCACGGATGACTGTTCAGACTACCTATAAGCAGATGTAATGAATCTATTATATTTACATGAGGATTTAAATAAAACAAATAAAAATGACCTTGATTTCAACTACATGGTTTTGCGCTTTTTATAGCTTTTCATTAAAATAATCATCATCTCAGGCATATATATGAACGCACACACAGACACACATAGATCAAATTGGTATGTATACTAATGACAGGCATACAGACAGTTTAAGTACTGCATGCCCTGAAGAAAGAATAAATATCGGTTACCTGTGCTTTCTTTCTGGTTGGTCCTGGTTCTATATGAAGAATGATATCTTGTGTTGCTGCTTCCCTGATAGATTCTCTCACACCAGATAATGAAATTCTTGGGCACGGCTGCTCAGCTGGTGACGACAAGGTCGGTATTGGCTCTAACGACGGAGTAGGAACATGTAATGGGACTAGTTCCGGTTTTCCTGGTGATGGCATTTGACCTCTCAGGGATCTCGATACATTTTGCCGTGAAGAATGCGTGCCTTTAGAGACTCGTGGTCGACCGGGGTCACGTGCTCTGTATGTTGGTTGGATCAATTGGCTGACGACCTGGTCATGTGATCTTTGTGACGACTGGAATCCACTGATACCCTGATCACGTGACATCAGTGCTGATGGATGGAATTCTACACTACGCCGATCAAATGATCGTGTTGAGTAAATCGGTGGTCCTGGCAGCTCGCACAGCCAACTATTTACTTGATCATGTGATGCCACTTGTATATTTTTAGGTTTATTAATTTGCACCGAACCAGGTCTAATATTGCAGATATCGCAGTTTTTATTCTTTGGGACTCCTCCCAACTTTGCAGATCCGCGGCCCACGATCTCATTGTACTCATAAAAAGCCAGTCCTCTGTCTAACAAATGTCTGACATCAACTGAGTCTGTGTAAAATATCTCTAGCCACAACTTTCGTTTTCTGGTAATATAAACGCGACCTGATCTGATGACTATAAAAGGATTATCCTCAATGTCAAGTTCTGGGAGTTCTTTAAGAATCCTCAAACGTGAGACTTGCTCACTTGGAACTAGGACAAGTTGAACGTGGTGGGGGCCTCCAGGTCGGTAGCAGCAAAAATCACTAAAGTACAAACGACAATCTTCCTCCAATAATTCTTCAGCAGCGATTCTAATGCGTTTCGGGCCAAAAACGGAGGAATGTGGTGGTTTGACTGAAGCGCCGAAAAAGACGCCCGATAGGCGACCGTTGATTGGGTTTCGGGGATCTCCGCTGTTGTCCTTTAATACGGGTATCATGTAGCCGCCATTTTGCTTCTCAACTTGGCTGAAGTAGGGCTCATCTTTGTTTCTGAACAAGTGAAGACAAAGCCCTGTTGGCGGCTGACAGCCATTGTAGTCTTCCGCGAGGACAAGTAGTGCCTCAAGTTCCTCATTAGTGTATGCTGCAAATACACAAAAAAAAAAAAAACCGCAGATATGTTAAGTTCCTTGACAAACTATAAGGAAAAGTTTGAATTCAATATTAATTTATTTTGCAATAAGATTCTAACAGCTGATGTAACATTATCTCAATGTATATAGGCCCCTAATATTAAATGTAAACGACTCATCCAAGAGGAAATGTAATAATTCATAATGAAGAAATCAGTGTGCATGGTCAGAATAATGTTACTGCCTACAGAATATGAAATTCACTAAAACATGGAGCAAAGCTTGAAAATGTCATAACAAAACTGGAAATGTCATCGAGTTGTTAGTCCTGGCCAAAGATATTCAATCTGTGTTATTGCCCTTAGTACAACCTCGCACAGAAATGTCATTGGGGCATAATTCGGTAGATGTGATGACGGAACCGAACAAATCGGCTGTTTTACGACCTACCTTTCCTTCTTTATATCATTTCTGAAGCCAGGAAATTTTTGGAGACAAAATGACCGCCAATATCTGGTCTTCTGCAAAGGAAATCGGCAGGCGTGCGGGCACTCGACGGCTGGCCAAACTTGAAGAATTTTCCGGCATGTTATAAAAAATCGGCCGGCATGCAGAAAGAATAAAAATTGATAGTTGAGAGGACAGCTATAGAGCCTTATAATATACAATGCAGTCCTCTTTGTAGGATGTAAATGCGCTCTGACACCAGTACGCTGATTGTAGACTCTCTATTGTCAGGGGTCCGAAATTGCGCAAAATTTTGGGCTAATCTGAATCAACATAATACATTTAAATTAGGGGATTGTGACAAAAGGCGATTCTTTTGCTCAGAAGGGAAGAACGCCCCTTTAGCATTCGACAAAAAGCTAATCAAGCCAAGCTGAAGCGCGACATTGTAGTGCAATACACAGAAGCCTGAGTATGTATCCAGGTGGTCGTACCATAACTTACATCTAGGTTAGTGTAGTTTGTGTGTAAATATGTTAACAACAATCGAATGAATGTAATATTTACTTAAGATTTCATTTATATTGCGTATTGTTTGCAGACTGAAAATCCATGAAACATGCGGGACGTATGCAGGTTGAAAAGCTTGCTGGCGAACGCACACAGGACCCCAATATGTAAGGTTTTATGGGCTTGACCTTAAACCTAATTAAAATATAGAGTAAAGCTCAGGTTTGCTTTCACATGTAGTACCAGTTTGTGTGAGGCCAATGCAAACCAACGTTACGGTCGGATAAGCATGGCACCTAGTGCCATGGTAACTGCATTTTGCTAGACTAGTTCTCTAACAATCAATCACAACATGACAGGTCCCAGAATGAAATACATTGAAGCATTGCGGGCAAAGCTATTTCATGGGGAAAAAAAAAACAAGTCAACAAGGTCAACCTGTCTGTCGTGCGGCTGTAACTGTAATAGCCGTGTTGCACGCAGAGAGCAGTTAAATCAAGTCAGGGTTTTGAAGAAAAAAACAAAAAAAACAAAAAACAAAACAAAAAAAAAACAGCCTTAGCTTGTATAATAAAGGGCGTCTCTCTCGCTTTCCACTATCTGCTCTCAATTGGGGCTTGCTAAATTGAAAAGCATTTTTCTTAACCCGTGAACATCAATAGCTTATGCCTCCACTGGTAGGGTATACGTTCACCCCCGTTCGTGTGTGTGTGTGTTTGTTGACAACATAACTCATGCGGTCATGAAGGGAATCTCATGATAATTTCAGGGCTTTTTGAGATTTGGCCTATGAAGAATACATTAGATTACACATGATCCGGATCCAGGAACATCATATATAGGGTGGAATTAACTTACTGATCCTATGATGGTGTCTGAAATGATAAGTTTTCCATCATATAAAAAAAAAATAAACTAACCCCATTCGTAAACCCGGTCAATATATACATGGGGTCGCAAACGTAAAACTTGTATTTTTTTATGGTATATGCGCTAAGAACCAGACTAGACTTAAATAAATGAACCGGAAGTGCGTGATCAATTAAAACTCCCTGAATATCCTTGGACATCGGCTAATTACTTTGCAAGGTTAGGACAAATACCGGTACTTTCACCCATGTTAAAATAGTTTTAAAAAAGTCAATATTGTAAAGGGTTAATAAAATAATGATGCTGAACACAGAATAATGAACACTGTTATACAAATAAGCATGGAGTGTTATGCATATAAAAAAAAAACAATGAAAAAATTAACACAAACGAACCTGGATATTATTAAAGTTGTTTAGCGGTGCACAGAGTGATATGTTTAAGTCTGACAGGGTGCGTCGTAGCAAGACATGTTACAGAAAAAAAATATCTTTATCAGCAATAACCCGTTCTTGCGTCGTTCATTTACTATAGCCCATTTCATCCCCTCATGTCCTCCTGTTTTTTGCTATGAAAATTTTTAATAGTTACATTTCAAGGGAATAAATTGTAGTGTAGAGATTTAAAGGACCTAATTTTCAACGAGGTAAATAAACACTACCTAACACCTTATTTAAGACACAGAACTATTTGAAAATATGAGAAATCAGTCTACATTTTACAACATATCAGACCCACTTATGGTCACAGGCAAAAACAGCCTCAACTGACAGCTTCTGATTGGATGATCTCATGTAAACACTCTAAAAAATATAATCAGCTAAAACAAATATGGCTACTTATGGAGGGACACGTCAGATCTGCCAGATCACAATGAAGAGACTAAAATGTTGTGAAACATAAACGGGGGATTTATTGTAAGATTCTTAATTGCCATATTAGGTTGTCACTTCCATATGTTTTTTTCTTGGAAATTATTGAAAAATCTAAACTTTTAAGTTAATCATCTACAAAAAAAAACAGCAGGTGGTGAAACGGACTATAATTTATAGATGGCGCTGCGATATCATGGCCCCTACGAGAAACAATGTAAAATTTCATGTTTTTGGTGAAAATATGAAACCTACCTCAGGATGTATTTGGCCGTTCCCAACCTTTCAAGCCTAAAGCGTTATTATAAACATCAAAAGAACAATCCTCTCATCTGTGGAAGTAATTTGAATCACCATATTTTGTTTAAAGCATTATTTAACGTTACGAGATAGAGTCATGCAATCACCGAGTTGATATACCTTGTTATTTACACACACACACAAACGCACACACACACACAGGTGTTATGATGCATGATCACACTTTTAATGTGCATACAAAATGGTACATACCTTTGGTACGCGACATGCTTGTCTGAAAATATATTCGTACATAGTGAACGCGTTGGTTTTGCACTTACACTGGATTTTAGCATTTATTAAGCTGTGATACCATACAAGACAAGCCCAACATTTCTTTTTTAATTGACAAAGCACCTCAACTAATATTTTAGTGTTCCGTCACGAAGGGTGTTAAGATTTACTTTCACCACCATTAAGATTTATAAACACCTCGATCTAATTACTCCAATGGTGCACTTTTCAAGATCAAACCACCAAAGCCTTAATTGTATACATGTAATGAAAAATAACAAGTACATACATTTAGAGTAAACAATTGTCTCAAAGACAAGACTTACTCAATTTCACACATAACGTATTAACATGCGTAAAGTTGCAATGTCAAGAAATTTTAAGTGTTAAGAGTTTCAAGCATCATACATGTTGGAAATAATTATTTTAAATATTTCTTAAGTTTTAGAGTTATTCTAAAGATTATATATATTTTTTATATTATTCATATCTTAACACAGACACGCACAGACGTGGACAGGAAATATTTTGGATGTCATGGATACAATGGGGTAATGGTTAGTGTGCTGGACTCATTACCGCAAGGTTCGCATCCCGACCTTACCGCTTTCTGTTAAGACACCTGGCCAAATTAAGTCTTAACCATAAGATTGCGCCCTCTCCACCCGGGAGTGAATGGGTGATGGTCAGGTTTGGGTTTCTGGCAAAATGTACAGGACGAAAAAAAACCTTCCCAACTCCATGTGTAGTTGCTAGATTGTATGTTCTACGGGGAGTTAAGAAAAGCTCAAAGAAAGACCAGAAAGGCATATTGTAAAGTTGGATTAGAGTGATGTCACTGATATCGCACTATAACAAGTTGCCATGCAATGGACCATGACGCTCATCTGAATTTGACATAAATAGGCGCATGCAATAATTATTGAGAGATATAGTAATCTGGTAAAAAATAGTTTTATAAGGAACCTTGAACAATGGGTAGAATTACATCTACAGGCTTTTTGCCCATAGGCCTTAGAATATACGATTACAGTAACCTTATTAAGGCTTTCCAAGATGATGTTACCAGGACGTCCGTGGATGCTTAGTTAGAAATTTCAAACAGCTCAAATTTGTGGCCATCTGCCTAACAGAGTGCTAAAAATCATGTTCTTTCAAATAGCTCGCAGATCAGTCACAGTGACATTATTTCAGGTTTCCAAGGAATTGACACAGGAAACTGCATGGAACTTATTCAAATTAGAAGATTCCAAGTCCAACTGTAACCAATCATGCAAATATGTCCTATAGGGTGCTCAAATTATGTTCTTTCACATATTTTGCAAAATAGGTCACCATGACCTAATTTAAGGTCCCCACAGAGATGTACCCAAGACCTCAAAGAATGTCATGTTAGAAGATTCTAGGCCAAATGGATACAATTTGTGCCCCGTCTGACTCACTGGGTGCTCAAATTATGTTTCACGGCCTGTTTAGTTTGCAAAATATAGGTCACCTTATCTCAGGTGTTCCCAAGACTAGCAGATATAATTTGTCCCCCGTCTGGCTCACTGGGCGCTCAAAATCATATTTGTTTTGTCCGTAGTTCGCAAAATATCGGTCCAAATGACCGAATGTCAGGTTTCCAAGGAGATTTGCCTACACTGTTAAAAGTTGCACGTAAAATAACGGTGCTTTGCACTGGCAGCAAAGTTGACAGTGCAATGCACCGTTATTTTACGTGCAAAGAAATAACGCAGTGCGTTAAATAACGTCGCATTGCACCGGTAATTTTACAGCGCTTGGGACGTAAATAAACGGTGCTAAGCCATGGGAAATAACGGGCATCTGTTATTTTACGGGACAATATGCCGTTATTTTACAGTGCTAAGAGACGTGAATCAACCGTGATTTAAACTGGAATCTTGGCATTGCACCATTATTTCACGGTACTTTGATATGTAGAATAACAAAACATTGTTATTTTATGAAAAATAACAATGCTTTGCACTTGGATCTATACACTGTTACAGGCTTCCATACTCTTTCTCAAAAAGCTACTGTCTTGCCACTCCGGACGAACTCTTTATTTGTATCTGTGTACTTCAGGTTTCTCATAACTTGTTTTTTAGATTTTACCAGTAAAATATTACTGACGAAGTCAGACCTCCTTATGATAATAGAGTTGTAACTTTCAATTTGACAGTCAAGTGTCCCGAAAATCAAATCAGGATATCCACAGAGGGAAATGCATCTTGGATAATTTGGGAAATGGCATTAAAAAATGCATGCTCACACATAATATCCCACCACTTCTTTATTGGATGAAATATTCAACAGATCATCAACATGTACAACACGTGTACTTAGTGTATATAATTATTCAGATTATACTGATCTTCCAAAAGGCATCATTAGGAAGCAAGCATATTTAAACATTTTGACCACACTGCATGGCAGTTAAATCGTCTCCAACTAAACATATCAAATTTGTTAATAAGTGCAATATTATTATGATTATGTTTATGAATGGTGTGTGTTATTTCATTAAAGTTGCTGATCATGTTAACAATGGGACCCAAATCTATATATAATGCATCTTTGAACAATAGAAAAAAGTGCATCAATAAGTTTATAGTGTTGTAAATTAATGGTATCTTTAAAGTAAAAGATGGTCAGAACACAAGTCAAACAATTAAAATGGATTTAACTTATATGTCACCGAATCTTTCTACAGTAAAGGCATATATTTTGTGAGAAGCTTCCGATAATGAATTCCAAAAAATAGGTCCTTGGTAAATAAATAAAATTTTTCATCAATTAAATTCGAACTGGAGGGAGTTGAAGAAAATACCTACATTGTAACAAGGGTGCAAATAAGAACTTTTTCCAGAAAAATAATAAGATAATTACCTGATTTAATTAAGGTACTTAAACACAGAAATATTAAAAGTGAAATAGTCATTAACAGATATTTCCTATATTGTTGAATATATTATAGAGGAAAATGTAGCATTAAAACATTAAATCTGACCAACCAGCTCTATTGACAGTGGGAGGACAGTTAGAGGTGCATGTAATGACCACAAAATCAAGAAACCTGTAGGTTTTTATTGTCCCTTAGGATACTCCAGGGTAAACATCCAAAATGACGCATAGCAAATTAAGCCTCCAGTGGAAGTGGAAATAACTTGCATGGGTTGACAGTTTCTGGCCATCCACCATATGTTACAGTGATGTAACGGTCCCCTTCTTGAACAATCACAGGTGTTGGAGATTTCACTTTCTGCATACAAAATAATAAACAGAAAAGAAAGATTCTAAGAAACATGAGAGAAATATGCAAGAATATAGTTCAGTGCAATTATCCGTTTACTTTTTATATTTATTTTAGATTTTTTTTTCAAAGTCTGAAAAGTTTTCTTATGGTCAATGGGAACCTTTAGAACTGAAAATAATTATACATTATTATATCATATATATCTTTACATTTACACTACAGACATTAACTGGCCAAGATTTTGTTCTATCTCCAAAAAAAATTAACAATTACAACATTTTTCTTAATATAAGTATGTATTTACTTTAAAAAAAATTAAACTATATTTAATACTTGCTGAATATAATCACACAAGCATAATAGTTTTGAAAGAATTACCTCTCCTTCATCTACAATCCCCTATTAACCTTGCATTTTCCAAACAGTGAAGGCAGTATCCTGTAGGCAAACAGGAGCTTTGCTTCTGCAAATTCACAGACAATGCAGGTGAATGCATATATATATATATATATATATATATATATATATATATATATATATATATATAACATAAAATCTGTTGTATAGATTCCTAAATATTGACAGAGTAAATTATGCCTAGCATGTTCATCACACTGAAAGGTCAAAACAACACTTGTTAAAACTTATTCACTGCATAAGGATAACATTTATACTGTTTCCTGTTAAGTGCCCATCTTTCTAAAATCTATGAGAGAGTTGAATATTTCATTGGGATAAAGAGGCTTCTTTTGAATGTGCATACCTGATCGTTTATGAAAGTTTATGAAAAAAAAAAATACATGATTTAATGATTTAATTATGAAATGTCCTTTTCCAGAACGATTACTACAGATAATAGACCTGACAATATGTTTTAAAGGCATAAATGAAAGTCTATGTGTAAATATGAAGTAATTAACAGTAAGGCTATGGACCTGGATTTATTTATTGTAACTGTAAATAGTAAATATTATGAATATTTGATAACCAGAATATCTGCAGTGTTTTATAGGGGGTAAACATGTTCCAAACTGCATAAAATTAAAAAATAGCCAATAATCAGCAGGTTTGACAAATGACACTGTAAGGTTAGAGATGGTCAGGTTAGCGTGGCTCAGCACCATCATACAGCCAGCTAAAAAGTTTATTAGAATAAATATGAATGGAGAGAATGAGAAACAGGCAGGGGAATTTGGGTCATCATCACTGCTAATGTTCAATATGTTAGATACTTGTTTCACAGATTATTAAACTCATCAGCTTAATCAAATTGTCATGGTGTTTACAAAAGAAAATATGATCAAAGTCAAACTACCTTGGTGTACATTTTCCACAATGTTCTCTGCTAGGAATTTACTGCTTGCCAGTGTAGTTGTGCACCTTGCACATCTTGCATTTGTACTTTGTTCACAGTTCTAAGTTTGGTAAGGCGTGGAACATTTTCTCCATCTTTCCTCTAATCATTGATCCATGTATAACTCTCTGAACCCCTCCACAAGTAGAACAAATTCTAGGAGTACATAAAAACAGAACTGATAAACCTGTAACCAACGAAAGACAGTCTCAGCACCAGGCATATTATTTACAAAGTAAGTTCATGTATATAAATTAATAAACAAAAGTGCTACATTGCATATAAAAATGGTAAATATTGGATCAACAAATATTTTACTCAGTGTATAAACTGGAAGGTGCAAAAACAGCATCATATGTGTATGAGGATTTATAAAAAGGGAGCAATATATATGCAGTACAGCCTTTATATTACAAAATGATGTAACATTTGTAATTGCATTTACATAAATTAGCTATTATAATATAACAAGGGCTACAAGCATAATGCAAACCTGTGTAATTCTTCTGGGTTCCCTGATGATATACTTGACTATTATTTGAAAAGTTATTATTTTATAAGGTGTGACAAGTACATGTATAAAGCAAGTACTACCAATTTTGAGTCTTAGTACAAGTATAAATGCGCTGATGGATGAGATGGATGAGATGTGGTATACCCCACACACCTATACAGGGCCTATATGTGAGTGAGGGGGTGTCAAAAAAACCCATCCCATCCACATTATGAATGGAAATTGTACCCCTGTACAGCAGAGTTGGGGGGGGGGGGGGGGGTCTCTGGCAAATTTCCAGTTGAGCAAACCTGGACATTAGCAGGGGCGTCAATATAGGGGGGGGGATGGGGGGTATATATACCCCCTACTTTTTGGCAAGGGGGGGATAGCCAATGTAATAATCCCCCCCCCCCCCCCACTTTCAGAGAATAATATTATATTATTACAGATGAAACATATTAATAAACAGAATTAAAAACTTTGAATCCATATACAAAAAATGTTATATCTAACCTTGCTCAGAATTCACAAAATAACTTATTTTTATTATAATATTATAATTATTTGAAATATAATATAGTATATATATATTAGTATATATCAATAAATATATATATAATAATTGTATATATAAATATATATAAATATATATATATATATATATTTGAATATGTCACTCAGAGATGCTGAAAAAGTAATATATTGTGTGTGTGTGTATATATATATATATACACAAAGTCATCCCCCCCCCCCACCCTGGAAGAAAAACTGACGCCACTGGACATTAGAGATGGTCTCACTAGGCCTTGCTAGAACAATTTTTTTTTTAAGGGGGGGGGGGGGATCAATGAGATATGTTTTCCAACAAAAGTTCAATAACAACTTTAGTACTGGTATCAGTGAACGACACAGACAGAGGTGGTGTCTTCCCTGTAGCTCAAATGACTTACAGTCAGCTGAGCTAAAAAGGCAGTATATTATTATGTGATATTTAAACTTACATAATACCTATTCTTAAGAAATGGGAAGGTTGCATTGATGGTATCTAAATCTTCTTTGAATTTGCCACACTGATGGAATTGCTTGCCCATTTTCTGAAAACATAAACAGTATTTGGCTGTGCCTTAGCAGCCTTAATTTTCAGTCTCTCTCTCTATATATATATATCTCTCAAAATGACTGGCTAAAAGGTTAGCACTTTGGCTAGCATGTTATTTTTTTTTCTAAAACATGTTATGTAATTTCAAACACAGTGTGATGGGGGTGGGGGTGGGGGGGGGGTTAGGCTCTAGGATATTGTATGAACAAAGCTGTTAATTATTTGTTTGGTCTGTGTTAACTCTGTTAAAGCATCTGTTAAAAAGATTTTAAAAAAAATAAAGGTACTTTGATACCTTAATTTCTCTGGTTGACATGTAAGCGGGAAAACCTTATTCAAGGCCTCATTTAAAATCTAGTAAATAAATAATTCAAAACTGTTTTCAGTGGTGCCTTTACCGATATTTCACCTTAAAGGGATATATATATATATATAATATGTATATATATATATATAATATATATATATATATATATGTGACATGAATAATTATACTATTCATGCATGATATACATCCAGACATGGCCAGGCGTGTCTTTTTAGGGGGGGGGGGGGGTCGCGTCCTTTTTCCTAATTGGCAATTCCCTGAAACTAATAAAGGCTTAATCATCAATGATGAACATTGGCATCAATGAAGGGAATGGGGGTTATATATCCTCTCCCCCCCCCCCCCATTTTTAACAAGGGGGGGATCGGTCAATATTATCATCCTCCACGCTGACATTGAGCAAGTAACAATTAATTTTATATATTGGACATGTAATATATTAATAATAAGAAAACTTTCTTATTATTTCCATTTCTGAGTTGACTGAGTTATATGGTTATCTAATAATCTAAACATGGTTTAGAGTTGACATATATTGCAAACATAATACCTTATTTTTCTAAAAACCTCAGTTAAATAATATAAATTATAAACATCACACAAATGTTTCACATTATAAAAGGTGTATATATATATAATATTTGTATATATATATATATATATATATTTATATATATATATGCATGTATGTGTCAAAGATTGTGTGGATTTCCAACTCAATCACTCTTCTACCCCTGCAAGTGAGTCTCCCCCCCTCCCTCCCCCCCCCCCCCCCCCCCCGCCCGCCCCAAAAAAAACCTGAAGCAACACATGAATCAGACTGGCCTCGTACCACTATACAATTACCAACGTGAACTATTACACAGTATCAAAATAACAAGTAACACAGTAAACAGATTTATGCCTACATATTAAAGAAAAACATTTTACCAATGAAGATGCTGGGTAACTTCTGTGACTTTCAGCAGCCAGCAGACGGACAAAAATGGCTTCTCTTCCCGCCGTGGAGTCAAAAGATCCAGGATGTTGACGTCATGAGTGGCCCCGCTGATCACATGACGCGGTTTATTTCATCTGTACCGTCTGCTTTACACACGTGTCACACAATTTTCACAGACGCTCGACAAATTTACGTTGCATTTGCGCGTTATTCAAGACACAGGAGCGTCTACATTGCAAAGCGCCGTAAATTTACAGTCTTATGCGCCGTTATTTTACGGCAATTTTTAACAGTGTAGGAACTCCATTGGTGAACAGTTTAAAATTTCTAATGGTTTGTGCCCGAATAACGCCCGGACTGCTTCATATGAACGTCTCAAAAAAAAGAGAAAATATACATAAAAATAAAAAAAAAAATACAGGTGGCGCCACGGGTTTTCAGGAAATGAAGAAACGCTGATGTATATGCATTGAAAGAATCCTATCAATCATGGAGCTTCGCATCAACTTTTTAATTATTCTGGGGTGCAATGAGAGGCCCCGTAACTCAACAAATATAAGTCACAGTGAGTGACCTAAAGTCAGGTTTACAGCGAGATTTTTCAAGAACCTCCCTGGATATAACGTTTTCGAAGAGTCTAGGTGCAACGATACAGTTTTATGCCCTGTCTGACTGTCTGGCTATTTAAAATTATGTTTTCAACCGATTTTTAGGTTGCCAAGGAGATTTTCCCAAGACTTCCGTGGTTCTCACGATAAAAGATACTACGGCTAGCGGATATATTTTGTGCTCTGTCTTAAAGACTGGGTGCTTAAAATAATGTTTTCTGCTCTTAGTTTGCAAAATATAGGTCAACATAACCTAATTTCAGATTTTCACAGAGATTTGCCCAGGACCTTCCTAGATGTATTGTTACATGTTTCTAGATCAAACGGTTACGATTTGTGTCCTGACTGCCTCATTCGAAAAGTTCTCAAAAACAGAAACAAGTGACCCAGGGGTCATGACGCTCAGCTGACCAGGAAGACATTGACAAAAGTAATTTTATCATCTGAATGTCAAATTTGAATGAAATACTTTTTCCAAACTTGACCTTTTGTATAAAATCATCCAATATTCATTGGGGTACTATGGAGCTCTGTAGCATGAAGGATATGGGTAACAGACACCTATTTTCAAGGTTTACAAGATGACTTTTCAGGGGTCTCCCAGCATGTCAAAAAATAAAATTCTAGGTCCAGTTATTATGATTTGTGCCCTGTTAACAAATCCAAATGTTTATTCTGGGGGGTATTTCAAAGCCGCATAGGATGAAGGATATGGGTAACAGAGATGTAATTTCAGGTGCACAAGGAAACTTTTCAGGGGCCTCCCAGCATACCAAGAAAGGAGATTCTAGGTCAAGTCATTATAATTTGTGCTCTGTTAACAGATGACCAAATCTTTATTCTGGGGAGTACTTCGGAGCCCTAGAGCATGAAGGATATGGGTAACAGGGACCTTATTTCGGGTTTCCATGTAGACCTTTTATTGGCTTCCCTGGAGGTGAGGACAGAAGATTCTACGTCCAGTCATTATGATTTGTGCCCTGTTAATATATGACCATATCTTTATTCTGGGGGGTACTTCAGAGCCCTATGGCTCACAGAATATGGGTAACAGGGACCTTATTTCGGGTTTCCATGTAGACCTTTTATGGGCTTCCCTGGAGGTGAGGACAGAAGATTCTAGGTCCAGTCATTATGATTTGTGCCCTGTTTACAGATGACCAAATGTTTAAAGATCACAAAAGTAGAGAAAAAAATCGTAAAAAATAAAAAAAAAAATAGGTGGCGCCACCAATCTCCAGAAATTGATGAAACACTCCATGATCAATATCCATGCAAGAAATCATGGTGATTAATGCATTAGTTGTTCAGATACTTGAGCTTTTGTATTAAATTTTGCATTATTCTGGGGGGTACTTCAGAACCCCATAGCTCGAAGAATATAGGTCACAGTGACCTAATTTCAGGTTTAAAAGGAGAATTTTCATAGACCTCCCAGGATTTCAAGTAAGAAGATTCCCGGTCTAGCGGTTACGATTTGTGCCCTGTTAACAGACAGACGCCTGGATGGCCGGACGGACGACGGACAAAAGGTGATCCCTACAGCTCAGATGACTTTCAGTCAGCTGAGCTAAAAATTGAAAAAATACAGGTGGCGCCACCAGAATGCAGAAACTGATGAAACATTTCATGATCAATATCCATGCAAAGAATCATGGTGATCAATATAATAATTGTTCAGATACTTGAGCTTTTGTATCAAATTTTCCATTATTCTGGGGGGTACTTCGGAGCCCCATAGCTCAGAGGTTATGGGTAACAGAGAACTAATTTCAAGTTTTTAAGGAAACTTTTCATGGGCCTCTCAGCATGTCAAGAGAGAAGATTCTAGGTCCAGTTGTTACGATTTGTGCCATGTTAACAGATGACCGCATCTTATGAGGTCTCAAAAATAGAGAAAAAATTCGTAAAAATAAAAAAAAAAATACAGGTGGCGCCACCATACTGCAGAAACTGATGACACATTCCATGATCAATATCCATGCAAAGAATCATGGTGATCACTGCAATAGTTGTTTAGATACTTGAGCTTTTGTATCAAATTGTCCATTATTCTGAGGGATACTTCAGATGACTTACAGTCAGCTGAGCTAAAAACACTTAATGGTCAATATCCATGCAAAGAATCATGATGATCTCCGTATTAGTTGTTCAGATACTTCAGCTTTTGTATCAAATTGTCCATTATTCTGAGGGATACTTCAGAGACCTATAGCTTGAAGGATATGGGTAACAGAGACCTAATTTCAAGTTTCCACAGGCCCTCTTCATGGGCCTCCTTGCATGACAAGAATGAAGTTTCTAGCTCCAGTTGTTGCAATTTGTACCCTCTTGATAGATAACATAGGTGGCCCCACCAGTCTGCAGGAACTGATGGAACATCTCATAATCAATATGTATGCCAAAAATCATGACCATCAGTGATGTAGTTATTGAGATATTGAAGTTTTTGTATGGAATTTTTGACTACTCTGGGGGGGTACTTTGGGGCCCCATAGCTCGAAGGATATGGGTAACAGAGACCTAAATTCTGGTTTCCATCGAGACTTTTCATAGGTCTTCTAGTGTGTTGAGAATGAAGATTCTAGGTCCAGTCGTTACTATTTGTGCCATGCTAACAGATGACAGCATCCTTAAAGGTCTCAAAAATAGAGGAAAAAATCGTAAAAAATCGAACGATACAGGTGGCGCCACCAGTCTGCAGGAACAGATGACACATCTCATGATCAATAGTTATGCCACAAATCATGACCATCATTCAAGTAGTTAATGAGATATTGAAGTTTTTGTATTAAATTTTTTACTTTTCTTGGGGGTACTTTAGGGCTCCATAGCTCGAAGAATATGGGTAACAGAGACCTAATTTTGGTTTCCGTGGAGACTTTTCATAGGTCTCTCAGTGTGTCGAGAATGAAGATTCAAGGTCCAGTCGTTATGATTTGTGCCACGTTAACAGATGACAGCATCCTTAAAGGTCTCAAAAATAGAGGAAAAAATCGTAAAAAACCAAACAATACAGGTGGCGCCACAAGTCTGCAGGAACTGATGGAACATTTCATAATCAATATGTATGCCAAAAATCATGACCATCAGTGATGTAGTTATTGAGATATTGAAGTTTTTGTATGAAATTTTTGACTACTCGGGGGGGGGGGTACTTTGGGGCCCCATAGCTCGAAGGATATGGTTAACAGAGACCTAATTTCTGGTTTCCAAGAATATTTTTCATGGACCTCTCAGTGTGTCAAGAATGAAGATTCTAGGTCCAGTCGTTACGATTTGTGCCATGCTAACAGATGACAGAATCCTTAAAGGTCTCAAAAATAGAGGAAAAAATGGTAAAAAATCGAACAATAAAGGTGGCACCACCAGTCTGCAGGAAGTGATGACACATCTCATGATCAATAGTTATGCCACAAATCATGACCATCAGTCAAGTAGTTAATGAGATATTTAAGTTTTTGTATGAAATTTTTTACTTTTCTTGGGGGTACTTTGGGGCTCCATAGCTCGAAGAATATGGGTAACAGAGACCTAATTTCTGGTTTCCATGGAGACTTTTCATAGGTCTCTCAGTGTGTCAAGAATGAAGATTCTAGGTCCAGTCTTTACGATTTGTGCCTTGTTAACAGATGTTCACATTTTGAAAGGTCTCAAAAATAGAGAAAAAATTCGTAAAAAATTGAACGATACAGGTGGCGCCACCAGTCTGCAGGAACTGATGGAACATCTCATGATCAATATGTATGCCAAAAATCATGACCATCAGTCAAGTAGTTAATGAGATATTGAAGTTTTTGTATGAAATTTTGGACTTTTCTGGGGGGTACTTTGGGGACCCATAGCTCGAAGGATATGGGTAACAGAGACCTAATTTTGGTTTCCAAGGAGATTTTTCATGGACCTCCCAGGATGTCAAGTAAGAAGATTCCAGTTCTAGCGGTTACGATTTGTGCCTGGTTAACGGACAGACAGATGGACAGACGGACAGACAGACAGACGGACAGACAGACAGACGGACGACGGACAAAGAGTGATCGCTATAGCTCAGATGACTTTCAGTCAGCTGAGCTAAAAAAAATGCGTACAAGGAAAATACAGGTGGCGCCACCAGTCTCCAGGAACTGATGAAACATTCCATGATCAATATGCATGGAAAGAATCATGACAGTCAATGACAATGGATTAGTAATTCATATATTGTAGCTTTTGTATCGAATTTTTAATTATTCTTGGGGTACTTACGAGCCCCATAGCTCGGAGGATATAGGTCGCAGTGACCTAATTTCAAGTTTCCAAGAAGTTTTTTTTTAATGGACATCTATGGATTTTTAGTGAGAAGTTTCTTCCAGGTCCAGCAGTTACGATTTGTGTAATGTTCAATTGTATGTGCAACGTATATACTGTGTTAGCACAATATTTACATATAAGATTGACATAATGTATAAGCTTTTCACACTAAATAATTCAATGCACAGTTTTAAGAACAAAATATCCATCAACCGCCAAGTACCCCCCCCCCCCCCCCCCCCCCCCACTTTCTGGATCCGCCACTGAAGTTGTCGTTTATAGTTTACCGAGTCCCAGGCCCGCAGCTTCATTCATCTGGCTGGTGGTCCATTTTGTCAGTGCTTTAACCAAAAATCAAAACATTAAAAAGCCAAATTATCCAAAAATTAAGATTAGCCTAATTCTATCCCTCTGTCCGAAATAGAAGAAAATGCGTTGCACATATGGAAACAACTACACCACCTGCTATTCTCACCAGATGCACGCCAGGGCCCTTTGAGTTTGACATTTTGTTAAGTTGTAATACACGCGGGCAAGGACCCTGTCACGCGTAGCCAAATGCATGCATTACGAGTACGGCTCTATGGCACATGCAGGGCAGGTAAGGATTTAGAATTAATAAAATGAAAAGATACCTTCAAATTTAAGCCATGGTATTAAATTCATAATACATGTCATATAATAAAACATATTCTACTTGTTAATCAGCAGAGCCCAAAAAAAGTGGTGCATATATAATTTCTCATCGCATAAATTATCAAACAATTTCACCCCTTCTTGAAATATTGGACTCTTCCATCCAAACTTCAACACCGTTCCATGATCATTTACAAGTTTAAGCCTATATGCCGCCAGTCACTCTCAGGGCCTATATAGAATTCTGTCATTGGTCATGACTTTGTACTGGTCAAAATTATGCAAAATTAGGTTCACAAAGTTGGTGCTGCGGTCTTCACCCACTGTTTTTAGATGTAATATTAAAAAAAAGGACACACGTGCGAGGCAGAGTTTTATTATAGCTGACCGGGCACAAAATGTTTTAAATGTCTGCAGTTTTCCCCTGGATTTTTGACAGGCTATTCACCTTGGGTATGTTGCATTTTTCCAGTAAAAAACTAGGTCGCGTACTCATCTTACTCTGACCCAAATATCATTTTTTTAATTAATAAAAATATAATGATCGATTTACCTGTGATAGTAATACTTGTGAAAGTGATAGAAAGTGTCCACCCCTCACCTTAGACGGTCTGTTTAAAGTTGGACATGCTAAAGCAAACCGGCCATCCTGCTGGTCTATTCAAGATGATTAGCTTGTCCAATGTAGCAATGCATGTCGGGAGAAGCTACTTTCCCAGAAATGAATTTCCCGACTGGGCTTACAACATTCGGACAATAGCTGTAAGTGCTGCCATCTATCGCTCTTATATCAAACTATATTATCTGCCCGGGGGGGGGGGGGGGGGGGGGGGGGGGGGGGGGTTCAGCTTATTCAATAATGTTCTCTGAAACTGACACTGTGCCACACCTCGTTTTATAGGTTATTATTCCCGCAGTGACATGGCCGCTATGACAATCAATTTTATTTTAGTGATTTTCCCTGATTTCAACATTGCGGGGAGAGAACCATGTAACGAAAGCAGCCAAACTTCCTTCGGCAAAGACCAGAATGCGACCTTTTTTGTTATTCAGAAAAATCACTCAAGCACGGGATTAAGCGGCTTAAATTAAGGTCTTTTGTGCATGTGAATAACCCTTCTTTCTTGCAGGGAGGGATTTAAGCATGTTTGACTCTGACCCATGTGCGTGGTCGGTAAATGTGAAAAACACATCTCTCGCTTTATGAAAAGAAGGGTTTCAACCAAGGGGAAATAATGAAAAAAAAAAACTTATAAAAGGTCTACATTTCCGGAACAGGGGTGAGGATAGGTGGAGGCGGGGTTTCTAGGCCTGTAAATTGGTCTGATATACGATTAAAAAACGGTTGCGACTTTATTTTGGACCGCTTCTGCTACTAACGAGGTAAGCATATTTTCGTATCTTTCTTCAAAAATAGTTTCCTTGCCTTAAAACGTACATTTAATTCATCCTATATGTCCTCCTCACATCAACTTATTCTTTGTACGTCCAACAATCGTAACCAGTCATAGATAATCGAAAACCTGAATGCCCCCGTGCCCCATTCCGGTTCGCAGATGTAAACATTCTTCATCAAGTCTTCAAGGTAAACATACCGGTATATGAATTTCTTTCCACGAGCGCAGCTCCGCAAAATAAATACCAAAATAAATATATTTGTGCACATCATATTGAGTCAGTATCCCATTGAAAATAATTTTTTTTTTAATTTTAGAATTAAAAAAGAGCCAACATTCCTCATCTTAATTAATTCATCTCCCCAACCCCGGTAAAAAGCCCGGTATACCGGGTTTACCAGCTAGTATACACACACACACCCTCACACACACACACACACACACACACACACACATATAATTGATTAACTCAACGGGCACTGGACATTGATTTAACGTTAATTCAACGCTGTCAACGTATTTAATTTTATATATATATATATATATATATATATATATATATAAATATATATATATATAAACTAAGCATAAACGGGTAATGGATCAACTGTGATGACCGTGGTTTCCTGGTGCGCCTTATATATAGACCTCATTTAATGCTGACGGGAAATCCTTTGTTAAAAGTTTGTGCAGTTCTTAAATGTCCTGAAAATATACCATGGACATATTGATAGCACTAGGAAACGTGTTTCCGTGGTGTGTTTGGTAATTTGTAATAATCTATCTCAAGCTCGACTCCCGCATGAACTTTTAAGTTGTTCCACTGAAAGAGGTATTTGTGTACCTCGTTTTAGTGATAAATATATCCTTGATGATAAAAGTTAATAAACGTTTATGTTTATTATTTTTAATTTTTAAATGTTTTATAGCCAAGCACTATCCTCTTAATCAGGAATTTTTCAATCTGACATCAACCCATATTTGTGCCAAACAAGAGGGAATTCTAAAAATAATTTGCCTTTCCCGGACATTTTAAACTTCATTTGTCTATTCAAGACCATTCAAATTGAACAAACTGTCAGCAGGTATCAGAACTGTGAAGTCCTTTTTGAAGTTTCCGTATTTAAGAGAGACTTATTTTGTTTTCTCTTTATTTCCGTTGATTCCTCCTTAGATACCATGTAATTTTGAAATATATGTATTCTAATGGTTTTAATATATATTAATGCATAATTACAAATATGATTCTACCGTGATCTTTAAACTTCGTTCATTGTATATATTTTTGCCTATGATGATGAACTAAAATCATATTAACCTGTCATGTAGTACTTCATTCAATTTTATTTTGATTGCATTAACGTCTTTGTATCACATTTGATGCGTTATTTTTTGTCATCTTTTGTCATAGTGTGGGCCTATTCATATACCCTATGATGAGAAAAAATATGTAATTGTAGTAGGAACAGATTGAAAAGCATTACACTGAATAGATTTTCATAACAACATATAATTAAAATTAAACAATTACGTGTTTTCCGGGTTGGATGATCTGAAAGCCTGCTTGCTTATGTTTATGTCATCATGTGATCACATGTTCAGATCTTTAGAAAACAGTAGAGACCGGCTTCTGTGGCTCAGGTGTAGAACGCAGGACTCAAAGCCAGAAGATCGTGAGTTCGAATCTCAGCCGAGGCGGTGACATTTTTCACGGTCGGCCCCCACCAAGGGTTTGCGCTCTGCAGGCTTATTTACAGGCTTCATTCACAAACGATTGCGCCTTTCGGGGGCTCCTTGGTGCCCGGAACGATACCCGGCAAAGGGAACGATTACGCACCCAGGGCCCACAGGTGCAGTAGACACCGGGCCTGGTTAACACCAGTATATAAAATGAGAGGAAGCGTGTGATACTGCCCTGTCATGTAATCCGAAACCGGAATGGAATTCTGCAGATGTACATATATATGTAGTTAAGTTAACATTATAAAAAAGGAGGGTGTTTTCTCCACCAAACATTATTAAAAAAAAATGACTTAGAAAAATAACTTTAAAAAATGTTTAGTAATTTATAAGCTATATAAACACGTAGACATTAAAAACGTTCATATGGATATTATAAGATAACTTCATGGAACGGCCATGACCGAAAAGTAATTTAGTACTGTTGGATATTCTCTTTTTATAAATGTTTTTGTTAAAAACCCGGTCTCACTGATTTTTGTTTGCTTGCATGAGGTTAGTGCGTCTATGAACGATACAAAAATAAACTGGAGTGTATCACATATGAAGCGGTTTGACAGTCTCCAACATTCCAGGGCATCATGTTGCAGTACGAACAGTTTACGTCCCCAGTGTCATGGTTTTCATATTTTGGTGGTCTTGAATTCCTTTTATACTTTATCATCCAGATCATATAGCAAGGGTCATTTGGTTTATGTGTAGGTCTGTCCTCGCGGTATTTAGGGAGGTAAACGCACCAGTATAATTATGAATTAGGGGAAGTGCGCTACATCAAGAATTACAAAGGAAAGGGTGGTTTATACGCCAAATCTGTGGTTTTAGGGGAAAAAACCGGGAAGAACCCCCCCCCCCCCCCGCACACACACACACACAAACCAGAATCCAGATGTAAACTTTCAAATAATAGCCTTTTTTTCCCATATGTTACATGTCATCTCTGCTGGACCACGTGGTCTGTTAAAGATCTAATAGGGATGCCTCGGAAGATTTATTTATTAATTTTCTAAACATTTTTAATCTTATAATGGGCGATCGGGTATGGGGTATACGACCATATTTTGCAAATATGGCCAAGTTGAAAGAACAAATTTGTCACGTTTCTAATATTGATCACTGCTACAGAGTGCATGTCTTGGTAGTAAGGTCAAGGTAAAACAGTTCTCAGAACAAGAGACAGCGAAATGTTAAAGGATGGTTTTGCGCTCTGGGGGACCTATGAAAGTCCAACCACAAAAAAAACCTTTTTAATTAGAACTTTTTAATAGAAATAAAACCATCATCCCCTATTAGCCTCCCCTCCCTACGCGTAATGCTTGAATGATAACAAATCGTTTATGTTACACATGAATCAAGGTTTGATTTTGTATATTGTTTCTGTTATATTGACTATTTATCATGAATAAGAATTCTAACAAGTTAGATGTTCCCTCAAGTCCTCGTTTAATTGGTTAATATTATGTTCACATATTAAATAATTCCTATAATAATTGTTATACTCAATGACAAATGTATTTACAAGGTCAAGTGAGTTTAAATGAGCGCCTCACAGAATGATAAGATATAGTCAGGAAAACGTAGTTAATAATATTTTATAATGTTTTGTTTATTTTTATCATTAGTTGTGTTGATCAGTGGATAGGTTTGTTTATGTGTCAAGTAAAGGCACTTATAAGACTACGCTATTTATGATTAGTTGACAGAAGGTTCTGAAGGTCTAGAAACTTTTGGGGGGCTTAGCTGGTAATTTCCATGTTGATTGTTCGAGAACACTATTCCTGATATAAAAGCCGGTTCCAAAGAGGCCGGGAGAAGGTCAGTCTAGAATTGTCTTTGCAACAAGACGTGTTGTGAGATGCATATTCGCACCAGACGGGTGCTTGTCAAGAACCGCTTTAAGACGATTATTGGTCCTGGAGATTATGTTTATTTAGTCAAGAAGGGCATTAGAATTTTCGTGGACTTTGTATTAGTGAAGTAAGAAACAGTTAACAGCGGGCAAAAGCCAAAGGGCTGTTGAACAATTGTATTGTGAGATAGGAACCAGTCTATGGCGACGAAGGCCAGTTCTGGGACATGATAAGAATAAACATGTTTTGTTGTACCCTAGACGTTGAGTGAATTTTTGTGGACTTTTGCATGAGAGTTCTCGGGAAATAAATGTCAGCTGCGTGTGTGGTGTGACATTTTATACGCTGTAAAAGTAGATCAGATATAGCGCATTAATATATGGTAAACAACAGACATGTCAATAAAGTCACTTAGTAGAGACAAGAGGATGTACAGAACAGAAGGCATTAGAAGACCATATACAGCACAACGCGTTCAATGAGCAGAAGTCTGCAAAGTGCACTTAGTAGTAGTCCCTCTGACCTGAACATGTCAGGAATTATTGAACTCCGGTGCTAGTTTTTATGATATCATGTTTTAGGAGTAAAGTGACGGTCCGGTGGCAGCTATGGTTTCCTAAAGATCCATTTTAAAATGAACACCGGTGTTATCCTTATGTTTTCAAGATAGTATGACATTTTTTTAACATAAACTTATTGATAAAATATAAAATTTGATGGCGTGCCAGGATGCATAAATGTAAAAAGCTGATGATCCTTCATTGTACATGAAAAGCAAAAATGAAAAAATATGTAATTTGTACATTAAACATGCTTTTCATGGCATTTGGCCGATATCCCTGCGATATTCGACAAAATGACAGTTATATAAAAGTACCTCAGAAATATTTATATAATCTTTAAATGGGCCTATACATCTTTCACAGAGGCAATATAAGAACTCCTGACAGGAATTACTTAGAGTTAATTGATACAGGCCTATTAACCGAGCAATCCAGAAATGACATAAATTCTACACAGGAGGTGTAGGTGAATAGCTGGCCTTAACGTTGGTAAATATGTGTCGTTCTTTTCACACATTAATATCAGATGGTATGAAATCAACCA
This sequence comes from Sipunculus nudus, assembly GCA_026874595.1. Lineage (NCBI taxonomy): Eukaryota > Metazoa > Annelida > Sipuncula > Golfingiida > Sipunculidae > Sipunculus > Sipunculus nudus. The sequence goes on along the minus strand of CM049314.1, from coordinate 9,538,769 downwards.
CGGTACTGTATTCATCATATGAGAAATCACAACTCTGCTTTAGGTACCTGGCTTCAGAAAGAATCTTTGTAGGTAAAACATTTACCAAAGATTCGATCGATCAGACATGAGCAAAATTTGAGAAGAAATATAGAGAAACTCCAGATAAAATTTGCCAACTATATATTTATTTCGATATGCATCACTCTATTTACCATGACCTACAACACACTGGCATTATGTATATGTTATGAACTTAGTTCAGTCCGTGAGGGAAAGGTTTATAGGGGTTGATGAGTTTTTCTATATCAATATTTCGGTCAACATTTGTTTTTGTAAGGACCTTTCTCAGATCCCCCCCCCCAAAAAAAAAATCGAAAATACAATTGGTCTTTATCGGTAATTTGTGAACGTGTTTACACTATATCTCAAATAAAACTGTGTTCCAAAAACTGACCTTTGGGCACAAAAATGATTCACAGGTGAGAGATTTGCATATTTTTTTCACGTTGATCTAATTTCCAAGGTCGTTCACTACATAGCCGATTCTCAATTACCGATCGATTGCAAACATCTATTTGTATTGAACCTTTATCCAAATTGTCATATATTTTTGTTAGGAAATCAGAGATAATATGGCTTTACCTTGATGAAGAAACTGTTTCATGTTTCAAGTTAAAAGTTTTAATTACCAGTGAAATTACTTGTCTTTTTTTTTGTATACTACGCATTCATTTCGGCAGCGTTCGTATGAAAGAAAATTTGCCTACAAAAATTCTCTGAAGAGTTCGATGTGCCGGGAAAACATGAAGAGCCAGTGCCGCCCATTTCCCTTCTGATGTGCTACGGAGAATCAAGGAACCTTTGAATTTCTGACGTAATAGAGGCTGTCTGTCACAGCTGTCCAGGAACCAGAGAGATCATCAATGACATCATACAAATGACAAGATTTGTCAATCAAGATGTAGCTGAAAGCGAGACATGTTTCTTCTCGTCCACACCAGGCGGCGCAGTCTCTCTTGCTCCTGCTTGTGGCGGCACCTAGTGGCGGTCTGGATGGCACCTGTCCCCGGGTGAACAGTGACCAGAAATCGAGGTACATCGCCGCATCTGTATAACAAGTAAACCTTTCAGGACATATACGTTGACCCTTGGATAATTTTGCGTCTTTATGTGACATTGTAGGATATACTCTGTGTCGTTACTCATACATGAACCTACATATAAAATTGGACTCTTTCACCATGACACCCTTTCTTGGAAAAAGGGCTGACCAATAAGTCAGTTGGGGGCCGAGCATGATAAGGAGACGGATGAAGCGGGGCTGGTAATAGCCACAGCGACTGTTCCACTCCTTACGCAGGCGCTTACCCGAACACTGGCAGCATACCAAGATTTGGTTAAATACTAAATGATTATTCTAATTATGACAGTGTATTTTGCCATTTTGATGGTATGATTTTGATGATTAATTTTCTGCTTTGGGCCATTTAACTGTACGAGAAATGTTACATTTGGCGAGCGGACCCACTGACAAAGCATTTTTGTAATTAGAGGGCGAACAGTTTTACTTCTTCAAATTATTAGGAATAAAAAATACTTATTTATATTCTTGAGTTATATGTCCGACCGGAATAGTTACAGTTAGACACCTGAAAAAATAGTTTAATTGTGGGAGAACTCTTACATTATCAAATATAAATATTCATGCTTAACTACCGTTGGTACAAATACAGCTGGTATACTTTTGCTGGAAGTTGCGTTGTCAGTTGAGTAGATAATTTAGTAAGTTTATTCAACAAATTCCACAAGGGGTGTCAGTGTAGTATCGGATTATATTTAATATAAAATGCCATTGCATCTTTCTTAAGATGACATTTTGATTTTCTGGATTGATTCTTGACCTTATTTTGCTTGCTTCAGTCCTGAACATCGCTGTAGTTCTTGCTCCTGTGACTATGGTATCACAATTGTTTACTTAAAATTCGATGAACAACAAGATTTATTTGAAATCCTTTCTATATACTCATTTAAAATTCAGATGTGTATAAATATAATAATATAACAAGTATGGTCAACAAAAATGCACGCCCTGGCAAACTGTACGCTAACAATGACAGTTATCGGTTGCTGAGAAAAATGAGCCACTTTACTGAGTGGACTCATGAATGTGTGGGGTATTACGGGGCGAGCGATAAGTTATCTTTAAACCCGATTGTGACAAACACAGTAAGTTTTCTTTAAATAAATACAATAAGACGATCTTAGTTCCAAAGATTGCTATCATCAAGGCATTTAGAAAGTGTAAATTCTAGTATAATCATATAATTAATCAAAAGAGGGTACAATAAAATAAATGGCTCTTAATTGCTTTCTTTTATCTGAACGATTACATAAGTATAATACATAAATAAGCAAAAGTTTCATTTGTCAGTTTTGTTACTTCTTGAAAACAATCTTCTTGCCGCAAACAATCTGATTAATCAATTAAATGAATTACCGCGGTTCCATTGAGCTGTCGCTTTGGGGGAGGTAATCGTTGCGGTGGTAAGGTCGGTTAGTGGAACAGGCCCTTCACTGGTCATGACCACAGTGCTAGGCACAGTTTGTTTTCCAGTACTTCCGTGACTGGACGACAATACTGATATTCCGGAAACTGATTCCTCACTTGTAGTGTCTTGGTCGAAAACAGTTATGTGGGATGTGGAAAGACCAACGGTGCCGGTAGTTATATCACCAGATGGTGATGATGATCCAGTTATGAGGACAGTGGTCGTATGTTCAGTGCCGGATGGATCTGATAAAGCTCCGGGTATTTGAGTGGTAGTCAACCACCCAGTTGTAGTAATTTCAGTGTTGGGTGCATCCGTGGTTTGGATTTCTGTGGTTGTAAATTGACCTGCTGCACCGCTGGTTTGAACTACATCCGTTGTCCCGCTAGCCTGGACGCTAGTCACCATTTCTTCCTCGTAGTCGTAATGAATAAAGCCTGCCCTCGTTTGGAGCACGATGGAGCCACCTTGCTTCACGAAATGCTGAGCACATTCCGATGTTGTTGTTTTAAAACTGATTGAAAGACACTTGGGCGACACCTGCTGGAGACAAAGCGATTTACACTCGGTCGTCCCAGACACGGTCAAGAACAGTCCAATAGTATTGCCTTGTAGACGCTTCCCAGTATATTCTTTCCAAACGACACCTTTAAAAAAACGTATTGAGTATTAAAGTACGAAAGGAATCAGACGAATAAAATACGATTACTGTCAGGTTTTGTTCGCATGGGTATCAAATTCGTAATATTCCCGAAATGGAAATGATCGCCAAATCAAATAAACTACACAGGTGAAAATTCTATTATACTTGAATCTATCTATGCATGTAGTGTCGCAAAGCAACATTTGATTTTTATTAATATTAACCGATCTTTAATGTCATCCGTAAGTCGGACATTGATTATATGAATAATATGAGATCTCTTACATTATTCATTTATAATGAAAAATAATTTCCATCCGTTTAATGTTCAGCGAGTCTTTATAAAATAACAAAGATTTTTTTAGCAGATTTTAAATAATTTATACAATGAAGAATGTATACGCTGTACTGTTTACTGAATGCTGAGATCGCGAAATTTGTACCAATGCGAAACACTGAATAGTGAAAATTGGGGAAGTTTAAACTGGCGAATATGTAGAAAACCACATTATATTGATCTGCATCATAAGAACCCCAGCAGGATTTTCAGGGTAAAATCACAAATCTGATGAATAAAAAAAGACACATACAAAAACAATTTGTCCTCGTTGACTATATTTCGTTCGCTGAGGTTAAAATGATGTCAAAATGAAATTTACAACTTTTTTTAGCTAATTTAAACATTTGGCTTATTCGATTATTTCCTACAATTTACAATTCCGAATTTAGGTAAACATTTTTGTATGATTCTATGCAAAATTACGAGTTACCATACAAAGTTTGCGAGATCTATGTCTCTCATAAACCAAAGATTACTTTAAACCCTGCTTAATATGAAGGAATGTAGGTACTACCAACAGTCTGAAAGAATGATTAAAGCTAAATCTGCGATCACATCCGTACATGCAGCTATCAGTCATTGAACTGAGATGTTTTACACTAAAAATATCTGCCGAACTGGTCGGCGCGACATTCTTCAAAGTTTTCATAGCCTTATATAATAATAACACGTGTTTTGGTGCTTTGGGGTCGCATCTGTGTACCTATGTCAACCCGACGTAATTTTGGTTTCCAAGGATATTTGTTTGAACAGATTGTCATATAGAAAAACAAATTTCCTATTGAGCAATCGTGAGAACAGTAGTGCTAGAAGGACGACAGACGGAGACTCATCCAAAAACATAAGCATTAAAGCAGATAAATTTTTAGTAAATGTAAGATGACATATGGAATGACAATGTTGAAAAAACCTACGCTGTAAGCCGTTGGTAAAATGCAGACCAACGGTTTTATTATATTTACATTTTAAATCGTTAAAATAATCTCTAAATTTATATGGTACGACTCGCCTAACATTTAAATCAGGTCGTTTGAGTTTAGTTGTTGCTAGAGATTGTCAAATCCTGGCGGTTCAATATTTCCTGTTGAATTTTTCACGAAAATAAGTGAACTTACCTTGCACATACATGGTACTGAACAGCACATGCAGAACAACGAAGTTGACTCCAGCCAGCCCGAACATCTTCTTGTAACTGACAGGGCAAAAATAAAACATGGTCCGAGCATCGATGCAAGGGTCCCTTCCCGAAAAGAAACAAAAGAAAAAATTCACCCCTCTGTGTACTCAAAACTTTTAAAGGAATGAAAACGAGTGATATTTTACTTTGTCATTATGCTATTTTGTAGGACTGCCACTCTGATCAAGCATTAGATCTATTCTCCTTTCCTGCAAAGAAGTGGGTTTGAACACCATGGTAACATGACGTGATCATGGTTACCATATACAGATACATACAGATACAGGTTCCTGGCCCCTAATAAACTAACCGACATATTGTTTCATGGCTGCGTATATATAAGCCGCTTATGCTATCAATGACATATACAAAGCAGCATTAGCTTCTCATGGGATAAACAGGTCTTTCATCAATACACTCACAATGGCCCCAAGCCACGAAGTATACTTACGTTCTTTTATAAGAAAATACAATATATTCCGGCTGGATGCTATTATGTATTGCTCTTAGTGTACCCGAGCCATAACAACATGATTTTCAGGCCTGTTTAAAAAAAAAAAAAGGCTGGCTTGCGAGTCAAGATACAAGTCATAATAGACCAAATATTTGACTTGTTGTAGTATTTTACATCCGAGGCTTAAATTACTTTTATTAAATAATAAAGAAAAATTGTTGTTAAAAAAATATGTGGTGATTATCATGGCCGCAAGACCTTAAGCTAGAAGCAATATTGGCTGTCAAGCCGTCATAACGGACGGAGAAATAGCCGTGAATGTAATATTTATGATTTTTCCCAGCAGAAATAAAGTCCCTTAAAATAAAGACACTTCGACATTCAGATGGAAACGAAAAAGTAATGTAAGAAATAACTTGCGCATCTACTTAAACATGAATTGATCCGAACACAAAAACTTGTACTGCCACCTCAACGTCTTCAGTAAATTAAACATGGACGTTTGGGTGGCAGAGGCTGCCGCTAAAGTGTACACGAGAGAACTAAATGCAAATTCGTTTAAGACAGTATCCGGGTTTAGCCGCATTACATATGCTATAGTGCAGCGTTTTATGAAGTTTCACTGAGGATCTTGGGAGAAGCGGTAAAAGATTTGCATAATCCTTTATCCCTGACTCCAATAGACTCCTACATAATATGAAAAGTATGATTGTGAAAAATGCATTGGGATACAAATTTAAGTTGTGTGTTGAGCACAAACAGTAGCAAAAATGCAAGGTCCTCAGCATGGGCCCCCTTACGAAAGAAATTCCAGGTTCACTACCAGACAGGTCTATTGGATATCTGATTGTTTGGAAGTTTGATGGCGCACATCAACTCAATAGGAACAAGCTCCTGAAAGGTTTTCGAATAATGCGTTGGGAAGGAAGTCCATGATCATTGCCGCGCAGCCATATCGCAATCCTGACCGTTGCGTTTCTTTGGTAAGCGTATAATATATAATTTCAAAGATTTTATTTTGGTCGAAAAAGATGGGGCACAGTCCAATCCACGCCCGTGTACGTGGCGCCTCAAACATCTAATTAAATAAGTCAGGGTATTAGGCCACATGGTCATATAGCCATAGACCAGCGTACATACTTTCGCCGTCCGCAATCTGTTTTTAACAATTTTACTCATAGGTATGAATGGACGGATATTCCTTAAGCTACCCCACCCCTTGCAAGAGGAGGCTCATAGGGTCTCAGGAGTCCAGTTATATTTCTATAACGGGGGGGGGGGGGGGGGAGGGAGGCATTCTGAGGCTTTCCGTGGAACAAACCCATCGACGAGAACTTTTTGTTGCCTACACGCTCATTCCCATTTTTGTGTTTGTTCACAACATGACTCACGCAGTTCTGTACGGAATGGGCCAATGAAGAATCGATCCTACCAGGTATATTCAATCAAAAATGTCACCTCTGCTCTATTGAACATGGGGATATAGGCCGAATAAGTGAATGCAAACAATTGTTGGGGAACATATGCACCAATATACCTGATAAAATGGGCCATAAAGTAAATGAAAACATGGGTCGAGGAGTACCCCACATTAAGGACCGTCCATATTGCGGAGGCATGCATTCCTTAGAACTCATATTTCAAATAATTTCTCTTTTGCCGACCTTTAATTCGAAATCTCACCTTAGGTCAAAATAGTAGTCACAAGTGTCAGATATTTACGTACATTTTTATATTGTCAAAGTCATAACCTTCTTAACCTAATTTCGCTGGTAAATACATTATAACTTGACATTTCTTTTCTCCTATGCTCAGCTTTTCCCCATAAAAACATTATATCACAAAATAATACTCAGTATCAAAGGCGAACACTCTAAGGAAAAAGGGTTCTTTTTTTTGGTGGAGGTAACCGCCTCCATTTTTTAAATGCTTGCTCAACTAAGTCTATATACAACCGCAGAATTTCCATTCCGGTTTCGGACTCCGTGACAGGGGCTTGCACACAATGCTCTGGCGTCAACCAGGCTCAGTGATTCACTCCTGCGGGTCCTGGGTGTGTCTCGTCCCCATTGCTGGGTCATAACACCGAGGAACCCCCGAAAGACGCACTCGTTTGTGACTGTTGGGTAAAGTCTCCCCATTGGGCCTTCAGACCACCCACCCTGGGTAGGGGTCGACCGTGAAAAATCTCATCGCCTCGGCTGAGATTCGAACTCACGATCTCCCGGCTTTGAGCCCTGGGCTCTACCCCTGAGCCACAGAAGCCGGTTAAAAAGGGTTCTTGGTGGTTCATTTAAGAACCCATATGGTTCTGGGTAGAACCATGGTTCCATCTAGAACTCTTTTCTCCGTAAAGAGGTTCCATCTAGCACTTGGAGGTTCGTGCCCTGACGATTACTTGATACAAGGTTCCAGATGGAACCTGTGTGTTGACTGGATATCCCGATGAACAGGACGCGCATGCGCAAGCTATTTGAACTTATGAGGTCAACTGTTCACGGTCGGATGTTTTGGTCTATTGGAAGAGGAAATAATTAATTTATGGAGTAAGACCTATGTTTAGATATATTTTCTGGTGAAGAATGTTGAACTTACGGCTAGAGATTAATGTCCAGTGACTTAATGTATCTAGTTAGTCCCCATCTGCAAAAGAATTTACCAATACGTTCACTTAATCTAAACGTGGATCAAGGCCGATGATAAATATGCTGTGCGTGCACGAATTGTTGCGGTCTTGAGTAATACAAGTTCATAGTAACACCAGTCATGTAGAATTTGAAACATTTCTAACAGTGTAAAAGGAAAATTACCGCTTTTTAACAACATTTACCAAACAAAATTATAATTCGGCTTCTGTGTTTGAAACTAAACAAACCAGGCAACTGTACATGGAATACACTCATAACATATTGAAAAGTGTTTACAGTATTACTCTATCCTTAGTCATTTCTTTAAATTGTCCTTTAGATCATTTATCATACAAAGAGTGTAAAAACGCATCGCAAAACCAATTTTGAGCAGAACCAGTATGTGGGACTGTTTTGAAAACTGGTTAATTGGGGTGTTCAACAAAGTGGCCCAAGGAACCAAACCGACTCTCCCAGTGTTTGATCACGCTTAATTACACGTTCACTGAAAGTGTTCTCTAATTACTGTGGTGTTGTATTGCCTAATTGTTAACAAGCGTTGACTTTACTAAGGTCGCCTATCCATTCTTTCTCTTTGCAGTGACCAGATACATCTGCCTGGATAGCTATATGAATGAAAGAGAAGAAGGATTTTCTTTTGAAAAGGCTGATGATTATAACAGGGTAAGGTATTTCAGAATTATTCCAAAATTGTGACGTGTCAATGGGTTAATAATGTACATGGAATTGTGTATCACAAAGTAGAAAATCGAAGTTTGTTATGTCTGTATTTACATCTGATTATGAGGAACCTACTGATACATTTAAGTGAATTAGATAAGGTAACTTACTATATGTTGAAATATCGTTCTAAACAAATGCACACATATACACTATATTTGTATTATGTTTATTTTATGTTTTGGAAACTTTCACCTGAGTCTCTTTAGGTGTGGTCACGCTTCATTACACATTCGTTGAAGACGTTCTTTAATTAATTTTACATAGTGTAGAATATACTAGGTTACTATCCATTCTTTCTCTTTGTAGGAACAAGATACAACTTCCTGGCTAGTGAGAAAGCAAATGAAAAGGAAGAGAGGATTGTTGTAACAAGGGCTGGCGATTATAACGGTTATCCAAAGGATATTTTTAAATCATTACACGTGTTAATAATGCACATGGCATTGTGTATCACAAAGTAGAAAAAAAGATATTTTGTTGTGTTAACCATGTCTATGTTAACCACATAATTACAAGAAGGCTACGAATTATTCGAAACAAAGTTAATAAATATTATGAGGTAAATAAGGAAAATTACGTAATCTTTATGTTGATACACCGTTGTAAAATACACGTATATCATGTTTATAATATTTAACGCTATATGCTGTTTCGGAAAACTTCACAAAATATTAGAAGTTTGTTAACATTGACATTTACAATATGATTCCCCTGAGAGAGAGAGAGAGAGAGAGAGAGAGAGAGAGAGAGAGAGAGAGACAAAGGTTGGAATTACCGAATCATAAACGAGAAACGTATTTTAATGAACTCTCAACAACTAGGGGTTAGATACCCAAACTGTTTGCATACCCTAAAGATTGCCTAATTTCCTTCACTGTGTTTAGGTGAGAGCAATTGTGTGATAGGAATTAACGTTATATATATACGTGAGGATATTTATTTATCTTTTTTATTAGTGTATCTCATCTCTTATTTTCCAGATTGAGTCTACGTACCGTACCGCTCCATACCCAGGACGCATCACGCAATCAACGGATATGTTGACACAGAACACTGATTATTTCGTCCCGTTGTTTTGGAGTTTATCGTTGATCACACAGGGCAACTATTGTACCTAAAAAAATCGTTTTGGTTGGAAGATTTGTATACATAGACACCTTTGCCCAAGGGACCCGTGTACGTTTGAAACGCACACTAAAGCGTATCAGCTGCACTAGCCATACAAACATCGTATATGGCACTTATAGCATCACGAGTTGTTTGTCGATCATATGCTGCCTCGACCTTATATATTTTGTTTTGTAAAACAGAGAAGTATTATTTTTTTCATACAGATTTGCTACACATGAGGACCCCGAGCCACAAGAGGTAAACATGTACCTAAGGACACGTAAATAATCAGAAATGTATTCTCGATGAACACCAGCTATCAAACCCAAAAGGAACAGCACACATAGGGTCAGCATGGATGTTCATTCTTGTCGCCATTTGTGTGTGTGCTAGTAGGACAGACAGTGCGAAGTATGCAATTTCCATGTTAGTATATATCAAGGAAACTGAAATTTATTCAGTTTATATTTATTTAGGTGCACAAATATGCTAATGCTTTTTTGCCGTTGCACTTTCGTTGCACAAAAGGATTTTTACAACCAAATAAAAGATGTGTTTCTAAAAAACGTGTTTTTATTTCAACTGGAAGAATTTATCAAATTTAAGGACACACGAATAAATATAATTTTTCAGCTATGATCCTTGCAGTTACCCACTTTCTATGAGATACATTTTCATATCATCTATTAAAAATGTTTCCTTTAAATAATGACATATGACGTGTGATTAATTTACCCTAGACGTATGATATGAAATCCTAGATTTTATTAAAATAAACCTGCATTGAAGGTTCTATAAAGAACTCTACACATAGGGTTCCACCCAGAACCTTTTAAGGTTCCCCAGTCAGTCGTGAAGAACCTTGGAGGGTTCCTCTCAGAACCTCTGAAGAGGTTCTAGATGGAACCTATAAGGTTCCAGAAAAAGAACCTTCGGGAGGTTGTAAAAAGAACCCCGCCTTTAAAGTTCCAGCTGGAACCATAAATGGTTCCCTACTCAGTCCACTCTGAAGAACCCTTTGGTGTGAAGGTCACAGACAGAGGTGCGAAAAGGACCGGAACAACCTTCTGGTGGTCTGGTCCATCAAATAAGTTGTCCGGTTATTGTCCGGTCTAACTGGTCGACTGTTCCAAGCAGTCCGGTCCATTTATTGAATATTTCTATAAATAAATTGTAAAAGTGTTTATTCTGATTTTATTCTGCATAATATTTTCATAACATACACCTAATTAAAATTTTAACAAAACGAATAACACATACACAGCAAACCGTGCAATAAATGTAATATTATTATCTAAACGTAACTCATAAATCTTGGGTTTGATTTTTAATGACAACAGCGGACTTTTTTTGTATAATTATGTTTAGCATGATGGTTAGAATATAAACCAAATTGTCTCAAGCTGATTCATAGAATTAACTGGGCGGACATGGATGCGAGATGGAGTAAGCTGAATTGTGGTGCAGTTGATAAAGTGCGATTAGAAAATAATCAAATGTTAAAGATTTAATATATAGAGTATATATAGGCTTCTGTATTTAATATTTTAATGTATAAAATTATTTTTATAGTACTGTGATAAACGGTGATATACAGAGAGAAAGCATGATACAACACAGCAGGTGACAACGATTTTAATGTTTAACATGTCACTTCAATCATCATATCAGAAATACAGAATAATACGTATTTAATTGTACTATTGCAGTTACCATCGCTTTAAATACATTCTACTTAGCTTTGACGAGCATTTTACGAGTCTTTTTTTTTTCAAGAGCTTAATTTTACCTTTTTCATAAGAGAATTTGTAGGTTGCGCGTTCCGGATCGGTCCGGACCGGTTCGGTCCAGGGATAAAAGGTCCAGTATTCTATGTGAGCGCTCCGGTACCAACTCAAAATTTTGGACCGGACCAGTCTAAGTAGTCTGGTCCGCACAAGAAGTCAAAGAACCTTCAAAGTAAAGCAATAAGTGCTTTAGAAAAAGTATATTCTGCAAGATACGTGAAAGAAAATGATTTAGTTAACAGCAGATTTGCATGATTGGTTCCGGCTGGACCTAGAAACTTCTAATGTGATCGTTGGAGGCTCCTGTAAAATTCCTTTGAAACCTGAAATAATGTCACTGTGGCCTATTTTCTGCTAGCTGGGTGAAAAAAACAGGATTTTAGCACTCTCTTAGTTAGATGGTTACAAATTGTAGCATTTTGATAAAGAAACTTCTAACTTGCATCTCGGGAGTTACTGGTTAAAAATTTCTTGGAAAGTCTGAATAAGGTCACTGTCACCTATTTTTAAGGGCAATTTATGATCAGAAAGTATGAATATGAGCACTCAAAAAGTCGGATTCATTCTACCCATTGTCCAGTGTTCCTTGTGAAATATTTTTACCTGATATCAGTCATAAATGACTAATGCATGCATCACCTGTATGTCAAAATGAGCGTCATGGACCACGACCACTTAATTGTTTAATCAATACATCCAGCGTGCACCATAGCTATAAAGTAGATTCTAGCCCTACAGGGGCGTTAGTGTTTATGTTTGCTGCTGATATAAAACCTGATCCCCCCACACCGACAGGCCTTGACTCTTTGCCGACTCTTATCACTGGCATTACCGGAGAATGTAAATTTTCTACCTACGCACAGAGCCTTCATATCAAGTTCACCTCAGTATGGTGTTGGGTGCACAGGGTGGGGTATACCGGGTCTGCTTGCTACAGGTGTGATTCTTACACGTCCGTTTGGAGAGTGATTCTGTGTATTTTGTTTTTTCCCTGTTGTTATTTGTTCATCTTGCTTCAGACTGTAGTATATTGAAGAACTAAAAATCAATGGAGCCTTGAGGCCAATTAATGAATTCACACATTACTGTTATTAATGGAGTTATGATACGTCTGAGGGTGAAGGCACACACAAATAATGAAAGTCACGTCCAAGGTTAGGAGCCTCATGATACGAGTGTGCAGAAGCGGATCCAGGGGGGGGGGTCCAGGGGGTCCGGACCCCCCCCCCCCCCCCTTTTTCACCCGAAGCAACCTTTTTTACGGGGGTTTAGACGTAATTTTGCTGCCTGGACCCCCCTTTTCCAGACCTGATGACCTTTGTTTAGGATTTTCATTGGTCTCCTGGGTTGGACCCCCCCTTTTCCTAAATCCTGGATTCGCCCCTGGTGTGTTACAACCATGCAAAATTTAATAAACACAAGTAATTCTCTATGATGCTCATACCATTCATATATTAACAAGCTGAGAGACTACAAATCAAAATGTGACATGAGCCTTGTTTCGGGGTGTGCGGTGGAGGGTTTTTTTTTTTTTGGGGGGGGGGATGGTTAAGGAGGAAAACGTAACTTTTGACTTCTCCACATTTTCAGAGGAAAACATGGATATATTTTTGTGACATTCGTGAAAATTAAAAAAAAATGTGTCAATCAGTTTATAGTTTCGACTTTTAACGTCATTAATCTTTCAATGATGCATCTCATATTAATCAAATTTAATTTAATGCATGTGTCAGCTGAACCGCCCTAAATGTTAGCCTATGTTTGAATGCTTGAATGTTTAAATTAAATGTAAAATGTGAATAATTTAGTGTTAAATATTTAGCTAAAATTATTTTCGTTTATTGAAAATATGTTTGCGAGTATACTTAATACGAATGAAGAAAATAATGATATGTATTTTTTTTGGGGGGGGGGGTGGAGGTTGCTTGTTTTCAGGGGAGGATGAGTTTTCGGGGGAAAATAACAACGGTTGTCCTCATTTCGGGGATGGGGACTTTTATCAGTACCCCTTTAACATATTCTCCGTTGAAAATGAACATAAATATGCTAGTACCATTTCAAATGCCCTTGCATTTTGATTTCGCATTGTAATGGTTAAAAAATATCAATTTGGTAACTCACTAATATTGATATTGCGTATTTAAGCGAACCTCACACATGAGTTTGTAACTGGTGTGTTTCCATGTGTCCGTCAGTTTTTATATGAGTTTGTGAGCAAACATCGCTCATACGAGTTTGTAACTGGATTCCGTGTGTCGATGAAGGTCTTATATATGCGTGAACATTGCACATATGAATTTGTGACTAGGGTGTTTCCATATGTGCGTTAGCGGATATGCGCATGCGAGTACATGCTTGAAAATCCGATCAGGAGCGGTTTTCACGTGACCATATTTTTGAGAAAAACCGACTAGAATGACTGTACCAACATATACGAATGCCAGTTCACGGGTATCCGCAGCTATGGTAACACAGCTTTGAAGCAAGAGCTATCTACGCATGTGCAAACCTGTCAATGAAAAGTATCAGCTCTTATGATAAGAGCAAGTGAAACTTTAAAAACCCGAGCGGACTATAAAAACGGCCGCTAGATGGCGTAGTCATTAGACCTTAAATAACTGTCAAGACACAATGGGCGAAATCATGAAAAAAGTCATAATACCTGAATTCTAAGCCATTATTTAGTTTATATTATTTTTTTTTTTGTCAGACAGACGCATTTTAGCTGAACGGATCAATTGTGACCAAACGTATCACACGTTATCTCACGTATACATTTTCTCCAATAGAATAACATATTACCAAGATTTTTAGAGTGACAACAAACGTAACTTTTTGCTTGATATAAAATATATAAGGTCTTGGCAGGTTTCTTTAACATTGTTTTAAATTTTATTTTACTTACAATGTCAAGCTGATCATGATCATGTATTTCAATGGATGCCATACTTGTGTCATGGTGCTTGTGCTTTGGATGCTGCCAGGTGGGCGAACCACAGGGCTGACCACCTGTTCACCACGTACAAGAAGGGCCTCAGTACAGGGAGGATGGGGGTATATACCCCCCATCCACACACACTTTTTAGCAAGGGGGATGGTAAATGTTATCATCCCTTAATATTCAGAGAATAATATTTATATATTGGAAATGGTATATATTGATAATTATAATTAGTCTTCGCATCCATTTCTGAGTTCACTATGAATTATTAATTATTTTAACCTAGTTTAGAATTAACATATACTGGAAACATAATACCTCATTTTTCAAAACCTCATACCTAATTATAATATATTCATAAAAAAGAATTTGTCCAAAATCTCCCACGCCTTCAAGTCATCCCGGTTTTCCTTTAAATAAATTATTTGCCTTTGCATGGATTCCAAGGTTCCAAACTACCACTATTAAAGAAATAATAGGTCCGGTCCTGGATCAACGTTGTTGGTTCCATTTTATTTTCATGTCAGCAGAAAACAGTCTATGTGCCCTCGACATTGTATATGTGTCCCTCACGTTATGTTATTGGTATATGCATCAACCTCTGTCACGATTTAATGATTATATCATTTATAATGAAATTAACTATATCTCGTTTTGCTGAATAATAACCCTGGAAAAGAATTATTGCAAATATTGCAAAACCCTGGGAATTGAGACATTTCATTTGGTAAGATCAATAAATATGCTTATTACTTAGCACGAAGAAAACACAGACTAATAAAACCAACATATTTTTATAAGTAATCATATATTTGGTAGCGACAGTCTCGTCATCCCAATCAACTTAATGTAGAACCCCTAAATAAATATAAATAAATAGAACATAGGTTTAAAATTGCAAATATAAATTTTACATTTTAGATATGAGTAATTTTATCATGTTTACAAAATAACTAGCATTAAAGGAAACCATCATTTATTCAATTTGGATCCAGGATCCCTTCTGTTTTCAACGAACGCTGAACTTTCTTATGCAAAAAAAAAAATTAAAACGGTTTAATTAAACATGCAATATCTGCGCCAAATAATATAACAGGTTTCAACATATTATCATTTAAACATTTATGTAAATAAAAAAGACTGTAGAAGATTTTCAATTTGGATTACAGAAGAAAATGAAAATTATAAAAATAATTTCTTTTTTTTTTATGATATGCCTGATGCAATTATAATTATAATATAACTAGCAATTACCCGTGCTACGCACGGTTTTGGGCGAGCATTTAGTTCTGATGTCAAATAGTCTGTCATAGTTTCATGTCTTGGGTGTACAATGCTACTGTCTCTTTGAATCCGACATTTGGTATAAGTGTTCTGTCTCTGAGTTATTCTTGTGTCGGAGTCTGAATGACCTGGACGAATGCGTTCTTGCCGAATGGTGGAATGTCTTCGGACAAACCCGGAGCATATTTATGTCAAAAATCACGGCAAACCGTAGTGTCAGAGGAGACGTAAATTCACACAAATCGCGTTACGCTATTAATATATAGATCCATTATATGCATGGTGTTATGGATAAAACTCTTATTGAAGCCGAGAGGTTGGCCGGAGAATTTTCGAAGAATTTGATATGTTAAATAAAATCATTTTTATATGAAAATATATATTATGCTGAACATCGCCATTTAAAGTTGCCCTCCGCGCCCGTGAATCCGCCAGTAAAGGAACCTGTTATAATGTTTTCCAGTGAGACAGTCACTGCGTTCAGTCAGTGTGTTAAACCCGGATCCCACTCCGGATCCCGGAACCCAAGAAACATTTGTAATTCTTAAACTCTCATGGTAATTTGTCCAGATATTTTAGCATAATCGTATCTAAAGACATATTTTATATTATGTTTGGTTAAAACATAAAAAATAGTCTGTTTTGCAACAAAATTTGATAAAGAAAAACGCTTACGGACCCTGGGGCACGGACCTCACGGATTACACGGACCCCGTTTTCTCGTTGTTTTACCATTTCTTTAGTACATACATGTATTTGACGTCACGTTTAGCCATGACACATTTGTGATTTATTATTGTGTTAGTATCTGTATTTTTACATTTCTGTCTCAGTTTTTATTCATAATTTTATATTTGCTATTTATAATTCAAAACATTTACAAAATCATTATTTTGGAACCTGTAGTTGCTTGAAATGCAAGTAATCATGCAACAATTCCTTTCGGTATTTATATTATTGCCAACTTTAAAATTGCATGGTTGTCATGAACGGAGCACGAAACCTGTTGTTATGTGGAAGTGCTCTGATATATCAGTCTCAGGTCCGCTCAACTGTTAGTGCACTTCAAATTAAATCTCCCCCACTGTGTCCGCACTAATATATTTTCATTTAAAATAACAAATATTATATTTACTTTTTAGTGTGTGCCATGAGTGCTATTTTTGTCCTCTTTTAGTCATAAATAAAAATATGAGCGGTGGTTACTGGGGTCCGTCAAAATTGAACAGTCGGCAAATTCAAGTAAATGAGGTCCGTCTTCATCGAAATATTTTGTAATTATAAATCTTTCTGTGAATCGGTCATTTACAAATGTGCAACATTTAGGGACTTTGCTCTGTCCTTACATCAACAATAGTGGTGTTTTTATCGGTATAAATAATGGAAAATGAGGAAATAGGTTTATGGGGTCCGGTGACCGTGGGGTTCGGGTTTTACACACTACCCTGCATTCACTACCGCTCGGAAAATTTTCATTCTTTGAAAGATCCCCCTTTTCAGCATTTTCCACACGCGAGATCTCCTTGTGCACAATAGACCTTTTCGCTGCGCGGAGGTTGCCTTTTGAGAAGGGATCACCAATGGGGATTATTTCGGGCCGGTCACCGCAAATTTAAGAAAAGCCCAGATAGGGCCCCCGGAGAAAAACTCTGTCCTGCCATCAAACACTCTGTGGCCATTGCGTTACCAGGCCCGGAGACACAAAGAAAAGAGGCGCCCGCGGGGGAGCAAATATTAAAATTATTAATTATGCAGGTAATACGCAAATATTGCAAATAAAAGGGGCGGAATCTCTTCGGACAAACCAAGAGCATATGTATGTCGAAAATCACGGCAATCCGTACGGCGGTATCAGAGGAGATACGGAAAATCACAAAAATCGCCTTACGCTATTAATATATAGATTAAATTCGATGATATAATTTAATTTGCCTGATTACAGATCTCTCTTATGAGAAGCTGCTCAACAATAATATAATTATATCATTATTACTCGTCTGACATAATACAGACTGTCTTTACGTGTTGTCCAGCCTGGGCTAGGATTATCTGCGGCATCATACAAACGACAAGCCTGGGTGCTTAGATTGTAACCGAATGCGAGGCATGTTGTGTCTCGGCCACACGAGGCGGCGCAACCTATCTTGCTCCTTCTAGTGGCGGCACCTATCGGTGGCCTTGACGGTAATTTTTCCACTGTTAATAAAACCCAGGAATCCAGTTGTACCGCACCTGCTGCAAAAATATGGTTAAAAGCATATTTGTGAGATATATAGGTATAAAACTATAAAACTTCAATGTTAAACTAATTTAAAATTATATTTTTACGGTACCATTATGATTTTTCTAAATAAACACCTGATGTACACATGAATTAAATCGTTACGTTTTCTCTAGGCATCAATTTAAAATTTACGATACAGAGACCAGCCATTAACAGTGCAACCAATGAAACAATTTGGATGTATGATATGTTAACTTAAGCAGCTCTAGGTTTGATAAGTAATCTGATTAATTGTTATTACGTAGTGTCGTAAAATAAAGATATTAATATACCATTAGGAGTGGTTGGTGCACTGAACCAGTCAGGAGTCGTTTGGTCCGTTGCAGAGGATGCTGGGATTGCTGTCACTGAGTGGCCTGGAATCACAGGTGCAGTGGATGTCGGGATACCAAAGTTTGTAGTTTGGCCGTTAGTTGTGACCTCAAGGTAGTCGAAGTGTTTAAAACCCACCACGTCATACAGGACCACAGAACCACCCTGCCTCACAGAGTGGAGTAAACACACGTTGGTCGAAAGTTTAATACTCACAGACAGGCACTTTGGCGACACCTGCTGGAGACAAATCGATTTGCACTCGTCCTCTCCCGTTACTTGGAAATCTGAACCGATAATGTTGCTTCGAAGACATTTGTCAATGTACGGGGTCCAGGCGACTCCTGCAGAATAGAAATATATATAGTATGAGGTGATTTTATGATAATCTCCTTTTTGCCATCTAATATTCATGATTTCTAAACTGTCATATTATTCAGAGTTGGATCCCACCATCATTTGTTATGGTTTAATTATTTAAGTTATTATATTAAAGTGCCAATTTGACTCTGTCAAATACATGAGTACACATAAATATACATTAGGATGTATAAACAATTAAATTTAGATTAAACATTTAAATATTGACTAAAATAGATTTGCAGCAGATTAGATAAATGAGAATTCAAACACAAAGAGGACATCGAAGTTGATGACCACAACTAGTTATATGAAATTTCGAACATCAGCATTTTCAGGCCTTCTTTAAAACAATGCACACTTAGGTCATATTTGATGTATTGAGGAAGAACCTTACCTTTCAGAGAACATCAGAACTGTATCTTAAAGTTCTCTTTCCATTGGGTGTCTGAACTCTGAACAAAATAGAGTGAAAAACAAGGAAGTCCATACATCAGTCATGACATCAGTCTGAATGTCATGACAAAGCTCGACGCTTCCCTCTCAACCGGTCTTTGAACGTTTGCTTTTTCATGTTACTTTTATAACTGAGGATTTTCCCCAATTAAAAGCCAATGTGTTCATGCATCTTGGCTATATAGACTCCAACGATATTTTATAAAGAAGATAGAGTACAAATATCATGTGCAAGTTTCCATTACGAAGATTAATATCTCTTTTACCTTTGACACCAGTGATTCCAAGTATATGTAATAGGAAAACCTTGCTTCTAAATTGCAGTCCCATTTCGCTCAGCTCACACGCTGGACGTACTTCCTGTTTTTACCTGAAGACTGTATTACCAATGGACCTCATTACTTTACATAAATGTAATGTCATTGGTTGCTCTGGTTTCATGGCTGGCTTGTTTATGTTTCAGAAAAAAAAAACAAGCATAACAGTTCCAGTCATGTGATTACCAGCATTTACTGCATGAACGTCTGAAAGTAATTTAGTTTAATACAGCATGATCAGTAGTACTCAAAGCAATAAAAGTCAGGCTCGCATGTATTATTTTTTTTTCTATATCCTTTTTGTTGAATATAAATCGCTTTGTTCTTTCAAGGTTCTTCCAACATATCCGCCTACAGTACTAATCAGAATATGCTAATAAAAAAAAGAAAGTAATCCCAACCCGTCAATAAATAGCTATCACCGTGTAGGGTCCGTAGGGAACTAATTAATTTTAACAATACACTCTCCGGGTTAATCCAGCGGTATAGCTGACTTGATGAAAGCCCTATTCAGGC
Organism: Sipunculus nudus; assembly: GCA_026874595.1. Taxonomy (NCBI): domain Eukaryota; kingdom Metazoa; phylum Annelida; class Sipuncula; order Golfingiida; family Sipunculidae; genus Sipunculus; species Sipunculus nudus. Next base: position 9,518,886 of record CM049314.1, on the reverse strand, counting down.
ATATAATTTTTTATTCATGTACGTCATATCCCGTGGCATATCGAGTATCGAACGTTGTAAAAGGTTTCCATTTTTGTGCTTGCCATCAAAGTGCGTTGTGTGTTTGTCAAAAGAGAATCGCCGAGCCAGACAAGATTGACTTCCGAGAAACATTCTTTCTTATCATCAGATTATACAAAATCCTGCAATATCCCATGTATAGCGAAACCTAAATAGAAGGGTATTTGGAGTGACGCATTAGTATGCCTCCTTTTTCACTCCCGTCTGATGTGTTTTATAATGTCTCGTTTTTCTTCGAATTTTCCGATCAGTCATTGTAACTTTATATTATCTGTCAAGCATATGCCCCAATAGGAAATAACAACCTTCACATACGGTTATATTTCTCGGATATGATTTTTGCAGAGACAATAAAGCTCATAACATTAATAAAAGGTTCACAAAGTGGCAGTACTCTAAAAGCAAAGAATAAAGTGGTTGTATGAAACAATGCAGGGTAGTATAAAAAGAAAACAAACTAAACTTACTAGCTAAATTATGTTAAAGGAAACTACACCGACTATAACTAACAACAAGAGCACCGAAAATGGTGCATAATACGCCCGTCCATACCACGTGACCTCTTACCTCATTAAAAATGCGTGAATCTCACTGAGATTGTAAATCAAGTAAGAAACTGTATCAGTTAATACTCATCATGAATTATATGAAAATCCATCAGATTTATGATAATTAAGTCTGCACGGTGTCACCAAAGTGTGGAGACCTCTGATCTCATAAAAAAAATGCATGAGTATTGCTTGAAATCTAACTTAGACGAGATTATTTTAGATTAAAATTTCTGTCGAGTTTTTTTTTAAATCCATAATATTCCTCGTAAGTTATCGCGGCGACACTAAAAAAGTAGCCTAGTGACCTCTGACCTTAATTACATGCGAGGATTTTGCTCATATAATTGAACTCGGGCAGGAACTATATTGGTAAGTAGGTATTGTGAGTTTCGTAAATTCCTTCAAAGCCCGTCAAATAAACGGACGGACCCACCGACCGACGGACGGTGGGTAAACCATTTTATATATAATAATAAACTAACTTAGTAGATATACTGGGCTAAAGGAAACCAACAAACCCAAGGAAACCAACCAACCATAACTAAAGATCTGAAATTATACAAACCAAAAAACGAGCTGATGAACGATTTAAAGGACTAAGGACATCATTGAACAACTAATTAATTAACTTATTCAGGAGTAAATTAAGTAAATTTTTGTAATTTCTTCTCTGTTGAAAGTATAAGAAAAGGAAAGTCTCTAGGATAACCAAAATATTTTATGTTTTAGGTATCACTGCATGAATAGATATTTTGTGTGTATTTTCTTAAATGTATTGTCATACCGACGGTGTAAATGGACGGACAAACTGGGGCTCATAAACATTGGACGGTTGCCAGTCTCGTTTGCAAGTCAGCCAGTTAAAAGAGGAAAGGAGAACAAATGTGGCAAAGTGGGATTACTCAGTCACCTCAAACGAAACTGTGCCCCGTGACAGTAGTATGCATACTGCTGCTAGTGCTATTATATACAATAGCCCAGCAAAATAGCAGTGAATGTGTATTTTTCAATTTATATATGAAAGCTTTAACAGTTAAATGTCATTTATATAGAAGCTTACTGATCACATACCATTTTCAATCCAGTCCCTGGTCACCTGACTTAACATCACAAATATATGCACGCTACGGTCGGCTTTGTTATACAAGTGGTCTCTCTCTCTCTATCTCTCTCTCTCCATATATATATATATATATATATATATATATATATATATATAAATATATATATATATATATATATATATATATATATATAAAACACTGTGATAGCTGTGGTAACCATGTTGTTTATATGTTACTGCACTAAGCTATGAGAGAGGAATATAACAAAAGCTTTTTTGAAGTTCTGGGACCGAAATGACTTGCCATAATTATATATATAGGATTTCGGGTCTGGACAGAAATAAAAAGTTAATTAAAAACCTTTTTTTTCATGCAATATTTTTATGCCTAGTCATTTGAACAATATTTTATTATATTGATAGCGAAATGTTTGAACATTTTAGTGGAAGTATGATAGTTTTAATAGATAATTGAAATATTGATTTTTATAGGTCTTATTTAACGCTGTCACCTTCTGAATGTAATATTTCAGTCAAATGGACTTTAATTTCATATACTTATAATAATATGTTTAATGATTGCTGATTGTATTCTAGTTATGTAACAGCGTTTTCGAGCACGTATCATCATGGATTTTACGCTTTACAAAATAAATTATTATTATTATTATTATTATTATTATTATTATTATTATTTTCTAAGACAATGTGGACCCTAACATAAAAACATCTCATGTAGGTTGTGCAAGACATTGGGTCTTTTTGACATGACGGAAAATGAGTCCTCAAGTACATCGCATCGTAAACTCCCCTCTTAATTGTCAATAACATGCTTTTTTTATGTTATGTTAACTTGTATTCCATGAATGTAAATGTTTTATTCATCATCATTAAAAAAAGTCCATATTGATCACACCGTCTATACAGAACGCTTGATGTATTCAGGTAATAATAGTACTGAAGCAGCATTTAATCCATTTTCCCCTTAGTAATGCATTTATAGAAATGAAATTTTAAACCAACACAAATTTCAGCTGTTGCGTGAATAGCAAATGATCCACAAACTAATGCAATCCGTAAATTCAACTGCATATGGCAATTCCAAAGTATATATGTACAGTTTAGTTCTATTATCACAACTTGACACAAACATTTATGTCAGACTTGACAAAATATATCGAAGCTGCATTGATCAGCTGGCATTTGTTATACCATATGCATGATAAGAGAATAGCTCATGATCCAAGTTTAGTCAAATCACATTAAAACCATATGCTTATAAAATGGACAATGTCTGCTCGAGTATGTGTGAGTGTGTGTGTGTGTGTGTGTGTGTGCGGGGCGTTGGTGGGGATAAGTAAGAAGATAAGCTATTTATTCTTAATGAGAGGGAATTTTTCAAATGCGATCTTGGAAATATATAGTACTTTAAGAGCTCTCTGTTTTATAATTTTCTTGATTTATCAATTCAGTATTGATCTTGTATATGGGATGTGCAATGAGGTTCAGCATACTCAACTCAGTGGCAGCCTTATACAGTAAATAACGTAAACATTAATTATCAAGAACGTCTACTGGCGGCTTATGTAGTAGTATTGGTGCTGGAAAAAGTGACGCACAAATAGTACAACAATCCTACGTTTAAATGCATTAACCAAAGATCAAAGGGAGTAAGAAAGCTAAGTGTAGTTTGTTCTGTGGTGCCAGTTTAAATCTGTGAATATATTTGTCAATCCTAAAACCCTTGGCCTTCACCAATCCTCTCTTTGTTTACTATAATACAGCGGAATTCTAAGGTACCCTAAGATTAATGGAAAAGAGTTAGAATTACTAATGGACTCTTTTATCCTTTTGTCCTTTAAATGTATCCATAAATGTAAATAAATTGGATTGTAGGTGATATACAAGACGCATTCTCGGAAGCCATGGGCCATTGTCCTTCATAACCTTAACGTTCTTTTAACATTCATAATAGCAAGCACACCATGTTATCGTTTTCGATCATTAAAATCGTGTTTTGGGGAAATATTCCAGCCATTCGCTACGCGACACATAGTTAGGGATTGAAGGTGAGGGGAAATGCGTACGAATACATTTGGTACGTGATTTTCCTGAAATGTTGCGACTAGCAGGTTGTCAATTTCAAGGGATGCTTGGTCACGTCGTTATTTTAGTTCATCAGAACAACAGCCCATTGTTGTAGGATAATCTTATTTGTCCTTATCAATTTTTGAACAGCACTAAAATAAAAAAACAAATATACACATCTACATGTTGTATAAATACAGCATCACAGGCATACAACTAAGGATATCTATCAGAAACCGGAAAATACATTTCCTCCATTGCAAAATACGATGCCTGAAACCTGTCACACCGTTTGATGCATATGGAAGATCAAGTGAATCCCCCAGGATAAACATATACCGTTTTGAAAGACTTAACACAGCTTTTGCACAGGATAATATTCTTTATGTATGAGGATCAGTTAAGGAATGCCACTGTTGCTTTTAAATGACAGCAGGGTTTTTATAATATTAACTATTGTTATATGCATAAAGGCTATTAATTAATGTGACTGTCTGTTAACAATGACAACTTTGAAACGTCCAAGGTAAGTAAGACTATTTTATCATGTCTTGCAGAATTGACACATACCTAACGGTATTGGCGGTATTATATATATATATATATATATATATATATATATATATATATATATATATATATGTCAATGAACATAAAAAAAGAGAGACATCAACGCCAACATTTCAAACAATCATATTATTTGGATAACATGTACAGATTATTGCTAAATTTTCAGCTACCCCTGTAGTCTTCGTCAGAGCGAGTGACTAACAGTAAACAAAGCTGATAATGTGACCCTTCGCTAGGTCAACGGGGCTGGCTTGCCAGCTATACCCATTAATCTGTCTGATGTCTTGTCAGAAATGGTCTGTGTATATCCACATGAAAACAGGGCTGCTGGGGTATCAAAGACAGGGAGGGGTTAGTCTCGAGAGGAAAAGTATGTGCTGAGTGCCGGGTATTTACAGAGATAGAAAAGCCAAGTCCTTGTTTAATCCTTTTATGTGCGTACGTAGGGTATGAATGTGCTTTTGTTCGGATGTGAATCTGTTTTTGCTGGAGGGAAAGTTGCCTTTAAGGATGGTGCATGTTAAATCAGAGAATGGTCGGATTTGTTGATATATGCGGCCACGGGGAATCCGGGAGTGTTGTCGCGGATGGTTTTTAGCTCAGCTGACTTTCAGTCATGTTGGGCTATAGCGATGGCTCTTTGTCCGGCGTCCTTCCGTCTGTCCGTCCGGCCGGCCGTCCGGCCGTTAGCAGGGCACAAATCGTAACCGTTGGGGTTAGGGCCATGAACCCTATGCAGTCTTAGAGGTTCTAAAAAGATCTCCTTGCAAACCTGAAATTAGGTCACTGCGACCTATATTCTTGAAGTTATGGGGTGTTTGCACCCCCCAGAAATACTTCTTTTAGCCAAAATTTTCATCCAAAACCTTCCATCTTTCACATACAGCTCACCTACCAACAGGGGAAGAAACATAATTATTTTGAGGTCACAAGGTCAAAGGTCAAGGTCACAGAACCAACTTCTTTGAAAAGCCTCAGGATGCATTTTAAGCCAAACCTTTCATCCCAATTCTTTGATCTTTCACATATAGCTCACCTACTAAGCGGGAGAAGAATCCTATAGATGTTGAGGTCACAAGGTCAAAGGTCAGGGTCACAGGATCCACTTCTTTGAAAAGGTTGTGGACACATTTCAAGCTAGACCTTTCATTCCAAACCTTTCAGCACTGATATCGCTTCTCTGCCAACAGGGGAAAAGACCTGTTGATTTTGAGGTAAAAGGTCAAGTTCACAGCACCCTCTTCTTTCGTGGAGTCATTTTAAGGCAAACTTTTCAATCTATACTTTCCATCTGTCATATATGGCTTGCCTACCAATAGGAGAAGAAGCCTATTGCTGTTGAGTTCAAAAGGTCAAAGGTCAAGGTCACAATATTGTTCTAAATGCTTGTGAACATAATAAGTGAAACTGTTCAACCCATACCTTCAGTCTTTCACATATGCCACATCTATGCATCACTGAATTTGATTCAAACTTCATATTTATGGGTCTTTTTGCATGAAGAAATAACTAATTGATTTTGAGGTCAGCTGGTCAGGAGGTTAAAGGTTGCAGGTCTAAGTTATTCACTCATTGGTTGCCAAGTAATTACACCCGGCCAGATGTAAGTGGTAAGTAGTTACCCATCATTTAGAAAGAATCCAGTTGATATGTGGGCAAAAGGCCAAGGTCATAGGTCAGGGATGTTCACAATAACTTATTTTGTAGACCATCTCTATTTTTCTTGTTTTCTTGTATATATAACCATGGCACTCACAACTGGTACATCTCACTATGAGCCCATAATTGTCAGTGACACTTGTGATATATGACTCCCTTTTGTATCAGCTCATTGAGTGATAAGGATATATCATTAGTGCATAACAAAAACACTGTTGCCGGAATGCTTTGGCCAGGCATTAAGTCTATGAGAGTTAAGTGTTAAGGTTTAGCTACTGATTTATAAAATGATGGGAACATTTTGCAGTTTATATCATGGAATCATAGCAATAAACTTAGTTTTCTAGATATCTGAATATTATTATACAAATCATCAGATATACCAGCAAGTGTTTGTTCTGATAATATGTAGGTCTTTACCTGGATTTAGGATGGCTTTATTTGATTACAAGACTCTTAGTGATGCTTTCTGCATTTCTTTTCTTTTAGGTTTTGCAGTTTACCTACCCTGCTGACCCCATTGAATAGTAAGCTGATAATTAAAACAAATTGGACTTGCACTTTTTACATTTGCATGTTCATAAATCTGATATGAGAGCTCTCCAACCTGATCATGCCTTTTGAATTGTTTTGGACATTCATAACTGTTACATTCTTTGAAGCTATTGCTACAAGTTTAGTGTCTTATTGGAGGATGTGTGATATCAAATGTCAGACTTGTCAGAAACCATTATGTCTGCCAGGTAGCCATTTCAGAAATCCTTTTGCCAGGGCAGTTTCTGTGATTTTTTATGATGTTTGGTCCCTTTTAGAGGATGTTTGTTGTTCAATTTCCGACCTGTCAGAAATCCAATATGGCCACCAGGAAGCCATCTTTAAATTCCTTTAGAACATATTATCTCAAGAACTATTAAAGTGAATGCAGTAGGATGTATATTAATGTTATCTTGCATTGGGTCAAAGATTTCTTAATAAATATGACCATCATTTATGAAAGCTCAGTACAGTTGACTTGTATTGAATAAAAATTAATATGGAAGCACCCGTTTCACAATAATTCTTGCATGGATTTCCCTGATCTTTTGCTATATTTTGATCTTAAGTGTGGCCTGTGTGGTATTCCTTTGAAGCTATTGCTACAAGTTTAGTGTCTTATTGGAGGATGTGTGATATCAAATGTCAGACTTGTCAGAAACCATTATGTCTGCCAGGTAGCCATTTCAGAAATCCTTTTGCCAGGGCAGTTTCTGTGATTTTTTTATGATGTTTGGTCCCTTTTAGAGGATGTTTGTTGTTCAATTTCCGACCTGTCAGAAATCCAATATGGCCACCAGGAAGCCATCTTTAAATTCCTTTAGAACATATTATCTCAAGAACTATTAAAGTGAATGCAGTAGGATGTATATTAATGTTATCTTGCATTGGGTCAAAGATTTCTTAATAAATATGACCATCATTTATGAAAGCTCAGTACAGTTGACTTGTATTGAATAAAAATTAATATGGAAGCACCCGTTTCACAATAATTCTTGCATGGATTTCCCTGATCTTTTGCTATATTTTGATCTTAAGTGTGGCCTGTGTGGTATTCCTTTGAAGCTATTGCTACAAGTTTAGTGTCTTATTGGAGGATGTGTGATATCAAATGTCAGACTTGTCAGAAAACCATTATGTCTGCCAGGTAGCCATTTCATAAATCCTTTTGCCAGGGCAGTTTCTGTGATTTTTTTATGATGTTTGGTCCCTTTTAGAGGATGTTTGTTGTTCAATTTCCGACCTGTCAGAAATCCAATATGGCCACCAGGAAGCCATCTTTAAATTCCTTTAGAACATATTATCTCAAGAACTATTAAAGTGAATGCAGTAGGATGTATATTAATGTTATCTTGCATTGGGTCAAAGATTTCTTAATAAATATGACCATCATTTATGAAAGCTCAGTACAGTTGACTTGTATTGAATAAAAATTAATATGGAAGCACCCGTTTCACAATAATTCTTGCATGGATTTCCCTGATCTTTTGCTATATTTTGATCTTAAGTGTGGCCTGTGTGGTATTCCTTTGAAGCTATTGCTACAAGTTTAGTGTCTTATTGGAGGATGTGTGATATCAAATGTCAGACTTGTCAGAAACCATTATGTCTGCCAGGTAGCCATTTCAGAAATCCTTTTGCCAGGGCAGTTTCTGTGATTTTTTTATGATGTTTGGTCCCTTTTAGAGGATGTTTGTTGTTCAATTTCCGACCTGTCAGAAATCCAATATGGCCACCAGGAAGCCATCTTTAAATTCCTTTAGAACATATTATCTCAAGAACTATTAAAGTGAATGCAGTGGGATGTATATTAATGTTATCTTGCATTGGGTCAAAGATTTCTTAATAAATATGACCATCATTTATGAAAGCTCAGTACAGTTGACTTGTATTGAATAAAAATTAATATGGAAGCACCCGTTTCACAATAATTCTTGCATGGATTTCCCTGATCTTTTGCTATATTTTGATCTTAAGTGTGGCCTGTGTGGTATTCCTTTTGAGACTGACAGGTATCGAGCAAGCTGTGGGATTAGTTCCTGATAGCTCAACAACCATCCATTTTGCCTCAGACCATCATGGTGCCGCAGAAAAACCTTGTGAGTGGGATAACTAAAAAAATATTTCACTGATTTTTTTCAAACTTTACATTTGTATAGATAAAGGTAAGGGGACGAAGCCTATTTAAAATGGGGTCATGACCTATGCTAGGAGAATGACCTTGACCTTGAATAGGTCCATTATTGCTGAAAATAACACAAATTCTTAAATATCTCAAGTAAGCTTGCATGGACTGGTCTAAAAATTAAGGTGACCGAAGATCTAGGATAGCCTTGTGATATACCGGAAACTGGTGGCGCCACCTATTATCCTTTTCTTGTTTTTACGCCTTTTAAAACCCTCATAATTGCCACTTGACAGTACTGTAAGCATTATAAGTAAAAAACTAATGGACAGATTTCTTTCATATTATGCACATGTAGAGAGATGGGCTATGGAATGAGGTCTGTTACATTTGGGTCATGACCTTCACCATGAGAGTGGCCTTGACCTTTAATGTGTCCATATTTGGTGAAAATCACACACCTCTTATGATATCTCCAGTGTTGATAGCCATATGGATTTCAAACGTTACTTATGTATGGCCCACTACTAAAGTAAGAACCCTATAGGTTCTAGGGTCCTCAGGTCTAAGGTCAAGGTCACTGGACTTGCATCTTACAAGATACTGTGGATGCTTTTTAAGCCAAACTTTCAAGGTCTTCCATCTTGAATATATAGCTCACTTGCCAATAGTTGATGATCCATATCAATTTTGGGGTCACAAGAACAAAGGTCAAGGCCACAGGAGCTATATGTCAAAAAATTAGTTTCTGGATGATAATTCCTGCTTTTATTGATGTATTGATTTCAAACTTGACTTATATATGTCCCATTGAAAAAGCAAGACTCCAATTGATTTTGGGGTCATGAGGTCAAAGGTCAAGGTCACAGCACACATCTTTAAAAAGATTGTGGATGCATTTTCAGCCAAACATTTCATCTCAGACCTTTCATCTTGCACATATAGTTCATCTGCCAATAGAGGAAGACCCCTATCAATTTTGAGGTCACAAGATCAAAGGTGAAGGTCACAGGAGCCATCTGACCAAAAATTAGTTTCTGGATGATAATTCCTGCTTTTATTGATGTATGGATTTCAAACTTGACTTGTATATGACCCATTGAAAAGCAAGACCTGAATTGATTTTGGTGTCATGAGGGCAAAGGTCAAGGTCACAGGACACATCTTTAAAAAGCTTGTGGATGCATTTTCAGCCAAACAATTCATCTCAGACATTTCATCTTGCACATATAGATCACCTGCCAAGAGTGGAAGACCCCTATCAATTGTGAGGTCACAAGGTCAAAGGTGAAGGTCACAGGAGCCATCTGTCCAAAAATTAGTTTCTGGATGATAATGCCTGCTTTTATGGCATAAACGGGCAGTACATTGCCGTACCCTGGGTCTGGACATAGCACTTATCATTGAACTCGATCAAGTTATGGGTGAGAATAAACTGAATAAGGGTTGTAGTATCGCTGATTACTTGAGGTGAACACCCATTAACTGACATGAAATTGCGACAGGCTTCTATTCCCCCGTTGACCTAGCGAAGGGTCACATTATCAGCTTTGTTTACAGTTACTCGCTCTGACGAAGGCTACAGGGGTAGCTGAAAATTTAGCAAAAATCTGTACATGTTATCCAAATAATATGATTGTGTTAAATGTTGGCGTTGATGTCTCTCTTCTTTTTATGTTCATTGACTGTCTTAATATATATATATTTATATATATATATATATACAGTGGAACCCCGCCTTGCGACCACCCCACAATTGCGACCACCCCACAATTACGACCATTTTGCTTGGTCCCGAATTTTTTTTTAGTTTATTTATGTTTAAAAATGACTCAAAATTACGACCACCCCTGAATTCAGAATTACGACCAGATTTCCTGGCCCCAGCGCTAATGCGACCCCGCTAATGCGACCACCGCCGAGAAGTACTGAAACAACATTTGTCACGAGTCAATGGCTGCGTCTTGTCACAGACGCCTTAACGAAAGATCAAAGCGGGTAACAAGGTTTCTTAACCCGAGTGTTAATCTGGTCCCGCATATCTTCCCGACTCGGTGTCTTCGCTGGGACTCGTTGAGGTGTAGGTTATAGATCAAAGAGGGTAACTATCGGCCTGATTACTTAATGAGCCGGTCTGACCTGGGGTCAGATGCTAATTGCCCCTCAGTGATCACCTGTAATACAGCTACCCTAAGTGTGGGGTTGCGGGCTTAATATTTCAACTCATCACATATTGTTCGATCCTCATTGGTAAAATTAACTACCTAGTTAATCCTAAATGTGTTTATACCTTACTGACACTGAGTATTGAGCAGTCAGTAAAATGTATAAATAAAGCTTGCATGGGGGGGGGGGGGGGGAATCCCTCACATTTACTTGCCTTTTCTGATAGATCGTTGTCAGTTTATTTCTCTACTGGTTAAGTTTGCATTTAAATTGCTTGCTGTTAGGCAACCATGCCTCTGAAAGAGCTCTCCTTGAAGGATAAAGTGGCGTTTATCAAGGCGGCAACACCACGCGCAGTCAGCACCAAATGGCTCAGCAGTTTAGCGTCGGGAAAACTCAAGTGCACGCAATATATACTCAAGCGGAAGGCTAAATATATGACAGCCACGTATTATGTTCAATATGCATTCAGTAGGTTGTAATCGTATTGCCTTAGTGTTATTATTTGTTAATCATAAGTCACTACGTATGTGTACATGTATATTAATTTTTTTCATGAATAAATATGTTCAGCTACACACAAAAAAAAACATTCATAATAAGGGTCCTCCGCTAAGTAAAATATTTTGTTATAATTCACATTAAAGATATGCAGTAGATAAACTCTGATACACATTAAATATCAGCGTGTTATATGCGACCACGGTAAGAGTTTCACAAATACGACCACCCCCAAATTACGACCACTTTGCTCAGTCCCCAGGGTGGTCGTAATTGTGGGGTTCCACTGTATGTTTAACAGCCTCATTTAGAAACAACGGGTATTCTTAACATCTTGCCACATAAATATAATATTTTACCAACAGGATAATTTTGTCTAACAATTTATCAGAACTAACATTGAACAGTATTATATCTCTCGGATATATCATGGGCAGATTTAAGGTGTCTAACCTAATTTATTTAAATATTTGTATTGGACTCGGACCCGGGTTCCAAATGACTCGGACTCGAAGATGGACTTGAACTCGAGTGGCCTCGACTCGGACTTGCACTCGCACTCGTATGATGTGGACTCGACTCTACGTCACTGTATTCTAGATTATATCCTGTAAATTCTAGAACCAAGCTGTATAAAAAATATGAAAATAAGAATAAGATCCGAGGCCACAATGCACGCCTAATCGAAATACACAACAACATAGAAAAATAGTGTACTGGCTCAACAAATCAATTTACTGGTTAGCTCTTTAAAACTAGAACTGGTGTCTTAATAGAAAAATTTAAAGATTATTCCTCAGGTGTTATTCTAACCCTCTCAAACATTCTAGCAAAATCAGTTTAGAAAATTTTGCTTAAAATTGCACACAGACAAACCAAATTCCCCCCCCCCCCCCCCCCCGAGTCTAAAACATGACACCTCACGCCACCTGGCGGAGGTAAAAATATATAGGTCATCTGGGCTAACGTTCGCAAAATTGGTGTTCGTATAATTCGCCATCTTTGACAATCTGGCTCTAATGCCTCCCGTCACGTATAGAGCAGGCAGCCTGCTTCCTAACGGCAGGTGCAGAGGTAGTTTTTACCAGTAACTTCCCGGTTTGAACTAGTGCGTGGGTTGTCGTCAGCTACAAGCAAATATCATCAGGCGGTTGATGCCCCGTCAAGTCTAATGGGACAGTCATATGAAAATCTGAAACCACCATCAGGGTGAATTAGAAAAAAGTCTTCCGTCACACTATATCTGAGAATAAAAACTACCCACAGAACTGTAAAAAAACTGGTACATATTACACACTCTAAAGGCCACTGGTTTGAATCTCACCAAAAAATATTTTTTTTTTAAACGCAACATTTCATTAAAATACGAATCATACAAACTGCCTAGAGATATTGTGTAGGTAACATTTAAATCGAACATTTCTAAAAAATATTTTATTACAGTTATAGAGCATTTATTATGAAAGTACTGATTTATTGCTTAGATAATATATATATATATATATATATATATACAGTGGAACCCCGCCTTGCGACCACCCCACAATTGCGACCACCCCACAATTACGACCATTTTGCTTGGTCCCGAATTTTTTTTAGTTTATTTATGTTTAAAAATGACTCAAAATTACGACCACCCCTGAATTCAGAATTACGACCAGATTTCCTGGACCCAGCGCTAATGCGACCCCGCTAATGCGACCACCGCCGAGAAGTACTGAAACAACATTTGTCACGAGTCAATGGCTGCGTCTTGTCACAGACGCCTTAACGAAAGATCAAAGCGGGTAACAAGGTTTCTTAACCCGAGTGTAAATCTGGTCCCGCATATCTTCCCGACTCGGTGTCTTCGCTGGGACTCGTTGAGGTGTAGGTTATAGATCAAAGAGGGTAACCATCGGCCTGATTACTTAATGAGCCGGTCTGACCTGGGGTCAGATGCTAATTGCCCCTCAGTGATCACCTGTAATACAGCTACCCTAAGTGTGGGGTTGGGGGCTTAATATTTCAACTCATCACATATTGTTCGATCCTCATTGGTAAAATTAACTACCTAGTTAATCCTAAATGTGTTCATACCTTACTGACACTGAGTATTGAGCAGTCAGTAAAATGTATAAATAAAGCTTGCATGGGGGAAAATCCCTCACATTAACCTGTCTTTTCTGATAGATGGTTGTCAGTTTATTTCTCTACTGGTTATGTTTGCATTTAAATTGCTTGCTGTTAGGCAACCATGCCTCTGAAAGAGCTCTCCTTGAAGGATAAAGTGGCGTTTATCAAGGCGGCAACACCACGCGCAGTCAGCACCAAATGGCTCAGCAGTTTAGCGTCGGGAAAACTCAAGTGCACGCAATATATACTCAAGCGGAAGGCTAAATATATGACAGCCACGTATTATGTTCAATATGCATTCAGTAGGTTGTAATCGTATTGCCTTTGTTAACCATCAGTCACTACGTATGTGTACATGTATATTAATTTTTATCATGAATAAATATGTTCAGCTACACACAAAAAAAACATTCATAATAAGGGTCCTCCGCTAAGTAAAATATTTTGTTATAATTCACATTAAAGATATGCAGTAGATAAACTCTGATACACATTAAATATCAGCGTGTTATATGCGACCACGCTAAGAGTTTCACAAATACGACCACCCCCAAATTACGACCACTTTGCTCAGTCCCCAGGGTGGTCGTAATTGTGGGGTTCCACTGTATATATAAACTGTATTTTTTATACATGGACTAAACAACTATCATATATGTCACCTAAAACAAGGTACTTTCCATGCTTCGAATGGTGGCGTTTGGTATTCTGTATTACATGCCGTTATTCGTTTGGCCACCTTCCCTCAAAACTAAAGGTTAATAGTAACATTCGTCTGTTCACCTTCGTTTCAGACTGTTTTTATTAAAATATTATCAATGAAGAGGCAGTTACATATAAGTTAAAATAATTTCACCTGCTGTATTTTTGACTGTTGAGAGGACTTGACGGGAGCAGATGACGGCCGGACAATTCTATATCAAGACATATATATTTCGAGCGTCATTGATCTAGTCCGCATAGGTACTGAGAATACGAGCCATCACTTAAGCAAGTATGGGTGGTATCCGTTGGAACTGCTTGGAGCTGTTTTTTCTTACTTACGTTCAAGGTAGGTACGTGCACGAGATTCAAAGTAAGATTTGTTGTATAAATATACGTTACTTGCTATTTTAACAGTCGTTATCATTGCCTGTTTCCCCCTTAGTACCATAACAAGTGGCATTACATGCGCTCGAAGGCCCAATGTTAATGATATTCCGGCCCAGAAGTGTATTACTCAAACTCTTCCCGCATTGAGACTCAACATTCTGTTCCATCCGTTTCCGCCCTTCAAGCGACCTTTCTAAGTGTGTTCTGTTTTTCATACCGCCGTCTGTGGTATTACGGCGGACTCATTGCATAAGAGAGGGGAAATAAGTCCTAGTCAGCAAATGCTTTAAAGTATTATTGTCCCTGGATAATTGCTAATACAGTAGGGGAACCAGTTGGTGGGGATCCAAGTGGTCTGGGGAAAGATTTTCTCGACTGACCACCTATAAGTGCCATACTTTCAAAAATGTGTAAAGAATATGTCTAAGTGTTATTATCTATATTCTGAGTTCATTCCTCATTCAAGTTATATTTCACAATTCAGTTAAAAAATATTCACTTTTGCTTATATTTTAGGCAATGTTTACAAAGCGTTTGATGTACAGTTTAGTGAACACAGACACAGAGAACACCCTGGAAGAAAGTTAAAAGAAGGGAAATTGAAGGGAATTATGTACCCTTTCTTTTCGTGTCAAGAGTTCAGAAACCCTGCATGCGGAGGGGTCAATATTTGCCATAATGATTATCAATTACTCTCCACACAAGTTGCTCAGAAAGAACTGAGGACACCAAGTCTATGCTCGTATTGGAAATGCACACAAGGTTAAAAGTGGGTAAACGTAAAGATAAACAGTAGGTAAACCAAAGCTAAACAGAAGGTAAACCAAAGATAAACAGTTGGTAAACCAAACGTAAACGATAGGTAAACCAACGGTTAACATTAGGTAAACCTATGGTAAACGGCAGGAAGGCCGAAGGTGAACAGAAGGTAAACCTATAATCAACACTATAAACCTATAATCAAAACCAAAAGTTAACAGAAGGTAAACTAAAGGTAAGGTAACGGTAAGTATACCAAAAGTCAGGAGGAACACATAATGTAAACAATGGGAAAACAGTAGGTAAACCAAAGGCAAACAGTAGGTAAACAGTAGGTAAACCAAAGGTAAACAGAAGGTAAACATTAGGTAAACTAAAGGAAATCAGCAGGTAAACCAAGATAAACAATTGTTATACCAAGGGTTAAACAGCAGGTAAGCCAAAGGACTTATTACGCTTTAGGGGAGAATCTTTCACATGCTACACAGGGCTAGACAGATAGAGTTAGGACGAGATAATTCATGTATCTGGCTTGGCAATTAATAGATTAACCCATTCATGGATTTTCAGCAAAATTACATATATACAATGTACTATGCATACTAGAGATCATTCCTGGTTGTAAGATTCCTAATGATAACCCGTTTAGGGAATCTAGGCAGGTTTGCACGACAGTTAGAACCGCTTAGAATGAATCATATGGATTCAAATATTTATGCTGTTCCTAAAAAATATATGTAATATGGACGACCCGTAACAAGAGCTGATCGTAATCCGATGTTATATTGTATAACCGTTACACTTCCAGAGAGCGCCTCTCGCGTGCTCCACGTGCACCGGTCAAACAAGTTCAGCTGGGAGT
This sequence comes from Sipunculus nudus, assembly GCA_026874595.1. Classification (NCBI taxonomy): domain Eukaryota; kingdom Metazoa; phylum Annelida; class Sipuncula; order Golfingiida; family Sipunculidae; genus Sipunculus; species Sipunculus nudus. Next base: position 9,502,741 of record CM049314.1, on the reverse strand, counting down.
AGAACATTAATGTGTCTGGCATAGCATTTAATAAATGTAACCAATTCTTTCAATTTTAAGCATAATTTAAAACTCTATATAAAACGGATACTAAATATCATTCCGGGCTGAAGGATCTGTTACAATACCCGTTAACGGAATTCTGATAGCTTTGAACGGACAGACACTAGGGAAATGTGACCACATAAAAAAATAGTTTCTCGATCAATGGCTTAGAATTCATGTAATCTCCCCAAATACACTTAAGAAATGATGTGCTCTTATTCTAGTATTACTAAGAATTAGAAGCTAGGAAATCTTAAGTTTAAATATAAAACATGTTAAATCCTCTTTTCAAATTAAGTAATGGTATCTTCATCAGATGCACACCAATTCAAAAATACTTATTAAATATTGAAAAAAATAAACAAATGTAGCATGCTTAAGGGCGTAAAATACAGACGCAAAAAAAACCATCGTCCTGTAATTTGTATCCCTCTCAAAGATTTACCGTGTTAATCAAAATTTGGTATGCAAACATGATCCTTTCATTTCAGGCTGTGCAAAGGCCGTAATCAGTGAGGCCAGGGAACCCAACATTAAAGGTATAGAAATGTTGGAGTACCTTGTTTCATTTTTTGTTAACATGCATAAAATGAATAAATTGATAACCAGTGGAACTCATTTTATTTATCGCCTTTACTATTTCATACCGTTCCATATCGTTCAGTAAATGTCTCTCTTTTGTGTCTCTTCATATAATTTTGTTGATCGGTATATTAAATTATTTCTTCATGCTTACAATTGACATGCGGTCCTTTTTTCCTCTATTTTATTCCTATACATTAATTTTATTGTCTGAATTGTTTTCCCCAAAACGGTAAGGTTATATTATATATCTATATTCAGGCCTAGAAGATAAGATTTCAGGGTATCTAGATACCGCTAAAGAATGTTATATTTTTTTTACCTCGGTGGTCTGATTCGTAAGATATTCGAATGTCTTTATTTTGCAATAACCTAGTCTGCACCCGTGTCTATTGCGTGAGCCGCTGTGAATTGATCATATGAACTGAAATATTTATTTTGTTGATAACAAATATGTAACATGAATGATTCGTAACAAGAAACATGAACCTCTTTAGTGCCAACAGCATAATATTTTATGTTATATTTTTAAAGTTTATCTGCATGGACACGAAATAATACAGAGGAACCTTTTGGATACAGCATCGAACTCCCTGTTCATCGCCGAGCCAGAACATCCAATTCCAGTAGACGGAAGACTGTTTATATGGGAATTCTTTGCTGAACGTAGGGGACAGATATGCCTCCAGGTATTTGGCAACTAATGCATTTTTTTAATTATAGAAGAAATAGTATAAATCCGCAAACATTTTATTATAATAATGCAACATTAAAACCTGTCAACACTCTCACATGGTAGAACTTTTATAGATAATATGGCCTTATACAGTATACAAGGCAAAAAATCAAATTGCAAATATAAATTTAATTGATTTAATTTTTAATAGAATATGACAGAATACAAAAATGAATATCGTTAGATAACATTATGAAATGACAAGAAAATACAAAATACCATACAGTTTGTATTCGTCGACGTTTACAATTGTTTTATTTAACAGGTCTATCGGAAAATTCAATCCAACATGTACACAATTGTTGGACAGAATGAATATAAAGTGACAACTGCTTGGGTTCACAAGTTCGAGGTATTTACAGTTTTTCATCAATAGTCATATGTGCCATACGAAGAAAGTTCTTTTGTTTGAATTTTCTTTTGAGCCGATTGTCACGACTCCTTTTTATGTATATGTCCACGTGCGTCTCTTGAGATATCTAGATAATGCGAATGGCAGATTAAATATCAGACACCAACCACTGTGTTATTTCAATAAAAACATTTTTGCTATTGAAAAAAAAGTGAAATGCTTGCTCTGAAATAACATCTTCATACTTCATTTTTGATCTGCAATTTTATCTTTTCTTATTTATTTTCATAAAATGATATAAAATTGTGGGAAAATATAAAACCATTGTACTGAAACGCACATTTGTTCATCACAGTCAATGTTAACATTTCAAATGAAACGGAAATAGAATAGAATTATTGAAATAATATCACAAAAATAAAAAGGTTTCACGCCGTTCATATCTTTACCCCCGAGTTAATCATCATTAACCCCGACGATATCGTTAACAGGCCATATGAAATGTTATAGTAACAATATTGGTTTGATATAGGTAAACCTTACATAAGAAAACTGAAGTGAAATGACATATATATGGATAATTTTCTTTCATGGGTATAATTTTTCTCTTTAGATCGCACCTGATACCGTAATCAAGGTTAAGAAGGGCGATCTCCTGGGATTTTATGCCCCAGCGAAGAGCATCATTCCATTCACCGGGAGGTTATGCTTAACCTGTCCTTGCAGGACGTTGTATACACATGCTGTGTTTAGCAGCATGGCAACTGTTGATGCAGTCTTGGCCTTTCCTCCGTATGGACCCCACGTAAAAGGTTGTCACAACTACTCTCTAAGGGTGCATATTCTGCGTAAGTATCTTCTGAGCATAAGGCATGGGATATTTATCGTTTTCCATGTTTCTTCAGGCTCAAATTGGAATGAAAACACTAAACACTTTCCATAATATGATTATTTAATATAACTAATCCGGTGTCACAAATAAATGAAAAATCATGATAAAAACTCCTATTTTTTATTGTGAGGTAATGAATTTAAAGGAAAAGGTTTGTTTTACAATGTTTTATCACATTGATAAAAATCGAACATTATCTATATATATATATATATATATATATATATATATATATATTGATAGGTATATTATTAATATCAATTTTTCTTTTTTTTCAGCTGAAGGATAATCCGGTTGATATCCCATCCTAGGTACAGAATTCTGTTGCAGTAGCAGTATTCTAGATTAAAGGTACCAATGATACAGTTGTGGCATAACGGTTACTATAGTGACGAACAGATGCCACCTTATTGCAATTCAGAATTTATAGGTATTATTGGGAAGACCTCAAACACACATTCATGAAGTCCGTGCAGGACTCTGTCCAGGTCAGGCGTCTTTTAATAAAACAGGAGAGGGCTGTTATGTTGCTTCTGCCTAAAAAGGGAAAAGAAAGGTAATTTATTTATAATTGGAGAACGAATTCTCTACTACCAACGGATTACAAGGTCTTTGCTAAGGTGCTTGCGAATAGGTTAAAACCTTTGTTATGGAGACCACTATTTAATCCAGACCGCGGTGGACAAGGATGTCCATTTTATTTGTTCTGACTAAATATGAAACATCACAATCTATGAAATATCTTCAACCAGGCCAGTATTATATAGCGAATAACAGAATTGCTTCGAGAATACACACACACACACACACACACACACATATATATATATATTGAGGCCAGCCAGATCAGTTTTGTCAGAAAAATGTTTTCCCCTTTGAAAAAAAAAACAATGGAGAAAGCAGATATGCTGCACTTGAGCTTTAACAAACTTCCTTGGAGCATCACAAAAGCAAAAACACTCTCTAGTTTCAAGAAAACTTATTTTTTATGCTCAACTTTGAACCTACACATTATCTGCAATAATTCATAGCTGCACATTGTAAATCAATATATATATATATATATATATATATATATATATATATATATATATATATATATATATATACATATATATATATATATATATATATTTTAAACGAAGTTTAATTTTTTACCTCTAACAGTCCCCTTATTTATTAATTGTATTATTGCTCATGTCTAAATTTTTTTAGTACTTTAATTGTGTAATTAGTTTACTCTGCATAAGATTTAGTCATTGTATAATTTGTATTTTGAAAATCAGCTTTGTATGATTTATGTTTATTATTTCATATGAAATGTACATTGTAATGTATTTTTAAACAATCTTTGGGCGAAAAGAGTGCTATATAAATAGATATAATAATAAAAATAATAACAATAAACACCTGTAGCCGGACACGAACAGATTTCAAAACACGCACCTAGAGGCTAATCAGACTAACTTTAAATCCATGGATCAGACTATAGGTACCGGTACCAACCAGGGTGAAAAAAAGTTAGAAGCTATTTTTCAATGCCTCTGGTATAGATAATATTTTTTTATAACTAATCCAGAATAGATTTTTCATCTGATCATTGACAATTATCATACTACATTTGGTCCTACTTATTCATTTTATGTATTTAATAAATTAAGTAACTATAACTATGACTTAGCTACATCTCTGGATTAGTTATCAATCCATAATTTTATCTAAAGACATGTACCTTATAGAAACCAGTAGGCCGTACGATGTGACGGATTCTGATTGTTTATCCCTATAATGTTGCAGGTTGGCATGTCATCATACTATATTTAACCATAGGAATGTATGTGTTCGTTAACTGCGATTTAAGGTAAATAAAATCTGTTATGTTCTACCAGATACCATGCACGAGTCAAGTGGCTTTTTAAAATACTCCAACTGTAATTTTCGCTTTGCCTTGTACAGTCCCCTTAAATAACTTTTGTTAACCCCCCCCCCCTGATTAATTTTGTTTTCAGAAGTGATTTTTTTTAACTGAATAGTAATGGACCACTATTGGATAGTAGGCCCAATGTTTGTGAATATCCAGAATCACTTTGACTAAGCCTTTCCACCTCCGCAAATATAGAGTCAATTAACATATTTAAGGTAATAACCAATACCGATTTCTTACCGTCTGTACATTTCTTTCATAAAGCATTATTAAATTGAATTTTTTAAGAAAATGGATTTAGAGGGACCAGTGCCACATCTATAGGACTCAGTTAAAATCTAACTTTTAAATTCGTCTCCTTATATGAAAACTTACATCAAATCTCTCTTAATGTATTCAAAACTATTTTTTGATTCCACATGTTTAAATACCCCATATTGCAAACAAGATCCAATGGCTCCAGATAGAGATCCACAAACTTACTTTACAAAATGAAAGTCATATCAATCAATACTGTGTCGTAAGCAAAAAGAAAAAAAAAATCAATGGAAATACAGATAGGGCTATATATGTTAAACAACTGGTATAGACTTGATCAACTTGACTGTAATAATATGATTAAATATTCACAACAATAAATATGCGGGACGATAATCATCAATACTGAGTCGTAATCGACGGAAAGACAGATCAGGTTATATATGAGCAGGTTAGACCAATGTTAAAGAATTTATCAATTTAAATTTAATAATACAATTTAACATTCACAACAATAAATATGCGCGACTTTTACAACCAACACATCAATACTGAGTCGTATTACAAAAGACAGGCAGATCAGGTTATATAGTAGCAGGTCAAACAACTGGTATAGACTTATTCAACTGAACTTTAATCAAACAAGTTACATTCAATACAATGATATGCGGGACTATAAAGTTATTCGTGATAAATATGAAAATCAATCAGCTAACTGCCCATTATTAGTATAAATAAAATTTGGAATTAAAGCAGACTTTGAAAGATCGACAACTGTAACAGTTAGTAGACGATTTTCTTTTTCATGTAACCGGTTTTAGTGTCTCACTGTAATTAATAAACATATGCATTCCAGATCTTTATTACTAATGAAAACTATTACTGAGGAATTATACAAATAAAAATATATTAAAAAGATGTGCTTTACCAATAATGAGTATCTTATTTCAGCAAAACAACAATTATAAAACAAGGTGATGTTAAGAGAATCGTATCATTATATAATTTTTTTTCAGAATGACTAATTTGCAAGTAACCAGTGGATTACCTTGTCCTCGGTACTAGAACTGTTGTAAATAAAACAAGAAAATGTTACTTTTTACCATTTTGATCGAATCATAAGATAAGTGCAATGGTGTTGTATTTATATTTTGAAAAACAAATTTACTGCAGTCAAAATCTTACCTGCAGTAGCCTTTAAATATATATGTTGCAATCACAGAGGCCCTGAATATGAGAAGAGAAATATTCCATACAACCTCACGTTCATCTCGATCGATGGGACGCCAGATCAACTTAAACCTCCCTTTAGAATCCCGTTGTGTGTTATTGTCTTATAGCCTTGTGGGGTCCCGCTGTATAAAATTCAGTGTTAGACGCGTTTATGCCTCATGGGTTAAAGGGACATAATCAGAAGCAATATTATGCTTATTCTTTCCCACTATCAGTTCAGGTTTGCTTTATACAAAAGCTCCCCAGCAAAACCATCCAAGCATACAATCTCAGTACCTCGTATACAGCTGTTTAACAGCTTGTTATTGTTCTGTATTTTGATAAACACAGTCAACGTGTGTCTGTTTACCATAACACGGCCAAGTGACCGGAGGTCCGATTGTGACCCGAAACACGCAACGTTTCAGCCAGCGGGAACATGTATTGCATTTTTTTAGACCAAGTCAGTCAAGGAATCTAATGATTGACACGTTGTGGACGAAGCACATGATGTTTTTATGTTGACACCTGTGATCGCGCCTGGTCCACTGTTTTGAACACTTGTCTACAGGAGTAAGCAAACGGTTTCAGGGCAATATTCTGGCGTGTACAAATATATTTCAAATGGAAGAAGTTATTTTTCGTGTCAATTTAACATGCCTTAAGGGTGATTTGGCCCCTTTAAAGGATAGCTATAGAAAACCTCTTTTACAACTTCTTTTAAGTAAAACTATTAAAATTGTATGAAACTGCACAAACAAGCCTGCGTTAATTCCACATCTCATTTACACGTCAATCTTCCTCGTGGTGCAAAGTCGACAGGAGACAATGTGGTGTTATTGATGGGCTGACATTTATTGTACATGTGCGCCGATAAAAAAAAAACTGGGTGTTGTAAACAGCACTGGGTGTTGTAAACACTGATTTATTGAATAAACCGCCAACTGCAATGACACAATAAAATATGTTAAAAATAACATAGGATCTCAAGTCACCTTGACAATAATGGATCCCACCCCCCCCCCCCCCAAAAAAAAATTTTCCACATTATATATTATTTATAATGTGCACTATAAGGACCGAGTTTGTGTCGGAATTATTCCACCAGTGGGATAATATTTGCTTCATAGTAAAATTTAGAACAATCGCATACATGATAAAAGTCTTTATTTAAAGGTGTAATTACGTGGTTCAGTCCTTGTATATATATATTTGTAGATCTTTGTATGAATGTATATTTTTTTATATTTATGTTTTTATGCATGCATGTATTATGTGTAAATGTATATATGTATGAATATGCGCATGTATGTGTATGTATATGTGTGTATATAATATATATATATATATATATATATATATATATATATATGTATCTATATTTCCGAGCATCTATTTCTATGTGTATGCATTTTATGTATACATTGGCTCATACATGTATGTATATGGACCGTGAGTCTGCTATAAACATTATCTTTCTATCTATCTATACACCCCTCTTATAAGTTTTAAGAAAAGAGCAAAGTCTCTAAGTTTTGCCAGCTGAGTAAATGATCAATTCAATGAAAGATTTAAGTATACAAAAATATTTTGGTTAAGACGGACCCAAATTGTTTGAATCTGATGGCTGTTCCATATTGGCGGACCCCATTAACCACCGTTTATATTTTATTTATGACTCCAAGAGAAAAGAATTAGCACTTAGTTCACACATTGAATTTTCTTATTTGCTATTTTAAGTGAAAATAGAATAGTGCGGACTTACTGAGGGAGATTTATTTGAAGTCCGCCACCAGTAAATTTGGACCTGAGTCTGATACCAGAGCTCTTCCATATAACATGTCTCGTCTTCTGTTCATGAACTACCATGCGATTTAAATTTGCCAATAATATAATTACTCACAATTATTATCAATTACTTGCATTTCTAGCAACGCCAGTAACACACATGATTTTATAAAGATTATTATCATCATTTTTTAAATGATATAGACATATCCATGGAAAAATAGTAAATATCAAAATATGAATAAAAAGGCAGACAAAATGTAAAAAGACAAATAGGAAACACAATAATTAAACCAATGGATTTTATGATTAAACATGATGTTGAAATATGAAGTAAGGAAATGATAAAACAAAGAGTAGACGGGGTCCGATGGATGCATCAGGTTCGTGCGCCAAGGGCCGTATGTGGAAATTATCATATTTTGATGCAAAACAGACATATAAAAAATATATAAGACGGACCCGAATTGTTTGAATCTTATGGCTGTTCCATATTGGCGGACCCCATTAACCACCGCTTATATTTTATTTATGACTCCAAGAGAAAAGAATTAGCACTTCGTTCAAACTTTGCATATGCTTATTTGTTTTCTTTTAACAAAGCATAATATAAAATAAGTCTATAGATATTTTTCTGCTAAAATATCTCGACAAATTACAATGAGAATTCTAAAAATTATAAATAATTCTTGGGGTCTGGGGTCCGTTTTACACACTGCCTATAAAATACATGGAGGTTTGGTTCCTCATTATCTATCAGTAGCATCAGATAGGACATACAAGAAAAAGTAAGGTGGGGTCAGTTAAAATAGACATTACAAGAAACAAGAAAGTCAGAACAGGTATCTGATCATACTGTAACATTTATGGTATCATGGATCAACTCTTATCTGGTTACCTGGATCCAAAAAATATTCCTGCGCAGGTATCTCAAACATCACTTAGTATAACTCAATATGATATGGACCTCCAATGTTTTCTCTCTACCAAAACATATTTCTGCTTCACCTTTTCAAGGGCTTTTTAATTCACATTTAATAAATTGCATTTAGGTACCAGTTACATCGTTACCCTGGGCGTTCATACTTTGACAAGCTTCATTACATATCGCTGTTTTTTAGCATTTATATACTAATGATATTGTTACAAACACAACCCAAATAGTGAAACCCAAATAGATCTACTTTACCCAAACATATCCGATTGTTATTCGGTCACAAGGAACTGGCAACGACACGGTCGTCCTGACCAAGCCTTAAGTTATATACGTACTTAAGTCTTCAAAAATAGTCTATTCTATTGCATACAGCGTCCGCAATTGCGCGAAGTGGTTTTTTTTTTTTTTTTTTTTTTTATTGCTTAAGGCTGTTATTATTTGCATCATATTTCTTATGCATCTGTAGCTGATTCTGATCGTGTTACTTTTAAAGATGTTGTGCAGTTTGTTATCTTGCGAGACATCTAAGATAACGGAATCAGAATATCGCCTGGTAGGCATATCACCTGACGATAGTCGACAACAAAAGGACATCTTGTTGTGCCAAGAGCAAGTCAATTCTGGCATTATCGCTCATGTAAAAACATCAGTTCTGTTTCAGAACATTTATGTTGAATCTTTCTAGACGCACGATGAAATTATTCAGAGTGTAAGATTCTTGATCATATTGATTATGCCGATATCAATGATTGCCCCCATTATATTATTCAATATAGTATATGCAATCAGATGGCATTGAAGTTTTTGCTAAAACATAATTTGTCCGGACGCCTATCGTGTTGAACAGGAAATATTTACTAAGGTTGTGCCTAAGATGCCTCACGTGTTGATACCTCTGGTTAGCTTATCATTCCTATCAAATGTTGTTCATATAAGGAATCTATATAAAAAAGTGTGCAAGGGTTTTGAACTGGACTGTTTAAAGAGAGCACAGATGAATGCCTGGAAGTGTTATTGGGATGCTTGCCATTTATAACAATTTAGGGGAACCCTTTCTAAAAGATACAATATTGTACCTGCTTGACGGCTCATTGTCATCGTTTTTACATTCAACTGCAAAGGCTGTCACATTTACAATTTACAAAGCATTATATATATATCAATTACCGAGGAAATTAAAAGGTTCGCTAAATTAAATCTCTGATAATGTTTGATCGAAGCCAAACACACATGCTGGCTACTTCATCTCATGGGATTTTATCCTATTTTATCTATGTCACATAAATGACATTAAACAGATTCCACTGATTCTATGCAGATTCTATTCAGACATACATGTTCGTGTCTATATATATGTTATAAAATATATTATCATTCTGAACCCTTGAACTTGATATTATATTATGAGAAATTATAAACCTTTGAAACTGTGATTTTAACTAGAACACGGGTTGTCCACCAGCGACTGCGTGTATCCGCCAAAACCAGAGTAGGACGGGTGAAGTGAGGCATGTATTAAGTGGAAAGGGGAAATAGAGTTAGATGTGTTACATATTAGCATGGATGTCTGCCACGTAAACGTGACTGTAGGTGGCACCACGAGAAACTCTCCAAGATGTATACACATTCAAAATTTCAGGTGGAAAAGTCAAACCACTGCCGAGATATGAGTGATTTTAGCCCACAGCAGACAAACGGATGAACGCTCTGCAAAAATGGTTGCAGGTGCCACCAGTTTCTTGTATGATAAAGAGCTATATGAGAGCCAAACACATGCAAAACTTCAGGAAGATACATCAAACAAGTCCGGAGATATTAGCGTGGATATCTTCAGCATGAACGTGAATATAGGTGGCGCCACCTGTCATAAAATCAAGAAAGCTATCAAGGATTTTACGCATGCCAAATTTTAGGTCTATAAGTCAAACCAATGCCGAGATATGAATGATTTTAACCCAGGCAGGCGAACAGATGGACACTGTGCAAACATGGTTGCAGGTGGCCACCATTTTTTGTGTATGTTATAAAGCTAACCAAGGGCTACATTTGTACATTTTCCCCCCTAATTGGTCAAACGAGTCCGAAGATATGTGGGTTAATGTGTCAAAACAGACGCATTGATGGACGCACTGGAGAGAGGAAAGGTCAGAGGTCAACGCCAAATGGTTAGGCACCAGTACACATGTGACACGATAATTGATGTAAGTTTCGGAAAAATCAGTTTAGTAGTCTCAGAGGAGTTCTCCGGAAACGAACGCGGCGGCGGCGGATCCCGGTCAAAAACAAGGTATCCGCAAAACTGGCGGATACAATTATACATTATGAGATCTTATGTTTTGATCATATGATATAGAGATGATTTAATACAATGTAGACCTTAAAATATATTTCACGTCTGTGTCATAATAGTACTAAGAGGACCGTTGGGAGAATTGTAATATATATATATATATGTGTGTGTGTGTGTATTTTTGTGTGTCTCTGTGTCTTGGAGAAAACAAGATATGCAATCATTAGTGTGACTACCGACGGATACTTTGTTTCAGTTTTTTAAAAACTGTCTAAAAACAGATTTACATTGTTTAACAAATTATCTTGATCGATTCTGGTACATCGCAAACAGTCTAGAATCCAAAACATTGTGGGATTTATATTATTCTCGCACCCTCCATAGGTAGAAGCCACATGGCCATTGGTGGAAAGTAAAATTGAACTCCACGGTTGTATTGTTTTAATTTCATGGAGAAAAATCTTGTTTTGATATTACCGGGGTACTAGGTATTTAATCCATATTGGGGTGACGTGCCCTGGGTCGACTTAACTATGAGCAGTATTTCTTTTTTCGCCTGAAATGATTGTTTTAACTAACGTTATTAGTGTTTAGCAATTATCAGAAAATCATACCTTGTGCCTAACTTTTATGTGTAAAGTTAAAGGTTCAGTAATTTTCAGAAAGTCATTTATGTTTCCGTTAACAAAAAAGAAAATGTTACTTATTGTGTTGTATGAACAAGAATGTGTTCTTGGGTCGGCGTATAAAGGAATTGTTCTTTACTTGTTGAGAAACCTACTTCTATGCCATGTTCAACTCGAAAGTTAAAGTGTAGGTCAGAATACCAAAAACTATGCTCAAAACATAACATATCGGAAAGACGGATCAAATGATAAATTATTAAGAAAAAACCCTCTGTCACAGTTTTTATATACTTTATTTCTAGAAAATAGTTTACATTCACAATATTTTTACGATGACGATGTATTTCATGCAGTCCGATCACTGTGGGAAAATATTGCATACGAACCAGCTATCTAGCCGTTTAGATTAATGATTAAATATAATAATAAAACAAGCCATCAGCAGTTGAATAACATATAATATAAAATACATGGTTTATCTACATAATTTTATATGTAAAATTCAACTGTAATTTATCGTACATTTTTCTTGGACTGAATTTATGATTGTGTTGCCTTATTTGATAATTACTTGTGTTGTCATGGTGTCCGAATATCCTGGTTTGAAATGTCACTTCAACTGCTTAAACGGCTTTGTTATAGTATCGGGGTCTGACCGTCGCTGTGACTGAGTACACTCTACATATCCGATGATTCATGTTCTGGCGGAAGATGAAGCTCGCTCCAATTTGTGGTTTCTTTGGGTTTCGTGAATATAAAATATTCCCTGGAGGACAGACAGGTGTGTCTATGTAATCGAACGGTATCATGCTGTGTCCAGGAAAGTATATACCGATCAAGTCTTCTTCCATCACCCTTATTGAAGGTGTGATCTAAAACGAATGGTTTTATAACTATCGAACATATACTCAAAGGTCATTTCTATTTGTGTCGATTCTTAAAATATTTCATGAAATATTCAGAACATTTCCCGTTTGCAACATTTAGCAAAAGCAAAAGCATTAAGCTGTTTGCGCACGACAGACAGCAATAAAAAAATCGGTTTCTAATTATAGTCTTTCATAACGACTTGGTATTAGACAACTTAAAGTCGACGTTAGAACCAGTTTTTTTTTTTCAAACATGGCAAGCTTGAAAAAATGGTGACACATGGCGAACTCTTTCGGTGTGTATATGCAACGGTTCATTCCTTTTTATTCCATTGTCATCACGTAATTACGTTCAATAAATAGCTACCGCTTAGGAAGCAATATTTAATATTAAATGGAAAAAAAGCACTGTAGTTCCAACTTTCACTGTAGATGTCTTCAAATCTATTAAATGTTTTGATATTGTAAGGAGATCTCACCTTTTCACGTATTACCCCTGACCTTTCAATATGGAACACGGTATCACCAACAAGACTGAAGATGCGAGTATTTCCTGTATTGTATTCCGGGAAGATACTATGTAGATTTCTGTAAACCTGGTTCATACGTATAATATTCACTTAGAAAAATGGGTACTCTTTATGCTGGATACATCGCTGCAGTAGATAAGAATGCTCTCCATGATATGTAACCAAGTAAGGAATTGAAACCTGTAGCCTCTTAACATGACTCCACAAGTTAGTCCACTCGAGGGTCACAATTCTAAAGGACAGACGTGTGCAAATTAACGTTCAAATACTTCGTGATGTAATTACTCAGAATTGGATCCAGGGGAGGGGTCTAGGGGGTCCGGACTCCCCCTTTTTCATCCGCTGCAGGCTTTTTTAGAGTAACATACAACATTTTTCGGCCTGGAACCCCCCCCCCCCCTTTTCCGGACCTGGTGATCTTTTTTTTAGGTTGCCCCCCCCCTTTTTTTCCTTAATCTTAGACCCCCCCCTGATTACCTGCATGTGAATGATACCGCGGCGTCTGGTGTAAAATGCCCATCCTGTCAGGTGACCATCCACTGTGATGCTCTTGTTGGTATTTATAATATATACAGCATTCGACCATGTGTCAAGGGTTACTCGATTGACTGGGTTGTTCCCAAAAGTGATAAGACTTGTTGGGCAACCTAAAAGATGAATTTGAAAAAAATAAGTTGTAAACAAGGGACTTTTGTATAAATTAGAAAGCCATGATATCAAAGTAAAATTGCTATACATAATGTATCAGAAAATGACCTACTTTGACATTACAATAAGTATAAACCTGACCTTTTGTACATTTCCAAAATTCACATGTAGAATCAATCTCTCTTCCTTTGGCCATGCCGCTGTCCGAAAGCAAAATATACTGGTTCTTGCAAATGTGAACTCCTTCACAACCGATGTTCTTTGCTTTGCCGCAGTCCAGGTATGAACGAAATGCCAAGGATGACACTACTCCACTGTGTTTTTTACTCTCATTTTGTAAGGTGAACACGAGGTCAAACATCGTGCTGTAACCTGCTAAAATACATTAACAGGGGTATCGCCATCCATCGTGCCTCATTTATCTGATTACATTAAAAAGGGCGAAGACTGTGTATGGTCATAATAGTTGTAAGGGGACTGGATTCTGAACTGGATTATAAATAACAAATAATCTTTTGTGAACCAACATTTGAAATTAATGAGTCACACCTTGTCTTCAACAATAGAAAATAAAATAGATTGCAGTTGATTTAATTATTATATCTTGACAGCACCCCGATCTGCTGCATCAAATGCTGAGAGCAGTTAACACCCGTAGAATAAACATCCACATATATTTTTCGCATTGTGTGAAATACAATATTAAACTGTCCAGGTGTATATATATATAAATATATATATGTATGTATATATATATATATATATATATATATATATATATATATATATATATATAGGCCTATGTATGTTACACAAAATTACCCAAATCTCACCAGTGACAGCAGTTTTAGATGAAACGGTAACCAAGGAGACAAGAAAGATAACACCAAAGACGATATTCATGGTTTTCATTGACGGTGTATCTGCAAATATGGCGGGCCACCATGCAGTTTGTTCGCAAGCTGTATTAATCTTACAATTCAGTTTTGTGCCGTGTGTTAGATTCTGATTGGCTAATGTCGATAAACAATATTTCATATTAACATTTGAATTTGTTTTAACATATGGTAAGCTATTTTGCTCATTAAAGTAAGGGAAAGTCGAGATATCACTCAATAGACCTCGCTCCATTTCTGTCAGCAGAAACAGCTTTAATATTACAAGTCAATGAAACCAAATAAAGAGTGGCTTTCTTTTCATTGCACTGCTGTTTTACGTCTCCTTATATAAATGTTACAGAGATTGATGGCCAATTAAGCTAAGGCGGCATGATCTCCTTCAAAAATACATATATAATTCAAATGACCATATAATAAAATATGTGTCATTCATGTACACAACTCGGATAAAGGCTTGTCAAGACCATTCATTCCAGTATGTTGTATGGGGATGATAAATACATATCTAATTTTAGTTGCAATTAACTGGCTTTGATTCAAATGTCTGGTTTGGTGGTGGGCATATAAAGGATGATAGGACTGATCAATATAATGATATGTTGGCCTGGCACATATTGTATTAATTTGTTGTTAACAGCACAATGGAAATTCCGATGAATATAACACATTGATTTCTATTAAACCCTTGCTGTTAAAATGGGGCAACAGCTTCATATTTTATTTATCACTATTTGAATATGTAAATAAGCAAGGGACCCATGAGTCACGGTGCTCAGGAGAAGGTGACTCTGAAGAGGAAATCTAAAATGAAAACAAATGGAGATAAAGTCTGAGAGAAAGGGGACATATAGGGCATAAGTTACACCTCTGCATATACATACAGTAAAGGAAATTTAATACAACAGTGCTAACAGGAAAATGTTCATTCACAATTACTGAATATTTAAAAATGGACAGACAGACAGGCATACAAACATAGCTGGTCACTTCATCTGCCACTCTGAGTCAGGAAAATAATATGAGTTTTATTTAGATCATAACATTTTTTTATTATACTCAGTTTTGTAAATTTAATAAATTGTTTACAGTTTAAGGAAAAAATGTTTGTTATGATTATTATATATTCAAAAATGGACAGAGAGATGCCCAAACAAATCCAATCACTTTATTTCATATTCTGTTGAGGCAGGAAAATAATGAAAATTGTTTGCATAAGATCCTCATTCTTTTCATTACATCAATTTTTTTAAGATTATACATTTATGCATTTGCAATAAAACATATGTATCTGAAGAAATAAGCTGATTCACGATTCTAAAACGCACCGCCATTTACCCATATTTTAGTCAGATAACAAGACATTATGCATACGCATGTATTAATTTTTTACCACAAAAAAATTAAATATTTTATAAACTTGAAAAACAATAAATTCAGTAATTACATTACCACAACATGGCATTATGAATTACTGTTTGATTTAGAACAGATATGAAAAATGGAGTTTTACAATCAAGGAAATACATTTTGAACCATAAATATTGTTGCATTACACTTTGGGGGGGGGGGGGGGGGGTGATATGAGAATAACTGCTCACCTGTGACCCCTGCTCCACAAAGACAAATCAGGTAAGCAAAGAGAGCTGCACTGAATGCTCAAAATTAAGGTACTGATTTGACAATTATGCTAATAACTAAAAAAAATTCTAAATTCCTATCTGATTTCTGGTATATATTTAAATCTTGATTAAATTAAGAAATACAACCTCTAGCTTCAGCAATTTCCTGACTTTTGACTAATTGCATTATGATTTTGCCCATAACTTCAACAATTTACGAAATATCGACCTAATTTACAGCATGTACAAGGGAAATATATGCTAAAATGGATATTTCAAACATGAGTACATTAAAACCAGTAGTTTTCATAGTGGGCAGTTTTGAAGGGTAACAATAGTTTTTTTTTACTGGAAAGCGGAGGTTTTCGCCTAATTCCTCAAAGAAACGTAGTCGCAGTGACCCAGTTTTAAGTTTGATAAAAGAACTTAGTGACTTCTAACTCTATGTCGAATTTTGTACTCGTAGGTCTCACGGTTTCAAAACTTGCCCTGTTAACGGACGGCCGGACGACAGTCAAATGAACATGACTGATAGTCAACTAAGCTAAAATCATATAATAAAAAAAGAGTAAAGTAGCTGCTTTAAATCTCAGAAATATTTTGCTATTGAGAAAATATCTGAGTACAGATTCTTGTAAAACACTTGTGCAGGCATTAGTCATGTCGCACTTGGATTATGGCAATGCCATATTTACAGATCTACTAGCTTTCACCCTCAAGCCGATAAGCAAACTTCGCAGCCTAAGTAGTGTTAGGTAGATGCAAGTTTTCAGCACTTGGCCATGCTATTGGAATAAACTACTTGCGGACATTAAGAACTGTGACAATAAAGAACTTTTTAGAAAAAAAAACTCAAAATATATCAATTCAGAGAATAGCGTTAATTTTAATTCATTTAAACAATATTTTAATGTAATTTTTAGTTAAATGCCTATGATGCTTATAAAATAACATACCAGTTCTAGATCATTAGATATTTACTGGTTTTACTATGATGCAAAGGTTATTAGGTAAGTTTATATATTTTATTTATTCCACACTGTTACTGTTGTTCGGCGCCTTAGAATGTTTTTATCACTTTAGGAGTGCTATATACATTAATGAATGTAATAAATGTTATGTAATGAATCATTGCAAGAAACGTTTTGCAGATTGGAAAGTTGGAGTTAAATACTATTATCTCATACCTAGGGGGGAGGTATGAGAACACATCTGTTACAGCAGAGGTACTCAACCAGTGATGCATTATCAATCAGGTATGCAGCTGTAATATATGACCTCCAGTGACCAGAAATTGGCTGCCCTAATGCACGTTAATACAAAAAAAAGCTTAAAAAACATTCTATATTAACTACCCTAATTTTTCGCTTTCATTTCCAAATTTCAGATTGTAATAGATTGATTCATTATGTTTAAATGCTTTAAAAGTTAAGTCAACAGTACTTACAGGAAAAAAATGTGCCATGGTCAAGGTTGGGAAAAATCTAAGGTACTGATTTTATATCTATGAAAATAACTTAAAATAAGGAACCTATGGGTCAAATCGCTCAGCTTGTGTAAAGTTTTGGCAAATGCAAAAAATTATTCTTTCTATTGTTTTTTTTATATATTAGCATTTGAAATGCTTAGAGGAAATGGCCTTGCTATGTTATGATAATCAAATATTGAATATATGTTGGGCAAACTAATAATGGGCACTTACATTGACATAATCAAAGATGTAAGGCCCTCTTGTGATCCAGTATTTGTAGAAGTACCATTATTTCAGCCATGTGAAAGTAATATGTGTGTAAAAAAAGCTAATGGATATCTGCAGCGTGAACATAAATGTAGGTGGCGCCATCTGCCATAGAATCGAGAAAGCTATCCAAGATGTATATATGCAAAATTTAAGGCAGATAAGTCAAACCACTGCCGAGATATGAGTGATTTTATCCCACGGCAGACAAACAGTAAGACGCCCTGCAAAAATGGTTGCAGGTGGCGCCACCAGTTTTTTGTTGGATATAAAGAATTAAATGTTCATTTAATGAAGCCACATGATTGAAAAAAGCTCTCTAGTTACCACCAGTTACCACCAGTTACCATCTAAAAGTGGTAAATACCTTTCCTGATATTTTTATAATATACATTATGTTCGGGCTCATAACTCTTAAAAATAACCCAATATGGAGCTCATTTATGGAAAGTTTACGGGAAAATTACAGAGAAATAATTATGCCAAATATGAACAAGGTACCCATGGGTCATTGTGCTCAGCTGAAGTTTACCTTGAAGGTTAAAACCTAAAATAATATCAAATGAAGATACGGTCTGAGAAGAAGAGGTAATATAAGCCATGGTTGGTTAATATGATTGAAGAAATTATTGCAAATAATATTTTGTGATCTGATCATGTGTTTCCTAAGGCTGAACTGAAGCATGTAAGCAGTTTATGAATATAAGATCGATACTATTACCATGATCATTGGTTGGCTTTTTGTTAAGCTGTTGACTGCAGTTTACACATTTGTCTAATTAGAACCTATTTTTTTATTAAACCAATTTTTTTTTTCATCAAATGTTTACAGTTACAATAGTTTTCCCACTCCACAGGTGGAAGGACTTGATGGTGTGTTATTTGGGGGGGGGGGGGGGAGGGGTAATGATCGGAGTTACACCTCTGCATATAATTTCTTTTTTAATAATTAATATGCAGTTGCAATAAAACTATTGTCCCCGGTACTTACAGGTGCAAGGACTCCATGGCAAGGGGGAATTTTAGGAGTTACAACACTCTTGCATATGCATACAGGATATGAAATTTAATTCAACAGTAGTTACAGGAAAAAAAATTATTAATTTTATATTAATTGATATTAATATTAAAAATATTTTAAAAAGAAGAGAGAGAGAGAGAGAGAGAAAGAGAGAGAGAGAGAGAGAGAGAGAGAGAGAGAGAGAGAGATATATAAATAAAGCAAATCACTCTTATTTTCAATCTACTGAGACAGGAAAATAATGAAAAAAATGTTGGCATTAGATCCCCCTTTTTTATTCAATCATTTTTTTTTTCAAGTTTATAAATTTTACTATATATTTTACAGTGTATCTTATACATACGAATATTTCAGTTGATTCACATTTCTAAATTGCATTAACATTTATAGCTAATTTTGTAAGGTTACGTCACATTTTGCAAACTAATGTATTTATTTTTAAAAATCAAATATATATATATATTTTAATTTGCAAAACAATAATATCTGAAAATAAACCGATTCAGAATTCACGATTCTAAATTGCATCTTTATTTATCCATTTTTGGCTTATATATTATCAAATTATGCCTACTGATGGGTTTAATTATAATTGAATTCACTCAAATTATTTAAATAAAATTAATTTCTTTAAAAATGCCAATTACCACAAAATGGCATCTTCTGAATTACACCTTGAATTACTATTTAAAGAAAATGTGTACTTTAAAGTAGACAGCCTTACAATTAAAACAATACAGTTCAAACAACAAATATTGCAATTCACTTGGTGGTGGTGGTGGGGGGGGGGGGGGGGGGGTTGACATGATAATAACTGTATATCTGTGATAACAGGGGTGCTCGACCAGTTTTGCTTCACCAATAAGGTTTCTTAGGGCTGTAGTGACCAGAAGTGGGTGGCCTGACGCTTAACAATGCAAATGAATTCATTAGAGCCTCTGAAAAAACGCCAATAACTGGCCTAATTTGTTAGCTAATTTAAGGTATTTATTTAATATTAATGCCGATAACTTACTAATTTACAAAAATCAAAACTAATTTGTGTATACAACTGAATCTTGATAAAATAATGTTCTATGCCTAAAAAAAGTCTCTAGCTTCAACAATTATCATATTAAGGGAGTAAATATCTTTCCTGCTTTTTTTTTATTTTACAAATTGCATTATGTTTGGGCCAATAACTTATACAAATTACGTAATAATGACCTAATTTCCAGCATAGGAACTATATAGGGTAATATTTATGGTAAATATGAAGAAAAACAGATGAATGGTTTTCGATATAAGCCTGTCTCGAAGTGTGATAATAGGATTTTAATGGAAAATTGAGGTTTTTCCTTAATTTCCTGAAGGAACGATGTCCCAGTGACCCAGTTTTCGGTGTGGTAGGAGATCTTGGGGACATCTAACAGTGTGCCATATTTTTTATTCGTAGGTCTAACGATTTCAAAAGGTGCCAGTCTAGCAAACAGATGAACGGTCGGACAATGGACCATAACTATAGCTCAGATGACTTACAGTGAACCGAGTTAAAAAACAACAGTGGTTTTGATATTAGGCAGTCTTGAAGAGAAACAATAGGATTTGAATGGAAAATGTAGTTTTCCTTAAAGGAGCCTAATCACCTAACTGACCTTTAAACCAAAAGGTAATCCCTTGGAGCTTTTCTAAAATATGGGTCAGAACACGTGGATTTCGCCGCACATAGGCTGCTTGTTTTGTTTATATCAACATGTTTATAATATGTGGGGACCCACCAATATAATTAAAACAAATTCCACAAGGGCATCTGGCCACAAGTCAGATAAGCCAGAGCTTTGGAAATGGCGTTTTGCAACAAGTGACCTTCTACCACCCCTAATATTCAATCTACCACCTTATGTTACATGTTTTCCAATTTGTCAAAACATGTTTCCCGTTTGATAAACAAGTTCATACATGCTTAATTGAGGCATTCTAAGCACTTTTCATAACAACATTTACGCTCTGACCATTAATATATACAGAGGAAACCAAAAATCACATGATTTCTTTTTCAAAAGGAAGGTGAAAGGGCAGCTTTAATATCTCAAAGGACCGAAGTCGCAGTGACCGAGTTTTCGGTTTGGTAGTAGAACTTGGGGACTGTATGTAGAATTTGGTATGTGTTGGTTTGTCAGTTTCAAAATGTGCTTTGTTAACACGTCCGGACGGACTAGGGACCATCGCTATAGCTCAGAATACTGAAAGTCAGCTGTGCTAATAATTACAAAGTTCTAATCTAATTTCAGGTATTCAGAACACCTCCCTAACTGAAACAACTAGAATACGGGTTGTCAACAAGCGACGTATATCCGCCGAAATCAGATAAGTACGGATGCACTGAGGGATGGATTGAATGGTAAGGGGAAATTGAGTGAGTAGACAGGACAAAATATGAATAACTTCGAAGAAAGTGCAAGAAATTGTGGGTGGCAATTAGAAGAAGTTTGATCAAACATGAACTATGAAACCACGATCATCTGTAGGCAAAATTTTCCCGTAAACCAGTATACAGCAGGAAGCCACATGAAAACAGCCGAGTAGCCCCATCACGCTTTAAATATGACGAATAATTTCCGACGTACAATTTCACACCAAAATGTCACACCACTCCTGAATGAAGTCCATTAAAACTCTGAGAAAAGGGCATTAATTTATTCAACGAAAGCAGGAAGGTATTGGCGCCACCTGTCTGGTTTCCGAGGAAACTTTCCAAGATGAATGGTCATGCCAAATTTCAGACCAATATATTGAACACCTCCTGAGATATGAGCAATTTTCACCCAAAGCAAATGTACGGTTGGACGCCACAGGAAAACGATTGCAGATGGTGCCACCAGTCTTGAGTACAAAATGGAGAGTTCAAGATCTATGCATATGCACAATTCCAGGCCAATACAGCAAATCACATCTGAGAAAAGAGCTTTTATCTATTCTATAAAAACGGGGAGGTAGGTTGCGCCACCTATGTGGGTTACGAGAAAACTTTCCAAGATGGATGGACATATCTAATTTAAGACCAATACCTTGAACCACTCCTGAATAAGGAGCAATTTTTACCCAAAGCAGATGTACGGAGGAACGCCATGCGAGAACGATTGCAGATGGCACCACCAGTCTTGTTTATGAGATGGAGGTGGCAAGGATGTATGGGCATGCACAATATCAACCCAATGCACTGACAACCACCAAGACGAACAGTTTTCAAATGTAAAGATGGACACTACGCAAAAAGTATTGTAGCTGGCGCAACCAGTCTCCATTCATTTCGAAATCAAGAGATCCAAGATTTATGAATATGCAAAATTTCAGCTTAATACATTAAACCACTCCTGAAATATGGGCGGTGAGGGAACATCTATGCTGGGTTTCCAAATGATTGGGCCAAGGGTCTCAGAGGAGTTCTCCGGAATCGAACGCGGCGGGGGCCGTACCTGTGCAAAAACATAGCATCTGTAAAACTGATTTGGCAGATACAATTATCATGCAAATTGAGTGAACCTATATCCCGATCTTTAGAGTGCATTATGTTTGGTTCCATACTTTCAAGAAATGAATAATATTGACCTAACTCCTGGCATATCCATAGGAAATATGTAAAGGGATATTTATGCAAAATATGAACAACAAAAGACAAATGGTTTTGATATAAGGCAGTCCTAAAGTGTAGCATAAGTTCTTAAAGGAAAATGGATGGGTTTCCTTATTTCTCTATGGAATGAAGTCATATTGACCAAGTTTTGGGTTTGGAAGAACTTGAAGACATCCGTGTGCTAAAGTTTAGATTCACAGTTTTATTTCGTATGAAAACATCCCTTCTGTTGACTTGGTGACATTAATATAATACCGATATAAAAATTCTGATTGTAGCAACGTCAACACTAAGCATAGATTTTCTGAGAAAATTCAGAGAGGATAAAATATAAGGAAATTTATTTGTCTGTGATAGCTATATCAGCTTTAATTTTAAACTGTTTTCAGAATACTGAAACTGTTGAAGTTATCGCCCTGTATTAAATCATTGTACAGACCCGTCGTCATAAGTCCAGTCATGTTCATGAGAAAGCTGGGGTGAGTGGGGGAGGGGGTAGGGGTGGGGAAGGGGGAGGTGTCATGACCTTAAATAAAAATCAATCACATGTCAAGAATAAATATTTTATTATATTCTAAGCATCAAATTCCTTATATTTATACGTAACAGATTAACCTGAGTACAGAGGAGCTAACTACCAGTCACTAGTTGATGCTACAGGATTCTGTAGACAAATCTTATATTAAAACTACAGAAAATGGGGACAGTAAAATTTCCTTAAGAAATTAACTGAAGAGCAGTAACTTTGAAAACTAAAAGACCAATGTCTTTGGCTTTAACATACTATCAGAAGAAACCAATGGAAATAGCAAACACCATTCCACTGTAAACAATTATTATATACAAACCTAAAATAACTGCGTCATTCTCTAGCATTTTACTAGCTGTACAATATCTAAAAAGACAAGGAGACAATACAAACATTTGAAAAAAAACAGGGTAACTAAGACTACGGTTTTCTTACATGAAATGGCAAATTACATTCAATTTGCCTAAAGCACCTTGTTTGTCATATATTAATTCTAATAATACCTGCTGGACATCTAAGTTCTCACCACCTTAAGTATTTTATAAAGCTCCAGGATATAAATGCACAGCAAAAACCATGGGATTACAAACAGATGCCACAACCTCAGGAGCAATCTTTAGTTTATGATGTATAAAATCTGATGAGATATGATAAAGATATGATTTTAAATAAATCAACAAAACTGACAAGTAACTCTTTGCTAGGTATCACAACACGTAAAATTCACATTCTGACAAAACCCTGAAAATCTGTATCTTTGTTTTATCAGAGACACTTCAAGACTTACTATTACACAGAGTATAGAGTCTGTCAACCTTGCATTCCGACAAGCTCATGTTAGTAAGTATTGATAATATAGTAATAACTTTTTAATTCATGAAAAAAATTGATAAAGCAGTCTAAAGGTTTAATAGTCTGGTCACAGATTAAAGATAAAAGTTACAGTAGTTTAAGTTGACATCTTGTATGTATGTATGCATTATTACAAACAATATGTTGAATACTACTTCAACATTAAACCCTAAAATGTCACCCCCCCCCCCCCCCACCCCTTGCAAACAGTCCTCTGTTACCTTATCAGCCTAGGTATCCAACATAAGTTCATCAATTTAATTTACAGGTAGTGTCAGATTATTGAGTCATCATTATCTTTGGCAGGCTGATGTGATTTTATGACAAATAAATCTTAGGTCATGTAACAACCTAGATGAGCCAACTGGCAATTAAATATGCAATCTACATTTATCATGTTTTTCAGACCACATAAACTGTCATTAAGGAAACTCATTTTAGCTATTTAAGAAAATTAATATTTGCCAAATTTCAATTGAATATCTAATTTATATTTATCATCTTATTTGATGCACATAAACTCTAAGTTCGGAAACTTGTTTGCCAAGTTCTATAAAATTCAAATTCCATATCTAAACATAATTAATAGAATTCTGAATCGCCATAAATGCAATATTTAAGAAAATGCCCTCATAATGACTCCTCAATATTCAATATTAAGACTTTTTTTCTCAAAGAAGGCTTTTGATAAAAATATTAAGTAAATTATGTTTTACAAGGTCTTAAGGATTCATTTTTTAACATATTCCCTAACATTAACATTCCCTAGAATTATCCTGTATTCTTGATTTTGATACATGCTAATACTGAATATACCTTAATCTATTAGCTGATAAACCCAAAACAAGAGCAGAAAGAGGCAGGAACATACTCAAGGATATAACTTAAATGTCCATATCAGATAAATTAAATGTCCATATCAGATAACTTAAATGTCCATATCAGATAACTTAATTGTCCATATCAAATAACTTAAAAAACCTGATCATATTAATGAACCGATCCAATGTACATGGAAACTATCTGCCTGATATCAAAAAGGAAGGTACTGAGTCATGAAGTCCCTCGTTATAACAAACAAATATTAAACAGACTAACCTGATATTTTATCAAGATGGAACAGTAAGGCCACAAAGGTTAAAAGCAATGACTTGCATCAGCACCATGGTTTTTTCTTCCTCCTTTTTTAATCAAAACACCTTTAATCTTTAACAGTAATCATCACAAATTTCCAAAATTGAATATCTACATATGAAAGTTTTGCTGGCACACAGTCATTGAGGATAATCTTCAGATGTCCATGCTGACGATTAAAAATCCATTAGATTACGGAGGTCATTGATGCGTGTGGTACGACGTTCCTCGGCAGTTTGTTTCTTTGCAAAAGCACCTTGCATCAGTAATCTCTTCTTTTCTTGAAGCTCCAACATTCTCTCTTCCACTGAATCCTCTACCACAAACTGAGGAACAAAAAAGGAGAAAAATGTTCTAACTACACTGCCATGAAAATCATGAGAAAAACATTGCCATTTTCCTCAGGCTTGTGGTGAGACTGAGTTCAGGACTAAGTTTAACAACTCATGGAAATATATTACCAAGATGGCCATTGACTTTCAACTTCAATTTTTTTTTTACGCCAAGTACATCTATTTCTTATATTGCAAAAAGCTGATAATACATTGAAAAAGCTAGATGTGTCGGAACGACACGAATGCCCCCGCCTGGGGCAAATTAGAAACATTTGTTAAATTTTGTAAATTTTTTTAAGTTCAGGAAGTGTTGTATGGTCAAAAGTAGGTCAACAAGGGCAAAATGCAAACTCGATCTGTAAAGGGTCATTATCAAGCAACACACCAAAAATCAGGCCCGTATCTGCAGGCATTGTGAAAAAAGTCCATATATGTGCATTTTTCATGAAAATTTCTGTCTTTCATGAAATTTTCTATGTTCAGGATCTGTCATATGGTGAAAAATAGGTTAACTGGGACGAAACGCGAACTCCATCTGTAAGTGGTCATTATGTGCCCACAGACCAAACATTAGGCCAGTATCTGTAAGCATTGCATTGCGAAACTAGAATATTAGCAAAAGTTGATAATCATTTATAAATTTAATATATACCATGGTATATACCATGTTTCATAACAATCCACTAAATGCTTCCTGAAAAATAAGCTCCTAAGTTTTTTCTATACTAAGCTCTGTGACCTTGAAAAGTAGGTCAAGATCACCCATCTTTGAACTTGACCAAGATTTTGTAAATATAATGCAATAGCACTGAAGAAATGAAATTCCTGTGTTGAATACCTTTGGAGATATCCTGCACAAAAGGCCAAAATTGAAAAAATCTGATAAAATTCTATTAAAAAATCAGAAATTGCAGGTGGCGCCACCAAAATTGTGCAGCACATACAGACCATCAGTCCCAGTGATCATAGTAAGTTTTGTGAAAATCCACACAATGGTTCCTGAGATATAAACTTCTGAGTGTTTTTCTATAATCAGCTCTAAAATGTAGAACAAGAGGCCCATGGGCCATGACGCTCAGCTGAACTTGAATTACAAGCATGTTTTGCATGCAAAATCTAATGAATATGTAGTCATCAGACATTAGTTTTAACTGGTATTGCAAGAATTAAATTTTGCTGGTAACAGCATGTTGCGCATACAGACTAGAAATAAAGTGGAACTGCAAGGTTTTTTTTTTGTTCTGGAATGCACAGACAATGAATAAATGATAAATCAACATACCAAACTTGAGCACATAACCTGGTGTTGAGAAAATGGAACAACTATATTTTTTCTAGTGTAAAACAACAAGGCCTCATGGAAACATGTGTAATGGAATAAACAGCAGGTTTAGTGCTTGGGTGATATGTGTGTAGAGGAGTTATGTCACACTGGAGGACAGATTGGCATGAAATCAGTTTTATGGGGTTTCATAGATAGTTTGATAAAGCGACATTTTACATATAAATTTGTATTGACTGGTTTAAAATAAAACACTTAACTTATCATGAAAATGCATACCAAGTTGTAGGAACAGTTGAAGGTTAAAACATGTGTTCCACTTGTAATCTTGCCATCATGCCAAAGTTATTTATGGATGTCTAGAATCTTGATGTGAACTGAAGTTGGGATTGTGTGAAGGCTATTTATAGAGACTAAAGGTGTTGATGAGATCTGGTGTTGTTACTATGTGAAAGAGATTTATAGATACTTTTATCAGTTAGCAAATAGTTATTTTGTTGAACAAAGTGTTTTTCATGCTAATATATTAACTTTTTTGTATCAATATATTCTGAATATGAATAGATGGCTAGTGAATGCAAAATCAGAATACAGAAATCTTATTTTTGGAATAATCTTATGTATACATAAACATTAGTTGACTTTGTACAGCATAATAAATATTCATAGAATATTTCAGGTCAGATGTTATATGTTTTGACAAATAGGCTATAAGGTTGGATGACTAAGGTTAACATCCGATAATTCACTGCAAAATGATTCAAATGGACTGATTAAACTTAATTAAAAGAATTATTATTTTGGAGATCATTGTTAACAGACAGAGAGACAGACGGACGACGGACAAAGAGTGGTCACTATAGCTTTAATGACATTCAGTCAGCTGAACCAAAAAATCTTAAAAAATCGAAAGAATACAGGTGGTGCCACCAGTCTTCAGAAACTGATGGAACATTTCATGACCAATATCCATGAAAAGAATTATGGTGATCAATGCATTAGTTTATCAGATACTTAAGCTTTTGTATCAAATTTTCCATTATTCTTGGGGGTACTTCGGAGCCCCATAGCTCAGAGATTTTGGGTAACAGAGATCTAATTTCAAGTTTCCATGGAGACTTTTCATTGGTCTCCCTGTCTGTCAAGAATGAAGATTCTAGGTCCAGTCGTTACAATTTGTACCCTGTTGACAGATAACTACATCCTTAAAGGTCTCAAAATTAGAGAAAAAAAAAATTGTGAAAATTTGAAAAAATACAGGTGGCACCACCAGTCTGCAGGAACTGATGGAACACCTCTTGATCAATATGTATGCAAAAAAATCATGACCATCAGTGTTGTAGTTATTGAGATGTTGCAGTTTGTTTTTATCAAATTTTCCATTATTCTGGGGGCTAATTGGGAGCCCATCACACAGCTCAAAGTATATGGGTAACAGAGACTTTATTTCAGGTTTCCATGGAGACTTTTCATGGACCTATCCGTGTGTCAAGAATGAAGATTCTAGGTCCAGTCTTTATGATTTGTGCCCTGTTCACATTTTTAAAGGTCTCAAAAATAGAGAAAACAATTCGTAAAAATTGAAAAATACAGGTGGCGCCACCAGTCTGCAGAAACTGATGAAACATCTCATCATCAATACGTATGCCAAAAATCATGACCATCAGTGATGTAGTTAATGAGATATTGAAGTTTTTGTATGAAATTTTTGACAATTCTGGGGGGTAATTTGGAGCCCCATAGCTTGAAGGATATGGGTAGCAGAGGCCTAATTTCAGGTTTCCATTGAGACTTTTCATGGGTCTCTAAGTGTGTCGAGAATGAAGATTCTAGGTCCAGTCGTTACGATTTGTGCCACGTTAACAGATGACAGCATCCTTAAAGGTCTCAAAAATAGAGGAAAAAATCGTAAAAAATCTAACAATACAGGTGGCGCCACCAGTCAGCAGGAACTGATGGAACATCTCATGATCAATATGTATGCCAAAAATCATGACCATCAGTGATGTAGTTATTGAGATATTGAAGTTTTTGTAAGAAATTTTTGACTAATCAAGGGGGTACTTTTGGGCCCCATAGCTCAAAGGATATGGGTAACAGAGACCTAATTTCTCGTTTCCAAGGAGATTTTTTCATTGACCTCTCAATGTCTCAAGAATGAAGATTCTAGGTCTAGTCTTTACGATTTGTGCCTTGTTAACAGATGTTCACATTTTTAAAGGTCTCAAAAATAGAGAAAAAAATTCGTAAAAAATAAAAAAAATACAGGTGGCGCCACCAGTCTGCAGGAACTGATGGAACATCTCATGATCAATATGTATGCAAAAAATCATGACCATCAGTGATGTAGTTAATGAGATATTGATGTTTTTGTATGAAATTTTTGACTTTTCTGGGGGGTACTTTGGGGCCCCATAGCTCGAAGGATATGGGTAACAGAGACCTAATTTCTGGTTTCCAAGGAGATTTTTCATGGACCTCTCAGAATGCCAAGTTACAAGGTTCTAGGTCCAGTGGTTACGATTCGTGCCTGGTTAACGGACGGACAGACGGACGACGGACAAAGAGTGATCGCTATAGCTCAGATGACTTTCAGTCAGCTGAGCTAAAAATTGAAAAAAATACAGATGGCGCCACCAGACTGCAGAAACTGATGAAACACCCCATGATCAATATCAATGCTAAGAATCATGGTGATCAATGCATTAGTTGTTCAGATACTTGAGCTTTTGTATCAAATTTTCCATTATTCTGGGGGGTACTTCTGAGCCCAATAGCTCGAAGAATATGGGTAACAGAGACCTAATTTGAGGTTTCCAAAGAAACTTTTTATGGGCTTCTCTGCATGTCAAGACAGAAGATTCTAGGTCTAGGCATTAGTGTTGGGACGATATGGGTTTTTGATATCATGATAATTATTCAAATTTTATCGCGATATATCGTGATATCGCGATATTTTTAACTATATATACTGGCATTAAATAAGGCATCAATAATGATATTTATAACAACCACCTTTAAAGTCTTGACTTTATACAAGGGGTTAAGTATTAATATCATTTATACCTATTGTGCCAGTACCACAGAATGACTCATTAGGTGATGTAAGTTGCATGAAGGTACTGCAGGTGTGCAAGCTTGAGGCGCGGGAAGTCTTACCCCCATCGTAGAATCACGCTTGTCAGAACTGTCCATCAGTTTCCTATAGCTACATAAAAGCCGGAGAATCTCGGCGAATTCTCGGAGAATGTGTCATACCAATCATGGCTAAATATACCATCCCAATTTTATATGGCAAAATATGCAACCCGTATGGAATGTTCGATTCAGTTGTGACACTTTTATGTTGACATTTTCGTTCCATGCAATAAAAGCATAAATATGTGGATTTATTGCTCTTTCATTGTAATTTTTTTTTCTCCTGTAATTCTCAAGCTTTTGTCCTCACAGATTCATCTGGCTACTTCCGGACATTTCCGACTAGTCCCGAAGTCTGTAAGCACACGGTTCCACCCACACGCGGACATTTCCATCTAATCCCGAAGTCTGTAAGCACACGGTTCCTCCCACATGCGTGTATCCAAATACATGTGGTTTATATTAATAAATATGATTCTTTGAAATAAATTTATTTTAAACCTCAAGGGCTGACTTGTGAACAAAAATCGTGAATAAAAAATTGATATCGTGGTATCGCAATAATAGGAAAGTTGACGGTATGATAACCGTAGCTGTCAGATATCGTGATAATACCGTATACCGGAAACCGTCCCAACCCTACTAGGCATTACGATTTGTGCCCTGTAAAATTCATAACAAGGGACCCATGGGTCACGGCGCTCAGCTGATCGTGATTGGACCATAAATGTTTCTCCACTGTGATACTATATCGAGTCGATAAAGCTTATGAATATCATGGACATGTTGGGCTATTATAAAGGAATGTAATGTAATACGTGAGTAAATGATAAATGAAATAACCTGACTGATGGATTAATAGAGTCATATATAGTGGTTTATTTTTTATTTATTAAAGAGGTGTAGAAAATTGTGATATATTTGAGCAAATATGAATGCAATGACAGCAGTAATAAGCAGTAGTAGAATGATGATAAGGCTATTTGTTGAAGGATCTAAAGTGTATGGTAGTCTGCAAGCTTTCAATTTGACAGATATGATGTTATGATTAACTATGCTGATGAAGTGATTTATGAATTTGTGACTGTATGACACAATATCTCTTTAGTCTTGACAAGGTACATTATTGTGATGCCCACTATGTCTACATATTACACAATATTGACATAATTTCTGGCATGTACATAGGTACCTATGGACGAATAGTTATACAAAATATTAAAGTATGAATATATCTGATTCATCTTGTTCTTGCTTACTGAGGCTGACTTTGGGATGGGGTTCGGAGAAGGGAAAAGTGAGGGCAGCACGAAGGTGGATGTAGAAATATTCTATTGTAATGTTTTTCATTTATATAAGAATATGAAAAGCTAAGAGGAAAGGGGCCCTCCTACTTGGTTATAGTAAAGTTCTAAATATATGATTGCAAACTAATACTCTGACAAGACTGTCATGAAGAAAAACAGTAAAA
Source organism: Sipunculus nudus (assembly GCA_026874595.1). NCBI lineage: Eukaryota > Metazoa > Annelida > Sipuncula > Golfingiida > Sipunculidae > Sipunculus > Sipunculus nudus. Next base: position 9,471,421 of record CM049314.1, on the reverse strand, counting down.
GTTTTGAGATACTGTAATGTATGAAAATTTACAGATGGAAAATTTACAGATGGACAGGCAAGTGGACAGAATGGACTAATACCTTTATTTCACTTTCAAGGGAATAATGCATTTAAGTTTATATATAAGCCTATTTTTTTTTTTAAGCATATCCACTTTTTCCATTAAGAAGTTTTTATCTGAATCATTTTTTTTATTTACAGGTTTTATAAATTTTAAATGAAAAAACCTGAAAATATAAGTTAAAATATTAGAATTGTTGCAAAAGTTGCAATCATTATATATACAGAGTAAAAAACTGAAACTATAAGTTAAAATATTAGAATTGTTGCAAAAGTTGTAATCATCATATATCCAGAGTGTAGCTCATATTGGGTCATATTATGCTTACACATATATTTAATTAGTTTTAAATCATAAATGTTTAAACTGAATTTAAAAGAAAATAATGCCACAACATGGCATCTACAAGAATATTCCTTGAATCACTATTAAAAAGTTTTGCACATTGGAGTTTTCAGTACCTGCTTAATTTTATTCACCAAAATAAAATAAAAGATTCAGTAAATTTTATAAAATAAAACATCTTTCTAAATAAAGTATACACACTGTTGGTTGAATGAGAAACAAACAATATCATTGTGCTAATTACTATCCAAGTTTTAATTAATTACTGAAATTAATAGTAAATTTCACACCTGGTGAAGTTTTTACTCCTCTTAAGGAATTACTTATCTCATGAACATCCACACTTTCATAGCAATACACCACTTTGTGGACACAATTAAATGTACACTTTAATCATTGTAACCCTGGTGGTACAATACAAAATCTAAAATGTAGCATAGCATAGAATAAGAATGAATCACATACAGAAAATAATAACATTCATCTAGTTTATGCACCATCGGGGGGGGGGGGGGGGGGGGGGGGGAGGGAGTGCAGAGCAGAGGGGAAGCCTGCTGGTAGTGGCCAAGCTGACCCAAGGCAAGCTGCATGGGCTGGGTTACATAATGCAAGTGAAGGCTGTACTACTAGGTGGGCTAGATGTAAACAACACTTGACATGGTGTATGAAAACATGAATAAAAGCTATTCTTTCCAATCAATTTCTTTGAAATTTCAGATTTTAAAAGATTAAATCCTTATGTATATATGCTGCGAAAATTAAATCAACAGTGCCAAAGTTGGACAAAATTTAAGGTATTGATTTTTTATTAATGCTAATAACTTGAAAAATTTGCAAAATTCAGATCTAATTTTGGGTAAACAATTGAATCTTGATTAAATAAAGTTATATTCCTGAAAAAAAGTCTCTAGGTTCAGCAATTCTCATGTGAGTAAATATATTTCCTGATTTTTTAACAAATTGCATTATGTTTTGGCCCATACCTTCAAAATAATACCCAATACTAACCTAATTTTTGGTATGTTCATAGAAAATGTATAAAAGAATGTGAATCCTAAATACGATCAAAAACAGATCAGTGGTTTTGTAGGCAGCCCTGAAGTGTAACAATGGCTTTTTTTTTATGGAAAACGGAGGTTTTTTTTCCTTAATATCTCGAAGTCCTGAACAAAGTCCTAATGACCCAATTTTCGGTATTATAGGAGATTTTGGGGACATCTAAAATTATGTCAACAGCCTGGGGAGCATAGAGATGTGCACTGAATGACCTACAGTCATCAAGGTGGACTGCTTGACAATGTAAGGGAATACAACAAGAGCCTCCAAAAAAATTCAATAACTAGCCTAATTTTGCAGCTTTTATTTTTAAATTTCAGATTTTAACAGATTAAATCCTTATGTATACATGGTGTGAAAATTAAATCCACAGTACTTACAGGAAAAAAACGTGCCATGGCCAAAGTTTGGCAAAATTTAAGGTACCAATTTTATATTTTTGCCAATATTTAAAAAAATTTAACAAATTTTGATCTAATTTTTGGTATACAATTAAATTTTGATTAATATAAGTTGTATTACTGGAAAAATGTCCCAACCTTTAACACTTTTGGTCTTAAGTGACCAAATATCTTCCTGATTTTTTTACAAAGTCCATTATGTTTGGGCCCATAACTTTTTTAAATTATACAGAGTATGCGAAATCCGTCGGTCCTGCGGACCTGACCGGCTGAAAACGGGCGGGTCCGATAAAATCTCTATTCCAGCCGGACCTGGTGTCCGTCTGTTTCCCAGCATTACATATTATTCGAATTGGAGACCAACTTTCCTTAATTTGCTTTACTGTCACTGCGTAAACTGCTCCATGTGCATTTGTTGTCATAAATTTGATGGCAAAGCGAAGGCAGAATACAGATGGCCGTGATTCGCCTGTGCATTTAATTTCCTTAAAAAGATAAAATCGCAGCCAATCAAAATTGCCATAAGAGTTACTTATGAGCCATTCAGTCCGTCAGTCTAAACAACAGACGCTATTATTGGATAATTTGGTTCTCAGACATTTCACAAATTGCCAATTCGCAGCGTCAAACGTGCCGTTTCGCCCCAGACGTTTTCGCGACTTCTTGTCAACGGGGACAGGAGCCTAAATTATTTTTAAGTTGAAATGAGATAATCAACCATGACTCGCCAGTTTTGTATACTTGTGTGTCAAAAAAATTTATGAACGGACCCTCAGTTGGGAACTATCTGCATGAGAAATTTCACACGACGTGCACGTGCGCGGTGTCTTAGAATATAGTGCCCCACTGTCCCGCCAGAGGTCGTTCCTAAATCAACATGTGTGCTGCGTGCGTTGCGATCAGGACATCAGGGGGCGAATTTGATTGTACAAAACGTCATGGTTACAAAACAACATTTTAAGTTTAAACCGATCGGTAATGCAATAAAAGATTTAACTGATACAAGCCTTATTTTTTGTATTGACACTCACTGACAATCCATTATAAATAAAATACCCAGGCATTTTCACCATGTACCCATAGATCCCTTGAGCAAATAAAATTTCATTTTTTTTTTAATTTCCATACAACATTTCCCCTTTGAATATATTAGAGATGTTAATTTGTATTTATACTTCTCAGTATTATATGAATAATTCTCTTGACACAAGTTATTAATGATAATTTTTAATCATAGAAAAATATAATTGAGCATTAAAATATATCCAATAATATACTTCGTGGCAGGTCCTGCAGAAATCTGGCAGGACCGGCTATAAGCCCTCTGCAGCAGGACCTACTGTCCTGCTGCCAACTGCAAGTTTTCGCAAACTCTGATTATATAATACTGACTTAATATCTGGCATGTACATCTAGGAACTATATAGAGGAATATTTATGGTAAATATGAAGAAAACCAGATAAGTGGTTTTGATTTTAGGCAGTCCTGAAGTGTGAAAATAGATTTTTAATAAAAAATTGAGGTTTTTCCTTAATATCTCAGGGGAACGAAGTCCTATTGACCCAATTTTTGGCATGGTAGGAGATTATGGGGACATCTAACTGTATGCCAAAATTCAGATTCGTAGGTCCAACGGTGTCGAAAAGTGCCAGTCTTACGGACGGACATCCAGACGGACGGACGGACAGACAGACGGACGGACGACGGACAATGGACCATGACTATAGCTCAGATGACTTATAGTCAGCTGGGCTAAAAATCGAAAAAATACCAGTGGCGCCATCAGACTGCAGAAACTGATGAAACATTCCAAGATCAATATCCGTGCAAAGAATTATGGTGATCATTGCAATAGTTTTTCAGATACTCAAGCTTTTGTATCAAATTTTCCATCATTCTGGGGGGTATTTGGGAGCCCCATAGCTCGAAGAAAATGGGTAACAGAGACCTTTTTCTAAGTTTCTAAGGAGACTTTTAATGGGCCTCCCTGCATGTCAAGAGAGAAGATTCTAGGTCCAGGCATTACGATTTGTGCCCTGTTAACAGATGACCCCATCTTAAGGTCTCATAAATAGAGAAAATAATTCGTAAAAATCGAAAGAATACAGGTGGCGCCACCAGACTGCAGAAACTGATGAAACATCCCATGATCAATATCCATACAAAGAATCATGGTGATCAATGCAATAGTTGTTCAGATATTTGAGCTTTTGTATCAAATTTTCCATTATTCTGGGGGGTACTTCTGAGCCCCATGGCTCAGAGGTTATGGGTAACAGAGACCTAGTTTCAGGTTTCCAAGGAGACTTTTCATGGGCCTCCCTGCATGTCAAGAGAGACGATTCTAGGTCCAGTCATTAGGATTTGTGCCCTGTTAACCGATGACCGCATCTTTTAATGTCTCAAAAATAGTGAAAAAAACACGTAAAAATCGAAAAAATACAGGTGACACCACCAGTCTGCAGAAACTGATGAAACACCCCATGATCAAAATCAATGCAAAGAATCATGGTGATCAATGCAATATTTGATCAGTTACTTGAACTTTTGTATCAAATTTTCCATTATTCTGGGGGGTACTTCGGAGCCCCATAGCTCAGAGGTTATGGGTAACAGAGACCTAATTTCAGCTTTCCAAGGAGACTTTTTATGGGCCTCTCTGCATGTCAAGAGAGAAGATTCTAGGTCCAGTCATTACGATTTGTGCCCTGTTAACTGATGACTGCATCTTCAGAGGTCTCAAAAATAGAGAAAAAATTCGTAAAAATTGAAAAAATACAGGTGGCGCCACCAGTCTGCAGAACTGATGAAACACTCCATGATCAATATCCATGCAAAAAATCATGACCATCAGTAATGTAGTTAATGAGATATTGAAGTTTTTGTATTAAATTTTTGACTATTCTGGGGGGTACTTCGGGGCCCCATAGCTCGAAGGATATGGGTAACAGAGACCTAATTTCTGGTTTCCATGGACTTTTTTTCATTGACCTCTCAATGTCTCAATAATGAAGATTCTAGTTCCAGTCTTTACAATTTGTGCCTTGTTAACAGATGTTCACATTTTTAAAGGTCTCAAAAATAGAGAAAAAAATTCGTAAAAAATCGAAAAATTCAGGTGGCGCCACCAGTCTGCAGGAACTGATGGAACATCTCATGATCAATATGTATGCAAAAAATCATGACCATCAGTGATGTAGTTAATGAGATATTGATGTTTTTGTATGAAATTTTTGACTTTTCTGGGGGGTACTTTGGGGCCCCATAGCTCGAAGGATATGGGTAACAGAGACCTAATTTCTGGTTTCCAAGGAGATTTTTCATGGACCTCTCAGAATGCCAAGGTACAAGGTTCTACGTCTAGCGGTTACGATTTGTGCCTGGTTAACAGACGGACAGACGGACAGACAGACGACGGACAAAGAGTGATCGCTATAGCTCAGATGACTTTCAGTCAGCTGAGCTAAAAATGGGTCAAGGTCACCCATCTTCGAAGTTGACCGAGATTTTATCAATATACATCTTCACTGATGAAATAAAAATTCCAACGGTGAATCCTTTTAGAGATATCCTGCTCACAAGGTAAAAGTTAACAGACGCGGAACGGAAGGATGGACGGACAGACACCGGACAGACAGATGGACAGACGGACAGCTTGGGTGACGACAATAGCCCATCAGCCTATGAGCTGAGGGCTAAAAACTGCTGTACATGTGTATTTGTCATGAAAATTTCTATTTAGGAGCCGTAAAACGGTCAAAAGTAGGTCAACCGGGACGAAACGCGAACTCGATCTGTAACTGGTCATTATCTGCCCACACACCAAAAATCAGGCCAATATCTGCAGGCATTGCAAAAAAAAGTCCATACATGTGTATTTGTCATGAAAATTTCTATTTTTCATGAAATTTTCTAAGTTTAGGAGCTGTAAAACAGTCAAAAGTAGGTCAACCGGAACAAACGCGAACTTGATCTGTAACTGGTCATTATCTGCCCACACACCAAAAATCAGGCCAATATCTGCAGGCATTGCGAAACAAAGTCCGTACATGTGTATTTGTCATGAAAATTTCTATTTTTCATGAAATTTTCTAAGTTTAGGAGCCGTAAAACGGTCAAAAGTAGGTCAACCGGAACAAACGCGAACTCGATCTGTAACTGGTCATTATCTGCCCACACACCAAAAATCAGGCCAATATCTGCAGGCATTGCGAAAAAAAGTCCGTACAACTGTTTGATCTGGAATGACGGACATGGGTAAAACTATATGCCCCCGCCACAAAGTGGCGGGGGCATAAAAAATCTGAATGTATATTTTTCAAGTGACTTTTTAACATCTCCTTTCACACCACATATCTACATGACAAAATACATTTATATATGTATATTTGATGTTCCATATATTTATATGAATACAACAATCCTCAGATCTCCTGAATTATGAAGGCAAACTGTAAAATTTGATACAAAAAATAATAGGTGTTACCTTGGTAATGATGACATCTCTAGTTTGTCCCAAACGGTGACATCTGTCAAAGCACTGGTCTTCTGTGGCAGGGTTCCATGCCTGTTGATAAAAACAAACTTGTTTAGTCACAGTACACAATTTTCATGAGAGATATTTCACTTACATATACATTTCTAAGGTGAAAATATGAGCATCTGAGTCTTAAAATGCAGTTTGGAGTTGTTTCCAAAATGGCAAATCTTTAATGCTTGTGACCTTTAACATTAAATGATACAGTCATCAATTCAGAATAATTTTGTATAGTTTTACTTGTTAACATTTCATTGTTCATGAATCCTTGAATGATATTTACCAAACACTTAGAATACCAAGAGTTTTCTCCAGTGTTTAAAAACTTTGGTCTGTAACTCAAAGAAATTCGGTCACAAAAACCTAGTTTAAAGCAAAATAAAATGCCCTTTCCCCAGGTAAACAGTATGCAAATTGCAGTCAGTAGCTTTAATGGCTTTAACATATACATTGTAAACAGATGACAAACCCATAGAGAGCTCTAGGTCAATCTGTATAGGCGACTTGGTCTTTATAGCTGAGCTGAGTTGTGGTCTAGATATATCTGAGATAACTTATGGTCTAGATAAGGCTGAGCTGAATTATGGTCTCGATATACCTGAGGTGAATTATGTTCTAGATATAACTGAGCTGCCTTATGGTCTAGATATAGCTTAGCTGAATTATGTTCCAGATATAGCTGCGCTGAATTATGGTCTGGATAAAGCTCAGCTGACTTATGGTCTAGATAAAGCTGAATTATTTTTTAGTCTTTATAGCTTAGCTGAATTGCATCCTTTACAGCTCAGCTAACTTGTAGTAAACAAATGATATATCCTCTACTCACTGGGTCCAGAAGGAACACTCTGGATGCTGCGACAAGGTTCAAGCCGACTCCTCCCGCTTTGAGTGACAGGAGGAGGATGGTTGGGGAGACGGGGCTTGGATCCTGGAAAGATTCAATGGCTGCTATGCGTTTCTTGGAACTCATGGTACCATCCAGTTTGACGAAGCGGAATCCATGCTGCCTGTTTGTGATAAAAAACAGTCATTCCACACAGTCCTTGTAATATTCAAGTTTCTCATCAAGAGGATTTAGTGCCATTACATATTAATGGCCTATGCTTTCTTCATCAAGAATATAGTATTACACTTGTCAAAGTTCATTCTCTTCTTATCAGTGATTAGGTGACATGGGCATGTCGCAGTTTAAAATCTTGAAAATAATGAAGTGTTGTGGGAGTGACAAAATGAATTAAAACTGCCTTGAATCTGACCATTGTGAACATACCCATTGCCTGAAACTGAGAGAGAGCCTCAAACTTTCAGAATAAATAATTAAACGAGAGACCTCCATGCTATAGCGAGTGAATATGTGCATGGAATGACACAGAGATGGAATATGTCGATGCTTGAAATCCAATTTTTTGGTTTTCTTGCAATAAACAACTATTTTGGCAGGAATTTCAGAAGACTATTTTAGCAAAAATAATGTTAAGACAACATTTTCAAGAGAACTGAAATAAAATTTAATACCCAAGATTTCATATAAAACCTTTCAGACTGGTCCTCATTCAAAGAGAGAACTAAAACACACCCCAGTCTGATACTGATTATATGGTTCAAGCAAATCACTAGTTTTTTATTATGGTAGCTCCAGTGAAAAAGATGACAAATAATGTAATCTGGTGTCTCCAGTGCAAAAGATGATGATGATGATATATATATATATATATATATATATATATATATATATATATATTTATTCCACATATGGCAAATGGATGCACCTGTTACACCTTGTGTTGTCTTGTTTCATAATATTCTGTTAGCCTATGACTAGTATGACATTTTAATTAGCCCTGATGTATAATCTGAATAAGAATACTCAGGTGAACTTACTCTAACGGGGTCTGTAGTAGGTTGAGGAGAGAGGTGAACTGCGAGACGACCAGACTTTTGATGGAAGGGTCCTCCTGTCTCAGGATCAACAGACTGTTTATCAGTGCATCCACCTAAAAATATACATTGATATTAATTTAAATCAGATACCGAAAAATGGTGCTGAGCTGAATCAGACATTTGTCTGATATAAAATCAGACAGCATGGATATAATTTTATTAATGATTACAAAATAATATGATTATAAAACTCAATATAAGAAAAATATAGTATAAGCCTTTTTTCAACATATATGTAACGACGAAGAAAAGATTACACATATATATAATGAAGAACTGATAACACACCTATTCACAAAGCAGGAAATCACTATACCATACACATAATAATTAATATATAACATAATGGGTACATTATGAACTAGAATACGGGTAGTCAACAAGCGACAACGTGTATCCGCCAAAATCAGAGAAGGACGGGTGAAGTGAGGCATGGATTGAGTGGCAAGGGGATATAGAGTTACATGTGTTAAATATTAGAATGGATCTCTGCCACATAAACATGATTGTAGGTGGCGCCACCTGTTATTTGAACGAGAAACTATCCAAGATATATACACATGCAAATTTTCATGTGGAAAAGTCAAACCACTGCAGAGATATGAGTGATTTTATCCCACAGCAGACAAACAGATGGACGCTGTGCCAAAATGGCTGCAGGTGGCACCACCATTTTTGTTCATGTTATAAAGCTATCCCAGGGCTACATTTGTGTAAAATTTTTTTCTGGATTGGTCAAACGGTTCCCGAGATATATGGGTTTATGTGTGGAGCATTAACGTGAATGTAGGTGGCGCCACCTGTCATAAAATTGAGAAAGCTATCTAGGATGTATATGCATGCCGAATTTTAGGTGAATTAGTCAAACCACTGCAGAGATATGAGTGATTTTAACCCCAGGCAGATGAACAGATGGACACTGTGCAAACATGGTTGCAGGTGGCACCACCTTTTGTTGTGTATGTTATTAAGCTATCCCAGGGCTACATTTGCGTAAATTTTTTTTCCGGATCGGTCAAACGGTTCCCGAGATATATGGGTTTATGTGTGGAAACAGATGCACAAACGGACGCTGGGCAGAGACGAAAGGTCAGAGGTCAAGTTCACTTGGTTAGGCACCAGTTCACATGTGACCCGATAATTTGTGTAAGTTTAGGAAAAATCTGTCCAGTAGTCTCAGAGGAGTTCTCCGGAAACGAACGCGGCGACGGCGGAACCCGGTCAAAAACATAGTATCCGCAAAACTTCGTTTTGGCGGATACAATGATATATTCAAAACAGTACAAACACTAAATCATATATTACTTAATCAGTATACCTTTTTTACTGTTCTGGTCATGTTATTTCTTACAACACTTTTTATTCACTTATTGCCTTCCTTCTGCTAACAAAGTAAGATGCAGATCAGAATTCAGTTTGTGCTGTGTAGAATATATAAAAAGTGTGCTCATTTAAGGTCTTCAACTGACTAGGAAGGATGACAATATGCTCTAAATAATGAGTTTTCTGCTCTTTACACAAAAATATGCCATGCTGGTAGGCAGATGGTGAGAGGTGAAGAAAAGAAGACCACAAATTAACCTGAAAGATACCAATGACAAAAGCCCTCAGCCAAAAGAACAGTGTTTATGGCTGGTAACAGTAACAAGTATGAAATATTTGTTCTCACATGGATGTATCACTGAAAATTTGAACTAGAGAGGTATGTGGTACCTTTGCAAGTCTGGCACTCGCAAACTCATACTGCACTTAGAAATCATCAAGGCAAATGACCATACCATTTTTCATAACAATCCACCCAATGGTTCCCGAGAAATTAGCTCTGTGAAAAGTTGGTCAAGGTCAACCACCTTCAAATATGATTGAGATTTTGTTTATATATTCCTGTGTTGGATGCTTTCAGAGATATCCCGCTCACAAGGCCAAAGCTGAATAATTGGATAAAAATTCATTAAAAATTGGAAATTGTAGGTGGCACCCTCAAACTAATGCAGCAGTTACAGACCATTAGTTCCAATGACCATTCCATGTTTCATAACAATCCACCCAGTGGTTCCTGAGAAATAAGCTCCTAAGTTTTTTTTTCATTATAAGCTTTGTGACCTTGTAAAGTAGGTCAAGGTCACAATCTTCGAATTTGACCGAGATTTTGTCAGTATACATCTGCACTGAAGAAATTATTTTGGTATGGTGAATCCTTTGAGAGATATCCTTCTCACAAGGTAAAAGTTAATGGTCAACAATAGCCCATCAGCTTAAGGGCTGTGGGCTAAAAACTGCTGGACACACCTTGTGTTAGAATGACAAGCAGAACAGTATTGTGTTGCAAGCTACTTTGACCCCACTAACAAACATCTGGTTTAAGTCAAGAGCTGCAGCTTGACGTTAGGCATCTGTAACGTGAAATCCATATTTTATCCTGCACACCAAGTGCCAGTATCCGAATGCATTTGAAATGCTTGCAGGGAATGAATCAAACAAGTTTTGACCTGTTTTTGGTTTGACCAAGAGCAAGGAAACATGACATGACTTTACACAAAGGACAGAGCCAAGGCAGAAATCTAGCTGTTGAGAAAGTTGGTTGCAATTTAACCTGTAGTGGCACAGAAGAGACCAGTATCTTGAGTAAGAGTAGCAACACCCACAATGGTGGTTGGTAGAATTTCAAATAATAGAAAATCTCACAGCAGCTTATGCTATATTAAAAAAAATATGCGAATCAAGTTAAACTTCGAACTTCTGTAAGGAAATGCCAGACTTTTGCCAGTCATACTAACCTTTGAACTTGACTGCCAAGTGCTTGGTGTTTTCTCTGGGGATTCTTCCTCTGGTTTCTGCTCTTGCGGCACCTCTACCAATGTGTCAGCTGAGATGGTCCGACGACACAATGGACAGGTGGCGTTTGGCTGCAGAACGGAAAAACAAATTTTTTAAACTAAAACTTTAAAACAGGCTGTCACTGATGTCAATGAAACCTCACTATAGCAATATATGTTGATTTTCTGTGTGACAGGCCCCTGTACATGGTAACACCTTATCAGACTGGAAAACAAGAACACCTTAAACATGCATAAAGTTATCTCGATGCCACCAGTCAAGTGACCTCTGACCTCATTAAATATGCCTGGGTTTTGGTGGGAATCTAGATAAGGCAAGATATTATAGTTTATAGTTCTCTTCAGGTTCATTAAAATGCATCATGTTAATGTATAGTCATTGCAGTCAAACCACAAAGTAGCCTGGAGACCTCTGACAACATAAAATATGCATAATGTGAGCAAGATAAACTATTGGTAGGTAGTTATGGTGAGTTTTGTAAATATCCACAGACGCCTTGACTTAAGTTATTGTAGTGTCACTAATAATTAACAGACAGACGGATTGCAAGACTGTGGGTATACCATAGTATGTCACATTATATATGTATATCAACTTTATATCTAACTTTAGATATCACACTTTTCTTACAAAAGAAATTTACTCCAAGAATTGTCTCTTTCCTCTGTATAAAATGATATATGAACCCAACTAAAATATAGAACTCAGGATGATTAAGTAACCAGAGCAGAAAAATCTTAAATATTTTATCTTCATGGGTAATTGAAAAATGGTGTCACAACAAGTTTATCTAGATACTGGTACATTAAGTTTTAAGATCAGAAACAAGATTAGGACATTAAGCGGGTCAGTTCATTGGTGGATCCAGAACTCAGAAGTCAGTTATATTCATATGTCTAAGAACATTAGTTTACACTGTCCAATCAAGAGGATGTAACAGACCAGCCTTTAGTTATTTTTATGTGCATAGGGCTGGGTTTTTTCTGGTATTCATTAGACACCATTAAGATACAAGACAACCTCTGAGGTTCTATCATGGTATCAGCTACTGGCAGGGTTTCAACTGGGGCTCTTAGTTTGATGCCTTAACCACTAACATGCATCCGCCCCAATTTAATCAAGGTTGAGTAGATATGTGAAATCATACCAAACAATATATCTATCTTCAACATACTACTAAAAGTTTCCCGTCTGTATATTTGTCCCAGAACATCCGCAGAACTGGGGCCATGCAGTGGGCCAGTTTTGCTATCAGCATCAGTTATATGCCCTAACTTAAAGAATAAACACAACTTGGCCCTTCTTCTTGCACACAATTGAATTCCTGGCAGCATCACATCACAGCATGGTGGCCCAACATCACAACACCCTCGCCAATGCTGACCTTCACCTTGGTCCATTACCACAAACATAGCTACCTTCAGGTCTAGGAAACTGGCTACCTTACCAGTCTAGCCACAAAACCTCGAGGCAATATACCCTTCCTTTGCACAGGACCCAACGGGTCCCCATTTTCTAGTTTTTTTGATATTCTTAGTTTTATTCTGTTTTTCTTATTGCCCGGTTATATGAAATTACAAATAAAATGATTAAAAATAGATTGAAATTTCTTTTTTAAACAGAATGGATATTTTTACTCTTATAGAGGAATAAAATAGTTCCTACCTGCTCTGTTCGAATAACTGCCTCAATACACGCACGACAGAAAAAATGAACACACTGTGTGATAACTGGTCCTTTCAAGGGGTCTAAGCAGATGGAGCACTCTTCCTCTGACCCTGAGTTCAGCACTGACATCAAGCTGTCAATCAACTTCTGTCTGACATCATCTGGTATAGCCCCGCCTTCCTTACCAACACTCTGGTCATCAACAGCACCTGGTGGTACAACAGAGAAATGTTTGTAGGCACAAGCTGGCTAAGGTGGCCCTAAACAGTGGTGACTAAAATGAAGGGTTACATTTTTAATTCTAATCTTTTTGAGCTTAATTAAACTTATTACATGCAACTTTTATTTCTTAGAATAATGGCATATTAAGGCTACTCAGAAACATGAAGTTGCAGCCTTCATACCCAGACAACAGAAAATCATTTAATTTGATTTGCTATTACTAACAGCATTACAGACTAGTCAATTTCTGTGCATGTAGTGTTTTATAATACTGCACATTGAGAAATTTATACAGGATTTATTTTCTTTTGTCTGTTATTTAACAATATGGGTATGGACATTAACTGCATTAACTATCATATATATCAGTACTACTGTTGCTGATTATAAATCCATCTTGAATTCTGCTCAACTCACCTAAAGTGTCTGCCAGGGACTGGGCTGCCTTGGCGACGAGGGATGGATGACAGCAGATTTGACGAAGTCTCATCAAGATGGCTAATACCTGTCCATAGTGATGCAGCAGGGTACCCTGACGATACCATCTGATGAGGAGAGAACAGGTATCTGTAACTGGCTGAATAATCATTTTGATTACACTGACAATCAAATAGTACTGACTCAGGATGCTCTCTCTGAACTTGGGACAAATCACCATGACTTTATTTTTGTTTGTGACCTTGACCTTTTGACTGATGACTCACTTTGACCTTCAACTCAAGCCTGGATATATCTCACACAAATGTTTTTGTTATCTGATCAGTGATCGTCCTGGTCATGGTAACACGGGTTCACATTTGTGCAAAATAAAATATTGAAGTGAGGAGTTATTGCATAAAGTGAATTCAAGACAGGGTGACAGATGGAGAGACTGAATCGACAAAATCTGCTATTGAATTTAATCTTGTGCCTTTTCAATGAAGACAAAAATAATGATGTGTAAGTCGAGTTGGTGTCCTTTTAAATGAGAGACCATGATATTAAAGACAAAATGTAATATGAACATGAACGAAATTCAATTCAGAGAAAACTACTAACAGGTTATTAAGTATATTTCACATTTAAAAACTACACATTCTTCAATTAAGATCATATCACCCATCTGTCTAACCCTCTTCATCACTTTTAATTTCAGATAATATTAGACTACTTAAAAATCCCCATTATGAACTCAGCTTCCTTCACTTTATATATACACTAGCAAACTTATTTATTCCCACCTGGAGATGATGAGTTTTCCTTCCTTCTGCATGGCATCATAGATTTGTCTCTCCTCTGCATTCATGACAATCTTCTCCATGTACACTCTCCGCTCAGGTAGCTTGACTAGAGGTTTACCATTGACTGTTTGTGTTTTCACTCTCCGCATTGCTATGGCACTCATGAGGTTACATACCCTCCTGTGGACAAAATAATTGTTACCCCAAGCTCTTAACAGTACTTACTGATTTATTCACTGGCTTCACTAAGATCCTATTCTCTTCATCTGTGTTCATGGATAACACAAATAAGGTAAAACTGATTACAAACTAGCCAGAGTCTTAACAGTGCTCATGCAACTGGCAGAAATAGACAAAGTCAGACTACTTCTGGTAAACATGCAAAAAAACACTGGTAATTAAGGGTCAAGAAAATGCTAATCTCAATATATCTTTCAGAAAAAAAGAGAAATTTTAACTTGATGATTGTAATAAGAAAAGCTACAATCAGTTTTTTTGCACCTTCAGTGGTTGTTTTTAGAAATTTTAGATATGTGCATGTGTTTTTGCAATAGTCATTGGCTTAAAGAAAGAACAAGGGACCTATGGGTCACTGTGCTCAGCTGACGTTAACCTTGAAGGTAAAAATCTAAAATAATATTAAATGGAGATAAAGTGTAAGAGGAAGAGGTAATAAAGGCCATGGTTGGTTTATATGACTGGTTTGTATTGATGAGCAAGAAATTGTTGCAAAAAATATTTTGTGACCTGACCATGTGTTTCCTAATGTTAAAACTAAAGCATGTGAGCAGTTTGTGAACAAATGATCTGTACTATTACCATGATCATTAGTTGTTTTTTCGATTAACTGTTGACATTTCAGAAGTTTACACATTTGTTCAATTGGATCTATTTTTTTGTATAATATATATTATTAAATATATATGTATTTTTTTAATGAAATGTATACAGTTGAAATAGAGCTAATAAACAACATAAAACAGGGCAAACAAAGCCTGATCTCAAATTCTGCTGAGGCAGGAAAATAATGAACAAATGTTTGTATTAAATCCTCATTTTTTTATCACATCAATTATTTTCTAATTTAAGTTTATATTTCTATACATTTCCAATTTAACATATATATCTGAATATAAAAGTTGATTCATAATTCTCAACTGCATCATCATAAATCTCAATCTTGTCAGATAACACCACATCATGCATACAAATGTTTATTTATTTTTTACCACAAAAATATATCTCTTAAATCTGCAAAACAATAAATATCTAAAAACTAGACGACCATAGGTCGAACGCTTGCCGGAAATCGGAAGTGAAACACAGACGGACAGACAGAACATTTTGTCGGTTTTCTATCAATGGAATGACTCTCAGGGCCATTGCTGAGAATATGTGGCCAGTAGAATGACATATGAGACAAAAGAACAGGCAAGCAGACAAAGCCGACAACAAAAGACGAACAGACAGACATACTGACTTTGTGAGACAAGATTGACACCAGATGACTTAACCTAGTTATGGAGAAGATTCAAAGGAAGAAAATGAGTTATAATTTATGTAATTTAGATTAATAGTTTTGGAGGTATGGCGAATTAATGATATACTTTGGAGGTTCGACTGTAGCGCCCTCTAGCGGACATATTCCAAAAACGACAAACGCGTTTCGTATTATTAGAGTATGACATGAGATGTCCCAGTTTCAAAAGGATTCCGTCAAAGCTGTGGCCTGTAGAATGCTATATGTAAGGCGTAAGAACCAGCAAGCAGGCGACTTTGAGGATAACGGACAAACAGATGGACACACTGAGAAAGTGACAGAAGATTGAAACCACATGCCTTAATCAGGTTATGGAGAAGACTCAAAGGAAGAAAATAAGCTATAGTTTATGTAACTGAGGCTTTGGGTGTAGAGATATGGCCAATACAATGGTATGTGTGTGAGGGTTGTGTGCAGCGCCCACTAGTGGCCATATCCGGAAAATGAAAAATTTATTTCGAGATATTAGTGTAAGACATAAGGTGTAATAGTTTCAAAAGGATTCCATCAAAACTGTGGCCTATAGAATGCTATATGTGAGACGCAAGAACCAGCAAGCAGGCGAATTTGAGAACAACTGACAAACAGACAGACACACTGACAAAGTGACTCGAGATTGAGTCCAGATGGCTACTCCAAGGTATGCAGAAGACTCAAAGGAAGAAAAAAGCTACAGTTTATATAACTGAGGTTTATAGTTTTGGAGATATTGCCAAAGCATGATATGTTGGGAGAGGTTCGAGTTCAGCGCCCCCTAGCGGCCATATCCAGAAAATGAAAAATTGGTTTCGAGATATTAGTGTAAGACTTAAGATGTAATAGTTTCAAAAGGATTCTTTCAAAACTGTGGGCTGTAGAATGCTATATGTGAGACGCAAGAGCAAGCAGGCGAATTTGAGGACAACGATCAAACAGACAGACACACTGACAAAGTGACACAAAATTGTGACCAGATGACTACACCAGGTTATGGAGAAGACTCAGAGGAAGAAAATAAGCTATAGTTTATGTAATTGAGGCTTATAATTTTGGAGATATGGCCAAAATATATGATGTTGGGGAGGTTCGCATCCAGCGCCCCCTAGCGGCCCTATCCAAAAAAATGAAAAAAAACAAATTTGAAATACGAGGGTAAGACTTGAAATATATCAGTTTTAAAAAAATTCCTGCAAAACTGGGGCCTCCAGGGCAAGATTAATGAAATCTCGAAATATCTCGTTTGATGAGCTATCTTACGAGATATTGCCAGACTTTTAATAAAATCATGTAGTATTAAACGAATGCAACCTAATGGAAAAAAACTAGACCTCTCTAGCATTAAAACTGACAAATTAGTCCATTGATTTTCAAATATGATATTTTTCCCCCGAAAATGTGTTACCATGGAAACGGCAAATTTGAGTCAAGTACCCACCAGAAGAAAGGCCATTGGATGACGATTAAAATGAGCTATAGTTCAAGTAGATACGACTAACAGTTACAAAGATATGAAGAAAAACCTGTTTTGTATACTTTTGATGACCTCGACCTTGACCTTTGACCTATTTGGGCCAAAAACAATAGGGCACCTAGAATTTTGGTTGCCCATCATATCTGAAAGTTTCAAGGTGATTGTGGCAAAATTGTGGGCAGGAGAGTGCTAAATGTCAGAAAGAACAACAAGGCCGTTGACAAAATTGACAACAACCCTGAAACAGACAGACATACTGACAAGGTGACACAAGGCCAACAAAGGTTGATCATACCAGGATATGGGCAATGGAAAGACGAACAAAATGGGGTAAGAATGAGGTTGATACGACAATTTTTGACCAAGTTATGAGGAAAATAAGGTTTCGAGGATTTTCGATGGCCTTGACCTTGACCTTTAACCTATTTTAACCAAAAACAATAGGGCACCTAGAAATTCTCCATCATCTCTGAAAGTTTCAAGGTGATTGTGGCAAAATTGTGGCCAGGACAGTGCAGACAAACAAACCAACAAACAGACAGACAGACAGACAGACAGACAAACAGACATACGCAACTGACCAACATGCTTGCCGAAATCTTTGAATTCGGCAAGCAACAAACTAGCTGCAAAAGTCGCCGTGTTATCAGCATTTACGTGAAATCATGTTTTTTTCTCGCTTGACGAGATAAAGTACGAGATTTGGCAAGACGAGCAGTTTTATTATGTCAAGACGGCCAAACGTTACGAAATGGCGAAAACTAGATCCGTCTAGCTGTAAAAGTCGCCGAGTTATAAGCATTTCCGTGTACTCTCGTGTTTTCTCGTTTGACGAGATATGGTGCAGGATTTCGCCAGTCTTGTAGATTTGTCATATCAAACTCTCTAAATGTTATGAAATGGCGAAAACTACATCTGTCTAGCTGTAAAAGTTGCCGAGTTATTAGCATTTCTGTGAAATCTCCTTTTTTATCGTTTGACGAGATATGGTGCGAGATTTGGCCAGTCTTGCAGGTTTGTCATGTCAAGCCGTCCAAATGTTAATGAATGCCAAAAACTAGACCTGTCTAGCCGTGAAAGTCGCCGACTTATATGCATTTCTGTGAAATCTCGTTTTTCCACATTTGACCAGATGTAGTGCGAGATTTCGCCAAGTATCGCAGTTTTACTATGTCAAGTTGGCCAAATGTTACCAAATGCCAAAAACTAGACCTGAGTAGCTGTAAAAGTCGCCTAGTTATAAACATTTCCATGATATCTCGTTTTTTTCTCGCTTGACGAGATATGGTGCGAGATTTGGCCTGATTTCTTTTCTGGCGTGTCAAGCTGGTCATTTGTTATGAACCGCGAAAACTAGACCTGTGTAGCTGTAAAAGTCGCCGAGTTATAAGCATTTCCGTGAAATCTCGTTTTTTCTCGTTTGACGATAAACCGAGCGAAATGTGACAAGACTTGCAATTGAATGACTTAGAACCAAGGGGAAGCAGCCTTATGCAAAAAACTAGACCCTTGAAACATAAATATTAACCGAGATAGAAGCCAAAAACTGCATATTTTCAGATCGTCAAGTTTAACCCACAAATTTGGTAACCATGGTAACGGCAGCACAAAGCTACATGTGCGGAGGAATAAGCCAATGTTCCTAGTTTAAGATACAACGATAAAAATTGTGCCATGTTTAAAATTATTTTAGATATTGCAGAAAAATGATATGTTACAGTGTTTCAGGTACCACGCCCCCTGGTGGCTATTTCCAAAAAATGAAAATCTGATTTCGAGATATTTATAAATAACACAAAATATATCAATTTCAAAGCCATTGTTAAAAAAATGCAACCTGTAGGTCATATTTAATGAAATCTCGAAGACTCTCGTTTGACGAGAAACGGTGCGAGATTTTGCAAGATTTTTGATTGGATCACCGAGAGCTCACCAA
The DNA here is from genome assembly GCA_026874595.1 of Sipunculus nudus. Classification (NCBI taxonomy): domain Eukaryota; kingdom Metazoa; phylum Annelida; class Sipuncula; order Golfingiida; family Sipunculidae; genus Sipunculus; species Sipunculus nudus. Next base: position 9,452,203 of record CM049314.1, on the reverse strand, counting down.
GGGCTACAAGATGCAAAAAATTGAACTCTCCAGCATAAAAACTGACAGAGTTAGAAGCTGAAAACTGCATATTTTCAAAATTCAAAAGTTTTACCCCAAAAATAGAGAAATCTGGCAATAGCGCACTTTGGCACCTATGCGCAAAAATAAGCCCATGGACCCCAGTTGAAGGTGCTGTGATGGAAATGGCCCAATGTTTAATAGTTCTGGAGGTATAGCACCAAAAAAAAATTGTCATTTTTTTTATCTGCAACGCCCCCTGGCGGCCATTTCCAAAATCTGAAAAAACAATTTCGAGATATTCTTGTGTTACATAAAATATCTCAGAATCAGTACGATTGCTGCAAATTTGAAAAATATCAGGAAATTCCATGATTTCTCCCCAAAATTGCGTAACCATGGTAACAGCAAATTTAAGTAAGCTACATGTCAAAAGAAAGGCCAGGTGATGACGAAAAAAATGAGCTATTGCAGAAGTGGATAAAACTATTTATGGCGAAGTTATAGTGCAAAAACCGTTAACCATACCTGTCGTGACCTTGACCTTGACCTTTGACCTATTTTAACCAAAAACAATAGGGCACCTAGAAATTATGTTTTACATCATCGCTGTAAGTTTCAAGGTGATTGTGGCAAAATTGTGGCCAGGAGAGTGCAGACAAATAAACAGACAAACAGACAAACAGACATACGCAACTGAGCAATATGCTTGCCGAAATCTTTGATTCCGGCAAGCAATAATACTTGATTTAGATTTCACAATTTTTAATTGTGTCTTTATTTATCCATTATGTGCTTCATATTTTATAATAATTTAAGCATACTGATGGGTTCAATTATATTTGTTAAAATCATTTAAAAGAAAATTGATTTCTTTAAAAATGCTACATTACACAACATTGCATCTTCTGGATTACACCTTGAATTATTTTTTCAAGGAAAGTTTTTGCATATCGGAGTGGAAACAGCATTACAATTAAGGAGATACAGTGAAAACAATAACAAATAGGGGGGGGGGGGGGTGATTGGGGTGGTGATATGAGAATAACTGTACACCTGTCACAGCAGGGGATCTCCCCCAGTGACTGTAACAAATCAGAAACCCTGGCATAGCTGACTTCCAGTGACCTGGAGTGGGACCCTGTATCTGTAATCAAAGCAAGTGACTACAGAAAAACAAGTGACCCATGGGTCATGACGCTCAGCTGACTGGGAAGAGATTCGCAAAAGGAAATTTTATCATCAGAATGGTAGTATATACCCATTCAACTGAAGCATCAAACAGATTAACCAACAGGCCAAGATTTAGTCTGTATTTATATATCTCAAAAATAGAGAAAAATGTGTAAACTTTTAAAACTAGAATACGGGTAACCGACAACTGACTACATGTATCTGCCAAAATCGGATAGTGAGGCATGGATTGAGTGGCAAGGGGAAATAGAGTGAGGTATGTTGCATATTAGCATGGATGTCTGCAGCCTAATTGTGTATGTAGGTTGTGCCACCTACCACAAATCCAGAAAGCTGTCCAAGTTGTATACACCTGCAAAATTTTAGGCAGAAAAGTCAAACCACTACATGTATATGAGCGATTTTTGCCCATGGCAGACAAACAGACAAACACTGTGCAAAAATCTTTGCAGGTAACCCCTCCAGTTTTGTGTATGATAAAGACCTATGTGAGATCTAAACACGTGCACAATTTTGGCCCAATCGGTCGAATGGTTCCTGAGATATGAGCTTGGATGTGTCCAGCGTTAACTAGAATATAGGTGGCGCCACCTGTCATAAAATCAAGAAAGCTGTCCACGATGTATAAACCTGCAAAATTTTAGGCAGTTATGTCGAACCACTACAGAGAAATGAGTAATTTTAGGCCACGGCAGACTAACAGACAGACGCTGTGCAAACATTGTTACAGGTGGCGCCACCATTTTTTGTGTATGTTACAGAGCTATCAAAGGGCTACATTTGTATAAATTTTATTTCCTGATCGGTCAAACCGTTCCCGAGATATAAGCTTGGATGTCATCAGCGTGAACGTGAACGTATGTGGCGCCACCTGTCATAAAATCAAGAAAGCTATCCTGGATGTATACACATGACGAATTTCAGGTGAATTAGTCAATTCACTGCAGATATATGAGTGATTTTAACCCAAGGCAGATGAACAGATGGACACTGTGCAAACATGGTTACAGGTGGCGCCACCATTTTTTGTGTATGTTATAAAGCAATCCAAGGGCTACATTTGTATCAATTTTATTTCCTGATCGTTCAAACGGTTCCCGAGATATGAGGGTTTATGAGTGGAAACAGACCCACAAATGGACACTGGATAGAGAGGAAAGGTCAGAGGTCAATGCAAATTAGTTGGGCACCAGTTCACATGTGACCCGATAATAGGTGTAAGTTTGGGAAAAATCGGTCCATTAGTCTCCGAGGAGCTCTCTGGAAACGAACGCCGCCGCGGCGGAGGAACTCGGTCAAAAACATAGTATCCGCAAAACTTCGTTTTGGCAGATACAAAAATACAGGTGGCTCCACCAGTCTGCAGAAACTAATAAAAACACTTAATGGTCAATATCCATGCAAAAAATCATGGTGATCTCTGCATTAGTTGTTCAGATACTTCAGTTTTTGTATCAAATTGTCCATTATTCTGAGGGATACTTCGGAGTCCTATAGCTTGAAGGATATGGGTAACAGAGACCTAATTTCAAGTTTCCACAGGCACCTTTCATGGGCCTCCTTGCATGACAAGAATGAAGATTCTAGGTCCAGTTGTTGCGATTTGTACCCTGTTGACAGATAACCACATCTTTAAAGGTCTCAAAAAAAAGAAAAAAATTCGTAAAAATTTAAAAAAAAAAATAGAGGTGGCACACCCAGTCTGCAGAAACTGATGGAACAGCTCATGATCAATATGTATGCCGAAAATCATGACCATCAGTGTTGTAGTTATTGAAATACTGCAGTTTTTGTATCAAATTTTCCATTATTCTGGGTGGGGGGGGGGGTATTTTGGACCCATACACCTTAAAGAATATGGGTAACAGAGACCTAATTTCAAGTTTCCATGGAGACTTTTCATGGGTCTCCCTGTGTGTCAAGAATGAAGATTCTTGGTCCAGTTTTTATGATTTGTGCCCTGTTAACAGATGTTCATATCTTTAAAGGTCTCAAAAATACAGAAAAATTTCGTAAAAAAAAACGAACAAATACAGGTGGTGCCACCAGCCTGCAGAAACTTATGAAACACTCCATGATCAATATCCATGCAAACAATTTTGGTTATCTCTGCATTAGTTGTTCAGATACTTTAGCTTTTGTATCAAATTTTCCATTATTCTGAGCTGTACTTTGGAGTGCCATAGCTCAAAGGATATGGGTAACAGAGACCAAATTTAAGGTTTCCATGGAGACTTATCATGGGTCTCCCTGTGTGTCAAGTAAAGGTTCTAGGTCCAGTCGTTACGATTTGTACCCTGTTGACAGATAACTACATCCTTAAAGGTCTCAAAAATGGAGAAAACAATTCGTGAACATTGAAAAATACAGGTGGCGCCACCAGTCTGCACAAACTGATGAAACATCTCATGATCAATATGTATGTCGAAAATCATGACCATCAGTGATGTAGTTAATGAGATATTGAAGTTTTTGTATCAAATTTTCCATTATTCTGAGCTGTACTTTGGAGTGCCATAGCTCAAAGGATATGGGTAACAGAGACCAAATTTCAGGTTTCCATGGAGACTTATCATGGGTCTCTCAGTGTGTCGAAAATGAAGATTCTAGGTCCAGTCGTTACGATTTGTGCCACGCTAACAGATGACAGCATCCTCAAAGGTCTCAAAAATAGAGGAAAAAATCGTAAAAAATAAAACAGTACAGGTGGCGCCACCAGTCTGCAGGAACTGATCGAACATCTCATGATCAATATGTATGCCAAAATGAAGACCATCAGTGATGTAGTTATTGAGATATTGAAGTTTTTGTATGAAATTTTTTACTATTCTGGGGGGTACTTTGGGGCCCCATAGCTCAAAGGATATGGGTAACAGAGACCTAATTTCTGGTTTCCAAGGAGATTTTTCATGGACCTCTCAGTGTGTCAAGAATTAAGATTCTAAGTCCAGTCTTTATGATTTGTGCCTTGTTAACAGATGTTCACATTTTTAAAGGTCTCAAAAATAGAGAAAAAAATTTGTAAAAAATCGAAAAATACAGGTGGCACCACCAGTCTGCAGGAAGTGATGTAACATCTCATGATCAATATGTATGCCAAAAATCATGACCATCAGTCAAGTAGTTAATGAGATATTGAAGTTTTTGTATGAAATTTTTGACTTTTCTGGGGGGTACTTTGGGGCCACATAGCTCGAAGGATATGGGTAACAGAGAACTAATTTCTGGTTTCCAAGGAGATTTTTTATGGACCTCTCAGAATCCCAAGTTACAAGGTTCTAGGTCCAGCGGATACGATTTGTGCCTGGTTAACGGATGGACAGACGGACAGACAGACGACGGACAAAGAGTGATCGCTATAGCTCAGATGACTTTCAGTCAGCTGAGCTAAAAATCAATAACTAGCTTAATTTTCAAGCTTTTATTCTCAAATTTCAGATTTAGACAAACTAAATATTTATGTTTACATGCTGTGAAAATTAAATCAATGGTACTTACAGGAAAAAAACGTGCCGTGGTCAAAGTTGGGCAAAATTTAAGGTACTGATTTTTTTTTTAAGCTAATAACTTAAAAAATTTACAAAATTCTGATCTAATTTTCGGTAAACAATTGAATCTTAATTAAACATAGTTATATACTTGAGAAAATAGACTCTAGTTTCAAAATTTTTCATGTTAAGTGAGTTATTATTTTTCCTGATTTTTTACAAAGTCCATTATGTTTGGGCCCATAACTTAAAGAATTAATCTTTTACAGACTTAATTTCTTGCATGTACATAGGAACTATATAGAGGAATATTTATGGTAAATATGAGGAAAAACAGATGAGTGGTTTTGATATTAGGCAGTCCTGAAGTGTGAAAATAGGATTTTAATAAAAAAATGAGGTTTTTCCTTAATTTCTCAAAGGAATAAAGTCGCAAAGACCCAGTTTTCGGCTTGGTAGGAGATCTTGGGGACATCTAACATTATGCTGAATTTTGGATTCCTAGGTCTTACGGTTTCAAAACGTGCTACATCTACGGACGGACGGACGGACAATGGACCACGACTATAGCTCAGATGACTTATAGTCAGCTGAGCTAAAAAGTATACAAGATTTATAATGCAAAGTTGGCCACTTTGATATGTTACACTGTCTACTGGTCCAGCGAACAAAACCACCACAACTATCTTTGTCAAGCATCTGTCAACCATCCTCTCCTAAATATAAACCAGAAAAATTCAAATTAATTATTTGTATGTAAAAATGATTTACTTCAGAGCAGATTCTTCCCCGTCTTTGATTGGTCGTTCAACAGCACGTCTCCACCACTGCCGATCATCGAATGGTTTTATTCCAAGAAACTTGACTAGGGACCACAGGTCTCTCATGGAGTTTTGGATAGGGGTGCCTGTGCCAGAAAGTAAAGCCTGTGCAAACAGTGTGATTTGAATCTTTTGCAGACCCGCATGCTCTCATACTGGATGAACTGGGTCATGTGACAATGTCAACATGCAATTATCATCAAAATCGTCATGTAATCTAATGAAGAAGCAGTGCATGTGTATGACCATCCACCTTTATTTACATGCATGTTTTTTCTGTTTGTCAGCATTGACGCATGCGCTGAGTTTACGAACAGCTTGTATATAAAAAGCTGATCCAACCTCCAGAGATGCTCAGAACTTTTCTTAACAGGAATTACAGTGGATTAATATGTACACAGAGTATGCTAGAAATCACATTAATTCTACAGAAATGATAGGTGAATAGTTGACTTTAAAGATTATACTACCTGTAATGATCCATTTGCGTTGAGTATTAAGTTCCATGACAGCCTTGGTTTGCTGGGCATTAGGATTTCTGATGGTGTGTCCCTCATCCAGTACAACACGTAACCAATCCACTTTCCTGAGAATTCCATCATTCTAACCGATTCAATAGAAAAAAGGAGCTATGCTTATAGTTTATCAAAAAGTGTATGTTATAACAAATTAAGTAGCAAAACATTTTCTATATAGTTATAAACTTAATAAAAAGGAAATAAATTTAATTTGATGGTGACAACTTCTAGTTTCAGCTAATATTTTTTACAAGACAGCTAGCTTTAACAGTAGCTGACTTGAGAGCTGATATTCAAAGGAGTGCATTGATTTGCACAAGTAAACCTAAATTATTTGAAAACGGAGATACCAGACAACACCTGCATTAGTCAGATATGTGTGTCAAAAACAAATAAGACAAATTAATCCATCTGGTTTCTATATATCTCAGAGATGATAAACAATTATAACATATATACAAAGCCCTATGGAATCACTCAAATTAATACACAGTTACATTTAAGTTTTAAAATTGGATTGCTCTTCAATGCAGTATCAAATCTATTATCTTCATAGCTAATATCAATATGTCTTTTTGTAACAAAATTCAAAGAATTTCCATGCATGAGTCCTTCTCTTTCATGTTATATACACCAGACGATATCGTCCAGCAACTTGGGTAGTACTGAGATAATTGTTTCCACAGATATTTCAAAGTACCAGTTGCTGCATTTCACAGGCAAAATCATAAGCTTATCGGCACAAAGTAAAGACCATTAATTTGATAAGCTTATTAAGAAGCAAGTTTTCAGACAACCCATATCTTTGTTATCATTAGAAAACATAAAGAGAATCAGCTAAGGCCAAAAAAAATTAATGAAATATTTCTCAGGCACTTTTTCTCTGGAAAATGATTGGGGCAGGTATTTTTCATTTTATTTTTGTTTACCATGAAAATAGCACAAACTATCATCATTTATCATGCACTGGCATAGAATATGGCAAGCAATGCTTAAAATATGAGATAAAACACGATCTATAGGTCAAAATAGTCAAAAGCTTAAAAGTACCTTAAAATGATGTGACATTTTAATTTCTTTTACGTGTAATATTAACATGCATAGCGGCCTAAGTATATTCCTTGGTAAAATTGGCCCAAGTATCAGCAGGACTGGAAACTGACCTATGCGGGAGTCACATTTTTTTTTTCAGTAGCAATCAAGCACATTACACTTAGGCAATAAAAACATTTGACACAGGAGTTATAAAGTCACACAGGTGGTGCCTGAGAAACATATAATTACTTTTTTTTGGCCTATTTTAGTAACCTAAATGCAGGGTTCAGGGCTTGAAGTTCACCTGATATTGAAAATGTAGATATGAGAACAGGAAAATATTATTTTCTATTTTCAGTAACAACAAGGGAATACCAATTATTCCTATCAAAAGACTAACCTTTGCATCAAAGGATAGGGTCTGGTATGTTGTCAGGACCACATCTTGTCTGGCCAGCAGTCTATGGTCTGTGGTACGGTTAGTTCCATAAAACAGAAATATTGCCAGTTCAACTGACTCGTGCACATGCTCCTCAAACTGGTCCTAGGATTAACAAGGGAAAGATACTTAGCAATAAGAAAATAACTGTAAGACCAAAAGATGAAACAAATGAAATCAACAGTTTTTGCAATTTGTGAAATGCCATTTTGAAAATACACCAACTGAATTCATACTCAATTTGCTCAACTGATTTCTAACAATGATTTAAAACTGATGTAACAATTTACTCAGTGTTACCATTAAATCCTTCATCTGGTGAATAGTGGAAATTCCAGACATGCTAGAAGAAAGTATGTGTACATATGTAGCCCAACAAAAAGCTTAGCTGTGAATTATTCTATGACCAACATGTATGTAATGTTTTTTTTTTAAATGACAGTTGCAGTGGTTATCACATTTATTTAACACAATGCAAGTATACATGTACCAGTGTCAGTTGTCCTCCCTCCTGTTTGGGGGACAACAGAAATGCATATGCCATTGTGCCTGGCATGGGGGGGGGGGGGGGAACTATTTTTTTATTCAGTACTTGTGAAAGATTTGTAACATTTATCTGAGACTTGACTGAGAAACTAGGGCATAATTCAAGACTTTTCATGTTCCTTTGCAAAATTAAGGGACTGTAGTTACTATAGCGAAATACTCCAGAAACAGCAAAAAATGTTGGCATTTTAAATTATTTGCAAGTTTCTTAGTAGGCGGTGTGGATGTGTAACTTCAAGGTGACCACTAACCTGCCAGTGAGAGAGCACAGAGAGGGGACACACCACCAAGGTTGTCCGTGGACCCTTTGTGAACGTCCTGCCATCACCCTTCATGGGTGCTGGTTTCTTCCCTATTAGGTACAAGCATAAAATAATGACCCATTAGTGAAATGGTCATGTATCTGGTGACCTCTGACTTCATTAAATATGCATGAATTTTTATGAGAATGTAATTCAGGTGAGAAACTCAACTGGTAAATATGTATAATGAGATTCATGAAAATCAAGAGGGTTTTTGGTAAGTCACCAAGGTACCTCCACAGTACAGCAACCTCTGACCTCATTAAATATTCATGGATTTGCTGAAAAATTATAATTAGGTGAGACATTTTACTGATTAACATTTCTGATGAGTTTGATTGCGGCAATACCACAAGGTAGCATAGTGAACTGTGACCTTATTAAATATTTTGTTGCCCATAGTCAAACTCGGGCAAGATAATCTGTTGGTTAGTAATTATGGTGAGTTTGATGAAAATCCATCAATGCCGCAGTAAGTTAACACAAAAATAGACAGACAGATGGACTAATGGTGGGTATACCATAATATTCCTGTCATGCGACAGGGGTATAAAAAGTGGGCACCAATCTCTTTAGGTAAAACAGATTTGTGTGTGTATAAAGATTTATTATCTCCTATCAAATTCTGTTTACATAATATGGTTACTAAGGCCATATCCAGATAACACAAACTGCATTTTACAACATCAATAGGAAGTCAGTGTACACAATTCACCTTTAATCTGTTTCATCTTGATGGGCTTCTCCTCCAAACTTGGAAGGTCAGGCAGGTCTGCAATGTATACATACTTGTACATATATGACCCTGATGATGTCATATACACAGAAACAATTACATGGTCTCTAAAAGGCAGCAATCTGTAAGATCGTGCACAACAAAATTTGGTTTTATATAGAGACTTAGGTGTTGTTAAAATACTGACTGGTTAAACATTTATTGTCCAGGAATAGTGGATTGCTTAAAACAGAGAAATTATAGTTTCCTTTCACATACAAAAGAACTTTAACACCATGCCTTTATTTGATGGCCAAGTAAATGACCTCTCAAGCATGCATTGTCTGACTGAATGTGTCTATGCCCACCAACCTAATTCATTTTAAGGAATACTGACATAACATTATGATATGGGTCTAAAAGATATCAAAGCACATTCTTGCAAGGAATTAAAATGAACTTTGTACCATTTATAACCAAAACATCAAAGCAGGACTGAAAAAGAGTAACATCATACCAGCAGTGTAGTGTATTTATATATATATAAATATAAATATAACTCTGAAGAAAAACAACACTGTTAATTCACAACAGTCTGTTTCACAGGATGCGACCCGATCATCAGGTGAATGTTCTATACCGCTCTGGCCTAGTCTGTAGGCCATAGAGCACTTTACATCGGAGGGTAACACTACCTTCTAAATATAAATATAAATATATATATATATATTTTAATGAATTATAGATCTAAGATAAAATACACTATGTACTGATGATATGACACTAATTGAAAGTTCAGGCCATATAATTCAAAGGCTCACCTGTATTATTCTCTAACAGCACTGGTTTCTCTGTCAATACAGGAAGATCAGGCAGCACAGAATCATCCTCTAGAACAGTGAGGGCACAATAATAAGGAACTGACTTGCCAAAGTCTGCACTGAATTTATATACTGTAACAAATTTAATGATCTGAAAATCTGTTTTGTGACAGTGAACTTTGCCAACTTAAATTGGGGTACTAAATGATACATCAAACTCATATCACATGTTGTCAGTCAGTCTAGACTTAACTATTTATTTTCTATGGACTGTACAAAAAAGTAACTATAACTAATGCTAGACACTCTCCCTAGCACAGATTGTGGCATTTTGTAGTCTCTAGAAGTAGAAGAAACTAGAGCACCCAGATAAATTTCATGACCTGGAATGGCCCACTACAACCCACTCTCATAGCCATCAAACCAATGCCTGTCTAGGCCCCGTCCAACATTTTCCTGAAATTTCCTTATTAATATCCATATTTACACCTCTGCATTAACTACCCTCATAGTGCAAGCTTGTGAATATACTTATAAAATAGAAACTTCTTAAACACCATCACCCTCTACATCCACAAAGAGATTTTATCAAAAGTTCTGAAAAAATGAGTGCAGACAAGTGCGTTTACCTAAATACTAAATATCTATGATCAATTTCAATTGACACAAACACGAAACCCGTCTTACCAGCCTGTGACAGTGGGAGGATTGGACCTGAGGGCACCTTGCGTCTGAACTTTAACTTTCCTGGTGACCTGGTCACGGCCTGGGTCAGCCCCTCCTTCACTGATATCTCCTTCACTTTTGTCAGACCTGGCAAAATTCCAGTCTTTTGGTCAGAGGATATTGCCAAAGGTTTAGTCTCAGCCTGTTGGGGCAAAACATTGCAATGACCTTTGACCTGGTCTGATTGGGTAGATACTGGACCAAATGGAGGTTCAGTTGTACCTGCTGACTGGATGGTGACTTGAGAGATGTATGGCACAGCGGCTGAAGAGATTATCACATTCTTATCACAATTAACTGAAATAGGAACTGACTCAGTCTTTTCACTCACTATTATGGCACTCTGGTTCTTTTCTGCATTGTTGGTCACAACCAAGGTGTTATCATCCAGCGTTACAGCCTGGGTTGTAGCAGCCAGTAATGGTTGGGCTAATGGCTCTAAATTTGCATCTGACTTAGCTGACTGTCCTGATTGGTTGCCTGTTAATTTCTCATCTTCTGACTGGCCATTTCCTGTTGCCATATTTCCAGACTTCTCATTGGCTGGAATGTCATCAGCTAACAGGTTAATGGTTGGTACACCACTAGTTGACTGGTCATTTGCTAAACTGCTACATCCTGAATGGCTATTTCCTGCCAGAACCTTTATCATCTGATTATCAGCTGGGAGTGCCTCTGTTGACTGGATGATGGCTAATTCACCACTTGTTAAAGCAGTCTGGTGTACCTGTGGGTCTGGAGTGACAGCTCTTGTGGACTGTTTCTGTCCTCTCCCCCTTATGCTTGACCCTCCTCTCCCACGACCTCTGCCCCGACCTCTGCCCCGACCTGAAGATAAAGAACAGATATGGGATCTGTAGTAACCTTATTTTATTAGACTTCAGTCTTGGAGCACATATTGCATCTACAGTAACCTCATTGTATAAGATTTAAATCTGAGAGCAGTCTTAAATATGATGTTTTAACTGTGATGTTATAATGGTAACTATGGTGACCCACACTTTACAACTTGAATTAACACAAAAATAGACCCTATTCTGCTGACATTGCCTTTCCTTCATTAAACTAGATGTGTCGGAACAACACGAATGCCCCCGCCTGGGGCAAATTAGAAACATTTGTTAAATTTTGTAAAATTTTTTAAGTTCAGGAAGTGTTGTATGGTCAAAAGTAGGTCAACAAGGGCAAAATGCAAACTCGAACTGTAAAGGGTCATTATCAAGCAACACACCAAAAATCAGGCCAGTATCATGAAAATTTGTGTCTTTCATGAAATTTTCTATGTTCAGGATCTGTCATATGGTGAAAAATAGGTTAACTGGGATGAAACGCGAACTCGATCTGTAAGTGGTCATTATGCGCCCACAGACCAAACATTAGGCCAGTATCTGTAAGCATTGTATTGCGAAACTAGAATATTAGCAAAAGTTGATAATCATTTATAAATTTAAATTGGAGAGGTATATACCATGTTTCATAACAATCCACCAAATGCTTCCTGAGAAATAAGCTCCTAAGTTTTTTTCTATACTAAGCTCTGTGACCTTGAAAAGTAGGTCAAGATCACCCATCTTTGAACTTGACCAAGATTTTGTAAATATAATGCAATAGCACTAAAGAAATGAAGTTCCTGTGTTGAATACCTTTGGAGATATCCTGCACAAAAGGCCAAAATTGAAAAAATCCGATAAAATTTCATTAAAAAATCAGAAATTGCAGGTGGCGCCACCAAAATTGTGCAGCACATACAGACCATCAGTCCCAATGATCATAGTAAGTTTTGTGAAAATCCACACATTGGTTCCTGAGATATAAACTTCTGAGTGTTTTTCTATAATCAGCTCTAAAATGTAGAAAAATGGGTCAAGGTCACCCATCTTCGAACTTGACCCAGATTTTATCGATATACATCTTCACTGATGAAATAAAATTCCAACAGTGAATCCTTTTAGAGATATCCCACTCACAAGGTAAAAGTTAACAGACGCGGAACGGACGGACGGACTGACAGACACCGGACAGACAGATGGACAGACGGACAGCTTGGGTGACGACAATAGCCCATCAGCCTATGAGCTGAGGGCAAAAACCGGCAGTACATGTGTATTTGTCATGAAAATTTCTATTTTTCATGAATTTTTCTAAGTTTAGGAGCCGTAAAACGGTCAAATGTAGGTCAACCGGGACGAAACGCACACTCGATCTGTAACTGGTCATTATCTGCCAACACACCAAAAATCAGGCCAATATCTGCAGGCATTGCGAAAAAAAGTCTGTACATGTGTATTTGTCATGAAAATTTCTATTTTTCATGAAATTTTCTAAGTTTGGGAGCCGTAAAACGGTCAAAAAAAGGTCAACCGGGACGAAACGCAAACTTAATCTGTAACTGGTCATTATCTGCCCACACACCAAAAATCAGGCCAATATCTGCAGGCATTGCGAAAAAAAGTCCGTACATGTGTATTTGTCATGAAAATTTCTATTTTTCATGAAATTTTCTAAGTTTAGGAGCCGTAAAACGGTCAAAAGTAGGTCAACCGGGACGAAACACGAACTCGATCTGTAACTGGTCATTATCTGCCCACACACCAAAAATCAGGCCAATATATGCAGGCATTGCGAAAACAAGGGACCTATGGGTCACTGTGCTCAGCTGACGTTAACCTTGAAGGTAAAAATCTAAAATAATATCTAATGGAGATAAAGTGTAAGAGGAAGAGGTTATAAAGGCCATGGTTGGTTTATATGATTGGTTTGTATTGATGAGCAAGAAATTGTTCCAAAAAATATTTTGTGACCTGACCATGTGTTTCCTAATGTTGAAACTAAAGCATGTGAGCAGTTTGTGAACAAATGATCTGTACTATTACCATGATCATTAGTTGGTTTTTCGATTAACTGTTGACATTTCAGTAGTTTACACATTTGTTCAATTGCATCTATTTTTTGTATAATATATATTATTAAATATATATGTATATTTTATGAAATGTATACAGTTGAAATATAGCTAATTAACAACCTAAAACAGGGCAAACAAAGCCTGATCTCAAATTCTGCTGAGGCAGGAAAATAATGAACAAATGTTTGTATTAAATCCTGATTTTTTTATCACATCAATTATTTTCTAATTTAAGTTTATATTTCTATACATTTCCAATTTAACATATATATCTGAATATAAAAGTTGATTCAAAATTTTCAATTGCATCATCATAAATCTCAATCTTGTCAGATAACACCACATCATGCATACAAATGTTGATTTATTTTTTACCACAAAAATATATCTTTTAAATCTGCAAAACAATAGATATCTAAAAATAATACTTGATTTAGGTTTCACAATTTTTAATTGTGTCTTTATTTATCCATAATGTACTTCATATTTTATAATAATTTAAGCATACTGACGGGTTCATTTATATTTGTTAAAATCATTCAAAAGAAAATTTATTTCTTTAAAAATGCCACATTACACAACATTGCATCTTCTGGATTACACCTTGAATTATTTTTTCAAGGAAAGTTTTTGCATATCCGAGTGGAAACAGCATTACAATTAAGGAGATACAGTGAAAACAATAACAATTACTGCATAACACTTGGTGGGTTGTGTTTGCCGGGGGGGGGGGGGGGGGGGGGGGTAGGGGGGGGGTGGGGGGTGTGATATGAGAATAATTGTACACCTGTCACAGCAGGGGATCTCCCCCAGTGACTGTAACAAATCAGAAACCCTGGCATAGCTGACTTCCAGTGACCTGGAGTGGGACCCTGCATCTGTAATCAAAACAAGTGACTACAGAAAAAAAAAATCAATAACTAGCTTAATTTTCAAGCTTTTGTTTTCAAATTTCAGATTTAGACAAACTAAATATTTATGTTTACATGCTGTGAAAATTAAATCAATGGTGCTTACAAGAAAAAAACGTGCCATGGTCAAAGTTGGGCAAAATTTAAGGTACTGATTTTTTTTTATGCTAATAACTTAAAAAATTTACAAAATTCAGATCTAATTTTTGGTAAACAATTGAATCTTAATTAACATAGTTATATACTTGATAAAATAGACTCTAGTTTCAAAATTGTTCATTTTAAGTGAGTTATTATTTTTCCTGATTTTTTACAAAGTCCATTATGTTTGGGCCCATAACTTAAAGAATTTATACTTTACAGACTTAATTTCTGGCATGTACATAGGAAGTATATATAGGAATATTTATGGTAAATATGAGGAAAAACAGATGAGTGGTTTTGATATTAGGCAGTCCTGAAGTGTGAAAATAGGATTTAAATAAAAAATTAAAGGGTTTTCCTTAATTTCTCAAAGGAACGAAGTCGCAAAGACCCAGTTTTTGGCTTGGTAGGAGATCTTGGGGACATCTAACATTATGCTGAATTTTGGATTCCTAGGTCTTACGGTTTCAAAACGTGCCACATCTACAGACAGACGGACGGACGGACGGACAGACGGACGGACGACGGACAATGGACCACGACTATAGCTCAGATGACTTATAGTCAGCTGAGCTAAAAAGTCTGTACAACTGTTTGATTTTGGAATGACGGAAATGGGTAAAACTATATGCCCCGGCCACTTTGTGGCGGGGGCATAAAAACATGCATGATTAATTCCTTTTTGTAATTTAACTAAAAATGATAAAGCATTCACAGATTTACGGAGTATCAAGTGGCTATTAGAATGTACAGTGAAACCTGTGTTATGAGACCACCCATGGGACTGGCCAAAAGTGGTTTTAATTAATTTTATCAGACAGGTCAGTTTTAACCAATATGGTTGCTTTTGGTTCACCCAAGGGTGGTCTTATATGATAGGTAGTCTTTAAGACAGGTTCCACGGTATGACCATTCATTAAAATAATGACAATTTAAGCTGACCTCTCTTGCTGGGTGGCTGTTCTGGAGTATTCTGGCTCTCATCATCACTTTCAAGGTACCTTGCAGGTCTCTTGGTGGCCCTGTGGGTGTGAAGTAAAGTCTAACTTGAGATTAATTACTCAAAATGTATTTACAAACAAGGTCTACAGGCCTAATGCGAACCTGTGCAAAGTTTGGGAGTATGAATGGAGGTTTTTTTTTTAAATTTAATATTGATCCTTTTAAATCCTGCATATCTGCCTTAGTCATTATGATTTCAGCAAAATGGACATTTCGGACCTGCAAGTTTCAGACTAGGACATTTTACAACTAGAATATGGGTAGTCAACCAGCAACTGTGTATCCGCAGAAATCAGAGTGGGATGGGTGAAGTGAGGCATGGATTAAGTGGCATGGGGAATAGAGGGAGGTGTGTTTAGTGATGGGAGTCGGTTCCTTTTTCATAATCGATCATTGGTTTGGGCAAACCGATCGATGATCGATTATTAATGGGTTCAGACAAATATAAAGAAATGTGCAAATATCTGTGAAACTGTACTCTCTTAACCCAGCCCGCACGTCTTAGTAATTCTACCTGACAAACAGAAGTTTCTGCCTTTTTATATTTTCCTTTTATCACTAAGATATGTTATTCAAAGTTTCATTTTAATTAATTATAGTAATCAAGAATTAAATCACATTCCAGGACATCTACTTGGTGGCCCTCATGAATACTCTCGCGTATCATTTTAACTTCACTACCAGGACTTTCATTTTATAACGATGATGACTGCCAATATGCATACTGGTTTCACAGGCCTGCCAGAAAAATTACAGGCCCA
The DNA here is from genome assembly GCA_026874595.1 of Sipunculus nudus. NCBI lineage: Eukaryota > Metazoa > Annelida > Sipuncula > Golfingiida > Sipunculidae > Sipunculus > Sipunculus nudus. The sequence continues at coordinate 9,435,875 of CM049314.1, read as the reverse complement.
TATAATTTTTGGTAAAACTTAAAAAATTAGTAATTGAGAGCTAAAAATATAATTACTCATGCGGCAGCGGCACCTGACATCAGTTGAGGAGATTATTTCTAAGAGAATCTTGAAAAATTTGCAATTATTACGCCATACCGCCCATATTTTGCAATGAACATCTTGTTAGAAAACTCTCCGCTAATTCTGCAGCTCCCTGCCAGTTCACAGAGGTTTAATAAGTCCTCCGTTCTCTCATCTACTGTGTCATACTCCGTTATATACGGAGGATATTTGGGAACACAGACTCATTATATGAAGCGCGGAATGTTGTAAAAAACTGAAGAGGAATTTTTGCCTATAATTTAAAGACATTCTTGTAAAAGCAATCATGAGTATGATGTAATCCATAGTTGCCTTTCATAATCGAGCACTTGAAAGTTGCAGGAAACCGACTGGTTTTTTCACTCAATGATCGGCCTACCACTAGGTGTGTGGCATATTAGTATGGATGTCTGCAGAGTAAACGTGAATGTAGGTGGTGCCACCTGTCATAAAATCGAGAAAATTGTCCAGGATGTATAAACCTGCAAAATTTCAGTTGGATAAGTCAAACCACTGCTGAGATATAAGTGATTTTATCCCAAGGCAGATAAACAGATGGACGGTTTTCATAAGTGGTTGCAGGTGGCGCCAACAGTTTTGCCTATGATGAAGAGCTATGTGAGATCTATACACATGCAAAATTTTGGCCAAATCGGTCAAACGGTTCCTGAGATATGAACTTGGATGTCTGCAGAGTAAACGTGAATGTAGGTGGCGCCACCTGTCATAAAATCGAGAAAGCTGTCCAGGATGTATAAACCTGCTAAATTTCAGGTGGATAAATCAAACCACTGCTTAGATATGAGTGATTTTATCCCAAGGCAGATGAACAGATGGACGGTTTTCATAACTGGTTGCAGGTGGCGCCAACAGTTTTGCCTATGATGAAGAGCTATGTGAGATCTATACATATGCAAAATTTTGGCCAAATCGGTCAAAACGGTTCCCGAGATATGAGCTCGGATGTCTGCTGAGTAAACGTGAATGTAGGTGGCGCCACCTGTCATAAAATCGAGAAAGCTGTCCAGGATGTATAAACCTGCTAAATTTCAGGTGGATAAATCAAACCACTGCTGAGATATGAGTGATTTTATCCCAAGGCAGATGAACAGATGGACGCTGTGCATAAGTGGTTGCAGGTGGCGCCACCATTTTTAGTGTATGTTATAAAGCTATCAAAGGGCTACATTTGTGCTAAATTTTTAGCCTGATCGGTCAAACAGTTCCTGAGATATGAGGGTTTATGTGTGGAAACAGACGCACAAAAGGACGCTGGGCAGCGAGGAAAGGTCAGAGGTCAACCAAAAATGAGGCCATCGCATAAGCTCACAGGTTCACTAAAAATGGTGAAATTTAAATTAAGTTTACCATATATAACCCTCTGTTTCATGATAGTATCATAGAATACTTTTAACAAAGACATATTGCAGACTCCGTAGTGGACTCAATACCATATATCTCAACCCTATGCTTGCAACAACTCTTGGCTTATGAAAACTTGAGTAAAACAATGAATTTCTTATATCAAGAAATATAAATGAAGTTAACTGTTACCTCCTTGGTCTTCTCGAGCTTCCCTCCCCCTCTGGTTCATCAGCTGCTCCATCAACTAAAACAAAATAGAGAGTAGATAGACATGACTTGCAGATTCACACAAGCCTAGAGGAGGGATAATATCAGAGGAGCAATTAACATCTAACATTTACTAGCCCTAAAACAATGTTTATATCCAACAAAATTAGGTGATCATAGCCACAATCACATAAAAGTGTGTTCCATGTGATTATTTAGCAACAATAACTTGTATATCATGCTGAAAGGTCAAGATACTAGCAGTCTAACTTGTATTTCATGCTGAAAGGTCAAGATACTAGCAGTCTAACTTGTACATCATGCTGACAGGTCAAGATACTAGCAGTCTAACTTGTATTTCATGCCGAAAGGTCAAGATACTAGCAGTCTAACTTGTACAACATGCTGACAGGTCAAGATACTAGCAGTCTAACTTGTACATCATGCTGACAGGTCAAGATACTAGCAGTCTAACTTGTATATCATGCTGAAAGGTCAAGATACTGGCAGTCTAACTTGTACATTATGCTGAAAAGTCAAGATACAAGCAGCCTGGACAGCTGAGTGGTAAAACCCTTGGCCTTCTCTGCTGGTGAACAAGGTTCAATCCCCGGTGTGGCTATGAGAGTGGGTTGTAGTTGCCCGTCCAAGGTCGGTGGTTTTCTCCAGGTCCTCTGGTTTCCTCCACCCTTACCGACTACCGAGTGCCAACATCCAAGCCATGGAGAGTGCCGCATATTAGTTATATTAACCAGTTGTACAATCCATGTAAAATAAATAAAGTTTATATTTTAACTTGTACATCATGCTGAAAGGTCAAGAAACTAGCAGTCTAACTTGTACATTATGCTGAAAGGTCAAGATACTAGCAGTCCAACTTGTATATCATGCTGAAAGGTCAAGATACTAGCAGTCCAACTTGTATATCATGCCGAAAGGTCAAGATACTAGCAGTCCAACTTGTATATCATGCTGACAGGTCAAGATACTAGCAGTCCAACTTGTATATCATGCTGACAGGTCAAGATACTAGCAGTCCAACTTGTATATCATGCTGAAAGGTCAAGATACTAGCAGTCTAACTTGTATATCATGCTGAAAGGTCAAGATACTGGCAGTCCAACTTGTATATTATGCTGAAGGGTCAAGATACTAGCAGTCCAACTTGTATATCATGCTGAAAGGTCAAGATACTAGCAGTCCAACTTGTATATCATGCTGAAAGGTCAAGATACTAGCATTCTAACTTGTATATCATGCTGAAAGGTCAAGATACTAGCAGTCCAACTTGTATATCATGCTGAAAGGTCAAGATACTAGCAGTCCAACTTGTATATCATGCTGAAAGGTCAAGATACTAACAGTCCCACTTGTATATCATGCTGAAAGGTCAAGATACTAGCATTCTAACTTGTATATCATGCTGAAAGGTCAAGATACTAGCAGTCCAACTTGTATATCATGCTGAAAGGTCAAGATACTAGCAGTCCAACTTGTATATATCATGCTGAAAGGTCAAGATACTAGCAGTCCAACTTGTACATCATGCTGACAGGTCAAGATACTAGCAGTCCAACATGTACATCATGCTGACAGGTCAAGAAACTAGCAGTCCAACTTGTATATCATGCTGACAGGTCAAGATACTGGCAGTCTAACTTGTATATCATGCCGAAAGGTCAAGATACTAGCAGTCCAACTTGTATATCATGCTGAAAGGTCAAGATACTAGCAGTCTAACTTGTATATCATGCTGAAAGGTCAAGATACTAGCAATCCAACTTGTAAATCATGCTGAAATGTCAAGATACTAGCAGTCCAACTTGTATATTATGCTGAAAGGTCAAGATACTAGCAGTCCAACTTGTACATCATGCTGAAAGGTCAAGATACTAGCAGTCCAACTTGAATATCATGCTGAAAAGTCAAGATACTAGCAGTCCAACTTGTATATCATGCTGAAAAGTCAAGATACTAGCAGTCTAACTTGTATATCATGCTGAAAGGTCAAGATACTAGCAGTCCAACTTGTACCTATCATGCTGAAAGGTCTGGATACTAGCAGTCCAACTTGATATCATGCTGAAAGGTCAAGATACTAGCAGTCTAACTTGTACATCATGCTGAAAGGTCAAGATACTAGCAGTCCAACTTGTATATTATGCTGAAAGGTCAAGATACTAGCAGTCCAACTTGTATATCATGCTGAAAGGTCAAGATACTAGCAGTCCAACTTGTATATCATGCTGAAAGGTCAAGATACTAGCAGTCCAACTTGTATATCATGCTGAAAGGTCAAGATACTAGCAGTCCAACTTGTATATCATGCTGAAAGGTCAAGATACTAGCAGTCTAACTTGTATATCATGTTGAAAGGTCAAGATACTAGCAGTCCAACTTGTACATCATGCTGAAAGGTCAAGATACTAGCAGTCCAACTTGTACATCATGCTGAAAGGTCAAGATACTAGCAGTCCAACTTGTACATCATGCTGAAAGTTCAAGATACTAGCAGTCCAACTTGTATATCATGCTGAAAGGTCAAGATACTAGCAGTCTAACTTGTACATTATGCTGAAAGGTCAAGATACTAGCAGTCTAACTTGTATATCATGCTGAAAGGTCAAGATACTAGCAGTCTAACTTGTATATCATGCTGAAAGGTCAAGATACTAGCAGTCCAACTTGTATATCATGCTGACAGGTCAAGATACTAGCAGTCCAACTTGTATATCATGCTGAAAGGTCAAGATACTAGCAGTCCAACTTGTATTTCATGCTGAAAGGTCAAGATACTAGCAGTCCAACTTGTATATCATGCCGAAAGGTCAAGATACTAGCAGTCCAACTTGTACATCATGCTGAAAGGTCAAGATACTAGCAGTCCAACTTGTATATCATGCTGACAGGTCAAGATACTAGCAGTCCAACTTGTATATCATGCTGAAAAGTCAAGATACTAGCAGTCCAACTTGTATATCATGCTGAAAGGTCAAGATACTAGCAGTCCAACTTGTATATCATGCTGACAGGTCAAGATACTAGCAGTCTAACTTGTTCATCATGCTGAAAGGTCAAGATACTAGCAGTCTAACTTGTTAATCATGCTGAAAGGTCAAGATACTAGCAGTCTAATTTGTATATCATGCTGAAAAGTCAAGATACTAGCAGTCCAACTTGTATATCATGCTGACAGGTCAAGATACTAGCAGTCTAACTTGTTCATCATGCTGAAAGGTCAAGATACTAGCAGTCCAACTTGTATATCATGCTGAAAGGTCAAGATACTAGCAGTCTAACTTGTACATCATGCTGACAGGTCAAGAAACTAGCTGTCTAACTTGTATATCATGCTGAAAGGTTAAGATACTAGCAGTCTAAATTGTACATCATGCTGACAGCTCAAGAAACTAGCTGTCTAACTTGTACATCTTACTAAAATGTCAGTGCATGATGGGTCAGTGACTCTTGTTTGCTGCAACAGGTTTAGTTTAAAGCTGTTCACTACTTTGTGTCACACCTCTCATATCTCTGACAGGATTAAAATATTTTTATCCAGCAAGGCACAACCTTTTTACATGTGCATAAGAAAATATTTGTGATTGATTACGCAAAATGCAACCAAATTAATAGATAATGAAAGGAAATAGCCATCATAGATATAATGAATTTACTGGCACACCACTAAAACAAAATGTAAGAATGGCAGCCTGTAGTCTACTTTCCTCACACAGTCCTCATACACTGCGGTCATCCCAGATTTTTTTTGGTGGCAAGTTGTTTCTGGTTAGGAACACCAGGGTGTGCACAGTACATATAATTGTAATCAGATTAATGAGAGCATGGAATATCTTGGTAATTCCATCTCCAAAATTTTAACATGCAAACACCAGCTCTACCTGGGCTCATAATAGCTCTTCTGACACAGGGCCAAATATCAGACCAATGTAAGCAGGTGTTGGGTGTAATAAGACCAGGGAGTGTGTTGCATGTTTAAAATTTTTCAGCTGGACACCGACCGTTCTGATTGTTAACCCTGTGCCAGCCTTGGTGTAGAGACTCCAAAGAAACCTCCTATGCCAAGCAGCAGTTAAACTGATTTAGATCTGAGATGATTGTAGTGTATAACCAGTGCGTGAAGATTGTGTAACTAGATGTAGACTTTGTGCTTACCCTGTGCAGGCAGTGAATCTGAATCTGAGCCAGACAAATCTCCAAAATCAAACTTGACAGCAGCAGCCGCTTTCCTGAAAAATACATCTACAGGTTAAACATGTCACACAGGTGAGAGAGACAAGTGAAATAGGTTATCAACAATTCAAACGACTACAACTTACATAGTGTTACAGGTAGGTATCACTCACCACACAAAACGACCAAACAGGAAAAACGGAAGCATTAAGCACACAGTCAAGAATTAATAGGTACATCACATGATTAACACACCAACCAATAGGATACAAGTCAGCCAATTTAAAACCCAAGCAAAAGTACATGCAAGCGTGCTTTGATAATTTTCCTGTATATATAAGTTGTACATCTTCTTAAGATACTATCTATAATTGTAAGTACTGTTATCTTAATACTGCATGAGCTGATCTTAATGTCAGTCTTCAGGGGAAAAGTGGTTTGAAACTGTCATCCTATTCAGATGAATAACAGCATTTCACATTCATAACCACAAATAATGTGGAATGTTTTCAGCTGGCAAGGATACAAACATGTGATAATTACGGGAATAGTGCCCATAGTACCACACAAATTTTATATACTTCATACCACCTTATATAACACTTCTATGAATGGAAGTTTTGCACTGAAAATACATATAATGATTTCTTTGACCCATGAAAAAATAGGAACAGTGACTCTGTAGGAATTTTTTATGTGTATGGGTAGGATGTGGCCTCGTGGTTAAGGCACTGGCCTATAGAGCTGAAGGTTCATGGGCCAAACCCTGCAGCAGCCTTAATGGTAAAATATTTCCTCTGATCTCTTTATTGTTAGAACTTCAGAGATTCCCTTTAATGTCTTTACTGTTGGAACCTCAGAAATTCATTCTGTCTTTATTGTCAGAACCTTAGAGATTCATTCTGTCTTTATTGTTAGAACCTCAGAGACTTCCTCTAATCTCTGTATTGTTAGAACCTCAGTGATTCCCTCTGTCTTTTTTGTTAGAATCTCAGAGATTTCCTCTCTCTTTTTTTGTTAGAACCTCAGAGATTCCCTCTAATGTCTTTATTGTTAGAACCTCAGAGATTTCCTCCAATGTCTTTTTGTTAGAACCTCAGAGATTTCCTCAAATGTCTTTATTGTTACTATGTTAGAACCTCAGAGATTTCCCCTAATGTCTTTATGGCTTATCTTAATATTTACTAAAAGGTTACAGTTGGTTCATATTAGACAAGTCTTACCTTTTAGACCTGCCTCTGCTGGTGGATACGGACGCCCTGTCCTGGATGTGTGGGCTGAAGTTTGGGTCATCCTTACCCATAACAGTCATGCACACCTGGACATCCTGATCATCATCACCTTTACAGGAAATATCAATGTGGAAATATCAATGCAAACTGGTCAAGATATGTAATCTTTGGAAAAAGATCATTTTATTGAAATTTTTAACAAGTGACCCATGGGTCATGACGCTCAGCTGCCAAGCATGACCTGTGACATCATGGACTGAGATTCACAACTTCCAGTCAAATTTTGAAGAACCAATTTGCCAATTTGTTGAAAATTTTCTATGACAACAGAAATATATATCACCTATGTCTGGTTAGAACACAGTGAATTGATGTTCTGAGGAAAATGCATGATTGTTAAGCTATCAGGAACTATTCCAACAGCTTGCTTGAAACCTGTCAGTCTCAAAAGGAACTCCACAAAGGGCAAATATAAGATCAAAATATATAGCAAAAAATCAAGGAAATACATGCAAGAACTAGAATACGGGTAGTCGACAAGCGACTACCTGTATCCGCCTAAATCAGAGTGGAACGGGTGAAGTGAGGCATGGATTGAGTGGCAAGGGGATATAGAGTGAAGTGTTGCATATTAGCATGGATGTCTGCAGCCCAATTGTGTATGTAGGTTGCGCCACCTACCACAAAATCCAGAAAGCTGTCCAAGTTGTATACATATGCAAAATTTATGGCAGATAAGTCAAACCACTACATGTATATGACTGATTTTTTCCCTTGGCAGACAAACAGATGGACGCTGTGCAAAAATGGCTGCAGGTGGCGCAACCAGTTTTGCGTATGATAAAGAGCTATGTGAGAACTATACACATGCAAAACTTTGGCCCAATCGGTCAAACGGTTCCCAAGATATGAGCTTGGATATCTGCTGCATAAATGTAGAATGTAGGTGGCGCCACCTGTCATAAAATCAGAAAAGCTGTCCAGGATGTATACGCATGCTGAATTTCAGGTGAATTAGTCAAACCACTGCAGAGATATGAGTGATTTTAACCCAAGGCAGACAAATAGACGGGATCTGTGCAAAAATGGCTGCAGGTGGCGCCACCAGTTTTTGTGTATGTTATAAAGCTCTCCAAGGGCTACATTTGTGCAAAAAAATTTTCCTGATCAGTCAAACGGTTCCCGAGATATATGGGTTTATGTGTGGAAACAGACGCACAAACTGACGCAGAGCGCAGAGGAAAGGTCAGAGGTAAAAACAAAATCGGGGCGCAGCAGTTCACATGTGACCTGAACATAATCCCGGATTTCGTAAAATTCCGCCCAGCGGTTATGGAGGAGTTCTCCGGACACCTACGCAGCTGAAAACATAGTATCCGCAAAACTCTGTTTTGGCGGATACAATTATTGAGAAACAGGTGCTTCTGTATGAATTTTTATTCAATACAAGCCAACTGTACTGCACTTTTTTAAATGATGGTAATATTTATTCAGAAATATTTGACCCAATCCTTTACAAGATTACATAAATATACATCCAACTGCATTCACTTTAACTGTTCTTGAGATAATATGATCAAAAGGAATTAAAAAATGGTTGCCTGGTGGCCATATTGGACTTCTGACAAGTCTGAAATCAGACAACAAACATTCTCTAAATCGGACCAAACATTAAAGAAAAATTACTGAAACTGCACTGAAGAAAGAATTTCTAAGGTGGCTAACTGGCAGACATAATGGATTTCTGACAAGTATGACATTTTATATCCCACATTCTCCAATAAGAGACCAAACTTGGGGCAAATTATCCAGTAATGAATGCCCAAATTAATTCCAAAGGCATGTCCAGGCGCTCATATCAGATTTATAGATATGCAATTGTAAAAAGTGTAAGTCCAATATTTTTTTATTATCACTCTGCTTTTCAATGGGGTCAGCAGGGTAGGTAAACTGCCAAACCTGAAGGAAAAGAAATGCAGAAAGCATGACTAAGAGTCTTGAAATAAAACAAAAAGCCATCCTAAATCAAGGTACACATCCACATATTATGAGAACAAACACTTGCTTTTATATGTGGTGATATATATTAAAATATTCAGATATCTAGGAAACTAAGTTTATTGCTAGGATTCCATAAAATAAACTGCAAAATGTTCCCATCATCTTATAAATCAGTAGCTAAACCTTAATACTAAACTCTCATAGTCTTAATGCCTGGCTGAAGCATTCAGACAACAGTGTTTTTGTTATGAAGTAACGAGGTACTTATCACTGAGCCTTATCACTTAATAGGCTGATACAAAAGGGAGTCATATGTCACCAGTGTCACTCACAATTACAGCCACACATGGAGATGTACCAGCTGGAGTGGGATGGTTATATATACAAGAAAAATAGAGATGGTCTATAAAATAAGTAATTGTGAACATCCCTGACCTATGACCTTGGCCTTTTGCCCACATATCAACTGGATTTTTTCTAAATGATGGGTAACTACTAACCACTTAAATCTGGTGTTATTACTTGGCAACCAATGGGTGAATAACTTTGACCTGCAACCTTTAACCTGCTGACCCCAAAATCAATAAGTTATTTATTCAAGCAAAAAGACCCATAAATATGAAGTTTGAGTCAAACTGAGTGATGCATAGATGTGGCATATGTGAAAGACTGAAGGTTTGGGTTGAACAGTTACACTTGAAATATGCTCACAAGCATTGAGAACAATTAAATATTGTGACCTTGACCTTTGACTTTTTGACCTCAACATCAATAGGCTTCTTCCCTTATTGGTAGGTAAGCCATATATGACAGATGGAAGGTACAGATTGAACAGTTTGCCTGAAAATGACTCCACGCAAGAAGTGAGTGCTGTGAACTTGACCTTTGACCTCAAAATCAACAGGTCTTTTCCCCTGTTGGCAGAGAAGCGATATCAGTGCTGAAGGTTTGGAATGAAAAGTCTAGCTTGAAATGTGTCCACAACCTTTTCAAAGAAGTGGATCCTGTGACCCTGACCTTTGACCTTGTGACCTCAAAATCTATAGGATTCTTCTCCAACTTAATAAGTAAGCTATATGTGAAAGATCAAAGAATTGGGATGAAAGGGTTGGCTTAAAATGCATCCACAGGGTTTTCAAAGAAGAGGCTCCTGTGACCATGACCTTTGACCTTTTGACCTAAAAAAAATTATGGTTCTTCCCCTGTTGGTAGGTGAGCTGTATGTGAAAGATGGAAGGTTTGGGATGAAAATTTTGTCTCAAAGAGTTATTTCTGGGGGGTGCAAACACACCCCATAACTTCGAGAATATAGGTCGCAGTGACCTAATTTCAGGTTTGCAAGGAGATCTTTTTATAACCTCTAAGACTGCATAGGGTTCATGGCCCTAGCCCTTACGGTTACGATTTGTGCCCTGCTAACGGACGGACGGCCGGCCGGACGGACAGACGGAAGGACGACGGACAAAGACCCATCGCTATAGCCCAGCATGACTGAAAGTCAGCTGAGCTAAAAAAGAGCACTGAAGTAAAAATTTAAGACATATCAAGAATGACATCTTATCACATCCACAAAAGACAATACTTTTTAACCAAAGTTTGTTTGTTTGTCCTTTAGCAGGATTGTGTCAACAAATACTGAACTGGTTTACACAAAAATTTGGGGTGGAAAATAGGCAAGGAATAACCAAGTTAAGTTAAAGTTCAGATCTGAAGAAGGGAAAGATCCAGTGTATATTTGAACTGTTTTACCAGACCTGTGTTTTTTCGTCTAGTGAATGCCATCGTAGCTACTATACAGTGAAATCTCACCTGGCTATCATGACTACCCCACAAAGACGACCACATTTCTTGTCCTGGACTTATGTAAATCATCAAATAAACCTCTTTTGACTGGTCCGGCAGGTGGTAGTGTTAGCAAGATTTCACTGCGTATATATTTTGAATGATGAATAGCTGGGGGGGGGGGGGAGGGGGGGCTTACTTGATTCTGACAGAGTTATGCACTCTTCTTCTTCATCATCAGAGTGGGCTGAAGCCTCGCAGTTCTTGAGCTGCAGGGACTTAGTTTTCCTCGGCTCACTCACGATGAAATCATCTTCATCAGCCAGCTGCCTGTAGTATGCTCGTCTCTCCTCTCGTGCTATCTGCAGGATAGGTATTTCTGTGGTAAAACAACTATTTTCTGATTTTGCTGCTTTTGCTTTTGAAGTATTTACCATACTAAAAAAAATAAGTAATGGGACTACATGTAAAACAATGTGAACACTATAGCACTGGTCATAAACTTATAAGAGTACGGCACCATTCAAAATACACAGGTGTGACCATATGTACATTGTGGACATAGGATAAACCAAGGAAAGTACATAAACTCATCCACTCTGTCCCTAATCAGGAAAAGGAACTTGAGCATTTGTCAGATCAAAAAGCAGCAAATTTGTCTGATGGGATTGTTTAATGAATTTTGACTTACTCACCTTTGACATTCTGACCTGACCTTCCACTGGTATAGCGATGGGTTGGTTGTTGACAAAGTTAGTGACAATGAGGGAGATCATCTCCAGCGTCTTCCCCAGTCCCATATCATCTGCTAGGATTCCTGGATATGGCAACAATGACTACCAGGGTAAAGTTATGCTGCATTTTTATTCAAATGTAGAGCTGCAACATATCCTTCAGGTTCATTTAAATACAGACTGTAGACATTTGATTTTCATATACAAAGCAAAATACTGATCTAAAGTACCATCTTAAAATAACAAAGGACCCTTGGAGCACAGCATTCAGCTGAATTTGCCTAATAGATGTAACAGAAATTTATAAAATCCCGCATATTGAAAATAATTACTTTTTTAATATAATTGTATTTGAAAGAGTAATCAAATGCTACCGTCCTCACATTTTGCAAAGTCATATAGATTTATCCTTCATATCTAATTGCTCGTGTAACTATGCTAACTAAATACAATAAAAGTTTAAAATTTTCCCACACAAAATTATACACTGACACATGGTTGCACTGGCGCTTGCTTGTTTTTTTCTCTTATGAATATTCAATACTTTTGTTATCAGCAGGGTCATGTATAAATGGACAGGTAAGGGCCCTTTTCCATGCCCTAGTGTACATCATATATAACTTTTCCAAAGAAGGCAATTCCACTTGCTAGAAAATCACACCAGTGTTTATCATGTGTAGCCCGCATGGGTGAATCTTCTTGTGGAGGTCAAAGACATAAATGTAGTCTGCTTGTTGCAGCTTCTTGGCGACATATCACATTTAATTGCTGCATTTATTGTCCACAATATATATATATATATATATATATATATGTGTGTGTGTGTGTGTGTGTGTGGTAGTCAAGAATCTTCTCATTTATGACCCCTCCCCCCACCATCAATACCCCACTACGTAATAAATAGGTGCTTGCACATCCAGAATGAAAGTCCTTAGTGAATGCATGTTTCCGTGAACACTTATGGTCGGGGAATCCCCTGTGAAAACATTTCAAACTGAGGGGAGATTCCACAGAAACGTGCCCGTTTCCGCTCACATGGGCCCATAGGCTGAATCTGACCCACTTGTCACACAACCACCAATGAGAACAGATCTCCAGCTGAAGCAGATCTTCTAGTACCGTCTCATTGAAAAGGTTGGGGTAGAAGACCTACATATGTTCTTACTTACCACTGATTGTAAATGTAATTTTAGATGCTTAGTCTTTACTTCCAATATGAACATAGGCTATGAATACTTAAGTAGACTTTTTACAGGAGGGTTCTTTAAAGACTTTATCTGAAATGTTTAGCTTGATTTTACATGGAGGAAACACATTTGTAATCACCAGTACACAGTAGTGTTGAGGGGCAGAATTGGTCAGGTATTGTATTGTAGAGCAGGCAGCATAAATGTTTAGTGGAGAGTTTTAGTAAGGGCTAAATACAGTGTTTTTATGATGTCAATCTGTGAGGTATCACAAATCTGGTTAATAATGCCATGTACAGTTAGGGCATCACAGGTATCAATTTCTAGTAGTGTCAATGTTAGGTTATTGGGAGTGTCCAGCGCCTGTTACATTAGGGCATCACGGGCATTGCTTATAGTGCCAATGTTAGTTCATTGGGCATGTACAGGGCTGGTTAAATGTAATTAACATGTGTATCTTTATGTACAACAAGCAAAAGTCCTGGGGTATGACGTAACATCCCCAAAGTTGGAACCTTTCACGGCAGTAGGCCCTCATGGCGTATGTGCCGTGTTACTTAACATGGCCACAGAATTTGAGTATGTTTGTGTATTTTCTTCCTAATAGCTTTTAAGCCCGGGTGAGACCACATTGGTGAAGCTGAAGAGTGCAGGGTGGGAGTACTGTCTAGCTGATCGAGTTGTGGACATCGCTGGACGGTGGAAGGTGTCTGGTGAGAAGCAGACCAGCACCAAAGAACCGCTCAGTCACAGGGTTCGTCAATGAGGCTGAGAGAGGGCACTGAAGTGTGGCTGGCAAATGCGAGTGATTCATCAGGGATGAGATGGATCAAGGTACAGCTGGTCCTGGTGGTGAATAACCGAGGACTGAGGTTGCAAGAGTCCAACATAGAAGACCTGGCTGACACCAGAGTGCAGTGGATTGTTTGGGTGCTCCATACATCCTTCCGGATGTTGTAATTTTACTGTTGAGAGTAGGGAATATTTCAGAGTCAGGGTAAACGCATTTAAGACATGTTTATCTAATATGCTGGTCTCTTTCATTACTGTTAGCTTTGAGTGTGCGTGTGTGCATGAGTGCATGGTTCAGACAAACTGACACAAGGTCACAAAAAGAGCACTTTATTGTCTCTACAGACAAGTTTCATCTGCCAAATATGACATGATCATAGAATTTATAAATACATAATACATATAAACTTTCATAAAGAATCATGCAATCATTTTACAATCATGTAATTTACTTTGACTGGTTTCAACAGCTCAATAGACAAAGTTATTTATGGCAATATACACACATATCATTATATCAAGTGACAAAGAACAAAAGCAACACACATTAAATCAATTACAAAAGCATTTGTAAGAGCATTTGCATCTTATGATCCTGCTGCATTTCCCTTTGAAAATATTTAATCAAATCTGCAGCTGACTCATCTGAAACATCTGCACTTAAATGCACACAGTCACATTTGAAGACAACCCTGATGCCGTTGTGCTTAACATATGGATCACATAACTGATGATGGAGAATATCAATTAATTATAAGGTTAATGCAGGTATATGGTGAGCCATGAAGCTTATAATGATGAATTCTTGAATTACATGAGGAATCTTCAAACTTCAACAAAATCATTCAAATCTTCAAGCTTGAAAATTGGTCTGTTGTATATTGATCTTCAGATATTCAAATTCATATAAAGAGAGCTCACATATTATCCAACAATGGACAAAGTAAAGATTCAGCAATACCTACCTCCACATACACTGTCAGGTCGATCTGCAGAAGAAAATCCAGTCACAGTATTGTAGTAGTTCTTCTTGCCTCTCTCTTCCCAGAATGGTGGCAGCTCTTTACCATTTTCTCGGCGTACCATCCAGCTCAATGCTTGCTTTTGGTGTTGGAACAAAGGTGTGCTGATGGCCTGGTAACAATGTGACATAATGTTAGACATTTCAGTTAGCAGAATGTATGATACTACAAACCCATTGGGGCCTGGACAGCTGAGTGGTAAAATGCTCGGCCTTCTCCTCTGGCCTTCTCCTCCTCACAGGTTCGATCCCAGGTGCTGCCATGACAGTGGATTGTAGTGGCCTGTCCAAGGTCCGTAATTCTCTCGGGGTTCTCGGCTTTCTCCACCTCTCTCACTAAGATCTTCTACTCTATCAGTATCTGCTATTTTTGCCTTGAATATCTAACTGTATACACTAGGCTGTTGCTCAGGGAGCCAGTGCGGGCTGGATTTTCTGGAGACCTTTGACTGGCTCGTGCCCCCACTTTAGTCAGTTACTCACATGGATCTGATTACAATTATTTGCTCTGTGCCAGCCCTGGTGGTCAGACCCAGAGCACCTTGCTTTACATATATATTATAACTAGGGAGATCTGCTATGACTGGGGAGTGTACTTGTTCCACAGAAAATGAACATTTAACCAAACCAATTATTTATCAATCACTGTGCGAATTGCCATATCCAATGGCTGATTATAAAATACTGCCACCACTACACTTAATATGTTTGTATAATTTTCTCCCTTTCAACACAAACCATGTTAAAAAAATATTCATTTTAAATTTTAAAATATTGGTAAATCTGGTGTTTGTTTGTTGAATTTCTGACCGCTTAAAAATATCTCAAACAGGTTATGTGACTAAAAGCTGAAGTCAGGCAAACCACC
Source organism: Sipunculus nudus (assembly GCA_026874595.1). Lineage (NCBI taxonomy): Eukaryota > Metazoa > Annelida > Sipuncula > Golfingiida > Sipunculidae > Sipunculus > Sipunculus nudus. Next base: position 9,420,411 of record CM049314.1, on the reverse strand, counting down.
GGAAATTACTGGTTTCCACTGAGAGGAATTAATGCTTTTGTATCTAAATTCACATAAATTTATTTGGATTTATCATCAATGGCAACTGTAGCTTAATATTAACATCACTGACTATGTACAGGAATGCCCTTGCAGTAGTATGTATGGCCATGACAGTGCAGTTTTCCATATGACTGGTGTCAACACTGAAAGTAGGCCCTGTAAGTCCAATCTAAATGGCTAACAAGTCATGTCTTCACAGCTAGCCTGTTAGCAAATACGATGGGAGTTTTCACTTAACACAAGTGGCTACATTTTATCTGAGTTATAGTTAGGCTGAGTCAATAGCAATATTTTTTATGAATAAATGTATTTTTGAGTTTAAATTCATTTTGTTACCTTTGCTGGTTCCATTTCACTGCCTTTATCATCTTCTTTGAGATTCTCAAACAGCTTGTCCAATTCATTGGTCATCTATGAGGCAAAAATATTTGAATCATTTCACGCATGATAACACAGGATAAAAAGCAAACATAATTCATGTAATGTCAGGTGAAATTGTAGAATAGTTGTTAGGCAAACGTACAATTTGGAACAACAAAGCTTGACAAATTAATATCTGACAGTGTGAAATTTGTTGCATGTACATTAAAGCCAGCTATCAGAAAACTAAGGGGTAAAATTGCAAAGATAATGGCTATTCCTTCCATTGCGTAAAAGCTTGATCTAATTTCAATCAAGCATTTTGGGACAAAAACTATAAGCTTATATACAGGGTGTCTTGTATATTAAACACAGTGCTTGTATCAATGCATCACACTATAGAACCGATTACTTTTAATATCTCTTCCCAAATAAATCAAGGTAACCACTATGCTGCTTTCTTTACAAGCGTACTATTTAGGTTTTACTTCTATAACATTATCCCCAAAACATCTCCCCTAAAGCCAAAGGAACTATCAAAACAGAAATAACAGGATGGGATACCTGTTCAGGTGACAAGTACGTTAATTTTGGAGTGTACGTTGCCATTGTGCTGGCTGAGGTACTTGGCTGTGATTGTGACTTGGATGCTTTTGGTGCAACAACGCCCCCTGGAGGCTCTTTCAGGTGAAACCCAAATGTCTTCAGTTTGCGTACTGTCTCCTCTCTTCCTTCAGGTCGACCCCAGAATGTCAAATCAACAGGCATGCTGAACTGGTTTGCAGCACCAAATGGAACCACTCTGTAAAATACAACAAGAAAGCTATGGTCATGATGCTCACACAATGATATTTATTACTACGGTCTGGGTTATGTATCTTAATGAACATATTAACATGTAACTAACTAACAGTGTTTGTAATTTTCATACGGATTTGCTGTGACATACTTAATGATATGCCTTGACATTTTTTTATGTGGAAATTTTTAGTCTGTGTGTCCTGAAAATATCAAGCTGACCAGGACAAGTTTATAATAAATGAGATTATGTTATAAAGTGTCAGTTAGCATAAATTCAATATATGGCAGAGAAGTCGCACGATACAACATCTTTTGATAAACACTACATTCATACATGAATAACATGAACACACAGAGCTCAATGTATTGGGGCATGGTGCACTGCCTCTGTGAGTGCTGGATGGTAGCTGGTGGCTGATGCATCAATATACCATCCTGGTATGTTTGACAATAAATCTCAACTCAGTGAAAAAATTATCACTGTGAATCAGAGAAGATCTAGAGCATACTTTCTACACATATATTGATATAATGTTTCCTTATGAAAGATTTAGAAGGCAACTGTACAATGTATTCACACATATATAGAGAATGGACTTGTAAGACATTCAAATTTTAATCACGAATGCCAGAACTGCACACATGCATTTCGTATTTTGTAGATATTTTTAACTGAATAGTAATGAAAAGGATGGTGCAGTTTACCTGAAACATCTTGGTTGGCAATGCATCATATTTTCCATTACTTGCCGATTCTGATAAAAGATGACAAATAACTCCTAAAAAGGTAGATGCATTAATCCCAATATTTATGACTTATCAGAGTCTAAGTTCCCACAATGATGGTACCTATACAGTACTTACCCCTCTAAGCGAGCCAATCCTAAGTCCAAGACAGGGGCCAGGGCCATTGCAAGTTCCCGTTTAATGTGACCCACCTGGAGACCCTCAACACTGTCCACTCTCACAGCATTACGATCATAACGGTTCTGAGGTTCACGAACCAGTGCAACCATCTCTCCATTATTCACCTGTATGTGCGTCAAGTAATAACATTTGTTGAAAGTCTTATATATATACAGTGAAGCTCACATTATAATGCAGGGGTTTTGTGGTTCAGGGACGTTTAATACCTACATGCATAGCAAAGTTACTGTGGACGTGATTTTGTTAACAGGGGGTTTATTTTTGTGCTTTTCACGGGAGCGGGATTTGCGCTTAATTAAGGACAATTTTAAACCATCAGGTGCCAACACTTTTGATTGATACAAATAAAGAGTGATGGTAAACTGAATAGACCATCCTGTGTCATATAGATCATTAATGTCTGATGGGGCACTGTAAATTGAACAACAACTTTTTTTATACAACATTTTTTTTTGTATGCACAAAAGTCTAGTGTTTTCTTCTTAATATAAAATTCTTTATTTAACATGGATTGTACGAATAGTTAATATAACTAATAGAGGCACTCTCCATGGCTCCAATGATGGAGTTCGGTATTCTGTAGATGTAGAGGAAACCGACAACCCGGAGAAAACCACCGGCCTTGGACAGGCAACTACAACCCTCTCTCATAGCCACAACGGGGATCCAACCTGGGTCACCAGCGGAGACAGCCAAGCATTTTACCCCTCAACTGTCCAGGCCCCAGTATCTTAATTCTTGTATTAATCCCAGCAGCCCTTGGCAGGCTGTGATGTTGCGACCAATCGTCACTTGGGAGTCTGTAGATATCTCGCCTGACACACAGTCACACGAGTCTGGGAATCGCTCCTTGCGGGTCCCTTGAGATGAGGCTTCTTCAACCAGGATTTTAGAGAGGTCATGTTACTTGTTATAAGATTCCATAGCAAGTGACATCTCAGCTGAAAACCACTCCACTTAATCGTGATCTGTAGACACAAAGTCTGTGAAACGAATAGCCTTTAAAGTCCTTTAAAATCGCCCTCCAAGTGTCTTTGAAATTTGAATGAGAGCCGGCCAGGATTGTTGTCAGCTCTGTTTGTTGTTCACACAAAGCAGGCTGCTTCTAGTTAGTATTCACAGTTGCTGTTGTTGAGCAGTTCTACAGTTTACTCATATGTCAAACAGCATGTCTGGGTGCAGTACTATAACATCATAAAATGTAAATAGTCCTGTTAATTATTTACTGTATCCCTGTGCAATCACGGTACTAACTAGTCCATAGTATGGACACAGTCACCCGAAGTTTGTTAGGTGGAAGATAGGTTGTGTTACAAATCGTTTTTAAAAATATTTTGATAATCGATACAAACTGAATTCCCTGTAATACTGATTTACGCCAAAATTCGAACTGCACTAATGCTGTAAATTGGAAAAAGCGAGAAAATTAAGATGCGCCAAAGTAACCACTTCCACAGTATCTTGGTAGAAGCTTCAGGTATTATATCATATTATATACTCCACAAATTAAGATCATCGTGTTTCACTTTAAGTGCCTCTTGGACCAGAGAAAAATCTATTTCCACACAGGTTACCAACATTAATATCAGACTTGGTCTTTTGTCACAACATGTGTTGTAATTATATGCATATATGTGTATGTGCCTCTACCTGAAATAAAGAAATTTCAATCCCTACCGTTGGATTTGTAAGCGTAAGTGTAACTTACTTTGACTCAGCAGGCATGTCTACAGCATTATTTCAAGACTAGAGCAATGGGAAGATGATCAATTATAATAAATGATCAGTTAGTTGGATCTTTATCTTGCAGTGCCATAATTCTTTACAAAGTTTTGCACATAACTTAGGCTTTGTGATGGGGAGATGTGTGGTTTCATTTGATTCTTGGAAGCAATAGAGAAGAAAAATCAGTGTTTACAAATAACTGCATACCAAAGGTTACTTCACACACATGTACAGGCCACAGAATAAGTATATACAAGTATATTACCATACCTATCATTCTATATATCACTTATCAGTCGAGGTGATGTAAAGGTGTATATAGTCAAGATTTTAAAATCCCTACTAACCAATAAACAGGAATTACAAGTCGGTATATTTCAACCATTTTTTACAGCTCATCCATCAGAATCAAAACTGATTCCCAACACTACTGGACTAAGCTGTTATTACATTTGTGATAGACACTTATCCAGAAGATGAGTAGATGTCAGCTTACTGTTCCACTGTAATATCTGATGCCTACAATGGCTCCACGCAGACTCCCAAACATGACTTCATTGTCAAGGTCATCATCTGACATAGGGTCAAGGTCTATTGCTGAATTTACTCCAAAGGGGTCAACCTGAATAACAAAATAAAAGTACAAGATGGTCCAGCTTATGTAACTGCATAGCAATTATATATCTCATGTCATTATCCAGACAGATTTCTCAGCGTCCATGGATGATGTAAATGTTTTTGCCTATAAGAGAATGCAAACAAATATACAGGAAAAAAATAACACAGGTCATCCAATAAGGAACAAAATAGATATTAATAGTTTAGCCTGTATTACTGTATAAAAAAAGTTAGGGTAATCTAATAAATTCAGAACACATGAAGTTTTACAGGTAATGGTGTATTCTCCCCTAAAGCCATTTGTCATTACTGTACATGCATTTTTCATTCTGCTTAATCATTTAAATCATTCACATATAATTCTTCCCCTCCCCTTTTTCTCAATATACACTATGTTACCTTTTTTTCAACAGATTTTTTCAATAATTCATAAATTAAAAAAAAAAGAATCCTGCCACTTATATTGTCAGTAGGGGCCAGAACCAGACTCACCGGAGGCAATCCAAACGGGATGGTCAGGTCAATCATTTCTGGGTAATCGTAAGCATCTCTCCGTTTCCTGGGCTGTCTTTCTTTTCTCTCTTTTCTTTCTTTCCTCTCTTTCCTCTTCTTTTTCTTCTTCTTACTTCCCTTGGCCCAGGATGGCAGCTCACCCCAAGACCTCTTCCTCCAAAAACCTCCTCCACCCCATCTCCCCCACTCCATTCTGGTTCAAACAGCTCTGAAACAGATCAATAACTGCATGTGTTATAAAGATACGATGCTTAAGTACTACTGAGCATTACATGACTATTTTATAATCCTATCACAGTGAAACTGTAGACGTTCTGTCATCAATTGATGTAAATAAAGAAGTTAGATCTGTTAGTGGGCTTCATTTCAATCAGAATATAGACTGTCATTAATTGATAGGATTATTTTTGTTGCAGATCCACAACTGTGAAACAATCACAGTTGTTGACTGAGAGGAGCAGAGCGGATCTGATTCACACGTCTTGGGACGAGACAAGGATTATTTATGACTGAAAGGAGTGGCAAAATTTGGACTGCTAAAAATGAATATTTTGTCACGAGCTAAAAAAGAATTTCGGTAGAGGGGGGTGCACTTTTAAGAGCATAGGTACTTATTGGGTTGAATATAGTACTTTATTAGCAGAACTTAAGTGAACTATCAAGCAGAGAATCCATGGTCAAAAACCTGTCTAATGGTTGTGATAAACACACAAGACTGAGGGGTACATGTGTATGATAACATACGCATGATGTTACCATCAAAGATCCAGAACTTAATGCCAGCCATTTTTATTATCACTGATCAAGGTCATGCAACTCATGCACCATTAAGGATGGCCATCAATGAAGTCACCCCTCAATTTGTGTTTAAAAAGGATTTACAGATATTAGCCAAGCTATGCACAGTCATGAAAGTTTAAGGTTATTATAGAACTTGTGAAATGGATTACAAGTGTAAGAAATAATGCAATATTTAGCCATGTTCAATGGGACAACAAACAGGATTTTAATCAGTACAAAGTATTTAAATACACCATAAATGTCATGAATGTTGGGCATATATAGAAATCTTTATTCATGAAAGTGTTTATTTCCCGCATGGTCATGTCTCATTGACTCATACGCAACTAGAATGAGGGTTTTGCAATGCAAAAACATATATATATACATAAATATGTCTCCCCTCCTAACAGGCCCAAAAACGAGGAAAAAATACAGACTACTTAAAAAGGCACAGCATTCACAATATAATTTCTATTCTGGCTGATTTGATCTTGAAGATGAGGGTCACAGTCACTGTTTTTTTAACACTTCCGAGATTTTATGAGAAAAACAATTCACATATCAAATTCCATGGAAATATAAAAGTCATAGTGTTCACAAATAATTTCTATACCAGCTGATTTGACCTTGAAGATGAAGGTTAAGGTCTCACTAGTTTTCAAATTCATCACAGAACTTTGTTGAAAAAATGTGTTTCAATTTTGGGGAAAACATATGCGACATTTCAAAAGTGATGGGGTTCACAAAATTTTTTTCAATTCTGCTTTCTTTTACCTTGATGATGAAGGGCAAGGTCATTGATTTCCAAACTTATGCAAGATTTTTGTAGAAACAGTTTAAATTTAATGAACAATATTTGAAGTCTTTAAAAAGTTCACAAGAAATTACACAGATGATGACGTTGTTATACCGGTAAATCTGGTGAATCATACTAAGCCTATTAGTAAAAATACCTATTAACTTAATTTGGTAATTACAAGGGAAGAATACCACTAGAACAGTTTAAACCAGGCGAAACCTCCCATGATGTGTGCATATGTATCAAAATACTTAGTACATAGACCTGTGTTAAAAAGACTTTGAGATCAGCAATCAGTAGTGATATGTCAGGTTTCTAGTATCATGATTTCTGCCTACTCATACTCCAAATATCATTACATGTAAAACAAAAGCCCAACCTGATAGTGATATGTGTACTCTCCTTAGAGTGTAGGAACATCAACAAATAATCCAAAATTATTTCATAATATTTGCTGGATGTGTGCAGCATAATTAAGCTTTGTTTTCATAAGCACGTGATCGAAAGCAAATTATATAGTAGTCGTAAATAATTCAAGGCAGGGTTGGGGTCAAATACATGCCAAAAATGCCAAATACAAATATAAATACTAGAGCTTTCACCTCCAAATACAATAACAAATACAGGTTGATGAAGTTAAAAAATACAAAACATCAAATACAAATACAAATGCAAATGTAGGTTAAACAGAATATTTGTTAATTTCCAGCATCATTAATATTTAAAATGTCTGCTTGTATCAATACTACCATATTTTCTCAAATAATTCAGAATCTGTTTTATTTTGTAAACGTACTTTTCTGAAAATCTTAATTATTTTTTTTTACTATATAATTTCGATAGAACAAACATAGGAGCTCAGCTGTCAGGCTGGCAGTTTCGTGCCGGGTGCCATCTTGCCTTGTTATGACATGACCATATTGAATGGATCAACAAGAACTTTGCACCTTTTTTAGTGTTATCAAAGGAATCCCCATAACTGATATGAATGTAGTACTAGCGTAACTATTAAAAATATATATATTGCTCAAAAATGGTTTTCATATGTCTGAGTAGCATCCCAAGATTAAAACAAGTGGCCCATGGGCATGACGCTCAGCTGAATTCAAGGAATGTTGAACAATGAGCAAAATGACTGCCAGAGTGCAAACAAATCAAGAATTTTGTGAAGAGTCCTTAGAAATGGGTTTCAGTGGGCTTTAGGACAGATGACAACTTCATTTGAAGGTCTCATAAATAGAAAAAAAATGTGTAAAAATTTGAAAACAAGGCCTACAGGCCTAATGCAAACCTGTGCATTGGGAAATACACCAGGTATAATGCTTCAAAGCTGGACCATTACTTTTCATGTATATGAACAATGCAAGTACTAAACATTTTGAATAAGAAACAATTACACAAACATCACTGCTGAAATTCTGGCATGGGTGCACACAACACAAAAACGATTCTAGCTGGCACAACCAGTCTTGTATACAACAAAGCTATCAGAGATATACACATATGCCAATTTTCAGACTGATATATCAAACCCCTCCTCAGAAATAAGCAGGGACACACATTGTGCAAAAATTATTGTAGGTGGCACCACATGTGTTGTATACGACAAAGCTATCCGATATGTATAAATATGCCCAATTTAAGGCTGATATATCCAATTCCTCTGTAGAAATAAGCAGGCACATACACTGTGCAAAAGTCAATGTACGTGGCACCACCTGTCTTGTAAATGAGAATACCATCAAGGACGCATAGACAGGTCAAAATATCAGTCCCATACATCAAACTTCCCCAGAGTTTGATGCACTGGGCTGACAAGGCTTAGGTGAGTAAGGCAGTTGCTGCCCCCCCCCCCCCCCCCCCCCGAGTGACCTGTGACAAATTGCTGCCTCAAGCTACTGCACTGAGTGAACTCTTGACCTGCACCTGGCTAGACTGAGTGAACCTTTGACCTGTACCTGGCTGCACTGAGTGAATTCTGTTGCATTCAACATCTGTTGCATAATCTGACAAAGCTGGCAGTCTGTCAAAGCTATCAATAGATTCAGGCTGAACTTTGGTGCCAAATATGATGCAGTAAGCAGTCTGCAAAGCTATAAATAGAATGCAGCTACTGCACTGAGTGAACTCTTGACCTATACCTGGCTGCACTTCTTCCAATCCTGGCACTGTGCCGAAATTATTTATAGAGCTGACATCATCTTGGCTAATGGCCAACATCAAGGCACTGGCAATCTGCCAATGGTAAACCAAGTGCTGCCATCTGAACACAAAAATGGCCCCTACTTGAAATAACTTTGAAATTTATTTTCCAAATACAAAATGCTTTTCAGCTGACTTTTTATAAAAAATAAATCAGGAATATATGTAAAATTATTACGGATGCATACTGAATGCAAAATTAAAATACAGATATATCTCATTGATGGCAAATTCTTGAATTAAGTTGAGTAGGGATACCAATAATTTATAATCCACGTACAGTTGTCTTTATATAGCCACAGAGAGCTGAGTATCAATGATTGTAACATTGCCTGGTATGATGAATAACTTAAATCATAAATCTAAATTTTTTAAAAGCTTTTAAAAAAACTTTCTTTCAATATTAACCAAAGATAACCTGAAACCTAAATGTCTTGTGGCATGATGTAATATATGCTGATAAACTGGAGCCAGGCTAGATGTAACAGCATCACACAGCTAACATTTATGGTGAATGAAGGGACTCATGGGTCATGGCGCTCAGCTGTTATATATGATAAAAAATATGATTTAGAAATGAGGCACATGCTTGTTTTGTGTGGATATAAATATAAGCTGTATAATGAGTTTTGGGTGTTTAGCTTATGTATGATTTGATAGTATCTTTGGAGACAGGGAAAAGGATTGATTTCATTTATTTTATTAACAAATAGAGTGCTATTGTCACACAGATTTTGACTTGGCCATATAACTTATAAGCAGAACATATAATATAAGAGTTTAACTATTTATTAAAAATAATTACAAATTGTCCCAAATATAATTTTTATTAAAAATAATAAGAGAATCGTATGATTTTTTAAAATAAAATACGACTGAAATGATTATTAAAACAAGGGACCCATGGGTCACGGCGCTCAGCTGATCGTGATTGGACTATAAATGTTTCTCCACTGTGATACTATATCGAGTCAATAAAGCTTATGAATATCATGTACATGTTGGGCTATTATAAAGGAATGTAATGTAATATGTGAGTAAATGATAAATGAAATTACCTGACTGATGGATTAATAGAGTCAAATAAAGTGGTTTATTTTTTATTTATTTAGGAGGGGTTGAAAATTGTGATATATTTGAGCAAATATGAATGCAATGACAGCAGTAATAAGCAGTAGTAGAATGATGATAAGGCTATTTGTTGCAGGGTCTAAAGTGTATGGAAGTCTGCAAGTGTTCAATTTGACAGATATGATGTTATGATTAACTATGCTGATGAAGTGATTTATGAATATGTGACTGTATGACACAATATCTCTTTAGTCTTGACAAGGTACATTATTGTGATGCCCACTATGTCTACATATTACACAATATTGACATAATTTCTGGCATGTACAAAGGTACCTATGGACGAATAGTTATACAAAATATTAAAGTATGAATATATCTGATTCATCTTGTTCTTGCTTACTGAGGCTGACTTTGGGATGGGGTTCGGAGAAGGGAAAAGTGAGGGCAGCACGAAGGTGGATGTAGAAATATTCTATTGTAATGTTTTTCATTTATATAAGAATATGAAAAGCTAAGAGGAAAGGGGCCCTCCTACTTGGTTATAGTAAAGTTCTAAATATATGATTGCAAACTAATACTCTGACAAGACTGTCATGAAGAAAAACAGTAAAAGTTTTGAGATACTGTGTTGCATATGAAAATTCACAGATGGACAGGCAAGTGGACAGAATGGACTAATACCTTTATTTCACTTTCAAGAGAATAATGCATTTAAGTTTATATATAACCCTATTTTTTTAAGCAGATCCACTTTTTCCATTAAGAAGTTTTTATCTGAATCATTTTTTATTTACAGGTTTATAAATTTTTAATTAAAAAACCTGAAAATATAAGTTAAAATATTAGAATTGTTGCAAAAGTTGCAATCATTATATATACAGAGTAAAAAACATTGGGTCATATTATGCATACACATATATTTTATTATTTTTAAATCATAAATGTTTAAACTGATTTTAAAAGAAAATAATGCCACAACATGGCATCTACAAGAATATTCCTTGAATCACTATTAAAAAGTTTTGCACATTGGAGTTTTCAGGACATGCTTAATTTTATTCACCAAAATAAAATAAAAAGTAAATTTGATAAAATAAAACATCTTTTCAAATAAAGTATACACACTGTTGGTTGAATGAGGGACAAACACTATCATTGTGCTAATTACTATCCCAGTTTTAATTAATTACTGGAATTAATAGTCAATTTTACACCTGGTGAAGGTTTTACTCTTCTGAAGTAAGGAATTACTTATCTCATGAACATCCACACTTTCATAGCAATACACCACTTTGTGGACACAATTAAATGTACACTTTAATCATTGTAACCCTGGTGGAACAATACAAAATTTAAATTGAGCATAGCCTAGAATAAGAATGAATCACATACAGAAAATAATAACATTCATCTAGTTTATGCACCATCTGGGGGGGGGGGGGGGGAGGGAGTGCAGAGCAGAGGGGAAGCCTGCTGGTAGTGGCCAAGCTGACCCAACGCAAGCTGCCTGGTGTGGGTTACATAATGCAAGTGAAGGCTGTACTACTAGGTGGGCTAGATGTAAACAACACTTGACATGGTGTAAGAAAACATGAATAAAAGCTATTCTTTCCAATCAATTTCTTTGAAATTTCAGATTTTAAAAGATTAAATCCTTATGTATATATGCTGTGAAAATTAAATCAACAGTGCCAAAGTTGGACAAAATTTAAGGTATTGATTTTTTATTAATGCTAATAACTTGAAAAATTTGCAAAATTCAGATCTAATTTTGGGTAAACAATTGAATCTTGATTAAATAAAGTTATATTCCTGAAAAAAAGTCTCTAGGTTCAGCAATTCTCATGTGAGTATATATATTTCCTGATTTTTTAACAAATTGCATTATGTTTTTGGCCCATAACTTCAAAATAATACCCAATACTAACCTAATTTTTGGTATGTTCATAGAAAATGTATAAAAGAATGTGAATCCTAAATACGATCAAAAACAGATCAGTGGTTTTGATATTAGGCAGCCCTGAAGTGTAACAATGGCTTTTTTTATGGAAAACAGAGTTTTTTTCCCCTTAATATCTCGAAGTCCTGAACTAAGTCCTAATGACCTAATTTTCGGTATGGTAGGAGATTTTAGGGACATCTAAAATTATGTCAACAGCCTGGGGAGCATAGAGATGTGCACTGAATGACCTACAGTCATCAACGTGGATTGCTGGACAATATAAGGCAATACAACAAGAGCCTCCAAAAAAATTCAATAACTAGCCTAATTTTGCAGCTTTTATTTTCAAATTTCAGATTTTAACAGATTAAATCCTTATGCATACATGGTGTGAAAATTAAATTCACAGTACTTACAGGAAAAAAAACGTGCCATGGCCAAAGTTGGGCAAAATTTAAGGAATCAATTTTATATTTTTGCCAATATTTAAAAAAATTTAACAAATTTTGATCTAATTTTTGGTATACAATTAAATTTTGATTAATTAAAGTTGTATTCCTGGAAAAAAGTCCCTACCTTTAACACTTTTGGTCTTAAGTGACCAAATATCTTCCTGATTTTTTTACAAAGTCCATTATGTTTGGGCCCATAACTTTTTTAAATTATATAATACTGACTTAATATCTGGTATGTTCATAGGAACTATATAGAGGAATATTTATGGTAAATATGAGGAAAACCAGATGAGTGGTTTTGATATTAGGCAGTCCTGAAGTGTGAAAATAGATTTCTAATAAAAAATTGGGGTTTTTCCTTAATATCCCAAAGGAACAAAGTCCTATTGACCCAATTTTTGGCATGGTAGGAGATTATGGGGACATCTAACTGTATGCCGAAATTCAGATTCGTAGGTCCAACGGTGTCGAAACGTGCATGTCTTACGGACGGACATCCAGACGGACAGACAGACAGACGGACGGACGGACAGACGGACGGACGACGGACAATGGACCATGACTATAGCTCAGATTACTTATTGTCAGCTGTGCTAATAATATCAAAGAATATGTTCATGAATGCATTCATGAATACATTTTGAAAGTATTTGCACTGGTATTCATATACTTTCATTTTTACCTGAATTCCCATTCTTATGCAAGAAATTTTATTATGGAGTACATATTCATATTCGTATTCAAATACATTTGCAAAGTATTCGCACCATGTCTGGTATTTATTCATTTTCACCAAACAATGATGTTGAGAATCCAGAATATACAAAATTCACACATTTAAATAATGATCATAAGTACCTGGTTTTATGGCTTTTATTCATATAAAAAAAAATAAATGTAATATATTCATTTTGGACTAATTTCACATCAATGTACACACTAGACACAGCAGGAATCTAGATTAATATTATAAACTGCATCTTTGTCTATCATAAATTTCCTTCATATGATCCCTAATGATTAGTAATGAATTATATGATTTATTTTTTTATCATTAAAATTGAACTGAAAAATACCATAGGTGACTGCATCGTGTTATCTGGAATATGTGACATTCTATAAATCGATACAAGATTCTTATACCATCAGAAACTGCAAGTTAATTTCCTGTTATTATCAACTAACAAATTCCTTTTCTATTTTTCTTTAATTTGTTATTAATAACCAAAAAATTTTATTAATTTATTGTTTATTGTTGTGTTGTTAGTTAAAACTACTAGATGAGTTGGGTTGGACACCTGGATCAACTGAGGCTGGCCATAAGCTGCCTGGCTGCCCCAGTGTATGCCTCGCGTCAAGCATGCATAATTTGATGAAAGGTCAACAAGGTCAACATACAGGTGACTCAAAAGGGGCTGGGGAGAGCTAAGGTCTGACATGGTCTCATAAAAACATTAATAAAAGCTACAATTTTTGGCCAATTTCTTTCAGCTTTCTAAACTAAAAAGCTGAAATCCTTATGTGTGCATAATATGAAAATTATATCAACAGTGCTCACAGAAAACAAACGTGCCATGGTCAAAGTTTGGCAAAATTTAAGGTACTTATTTCATATTTATAGTAATAACTTATAAATTTTGAAAAATTCAGAACTAATTTTGGGTATTTAATTGAATCTTGATAAAATAATGTTACATCCCTGACAAAAAATCTCTAACTTCAGCAATCCTCTTGTTAAGGGAGTAAATATATTTCTTGATTTTTTACAAAGTGCATTATGTTTGGGCCCATAACTTAAAACAATTACGCAATACTGACATCATTTCTGGCATGTGCATGGAAAATATATAGAAAAATATGTATATTATATATGATTAATTCAGATCAGAGGTTTTGATATTAGGCAGTCTTGAAGTGTAACAATGGGTTTTTAATGGAAAAATGAAGTTTTTCATTAATATCTCGAAGGTATTAAGTCCTTGTGACCAAATTCTTGGCATGGTACGGTATTTTGGAGACATCTAATTGTATGCCAAATTTTAGGAACTGAGAGCTGAAGCTGGGGAGCTGAGCTCTTGCAAACTGCATAACACTAGCTTGATGTAAACAATATGTTACATGGTGCTTGAAAACTTAAATAAAATCTACAGTTTTTGATCAACTGGTTTTAAATTTTTGGTGTTTACAGACAAAATGCTAACAAAAACATGCTGTGAAAATTAAATCCACAGTACTTACAGGAATAAAATGTGCCATGGTCAAAGTTGGGCAAAATTTAAGGTACCAATTTTTTATTTTTGTTAATATTTCAAACAAGGGACCCATGGGTCACGGCGCTCAGCTGATCGTCATTGGACTATAAATGTTTCTCCACTGTGATACTATATCGAGTCGATAAAGCTTATGAATATCATGGACATGTTGGGCTATTAGAAAGGAATGTTATGTAATATGTGAGTAAATGATATATGAAATTACCTGACTGATGGATTAAAAGAGTAAAATATAGTGGTTTATTTATTTAGGAGGGGTTGAAAATTGTGATATATTTGAGCAAATATGAATGCAATGACAGCAGTAATAAGCAGTAGTAGAATGATGATAAGGCTATTTGTTGAAGGATCTAAAGTGTATGGTAGTCTGCAAGCTTTCAATTTGACAGATATGATGTTATGATTAACTATGCTGATGAAGTGATTTATGAATTTGTGACTGTATGACATAATATCTCTTTAGTCTTGACAAGGTACATTATTGTGATGCCCAATATGTCTACATATTACACAATATTGACATAATTTCTGGCATGTACATAGGTACCTACGGACGAATAGTTATACAAAATATTAAAGTATGAATATATCTGATTCATCTTGTTCTTGCTTACTGAGGCTGACTTTGGGATGGGGTTCGGAGAAGGGAAAAGTGAGGGCAGCACAAAGGTGGATGTAGAAATAATCTATTGTAATGTTTTTCATTTATATAAGAACATGAAAAGCTAAGAGGAAAGGGGCCCTCCTACTTGGTTATAGTAAAGTTCTAAATATATGATTGCAAACTAATACTCTGACAAGACTGTCATGAAGAAAAACAGTATAAATTTTGAGATACTGTGATGCATATGAAAATTTACAGATGGACAGGCAAGTGGACAGAATGGACTAATACCTTTATTTCACTTTCAAGGGAATAATGCATTTAAGTTTATATATAAGCCAATTTTTTTTAAGCATATCCACTTTTTCCATTAAGAAGTTTTTATCTGAATCATTTTTTTATTTACATGTTTTATAAATTTTTAATAAAAAAAAACTGAAAATATAAATTAAATTTTCAGAATTGTTGCAAAAGTTGCAATCATTATATATACAGAGTAAAAAACTGAAACTATAAGTTAAAATATTAGAATTGTTGCAAAAGTTGCAATCATCATATATCCAGAGTGTAGCTCATACTGGGTCATATTATGCATACACATATATTTTATTATTTTTAAATCATAAATGTTTTAACTGAATTTAAAAGAAAATAATGCCACAACATGGCATCTACAAGAATATTCCTTGAATCACTATTAAAAAGTTTTGCAGATTGGAGTTTTCAAGCAAGCTTAATTTTATTCACCAAAATAAAATAAAAGATTCAGTAAATTTGATAAAATAAAAACATCTTTTCAAATAAAGTATACACACTGTTGGTTGAATCAGGGAAAAACAATATCATTGTGCTAATTACTATCCCAGTTTTAATTTATTACTGGAATTAATAGTCAATTTCACACCTGGTGAAGTTTTTACTCTTCTGAAGTAAGGAATTACTTATCTGATGAACATACATACTTTCATAGCAATAACCACTTTGTGGACACAATTAAATGTGCACTTTAATCATTGTAACCCTGGTGGTACAATACAAAATCTAAAATGTAGCATGTCCAAGAATAAAATAAAATACAGAAAATAAGAACATTCATCTAGTTTATGCACCAGCTGGGGGGGGGGGGGGGGGGGGGTTGAGTGCAGGGCAGAGGAGAAGCCTGCTAGTAGTGGCCAAGCTGGGTCAAGGCAAGCTGCCTGGGGTGGGTTACATAATGCAAGTGAAGGCTGTACTACTAGGTGGGCCAGATATAAGCAACACTTGACATGGTGTATGAAAACTTGAATAAAAGCTACTCTTTTCAAACAATTTCTTTGAAATTTCAGATTTTAAAAGATTAAATCCTTATGTATATATGCTGTGAAAATTAAATCAACAGTGCTTACAGGGAAAAAACGTGCCACTGCCAAATTTGGACAAAATTTAAGGTATTAATTTTTTATTTATGCTAATAACTTGAAAAAATTTGCAAAATTCAGATCTAATTTTGGGCAAACAACTGAATCTTGATTAAATAAAGTTAAATTCCTGAAAAAAAGTCTTCAGCTTCAGCAATTCTCATGTTAAGTGAGCAAATATATTTCCTGATTTTTAAAAAATTGCATTATATTTGGGCCTATAACTTCAAAATAATACCCAATACTGACCTAATTTTTGGTATGTGCACAGAAAATGTATGGAAGAATATGAATACTAAATATGATCAAAAACAGATCAGTGGTTTTGATATTAGGCAGACTTGAAGTGTAACAATTGTTTTTTTATGGAAAACGGAGGTTTTTCCTTAATATCTCGACGGAACGAAGTTCTAATGACCCAATTTTCGGTATGGTAGGAGATTTTGGGGACCTCTAATGGTTTGCAGAATTTTGGATTTGTAGGTCCAATGGTTTTAAAACGTGCCCTGTTAACGGCCGGACGGCCGACGGACAAAGGACCACGACTATAGCTCAGATGACTTATAGTCAGCTGAGCTAAAAATTAAAAAAAAAATATAGGTGGCGCCACCAGTTTGCAGGAACTGATGGAACACTCCATGATCAATATGCCTGCAAAGAATCATGAAGATCAATGCATTAGTTATTCTGATACTGCAGCTTTTGTATCAAATTTTTAATTATTCTGAGGGGTACTTACTATGAAGGATACGGGTAACAGAGACCTAATTTCATGTTTTCACAGAGACTTTTCATGAACCTCCCTTGATGTCAAGTTAAAAGAATCTAGGTCCAGCGGTTACGATTTGTGCTTTGTTAACAGATGACAGCTTCTTGAAGGTCTCAAAAATACCAAAAAAAAATTTTTTTAATTTTGAAAAAATACAGGTGGTGCCACAAGTTTGCAGGAACTGATGGAACATCACATGACCAATATTCATGCAAAGAATCATGGTGATAAATGCAGTGGTTATTCAGATACTTGAGCTATTGTATCAAATTTTGCATTATTCTGGGAGGTACTTTGGAGCCCCATAGCTCGAAGGATATGGGTAACAGAGACCTAATTTCAGGTTTTCTAGGAGATTTTTCACTGACCTCCCTGAATATTAAGTTTGAAGATTCAAGGTCCAGTGGTTACGATTTGTGCCCTGTTAACAGATGACAGTTTCATTGAACGTCTGAAAAAAATAGAAAAAAATTCATAAAAATTGGAAACATATAGGTGGCACCACCAGTCTAAAGGAAGTGATGGAACATCCCATGATCAATATTCATGCAAAGAATCATGGTGATCAATGCAGTAGTTATTCAGATACTTGAGCTTTTGTATCAAATTTTGTATTATTCTGGGGGGTTCTTCGGAGCCCCATAGCTCCAAGGATTTGGGTAACAGAGACCTAATTTCAGGTTTTCAAGGAGATCTTTCATGAACCTCCTAGGATGTTAAGTTTGAAGATTCCAGGTCCAGTGGTTACGATTTGTGCCCTGTTAACAGATGACAGGTTCATTGAGGTTTGAAAAAGGGAGAAAAAAAATTGTAAAAATTTGAAGAAAAAAAAACAGGTGGCGCAACCAGTCTGCAGGAAGTGATGGAACATCCCATGATCAATATTCATGCAAAGAATCATTGTGATCAATGCAGTGGTTATTCAGATACTTGAGCTTTTGTATTCAAATTTTGCATTATTCTGGGGGGGGGGGGGTATTTCGGAGCCCCATAGCTCAGAGGTTATTGGTAACAGAGACCTAATTTCAGGTTTCCAAGGAGACTTTTCATAGGCCTCTCTGCATGTCAAGAGAGAAGATTCTAGGTCTGGTCTTTACGATTTGTGCCCTGTTAACAGATGACTGCATCTTAAGAGGTCTCAAAAATAAGAGAAAAAAATTGTAAACAAGGGACCTATGGGTCACTGTGCTCAGCTGACGTTAACCTTGAAGGTCAAAATCTAAAATAATATCAAATGGAGATAAAGTGTAAGAGGAAGAGGTAATAAAGGCCATGGTTGGTTTATATGATTGGTTTGTATTGATGAGCAAGAAATTGTTGCAAAAAATATTTTGTGACCTGACCATGTGTTTCCTAATGTTTAAACTAAAGCATGTGAGCAGTTTGTGAACAAATGATCTGTACTATCCCCTTGATCATTAGTTGGTTTTTCGATTAACTGTTGACATTTCAGTAGTTTACACATTTGTTCAATTAAATCTATTTTTTTGTATAATATATATTATTAAATATATATGTATTTTTTTTTATGAAATGTATAGTTGAACTAGATATTTCTTGGCACCGCAGGTGCCATAGTATCGCCAGACAATTAATCCCCCCCCCCCTTTAAGAATAGGCCCCCCATCTTCAGCAAAAATTAATATCAGACCACACTCATACAAAAGGTCATTCTCATAGAAAAGGTCATGATCCAAATTTCAATATACATCATCCCCTAACCCATGTCTATGTATATGCAAGAAATCTGTCCATTAGTTTTTGACTTATAATGCTCACAGTACTGTTAAGTGGCAATGATGGGGTATTAAACGGCACGAAAACAAGTAAAAGAATAACAGGTGGCACCACCTGTTTCCCGTACATGACAACACTATCCAAGATCTTCGTTCAAGTTGATTTTTGGACCAATGCATGCATCCCTTATTGAGAAATTAATGATTTTGTGTGATTTTCACCATATATGGCAATATTCAAGGTCAAGGCCACTCATTGGAAAGGTCATGACCCCTATTCAAATAAACATTATCCTATAACCCATATCCATGTATATGCATAATATGAAAGAAATTTGTCCATTAGTTTTTGACTTATAATGCTCACAGTACTGATAAATGGCAATGATGGGGTATTAAACGGCACAAAACAAGTAAAAGAATAACAGGTGGCGCCACCTGTTTCCGGTACATGACAATACTTTCCAAGATCTTCGAACATGTTGATTTTTGGACCAATGCATGCAACCCTTATTGAGATATTAATGATTTTGTGTAATTTTCACCATATATGGCAATATTCAAGGTCAAGGCCACTCTAAAAGGACAGGTCATGACCCCAATTTATATATACATTATCCCATAACCCATGTCTATGTATATGCATAATATGAAAGAAATCTGTCCATTAGTTTTGGACTTATAATGCTCACAGGTTATAAATGTACTGTTAAGTGGCAATGATGGGGTATTAAACGGCACGAAAACAAGTAAAAGAATAACAGGTGGCGCCACCTGTTTCCGGTACATGACATTACTATCCAAGATCTTGGGTCAAGTTGATTTTTGGACCGATGCATGCATCCCTTATTGAGAAATTAATGATTTTGTGTGATTTTCACCATATATGGCAATATTCAAGGTCAAGGACACTCATTGGAAAGGTCATGACCCCTATTCAAATAAACATTATCCTATAACCCATATTCATGTATATGCATAATATGACAGAAATTTGTCCATTAGTTTTTGACTTATAATGCTCACAGTACTGATAAATGGCAATGATGGGGTATTAAACGGCACAAAACAAGTAAAAGAATAACAGGTGGCGCCACCTGTTTCCGGTACATGACAATACTTTCCAAGATCTTAGAACATGTTGATTTTTGGACCAATGCATGCATCCCTTATTGAGATATTAATGATTTTGTGTAATTTTCACCATATATGGCAATATTCAAGGTCAAGGCCACTCTAATAGGAAAGGTCATGACCCCAATTTATATATACATCATCCCATAACCCATGTCTATGTATATGCATAATATGAAAGAAATCTGTCCATTTTTTTTTTATAATGCTTACAGGTTATAAATGTACTGTTAAGTGGCAATGATGGGGTATAAAACGGCACGAAAACAAGTAAAAGAATAACAGGTGGTGCCACCTGTTTCCGGTACATGACATTACTATCCAAGATCTTCGGTCAAGTTGATTTTTGGACCAATGCATGCATCCCTTATTGAGATATTAATGATTTTGTGTGATTTTCACCATATATGGCAATATTCAAGGTCAAGGCCACTCTCATAGGAAAGGTCATGACCCCAATTTAAATAAACATCATCCCAAAACCCATATCTATGTATTTGCATAATATGAAAGAAATCTGTCCATTAGTTTTTGACTTATAATGCTCACAGTACTGTCAAGTAGCAATTTTGGGGATATTAAACGGCATGAAAACAAGTAAAGAATAATAGGTGGCGCCACCAGTTTCTGGAACATGACAACCCTATCCATGATCTTCGATCAACTTGATTTTGGGATCAATCCATGCAAGTTTTCTTGAGATATTTAAGAATTTGTGTCAAGGTCAAGGTCACTCTCCTAGTTGAGGTCATGACCTCATTTTAAATAGGCGTCGTCCTCTCACCTATATCTATACATATACCAAGTTTGGTAAAGATCCGTGAAATATTTTTTGAGTTATTGTGTCCAAAAGAAATCTCTGCGGCGGCGGCGCGACCGTGCCTAAACCATAGTATCTCCAGACTATGTCTGGCGATACAAATATAGCTAATTAACAACATAAAACAGGGCAAACAAAGCCTGATCTCAAATTCTGCTGAGGCAGGAAAATAATGAACCAATGTTTGTCTTAAATCCTCATCTAATACTTATAAAAGGAATTCAGTTCACATTTGTGCGCAATGTTCTCTAAAACCGCGCTGTGTACAATATTGTGACATACATCATTTTAAAGATTATTATTCCCGCAGTGACATAGGCAATATGAAAATAAATAATTTTAATATACATATAATTTTGAGTGATTTTTTCTATTTTTACCGAGCACAGCTGAACTGTCTTCGGCAATCACCGGAATGCGTGCATCGTGGTCACTTAACCTCTAACACTAAGGACTATTGTTCATATGAATAACGCTTGCTTTCAATGAGGGATTTGACCCCAGGAGGATTAATGACAAAACCTAATTCAAGGTCCCAATTTCAGGAACATGCGTGGGTTTGGGGTGGAGTGGTGTCTGGGGTTTCAGGCCTCAAAATTTGTCTGATACGATGAAAAAAAAAAAAACATTGCGGCGGTTGAAAATGAATACGGACCCTCTGCATGGAATTCCGTTAGGTCCGCTCCTGCTACTTACGAGGTATGCATATTTCTGTTTCTTTCTTCAGGAACAGATTCCTTGCAACGTACATTAAATAAATCTTTCATGTGTTCCTCACATCAACCTAATCTTTATACGTCCACCGATAAAATCCAGTCAAATATCATCGAAAACCTGAATGCCCCCGCGTCTCGTTCCGGTTCGCAATGTCAACACCATCACTGGCCAGGTCATCAAGGTAAACATACCGGGGTATAAATTTCTTGCCACAAGGACAGAACCACAGAATGAATGTTAAAAATATTGGAGCGACTGCAGCATCACTCACGCACTGTCTCCACCAGATTATGAGTTTATACGGACAGATGGGACAGACGGTATGATGTTAAGGATTCATGTAATTTAAAAGTAAGTGGCAAAATTAAGATACAAGCAGCTGTACATAGAAACGTTTTCTGTTCACAGAAGTGTTGTTCCTCAGAGAGGTGCGTGAATTATTCTGCAGTCGTGCCAAAATGTTTATACATATCTTATGGAAACAGTTTCCCACTGAAAACCTATATTTTCTGTTAACTTTTAGAATAAAAAAAATGAGCCAACATTTCACATCTCAGTTAATAAATCTCCCCAACCCCGGTAATAAGCCCGGTATACTGGGTCTATCCGCTAGTTTTTTATAATATCAATTATTTTCTAATTTAAGTTTATATTTCTATACATTTCCAATTTAACATATATATCTGAATATAAAAGTTGATTCATAATTCTCGATTGCATCATCATAAATCTCAATCTTGTCAGATAACACCACATCATGCATACAAATGTTTATTTATTTTTTACCACAAAAATATATCTTTTAAATCTGCAAAACAATAAATATCTAAAAATAATACTTGATTTAGACGTCACAATTTTGAATTGTGTCTTTATTTATCCATAATGTGCTTCATATTTTATAACAAGGGACCCATGGGTCACTGCGCTCAGCTGATCCTGATTGGACTATAAAGTATCACCATTGTGATACTATATTGAGTAGATAAAGTTTAGAATATCATGGTCATGTTGGGTTTTATAAAGGAATATAATGTAATATGTGAGTAAATGATATATGAAATAACCTGACTGATGGATTAATATGGAGTAAAATATAGTGGTTTATTTTTTATTTATTTGGGAGGGGTCGAAAAAAGCAATTTATTTGAGCAAATATGAATGCAATGACAGTATGCTAAGCAGTGGTATAATGATGATAAGGCTATTTGTTGAAGGATCTATGGTGTATGGAAAACTGCAAGAGTTCAATTTGACAGATAAAAGGTTATGATTAACTATACTGATGAGGGGATTTATGAATTTGTGACTGATTACATAATATCTTGACAAGATCGGTCTTGACAAGGTGCATTATTTTGATGCCCCTCACGTCTACATATTACACAATATTGACATAATTTCTGGCATGTACATAGGTACCTATGGACAAATGGTCAACAGTACTGAACCACCTGGAAGGTTAAAATCTTAAAAATATGATGAAATGTAGATAATGTTTGAGAGGAAGAGGTAATCTGGGCCATGGTTGGTTTATATGATTGAAGAAAATGTTGCAAATAATATTTGAGACCTGACCATGCCTTTCCATTGGTTACCTTTTTGATAAGCTGTTGACAGTTAAACAGTTTACACATTTGTCTGATGAGATCCAATTTATTTGGTAAACCTTTTTTATCAATTTTATGATATGTATACAGTTGCCATAACGTCCTCATTCCACAGGTGCAATG
The DNA here is from genome assembly GCA_026874595.1 of Sipunculus nudus. Classification (NCBI taxonomy): domain Eukaryota; kingdom Metazoa; phylum Annelida; class Sipuncula; order Golfingiida; family Sipunculidae; genus Sipunculus; species Sipunculus nudus. The sequence goes on along the minus strand of CM049314.1, from coordinate 9,396,987 downwards.
ACTTGATAGGGGGGGAGGGGTGTTGTGTTATGATCAGAGTTACAATGCCTCTGTCTCTCTGTAGATATTTTCTTTAATTATTAAATTTTATGCTATAGCCATAGAACTATTGTTCACAGTGCTAAGGAGCAAAGCCTCAGTGGGATGAAGAAGGGGATGGTGAGAGTTACAACACCCTTGCATATACATACAGGATACGAAATTTAATTCAACAGTGCTTATAAAAAAAAAAGTTTATTCATGAACATTAAATATTTAAAACAGAAAGAAAGATGGAGAAACAAAGCAAATAATTTTTTCCCCATTCTACTGAGCCAAGAAAAAATTAACAATATTTGCATTTATTCCTTTTTTTCATTACATAATTTTAATCCAAGTTTCCGAATGTTACTATAAATTTACAGTATAATATACATGTGATTGTGAATATTTCAGTTGATTCACATTTCTAAATTGCATCAACATTTATAGCTAATGTATCTAGTTTATAGTACCTGTCAACAGAATGGGATGGAAGGAGCAAGGGAGGCAATTAGGGAGAGAGAGAGAGAGAGAGAGAGAAAGAGAGAAAGAAAGATGGAGAAAGAAAGAGAAAAATCAGAGGAGAGAAAGAGAGAGAAAGAGAGACCTAGACTGCCAGAGAGAGAGAGAAAGAGAGGCTCTCTGGTAATTACTGCCTGACCCAGCCTGACCCAGACACTCACAGTGGCAGTAGGTCAGACCTGAAGGTGTTATGTAACTGCCAAGTACACTGCATTTATACTGATCTGATGCAAACAATGAAGACATGGTACCTGGAAACTTGAATAAAATCTACAGTTTTTGATCAATTGGTTTCAAATTTCAGATTTTAACAGATGAAATGTTAATGTGTACATGCTGTGAAAATTATATCCACAGCACTAACAGGAAAAATTTGAATATTTATATTTTTTTAAATGGTATCAGGAAAAAAAGAAAAGTATTCTCAGCTATAAAACTAATACATGTGTTAAAATTAATCCAAGGATCAAAACACCCAATATATCATACCAGGAGCAAACTGGAGTTGGGAATGTTTAATTTTATGAACTGAAATAAAGGACCAGCAATATAAATTTTGATTATTTAGCCAGTCTCATGTAACAACTGATACAACCATGAGTTATAATTCAAACAAATTAAAATCTTTAATGAACACTTGTCTGAGTAATATTTTAAATTTTTGACATATTTATTTATTATTTTAATTTTGTAATAAATATAAACCAACAAGTTAAAGACCTGGAAAAGACCTGGAAATTTAGATTAATTTAATATAATCAACTGCATCCTTGTCTATCATTATCTTGCTTCATATAACCCCTTATAGTAAACAACAATTTATTTAATTATTTATTTTTCATTTTTATGGTTGAAATGAAAAATACCCAATGGTGACTGCATGGTGTTATTTGAAATACAATTTTGGCCATCCATGGAAGATCCATAAATGATCAGTAATTGCAAGGTAATCCCCTGTAACTCATTAACTATAAATTCCTTTTCCATTTATTTTTTTTAAGTTCTTATCATAAACAGAATATTAAAAAAAAAGTTTATTGTTATGTTTATGGCCTAAACAAATACTAGTGGAGGGGGTTGGACAGTTAGATCCAGTTGAAGCCACCCAAGAGCTGGCTGGCTGCAGAGTGCCTCGCTTCAAGCATGCATAATTGGCCTGAAAGGTCAATGTGGGGACATAAAAGAGGGGCTTCAGTACAGCCAAGGTGTGATATGGTCTCATAAAAACTTTCATAAAAGCTAGTTTTTGACCAATTCCTTTTATAACTTCAGAATTTAGAAGCTTAAATCCTTACCAGTGCAAGATATGAAAATTAAAACAGTGCTTACAGGGAAAAAACATGCCATGGCCAAAGTTGGGCAAAATTTAAGGTACTGATTTTATATTTATGCTAATAACTTATAAAATTTGAAAAATTCAGAACTAATTTTTAGAATACAATTGAATCTTGATTAAATAATGTTATATCCCTGGCAAAAAATGTCTACCTTCAGCAATTTTCATGTTAAGAGAGTAAATATATTTCTTGATTTTTTACAAATTGCATTATGGTTGGGCCTAGAAATTAAAACAATTACACAATACTGACATCATTTCTGGCATATGCATAGTGAATGTATAGAAAAATATGTATATTATATATTATCAAAGTCAGATCAGTGTTTTTGATATTAGGCAATCTTAAAGTGTAACAATGGGGTTTTAATGGAAAAATGAAGTTTTTTCTTAATATCTCAAAGGAATGCAGTCCTAGTGACCAAACTTTTAGTATGGTAGAGGATTTGGGGGACATCTAACTGTATGCAAAATTTAAGGAACTTAGAGCTGAAGCTGGGGAGCTGAGCTCTAGTAAACTGCATAACACTAGCTTGGTGTAAACAATATATGACATGGTGGTGCTTTAAAACTTGAATAAAATCTACAGTTTTTGATCAACTGGTTTCAAATTTTTTGTTTTAACAGTTGAAATGGTAACAAAAATATGCTTTGAAAATTAAATCCACAGCAGTTACAGGAAAAAAACGTGCCATGGTCAAACTTTGACAAAATTTAAGGTACTAATTTTATATTTTTGCCAATATTTAAACAAGTGTCCCATGGGTCATGACGCTCAGCTGCCAAGCATGACCTGTGACATCATGGACTGAGATTCACAACTTCCAGTCAAATTTTGAAGAACCAATTTGCCAATTTGTTGAAAATTTTCTATGACAACAGAAATATATATCACCTATGTCTGGTTAAAACACAGTGAATTGATGGTCTGAGGAAAATGCATGATTGTTAAGCTATCAGGAACTATTCCAACAGCTTGCTTGAAACCTGTCAGTCTCAAAGGAACACCACAAAGGGCAAATATAAGATTAAAATATATAGCAAAAATCAAGGAAATACATGCAAGAATTATTGAGAAACAGGTGCTTCTGTATGAATTTTTATTCAATACAAGCCAACTGTACTGCACTTTTATAAATGATGGTAATATTTATTCAGAAATATTTGACCAAATCCTTTACAAGATTACATAAATATACATCCAACTGCATTCACTTTAACTGTTCTTGAGATAATATGATCAAAAGGAATTAAAAGATGGTTGCCTGGTGGCCATATTGGACTTCTGACAAGTCTGAAATCAGACAACAAACATTCTCTAAATCGGACCAAACATTAAAGAACAAGGGACCTATGGGTCACTGTGCTCAGCTGACGTTACCCTTGAAGGTCAAAATCTAAAATAATATCAAATGGAGATAAAGTGTAAGAGGAAGAGGTAATAAAGGCCATGGTTGGTTTATATGATTGGTTTGTATTGATGAGCAAGAAATTGTTGCAAAAAATATTTTGTGACCTGACCATGTGTTTCCTAATTTTGAAACTAAAGCATGTGAGCAGTTTGTGAACAAATGATCTGTACTATTACCATGATCATTAGATGGTTTTTCGATTAACTGCTGACATTTCAGTAGTTTACACATTTGTTCAATTGAATCTATTTTTTGTATAATATATATTATTAAATATATATGTATTTTTTTATGAATAGTATACAGTTGAAATATAGCTAATTAACAACATAAAACAGGGCAAACAAAGCCTGATCTCAAATTCTGCTGAGGCAGGAAAATAATGAACAAATGTTTGTATTAAATCCTCATTTTTTTATCACATCAATTATTTTCTAGTTTAAGTTTATATTTCTATACATTTCCAATTTAACATATATATCTGAATATAAAAGTTGATTCATAATTCTCAATTGCATCATCATAAATCTCAATCTTGTCAGATAACACCACATCATGCATACAAATGTTTATTTATTTTTTACCACAAAAATATATCTTTTAAATCTGCAAAACAATAAATATCTAAAAATAATACTTGATTTAGATTTCACAATTTTTAATTGTGTCTTTATTTATCCATCATGTGCTTCATATTTTATAATAATTTAAGCATACTGATGGGTTCAATTATATTTGTTTAAATCATTTAAAAGAAAATTGATTTCTTTAAAAATGCTACATTACACAACATTGCATCTTCTGGATTACACCTTGAATTATTTTTTCAAGGAAAGTTTTTGCATATCGGAGTGGAAACAGCATTACAATTAAGGAGATACAGTGAAAACAATAACAATTATTGTATCACACTTGGTGGGTTGGGTTTGCCGGGGGGGGGGGGGGGGGGGGGATGGGGGGGGATTGGGGTGATGATATGAGAATAACTGTACACCTGTCACAGCAGGGGATCTCCCCTAGTGACTGTAACAAATCAGAAACCCTGGCATAGCTGGCTTCCAGTGACCTGGAGTGGGACCCTGCATCTGTAATCAAAGCGAGTTACTACAGAAACCATTTGAAAAGCTAAGAGAAAATGGCCCAGCTTAAATGAACCTCTGTGAATTATAGAATAATGGACATGAGCTAAAGCATATGGACTGTGTAATAAATGAAACCTTTGGCCTGAAACCATTTAGTGATGCACCAAGGGAAAAAATGGGCCTACGGTAAGTGTCATATAAAAGTTCCATGTCATAAACAAATAATGTGTGAAGGTAATTAAGTTTTCAAAAGTTAAATATATGGCCATATGAGTTAAAAATTAATCCCACAAAGTTTGACCAATATTCCTAATTTTAAAAACTAGGTTTAACAGTGTTATTCACACCTAGGCCCCGCCAACTTTAAGAGATATGAATGAAATGCTACCAAGTATTTATATCTTCTTAAATCTTGTCAGTTAGCACTTACATTAGGTCCTAATATTTTACCATATTTGAATATTAGGATTCAATTCCTGAAAATTTTTTCTTTAAAAAATCAAAATTGTCCAAGTCTCGACAAAAAGAATTTTTTTAACATAAAAATTATAAGCTTTGTCTTGTATATTAGTCCTGTGTATTGAAGGGGTGGGTCAGGGAGGGGTCTCTGTTGTTACTGTTCATCGCTGAAAAAATGTGAAATTATAAGATTCATCTTGTTTAGAGTACACGTCTGTCAACAGATTGGGGTGGGGGGGGGGGAGGGGGGGGGGGGGGAGAGAGAAAGGCTCCCTGTGGTATTTATGCTGGCAGCCTGATCAAGCTCAACAAGAGAGAGGGCTTGCCGAGTAATGGGATTACATAATAGCCTGGGGAGCATTGAGAGTTGCACTGAATGACCTACAGTGACCTCAGTGGACTGCTTGACAATGTAAGGGAATACAACAAGAGCCTCCAAGCAAATTAAATAACTAGCCTAAATTTGCAGCTTTTATTTTCAAATTTCAAATCTTAACAGATTAAATCCTTATGTGTACATGCTGTGAAAATAACATCCACATTACTTACAGGAAAAAATCGTGCCGTTGCCAAAGTTGGGCAAAATTTAAGGTACCATTTTTTTATTTTTGCTAATATTTTAAAAAATTTAACAGATTTTGATCTAATTTTGGGTATACAATTTAATTTTGATTAATTAAAGATATATTACCGGAAAAAAGTCCATAGCTTTAAAATATTTTGTTTTAAGTGATCAAATATCTTTCCTGATTTTTTACAAAATGCATTATGTTTGAGGCCATAACTTTTTTTAAATCATATAATACAGACCTAATTTCTGACATGTACATAGGAACTATATAGAGGATTATTAATGGTAAATATGAGGAAAAACAGGTGAGTGGTTTCGTAGTTAGGCTGTCCTGAAATGTGAAAATAGGTTTTTAATAAAAAATTGAGGTTTTTCCTTAATTTCTCAAAGGAACAAAGTCACAAAGACCCCGTTTTCAGCTTGGTAGGAGATCTTGGGGACATCTAACATTATGCCAACAACCTTGGGAGAATAGAGAGCTGCACTGAATGACCAACAGTGACCAAAGTGGACTGCTTGACAATGTAAGGGAATACAACAAGAGCCTCCAAAAAAATTCAATAACTAGCCTAATTTTGCAGCTTTTATTTTCAAATTTCAGATTTTAACAGATTAAATACTTATTTGTACATGCTGTGAAAATTAGATCCACAGTACTTACAGGAAAAAAAACGTGCCATGGTCAAAGTTGGGCAAAATTTAAGGTACCAATTTTTTATTTTTGTTAATATTTTAAAAAATTAAAAAGATTTTGATCTTATTTTGGGTATACAATTTAATTTTGATAAAATAAAGTTATATTACTGGAAAAAAAAGTCCATAGCTTTAACATGTTTTGTGTTTAGTGATCAAATATCTTTCCTGATTTTTTCATAAATGCATTATGTTTGGGTCCATAACTTTTTTAAATTATATAATACAGACCTAATTTCTGGCATGTACATAGGAACTATATAGAGGAATATTTATGGTAAATATGAGGAAAAACAGATGAGTGGTTTCAATAGTAGGCAGTCCTGAAGTGTGAAAATAGGTTTTTAATAAAAAATTGAGGTTTTTCCTAAATTTCTCAAAGGAACGAAGTCGCAAAGACCCAGTTTTCGGCTTGGTAGGAGATCCTGGGGACATCTAACATTATGCCGAATTTTGGATTCCTAGGTCTTACGGTTTCAAAACGTGCCACATCTACGGACGGACGGACGGACGGACGGACGGACAGACAACGGACAATGGACCACGACTATAGCTCAGATGACTTATAGTCAGCTGAGCTAAAAATTACTGAAACTGCACTGAAGAAAGAATTTCTAAGGTGGCTAACTGGCAGACATAATGGATTTCTGACAAGTATGACATTTGATATCCCACATTCTCCAATAAGAGACCAAACTACGGGCAAATTATCCAGTAATGAATGCCCAAAATAATTCAAAAGGCATGTCCAGGCCCTCATATCAGATTTATAGATATGCAATTGTAAAAAGTGTAAGTCCAATATTTTTTATTATCACTCTGCTTTTCAATGGGGTCAGAAGAGTAGGTAAACTGCCAAACCTGAAAGAAAAGAAATGCAGAAAGCATGACTAAGAGTCTTGAAATAAAACAAAAAGCCATCCTAAATCAAGGTACACATCCACATATTATGAGAACAAACACTTGCTTTTATATGTGGTGATATATATTAAAATATTCAGATATCTAGGAAACTAAGTTTATTGCTAGGATTCCATAAAATAAACTGCAAAATGTTCCCATCATCTTATAAATCAGTAGCTAAACCTTAATACTATACTCTCATAGTCTTAATGCCTGGCTGAAGCATTCTCAAAACAGTGTTTTTGTTATGAAGTAACGAGGTACTTATCACTGAGCCTTATCACTTAAAAGGCTGATACAAAAGGGAGTCATATGTCACCAGTGTCACTCATAATTACAGCCACACAGGGAGATGTACCAGCTGGAGTGGGATGGTTATATATACAAGAAAAATAGAGATGGTCTATAAAATAAGTAATTGTGAACATCCCTGACCTATGACCTTGGCCTTTCGCCCATATATCAACTGGATTCTTTCTAAATGATGGGTAACTACTAACCACTTAAATCTGGTGTAATTACTTGGCAACCAATGGGTGAATAACTTTGACCTGCAACCTTTAACCTGCTGACCAGCTGACCCCAAAATCAATAGGTTATTTATTCAAGCAAAAAGACCCATAAATATGAAGTTTGAGTCAAACTGAGTGATGCATAGATGTGGCATGTGTGAAAGACTGAAGGTTTGGGTTGAACAGTAACACTTGAAATATGCTCACAAGCATTTAGAACAATTAAATATTGTGACCTTGACCTTTGACTTTTTGACCTCAAAATCAATAGGCTTCTTCCCTTATTGGTAGGTAAGCCATATATGACAGATGGAAGGTACAGATTGAAAAGTTTGCCTGAAAATGACTCCACGCAAGAAGTGGGTGCTGTGAACTTGACCTTTGACCTCAAAATCAACAGGTCTTTTCCCCTGTTGGCAGAGAAGCGATATCAGTGCTGGAAGGTTTGGAATGAAAAGTCTAGCTTGAAATGTGTCCACAACCTTTTCAAAGAAGTGGATCCTGTGACCCTGACCTTTGACCTTGTGACCTCAAAATCTATAGGATTCTTCTCCAACTTAGTAGGTGAGCTATATGTGAAAAATCAAAGAATTGGAATGAAAGGGTTGGCTTAAAATGCATCCACAGGCTTTTCAAAGAAGAGGCTCCTGTGACCTTGACCTTTGACCTTTTGACCTCAAAAAAATTATGGTTCTTCCCCTGTTGGTAGGTGAGCTGTATGTGAAAGATGGTAGGTTTGAGATGAAAATTTTGTCTCAAAGAGTTATTTCTGGGGGGTGCAAACACACCCCATAACTTCGAGAATATAGGTCGCAGTGACCTAATTTCAGGTTTGCAAGGAGATCTTTTTATAACCTCTAAGACTGCATAGGGTTAATGGCCCTAGCCCCTACGGTTACAATTTGTGCCCTGCTAACGGCCGGACGGCCGGCCGGACGGACAGACGGAAGGACGACGGACAAAGACCCATCGCTATAGCCCAGCATGACTGAAAGTCAGCTGAGCTAAAAAATTTAACAGATTTTGATCTAATTTTTGGTATACAATTTAATTTTGATTATTTAAAGTAGTATTACTGAAAAAAAAATTCCTACCTTTAACACTTTTGGTCTTAAGTGACAAAATATCTTTCCTCATTTTTTTACAAAGTCCATTATATTTGGGCCCATAACTTTTTTAAATTAAATAATACTGACTTAATTTCTGGCATGTACATAGGAACCATATGGAGGAATATTTATGGTAACAAGGGACCTATGGGTCCCGACGCTCAGCTGTTATATATGATAAAAAAATATTATTTAGAAATGAGGCACATGCTGGTTTTGTGTGGTAATAAATATAAGCTGTATTATTAGTTGTTGTTGTTTAGCTTATGTATGATTTTGATAGTACCTTTGGAGACAGGGAAGAGGATTGATTTCATTAATTTTATTAACAAATGGAGTACTATTGTCACACAGATTTTGACTTGGCCATATAACTTATAAGCAGAAAATATAATATAAGAGTTTAACTATTTATTAAAAAAAATACAAATATTGTCCCAAATATAATTTTTATTAAAAATAATAAGAGAATCATGATTTTTTAAAATGAAATATAACTGATATGATTATTAAAATAATATTAAAGAATATATTCATGAATGCATTCATGAATACATTTTGAAAGTATTTGCATGAGTATTCATATATTTTCATTTTTACCTGAATTCCCATTCTTTATGCAAGAAATTTTATAATGGAGTACAAAATCATATTCGTATTTAAATACAATTACAAAGTATTTGCACCATGTCTGGAATTTATTCAGTTTTCAGCAAACAATGATGTTGAAAATCCAGAATATACAAAATTCACACATTTAAATAATGATCATAAGTACCTGGTTTTATGGCTTTTATTTATATTAAAAAATAACTGTAAAAAATTCATTTTGGACTAATTTCACATCATTGTACACACTAGACACAGCAGGAATCTAGATTAATATTATCAACTGCATCTTTGTCTAATTTCCTTCATATGATCCCTAATGATTAGTAATGAATAATATGATTTACTTCTTTATCATTAAAATTGAACTGAAAAATGCCATAGGTGACTGCATGGTGTTATTTGGAATATGTGACATTCTACCCATCGATACAAGATTCTTATATCATCAGTAACTGCAAGTTAATTTCCTGTTATTATAAACTAACAAATTCCTTTTCTATTTTTCTTTAATTTGTTATTAAAAACCAATAAAAATTTATTAAATTATTGTTTTTTGTTATGTTCTTGGTTAAAACTACTAGATGAGTTGGGTTGGACACCTGGATCAACTGTGGCTTGCCATAAGCTGCCTGGATTCCATGTATGCCTCGCCTCAAGCGTGCATAATTTGATGAAAGGTCAACAAGGTCAACATACAGGTGACTCAAGAGGGGCTGGAGAGAGCCAAAATCTGACAGGGTCTCATAAAAAACATTAATAAAAGCTACAATTTTTGGCCAATTTCTTTTTAGCTTTCTAAACTAAAAAGCTGAAATGCTTATGTGTGCCTGATATGAAAATTATATCAACAGTGCTCACAGGAAACAAACGTGCCATGATCACAGTTGGGCAAAATTTAAGGTACTAATTTTATATTTATACTAAATAAAATTTGAAAAATTCAGAACTAATTTTAGGTATTCAATTGAATCTTGATTAAATAATGTTACATCCCTGACAAAAAAATCTCTAGCTTCAGCAATGCTCTTGTTAAGGGAGTAAATATATTTCATGATTTTTTACAAAGTGCATTATGTTTGGGCCCATAACTTAAAACAATTACACAATACTGACATCATTCTGGCATGTGCATTGAGAATGAAAAATATGTATATTATTTATGATTAAAGTCAGATCAGTGGTTTTGATATTAGGCAGTCTTGAAGTGTAACAATGGGTTTTTAATGGAAAAATGAAGTTTTTCATTAATATCTCGAATGTCCTAGTGACCAGATTCTTGGCATGGTAGGGCATTTTGGAGACATCTAACTGTATGCCAAATTTAAGGAACTTAGAGCTGAAGCTGGGGAGCTGAGCTCTTGCAAACTGCATAACACTAGCTTGATGTAAACAATATGTTACATGGTGATTGAAAACTTGATTAAAATCTACAGTTTTTGATCAACTGGTTTCAACTTTTTTGTGTTAACAGTTGAAATGCTAACAAAAACATGCTGTGAAAATTAAATCCACAGTACTTACAGGAAAAAAACGTGCCATGGTCAAAGTTGGGCAAAATTTAAGGTACCAATTTTTTATTTTTATTAATATTTTAAAAATTTAAAAGATTTTCATCTAAATTTGGGTATACAATTTAATTTTGATTAATTAAAGTTATATTACTGGAAAAAAGTCCATAGCTTTAAAATATTTTGTTTTAAGTGATCAAATATCTTTCCTGATTTTTTACAAAATGCATTATGTTTGAGGCCATAACTTTTTTTAAATCATATAATACAGACCTAATTTCTGACATGTACATAGGAACTATATAGAGGATTATTAATGGTAAATATGAGGAAAAACAGGTGAGTGGTTTCTGATTAGGCAGTCCTGAAGTGTGAAAATAGGTTTTTAATAAAAAATTGAGGTTTTTCCTTAATTTCTCAAAGGAACGAAGTTGCAAACACCCAGTTTTCGGCTTGGTAGGAGATCTTGGGGACATCTAACATTATGCCGAATTTTGGATTCCTAGGTCTTACGGTTTCAAAACGTGCCACATCTATGGACGGACGGACGGACGGACAGACAACGGACAATGGACCACGACTATAGCTCAGATGACTTATAGTCAGCTGAGCTAAAAATGAAGAAAACCAGATGAGTGGTTTTGATATTAGGCAGTCCTGAAGTGTGAAAATAGATTTCTAATAAAAAAATTGAGGTTTTTCCTTAAAATCTCGAAGGAACAAAGTCATATTGACCCAATTTTTGGCATGGTAGGAGATTATGGGGACATCTAACTATATGCCAAAATTCAGATTCGTAGGTCCAACGGTGTAGAAACGTGCCAGTCTTACGGACGGACATCCAGACGGACAGACGGACGGACGGACAGACAGACGGACGGATGACGGACAATGGACCATGACTATAGCTCAGATGACTTATAGTCAGCTGAGCTAAAAAGTCAATAACTAGCTTAATTTTCAAGCTTTTATTTTCAAATTTCAGATTTACACAAACTTAATATTTATGTTTACATGCTGTAAAAATTAAATCAATGGTGCTTACAGGAAAAAAACGTGCCATGGTCAAAGTTGGGCAAAATTTAAGGTACTGATTTTTTTTTTATGCTAATAACTTAAAAAATTTACAAAATTCGGATCTAATTTTGGGTGAACAATTGAATCTTAATTAAACATAGTTATATACTTGAGAAAATAGACTCTAGTTTCAAAATTCTTCATGTTTAGTGAGTTATTATTTTTCCTGATTTTTTACAAAGTCCATTATGTTTGGGCCCATAACTTAAAGAATTTATACTTTACAGACTTAATTTCTGGCATGTATATAGGAACAATATAGAGGAATATTTATGGTAAATATGAGGAAAAACAGATGAGTGGTTTTGATATTAGGCAGTCCTGAAGTGTGAAAAAAGGATTTTAATAAAAAATTGAGGTTTTTCCTTAATTTCTCAAAGGAACGAAGTCACAAAGACCCAGTTTTCGGCTTGGTAGGAGATTTTGGGGACATCTAACATTATGCTGAATTTTGGATTCCTAGGTCTTACGGTTTCAAAACATGCCACATCTACGGACGGACAAACGGACGGACAGACGGACGGACGACGGACAATGGACCACGACTATAGCTCAGATGACTTATAGTCAGCTGAGCTAAAAATCTAAAAAATACAGGTGATGCCACCAGTCTGCAGAAACTGATGAAACACTCCATGATCAATATCCATGCAAAAAATCATGGTGATCAATGCATTCGTTGTTCAGATACTTGAGCTTTTGTATCAAATTTTCCATAATTCTGGGGAATACTTCGGAGCCCCATAGCTCCAAAAATATGGGTAACTGAGACCGAATTTAAGGTTTCCAAGGAGATTTTTTATGGACCTCCCAAGATGCCAAGTTAGAAGATTCCAGGTCCTGCGGTAACGATTCGTGCCCTATTAAAGGACGGACGGACAGCCAACCGACAAAGAGTGATCGCTATAGCTCAGATGACTTTCAGTCAGCTGAGCTAAAAATGCAACTTAAATAAACTATCCTTGGTCTAAGCCCTTACCAGGCCAGAGAGGACCCATTACCGCAAATTATCGCCTCACATAAAACATTCGCAGCACCTGTTGACAATTAACTGTTTTGCCCTCCCATATTGCCCTTTACTATATTTATAAATATATAATTATTGACATTCTCAAAACATGGGCCTTTTATTATTCAGTATACCTATCCATACAACGTCATCTCTCTAAAAGTGCCAGTTTATTCCAATTGCAAGTGGTATAACTATGCTGCAAACGTGTTTAATGTATGCACATTTTATTGGGAATGCCCAAATCATGCGATCTCAGCGTGTGTTACAAGAGATCAAGCAAGGCCACACCTATACTAATTACTCTTATTTCTGACATGTGAAATAAAACTTTTATATGATCTGTTGTTCGTCATTTCATTAAATTTTGTTATTGTTAACTGTTCTGTTCACTAACAGTGTCTAACCATTCATGCGGAGTTTGTAACGGTCACTCATTTGGTTATGGCGTGTTTTGATATAGCGTACTAATTTATCATCAAAGGATTGTGATGGCAGCCTTGCACCCCGGCGGTTTTCCTATGTAATTAATTATCAAAGGGATGTTGTCTTGAGCATTGGCAGTCTTCCTTACACAAGCAATTAACGCTTCACCGCTCGGACCCCCCACTCCTGGGGAGCGGCTCCTGCTGCACTACCTTGAGCAGTTCAGGAATTTTAACTCGTTTCGTCTTTTGTTTTATTCAGCATGGAAATAAACTTAGATTTGGTCCTTGCAGACTGTAATTCAGTAAATGATAGGCACAAAAATATTTATAAAGTTTAAGCAATATCTGTTATTGAAAGTTACTCCATGTGGCCTTAACAGCTGATTGAAAGTCGACTGTCAAGTACCGGGGTATGGCAGCCTAAACGTGAGACCCATCTATATAATTTACCATTATAAAACAACGAAATAATAAGTTTTCACAGAGAATCTCATATTTAAAGATTATCAGAAGGGAAAAAAAGAACAGGAGAAACTGATTTAATCAAACAAATGTGACAAATATTGGCACCTTGGTCTTATATAAGGAAGATATTTAAACTTCTGGCATTATTGCCCATCTATGAAACAACACTGATGGTCCATATGTCAGCAAAACTAAATTTACTCATTTTTTATTGTTTTATTTCGTAATTCCAAGATAATAATTATTTTTTTCATTCTGAATCATTTGAGAAAATATGGTACTTGTGTACTTTTAGAGATCAGAGTCCTTCAATATTCTACAAAGTTAAAAAAAAAATTACAGCCATGAGCATTTATGGACCGTGAGCACAGTGACTAAGCAATTAATTATCCAGGCACATTTTTGATTGCAAACACCAAGAAGAAGTGAAACACTTGCCTTGACGCTACCTTTTGGGTTCTTTAAAAGTTAGGTAGTAGTTAAATTTTCAAAATTATTGCAGATATGGATATTTATTTATACATATGTATTTGTACAGTATTTGATCAAATACATCAAATATTGAGATCAAATAAAAATACAAATAATATATTTTTTCACATTACAAATACACACTTTGACTGTATTTAAATACAATTACAAATATGTATTTTACCCGAACCCTGATTCAAGGGGTGTGTTTCCATAATTATAAGTGATCTATCACCTGATTTCTAACATGATTTTTCTCTATGGTTACATTTCAGAAATTTTAAATCCATTTGGGGAATTTTGTGTAAATTACCAAAGGGTGTAATATTCTAGAATTACAATAATTATCTGAAAATGAAGAATATGTCACTTGATGTATTAAAAGTTACTTTCCCTGTAAATTCCTTTCCCATACTTCCATTGTCACATGTTGCTTATTAGTTAAACATCTGTGTGGTAGAGAGAGGTGGCATCATATAAACAAATTAAAGCGTTTCATTTTTAAAATTCTACCGATCTCTCCACATCAACATCAATGAACATCCGTCTCTTCAGCATACATGTTGCTATTGTTGGCTTTGCTTCAGGCAAAGGTGAACTCCCTTTATGACTTTATTTTATGGAATTCCACATGAATTGAATGCAATGGGACAGGCCTCTGAAACGCTACTTTGAGACATTCACCTAATGGTGAAAGTGTTTGCACAAATGGAAAAACCCCAGGGTTATTATCACAGAATCAATTTTTTGTGTTTGCTCTAATGGAAACTTTTACACAAAGTTTTTACAAATAGTTTTACACGGGTAAAGACCCTTTATTTTGATTAAATCCACATTAATGTTAACTGAGTTGATCATGATAAGAGTTTTGGTTTCTAAAAATATTTTAACTCAAATAAAATTTTAGTATAGTATTGTAGCGCTCTCGGGATCTTGTGTTTGTGGGGAATTAGTAAAAAACAAACAACAATAAGAAGTCCTCGAGTGGAAGAGTTGGTATATTCAGTAAATATATGTATACAGCATGCTGGTCAGTTGATGTGTCCAGCTCAGTGGTCAGATCAAAACTGCTGCTGTCCAGACATCTGGCAGCATCATTATACTTTGACCCTGATGCTACCAGGGTGACACTGATGGGCTGCTCATTAACACTGATAGGATCATGCCAAGATTCATAAATTTACATTCTGTTACAGCAATTAATTAAATCTGTGTTTCCTCATGTTACTAACACATTATACAAAAACTACCTTATGAAATTAAATGAAACTTTACATCCACATGAAATGTGACCCAAAGATTATAAATGTAGAAAATGGTATCAACGCATGGTTCTTCACATATAAAGTTAATAGTACAGTTTGAACATAAACAATTAATTAGCATCACCTAATTAAGCTCTACCACAATAGCCAGTAAACTGGTAAAGTCAATGAAGCATGCCTTAACATTTAACAATGAATAACATTGGCATTAATGACTCATTCATCAATAATAATCACGCTAGGAATAACAAGAATTGAGTAAAATGTTAGTCATTTGAGAAAATTCTGGTCGAAAACTTGATATTAATTACGTTTAGCGCCAAATACAATGAGTTTGGTGCGATGTGATGGTGTGAACCTAACTCTGCCTGCGTCGCCTGTTGACCACTGCACCAGCATCAGACGTATTGGAATTCCCAGTTTACTGTAAATGTAATGACTAATGTACCGTGCAGCCCTTGGGACCAACTGCGACTAAGGTGTGCGAACTACCGACATCTGCGCTGGCAGTCGATTGTTGTCATTCAGTTACGCGGTGTTGAAAAATGGTAAACATTTGAATATTACCTGATGTATATGTGTTTATCCATTGATTACTTATTACTTACCAACCCGGGTCCGAACCAGTCATCTGCACACAGTATCAGCTGTCAACGTTTCCCGCCTTGCTAATTATGCACAAACTCAAAGCGAGGCTGGGATCCCCTCCAAACAAGTAGTGTTTTATAAAAGAGGTCATTTCATGTATGCATGCATTAGTCTCTTACACAGACACACGGTGGCGCTCTGAAACCCCCTGTGAGCCTGTGCAAGAAGCTGTGCGTGTATTGAACCTATGGACCGGTGCTGTTTTGGGTGTCTGCCGGTATTTCATCCACTTATTTGATTAAAAATTATTAATAACTAAATAATCATGATTATATAAAGTCTACATATAATATGAGCTCG
Organism: Sipunculus nudus; assembly: GCA_026874595.1. Lineage (NCBI taxonomy): Eukaryota > Metazoa > Annelida > Sipuncula > Golfingiida > Sipunculidae > Sipunculus > Sipunculus nudus. The sequence goes on along the minus strand of CM049314.1, from coordinate 9,380,584 downwards.
CATGAAAAAATTTGTTCTTTGCAGGCGGGAAGCATAATAAAAAAAAGTGAAATATAAAAACATGTAATTCACTTCGGATATATATATATATATATATATATATATATATATATATATATATATATATATCATACACAATCTAGGGTAATATACGTGCTAGGTATCTTATCGCTACAAATTTAGTATAGATAAAATAGAATAAAATTAGCGTGAGTGGTCTTCATGCTAAGGAAACTAGAGTTCTATTCTTTTTTTTATTCAATCATCCGAGTACTAAAATGGGGAAGGTACGGGGTTACATGTGTAAAGTATATGCATTTGAGGAACCGTGGGATATATATAGCTGGGTGTAAGATAGAATTTCATGTTAACTTGTAGTGACAGGGGGAGACCGATGGCTGGTTACAGGGGTGGACAGCCGGAACTTTATACTTAGTAATGTAGGGATACACGTACGGGGACATAGGGCGAGTCAGGTCAGCTTAGGGGCAATCGAGTGAGTGTAGCCGGGCTTGCCGGTCCACCATGCTGTTACCTTTACATGTTGCTGGCTGCATGCAGTGTACGGCGACCTAAAGGTAGCTTGCATCATCCACAGAGATATTGGTGGTAAATGGTTTGGCGACGACTTTTGACGAGAGCCAACCACTAGGCATTAAAACTTTGAAATATTTACAAAAGTTCGATTAATTTTGAATTGTCGACGACTCTTGACGAGAGCCAACCAGTAGTCGTTATTCACGGAATACTTTCAAAATATATATATATATATACTTTATAATATATATATATATATATATATATATATATATATATATATATATATATATAAATGAATACGCTGTATGGAAACGTAATATTAGTTATTCAAACATAACGGGTTACTATCAGGGTTGGGCTCAAAAACAATTCAGTGCATTTGAATGCAAATACTTGTACTTTTTTTACAAATACATAAAATGCAAATGCTATTAAGTATTATCAAATGCAAATGCACCAAGGCATTTAACGTATACCTGAACACTACTTTGCCACCCGGTATTTAAATTTTTGTGTATATATTGAAATAAGTTAATTTAACTCACGGGGGTACTGAAAGCATTAATAAAGAACAATATAATACATGCTTTTTAATTGTTCACTTTGCGGTTTATGCAATGTAAAGACATTCCAAGCCCTTTCTGTATATTGGACTACAGGGGTTTTTGTTTGTTGGCTCTCTCTGTACATTACTGGATGTGTTCTGCAAGCTTTCTGTTCTATTATAACTTTGAAATCTTTACAAAAATACGAGTAAGTTAGGTTTGTCGAAGAGTCTGGACGAGAGCAAACCAGTATTGTCAATGTTCATGGAATACTGTAAATGCTTGGGTTCAGACGTAAATGCACTTACATTTGCGTTAATTTCATATACAGGCGAATGGAATAGACTCGTCTGGAATATTGGTGCTACATCATCACAGATGGTACATATAGGTAAAGTGAGAAACCATGGAGTCAACATATCACAGGATTGTTCCAGATTTTCTCTTTTGACTTGTTTACTTTCTCTATGATGCTGTTTTAATTAAAACATATTAAACGTCTTCATATTTCGTGTTATTGCATAACAACACGAATAAACACACGTATAAACATTGAATTATATTGCAGTATAGATTGAGCCATACTCATTGTTAAAAGTATTTCTCAAGGCATAAATAGAATTATCAAATTCACCTTGTAGATCTATAAGTTTGTCTTTTTTCTTTGTCGTTTATGTAATGTAAAGACATTCCAAGCCCTTTCTACTTGTTGGACCACATGGTTATTTGTTTGTTAGTTCTCTATGTACATTACTGAAGGTATTTCTGTTCTATTATAATTTTAAATCTTTACAAAAGTTCGATTAATTGTTGACACGCTCATACAACTTGCTGTTAGTGCATTCACCAGACACGACTGTCGTTAGCTTGTGGCGACATCTGGTGTACTTCTAAGGAAATATTACAGCGGTAGCGGCAGGTATCGAGAGTTCGAGACTTTTGTTTGGTCTTCCCATTTATTCTAGCTATTAGCTCAACTCAATGAAAGACATCTGAGCTCTAGCGATCACCCTTTGTGTATACATACATCCTTCCGCCCGATATCTTGGGCGAAAATGGTATGCATTTGACAGGCGGAATCTCCCTAAAACAACTTAATTTACGGTAACCCACGTAGTATAGGCCTATGTGAGCATCTGGAGTAGGAAATTATTTTGAACATTTTTTAAGATGCTTGTTATTGTTTAAGAGTTTGCGTTTGTTCATAAAATTTAAAATGGTTCTTATCTTCACCTTTAAAAAAATCAGCATGCAAAGACTGAAAAGAATCAGCCCACACACTTGTGTGAGAAAAGGAATAAATCCGATATTCACCAATAACTGGTGAATGGACCGTCTTGAAATCTACTCTGTATCTTTGGAAGCTTTATCTTTTATATGAGACTACCGGCGCCATATATAGGCCCTTTTTATTTTCTCATCAGAGGGTGAACTGGTTGTCATGAAACGTTTCCTTATTGAACATGGACATGCAGTCTATCCTTTGGACAAGTCTGATGTCGGGACCTGCATATTTTTTTTACACAAAAAACGAAATTTGCTATCTTAATCTGGCAAAATTTTCTATATGCAACCACTGTCCTCGTCTCAAGTTATAGTTTCATATTTTATATTAATTTAAATTAAATTTGTTGAGACTACGAAAGTACAACCATCATTCCAGTTTCTCAGCGGTGGGTTCATGGATTGTCTTGAAACTTGGAATGCTTGATGATGTGTGGTGTATATGAAACCTTGACTTGAAGTCACCTGAGTTGGTCCTTTGCACAACTGTATATATATATATATATATATATATATATATATATATATATATATATATATATATGACTGCCTGTTTGTCGACTAAGCACAAGATGTATCACAATGGGTTAGAACCCTTACGAAGATAGGGGCATATCACACGGCGCCGAATTAGATTCACAAGAGTACAGCCCTGCTGGGTTATGGGCATTTGAATTCAAACCCCACAATGAGCTCAAAGCCGAAATACACGTAGGTATTTTTTTTCTATTGTTTATTAAAAAATCAAACTTTAGGTAAATGTAGGTATAAATGTAGGTATATGTAATGATGAGGGAAATGCTGTACGATCGAGTGTGTTGGATAAGAATTCTTTCAGGGCAATTTACATAAATAAGGGTGTTTAAGTGAAAAGGGCTTCAAGGAATAAGTAATAGTTTGTATGCATGAGCATTTGAAATGTACACAGAAGGTGTTTCCTTGACATCTAAAGAACTTTTAAGAATTTTTAAAGTTTGACAGTTGAAACATTTAGTCCCGGCCGCCCCTCAATGCTCGACGGCCTCTGGCGGAAGAATAGGGGCGTATTATATCATTAGGGGAAATGTAGGCATTTGATTATATATAAATTGGCAGATCATATTTCAGAGCAAATGTATCTTTTTCTATCCGTGCAGCTGGCTTTTGCCTTTCACAACAATGTGCTTCATTAATACTTTACAATAGGTGTAGGGAGGAGTATTTAATAAAGAGATAACAATTCAATGATTTACCATCTTACTATCTGCAGTTTTGGTGACTTTACAGGTTAAAATTGTGTCTAAATATACAGTGAAATTCCTCTAAGCCGGACACTGAAGGGACTAGAAGATTTTGTCCATATTAGTAAGTTGTCCTGTTTAGAGGAGTTCGACATTTTGCGTCAAATCTTCATTGAATGTTACTGATATCCTCTGTTTTGATTATGTTCACGCTTAATTTGAAATACATGAATTTTACTTAAATCATCTTTAAAATAGCTTATATCTGCATTTGTAATTTATAAAATATAATTATTAAAAAAGGGAAAGACAAAAACTTTCTCTCTTTCAACTTTATCAGCTAGACCTCGCACACTAATCTAGGCATTATCACTTCGACGTACCATGCTTCTTCTAAGTAAACATAGTTCATGGATGGTTGGCATTGGTTGCACTAGGTATATTGAAGAGTTCTTTTGATTGACCGGCTAATCTTAATAAGTAATGATTGTGATATCTACACATGTATATAAATAAACAACATTTCGACTGTATATTCACATGTAACATCACGATGATTCACCAAATTACATTTGTGCTTGGGCGGTCGCTTTGACCTAAACAGGTCAAACGGGGCCACGAACTCGGAGCGCCATCTCCAGGCAAATATGTGAACAAAAAATAGAACTGGCGATGTCTGTCACCATGCTCAAGCTATCCGGACGAAGGCTATCTCTGTCCGCTTTCGAGGGTCGTAATATGTACTGGATACGTGTGTGGGGGGGGGGGGGGGGGTCCGTTGTCTGGGATAGTGAGTTGTCCGCTTTAATGAGTTTACGTTAAACATAATATAGAGGCAAATTTGAAGGGGCTGAGATTTAGTGTCCGCATTAGTGAGTTGTCCGCCTTACTGAGTTGTCCGCAGGTAGGAGATTCACGTACTGTATATATATATATATATATATATATATATATATATATATATATATATATATATATATATATATATATACTTAATCACATTAAAAAAAATATTGCAACAAAGTATAAGATTTTAGAAAATAAGGTATTATGTTTCCAGTATTTAGGTTGATTCAAAACTACGTTTAGATATAATATTTCACAGTATACTCAAAAATGAAACCAAAGTCTATAATTCTTTATATTAACATTTTTAATTTGCAATATATAAATATTACTTCTGATACTGGGGTGGGGGGGGGGATGATTACATTGACCATCCCCCCTTGCCAAAAAGTTTGGGGGGGGGGGTATACCCCCATCCCCCCCATAACGACTCAACATATTCTATACACAGAGTTCGTCAGGGAAAACGGAACTTAAATCGAAAGATTGGCCACCTCGATTACAACTGTTAAATTCCAAAAGGTTTCAAACAGAAAAAAAATCTGCATAGAGCGTCCTTCGTTCTTAGAGCTTTTTTAACAACTGGAATAAATGTAATATCACAGGGGGTTAGAGAAGTCCTTAGATATCAGCTGGCAGAGACCATGAGGTCGAATCTCAGCCGAGGCGGTAAGATTTTTCATGGTTGGCCTCCGCCCAGGGTGGACGCTCTGCAGGCTTAATGAAAAGGCCGTGCCCGCAGGCATGGCCGTGTTTCACTCATAAACGAGTGCGCCTTTCGGGAGTTCCTCGTTGGTATGAACTGGCAATTGAAACGATTACACACCAGGACTCGCAGATGCAGAAGTCACCGGGCCTGGTTAACACAAGGATATAATATGATAGGAAGCGTGTGATACTGTCCTGTCATGTAGTCCAAAACCAGTATGGAATTCTGCAGATGTATATAAACTTAAGCATTGAAAGAATTGAGGCGGTTACCTTCAACAACAACATTTATAAAAAAAGATCGGATTCGATGATTTTAGGAAGTAACAAACGTTTCACACGTATACACATACCTTCATGTATCGTTTTATACAGGTGTCTGTTGACATTCTTATTCGTGTAGCGCAGGCAAAGTTCGTTGTTATGGGACCTCGCTTGTTTGGCGCTGGCTCGCGTGTGGGGTCTGAAGCATAGAGCCACAGCGTTCTTTCTGAAGCGTAGAGAGACAGCGTTCTTTTTTGTTATAGATTTTTCGGGTCTGTTCGTGTGCGTGTGTATTATTCTTTGGAATTTTCCATTTCTAGAATTTTCGGGTGAAAAGCTATAAATTGGGGGTTGTGTCTAGAGCCGGCAGAAAGGGAAATACCAGCGAGCAGTAAGAGTGTTACTTTCTCGTTAGTTTGAGACCTTTCCGATAATTGCAGCAGTGTCAAATATTCAACGGATTTTATACAGATTTAATATGGACTGTCTGCAGTTTGCCTTTGGATTATTACTATTGAAATGGATTACTTATGTTAAAGGACTCTTGTTGAGCTGTAACAGCGGTGGTATCCAGAAATCAAAGCCTAGGATCCGGACACTCTGGTACTGTACATTTTTATTGTTATACTGTGTAATTGTATTGAATTAGTGTATTGTAATGTTAGGATTGTTTTAAGAATAAATTATAATTATTTGTTAACAAAAAACCACTGACTCCTTTATTCATTCCCCTAGACATTTCACGCTGCCTAGTGTTACAGAATCTGGTTTTTATTTATCACCGTAACAAAATTTATGCTCGTCACGACTACGTGATCTGTTGATATAAGGTTCCGTAACAATCGCCATGTATCTTCTACAATTGAATGCCTGGTCGCACATGTTAGATTCCTACCAGTTGATTGTATACTTTCTATATCAATTTTATAGTCGACTTGGTCTCCCATGTAATGCTGGATGACCTCCCGAATACTCTTTTTGCTGGGACAATGGAACATATAATCCATGCTAGGACAAAAATAAAATAATTTTATAAATGGGTACATGTATATATTACATGTAGCTCTATGTGTTACCATATAGACTTTATTTTCTATTGAATATTTCTGACACCAGTGTACGTGATAGCTTAACTCGGGACCGATTTGACCCCATGTCAGAGCCACAAGCATAACATGGGATTTGGTGAGGTGTACCTGCTTATTGTTTGTGAGAAATTACTAATATCGTAATTGGACCAACTGAAATAACCTTTGACCTTTAAAGGGAGAAAGAGAAGTGTGTGAACAATAAAACTCAATGAATTATGGACGACTTTGTATTTTTACAAGCTTTGTTTAGCTGTGTTTGTTTCCACATATCTTCAATTTTGTCCGACATCTGCTATTAGAACCGGATACAACAGGACGTTAGATTTGTTTTAATGGAAGATACACTTTACACTTTATATGTCATCTGGTCCCGGGTTCTAAAATTAACTTTACCTACTTGACACATGTCAATTCCTCGACAAAGGCGATTATTTCAGGGGAGACAGCATTTTAAATTTGAAAAATGCATGATGAATCTGTCTTAAGAAAAGGAAGTTGCTCTAGAATTTAATCTCCCTTTTAATATGTCATTAAATCAAAACCGAGTCTGGGCGAGTCTGACTCCGGGTCAGGGATGTATCTTGTCATTTAATCACATACAGAGAGAACTTATGCAACTAGAAGGGTTTTTGAAAACTTAAGTTTACAAATAGGATACGTTGAGAAATACTAAGCTCAGTATAATGGAAATTATTAGGTGAAAATTTTAGGATAAGTTCTGCTCACACACACACATATATATATGCATGCATTGGTTCTCATAGTATACATGTATACTAACATCTACTTCAGATTGTATATCACTAAATTTTCATCTGATTTTACTTTACACTTAGTGTAAAGTTTTAATGAAACGAACTGTTTTAAGGCAGCTTGAGAGAAAGAGAAAAATATATTTGTGGCTGACATATCGTCTTTTTGATATTTAGGCAAATGCCTTTTGCCTTAGGTAATGTACGCCCCAGTCCTTAATCTCTAATGTCATTATTGTTCAAAATTAACAGTGTTATTTGCAAACTTGGATTCAATCTATGATCCCCCCCCCTTCTGTCTCTGTCTGTCTGTCTTTCTGTCTGTCTGTCTGTCTGTCTCTCTCTCTCTCTCTCTCTCTCTCTATATATATATATATATATATATATATACTTGTACACATATTTGTATATGTGTGTGTAAAGGAATATTGGCCTTGAAATATGTAACTGCATAACCGCCCATTGCAAGAGACGAGTACGGTATATACGTCTGTGTAATACAGATAATACACGATAGGATTAGGATGCATATATTTATCAACCAATAACTGAATCTTGTGCTGACATCCAGTTGCGTGTGTTACTGTCCGAAAACTCTAAAGTGTATCTTGGGGTATGGAATGATTGATCATACTTGACCAGCATGTGTTTACATAACAAGCATGAAACACATATAAGAGATTAGATTTTTCTTTTTATGGTAATTTTATTCATACTCTTTATAAAATATAACATTACCACTTAGCTACAGTTTGTGCAGTGACTGTGGAAAAACACCCTCACCTCTTTGTCAACCAAAATTAGCAAATTAATTCTACTCTCTCTCTCTCTCTCTCTCTCTCTCTCTCTATATATATATATATATATATATTACAGTGCAGACAGAGAAAAGTAATAATACAAGTCATTTAAAGCATACATTTAACATTTGAGACGAGCGAAGATCAAGTTTCAAAACCCGCTAATTCAGCAGTAAATGTGTCTTGTCAACACTGAATATAAAATGTAGGAGATATATCAAGTACATAAAGTATATACGACATAGCAAGAATATAAGTTCAAGATTACTAGCAATGGGAATCATGCTTGCGTGGTCTTCCAGTGAATTACATACAAAACTCTTTCTAATGGTTATAACACATACAGATATAAAGGCAGTAGCCATGTACTTGTCTGCAGGGGTATTCAGAATTATCATTCTATGTTATGAATTTTGTTACAACAGGGGCGGATCCAGAATTTTGGAAAGGAGGGGTCCAAATGAAAAGGCCTGCAAAAAGTTCCCCAGGTCCGGAAAGGGGAAGGGGGGGGGGGGGGTTGTCTTTATGATGACAACTAGATCTACCACATACATGCACTCAGCCAGATTTTTTATGGGAATGGAAAGAGTGATTTTGTCAAAAGACCTGTTTCACTAGACTAGTGCTACCTATTAGTGATTGTTGTTCAAAGAATGATAAATTTATTCAAGTAGCTACGTCAAGTCAATCATTACAGTCCAGCTGATCTTCTCCGTTAATGTTTAATTTTTTCTACCGAGGTTTCTTCTGACCATTTACATCTGGCTATGAAAGGGATGTTATAGCTAGGTCAGATGTTATGAACATTTTCTAGCGATCGACCAAGCACATGACATGCAATTGTTCATGGAGAAGGTGCAGTCGACAATATGAAATAACATTTAAAAAGCTGATCATCTTAAATATGAAAAAAAAATCTGCATACCTAAGCAAACACCAAGATGAAAAGGTAAATGTTTTAACACCTGGTATCTACTATGTCTTTTACAAAGATAAACAAGAGCAAACTAGATGAATTCTAAAACTTTCCAAACAAATAGAATACAGACAAAAATAAGCTATAAACGATAACCTAAAGGCTATTTTGATCAATGACATGAAGTAAAGCCGTGATCCTGGATTTTAAATGCGTATGTCTTAACATTATGTCGGCAGCCAATTACAAGCAACAACAAAAAAAAAGTGTATATCTTAGTGAACGTTATTATGCGTGAATAAATGTATAACAGTCATACAAGCACTCAATAATTATGTTAACCAATGTTAACACGACGTAATCATATGCAATCACAGCTTTTCATTTTGCTAATAACAACATTTTTATGCTAAAATCAGAATTATACTATAACAGTCCTAAACATAACTTTTGATTATTCTGTTATAAAGAGTATCCAACATAAAATAAAGACTTCCCTATTTGGTAACATTTGTGATAACTACACCAACTTCCCGGAGGGACCTCCTTAATCAAGCTAGGATATGACAGTTAAACACACATACGCATCAAGGGATCAAGGGGGGGGGGGTATTTTTGCAGCAAAGGATTTGAAAAATAAACTTGAAAATAGACTTAAAAATAAACTCCATCTTCAGTTACTGACTGCAATTAATAGTAAGTAACAGCATCATTATGTGTATATATAAGATACTGTAGCAAGAAATGCCCTGATGATATGACTTGGATTCATCGTGCAAATGCCCAAATTATAAATCAAAACTGGTAACATATTGAGACATACACTTACAAAATTCAGAGAACAGTAATATACAGTAACAAATTACTTTCATACGTACACTGCATTCCAAATCAGCAACTGCCTTAACGAGCAAATGGTTTTCCATACAGTTTTAAAGAATTCTTTCCTTTTTTAATATAACCGATAAATCCATCAGCGATGGCAAATAATATAGTTAAAAGAAAACGAGACACGTGTTAATCTCACAATGTATACAGTACATGTCCACGATGTTTCTTCAGTATTTAATACCTCGGTCATGTACATTACTTAGACATTCCATATGTACATTACACTAAGTTTTTCGTAATGGAACTGCATTTATAACCTCCTAAACTATTAAATGCGTGATAATTTTTACATGCAATACAATTTTTTTAATTATATTTTCTTGATCTAAAGATTACACTTGTCTGTTATTTCATCTTAGCTGAATATATTCTTCTTATTTGACACCATTTGTAATTGTTCCACAATCTCTTTTTCGCATGCAAGTTACACAATTGCATAAAATCTATATATCATTATTTACTTACATTCTAATTGCACGATCTATAATATGACGCTAAAGAATGAACTAAAATGCAAACTTAAAATGCTGGCTTCTAGGTATAAATTGAATGTTTATCAATTTTTTTTATTATGATGCATTTTAACGACCGATGTCGTTAAGAATTAATGCACGTGCCTAACTTGAAATAACTCGAATACATTTGGATATTTATTTGAACATGAACTGGGCAATTCATACGCCTTACAGCTATTTTAAATGCAAATACATCGAATTCGCAGCTACTTCAATATTCCTATTTCCAGGCACCCAGTAAACAATTTCATTACACATAGCCACTCATTTGTATTTAAAACAGTGGTTAAAAAGCTTTATCCTTCTGCAGCATAAGACTGAAACTGCACACACCCAAATTCATACACTGACAGTTTGTAAAACATAGCGGCTATCAACTAACGTCATTTGCGCATTCAGATAACATTATACACATTTTAATACATGACAAACACGAAGAAAACTTCAGTAACTAGCTTCTGCTCTTAAACCTTCTCATAGCACCTCACGGGTATTTGCTTGGTATATCCTCTGAAAATAAAAGGAAATTACGATTACTAAGAGCCAGACTTCAGGACAATCATATAAATTTTTTAGCAAAACTCTAGGTTTCAACTGTAACGAGAGTACCATCTTTAGGTTTACCTAGCAGGCTAATTATATCCAATTATATCCGTGACAGAAGGAAGGGTTCAAAATTATATGTATTTTGAGATATGTATATATACGTTTGTTCAAATTAATATTATTTTTTAATACAGTAGAACCTCGATTTATCCCTGTGGTTTGGGGGACATTTGTTCGGATAACTGAGGTTACAGAATGCGAGGTGAAACGTTTATCAGTAACTATACTGCCAGAATACGTATATTCATGAGTGCATAAGGTCGCCATGATATATATATATATACATAAAAAGAATGTCCTGTTCCTTATTTAAGTTATATACGGATAATTCAAAGAAAGTCTGCAAATGCATTAACACTCATTTATCTCTGGTGGAAAATGTAGAAGGTAAAAGGCAAACATTAAGTCAAACGTGCTTCGGAGGAGCAGATAGATAGCGGATTTTGCAACCATTGTGACTGTTACTCTGACGCAGATACGCTTTGTGTTTATGTCCTTGCTTGCTACATCAGCTATTGTATAACTTACCAGTATCTCTGGTGAAGGTTTGGTAACTATAGGGATGATATAGACGTGGTCCAGTAGCACCTCCCCTGACGCCTTAGTCCGGGTGTTTACCGCCATCCTCCGCGCGGTCCCCTTGTTACCCTGAGCGTCTTTGCTCTTCAGCTCCAGAAGGTCACCAACGATGTAAGTCAGATCTGTCAGGGCTGCTACAACGAAAAGAAGATTACGGTCTTGTTAGAAGATCTAACTTGAAGGTCGCCAAAGATGTAGATAAGATCAGCCAGGGCTCCCAACAATGAAAGGAAGAGTACTTGATATGCATTACAAGAAATGAATTATTTAAGATGGAAACCATTAATGCAGTATCTGTTTCCTCGGACGTGGATTTAAATTTACATACCTTTTAAAATATCTACACAAGAAGTGGTAGTGCTGTAACCTATTGAATTCAAGGGACAGTAACCATACAGGCAATTCGACCTTACGAAATATATCGATAGTGGTGTATTATGACGTAACCATATTGCCCTGTCGAACGTTGTTTAATAGACAATAGGTTAATAGACCATTTTATAAAAAAGATTTTTCTTGAAATTTGACTTTAGTAAATATAATGAGAGTTATTCTCTTACACGACTAACATGAAACTGTTTAAAGGAAATTACACTTATAAATTCATATTAAAACCCTTTTTGAAAATATTTTTGGTGGAGGTACCCCTTCCATTTTTAATGCCAGCTTAACTAGGTATGTTCATCTGCAGAATTCCATTCCTGTTCCAGAATAGTTAACTCTCATTTTATATCCCGGTGTTATACCCATGCCCGGTGACTAAAGCGCCTTTGGGTCCTGGGTGTGCAATCGTTCCAATTGCTTTTTCAAACCACCGAGAAACCAATGAATGGCGCTCTGGTCTGTAAGTGAAACAATTCCGTTGGACACGGCCTTCCATTTAAACCTGAATGACGGTCACCCGGGATTGGACTTTCCGAGCTAAAACTTCACCGACCATGGAAGCCGGTCTTAAAATGTGAAATTCAATTTAATAAAGAATTCCAGGGATTTTAGCCAGATATAGTAGACAAACCTGAACTTTGTTGTGTGGCGACGGCGAAGGGCGACCGCTGTTTTAATCCGTCCAGCATGAACTCGGTGATATGGCGGATGTCATCAGCGTCCGTAGCCGAGAACTTGAACACTGATCCGTTCACCTTTCTCAAGGTCAATGTGTTCGGCGGATCTCTGTTAAATCACACGTTAAGCAGTTGTTGAAAGGGCGTAGTAAATTGTATTTACAAAATATGACATAGCTGTCGTAGCTGCATGCAGCATAATTTAATTCTATATATTACAATTCCATTGAGAATAAGCACAAGCATATATTAAGTGAAAATAAATTCCATATCTTTACCAGATTAACATAACTAAGATACCCCGACACTTACTGACTTATATAATCTATCTTTATTTGTTTTTAATAAAGTTTGGACTGCAAATGATTTTAACATCGCACCATTAAATTAATGTTATATCATATATTTATTTGACCATGTAGGATATTTATGGAAATCTTTGCAGACAATAGTTTACTGGTATTTGTGTATACAAACACTATAAAAAAAACTAGGCTATTAATATTAGTGTTACAAAGAATAAAAAAAAAAAACACAGCTTTATATAGTCCTTACCCTTCAGACTGCAGAAACTCAGATATTTCAGCATACTGCATCTTGTATATCGTCTTGCCCTCAGAAACAAGGTACAGGCCTACCCAGTTGACGGCCAGGGTAATACGGTCTGACGGCCAGTCCTGGGGACCTTCCATTTTCTTCACTTCATAGAAACGCGAGAAGTGGAGCGGCCACTGTACCTTGGCGTACCTGACCACGTCAGCCTTCACGACGTCCTCCATGACGTCATCACGCTCCGCGCTGAACAGCTTGTTGAAGGCCTTTGACACGAGTTTCTTCCATGACCTCATGGAGTCGGCCTCTGCTCGCCTCTCGGGCGGGATGTAGGAAGGCAGGACTTCAGCCAGGCTCTGACTGGTCATGTGAGGACCGTAGTCAATGAAGTACTGCTGGGCACACAGGATGGCAAGCTCGGCGTCCTGAAATAAATAAAATATTTCCACTATATCCGTTGCAATGTAAAAATATGTATAATGATTGTGAAAAAATATGAGTCAACTTACCCCTTTATGCCGAGTTAAACAATGAAGACTTTCAGATTGAAAAGAGATTTGCAATACCTTGTGAACATGCAAGACTTGACCTGAACTGGAAACATTGCATATTGTCAGGTTTTTTTTGTCTGATATTGTACATAAAAAGGTACATGATTATTTATTCGAGGTACTTTCATATTCACATTCTACAGCTCTACTGGCCAATATCACAAATAATTAATTAACCTTTGTGTAACAATTTATCTTAGTCTTACAATATAAACATTTTATTTTGGGAAATTGTATGTAAAAAGACACAATCCTTACCTTTTTACAGACGTACTCTCCTAACATTATACCTCGGGTAATCTGTGAATAGATGAGGCCTGTTGCTATGGGGTCACGTGTCGTTTCCCAGGGCGCGAACATTTCCTTCCGGAAAAACAGCCGCCAGGGCGCGAGTGACTGCTTGCCTTGTTTTTCCCGGTAGATTTGTTCACATTGAGATATGGCGTCGAAGATGTGATCATTGCCGTTTCCAAGTGATGCTACCTGTAGTGAAAGGTTGGAAAGCATTTTAATGCATATATGCGGTTTCATCATACAGGTATTCATGCAGACCTTGCATTGAACATAAGTACATTGTGTACTTTAACTGCAGTAGTTAAGGAAGTACTACGGGATAGCAGCTGGTTGAAATCATGCGTCTATTTTTGTAGCTTAAGTCAGACATTGTATATTTAACAATACAACAAATAAAGGACATAGTATTAAATAAATGGATGACATTAACCATGGAAGTAACAGGTTTTATAGATAGTAATCCCAAGTAAATAAAGTATTTCAATGTTTTCCCACGAGCTGAAAATGATTGTATTTTTTACTAACACACCAGGCTGTACACGCTATCTTACGTTATCGCCACACTACCAAAAAAGTGCTGTTTTGTCAGACTAGATAAACGAAGAGAAGAGTGATTTCTTTGAACAAGTTAGACCACACTAGCTGGTAACATGCGCCGCGCTATATGTTTTTCTTTTCACATTCCTAGTGTCTAGGAGGAAGCTATAGACCATGGCATTGTATTTTAGATACATCTGTGTGGACGTATCCCCACGACTATGAGATACGTTTGCTCCGCACTATCAAACCCACGTGACCTACCTTTTCGTTCATGGTAATATATACAGAAAACCCGTATGTATCCTTGAGCCCGACACCCCTAGCCAGGCGGTGACACAGCTCCCGAGCCGTGGTCGCAGAGTCCACCAATATGGTCTGTTGTGTGGCATCCATAAAGGTCACAGGTATCTCAAGGAATTTCTTCTGCAGTCCAGACTGCGATTTAAAGAAGAATTTTATGTAAGACCAAGTGTAAAGTTTGCTACAATGGTAAGGCGCTTTTACAAGTGACTTCTTTTTATTCTTTATCAATGACTGGTAACATCTTCCAATGGTCCAGTGACTCAGAATCGTTAAACTTCCGAGTTTTTAAGCATTTCCGGTGTTACAGTAGGTTTATCAATCTGTAGGTGGTTATTCCGCATGCTCATTTGTTAGTGATTCTAGTGTCAAAACGTAAAGTCTCCAACACACAGAAACAATGTCCTAGCATTTCAAGTGAAGTCACATGACACTCATTGAACAATGGTAACAACTAAATGGACCGTGAAGTTTTGCAACATTATGTATGGTCACATGATGTGACATAATTAATATTTCATAAATTTACCTCAAATTCTAACAGCGATGGCGGTTGGAAGCGCTGGCCATTGTCCTTTGTACGTTGTAGGAGTTTTCGGCAGAGGGATGCATAATAAGGGGCTCCGTTCTCAACATACTGTTGAATCACTGGGTATACCTGCATATACATATATAATATAATATAATATAATATAATATATATATATATATATATGACAATAAATGAATTTGTTCAGCAAGGCTGTATCATTTTATTAATACTGATAATAGGTTACATTCAGTTGAGTTATACGTATTCCATGACCCTGGCCGTAGAATGTACACATGCCATGCATGACATGCACCACAGAATGAACGCATTCTATATAGATGATCCATGCAAGGAGTTTAAAGTAAACCTGAGAACTCCTTGATCCATGGAATGTACACATTCCATTGTGTGGCCATGGAATGCATACATTCAAACGTTTGTACGACATAATGTACACTTTTCTCTACACAACGTATAAACATATTTGTGTCGTTAAACAAGTGGCCCATGACTTTCATCTGAATTGAAACAGCCTTGAACAATTGATAAAATAACTCCTGGAGTGCTCAATATCATGTATTTTGCAAATAGACCGTAGATAAAGGTTAAGTGACCTTATTCTACATCCAAATGCTACCAATTGTGACCACTGACTAATAGTGTTTAAAATCATGTTCTTTCACACAGTTTGTAGAAAATAGGCCACAGTGCTATTATTTCAGGTTTCCAAGAGATTTTTATGGACTTCCTGAAAGTCATGTATGAGAATTTTAGACCAAATGGATATAATTTGTGCCCAATCGGACTCGCTGAGTGCTTAAAAATCATGTTTTCTGCCCTACTCTTCAAAATATAGGTCACCATAACAAAATATCAGGTTTCCAGGGAGATTTGCATGAGAACTCCCTAGATGTACAGTTAGAAGTATCTAGGTCAACAGTTACGGTCTTAGCCCTATAAACAGCCTGACCGCTTCATTTGAAGTTCTCAAAAATAGAGAAAAAAAAATGTTTAAGAATTCGAAACATTAAGGTGGCACCACCAGTCTGCAGGATTTGATCAAAGACTCCATGATCAATATGCATGAAAACATCATGGCGATCAATGCATTAGTTATTCAGATACTGGAGCTTTTGCATCAAATTTTTTAATTATTCTGGAGGGGGGGGGGGGGGGGGGGGGGACTCACGAGCCCATAGCTCGGGAGGATTTGGGTAACAGAGACCCAATTTCAAAGTGCCAAGGAGATTTTACATGGACCTCCCTGGAGGTCACGTAAGAAGATTCTAGGTCCAACGGTTATGATTTGTACCCTGTTAACTGACGACTGTTTTATTTGGTCTCAATAATAAAGAAAAAATGTGTAATAATTAAAAAAAATTACAGGTTGCGCCACCAGAATACAGGAACCGATAAAAACGTCCGATATCAATACGCATGCATAGAATCATGGCGATCAATGCAATAGGTTTTCAGATATTTGCATTTATGTATCAAATTTTCAATTATTCTCCCGAGGGTACATACAAGCCCCATAGCTCGGTGAATATGCGTAACAGAGACCCTAATATCATATTGCCAAAGAGCTTTTTCATGGACAATCCAGGGTATCCAGGTAGCAGTTTCTAGTTCTATCGGTTACAATTTGTGCCCTGTTAACGGCCAGACGGGCTACGGACAAAAAGTGATCGCTATAGCTCATATGACTTACTTTCAGCCGAGTTAAAAACTCATGATAGTTAGCTTTACATCGTTCATGAAGGAGCTCCGGTTTTATGTAAATTTCGAATAAATTTGCAACATTAATCTCATGGGGTTAACAATGAAATATTGTATTTCTATTAATCCAACTGCTGTTCACACTTTAATTTGTCCTCGACAAAACATACAAATTAATCAGCCAGTTAGTCGAGACACATTTTACTTAGTTACTGCGCCAAAAAATATAATACACAATAGTGACATCTGACGAGTACACCACAAACCAGTCGAAACTCCGCGAAACATATTTATCCTGATCATGATGTGTTCGTATTTATTCAAGAATCAAAGACCGCTCACCTCAGCAGACGGCGAGAAGCACCCAGCACAGAGTGCCAACAGCAGCCAGCCTCTGGACTGACTGGTTTTGAAAGGGTTCTTGACCAGCTGTTTACATATCTGACAGTAAATTTCGTCCCTGTGAGAAAAAGAAAAGGAAACGTTATTTGTTGTTTTCGTTAATTGACAGCAACGTTCAAGCAGCAAAATGTCATTACAACATACGCTGATGAAAATGTTAAAAATAAATTGACATGTAATAATAGAAGTCTTCGAATAACATGTACACACTTTGAAAATAACGACGTCAGATTTCTCCCAATATCTATATAAACTCTGCGGCGTGGATATCTGATCAGGATATTATAAACACAATGAGTGGAACATTTTTCTTCACTATGTTAATAACATTGTAACACTCAGAATTCCGGGTATAAAAACAACCCCATCGACTGGACAAGACTGCCTGTTTGCTTTTAACGTATTTCATGAGCACCGCATTTAAGAAGTATCAAATCTCCGTGATTCTATGACATTATCCCAAACAATCTGCTGCCGAGTATATTTTAGTGAATTTTAAAATTTTCCCAAATTACAGTTTTAGAAACAAGGAAATTTCACTACTTTCAGACACAGAAATCACAATTTAGGGGCCAAGTCCTTGGTCGATCTTACTATGCAATATTTGCTTCTAGTGTATTGCATATACTCATGTATAGAGCCTTTAACCTGTCAGTACCATACACAGCTTTGTATGATATGGTCTCTTTAGTGTCTGATTTAAATATCTGAGGAAGATTTGCTCCTCTGTAATTAAAATGTCTCAAAATAAGTATGAGGATGTCTTATCGGTTCAATTTGAATCTGCACTAAAACCGTTCATTCACGTCTTCTGCCAACAAACGATCAGTCGGACCAAAAGTCGATATGGTAAAAAAAAAAAAAAAATGGTTGGATATATTTTCTGTTACATGGGTCTAATCACCTTTCTGACCTTGTTCTGATGAACAAGTTCATACAACCTTAACGGAGGCTTTATAAGAACTTTTCATAATCAGAATTACCCTTAGATCATTAATGTATACGCAGAGGAAGCCACAAAAACATCTTTTTCAATAGGTAGGTGAATATGCAGCTTTAAGGAGGTACAGTTACACTTCGAAATTACGACCACCATCGGCACCTCGATAAGTGGTTCCTTTGAGGTGGTCGCTAAACCTAGGTGGTCGTTAGGCGATATTTTACTTAATTTATTTTGGAAGAACATATTAAGACATGGCGTACCTCAGCTCTGGTCTGAGTATTCCCAGTCCGATGATGAAATGTAACTGGTCAAGGGGCGTCATAAGTGTCTCCTCTAAAGGTAAAAGGTCAAACACAGATTTCTGCTTCGGGGTGAAGAGACGGCGGGTCAAGGTCGCTTTCAATCTTCGAAGGGTTCCGCCCCGCTTTTTACCCTCAAACATACTTTTCATCGCTTCATTCTAAAGTCACAGACAAAAATAAAAAATGATACAACTATATTCTTATTGGATATTCTTAACATCTCTCAATAACAAACGCATTCCCTCGCATAATGTTTCCCTTTCATATATCTGGACGGTATGCCAATACATATACAGCTATCACCACAAGCATTTATAAGGCCATTTATACTTGCGTCTGCATGAGACACATTCAACATACACTAGATTACACTAGACTGACCCTTGTCTCAATATTTTTTAAAAAGTAATACAGGCTTTTTTACAAATCCTATCCAATATTATAATAAACATTTCGTTGATATTGGCAAGACGATATAATGATTGTACATGAATCCCGGTGTATTTAACCCCCTATCATTTGACATTATTTGGGATTAATAGTTGTAAGGAAAGAAAAATGGCATTTGTTGTTTAGTTCTTGCCATCGTCCGATTTTAGATGCTTACAATACCACGTTCAAGAGCGGGACAGAGACTCACAAGATTTTCTTCATAGCCAGTATCATTGTCAGCAGCATGCCTTGTCACGTGGTTACTTTCGTTCTCTCGCCGTCTCAGATCTCGTTCACTCTGCGAGATTCCCAGCGTGGCGTAAAGACGGGACATGACCGACCCCTGGTCCTGTGCGGAAGGATGTAAGTCCGGAATCAGCGTGACTCATTGTTTGATATCATATACTTGCATTTTGTTTTTGCATATATTTACATCGAGACTGTCCATACATTTTAAATCTTTGAGAAACGGACCTTGAAACTTAAGATTACTCACTACCATTACAATAAAAGTTTTTTTTTATTTTGACCAACTAGAGAAAATATAATGAATAAGTAATGGTGATTGTGATGTTTTAACGTGCATATGATTGTATGTCTAGGTATAAACAAAGATTCTCCAGCGATCGATTTTCTGTGGATAAAACGTAGTAACTTAAGCCAGTCGTCGAGCAAGGGCTTTATGTCAACAGCTAACGGAGGAGATGTTTCTAGTCACTTCCCAGGCACTGTGCTCCCTGTGTCTCTACTACAATTATATATCTCGGTATATATATATATATATATATATATATATATATATGTATGTATATCAGATTACCTACCGGCTGATTGGACGTTTCTATGTCACTTCTGTAGTCAACTTGGTCTCCCATGAAACGCAGAATCACCTTCCAGACAGACTGGGCTTGCTGGGAAAATAAAAAACATATCATTCATAAATGAGAACATTAAAAGTTTTATTCTTTATACTTAACCAGGAAGACCATAGTATAATTTGAAAATTTCTGATTCCAGTGTGGTAATTTTACTCGGGGATTGATTTGACATCAAACGGCCGCATAAAAAAATAACATTGGATATGCTAAAGAACACCTGCTAGTTGTCATAAGATGTATACTATTTCCGACATCTCATATTAGAACCGGATAAAAAAGAACGGTGAATCAACATTGTCTGCATTTGATTTAATATAAGATACATGCTTATCTCCACATGCTTATGGCCTTAGCTGCATACAGTAAACCTTACCATTTGACAGCTGTCAATGCACATTCCTTAATTAATATGTTTACCAATATGAACGAGGAAATTATAAAATATGACCGAACCGTTTAGATTTGTGGCACTTAATTGTTCGAAAATTAACCTGTTTTATACTTAGTAGACATTACTGAATCAATACATCTTTAACAAGAGCACGACAAACGTGCATAATACGCCCGTCGTGTATCTGGTGACCTCATTGAATATGCGTGCATTTTGATCAGAATGTAAATCAGGTGAGAAAGTCTAGTGGTTTATATGTTTGTAAGTTATCACGGCGACACTTAAAGTTAACGGTCGGACGGTGGGTATACCATCATAGTCCCATCATAATGACGGGCGTATAACAATATCAGTCGGTCTTGAATTTACTTTCCCTTTTTATAGGCCATTTAATTAAATCCATGTCTGACTCCATGGTTGGATAGATGCGTCTTTAGAGTGGATATAAAGTGGATCTTGAATAGTCTTGTTCCAAACATTAGATCAATGTCACTTAATTCCTGCCATTCTCAAGCCTAAGTCATGTGATATCTCTGTTCATGAGGGCGGTTCTGTAAATGTCACTGTCATATGACATTGGTAATATATTTAGGATGAATGTACTTGTAGTTTCTGCTGGTCTGACCCCAGAAGTCCTAACACATATCTTCAGTCACGTGACTGTTACCGGAAACCCCTGTGGGCCTAGCACATGAATTAGTTATGCTGTCTGGTTGAACAGGTATTTCTCCAGCTAAACAGGCCATGGATAAAAATTCGTGTAAATATACGCCAGGTCAGCTGTTTCAAACTAACATACACAACTGCAAATTCGGATATAATCTCCCCCTCTCTATTTTTCTCTCTCCCTAAATATATATATATATATATATATATATATGTGTGTGTGTGTGTGTGTTTGTGTGTGTGTATATATATATATATGTAAATATATGAGTATACGAGAAGATTTACACCGAAAGAGTTTACACTAAGGAATCTACAAGCATGAAATGTCGACAAGTTATCACTGTTTAGCAAGAAGCGCCTATTATTGTAAAACTACTCCCCTCTAAATGTTTTCTATTCAGCGAGGATGATTGTTCACAGTTTCTTGTTAAGTCCCACCCATTGCCCTGTGTGTGTGTTATTTGATGCTAACGTAAATGTGCTACCCGTAAATAACAGCAGAGTCTCGGACTAATGAACTTAAGTCTTTGTGCAATCACTGTGACAATGTATTAATAAGTGCCGGAAATGGCCGGGAATTCAGCACAGATGTACACCCAGTTTATATATTCAGGTACTTTTAAAAAATGAACACGTAAATGCCCATTGCATAATATTCATAGCAATGCCATCTATGACGACGACACATTGATGAAAAATCAGTCAACGACCGGGATACTGAAATTACAATAAAAAC
This sequence comes from Sipunculus nudus, assembly GCA_026874595.1. Classification (NCBI taxonomy): domain Eukaryota; kingdom Metazoa; phylum Annelida; class Sipuncula; order Golfingiida; family Sipunculidae; genus Sipunculus; species Sipunculus nudus. The sequence continues at coordinate 9,358,725 of CM049314.1, read as the reverse complement.
ACACCTATAAGGCATGTATCACCCGCTTATATATTAAGGCAATTTGATTAACTAGTTTGCACCATGCTACCTGGATCATATTGGAGTGCCCATACTGCGAGCAACTAGTACCTGCTATTTATAAACCACAGAGGTTGAAGGACGAGCCCAATTTAGACTGTCTCCTCCTTTGCGATTTACGTCTGGTTACGGGGGAAACCGCAGTGGTTCAAGGCCTCCGCTGGCTTGTAAGTCTCATTCTTGCATTAGGAGTATAATTTCTCTATGTCTAAATTTTTCTTGTTTTCAAGAAAGCAATCATTTTGTATTAAAGCATGAACGTTTATTAACAACAAAACCTGCAAAAAAAAAAAAGAACTTGGAGCAAAGTAATGCCAAGTTTCTGTGTGACGGTTCTGTGTGCGTGTTCACTTGTTTGACAAGGGAAGCCAAATCCGTATGTTTTAAACCCTTCATTTCCTAAATATATTTTACCGCACAAGCAAACGCAAAAGTTTTTACTGACATTGAGTGTTTAAAAACTACATAACCATAAATGCACTGGTTTTACAATCAAGAGGTATCCAATTACCTGTTAGGTCAGGATGGATGTCTTTTTAGCCTCAATGTTATATGTGTAAATGTAATACTGTAAATACTGTAAATTGCTCTAAATATCACAAGACACGGCCAATAACGCTAGATATTCGGCTTTGAACAGACAGGCGGAGTTAGTTATCGCTTTTGCACCACCAATTCTATGATATCATTTGCATCTGTCCTTTCAGCAGGCTTTATATTTCACGCTTTTACCTATGATATATTAATAGTTTCACACTCACTGACAAAAAAGCAAAGGAAACGTAATTACAGTTTTATAGCCATTTGCACCGTACATGTATACGAGGTTTCAGTGGGTCACATGTCCTGAGACAAATAAACCAGGTAATAAGTTTTATCATTGATGATTTCCCCCAAAATTGTTAACATAGTTTCCGTTACGATTATACTGCGAACACGTGCCACAATTTTTTTTCTTTGATACACATACAAATAGCATCAGGTCTAGTAGCGATAGTAGATCCTATAGATTGTGAAAACTGCTTGTTTAAAAACATATTTGATAAAGTTTTGATAATCAGTGAGTAGTAAGATATATCTATAACTAAGAGTGATGAAAATGTGAAAAATTCTGCACGTACTGCTGATTCCTTTTCTGACGTTGCTGCCAACAGAGGGCGCCTGATATCCTTCCGGGCAAAAAACGCGGGTTGTCCATCAGTGAAGTTCTTCTGAGCGAATACCATCCAGGGATCATCGTCAGAGAGACTGCCTTTAGGGGACCGAGACATGTCGGCTAGGTCATCGATGGGCACCGGCTGTCATAAAAAGAACGAATACAAATACATTAGAAGTACGTATACAGGGGGCTTGAGCATTTAACATAAACTATAATTCAATAGAAGGTCATAATATTTTCCTCCGCCATGGAAGAACAGTTTCCCTCAGTTATTTTGTTTGTCTCTGTTGAAGGCAAAATGTTCTTTTAGTATATTCTGTATTTGTATTAGGAGCATACAAGAAAATCGTCCTTACTCAAAACCGATTCGATTAAAAAAAATGCCAATGACAAATTCTTGGCTATTGGGTGCCACATTCTCTCCAAGTTTGAAGCTTTTTCCCCCCCAAAAGCTTTCTTATCTCCCGCATCTCCCCCCCCCCCCCCCCCCCCCCTCCTGTGCTGCAGGTACTCTAGCGCAACTTCCCCCACTTTCAAACCAAACACATATAAACACAGAAAGCTAAGCATGCCGCGGGCGCCTTTCGTGGCTGTGGTGGGAAAATGGGCGGAATGCGAGGTGAAGGTTAAAGAACGATGAAGGAGTGTAGCACGATGTTTAACAATTTATTAGATATGAACTTTTGATTTAATCGGTAAAAACTTGTTACCATTAGTAATTACTGCTGCAGATCCGGCATTAATAACTGAGAACATCGGATGCGACGAGAAAATTCATCAAAACTTATCACAGAGAACACATGTTCAAAATCATACAAAACTATGAAAAAGTCATATAGATATGAGATATATTTAACAAACCATTGCAAGGTTTCCCCGATTTCTTACAGACCATGCATTAGGTAGAGGCTTTTCACATCAGTTCTAAACGTTCATGCTTGAGAGTGTGGACGTTGTTGTAACGCAGGTTGATTCCCTGTGTTATACATTAACGCCGATATGTGATATTTACGTAACCATGGACACAAAAACATCCCTATCGGCCTTCCGGTGTAGCTTGCCCAAAGTGGTTCGGGCGTCTGACATGTATGACATAACTTTCGAGTTCGAATCTACAATCGTCTGTGTTTCTGTTTTCACCTCTTACATTGGTGTCAGAAGTGGGAGCTGGTGAGTTGGTGTTGAGGCATATTCGCATCCACCCAGTTCATTTGTGTAACCCCCGACCCCCCCCCCCCCCCCCGCCCCCCCCCCCCATCCCCCCAGGCTAGTGACACACGATCCATGGGAGAAAAAAGTTCCCGCAAAGAGGGTTGAATATATAAGGGGAATAACAGCACTAAAAATGATACCTAAATTAAGGCACTATTATGTTTTGAGACAAAACACAAACAAAATTGTGTCAATCTAACATGTCTGCTAATAATATTTTTTGCCCACAATTAAACCAGCGGGTGACATTGTGACATATAGCATTATTTTACAATTCATACTTCTATATGGTGTCTTGTTGAATATTTCATAAATAAACTGCCTCTAGGTTTTTCCTTTTTGTGAATGAGAATTCGTTTCAAGATTATTCACATTTACCCGGTAGATAATGCACAAGACCTAATACAAAAAGCCCACAGACGTTGGTACACTTATCACCTGTTATCAGGCTACTGTATCACGAGACAATGGTAGGGGTATTAAATTATGTATAACAAATAGTTGTCAGTACTAACTACTTAATATTCTTTCCATTGTTTGTCTGCAGAATATTTGAATGGGTTCAATCACAAGAACGTTAAGTCAGAAGAATTTTTCATGTAAAAGGGGTCATTTTTGTGTACATACTGAGAAAAGGTATTTATTGAATGCATCTGTTAATTACAGAATAAGATCTCGTTGCGTCATTTCACAGGCCCTGTCTTATTTCACATATTTCAGAAATAAAATTCATTTTGATTTAAGGAAAAGACGTTTATTGTGTTTTATATATTTCAGCATAAAGCGTAATTATGTTAAAAGCATTTGTTATTTCGAAACCACCCTGTGATGTCAAATAAAACAAGGAGCAGATATATATAATCAATCATGAAACATGTCACATAAAAGATATTTGTTACATCACGGTTGTATGAGAGATATGTGACAAGCTGTTGTAAGGTTTCTCCCCGTCTGAGAGACCACGCTCCTTTTGTTATCCCTCACATCAATTCTGAGTGTGCGTGCTTGATAGCGCAGACACGATGACGAAATACCGGCTGATTCACCGCTGATGACACATTAAATGAAGAGAGATTTTACCTGTATATCACAAAGACGTAAACTCATATTACCGGTAAGTATACAAGACCCAACCGCGACTGTCAGATTTTAGATACGTTTAACGCATAATGAAAACGAAGATGTATTAAATTACAATTGACAATATCAGTTGTGTGCCTATATTAGGGAAGACTTTAAAGCCACATATGATGTTTTCTGCAAACTAATTTTGATTTATTAAGTCTACACTTGTATTACTTTTAATTGTGACAAAAACGGTATTTATAAAAATATTAGTTTTGACGCCCCCAATAAATCAATAAAACACTGGAACCAACAATTTTCCCTGGAAATATAATTTAATCCAAGGAACACCAAGATGTTAAAGCGAAATAAGACAATATATTATAAGATGAAATCTCTCAATGTCTCACAAAGCATTCTCCTTTAATCACATTCCTCTTTTGAAGCGTACGTGCTTAGACTGCATATACATATAAACACACGGTGAATCACCGCTGATGACACATGAACGTGGAGTGGTTTTACCAGTTCGTTAGCACACTAATAACACTACTCAGAATGCTGTTAACAGCGAGGTCATAATAAAGGACCAAGGTAATACAAACACCTTGACGAAAAGGTAGTTGTCATCACATTGAAAATGACAACTATAGGAGATACGTGGCACCCAATTGCGATAATCTGTTCCTAATAATTTTCTTGAACTACTGGTAATCTTCAGAGTTCTAAGGTGCCGGGTTACCACTCCGACTAAGGTCGTTTCTACTCCAGTTGGAAATTGTGGAACACTTGTCTCAAATGTCTATCTTCAAAATAAAAATTTGTGACATTACAAGGAAACAACTTCTGTTTACATTTCACACACGCATGCTCACAGTATATATCTCACACCGCGAAGCCTTTACCACAAAAATAATTATTATCTAACATATTTAAACGGACTACATTACATTCTTTACCACAGTTATACCATTTTTGCCGCTGGTGTATTTAGGGCCCCCAGTGCATTGTGGGCATAGGATTTCTATACCTACAATACCTAACCAGCAGAGCCGCACTCTTGTGAGTCCCGGATATTTTACGCGTATTATCAGGATTATACAGTAAGCTTCAGTTTGCCCGTCTGGTACATGAAAACAAGTCTACCGAGATCTTTAGACATGACACAGATGTCAATATCGGTCCAATTAGAATGTCCATCGAGTCGTGTCCACGGTTGTGATGGCATCACTCTGAGGACCGTGAAGAAATCGCGATTTATAATGTGTTTAAACTGTGTATGTATAAAAATTATTTGAATGCTCCATTCATATACAGTGGAACCCCGCCTCGCGACCACCCCACAATTGCGACCACCCCACAATTACGACCATTTTGCTTGGTCCCGAATTTTTTTTAGTTTATTTATGTTTAAAAATGACTCAAAATTACGACCACCCCTGTATTCAGAATTACGACCAGATTTCCTGGCCCCAGCGCTAATGCGACCCCGCTACTGCGACCACCGCCGAGTAGTACTAAAACCACATTTGTCACGAGTCAGTGGCTGCGTCTTGTCACAGGCGCCTTAACGAATGATCAAAGCGTGCAACAAGGTTTCTTAACCCGAGTGTTAATCTGGTCCCGCATATCTTCCCGACTCGGTGTCTTCGCTGAGACTCGTTGAGGTGTAGGTTATGGATCAAAGAGGGTAACCATCGACCTGATTACTTAATGAGCCGGTCTGACCTGGGGTCAGATGCTAATTGCCCCTTACAGCTACCCTAAGTGTGGGGTTGCGGGATTAATATTTCAACTCATCTTATATTGTTCGATCCTCATTGGTAAAATAAACGACCTAGTTAATCCTAAATGTGTTCATACCTTACTGACACTGAGTATTGAGCAGTAAGTAAAATGTATAAATAAAGCTTGCATGGGGGGAAAATCCCTCACATTAACTTGCCTATTCTGATAGATAGTTGTCAGTTTATTTATCTACTGGTTAAGTTTGCATTTAAATTGCTTGCTGTTAGGCAGCCATGCCTCTGAAAGAGCTCTCCTTGAAGGATAAAGTGGCGTTAATCAAGGCGGCAACACCACGCGTAGTCAGCACCAAATGGCTCAGCAGTTTAGCGTCGGGAAAAACTCAAGTGCTCGCAATATATACTCAAGCGGAAGGCTAAATATATGACAGCCACGTATTATGTTCAATATGCATTCAGTAGGTTGTAATCGTATTGCCTTAGTGTTATTATTTGTTAATCATCAGTCACTACGTATGTGTACATGTATATTAATTTTTATCATGAAAAAATATGTTCAGCTACACACACACACAAAAAAAAACATTCATAATAAGGGTCCTCCGCTAAGTAAAATATTTTGTTATAATTCACATTAAAGATATGCAATAAATAAACTCTGATACACATTAAATATCAGCGTGTTATATGCGACCACGGTAAGAGTTTCACAAATACGACCACCCCCAAATTACGACCACTTTGCTCAGTCCCCAGGGTGGTCGTAATTGTGGGGTTCCACTGTAGTTGCTTTACAAGAAACATGTTTCACATAAGCTTCATTTTGATATTCAATTGAAACATTTATGTATCTTGCATCACACATTTTTAATACCCACACTTGCATTCCTATGTTCATTTGCAAAATGTGGCAAAATGCTTTATGCTGCATATTTCTGTGGAATAAAAGAAAACTTCTCTACGCGTACTTATTCAGCACTATCTAATAGATTGACAAGGAAACCCCACTATTTACTTGCATGGTGACCAACGTAGTGACGAGGGCAGTGAAGGTGATGAAACGCCTAGAAGATGCAAAGAATAATTACAGGGGAAGTGCAAGAAAAAAACAATTCAAAGAAGTCTAATTACAGGGACCAGAGGAAATGTCAAGTTTTGCCGTATAATTACATGAACCACCCAAGATGAAAGCTGCGTCTGTCTGTGTATAAACAAATGCACGCTCTTAACACAGCGCTTGACTTTCCGGGGACCTTCCACTCACAGGCTGCGAGAAATTTAAAGATTCTTCAGGTTTGGCAACTGACGCTGGGTAAGACCAAATCCGACTGGCTCAGCGTTGGAACAAGGATGAATGCGCCCATGCGGAGCTCGTAAAACAAATTCTGATTGGCTCAGCGTGTAAGCAAAGATGGCTGCGCCCATGCGGAGCTCATTGTGCAGCACTGCAAGAAAAGGAAATTCGCAAACAATGGGGGATAATTAAGGGGAAACTTGACACTTTACTGGCGCCCCCTACTGACGACACTGCAAACTAAAAATATTTCTGGTTTAATTATTTTGTCATGAGGCTACATATTTTGCCGTTAGTGACTTTTGTTGTCATGAAAACGTCATCGCTTCAGGACATCATTTGAGAAAAGTAACTAGGATGAACGATCCTTGTAAGAATGCTCTGTGTAACAGCTTTATTAAATTATTTTTTAAATAGTAACAATTTTTACATAGAAATTTTCAAACAGAATATCACCAGAAGAGGCTCATATACAGGAATATACCAACGGCTATCTTGTCAACTGTCAGTTTTGACAGATGCAAGTTGATGAAAGAAAAAGAGCATAAATATCACCATATGATTGTGAGTGACACTGACGGTGTAATTCTGAAGAGATAATAAGAATATTCACATAGTTTTTTAGTGCTGATATTTATATTTCTTTTTATATGAGCATCTTTAAAGCTGATCATATATTGTTGACGCCAGAAACCATTTTTGTGTGGACTTGCTCCCTGTCTCATAATCACCAGCGCCACCTTTGGGGGATTTTCGAAACTAATAATGTCCAAAATATTCATAGTTTGGCCTTATATTTTAAAATTTAACCCATTGACATACACTGTTTTGTCTTTAGATAAGATTGATATTTAATTCTGTATGTTTATGTAGAATATTATGAAAAATACATTGGTCAGTTTTCTAAAATATGTAACTTTAGTTTCCCCCTTAGTTATAATATCATATAAAAACCCACCACAAGTGTCCATTTGCAACTTCATATACTGCAAAAATAAGCACATTGACCCCCAAATTTTATTTCATAATTTTTCAAAGTATGCCTTGTAGATATCATGTGCAAAATATCTAAGAAATTCCATTGGTAGTTTAAAGTGTCATGTTCCCCCTTAATAACTGACCTAAGGACACACCAGCAAGTGAGTACAGAGACTGTCCTGAAAGGTTACGATTGCATTCTGTGTATTTCGGGGGGGGGGGAGGGGAGGGGGTTAAATATTACGCAGGAGGGAATTCAAAAAGACAGCACCGCCTTGTGGCCAAACCTGGCGGACAACCACGGTTTCATGCAGCGGTTACAGCGGGGCAAATAACCGCTGCTTTTGGAGTGTAAACACTATGATACTTCACAGCCAAGTCCCTGTGCAAAAGCTCCTACGAACTGGTTGGTTCAAAGTTTATGAAGACGGGTTTTACAGCGTTAGGAGGATGCTTCTGAGCCGGGAGAGAATAAACGAGATGAAATGCTTGATCGTTAAACGATCTCCTTAGCCGAGGAATAAAAAATGGACGCTTAGCGAGACCAACTCAGAAAATAAATCATCCGTAAGAGAGTTATTTTATTAATACTCATGCTAGTACAGGCATAATCATAAATTAACCCGGGCCCAAGACAAATTATGTATATCATATGTCTTTTTATCATTTTATTGATACAACCCTGCCATATGGTTACCTGTGCCATGGAAGTTAAGGTTGAACGCGTTGGTAAAACCTCTCTCGGTAAATCTAATATTACATAAACATATGGACACTACCATTACACTGATACTGAAGAAAACACCATGCAGGCAACAAAATAAAGAGCAGCAACCAGTAACATTCCAATTTGTCTCCTATATGTAATTGTTTTATATTCCATTTTCCAAACAAAGTGGACAACATATGTATAACAAGCAAATCTAATCTTCACACACGTTTTGTAAACATCCTTAATTTCCAAATAATTTGATGGAGTTTTGTTCAATGAGGCTAGTCCCCTCGTGTAACATTGGGTGAAGTAAAAGTGAACCAGCGACGATCGAGTCCTATCGAGCAACTGTAGGAATACTCCTCCCTGCGACTAAAAATTCCTGGCATTCAGAGTCTCTCCAGAAGAAGACCAAAACTTTAATTGGAAAATATATTAATAATCTCTTTTCAAGGATAAAGCATATATAGCCCATACACAGTGCTAATGAATCCTCCTGTAATATCATTGGTTTATACGTTAATATTTCTGTTTGGTCACTACACGATTATTTTACAGAACCATGTATTCATTTGTTGTTATTTAGAAAGATAATTTAATGAACCAATTACTCAGGAAATTATATCTAAAAGAAATCATACATCGTACAACAGAAGTTACTTGCACACTTTCACCTAATCATATACTTATCTGCTAATTATATATACTAATCAATTCCATTGTTCGTACACATACTATCACTATACGAATTCTATAACATTATTTCAGGTAATCTTTCGCCGGGGTTCTATAAATGGGCTCCTTAACTAGGCCGGTGTGTACGATGGGCGTTTCTGTCTGCCTGTCTCTGTTCCTCGGCGGTGAGGTACGCAAATTAAATATAAAGTTATTAAACTTATGAAAAATATTAAATTAAATATATATATATATATAAAATTGTGTGTGCATGGATTTATATATATATACAAACAATATTAATTATATATAAAATATACAATAACAATTATGTATAATAATTTAATATTTAAATATGTAGGAATGTTAAATCTCTACAAGAGTTATATATACATATATATATATATAAACAAATCTGCGTAACACGATGCATTTTAAAATCTATTATAAACGCTACAGTAAGCAAGATGCCTACGCCATAATAACATTAATGGGGACCCGGTCCTCGACGTCTAATGATGTCTTCACAAAGCTGACGGTACATCAGGGATTATGATAAATTTGATCTTGCAGCAAATGCACATTTTTTAAGCAAATACACAAACCATTAGCGAAAAAAAATGATCAGGGTTTTCTTTTTAATTTGGCCTTTTTGCGTGACAAATCTTTCTTTCTTATGAAAGTCCAGACGGATATTGTATTCAAGATTACAAGTTGATTTCCTCACAAAAAAAAACCACGGACAGGGGAATAATAAAGTGGGTATAATGGGTTCTCGGAAATGCAACGAATGTCAGTTTAAAAGTAATAAAACGACCTCCCAGGCGCGAGAAACTTAATGAAATACCACAAGGGTCTGTCAACTCCAGATGTGCAGAACACTGACGCAAACCACTTGATCGGGTACACCACATGAGTAAAGAAGTGAAAACAAAACATCAGTTATGCCAAGAGGCCTGTGAAAAATTAGTCATTGCCGGATGCCCTGCACAATATTATCTCGGCTGAATTTAAAGTTGAATCAACAATGCTAGTTTATATATAAATATTATCAGAAATGATGCAATGCCCCCTGGAATTCATGCAGCTTTTCATTTTAAGATATCTTTATCCATGGACCAACTGAAGAAACGATAAGGAAGAGTCAGGCTGATAGCAGACAATTATATACATGATTTATTGAGGATTCGATCAAACACACACAGACACAAACGTAAATACTTTTGAACAATATTCCAATATTCTTTTGGTAAAATCTGCATTATGTTATAATTGAATTCTATATATTCTTTTCCTGTCCCTTTCTGCCGGGCTATATCTATACATGATGTACCTGACCATATGACCGTTTGATTTTCTTTTATGATTTCAATAAGGCAGTCATGTTTTACATATCAATCTGTACCTATTCTTATTTTACACCAGATCCATGCCATGCTCGTCGTCACGGTTATGGGAAGTTATTTTTTAAATGCAACATAATAGATGCTTAATTAGCAAACTCCTGATTGTTTCCAATCGTGAAAAGAATAATGAATGTTTTAAGAGTAAATGTGAAAATATAAAAAAATAAGATTGAAAAAAAGGCCAGATTTTACACTGCATGTACATTTTTACTCTGCCAACGTGGCATCCATCCTTTGTATCATAAATCATTCTGGGACGCAATAGGGAATTTTCCCATCGCTTTTTCAGAAATAAAGACGACTTGTCGTGTCCCTGATACCATCTGAGTGTTTTATAGTAAACCTGAATAAAAATCAGCTTCGACAATGAAGTACTTTGTCACGGAGGCAATAATTATGGCTACACTTTGTGGGCAGCACAGAGAATGTTGCGAAAAAGAGAGATGTAATCTGCACGTCACGGAGCACTGGATAAGAAGAGAAATGGCTACGTGTAATGGAAATTAAATGATATATTTGGGTTAATTTGAAAGGCAATACTGGATGGCTTCAATTGGTATTTGCTTTCAGATGAATATACTGTACGCTCCCTGTGATAACTGAACGGCACCGAGATTTATTATTCCATTTCTATAAGTTCACCTGGTTTAATAATTATAATTACTTCCGTTGTTTAAGTTTCGAGTTAGATAGGCATAGGTCTCACTGTTAAGAGTAGGAGATTTTATCATGAATGACTACTTGTGCTGGGTATATTTAAACATATTTTATTGATCAGATGTTCAGTGTTTCACCCAGGACCTTGTATAGAGACGGAGGAGGATCCTCTGGAAAAAAGCCAAGGAATATCACCACGGACTTGAAGGCATCTGAATCATCCTGAGTGATAACGTCATTTTAATAGTTTTAATTTCTAATTTAAAAGAAGAATATAAGAGGTTGTTCAATGATTTATTTAATAAGCACCAGTGAAGAAATAATATGACAGTATGACAATTTAGAAAATATATATTCTGGTCCAGCAATATGTGAAATGCATTGTTTATCTTATCTAAAGGAAATATCACATACATCAACACTGAAATATCTTTTATGTAGCAAATATCTCATCAACTTCAAAGTCATAAAACTTTCTCAATAATACTTGATCGAGATGAAATGGCCTTTTACACATGCTCGACCAACATGACGCATACACCCGATGTCCACCAGACAACTCTGTCGTCCGCGGACTAATGCCTGCCTCGGATGACCGCACAAGGGACAGTCACCATTGGTCAGTCCCGTCCTCATCAAACGAATTCCGCTGAATACTTCAGATGACCAACGCTTATGTAACATAATACTCTTCTTGTGACCTTGATATTTTAACCAAATGCTTATTTCGGAATAAAGTCGGCGTTATTCATGATCAAATTTTCATTTTATTTTATTTTTTTAATTAGGAATCAATGTTCAGTTTTAGTCATTGAAACGACTAATACCACACATTTTTATCAGTGATTTTTCAAAAGACGCGTTCTGAAGCAGGGCGACATGTATCAACCTATCAAGTCTGGCCCGTGCACCCATTTTGCCATTTTCAACGTATTCCCTGCATGTTGATCATCTCGGCAAAATAAATCTACATTCACCCGTGTCTCTTTATCTTCAAGGCCTATCTGTCCGTCTATTTCACTTGATTTGCATATATATATCTGTCTCTCAAATGAATAAAAATGTTTGAGGTTTCCAATAAAATTGATTAGCAATTATTAAAACTGAAATGATCCGAACTAAGCAATGGGTTTCGCAGCGAACTAGTAAATATCCGTATAAGACCACCTCAGATTTCTTATAGATAGACTTAGCCATGTAAGACAGCTCGGACGTTTTAGGCAATGATAATTTAATCAAATTCGCTGCTTATATGGATAAATATTATACGTAAGTGGTATAAATAAGAGATGTATGGTTACATCCAGGTAATTCCTAATTCCACACCATTAATAGTGAAGGACGGGTAGAGTAATTTAAACCAAGGCTTCAACATAAGACACACCAGTTGATTTTTACAAGGTGTCTGTAAAGTAACGGATGGCTCGTGTGTAGCATCCAGGCTTTTCTACGGCTCATTATGTACTGCTGTAAAAAGTGTTTTCGTACTCTAATTACAGATGATTTTGATGCAATAATGATCTCCGAGTGTCTGCAAGAATTTTTAAAAGACAAGTCAGACGTTTGCACCTATTGTCACCAACTAACTTGGTCCAGAAAAACAGGTGCGTTCATTACCGCTTTTGGATACAGTCTATATTAGGCATGCTCAGCTGTGTAACCAATTAATTAAAGGTGTTCATATATCTATCATCACCGTTACTTATACGTACACAACGTTACTCTACAACTAGTGCGCGTTCCTCGGTTTCAGTTCTGTTTACAGTGTTTTCATTTAACATCTTTTTGACTGTATTATTATGTGTACTTGAAGTTTAGTATAATGGTGCTAAAGGACATAGTTTCTATTTTAACTAAGTATTACAGAGTGCTTGTCTCAAGGGAATATTCTGATCAAAGCTAACCTAAAGATATTGCAATTGTTACTGTAACATTGAATCGTCCTGCTACACTATATTACATCGAAAGAAAACCTATGCAATTATCGGCATGTCATTGAAATAATGAATGGGTTACAGCTGCATTCCTTTATGGGACCACCTAGGTGTAGCAGGTTTGTTCTTTCTCACATGATAGACCATAACAGATTAATGTGCTGGTTCACGTTTTCTCTATAATTCCTGAGTGTTGTGTTGTTAAAGCCAGCCATTCCCTACCTTTTCTCGAGAATTTATGTGAATTTTTGCTTATTTTTCCCTACATACTAATGAACTGTAGGTAATTCCTGTTTAATAAAGTTCTTATGGTGCTTTTTTTTATAAAATGATTAAGTGATCAATAGCCCATGAGGAATGAAACATTTCATGAACTAGCACAGGCATTATGATAGATAGCCCCATGGCCTAATCAGTGGTTCACAGGAAATAGTAAACTGGAGTGCAGGGGCGTAGCCACATACACGACATAAGATGCTCATGCATTCTGCTCTTGAAGAGCGTAACACCATTTTCAGTAATGATACCAACTACATTATCTGGTAGGCTGTTGCAGACGTGTACTGCAGTGTTGATTAAAGTGGCCGCAATGTGATGGATGTATTGGCTTTTTTATCTACAAGATGTTAATAAACCAATTACATGCTCCAATATTTAAAAAAAAAAACATAAGCAACGTGACCCAAGGTGGTTCGCTGTATTGTACGGATGGTGATAGGGTTATTAGACACAAAACTCCTGTTGCCACTTCGTTGTTGAATGTGTTTGTGTTACACACACGTGGATATTAACAAAATGAACAGCCTCTGTGCGGTGGGATATAATTCTATAAAAGAGTCAATGTATCATCTTTAGTTAATAGACGTCAGATATCGGTATACATTTCTTTAAGTTCCTCTCATGGAATTATCCCTGCTACACAAACACAATAAATTTTTCCGGAAACATAATTCATGATAAAAAATATTTTTTTTAAAGATGAGCATGGGTGCAATGTATGGCTCAAATTGATGTTATTTTAGTCTGTCCATAATACAAAACAGAGATACACACTGCTCTGTCGGGACACCCAAGGCTTTGCGTCGAGACCTAAGGAATGATCATGAATAGAGGGGTCGAACCTTTGGACACAGGATCATGGAAACCAGACAGTGTAAACTCTATACCTTATACATGTGTAGAAATTAAACCATCAAAAGTACAATGTGCACTTGCTTTGCCTTGCAGCTGGCTCCAAACTGCACTCCCTATAACGGCTGGGTGGTTTTTAGTTCGGTGATTTTGTTATTTTCTACCCCGATATCCTTGACTTGACACTCTGATGTTTGACCAACCGTTAACATATTTGAACGTTGACCTTTAAAATTTATTACAACCGAGTCACATATCATTGCAACAAACATAACACGGGTCCTGAATTACGCATGAATGGGCGGTGAGTACTACCCTGTCTATTGTCCCCTGCACCCACCGCTGGAGGATATAGCATCTGTTAAACGAGAAACATACCGTTACGGGTACATCCCTATTGTGCGTCTGACACATACCACGCACAATACTGCCATCTGATATTATTAAAGTAACTTTTATGAGAACACTTGTGAATAATACAAAATATTTCAAATTACGACTAATCTTAACAAAATCTATGAAAAAAACAATGACATTTTCTTTATCCCTGTAATCCCTGAAGGTAATTTAATTAATCAAGGACAGATTGATAAGGCCTGAGAGAATATCAAACCGAGCACACATATATAAATTAATATATAATCATGGAAACATGTTTGCTGTAATAGCGTATTTTTGTTCCATTCATTAAAAAAAAGGAATAAAACAGACAAAGTGTAATCACAGCTGCTTTAAGCCGAAACTGTTCTAAATGAATAATGAAATTACTACACATCATTTGACAGTTTTTGTTAAACATTACAGCTGCAGCCTACAGCGGCAAAGGTTTCAAAACATGTTACAGCTTCTAGTGGCTGTAACAGAATTATCAAAGCTGTTTCCTGTCTTTGTAAATGTCACAAGTGACAACGTCCATTGCATCTACATCTTGCCACTATCAATCCTTCCTGCTACGAACATCAGATATTGTTACAGCTGTAGCCAGCCACTGAAAATATTTCAAGTGACCTCTGCTACAGCTGCACTCTGCCCTTGGAAATTGTTTACTCAAACTAATTTGTCACAGCTGCAACCTGCATCTATACAAAGCTCACTGGATGGAATCCGTCACAGCTGCAGTATTCCTCTGTTCAGAGTTTACTTGACAGAATTTGTAACAGTTACAGTCTTTATCTGTACAAAACTCGCTTTTCAGAATCTGCAAGTTAAAGCCTGTCTCTGTACAAAGCTCACTTGGCAAAATATGTCACATCTGTAGTCTGCCTCTGTACAAAGCTCACTGGATGGAATCCGTCACAGCTGCAGAATTCCTCTGTACAAGGTCCACTTGATAGAATCTATTAGAATGATAGCCTGCCTCTGTACACATTTCACTTGACAGGATATATAACAGTTACAGCCTGTCTCCGTTCAAAGTTCACTTGACAGAATCTGTAACAGTTACAGTCTGCCTCTGTTCAAAGTTCACTTGACAGAATCTGTAAGAGTTACAGCCTGTCTCCGTACAAAGTTCACTTGACAGAATCTGTAACAGTCACAGCCTGTCTCCGTACAAAGTTCACTTGACAGAATCTGTAACAGTTACAGTCTGCCTCTGTTCAAAGACGTGACAGAATCTGTAACAGTTACAGCCTGTCTCCGTACAAAGTTCACTTGACAGAATCTGTAACAGTTACAGCCTGTCTTTCTCTGTACAAACCTCGGTTTACATACTCTGCAAATCACAGCCTGCCTATGTACAAAGCTCACTTGACAGAATCTGTCAGAGGAATAGCCTGCCTTTGTACAAAGCTCACTTGAAAGAATATGTCAGAGTAACAGCCTGCCTCTGTACGTACAAAGTTCACTTGACAGAATTTGCCACAGTTTCAGTCTGCCTCTGTTCAAAGTTCACTTGACAGAATCTGTCAGAGGAATAGCCTGCCTTTGTACAAAGCTCACTTGACAGAATATGTCAGAGTAACAGCCTGCCTCTGTACGTACAAAGTTCACTTGACAGAATTTGCCACAGTTACAGTCTGCTTCTGTTCAAAGTTCACTTGACAGAATCTGTAACAGTTACAGTCTGTCTCCGTACAAAGTTCATTTGACAGAATCTGTAACAGTTACAGTCTTTCTCTGTACAAAGAAACCAAGTAATTGTTGTAACAGTATAATGGTTGAATATTTTGTACCATTCCTTCTTATTATGTTTAGACAATCAAAAATGTTAAGAACTATTAGGACAAAATTTGTTTTATTTTTACCTGTTCGTTTGGATGCAGCGCTACTCCATTTGTCTGTGGAACCCGAAACGTTGCTGTCCCATTGCTGGTTTGTTTCTGCGACATCCAGCTGTAAGCATTGGACGTCATGGTGTTATCCGGTACAGACATGGTGATAGAAATACAAAGAAATACCTCCTAATGCTTAAAATTGTGTATACCCCTCAGTCTGAGGGCAGTGATGAGGTATCAGCGCGCACCTTTTATACCGGTCACCAGTATAAGCAATCACAAACGGAGCCAGGGGTTGCTGAACTTATATCCACGTATCTGTATAGAGTCACCAAAAGTAATCCTTGATATATCATATGTTATTACCCGTACGGAGAGGGAACGGTGGTTACTCCTGCGAAACAAATGTTCAACTGGACCTATTTAAGAGCCCAATGGTAAGGTTCACTGACTCGTGGATGGTTAGCGCGACTCCCACACACTGCCTGCAACACCACAGCGCTGTCCGACAGAGTCTTTTGTTAGTATGACTTGACTTATGGAGATTATATGTAGCTTTAGGATAATGATAAAGCGTTCTCAGCGTCCAGTTGTGATGTGATGCGTGATGACGCTGGGGATATGATCCTATCACCGTGGGTTTACCTCTAACTTGATAAAACCACGTCTTCACGGTCCTCTTATTAAACTACTGATGGGTGTCCCACCCTGGTATTATTAGACACCGTGTCATCACCAAACCAACCATGGCATCTATACTATTATTAATAGAAAAATGCCGTTTTTTTATTTCCTTTCGTAGACCTATCGCTTCAAGCAACCAATATAACGCCTTCTTGATTACAACGAAGATCAGTAATATCCAATCAGACTATAACAAATAACAAATTGTGCATAGGTCGACACCCAACCCGAGGAAGTTCTCAATGTTTAAAGACGGGCGATAGTGCTGCACTTTATGCCTTTGATATGCGCTCTAATGTGACAAGACGAACCTGCGCCTGATGTACCTCTCGGTATGTTCTCTTATGTATCCTTTGCATAGAACAAACCTTTAGTACATGAGCCGTGGTCCGCTTTGGCCTCAAGCGCAGGCTCGCCGGCTTCCAAATGGTGACAGATGTTAATGCGCCGACAGGTATAAGGCATTGTTTCAGGTCAGCTGATGCGTCACGTGGCATATAGTATTTGCATATCTAACCTTGATCCCTGCAATTAGATTCCTCGAAACAAATAGGTGATAAACCTGTTATGTTGTGGTATTTTTTTGTAAGTTTTTATGTCCAAGTTATGTATGACACCAACAATTCAGAACAACATGTAGAATCAATGAAACCTCTTTGGAAAACAGGCAGTTACACCTAGAGTGTATGGACCATCATCAACCAGTGGTATACCATTAATATCAACAGACTGGGTGCATCTTTACACTGTCTAACATAAAGTCGGCCGAGAAACAAGTTCTGCTTCTATGATTTCCAGGCGAATACCTGTCTTGATGTCTTTGTGTGTAAAAATCCCTTGAAAGAAGAAACCTCGCACGACCAGACAGCAAATGCACCGACTCGTTATAAGACTGAAATAATACGCAGTCTCGCACCATAACATGCCCGGAGTAACTATTTTATGTCTCATGTAGAGCTTTTGACTTTGATAGAAGTGTCATATTTTCGCCCGGACACGCAGGAGATTCATTCCGATACGTTTTAATTAATCCTTATTAATGTTATCCTATGCGTTTATAACACCGAAGGGGAAGTATTGAGAAACAATTAGCATATGGACAGCCGTGATAGTATAGTGACACTTTTGGTATAAACATTCATTTTATATTCTACAAAGGTTCCACAAAAGTAACATCATCTCTAAATTCCTTTTTAGAAATAAATATACACACACACACACATATATATATATGAAAACACTTTCAATAAAAGCCTTGTGTCTTTAATAGATACAGATTTTTATATACTGGTGTATGAGAAAATTAATGATTATTCAAGCAAGATCAGTCTAACTCGGCCCGGGGACACGTTGTAAGTCAATCCTTTCTCTCGTTATTATGAGCAGAGTTTCTGCCGTTCTGTCGTTCCACTCAATTAACGCTACCGGTTCATCAGAGTCGGTCACGGCCAATTGTTCCGCACATAACAGAAGTCACCATAGCTTTGAAAATTGCATCCAAGGCTAGGAATTAAATGAAGATAAATCACTGCTTTAACAGCAACTACAACCGCCTCGCACACACACATAACCGAGGCTCCAGGTATGTGGCTGAACAATTTGTTTGAAACTACGGAATGATTGATGATCATAAGAGTGATTTTGGTTTTATCTTTATTAATCGAATATTGCTGACTACGTGATTGATTTCCTTAACGGTATCCAGGTAATCATACAGAAACCTTCCATTTAAAAACCGACTATGTTTCACTTGGTCTGGACCATCCTGATCGCACCGAGGCTGCGAAGTCAAGGTTTTTGCAGATGCCACATAAATGATCCGTCAGCATTATGCTATTACGTATTAACACAGAGATCTCTGAGCTCAGATGATAAAGATTTCGCCACACCACTATAGATTAAAACTTTAGACGTGATTACATTAACTCCTTTTACTCTCACCTTTCATTTACACGATATCAATATTGGGCGTTTGTGGCATGACAAATGTGTAATTGTATAATATGCCAGAATCGACACATTTATTTAATATCTTATATTAAAGGATTATTAATATTTAGGATTTAATAATTTTCCTTAAACAGCGCAGCTCCTTTCACCTTAACATAGTTCTGCTTTCTACTTGTATTAATGCGTAGTAAAGAGCCCCTAACTTTGATGTGCCTTGGATACTGATTTTGGGTATAGTCACTGAATCGTCATATTTTAATGTTTTTCTCATTCGGGACCAGACACAATGAACTGTATATGTACAAACCGATCAAAATGTTTATATATAGAACGTAAAGTCTAAAACCTCAAAAGGCACAAAAAAACAAACAAACAAACAGACGCAGCTGACCAACCCGCTTGCAGAAATCGAAGATTTCCGGCATGCAAAAAACTTGGCGATTAGGATATCAGGCGATCTATATCCCAACTGATATGCGGCATTGGGAAAATAAAAATAATTCCATGTTTACAAGACTTCAGACGAAAGCTCAGGAACACACAGAGGAAAACCTTCAATGGTGATTGTGGAGGTGTCACATAAGTGAACTTCCCGGGGCAAGTGTCATGTGGTGCGTCTCTTCAAAGAACCAAAAAGATCTTGAAGAACACATTTTGTTGCGTTATATGAACTGGTATATTTGTACTGCCCCTCATACATAATACAATGAAGATGTGATTACCCGATGCAACGTAGTAAGTTTAGCATCGTTGCAGGTGATCTAAAGCATAATTGTGATTCAATAGAAGAAAAAAATTGATCGTTAAATACTTGAAAGGCATCACGGGTGGCATGCTGAGGTAGCAACACACCTGTGCCTCTGAGAATGTCTGAAAGTATTGTCAGTTAATGCTTCATCCTTCCAGATGTTGTTAGATGAAATAAAGAAGGGATTCAGTAGAGCAGGGGAAAAAGTGTTTCCTTTAGGGGCTTAAGTTTTTTTAGGTTTCAAATTCGGGTCGCTGCTCGAGTGAACACTCCATTTCGGATAGACCTGCTACCAACTACGTATAAGAACAATGTGATTCACTTTTTTTGTTATGGAGGACAGATGGGGAACAAGTCTTGGGAAAGAAAACATAAAATCCTCTGGGAAAGCATTTTGTGACCGACTTTAAAATAGGACTATCCTGCTAATACCACCATGACATCCTTTCAACCACATCAATACCTAGATTACCAGTATATAATTCTGGAAGCAGCAATAATATTTGTTGTTTCATATCTTCCTGCATGAAACAATCTTCAGTAAAATTTTAATGGCAACCGCTGAAACTTTTATATCAGATATTGCGCCTAAAGAACTTATAGATGACGGGCTGATGGCGATAAAAAATTCAACGGCGAACATACTCTCATGGACGTAACTTTTAGCATGAACTTTATGCAAACGCCTGAATAGTTCTAAAAATAATGCGAGCCTAGAGAATCTTAAATAATTGGATACTAGACTGGGTTAAATTTTATATCACCAAAACACTAAAATGCACCGATTTTCATTTAAAAAAATCATACAATCGCTCTTAGGTTGTTGAGGTAGTGCGAGTGAGTGTGACGTACAGACGGCCGGAAAGCCTGACCACTATCAGAAACCCGCCTAGGCGGGACCATATAAAAAAACTGCCATTACTTTAAGCGTTTTTATATACGTCAGTTTACTTAGCAGTCGTCTGGATCAATGTTAGATATTTCGTAAACTCGAGTATGGTGATTGCCAGTGCGAAATATTCAACAAATCTTGCGCCAATCTTTTTAAACTTGATATCAGAAGCTAGAATGAAAGCAAACCTCTAGAAGACCCCAAGGTAAATTGGAGATGTAAAGATTCCGTCATGTGTTGAAATGATTGATAGATGTTGTACAGAAACGACCTCGGTGTTGTATAATTTTTTTACCGGAACACATTTTTCAGACTGTCTGTGACATATGAATACACTTTATGAGGGCAACAAGATCAGGATCGGTGGTCACCACTAGACAGGACAAGGCCAATGAAGAAGCAGATCCAAATAACATACATTTTACTCTAGAGGAATGTGAACTGGCACAAGTGTCATTATCACGCGGTCATTAGTGACATGTCTAGAGTAAAACTCATAAACCCAGTGAAACGATATAAGTCAAATTGTCTTAAATGTATCAATATATTTGTGAAAATGGGTATTTTGTATCTTTTATGAATGTTGAGTACAAATAGAAATGAATAAAGTTAAATAGGGAGGGATCTTGATCAAAACCTAGGGAAGATGATATTTGGATTTCACTTATAGTTAACTCATAACTTTTTTAATAACTGAAACCAAACCTCTGATCCAACCGCCACCATTTCCCTCATAAATATTATTATTAGGTGATTGATCGAATCTTCTAACCTTTAGCTTTCATTTACTACATGACACACTCCTCAGACATGTTATTCCTACATGAAATTCATCTGTATCTTCAACTGTTACTTGTTTTGTACAGAGACGACAGAATAATCAGACAGGGTAGACATGTTTTGTTGATGGATATTGGAGATAAATGTACATTTTGGTAACTAATTCCTGTGATTTCTTCAGAACTTATTAAATTTACAGTTAATATCTATACTAGTATTGATCAGGGAATATTAACAAACGACCTGTATGCAGTCACGTACACCAACGAAATGCTTGGGTTCCCATCAATGTGATAAAGACTCTATTAATTATTACATCACATGATACCGCAAAACCATGGGAGAACACATATATTGAACGAATGTGTAAGGAAAATGCAGCAACAATACCAAAATATTTTATGAACACCTTTTACGCCAAATTACGCTTCCCTCCCTTGTAATTTCATACCAAACTTACAAAAGATTCATTGTACATAGTTCAGGATGCATACTTATTTAAACTCTCCCATGCAATTAAATACGGGACAGGGGAAAACTACCTGGATGGAATTTCATAGTTCTCTCAAATTGGGTGTACGTCGCATAACCTCTTAATGACTTCCTATCATTTATCATTACCAGGATAAACAGTTGATTTCTTTTTGTTCGGACTTTCTTTATAATTTATGTGAAGGCACGACTTGTTTTGTGTTGTAAATTCTCTGGAAACCACAGGTCTCATAAAATGCCTGACATATTTGATTTCTTATGTTTCCTTTAGGAAACATGAGGACAGGGAAGACACGAAACTACAAATATATGAGGTGTTGGGCGGCAGTCTTAACTTGAACATCTATGGACTGTAATAAAAGGAATATATTAATCAAATACACGAGCAATAATTTCTAAAGTTATATTAAAACAGTATCTGTCTGTATATATGTGTATATATGTGAAAACTATATGGAAAACTGGTTTGAACCGGTTTTAACTGACGTTAATTATAAAACAAATGGCTAGGGAAAAAGAGCAGTTACAGGTACAAAGACATCTTCAAGCGGTTTTTTTTTTATTTTATTTTTTTTTTTTTTTGCTAATGGGCACATTTATTCTGGCTTTGATTGATAACATTAACTTGATTATCTTTTATTTCTTATTTCACTGATAATACTTTACAGCGGGTCATTACCCCAAGGTAAACCACTGATAGCCTGTCATTAATCTTATTCAGTTGTAAGTACATGTACTAATTAACCAAGATTGACCCTTTTTATCACATATAATGGGTGAAAGACGATACATACGCACCGATTACTTAGGGTTCTCCTTGGGCAAATGAAGTACCTTTATTATACCTAAGGTGGAGAGGCGCTGTATTTTCGGTTTGTCAGCTTGCAACTTTACGCAATATGTATATGGATTAGGTGAAACATGGTGGAATTTCAATACACCCAAAGAAAATCAAAATCCGAAGGTTATCTGGCATCATAAATTTACAATTAAATTAATTATTTTAAAAATGTGAACAGAGGCATTCATCTTTGTAAAGACCCGCTTTGTTCAATGGAGTCTTTGACACCGTATTAGTCAGCGTGACGCTCCGGAAAGGAAATACATGAGTGATCGATTTGGATACTGGGGGGGGGGGGGGGGGGGGGTTGTTGTGATTGCAAAATCTTCATGTCTCGTTATACCTCCGCCAGGTGGCAGGGGGTATTGTATTTAACCCTCCGTTTGTCTGTCATCAAATTTGAACAAATAACCCTAAACTTCGAAGGTTTGAATTTCGTGGAGGATAAAGAAATCCCCAAAATAACAGTCCGTTAAATTGTTGTGGTAATCTGAATCACCACAAAAACGAAATTCAAAGGATTATGTCCCATTTTAGGACTTTTTATTTTAATGAATTACTCATAGTAATAAGCGGCTGGCTTTGTACAGGAGGTGATCTGGGATGGCGTTATTGACCCGTGAATGTTATGTAGACGAAAACAGAAAAGTTTCATGAGGATCATACGGGCGGGGTTTGACGTCTCAGACATCTTGTTAATATATGTATTTAAGAATAATTAATTCAAATTTTCAAATATTAGTGTAACCCCAGTATGCCACGTGACATACATGAATATTAAATCGACAGACACATTGATAATCAAAACCCTAGCATTAATCATGGTCCGTTCCATCAAAGAGTGCCAATTAGTGTTTTGAAAAACTTCTGTTGAAAATGACCTGTCATGGAATAAACCAAATACTCTGGTAATTATTGGAAGTAATCGTCACTGTATCTTGCAAAACTTGTTTAATATCTCAGAAAACGATTGATTCTTTCTAGACATATCTGATGTAACCTGGCCAAGGGCACCTTATTACGGACGTTGGTTAATGTTTAATACACTTGGTACCATGAATATTTTGAAGTAAATCGTCAGCTGAAGGTCGCCATCAGCCCTGACACGACATAAAGAGGCAGAGGCAAATGGGTGCACCTTAGTAGTATTTCTCTGCCTCTTATCGTGCTTTCGCTATTTTCTATTAATGTGGTCATAAGCCCTATGTTCGCGTTTGCATTCAGTTCCGAGTACATTTCAATTTTGTTGTTATCTGGGTTCGTTCTCTATGTATTCTAACATTAGACGTTAGACTGTGCGACGTTTGTGACCGATCCATGTCACTGAGAGAATAATTCCATAAAGACGACACAAACTGTTTGTATTGATTAATGAATGACATTACGTCTAATACTGAGTTGTTTAGACTTTCCGGTCATTTTTTTATTGGAATTAAATGTAGTGGTGCATGTGCATATTTCTTTTTGTTCAGTCTGCTCTCAAAATGGAATGTTTTCACTCAAGAACGTTTAGTATCTTGTTTCATGAATCCATCAGATAATATGACCTTATGTTCAGACGCTTGCAAACAACGCAACGCAGGAAAACGTTTTCCAGAACCGGTGCAAAATATCGGTGTAACCTCTTTAAGGCAAAGAGATGGTACACACATCAAGCTTAAA
The DNA here is from genome assembly GCA_026874595.1 of Sipunculus nudus. Classification (NCBI taxonomy): domain Eukaryota; kingdom Metazoa; phylum Annelida; class Sipuncula; order Golfingiida; family Sipunculidae; genus Sipunculus; species Sipunculus nudus. Next base: position 9,334,432 of record CM049314.1, on the reverse strand, counting down.
ATCAATATATATTTCAGTTGGCTTAAGAAATACCTTCAAAAGAAAAACATCTTTAAAGTTATGAGTAAATATTAAAAAAAGAATTGAACTGCATATTTTTACTGACTGCATTAAACTGATCCCGAATCAGTGATTCTGGAAATACAAGGGTAAATAACAGAAATATAAAGACAAAACACATATAACTTGTGCACATTTATTTTGATATACGTGTTTAAGGTGCAAGGCAGTAAAACGCTAGATTTGTCACGGCCGTTAACACACAACACAGAAGTGTACATAAAAGGCTCACAACAACAAAATTCAATAAGCTGCTTCTACTGCTTTTCCGCCTTTAACAGAGATTAAAAAAAACTCAGACTGGCTTCGAGTGAATAGGATCACTTAATTTAAATTTTATTTTTCTCTGGGTGGGTGTTTATTTGCCATGGACCGAAATGTTCCTGTGTCCCAACCTTTTTTTTGTATTTAATTAAATTGAGCATGGGACAACCAATATGATTTTTGCATTTTTGTTTGTGAGCTTCAGGATGAAGAGAAAACTTCTGTGCAAGCTTCGATACATGTCTGGAATTTAACTGTTCAAGTTCAGAGCCGCTTCCCCGTGCTCAGTGATGCCTGAACATCAACATCCTTGTTCTGGCTAACAGCAAACGCTTGTGTTTTAGTTATTCCAAACGAGGGGGCGCCTTAAACCAATAACCGACATTTACAGGATGAAGGAACATGTATGTAATTGATAAACGACACGCAATACTTAAAAGTCACGTCGTCGGCAACATTAAGCAAGCAGGTTTGGTCTACATGACAGTTTAGATCTATTTTCATCAGGGAGTATAAAACACCAGAGCACTATCACAGAAACATGACCGTATCACTATTAAAAGGGCACTATTCCGATAGCTTACGTCTATTGACTTAAGGTAATCCGATTAACCTTTTCAAAAATATGTTATACCCCTGCTGGCTACGTGGCTGGTTTGTCTGTAATAATTTTTTAACGGATTTCGATGAAATTTTTGAGTAGTTAGTTATCTGCAGAAAAATCCATAACATTTAGGAACTTATTCGCAATAAAATTATTTAACCGATTATTTAGCATTGTGGGATAGGCCAATTTCTTTCCCCGAGGGTCGGACTATTCATTTGTATCAGTTTATCTTTCTCCTGGAGCTTACTTGTGAACGGGTTGATGAATCGTGACACTGTGTGGGGTACAGGATACTAGAAACAAGAGTCCTCGTGGAGGTATTCCTGTAGGCTCAGATTTCTCTTCTTAATTATCTACATAAGCAATATGCCTGCCCCTCGATGTACGCTCACCTCGGTGGCAGGAACATTTTATTGCAGGATCTAAAGATTGTCGCGTGTAACAAGTTTTATTGTGTGTATATATTCCAAAGAAGCATTTGTCAGAACTCGAGAGAGAGGAATCTTCGTTCACAATAAATCTGTCCCAGTCTCTGAGCAGTGTTCGGGGGCGGATACAGAATTTCAAAGGGGGGGGGGGGGGGGGGTTCAACTCCTTGGCTCATTTAAACAAGTGAACCTTGAGTGCTTGCAGACTCGATATATATTCCTCTTGCATGCAGTAGTGTAGAAAGAAAAATAGCACTAGGTGGTATTAGACTTAAATCATACTATTCCAGACATTTTGCAAATATCTAAATCCACCTCTGGTTTAATTGTGAACACGGATTCAGGGGAAAAGAAACATGCCGTTAATGCCAGTACATAATCATTAAGTGAGCATTCGCCAAGCTACCACTAGGGGTCTCTGAATGGGGATCGGCAATGAAGTGTGCGACCTCGAAAATAAAGTAAAGGGAAAAATCAATAGGGGGCAAATCTATTACCTCCGACTAATATTGTGCCCAAAATTCAGCATTTTGAAAATGAGCCAATTTGGAGATTCAGCGCAAACAGAATTTTTTTAAAAAATAAAGAAAAACAAGAAAAACAAGGGCAAGTCGATCTGTAGAACAGATACAATGTTACCCCCCCCCCCCCCACCTTATGTGGAAATATTTAGAATAAAAGAAATTGTGGATACATGTATGAAATTTGAGATGGGTCGATATTCCAACTTGACCTGGCCCTTCATGAAGTACGTCAATGCTGCAAGTTCAGTGACTTTGCCTCAAATTCGTTTCCAGTTATTGCGTTTACATCTATTAAGCATTATCGCTGCTGTGGCCTTGACAAATGCGTTAAAGGCATCAACGTTCGAACCTGACCAAGCCCTTAATAAGGTTTATCAATGCTGCAAGTTTGATGACTGAACTTCAAATTCGTTTGGAGTTATTTTGTAAACATCATTTTAGCATTCGCCACTGTGACCTTGAAAATGCTTGAAGGTCATCCATGTTCGAACCTGACCTAAACCTTGATTAGGTACGTCTATGCTGCAAGTTTGCTGAGTTTTCGCGTTAACAAATGTGTGACAGACGGACGGCTCGACAGACGGACGGAAATACGGACGCACCCTCGCAATTTCTATGTTCCCGACGACATCGCTTTGGGCGACGGCGGGAGACAAAAAAACAAGAAATCGATGGTTTTGCACTCTTTAGGATTTCAGCAAGTCCATCCTCATTTTTTAACCCAAATATGAACACAGAAATAAATGTATCAACCGTTATAAGCCTCTCGATCTGTCCTACGGGGATGGCTTTTTTTAAAAAGTATGCTATAAACAAAACATGCCATAAGCCATTTGTATTGTCAGTCAGAACACACCGGGTTGAAAGCCTGATTACTTTATTTGAAATACAAAGAGGGGTGTATTTGAATAAGTGGCAGTTCATAAAAAATGAACACGCAAAAAATTCACTGTCACACTAAGTGTAGCCTGTCTTACGTGTTACATGTATATTCTCTTTTGCATCGTTGGATACATTTAACCATGACGTGTGACTACATTAACACTTGTTTCTCTCTTCAGGCTGAGACGACACGGTATACCAGTGTTAACATGACAAAATACACACACTGTAAAATTCCAGATAGTTAACAGGCTGAGTATGATCATAGATTAGAGCCTAGTATAAGCTCGGCTTAATAGTAAGTTGGTTATCAGAAGTAATAATATATATATATATATATATATATATATATATATATATATATATATATATATATATATATATATTACGAGCCAAATGCGACCCGGTAATTAGAGAATTTTAGTTTGACTGACACAATTTTACAACCAGTATTGTTTTCATTTCCCATCATCTGATACTGCCGGTAAGCATGACTATATATATATACATATATATATATATATATATATATATAAATATATATATATATAATGCCAGTCAACACATCTTATTGTCAGTCAACACATCTTAATGTCAGTCAACTCATCTTAATGCCAGTCAGCATAAGTTAATGTCATTCAACACATCTTAGTGTCATTCAACACCTCTTATTCTCAGGCAACATATCTTATTCTCAGACAACACAATTTCATGTCAGTCGACACATCTTCGTGTCAGTCCATAAATCTTAATGTCAGTCAGCCCATCTTAATGTCAGTCAGTCCATCTTAATGCCAGTCAGTCCATCTTAATGTCAGTCAGCCCATCTTAATGTCAGTCAGTCCATCTTAATGTCCTCAAGCCCATCTTAATGGCAGCCAGCCCAACTTAATGTCAGTCAACACACCTCAATATAGGTCAACATTCCCCAATGTAATTTAACACATCTTAATGTCAGTCAACACATCTTAATGTCAATCAACATATCTTAGTGTCATTCAACACCTCTTATTCTCAGGCAACATATCTTATTCTCAGACAACACAACTTCATGTCAGTCGACACATCTTCGTGTCAGTCCATAAATCTTAATGTCAGTCAGCCCATCTTAATGTCAGTCAGTCCATCTTAATGTCAGTCAGCCCATCTTAATGTCAGTCTGTCCATCTTAATGTCAGTCTGTCCATCTTAATGTCAGTCAGTCCATCTTAATGTCAGTCTGTCCATCTTAATGTCCTCAAGCACATCTTAATGGCAGCCAGCCCATCTTAATGTCAGTCAGCCCATCTTAATGTCAGTCTGTCCATCTTAATGTCAGTCTGTCCATCTTAATGTCAGTCAGTCCATCTTAATGTCAGTCTGTCCATCTTAATGTCCTCAAGCACATCTTAATGGCAGCCAGCCCATCTTAATGTCAGTCAGCCCATCTTAATGTCAGTCAGCCCATCTTAATGTCAGTCTGTCCATCTTAATGTCCTCAAGCCCATCTTAATGGCAGCCAGCCCATCTTAATGTCAGTCAACACACCTCAATATAGGTCAACATTCCCCAATGTAATTTAACACATCTTAATGTCAGTCAACACATCTTAATGTCAATCAACACATCTTAGTGTCATTCAACACCTCTTATTCTCAGGCAACATATCTTATTCTCAGACAACACAATTTCATGTCAGTCGACACATCTTCGTGTCAGTCCATAAATCTTAATGTCAGTCAGCCCATCTTAATGTCAGTCAGTCCATCTTAATGTCAGTCAGCCCATCTTAATGTCAGTCTGTCCATCTTAATGTCAGTCTGTCCATCTTAATGTCAGTCAGTCCATCTTAATGTCAGTCTGTCCATCTTAATGTCCTCAAGCACATCTTAATGGCAGCCAGCCCATCTTAATGTCAGTCAGCCCATCTTAATGTCAGTCAGTCCATCTTAATGTCAGTCTGTCCATCTTAATGTCCTCAAGCACATCTTAATGGCAGCCAGCCCATCTTAATGTCAGTCAACACACCTCAATATAGGTCAACATTCCCCAATGTAATTTTACACATCTTAATGTCAGTCAACACATCTTAATGTCAATCAACACATCTTAGTGTCATTCAACACCTCTTATTCTCAGGCAACATATCTTATTCTCAGACAACACAATTTCATGTCAGTCGACACATCTTCGTGTCAGTCCATAAATCTTAATGTCAGTCAGCCCATCTTAATGTCAGTCAATCCATCTTAATGTCCTCAAGCCCATCTTAATGGCAGCCAGCCCATCTTAATGTCAGTCAACACACCTCAATATAGGTCAACATTCCCCAATGTAATTTAACACATCTTAATGTCAGTCAACACATCTTAATGTCAATCAACACATCTTAGTGTCATTCAACACCTCTTATTCTCAGACAACACAACTTCATGTCAGTCGACACATCTTATTGTCAGTCCATATATCTTAATGTCAGTCAGCCCATCTTAATGTCAGTCAGTCCATCTTAATGTCCCCAAGCCAATCTTAATGGCAGCCAGCCCATCTTAATGTCAGTCAACACACCTCAATATAGGTCAACATTCCCCAATGTAATTTAACACACCTTAATGTCAGTCAACACATCTTAATGTCAATCAACACATTTTAGTGTCATTCAACACCTCTTATTCTCAGGCAACATATCTTATTCTCAGACAACACAATTTCATGTCAGTCGACACATCTTCGTGTCAGTCCATAAATCTTAATGTCAGTCAGCCCATCTTAATGTCAGTCAGTCCATCTTAATGTCCTCAAGCCAATCTTAATGGCAGCCAGCCCATCTTAATGTCAGTCAACACACCTCAATATAGGTCATCATTCCCGAATGTAATTCTACACATCTTAATGTCAGTCAACACATCTTAATGTCAGTCAACACACCTTTATGTCAGTCAACACATCATAATGTCATTCAACGCACCATGATGTCTATCAACACATCTATATGTCAGCAAACACTTTTTTTATGTCAGTCAACACATCTTAATGTCAATCAACACATCTTACTGTCAATCAACACATCTTTATGTCAGCCAACACTTCTTAATGTCAGTCAACACACCATATTGTCAATCAACATATCCATATGTCTGCCAACACTCCTTTATGTCAGTCAACAATTCTTTATGTCAGTCAACACATCTTAATGTCAGTCAACTAACCTCAATGTCAGTCCTCACATCTTTGTGTAAGCCAAAACACAATAATGGCAGTTAACACAACTATATGTCAGCCAACACTTCTTAATATCAGTCAACACCCCTTTATGTCAGTCAACACATTAAAATGTCAGTTACCACATCTTAATGGTAGTCAAAACATCTTAATGTCAGTCAACACATCTTGTTGTCAGTCAACACATCTTAATGTCAGTCAAAACATCTTAATGTTAGTCGACACAAGACCCTGTGCCGACCTTAAATTAATTTTATCAGCACAAGGTTCAAGGGACACGAATCGGCTCTTTATGTTTATAGGATGTTTATTAATCGAAATATATATAACTCCTTTGTATCCTGACTGTAAGTTGCAATTTTTGATTACAGTATTTTTTTTTTATATCTGTTCATATTTGGACTTTCAACACATTCATTCATTCATTCATTCATTATTATTATTATTATTATTATTATTATTATGGTAATATCCTTAAAGCATAAATTTAATATATTAAAAAAAACACTCGTTCTGAAATCCAGATTAAATGTAAAAATGCATTCATCTTTCATAGGATTTCTATTTGTTTGTAAATACATAAAAACAAGGTCGCCTGCGGACATCTTATGATTATGAAGGAAGTCTTCACGGATTAAGCAAGAAGAGCAATATAAATAGTTTTCTTACACAAACGTGACTAATTTTCATTAAAATGCAAAACATACCAACCAAATAGCCCTCTCATGATCTCCCTTTAAAAAATACTCTTTATCGTTAATTAAAAATGGGCCACTGATTGCGCTTCGGGCGTATTAAGGATGACTTACATGTTCCTTCCAAATTACTACAATATCTGTATTCAGTGTAAGGGTGGAATTTATTCAAAACTTAAGTTTTAACTTTTTCTCCATATGTCTGAGTTATTGTCTATCCTTCATCAGGTATAACACGGGTGTAAACTGCTTTCCGACACCAGATGATATTTAAGGTCTCCGCTTTGCTAGATAATGACTGGCTATTTGGTTGCCTAATACAAATGTGCACCCAACCGAATAAAAAGCCTAAGTGACATATAGTTTCAAGGAGCGTCACAATTAGTCAAACAGCCCAATAGCCCATTTTATCTTACAATCTATTCCTCTCGACCGAAAAGAGTGCGTATAGCTCCAACAGCCAATGTAACCCGGAGAATACCAAATTACGATTTACAAAACATACAAAACACGAGCTTATAATGCCTGCACACGGGGCGACCTCAATTTATAGCGCCACATTAAAACCGCCAGGTAAGCCATACGGAGTGAGCCCAACTGACCGTTATTTGTTTACCCCTGGTATAAGGGGGGGGGGGGACTGCAACCGATGTTATTATGTAACAAAAGTAAGTATGAACCATTTAGATGATTATTATTTAATTATCAGGAACGCTTCAACTAATGGCCATCGTTATAGGCACGGTACTACGCATGGAGGCGCTCGCACAATAGTGAGACCAAGAGCTTTCGACAAAACACCGACCTTTTGTTGTCAATAAATATGATATTGTCACGAATAATTAGGCGTGATTAATGTCCGGAGTGGGGGTTTATGAGGGCAAAATTACATTATTTCTACTCACCTGGAATCTAGGGAGGCGTGGTGAGGACCCGTTGTGGCGCTGTCTGTGTGTATGTGATTGTGACCTCTGAGGTCATGACTCGCGCAAACACTGAACCGTGACGCCCCGTAGACGGCGTGCGGCACAAAATACTGTTGCGGTGTAGTGGCCCGTACAGAACTTTCAATAGCACAGACAGTGCGCAGGGCACAACTTGTCTAGTCATATACAGACGAACATGATCACAGTCACACAGTTCGGATATATTCTACCAATTTTCATATGTTTTTTAACTAGCACTTCCTTTCTAGAATGAAATAGTAGACAGATTTGTTAAATTCCCCCATACCCTATTTATGAAATCAACTGCTACGTGACGCAATAACAACTGTATTGCCTTCGGTCAGATCTTGGTTCTGCTTGAAAAACTCTTAGTAGTCTTCGTCCCGGACTTTTATTCTGTATTCATTATTAGACAGATGTGAGCCACAAATTTATTAAAATGGTGAAATAATCCACTAGGCAGACAAACATGTGCGTGTGGCCATTCTCGTGCGAGACATGTTTTATGTCACGCTTGAGGGAGAGAACTCAGGACTTAATTTTGGTAAGCGTTGTAGTTGTTATATGTTACCGAAAATGTATAACATGATGACGGTATCATTTATTCACCTCTGACAGCTGGTGTTACCTTCTCCACTTAAAGCATGTATCCAGGTCATAGTTCATACAGTGTCAAAGCCCCATATTCTTTTTTCGATGATATGTGTATTATCTTACGATAAACATTTTCCAGCTGAAGTATCACGGCACACGGGCCTAATAATTGGAGTTCACCTATTTTATACGCTGTTATGGTTAAAATCACAGTCCACGTATTTTTGTTTACCATAATAAGACTGCGTGACCAGAAACCCGAACTTGCACAAGCGCGGCAATTCCCTAAACAAAGAGAATAAACAAAAAAAGCTTAAAAAAATCTGATTGTTCGGCCGCCAGGGGCGTGCGCGCTATGTTGTGCGTCATTGTCGCGCCCGGTGCAAGCTTTTTTTCACCGTGATATTCTAGGGGTATAATTCATGTATATTTAATAAATCTGGTAAATAAAAAGGTCCTTTTAAGTGTTTCGGACCGCTTAATATGTAGAAACTATACACCCTTCATCTCTCATTCTTTGACAAAAATTAATACATTGTCAAAAAAGACGAGCCATTTTAGAGGGACATATTCTGAAATCACAAATCATCCCTTTTAGATTAAAGTGAAATTTATATATGACGGTGATACTGCTCTGTGTAGATAATTTAAATGTGTAATCTTGATATTTGACGTGAACCTTCACACTCTCCTGGAATATATAGCTTTGTCGCTCACACACACACACACACTCACGCACACACACACACATCAAATTGCATTTGGCGGTGTATGTGTTCAAGAAATCTGAAGTTTTCTGTATATACCCGTGTCAGTACACGTTCTTTATGTATCTTCGGGTTGCGGTTCACTGCTGAGACAGTGCACGTAGAAGTCATCACAGTGCATGGCCATGACCCATGTCCAAAAACACGTTACCTGTGGAGCAGGTGCGATAAACAGTCATCAAGCTGTGTCTGTGTGGTCTCATCAAGATGCTGGGTCCCGTTTTACCTTTGAGACATTTTGCCTTCAGGAACGATCTTAGGATCAGCTCTTCTTCCCATTTGTTAAGTCCTGAACCCCTCACCGAGCCAGAGGGATCCTCAGTGGTTTATTAGCTCCACATGAACAAGTTCTGTAGTCTATAACAGATCTAGCAGAACACAGGTTGCAATGTAATGTAACTGGAATACCTATTATAATATATATTCACTTATTCACACACTTAAAAAAAAGAGGTATGATACATGTATCATTCATTGTGCGCAGGCAATCTGTAATATATGATAACAGCTACATATATATAAGAGCTGCCAACATATATTTACGTATTTTGCCTGCCCAATGCATATATATATATATATATATATATATATATATATATATATGTGTGTGTGTGTGTTACAGTAAATGTGTTAAATCAGTCTGAAATTTTCAGTCAATATACAAAATGCCTGATTCACTCAGGCAATTTAAAAAATGACAGAAATATGCAGGCATTTAACAAATTGACTCAAATTTTAGTCAGTTTTATGACACATTGACTGAAATATAAAAATAATGCCATATTATTGTTATACAATACGAAACATTTAAGGACATTTCATTTAATTTATATACCTTAGTCTTACAAAATGTTAATATATTAAACATCATATTACTGCATATTTTATAATTTAAATGTTTGATAAAATCAAACGTGTCCATTATGCTGCTTAATTCTGGTTCTTGAGAAATAATTATGTAATCATATGATATCTTAATATATTACTGTCTCAGGGTTGCAATTTTCTTTTGCTCCTTCGGAGTGGGCGTGGGAGGGTTGTCCTTCTCCCTCAGTGCGGGAATATTGTTTAATTTTCTTTCAGAATTTCAGAAATTCTTAAGCAATTTCGGTGTAAAATAACAGGGAATATTCTCGCTTCAGAAAATCAAACAACATATAAAAGTGTTGCACTTAAAAATACTTAGGACAGCAAACGTCTCTTGAGAACACCGCCCTCCACCACTTCTCCCGCCTCCCTTGGATTCGCCGCTGGTTATTTCATAATGAAATCTGCACGATTTGTTTAATTTATGCTTTAATACCTGGGTTTCACAATTTCATAAAAATTAGTGAATCATGCCATATCATTGGTCATTGTTTTACGTTATCTTATCATTATAAATTTACGTTATTTATGAAAGAATCTTCATTTATATATAAGAAACTGTCACACTTTTTTTGTGAATAACTCCCCTCAACGGATTGAAATTAGAGCCTATTTTTTATGCAAAATGACATTCTTTGATATGACAAAATGGCGTTCGGAGTGGATCGAGGTAATATGTTATGTCCACTTTGGTCATAAAAGTTTACTGCTCAGCATTCCAAGGTATCAGAGTTGAGCTCCACTCAAAGAATGTAGACAGTCAACTTATTAAAAGTAAACAAACACAGTCGGTCATTGCGATTAAACCCTACCTTTTGTAACTCATGCATATTTTACTCATGCATTTAACATTATTAACTTTGTAACTGCGGTTATCCTTAACCCTTCTTCATCATAAATTTCACATATTATTGCAAATTTTAATATTTCATTTAATCCAAAACTTCCATTTGACTTGATTTTGGTTCTCACATAAGCAAAAATGAAGTTGTGTGATTTGTAAAATATTATATTTCATGATGTTAAAACAGTGTTTAAATTTCAGCTATGATTCTGGTTACCACTCACCAGTCTATGTCTTCTAATAGTTGATCATTATTCTTCATAAAAAGACTAATAAGAAGTAACAGGCATAATGTTTACTCAAAAGTAGCTGTTTATACTTTTTGGCAATGTTTGTTTCACAATAATAAGATATGTGAAACAAAGAAAAAATTTCATATATATAAATGCGCTCGATAAACGCGTCTCCTTTTATTTTAAACTCTTTGTCATTCTTTTCTTATGATACTAGGATCTATATGACAATTTTGAGGAACTAGTTGAGCTAACTTTCCTCACCTTTGCATGGTCACGTGCAGGGATACATGAGGGTACAAGGTTACATTTTTATATTCTCGAAGGTAGACAGGGTTGGGGCATACTGTCTCAGTACCCTTTGCAAATCACGGAAAATGAACAAAAAGAATAGAATGAATAAAGAAAGAAATATAGACGCTGCAAAAAAACAAAACAAACAAGACCTTCTAATGAAAGCATGTGTCCGAATCGAGCAAAAGTTTGAAATTATAACTAACAGAAAAAAAGAGCCAGTTATTGTTTTGATATATGTTCATGATCTGCGCATACTTGTGTTTATATAAAAGATATATAAAAGATATAATCATTGGTTTAAGCATTTATCTTTTTTCATCAATATAAAAACAATGAGAAATGTACACCCAGAGCTGTCCTACTTTTTATTACAGACGAACCAGGAAAAAGGAAATACATGGGTTACCTCGTCAGGCATAATCACAGGGTCGAAAACTGGTTTTAGATTTAGAATAAACTCAAAAATTCAGCCCAATTCCAAAATTTATATGAAAAATTATAAGAAATTGGTGGCAATTTTCGTAATAGTTGCATGGTGACAGGATTATATGTGAGGAAGACAACGTCGGTTTTTTTATAATAAAGTAAGATTATACATGTACATACTTCCATGACCGGTAGCTTTGAGAGCTAAAAACGGTAAAGTTTTCCTTTAAGACATAAAAATGTAAATGGCACCAACACATACCAGTACACAAAGTGGGTAACTGTTGTGAATTCCATATTACAAAAGCCTTTCACAGAAAAAAAGGTATTCATTGTGTCTGAATTTAAATATGAGCACCAGTTCAGTCCAATACATGTATTGTCGAAAGTTGTAGGAAATATCGTCGGCGCAATTTTCTTTTATAGAATAGGGCAGTATATTCAAATTCAGGGATCGTTTCAAAAACAAAACACCCAACCAATTTCTGATATTAAAACCTATAACAGACGGACAAGCAGCTCACATAAATCGGGCTTTGAACTGTAGTAAGATTTCATGTTATTGTGCATTCATGTGTTTGGATATAGTATTATTAGATCGTATTGTCTGAAGGTTAGCAATTTTTGTCTTTTCAATAATGCTTTAAGGCAGTCAGGTTAATTTGATCTGTTATTTTTCACTTATACGAACAACTGGCGCCATCTGTGCATAAAATAAAACACTATATTTTCTGGATAATTGGCTTGTTTGTCCTTCAGAATGCATTTGGACTGTTTTATAATGTGAGTGAGTCGACTGTCCCACCTATCTGGTTTCATTTAGTAAAGAAAGGGTTCATTAATTTAATTCCTTGCTGCAAATATCCCTTCGAACTACATCTGAAGGAACAACCAGATACCATGAATGGTTGTAAATCAGAAAGAATTAAGAATAAGGTTTGGACCCTTCCGACAGAGGCAGTTTCTACTCAAAACGAACCTCTTCAAGTTAGTGATTGTGGGACGCGCGGACTACTTGTCTCAACTGTCAAACTTCAAAATCAAAATGTGTCCTGATTCAACCTTATGTTTACATTACACATAGGCATGATATTGCCAGATAGTACTTATTCCGTGCAGTCCTTACCACAAAACATTCATGTTCATGTAATTTGCCTTAAAACAATGCTTACAAAATATTTTAATGGACTACATTACACCGTCTTCACTACATTTTATACCTGCGCCGCAGTGTGTTAAGAGGCCCCAGTGCATTGTGGGGAAATAATGTCTTTGGCTCTTTGCCCACAATCCCTATTCATCAGATGCGTATATATATATATATATATATATATATATATATATATATATATATTGCCGTCGGGGTAAACCATTTTCGATAAACAGTTTATAAAATGCTATAAACGAATGTTCCTGACATTGTAGTCTAAATGGAACCATTATTCCTTTTTACATTGATGTCACTTTGCTGTGTTATCTGTAATCTGGGATCATTAGTATTCCTGCATGCGTCGTGTTTCATTTATAGCATCCTATAGTATGTATATATTACAGCAGCATAATTATACATGAAAAAAAACTTGTAATGAAAAAAATGACCGCCAAAAACTTTGAAAAAATGAAAATCTTTAACAATATCTACACATGCCAATATCTTGTTTAATGCCGTCGATCGTCCTATTTGCGCAAACATAAACGTTTTTCAGACGGATTTTCCAACAGAACAGCAAGTTTTCGGGACACCGGGAAATAAGATTTGATTGTGTAACAGGTTCAACTTCAAGTGGATAATGTCTGACTGGGTATCTAAAATACAACTGGTGGGGGTTCCAATCCACATTTGTCAGGATTTCTCCTCTTTGACCACCCATGTTTTTGGTCTTGAACTATCGGGAATGATGCCGAGCGTGTCCTCATTGGTCATTTTTCATATTGTCCCGTACATCCTGTGACAATTAACATTTTTTTTCAAAGGGGCTATCGCAGCGCCATTTATTAGAAACCACTACTGTGTATCTGTGTGAAGTGGGAGCGCCCTCTGTCATATTTTTATAAAACTAAACTTGTCTTCAACTGGTCTTTATCGAATCTAATTCATTATCGATACACATTATGTATCGGTGTTTCCAGTTATTGATCACTAACTTGCTATACCACCTGTCCAGGCTGTCGCATAGTAAGCTCAAAGGACATGCAGTTAAGGGGGGAAAATCAGTCCGATCCATCAAGAAAAAGACGGAGGGAAATTAAAACATTAAAAGGGCCGAATTTGTGTTTGACATACTGAGCACAACTGAAAATTATTTGGCAAGGCAATATTTCACTACCTGAAATATAAAATACATATCTACTAATCACGGGATACCTTTATATTTCGGTGTACTATATTAATGTCTTAGAATGTTACATGCCATCTTCAAAACAAGCATGCTATAATGTATCATGGGTTTCACTGGTGATGCAGGTCTCCTCATTCTTTGGCATACATACTAAAAGGTGTATATATGGTTATGATATAGCTCCAGTTAAGTAATCTCAATAGCAGGTAGTTTGGTGGGGGGGGGGGGGGGGGGGGTATATGTTATAGCTTCATCCTCAGACTCACCACAAAAGAGCGTGTCTGAAGAATGGAACCACGTGCTCTCATTGTTGAGACGTACTTATTTTTCCTATTTCCTATATATTCCTATTTTCAAAGCACGGGAAGCGCTAAAATGACTCAGTTGACATTATATGACATGGATACATCTAACAGAGTAAAAGTTCTTATCATTATTTAAGCAGGTTGTTATACGTATAATCAAATATAAAGAAACGAAATGACAAGCAACATGCCGTCTGCTGGTGGCCATGACTGAATGATCTCTCGTCCATGACAAACAAGGATTCCATATTAAGGGTTCTTTTTTAACAAATGACGAAAATTAAGAGACAACATTGGTTTAAATCGGCAGCGTCACCTAGCGTTTGTTAGAGGGACTAGCAGTTTTGAGTGGACGGTAGCAATACCTGGTGGTGGCGACGTATATTCATTTATAACCCGGAACTAATACAGTGCTAAATCTTTGCAGTAGCCCAGCGATCTGACGTTAGACGTTTATATGAGTAATGGTTTTTGAGATATGGTCTACACATATGAAAATGTTTCAACTGAGACTTACAAATTCATTAAATAAACAATCAAATGTGAATTAAACTTAATCAGATCATGCGTACAGGACATTCATAAGATGCGCCTGCCATCTTAATTAGAAATGAAATAGAATGAAGGTTCTTGCGACATCGTAACACGTATAGAGTGTCCAGGGACAGAAAAGGCCGACGGACGTACGCAGGAAGGAGCAAGAGGCAAGTATTATCAAGAGAATACCTGTTGTTTCAGCTTATTCTACCATGACACTTAAAAAATATAACTTTTAATATATAAACCAAAGTCGGTTCATTGATTTCAGTGCCGTCTTTTCTGTGTATTCATGTTCCATTTCTATATACAATGAACCAGCATGGCTATTCATATATATATATATATATATATATATATATATATATATATATATATTTATGTGTGTGTGTATACACAAATATACATATATATTTAATATATATTTATATATACAAAAGTATATCATCTATATAATATACATAATATAATATATTGACCATCTGTATGTATTGTCCTGCTCTCTCTCTCTCTTTATATATATATATATATATATATATATATATATATATATATATATATATAAAACACTGTACATATGACCCATATGATTATTTTGTATTTGAAATAAAAGTGTATCCTCTAAAATCGTTTTGTTTCTTCATATACACTCCAAATAGACAGAGTACACCTGGTGCATACGAATAAGTAAGTGAGAGTTAGAGCTTGGTTAAGTGCAGAAGCTCAGTCATCGAGTTAAATATACGAAACTGAATAATAAAAATATCATGGAACTGCGGGTCATTGCACATAAAAACATTTGATAACTATGAATATTATTGCGAGCACGGGCTTCGGATTCTAAACTGACATGTTTTTAAGAATACAAACAGTGTTTTATTACACTTAAAATTCTCCTATTATAAAATTATAATATTTATGAGATGTAATGGTAAACTTTATGTGAAACAGTGTTTTTTCCGTTAACTTGCTATAGCATAGCTGCATTCTATCAAATCTTGATTTTGCCAGTGTGGTTATAGCAATATTGGTAGTTTCTGGAGCTAGTGGAACACTGTTTTATCACTTAAGAGTAACGCATAAAAATAGCATAACAGTTATGAAGGTCTTTAGTGTAGCTTAACATTCATGTCGATTAAACTGGGTAGTTGACACATATATCTCTTATCCAACATGGTCTCAGTACGAGACGCAAGAAAATATGAAGTACATTTACACTAACTTGAAAACTTAAATATCTTGCAACCGCTACATATATGTAAGTATTAAACGTTTTATCATTCTTAAAAATGGGAGGGACAAATAAAACTTTAACTCTTTAAAATGAAGGGGCATGTCCTTCCACCCAAAGCATCCTGCGTCTTTGGTCCTCCATTTGTCCTCGGCAGCTGTTTAAGTACACCCCTATTGTAATATGTTTAAGCACAAGCATGCCCTATACCCAGCTGGAGCCGCTACTGGAAAGCAAAGACATCCTTAACAGTGATGAAGGACTCAAAGGACTCAGTCCACTTTTTTTTCTGGACTCGGACTCGAGGGTCCTGGACTTGGACCTGTTCTCGGACTCGGAGGGAAGGACCCGAAAAATCAGGCCGATTTCATCTCGAGTCAATTAGAAAGAAATCTCTGTCATATATAATAAAGACTTATTACAACTATTAACAAAGATATTACAAAATAAAAGAACTATATATCGTGCTTGGCTCAGCATCAGGTGTTAAACAGAAAATTTACCATTATAGTAAATCACGTGTGAACTAACTTAAAGATATACTTGATCATCTGAAATTTCCATTTTAAATTGCTTTTCAAAGATGCCCATTCATCTACCTTTTGTAAAGGAATTCATGTTATTTCTGGCTTCCTTTGTGTATATCAAAATGATCTAACGGTAATTCTGGTTGTGAAAAGTTCTTACAGCGCCTCGGTATAAAGGATGTCTGAACTTATTTATCAATAACGTTTTTGTAAACTCAGCAATGTTTGCAAACGGGAAAAAAATGTAACCTAAGGTAATAGGTTGCATATATGCTGAGGTACGGAGGTAGAAAGGTTACTTGTTGTAAAACGCCAGTTGCATAGCTCTGGCTTATCTGACTTGCCGCCAGGTGCCCTAGTTAAATTTGTTTTGATTATTTTGGCGGGACCCCACCTGTTATTAACACTTTGATATTAACAAAACAAGCAGCCTGTGTGCGGTGATATCCGCATATTCTGGCCTATTTTTATAAAAGCTCAAAGGGTTTACCTTTAGTTTATAAAGGTCAGACAGATGATTAGGCCCCTTTAAGGATATTTGTATTGGACTTGGACTTGGACTCGCATGGCCTGGACTCGAACTTGCACTCGCACTCGGATGGTCTGGACTCGACAACATCACTGATCCTAAAACTAGACGACCTGAGGTCGAGCGCTAGCCGGGAATGACGTAGAAATAGTCAAAAGAAAGAGCAAACAAGAAGAGGGAGAAAATAAGAAATTACTTGTGAAGATAAGACGAATATTGTGAAAGTTATAAGGGGAAATCAGAATTTGACATGTTTTGTTGACCTTGACCTTTGACCTATTTAGACTATACACAAAGAACTTCCAGAAATCTTAAACACATACGATATGTATAAGTTAGAAAGTGATTCCAGGAAAACTTAGGACAGAAGAATGTTATATGTAACACGGATTAACCAGCAAGCAGGAGAAATTGAGACAGCTGACAAACAGACAGACTTCTCAAAGTGACTCAAGATTGAGATCAGATGACTTAACCAGGTTATGGGGAGACTCAGAGGAAGGAAATAAGCTATATAGTTTATGTAATTGAGGTTTATAGTTTTGGAGATATGGCCAAAACATGCTATATTGGGGAGGTTCGATTGCAGCGACCCATAGCGGCCATATCCCGAAAATGAAGAAAAATATGTTTCGAGATATTAGTGTCAGACATAACACGCACCAGTTTC
Organism: Sipunculus nudus; assembly: GCA_026874595.1. Classification (NCBI taxonomy): domain Eukaryota; kingdom Metazoa; phylum Annelida; class Sipuncula; order Golfingiida; family Sipunculidae; genus Sipunculus; species Sipunculus nudus. The sequence continues at coordinate 9,316,658 of CM049314.1, read as the reverse complement.
ATAGGGATTCCTTCAAAACTGTGGCCTGTTTTGACTAATTGTAAGACGCAAGGACCAGCAAGCAGGCGCAATTGAGGGCAGCTGACAAACAGACCGACACACTGACAAATTGATACAAGATTGAGACCAGATGCCTAAACCAGGTCATGGAGACGACTCAGGAGAAGGAAATAAGCTATAGTTTATGTAACTGAGATTTTTGGTTTTGGGAATATGGCAAAAACATGTTGGGGAGGTTCGACTGCAGCGCCCCCTAGCGGCTATATCCCTAAAATGAAACATCTGTTTCGAGATATAAGTGTCGGACATAAGATGTATCAGTTTCAAAAGGATTCCTTCAAAACTGTGGCCTGTAGATTGCTAATTGTAAGACGCAAGAACCAGCAAGCAGGCGAATTTGAGGGCGACCTACAAACAGACAGACACACTGGCAATGCGATACAAGATGGAGAGCAATCGACTAGACCACATAATGGAGAAAGCCCAGAGGAAGGAATGAGCCTCAATTTGTGACAATGGGTCCAATATTAACGAAGTTATGGCGAAAATCAATTTTCGACGTTTTTTGATGATCTTGACCTTGTCCATTGTCCAATAATAAAAAAAAAAACAATGGGTTTCGTTGACTTTATGACTTATATTAACTGTGTAAGTCTGAAAGCGATCGCTGATAAACTGTGAATTTTAGGCTGGGGACGGACAGACAGACAAACATTGTTACAGACATACGCAACTGACCAACATGCTGGCCGAAACGAAGATTAGAACTTTAAGGAATATTAAGAATATTAAGGAATATCGACTGGTCGTTAAAAAGAATGTTACCGTATTTAACACTAGATGTCAGCACCGGTAATTGAAAGTAAAAGTAGTACATAAGGCAGCCACGAGATGTCACCTTATGTCTATTATGGGCTGCAACACCCACCAAGTTGGTCCCCGGTGAGCAATCAAGCATGAGACGTTGGCGTGTTTGTTCCTCGGAAGCCGAGCTTCACTCAAAGCAGCGTTCTGAGGCAGGCACGCATACCTGAGGCGATACCAGAATAACGTTATTGATACATCGGACCGGACGCAGCCACTTGGAAATATGTTTCACTGTCTCAACCTGTGAGGGGCTAGCCCCGGAAAGACGTGAGCATGGCGGGCAGGAACGGGACCCATCAGCAGACGACAGAAAATGGTCTTGACATGGTGAGTACAAGTTGATTTGAAGGCCCTGTATTCGTGTTGTACGACCATTGTGTTATTCTAATGGTCAGCCAAGCATGGAGCCGTGCGTGTTTCACTTTGAACCGACGAGTCTGTGCTGTTTGGTGTGTTTATGATATTCTCGTCTGACTATGTCGTCTGCTCACTGTCGTCTGCTGTATGAATGGGAGTAGAATTTTCTTGAGAAAATCATGGTTTATTCCCTGCAGCATGACCTAATTATGTGTATGTAAACAAACCCTGCCCCGCCCCACTAGACTGGCCGCTTGAAGCGGGTTCATTTGGGGATGTTGTGGACTATCATCATTCGTCAATTTTTCTTGAAATTCGAATTCATATTCATAGGTATATCGGCGGATGATCGTGGATGGGATTTTGTCAAATGTATATAATATGTACAAATACATGTTCATTTTGACATATATAAACACGTATGCATATGCATACCAATATGCATACCGATGTATGTGGGCTATATCTGTTCATATTCGCATCAGCCAGCAAAACTGAGCAAAAATGAGACCACCCGTTTGTGCGTATACCAGCGTATTTATATGTATATTCATTCAGGAAAAATCACATTTAGTGCACATTTAAAGAACAAAGTGAAAAATCCTGTAGTTTCAGTATTTTTATGGCTGGTACCTTTGCATTTATACAGAACAGAGAAGGCTTCTTAGTACTTGCGTAGGTACATATCATAAATTAGCGGTTCTTTTGTTTTCAGTCACTGACTGTAAACACTTGAGACTGAAAAGGATACCAACCGTGCGGAATCAGATATGTGTGTTATCAATTAATCAGAAATGAATATTTGACCCGCTCTGAATTGAATGCCAGCGGTAAGGGAGAATGTGATAATAAAAGCGCAGCTTTATAACCAGCCTAGAAAAGAGACAATAGCCGCGATATAACTAGATTTTTGTCGTTTGAACCCGACCCAAAAAGGGACAATCAGAACATAAGAATCAGTGATGGAAGCTAAGTGTTAATTCTCATTCCTTGAGCCTATTTTTTTTTTTTTTTTTGCAGGTGTTGCATATTTTTTGTGTTTGGGCGCAGTTCATCTCGAGTTTTCATTGTAAATGTTTATATATGCATATTGTGTTATTATTATGTTTTGCTCATACTTTTGTATGAGAAGCAGCCTCGAGCCACAGGTATTTTTATACTTTTATATAAGTTGCTTCAGGAGATTTTGAAGAAATTCAATAAAAAAAATATCTTTGGATAAGAAAAATGTGACCTAGGGTGAGGCAAATAAGAGAGCCAACCTAGATTGCAGAATATTGAAGTGGTAGAAACCAACTGATTTTATGCATTAACAATTTAGTGAGATTTCATGATTTCTTCAAATTCTTTTACAGTAACACTTGATAAAATGATGTGTCATGGGGGTCGGGTACCAGTCAGCCGCTGCCTCCCGGATCTGACGATGATGTGACTCCCTCTATCAGGAAGGAGTGTCCTTTACTGAGGTGTCCTGTTATTATTTCAACAGGCGGCATTTTGTGGCCAGTTTCCGGGTGCTACATACCCCAAACTCCAAATGTCTTTACCTGGAGTTCGGCGTAGCCTGGCGGAAATTGGATCTACATACCCGTGGAACTTGACTGTAACATAACGCGAGGTATTGAACCCTGGAACCGAATAATAACAAATCAGTTGATTTATTTCCTATTTAAGCAGATGCTGATACAGAATCTCAGAAAGGAATGGGGTTCAATGCCGATGTCCGGAGGTTTAAAACCCTTGCCCTCACTGAAGATCATGTTATTAGCACACAAGTGCCGCCAAACTTTTGCGTACAGATGTTTAGGGAAGAAAATGATTTGAGACGCAAAATGCGGCACTCCGTTTTTTATTTTATTATTATTTTATTCTGTTTACCAGAATTTTATTCGGTAGGAAACAGGGGCGCCCCCTGCGCTTTCAACTGAATCTTCCCATGTCAAGGGCTGTGTAAAAAAGTAAAGGTTTATGCACAGCTGTTCCTTGAATGATACAGTGGTAAATAACAATAGAAGACTGAATTTATACGTCAATTTCACATTTTCGATTGAAATATTGTTTTCCTTCTTATATATATATATATATATATATATATATATATATATATATATATATATATATATATATATATAGTATATATATATATAGTATATAGACTAGGTTGAGATATAATATTTCATAGTAAACTCACAAATGAAGCCAAAGTCTATAATTATATTTATTAATATTTTTCATTTGCAATATATAAATATTATTCACTAAATGGGGGGGGGGGGGGAAATTACATTGACCATCCCCCTTGCCAAAAAAAGTGGGGGCGGGGGACATATACCCCAATCCCCCCATATTGACGCCCCTGTTCACCAGATACTAGTACCAGTAGCTGCTTGCTAGAAGAAAGTTGTACAAGGTGTTGCGTTGTCAACATCTAAATCTGGATTAAGTGGGAACCTTCAACAGTTCCTGTTTGCTCTGTAAGGCGCACCTGCCTATACAAACCCTTTTTTACTGTAACTGTTTTGGCATCTTACACTTCAACAAGCAAACAAATACGTTTCGTGCCACAGAACTGGCATAAAAGCAGACCACTGACTCTTGTTTGTAAGAACTGCAGACTTGTAGAAATGAGATGCAGTGATGCATGACTACAATCTCGGTAACAGAAGAAGCTTATGGTGAACTGACCTTGAGAGGTAGGCTGTTATGGTAAATTTGTAAACGCTCATAATTACTTGTCGAAAGGGGGACCAACGGAGTTTAAGAGGATAAAAGACCGTGATTCTTGTAAATGATGAATGTATGTGGGGTTATTCTTAAGCGCCCCCCCCCCCCCACTCAGCACATTCATGAAAACCCCAACTACTGTTATCAGTACAGTAGCCCCCCCCCGGGGGGGGGGGGGGGGCGAGGCAGCTGCCCCAAAACCTCAGATCTGAGTGTTAGCAGTATTTGCAAGAAATTTAAAAAATAGACTGAAACGCACCCTGTGAATAAAAATCAAGTTTCTCTTATTAAAACATATTTTAAGAAAAATAACCACAGAAATGCCAATTCATAGTATGAGTTTTAAACAATTTCCACACCGTATGAGGGGGATTCCAACTACCCCCCCCCCCCCCCCCATTCGACGGCTATACACCCCCTCGTTATGCTCCGCTCTGACAAAAGCATTTACTGCCCCCCCCCCCCCCCCCCCGACTTTGCCCAAGCTTCTGCAGCCGTGAACTGCCCCGAGATAAAGCGAGATAATACGGGACTATGACGCAGTGGTGACCCTAACATTGGCACTTCCGTTGCGCGTACATTACTCACAACATTGACAAACCGGCTAAATTAACAACAGCAAGTATCAATCTGTATATCATGACTTCGGAACCCCCTGGATGATAATTGAGAATTGACTCACATTCATCTAAATGTGACAATGAGCCGTTAAAAACTGGATGGCAGTAAAAATAACTTGAAAATTGAATAACAATTAAATTATAGAAAAAGTTCAACTTATTTTAAACTGCATATACCCGGATCCATAGAATGTACCTGATCGGAGAATACACACTACCTTAAAATGAATCGTACCATCAGTTTGTGCTCGGGGAGGTAAGAATACCCTTTGATACCTGACCCTTCTGAGAAAGACATCAGGGTGACTCAGTCTGCTGGGAATGTTCCCCAATGAAGTTGTTTCCATATGTTCCATCAAGTATGGTAATGAGTGGTCAATTTCCGGGTTCCTATATCACCCCACTTACATTCTGCTGATTAGCGACGGGGAAAGCGTATTTTATTTTTGCATCCGTGTTTCATATCTGAAAGTCCCACTGTTTTTGAACAAATACTGTGTTTGAACAAATATTTAACTGGCCATGCAGAGAGTATCTTAAATGTTCAAATGACATGAATTACTTCCGATACACATGCAGGAAAAGCTGTTTATGATGTCTATATATATGCCAATATTTCTAAAATTTTAATTTTCATATTATTTTTGTAAAAACATAAACTATAAGAAATCAGGATAAGAACGTTTCTGGCTGGGAGAACAGGTACTCATTTGCAACCAAGCTTGCACTGATTTATTTAGGAACATTTGATCCTCAGTGAAAGGTTAAACATTTATCTTAATCATATTATTTTTAGAGAATATGTTAATTTCTTAAAATACAGGAAAATTAGAACAATTAAAAATACATACGGGCCTAATTGAATAAGAAAAAGTCTAATTACCAATTCAATATCTCTTATATGATTTTACATTTATATGATTCTGCAAAATCCATATCCTTCATATGGAATCCTACGAAAAGCTTCGAGTGCTATATTTAGGGTAGGCTTGTATAGATAGATTATGACATAGATAATTAGTTATCCAAACAAGTGGTACATACGTGTACTTATGCATAAACATATGTGGTGCATACATGTATACGTATTTTTATTTGTGCAGGGTTTGTAAAAAACTTAACTCTTGTGTTTCTGAAGTTATGTTTAATTAAGAGATTTACAAGCATAGATACTTTCTGGATTGCTTCAGTGCTGCCAGGGATTGAATTAAACGAACATATTTTAGATTTATCCACTTAAATCTGGTTAAAAGTATATTTTACCGGATAAAAACAAGTTTAATACCCAGGAGATCTTTACTGGATAAAACATGTTTTATACCAATATCACCAAAGCTCTTTGTTCCGAAACCCAAAACAACTTAAATTACAAAGACTTGGAACAATCCTCGTGGTATAAGTAAATATTTTTTACCAATAACCAGCTGTGGTGAGTAAAATTTGTGTTGTTGGTTATGCAGCTAACCCCCTGTGTACAATGCCTCCGTCCTGACTTCGACCCGCCACCTTATTATTATCCGACTCATGCCAGGGAGAGACCTGGCGTTGTTGATTAAAATTTAAATATTCATGAGAACAGCCGGGAACTTTCCAGAAGTCTCCTTCACGTGAGTCCGTTATACCATATCCCACTTACAAGTCGTGTTTAAGCCAGTTTAATGTGGACCACGGGGATATTATAAACCTTTGAAGACATGGAACAAGTCCATCGATGAAGCTTTAATGACCTGGAGAAATCCGAGCATGTCAAATGTCACCGAGGCCGTCCTCAAATTTAAACATAAACCTCTCCGCGCTGACAGTCTATAATGGCCAGCAGCCAAACAAGTACCTTAAGCCACTCTTTCTGTAACCAGAACCATTTGTTTGTACTGCTGCCTGACTGCCGCAAAAATTCTTACCAATTGCGACCTAGCTCCTTGCTCAAAACACCTGAGGTTACAAAGACTAGTCGCTTATTATTCTTTTTCTGATGTGGTTACTTTTATACCCATTCAGTTGATAATGCCATTAACATACCTTGAATATTACATACACTTTTATTATATGTACTTTTAAAGATATAAATAAAACTCTGGTCACGAACCAAATTTATATACAGTGGTACATGAACAGAGAGATTTTGCATACTGGTATTTCTGGCAATGGTTCATGTTGTATATTTTGTCAGATTTGTGTCATTTATTGCCACCTCTAAATAGAAATGGGATATTTTGAGGAGTAAGGAATCAAGTAGTCTTCCTTCATGAATATTCTGCAGTGGCAATCAAGCAGCTGACCACAGGCCAAGCTTCCTGTAGTGAATTTTGTGCCTATCGATCAAACAGGACGCTAAAATTGCCCTTGCATGGATTTTTCTGCCCGTTTCTGGATGATTTATACCTTACAGGCAGAACTCCATACCTATCAAAATGTCGTGATGTTCCGTAGCATAAATAATTAAATAAATATATAGATATATATGTGTTTGTGTGTGTGTGTGTGTTTAAGGATGACTTTGGGATAATGAAAGACTGGTTGGTATTGGTTATGAATCTGGTATCCTAAATGCACCATGGTAATAAGTTTTCCATTGAGGGCTTGGATAATCAGAACATCTGTATCGTGTAACGGCAGGTCTGGGGCAGAAATATTAAATTTTCACCTCAGCTGTGCGTTTCCAGCATTTTTGTGTGTAGAAGCAGACTCTCTCTTTAATACTTACGAATCAAAATATTTTATGGATTAATTTTGTATTCATTCTTGTACATCATGGTACCACATCTCGTATTGTACTACATGCATAATAGGAAGCTCCGTGTTAGAGTACGTGTCAACAAAGCTGACATACCAGAACCTCCTAAAGTTAACAAAGCATCTTGGGTCTGATCTCGGCAGGAGATACCAATACCTCTGGAGAATCTGTTCGAGGTGCTTTTGTGTTCGTAAACCAAACGCTGATGTCATTCATCTGGCGAATAATCTTTGGTTCTCTGCTTTGGAATGCTTGACTGAGCAGTTCTTATGATGATCCGCCCACCATATTCTGTACTGCTTCATGCACGGCTCAGACCTTATTCCTGCGATTAATACCAGTTCAAAATTGTACATTTGTGCTGTGGAAATGCTTTTGCGTCAGTTTATGTAGTTACCGATGAGTTCCGATTCATTATCCATTCAGAGCCTACCCAAACCTAAAAACTAAGTGATAGAGCGAATAGCAACAATAATGCATGGATGAAAATTTTGTTCAGTAATTTTGTGAGCACATGCATGAATTGTAACTGTTTTTTTTTTAAATATTTCATAAACAATAGAAAGATATATAAGTTAACATGTCCTAATACATTTTTCTATATGGACAATCGGTCTCGAACAGAAACAATAACTTTGGATATGATTCATATTTAAATTCAATCAGCCTTGCTTTGCTATATATATTTTTGTATCGGTCCATCTACATTTAAACCAAACAATATTTCCTCTCTTTGAAACTACCCACTGAGATGTGACGTTTCCTCCTTGCTGATATTGTATACTTTGTACAATTTGCAGAACAGTCTCGTTGTAGCGAGTGTCATTGTAGATTGTTGCAGTTGTACGCGGTCATGCGCAAATATACAAATGTTACTTCCTTTTCCCACGATTGAAATAATGCAAATCGTGTTAATGATATAATGTAATCTCTGTCCAGTCTATTCCAGTCTGTCATTTCATTAAATTTGCAGTACAGCTTTTCAATTTTATACAGATTGTTAACACCAAACTTGGATATGTAACAGCTGCGAATTAATATATATATATATATATATATATATATATATATATATATATGAGTCATGAGCATTCCCAGTCAGAACTGCCTAAACCATGCTATAATATATTTTATTAGTGATCACTCCGTTTTAATGATTTGTATGCGAATAATAATAAAAAAAATTGTATATCATTAGAGCCAGTCTCTTTAATTTAGGATTTGTATGCGTGGTTCACACAGTCGTATTTACCAGACATTTCATTGCCTAATGCCTTAACGCTCTTATAATCACTGTTCCAGAAAATTCTGTAGGGAAATTTTACCCGTTGACCGTGGTATCAACATGAACTTGTGCACGTAGCGCACACTGCAGAATTAGACTCACAAGAGTAACACTCTGCTGGTCCGGGATTGTAGGCAAAGACATGCTGCTCCCGCAATGCACTACGGGGCCTAAATATTTGAAATGAGCAAATATAATCTGGCACTCGATAGGTCAGCACCACTACCTGTCACGACCATTCCATGGCCTGGCACTGAACATTGTAGGAGGGTGATGGTTACTTTAAGACAAGGACGGTATCTTATTATTTTAAATCGTCTGAATATGGGGTTTTATATGGGGACAGTCCTGTCATATACCTGTCGATAGAATATGACAGCACATTTCTGAAGTACTATCGAGATTTTCTAACAGCGAGACACGAACCGAGCACCTTTTGCTCTGCGTGATAATGCCCTAACCGCTCGGCTACGTCTGGAATCAGGAATTTCAAATGTTTCTTCCATACCTCGAAGAATTATGGTATTGTTGGACTATAGGTGTAAGGGAGGCATATTTTCCGGAGAAATGATGAGCGACGCAGAGGTCACGCGGTACATCCTAGAACTCCTTCTATCTAACCGTTGCTCTCTATTACACTGTTTGTCGGGTATAACCACCAGAGTAGTTGAGAGAGATCTAATTAAGAATGTGCCGATCAATGCATTACTACTGGTTTCACTTGTGTCATTCCCGCGATACCCAGCTGACAGGCAGTGCGTTCTTTGGTGGCGATATAAAAAAAACAGTGCTGTGTTTAACAGTGGTTATATGAAATGATTTCTCGGACGAATGTACATGAAAATTTCGTAAGTACTCGTGTAAGTAACGACTGTTTTGCAAGAGACAACTCGTCTTGAAAAGCATACATATCTTCAATACAGCAGCATGATATACAGTCATTAAAAAATGGTTAAATACATGAATACAGAATGACGCCTTTTTCCTTTGTTGTATGTTTATTGGATTTAACAGTTTGACCTGAATCCATGACGGCCTCTGTTCTCAGTGGTTAACTATCTGTGTTGCAGTGCCAAAATCACGTGTTTATCTTTGAAGAGGCAGCCAAAATGTGATAATCTGTCGTAACTGGCGTCAGTGCATGTGGAGTCCTCGATGTCTGGTGTTTTATTGTAAAGTCAGGTGCCTTGTAAGCCGTTAGCCTGACGTTTATGTATCACCGACCCTCCTGACCTAAGATATATCATTAAAGCATATTGTATATACCACGTTCACATGCATAGTACAGCGTAACTATAATACTGCTCGATACAGCTGGAACACTCACAGCCCCATATATCCAAGATATATATATAGCAATTCACCTGTCGAGTTTTTCGGGTGTTCAGCGTATCCCGAACACAAACTGGAACTTGACGCATGTGAATGAATACCAGTGCCTTCGCGACATGCTTTTAAAATCAGTTAGCATGCTTTATCTGGTTATAAATTTCCAGTTACAGATTCATTGGGCCTTGCACCATTGCACGGTAATTCAAGAGTGATTATTGGTGATAAATAAATGTAAACTTATCATCAACTGTGCATATAGTGCCAAACTATTTAGAAACTCGGTCGTTATTTTGAAGGCCATAGCCAGTGTAAACTACCTGCAACACGCACTGCTACGCTTTATACACACGACCGCGCTTACCGTATATATGGGGCACAGACTAGTGTCATTGTAAAGTGTAACGTAGCCCATGTTATTGCGGAAATGGAAATCATAGCATGACTTATACCTTCCGGCCTTTCTATTAAGCTGTCTTTTGGAAGGTATGGCCTAATTTTTATGCCCCGGAAAGTACATAACCTTTTACTGCAGTACTGATCCGAGTCCCTTTGGTATTTATACTTACTGTGTTGGTATACAGTGTGCATCTTAAATAAAATAGTACGTAAACGTGTGTTCCGACCCTGGAATGAATTTTTATATAAGAATACCAACATTTACAGCAAATAAACATGACATCCCATCAGCAGTTGACAGCTTAAAACCCACCTACACGAACCGATGCTCCCTTTCTGCATGCATTTGTTTAACGGTGATTTATTATTCCGGAATACTTAGTATGACTCGCATCAAGACAAGATAACCAGACAAAAATAAAACTAACATTACAGTTCCAGTGACGGTAGGGGTTCGTTCTATACACTTGTGTTCAGGACGGTCAATATATTAACCTGCGCAGCGTCCGTATGTCCGTAAACCTCTGTTGGGTGACCCCGCAGGAATTATGGATTTTCATGAAACTCGCTATCGATATTAATAGAGAATATTTCTCGCTTGAGCGTGTTTCTCGGCAAAATGCTGAGCATTTATAATGAGGACAAAGACTTATTCGCGATTACGTATCATAGTTTGCTATGAATGTTTACCATCAGCACCTGAGTTCGATATTCAGGAAAATATGTTAATATTTAATAGGGATGGACCTATAAAGCATTCTTGTGGTACCCTTTTTGAAAATGTAATAAAAGATTACATTTGCCACGTCAGGAAATTCGGCCATATCGTGTCTTCATTAAGTCTCCACATCACCCCTATATTTAGTGGAAACCTTTAGGTGTTGATGATTTTATTTATTTATTAATATTTGGATCAAACGTTTTTGTGGAAGGACTTTCTTAGGATTTCAAGAGTACAAAACCATTGATTACAAAACTTTATTCTTCTTTTTCTTTCCACTGTGTTGTGCTAAATCTAAAATATTTCTGACTTCAAAACTGACTTTTTTAATTTGGCGATTAGTATACATGTCCAAGTAAATAAGCTCTGGTCTTTACCGCCAATGTACATAAAATGAACAGTATAATAGTTTATTATTATAAGGACAAGTTGTATCTGAAATATACTCACTTTTATTTTCCTAAGGAGATGGGAACGAAAGGTATATACAGGTTCACCATGTATTAGACAAATGAGATGTTTTATGTCAGTCTGTCTGAGAAATATTATGACAAATTGGAAATAAATTTATGATACAAAAATGTCAACATGTGGATAATCTGGTTTCTAGATCGCATTCAGTTGTAATCTTATCATCTGGTCTTCGGCTTATGAAGTAAAACTATTCAAATTGTTTATTTCTTAAAAGAGCAGATGCTTGTTATAAAATTGTGGGAATCTTCACACCCTACAAGGCAGTCCACAGGGGGCATGTCCATCACAGGAACGTGCCAGAATTATTTTCCGAATACCAGAGCAAGCTTCATGGAAGGAAAACAGGGCCATGACCATTACATGTTGGCCGGCGAAGCGAGAACCAGAGCCAGTCACTGCAGGTGGTAATGGAAAACTTCCAAATGTTAAAGTGCCAGGTGTTACACTTGTCTTAAACCCAGGTAATCACCCACCTTTACTTTTGAATTTATGTGATTTCTGGTTTACTTTGCGTATTACTTATTAATAAACTCTAGGTAATACTGTTCATACACCTGAAAAGTTTATATACCGAATCCGTTAGACAACAGCAGATTGACAAACGGAATACAATGTACCCGAAGGTGGTTATTGCATATAGGCGGAAGTTAAACGGGCACTCGTTTCAAAACGCCCTTTGCAAAACTTTCGTTTGCCTGACTTGACAATAGATGTTATTGTTGAATGTGTTTGGATTATTCTTACGGCCCCCCACTTGTTATAAACTTTTGTATATAACCAAAACGGACAGCTTGCATGTTGTTTGATCGTCTTTTTCTTGTTTTTTTTAATTTATAGAAAAAAAGGTTCAAGGGATTATCTAAAGTTAAGAGACCTCAGATATCGGAATAGGCCCCTTTAACTTCTAGAACGAGGTACGGCGGAGGTTATATGATTATCCCCGCCTGTCCTTCCGTCTTTCTGCCCACACAACTTGATGTTGTACATTGTATATATGATTTGTCATGATAATGATTTTTATTTAATCCTGTGGAGAATGGGGCTTTGAGAAAGGGGGTTGTTTTATATTCAGAGTTGATCTAGATCGAGATGTGAGTGCAAGAAGATTTCTATTTCTGTCAATGTGTGTTTTATCTTTGTATACGTGACCTTGTATCTTTAAATATATCCTGATTATTGACTGAATGAAGTTTAATGGTCTTTATGGAGAGGGGTAAAGGTCGCTTATTCTTGCAACGTAATTTTGATACATATATGATACTGGAGGAGGTATGCGCCATAAGAGTGCTCCCACTCAACACACGGACCATTAGCATTTGAGCCAATTCAAGCAATTTTATCGGATGCAGCGTACACCACGCCCGATAGTATGGTAACCTTTATTATATAAGCCGGGCTGAAAATGTGATATTCTTATTACAGTCGTGTAGACTTGTGTGGGAAAGCGACTGTTTATTTTGGAACCAATATAGGATGCTCCACCTATGACACCAAGGTCATATTTAACAACAATTCTTACTTAGTAAATAGGATCAGTGGAGCGCTATTTGCCAGTAACACACCCATCTTTTTAGTGTTTGTATTTGCGCACTGGTTATCATGCAACCTGACAATCTGGTCAGTGTGTCAGGGTCATAATCAATTGGTTTTAAAGCCATGTGTAAAGGTTATTTAAAAATTATATCATCAGATCCAAAGGCAAAGGTCCGGGCATGTATTTTTATGCATCGGAAACACACTTATACCTACATACGTGCACATGGAAAATGTTTATTTCCGGCATGGAATACTCCCATGTATATATGGTAAAATTACAGGAGGGGGTTAAATGAATAACTTATTCGTGCACGTACACGAAACAAGCTTGAGAGAGCAGTATTCATTCCCAGTAGCATTGATGCATGGCAGATATGGCAAATTCATCCATATCACGGGCAGTTAGTCAATGAAAACATCCCACCGATCCGCGTTGATACAAGACCTGATGCTGAAACTATGCTATTCATTGGTATTAAGACATCGGCTTGGAACTGAAGCGTTTCCTATTGCCAGTTATCAACAGTTATCCATAACATGGCAGACATGCATTTCTCTATATCTCCAGTTTGGACACTTCATATTAAAATTGCTTGCGCTATATGCAAGAGGTACAATTGTCAAGACTTGATATGCGAAGCCTTTAATGATATAAAAAAGTATAACAATATCAGAAGTATTAGGAATATTTCAGTTTAAGCTTATTCATAGGACTATAGCTCTCAACCCTTTGTTATTTGCTATATACGGAAAGCAAGCAGTGAACTTCTGTAACGAAACACATACCTTTTTTTTTTAAATGAAAAACTGGCTGACCAGCCAACATACTTCTGGCAGGAAATCGCTTCAGTAAACCATCTATTATCTTCAAAAACACAGTCAATTCTCTTTTAGATACACTGATATTACTAGCTGAAAGTTGTATATATGTGTAAATGCAAAGATATTATGCCAATTTCATCGATTATAAAATATATGTGGAACAGATATACATTTTTGAAAGGAACATTGCCCATAGAAATGGAAGTATATTTGTACATTTTAAGAAGTGGAGTCCACTTCAGTTTAAAAAATTGTAGTTATCCTTTTTTTAAATTGAGATTTATTCATGGTTAACATAAATGACCAACTCTCAAATGTTTGTGTTTATAGATACAGATATTAGTCATCATCATATAACTGTTGTTGAATATACAAAGACTCTTTATGTACATACGTTTACACTTGTGTTATCGTGTAAATATTTGATTTATATTCCCAGAATAATATAAGATTCAAGAACTCAAACTATCATGAAATTTAGTCTCTACATAAGATTGTCTTCGTGTTGTATAGGTATCGGTTAACTGGATTATGTTACTGTACATTGTCATTGTATCTGTTATTTGTAGTGACTTTTTGTTTATGTGTTGTCCAAACAATTTCAAATGTTCTCTAACTAGTATCGTCCTTATGTTTTTTTTTAGTTGATGTATTGAATAAAAAAAGAGATAATGTAAATCGTAATTTTGAGAAAGAAATTTCAAATTCAGGTATACAACCTCTTGTAGTCTCGTTCGTTCTCTCTTGGGTAATAACCTATTTTATTTACACAAAATTCTGCGATTCAGAACAAACAAATATACATGAGGCCGGGTTATATCACTACATTAATGCGTATTATAAGAAAAAAAATGTAATGTAAATATCATCTTCAAAAGTTGTTTCTTGAATTTCTGTTCAATCTGTTGATTCTGAGGTTTCATCTAAACTTAGTGATACAAGGTGTATCCATTTCTTTAAATCCAGGGGACTGCCAGTTACCTTCCACAGACAAGTGGGTCCATATAAAGTTGAGGTAAATGATAGCTAGGTGTCACGGTCAGGCATGGTTCTATCTTCAGGTCCACGTGCTCTTTTCCTCTGCGCTGACGTTTGATGTATTGCTTGTCATGTACACAAAATGGGGCGTGTCCACTTGTGACCGTATCCACTTGATGTGAGTACACGGCGGCTCTGGTCACTGTGTGTATACAATGTGTACCGTCAACAAGAGGCCCGTGCTCCCCCATGTATCCAGCTCATGGGAACCCCGTTGCTACAGAACCAAGTTATTAAATTTAACATAAAAGGACACTCAGGGGAACGCAACCTCCGCCAGGTCCATACATTGTGAAAACCAATAAAGACTTCTGTACAGGGATTCTAAATCCACCCCCGCTCCCCCCCCCCCCGCCCCAACACCTTCTCACACACACACACACACACACACACCCTAACACCCACACCGGCAGGCTATATCTTCCAAAGTTATACGTACAGGCATGGCAAGGAAAATCATTATTGAAACTAGCCCTGAACAAGAGGCCTGCAGTCGCCGAACAATCGGAAGGGAAGCCTTCCCGTCCCCTAACCCCCCCCCCCCCCCCCCCCCCCGGTTCCTCCAAGCCTCCTTGCCAGGTACCCTCAAGTGAGCAAAAACAGCTAGGGATACCTGGGATAGGCTATGTAGCTTGACATGAGATCAAGACCCAAATATATATTTCAGGTGCAACTCCATTACCTTTAATTGTTACTTGGACCAAAATGTCTGATTTGGAAAAAACCCGAGGCAGCGAGAGAGGGAGAGAACTGAGCGATAATGGAGATCGTTTGTGGAGTGTACGGACTTGGAAATAAGGTCAAGGTATAATATAAATATCGGGTGCAAATCTGTCACCTATGCATAATCATAATATTGTGCCCGAATATCAGTTTTGACAGTCATATCAAAGATCTCCCGCGAACAACGGCAGACGAAAGAAAAAGATAGAAGTAAAGAAAAAGGAAACGAAAAATGAAATATATATCTTGACATTCGGATATGTGTTTTTACCATGGGATTAATGCCCAAGCTTTCAAAGCCTTAACGTTTCCTAGGTTGAAAACTTACTTGGAATGAGTTTGTATTTTTTTACAAATGACAAATGACCGTGTCTGTAACGTAAGACTTTCTGGCATAATTTGTGGAAACATGACAAATATGTGAAGCTTTCTGTGAACGTAAGCGCGACGTAATTATGTTGTGTGGCTTTTTATTCCCTCTGAGGGAGACCCGGGTGTTATTACACGGCGGTTGTTTTTCAGTACTAGTATTAATCTTCCATATATGTTTTGCTGCGTGATCATTCATATCATACCATGTCTCGTATAGACGTATAATTTCGCACCCGCCGGTGAATAGAAAAGCAATTTCACGGTCTGTACGCAATAGAAACAAAAGCTTTGTCGGCCTTCTCTGGCTTATAGTTGATGACAAGCGAAAATATTATTTTTCAGCAACCACGCACAAAGACACTGTTGTATCCGTAGTGTACAACATAATTTATTGGACAAGGCGTACGTGACGTACATACGTAATGTTTACGGTGTTCATGGTAAAGGAAAGGCGTACACAGCAAAGCTCAGGATAATGTTTATTTAAGAGAGGAATTTAAGAAATGGGAAGAGATGATACAGCTAACTGTATATGATCTATGATATATGATTTAAATTTTACATATATGCTGTCATCAAATTAGTTGTATGCTTAAGTCTCGCGCTTTTTGTTTCAGTGTTTTAGTGTGTGTATGTGTATATGTCTGTGTCTATGTACAACGATAAAATCCAAATGTAAATCTTTATGTGACTCCCTGTTGGCAGTCGAAAGTTTACTGCTCGTATTTCATATTATATAACATATACATATATATTAATTTATACATATATGTTATTATTTATGACATATAACTATATAAATACTTAATGTGGATATGAAGTGTTAAAGTTCATATTTGTACAGATTTATGTCTACATTACCAGTGACCTTTGCCCTTCCCATGATGTCCAGTGAAGCGTAACCAAACGTTATATGATTTATGTATCCGCTTGTTTACGCTGTATACAAAAAAGCAGCGCGTGCCTCTGTATGAACCGGCCACTGGTGTGTAGCTACATGTGTATTTGTATGTGTCAGTGTTCATCTGTCCAGATTTCATAAGGTTTCATCTGTTAGATGTTTTTCTCCAGGCCAGGATCCTGGTGCCCAGCAGAAGAGGACAATGGACTGACAGAAAGCCTGTAGAAAGCTTGTATATCATGCATCCGTAGACTAACTGTAGTTGCTTTAAGCCCTGATCAGCTGAGCGACCCTGCAGCGTGACATTGTTTGCGGGATCGTAAGGGGATGTTAGAAGGCACTTATAAACAAGGTCAATTCATCGCTCATCCATGCATGAACAAACGGACTTGTATACGATGCGCAAGAGCTTGGGGCTTTTTCTTATCGATTTTTAGCAGCAAGAAAACATTTATTTCATTGAAATAAAGTAGGAATATTTGTTATGAAATTTTAGATGGGTCAGAATCAAATAAATACATGTGGATAAATATTTATTTTGGAAACAATTTGACCACTTGAATTAAGCACCGCCAGGTGTCGCTCAGCTGGCAAATTAACATCCTGCACATGGTAGTACCCCTATTTCCGTTCCACCTTCAGATGTTCTCATTCCTACAACTGTAAACTCACCACAGAAATATCTACATACTCAAGATAAAAAAAATTGGTATTTTTTGAGAAATTTTCCACATTGAATAAGTAACCCTACTAGTGCCCCTTAGCCCATAAAAAAGGGTATGTTAATATGAAATAAGTGGACTTTAGAAGTACCTGCTTGAGGTTAGGCAAGTAGGAACGAAGAGAAGAATTATTGTGCTAGTCTTGTCATGTGATCTGGTTACAGCCGCTTGATAAGCTGTATTATATGTAATCGTATGAATGAGAACATTACTGCTTACTTGCCAGATTTAAATTGGCCTAGTTTATGGTAAACGTTACCTAGGATGGCTCCGGATACCTCCACAAGAAAGAGACCGGTTGCATAATGTAAGTTTTCACATGTCACCAGCATGGAAAAAAAAACTCTAAATTAAACAATAATTTTATTGCAAATTCGCAATAAGATAATAGGATATAACTCTATAGTTATTCTTCTCCCTTTATAATATAAGAAAGTTGAAGAAAAGCTTGAAAATAGAATGAAGGTTACTTTATATTTACATATAAATATATAAAAAATATTACTCAATAATGGAACATGCTTACATCAGGCTGAAATTGTTTTTTTTTTTTATTATTGAAATATCCTTTCCTCATTTTTATATTTACCGATATTCTGTACAGTAAGAGTTTAAGCGTAGCAATTCTACATGCGAATACTATTATTATTATTATTATTATTAAATTATTAGTAACAAAATGCATATTACATGGCTTCTCTTACTGTTCCTCATTGAGTGCTATTGAATACAACATCTGATTTCCATGCAACTCCTATGAAATACGCATTCTATACTTGTCTGTATAAAAAACAGAGGCCCGGAGCAGCGAGTCTTACGGAATGTCTATTTACAGTTGCCCACGTGCATCCTAGAACTTTTTGCATAATTTATATCATTATATTTATCTCATTACAAAGACCTGATCACTGCACGTGCTTGTTCCTGAAAAGAAAGTGCCTTGATAAAAGTAATATAGAGTGGAGTGGGTTATTCAGCACGCCGGCTGTAACAGGTGCGCTCATTTATCTACGCCGCCACTGTTATAACACTCTATGCCAAATGATGAATGGAACAGTACTCGATATTCGCTGTTGGATGCCTGTACATGTTCTCTTGTTCATTCCTTTTTAGCTAAAAAAACATCCTCCTCTCTAAGAAAAAATGACAAAGTGTGAGCTAGAATTATACAGGCATTTTACTCTCCTGCCCTCTTCTCGACTTAACTTACTGTTAGCACGTTTCTGTCCCTTGTCAGAGCCATCAGGGGCCACGTTGTTAGCACCATGTTATATTATTTATAAAACGATTAACATTTGTGCTTTTGTCGGTGTCATTTAACAAAAATAACTGTACATAACTGCTAACTACTGTATCTGCAAGATTATTAACATGCGTGTTGGTAAATGCTGTAATCAGTCAATTAAACGTTAATGTATTATCTGACAAATATGGTCGGCATACCGATAGAGATGGAAACAGAAGTATTGAAGCAAGGATATGAATTTGACATCATATTTTAGATACACACAAGCAAATAAAAAAATTCACCATTTTAATTAAAAATTTTGTTTGATTGGAAGTTGAATATATCATTACATGAAAATATATCAAACAAAAAGTCAGTCATATATCTCAATCTGTGAATGACACGTAGACTATACACCTCTTTTCATATATAGTTTTGTATTACGTTAAAACTTTGACGATTAAAAAAAGAAAGAAACCACATTATATCACACACACAAAAACACACATATATAGATTGTTATGGTGTATGAATCATTCTGCAAAAAAAATAGATACCCACGGAGCGCCCTTCAGCTGTCAGACGATGACAAGGTATAAGGGCATATGCTAACTGACCGTTATAAATTTAGTATTTATTGGTTTTGGTCTGGAACACACCTAAGTATGCTTACATCAGTCATCAGTCCAAAGACATAGATGAACCATATGAAAAAAGAAGACCAAATATACCTTTCCAAGCTGGTCTTGGTATTGTATAACATTTCAACATTTTATAATCTATGTGGTTTTGGTGTTTATCTTTACATAAAATATGTGTTAACTTTATGCATTTCAGGACTATCATTAAACGCATTTCATAAGAATTGAAAAAAATACATTTTAGTGTAGAATTAACACATACGTAAATTTATTGCCTTTTAAATGTTCTGCCACAATAGCTGTATAATATAAACATTTATCACACTTTTCTAAATATAGCTTTTGCTACTGCTTTGCTTTCATCTGTAGTTTCGTTGTATGGCTGTGCATCAACTCTTAAAGTTATTTTTTTCGCTTTGCATTCACGTGTTTGTTATTGCCATTGCTTCACACTGACGTCATCATTGATGATCCCAGAATTTTTCCTCACCATCACCTTTAGATAAAAATAAAACAATTGAATTCTGTCAAAGTTAAGAAAAAAAAAATTATAGTTCAGACTGAAAAACACAAACTTTATCAATTGCAATGAGGAAACTGGAACATAACCTACAGATAAATGTTCCTTTGCCCCTCCCTGCCTTAGGAAAAGTAATTTATTAAATCAAAAATGAATGATTTAGAGTCAAGAATATTTGTTACTTTCTCCAGCTGACATCACTTGAAGTCGATTCATGAGGTTGATATATGGGTGACCAGTGATGACATTTCTGTAGAGTCAGTTTGTCTTTATCTATATATGTGCATGTTATACGTTGGTGAGCCTCATTGTTCATCCTCATGTTTTGTTGCTGTGGTTTTTGTTTCATTTGTTTTGTTTTCGTGTGTTTAGGAAGACATTGATGGGTTGACTGCAGAGTTCAGACACAGGCTCGGTTTATTACCCGTAAGCACCATTTATTTTTGTTATGTCAGCTTTCCTTTTTCACAGTGATCTTTTCTTCATCATCCCTTCCGCAGTGTTCATTTTTGTTCGTTTTGGAAGCTTTGAGCATTGTTTCACGCCAAACTACTACTTTTCAATTTTTTATTCACTTCCAAGAATAACCTAATTAGTGCCGCTCTTTAGAAATATGTCAAGGTTCGAAATTAGTGAGTAAATAAAAAAAAGAAATTTCAAACTATTTGGAAACAGCGACATTTATATGGTTACATTATGATTAATTTTCTATTCAGTGTGATCTTCCTGTTAATTGTTTTGTTTAATGGTTCTTTCTGTGGATCAAAATATTCGTACATGTGGGATGAGCTTTTACTTTATGTATGACAGCTGGAATCTCCACTTCAGATACAACTACATTGTACAATGTAGATTTTTCCTGAAGGTCTTAATATACAAGTGTATTCGTTGGTGTACTCTATGATCTTAATTTTTTCATATAGCGCTACTTTAAGGGTACAGTAAAATGTCCGCTCAGTTTAAAAGAAATATGAATGACCCATTCGCCAACGCCAGATGACGTTTTTGCGTGGAGTAATTGATAAAATATCTTAAGGATACATAAAACTATGTCTTAAAATTCATGATACATATTCGATTTTGATTTAAATTTGTTTGATTCTGCATTTAGATAAATCCATGAAACATACAGCCAACTTTACAAAAAAACCGCGTAATATCGAATCTTGAAGTGACACCATTCCCCTTGTTCGTAGATGAGCACGTCATTGTGAACACCTTTACACCAGTTTGGTTCTATAGGGCGTCCACCAGTTCACTTTTTTCACTTCGTTGCAAACCTTGAAACAATTATTTTCAAATTGGACAGATATATGCAGCAGTATTGCTAAGGCAAAATGATAAATCCTTTATTAAATTATTATGAAGACATAATACTTGATATATAATCAGGAACATTAGATTGATTAAACGAAAAGTATTGCTTATACATAATTATAATCACTTGTGTATACAAGCTTTATTAAGCCAAACGTTTCAGTGTGGTATTAATTCTTTCTCCTCATAACTTACAGTATTTGCCGAGTATGTTATACATATGTGTAGTTAACAAAGTATTGTTTTTATTTTATGAAAGCAGAACAATGTAAAGGAAGAACTGTGCTAACTAGACCTAATACGTTCTGTTTGACGTTTGGAGATTAGAGGACGGATGACTTAACATGTTGAATCTATAACATTATAGTAAGAACACACTAACTCTGAAGTTAAGAGATACTGTAGAATTTTTTTAGAACATTTGAATTTGGAAAAAGTAACAAAATTTTTGAGCTATCAGATACTTACTATGACAAGTATGGTATACAATGTGTCTTTTGAATTTTTAATATATCCAGAAAGTTTGGCATTATTTAAAAAAAGCTAAATTGGTGAGACGCATTGGACATTTACATTGTTTACATTGGACAATATTGGGACAGAAAAGTAGTAACTAGGACTTTTTCACTGAAAGCGTTGTATTTGATCATGTAATATTTATATATTATACCATCCCAGGAAAATGCCGACCTGTCTGACGCCTTCAAGGCCCGGATGGGGTTACTTGGATCGGAAGGAGTGCAGGAGGTAGCGGAAGTACAGGTGGCGCTCGATGAGGAGAACGCAGAAACTATTATCAGGTTCAAGTTTAGTAAATTCATCAAAGACAATTTCCAAAATGGCGTCGATGGTAACTTCACAAAAGACATGCTGAAGGAACCCCTGCTGAAAAAGAGCGAGGAGGTGGATAAATTGGTGAGTTGTAGTTCAAATATAGTCCACCAGAGGGGATCTACTACAACTTGTGACAGTGATTCGACCGGTAAAGAAAAAGCAAAAAGAAAAAAAACGATGCCAGCATATGTTTTTTTCCAAACGTTCGTAGAGCAACGATATTTGTGTGTGTTGACTAAGTGGAACCATCCATGTCCTGGGCCACCGTGAAAAGCACGTTTTACACACTCAGCTGAAGACTTGTGCATGTTAAGAAGTCATATTACACAATTCTTAAAGAAAAAATAAAATGCTGTCGGCAGACAAAAATTGTTTAAGACAATAACAAAATAAGCTGCTTTCAGGAGTCACCTGTGGTTGATGTACGTAAGTTGTATATACCTTTGAGATTCTTTAAGTTAAATTAAAGTGAAAGTTTTTTTTTGTGTGTATTATACACAATGTATCAGGAATTTTCAAAATATTAATGTACGAAAATCGTTCAGGGGCAAAATTAAACTTGCTTATTTCAAACGTGGAAGTCTTGAAAAAAAAATCTATGCGTTAGTGGCGAAAAAAAGGATCAGTTTCCACGACGTTTTTACCATAGATCTGACATAACTAGGTCGTTCCTTATTGGTATTCGGTTACAGTCCCGGGGGTGTGGCATTTATAATTGACTGTGTAAAATGCCAAAAATAAAACATCAGTCATATAAGCTTATAGTTAAATATATAACCATTTCTTACTTCAAGATAAACATTTATCTTGACATGTCAGATAGCGTGATTACAATCTCCTGGCCACCTGATTACATAATATGAATCTGGTCTCGTTTTCAGGCCTCTGTCGCTCTTTGGATGGCCATCCAGCGGTTCATGGGCGACATCAGTACTCCAAAAGATGCTGCAACTCACAGAGTACGTAAACGTCTTCGTAATGTCCAAATACAAATGCTATATATACTGTGGCTACTCTATCGTCTGCAGTAGTCAAGCAACATGTAGACAAGGAAAAATTTGACAGACAGTGATTTTAATTGACTGAAGAACCCATTGGTTGAAAATCACTTCCGACATGTGGTAAATGTGAAAATAACAAAGTAACAATTCAGTAATATTCCTTTCAAAGAAATCTATGATTCTTGTTTCATTTAGTCAATGCCTTCAGTGGGTTGTAAAAGTTTTCTATGTGTTTCTGCTTTTCCTTTGTACAGGAAAAAGTGCCAGTCATGACCAAAATTTATCGAACGCTGGAGAAGTACGCTCGGAACTCCCGCCGGAAGGGTAGCAGCGGAAGCCAGGGTGCTGTCGATGACGTGAGTATCTGTGACGTGGCGTCATATCACGTGACATTCATTTATTGACATTCTGTAACACCTGTAAGAATGCAAATAAACATCTAGCAGTTAAACCTGTTAAACCAATAGTGTATCGAGTTGTTTTAATTCCTAAAAATAAAGCGAAAGTGAAAAAATTCAGTTCCTGTCTTTTCAAATATCATTGCCCCATGCTTTACCGTTTTAATTGGAAATACAAATAACCCTGTAAGCCATGGAACCATTTCTTTAGCGAAAACGTAGTTTATAATTCAGTTATTTTGTCAGCTACATTATCAGTTTTACTTACGGTTTACACACTGTCATACATTTCTTTAAAGGCAATACTAGACTAATTTCACAAAAAACATTTATGTAGCTAAGCGTCATCTCGAAGTCAGAACCCATCTCATAATCAGTAAATGCTTCAATTTCTCGTGTGTGTTTTGAAAATCCAGTATTGCTGGATTCTATTGTGTATTAAAAAAATTATTAAATCTCAATATGGCTGCTTCTTCACCTTTGAATAAGGGTTTTCCGGATTTTTACAGGAAAAGCAAATGGAGCCCTTTAAAATGCAGAAAAAGGTTTCAGTAAAAAATTTAATACGGAAATCCTCCAGCTCTGATAAGTCTGAGAAGTCAAGTCGAGAAGGCCGGGGATCATCCAGTGAAGATCCTTCCGGTACAAATATCATAGACAAGATTCCTACATACGATCTCGACGTATTACACTTCATAGTGGGACACGGCATCTTAAGGAGAGAGCTGAGGTAAGTTCATTTAGTCACAAAGGTAAACGAGTGGGAAATAACATGCTGAATATCATGCATTTTGAGATTTTAATTCATTATAGTTTATTTTTTAAAATAAACATTCAGATGAATATTCATATAAATCTTTCAGTGTGCGATTTTATTTTACATTTTTTCATGTAAATGTGTGTGTGTGGGGGGGGGGGGTACATTTCAGTATAGTTTGTCGTCCAAAGCAAAGGTATAGAAAAAAAAGTTTCAGTTTTCAAGCATTGTCTTAAATTCGTTTACAGTGCTCAGTAATGATATTTAATAATTTTCTTGTTTTATATTAAACCCATCGCTTGGTATATTTATGCTTCATATGATTTGTATTTAACATTTTTAATAGAAATTTTAAAAACAACATTTGTTTGAGATTAACTGTCAGGTCTGACTAGCAACCAGTTGTTTCAGTGTTGTTTATTTATTTTTTTACAGGGACGAGATTTACTGTCAGATCTGTAAACAGCTGACCAACAACCCTTCCGAGGACAGCAGAGGGAAGGGATGGATGCTCATGTCACTGGTGGGTGGATGCTTCACCCCCTCAGCCAAGGTCAGTACCTCAGCCAAGACCATTATACGTAAATCACATTGGATAATATGTTGGTATTCTTTTTTTTTTAATTACAGTAATTTCGTCTATTTAGTAAAGAAAGTAACGGAAAATAACGGATGATAATGAACCTTGTATCACGCGGCTCAGCCGCAATAAAAAGAAATATTTCATATCAGCAAATTTCAAAATTTGTTCATCAGAAAATTGTACCAGTGATTTTTAGCTAAGCTGACTTTAAGCCATCTGAGCTATAGTCGTGGTCCATTGTCCGTCGTCCGTCCGTCTGTCTGTCTGTCCGTCCGTCCGTAAGACTGGCACGTTTCGACACCATTGGACCTACGAATCTGAAATTCGGCATACAGTTAGATGTCCCCAAAATCTCCTACCATGCCGAAAATTTTGCCAATAGGACTTCATTCCTTCAGGATATTAAGGAAAAACCTCAATTTCTTATTAGAAATCTATTTTCACACTTCAGGACTGCCTAATATCAAAACCACTCATCTGGTTTTCTTCATATTTACCATAAATATTCCTCTATATAGTTCCTATGTACATACCAGAAATTAAGTCAGTATTATTTAATTTAAAAAAGTTATAGGCCCAAACATAATGAACTTTGTAAAAAAATCAGGAAAAATATTTGGTCACTTAAGACCAAAAGTGTAAAAGGTAGGGACTTTTTCTCAGTAATACAACTTTAATTAATCAAAATTTAATTGTATACCAAAAATTAGATCAAAAGCTGTTAAACTTTTTTAAATATTGGCAAAAATATAAAATTGGTACCTTAAATTTTGCCCAAGTTTGACCATGGCACGTTTTTTCCCTGTAACTGCTATGGATTTAATTTTCAAAGCATGCTTTTATTTGCATTTCAACTGATAACACCAAAAATTTGAAACCAGTTGATCAAAAACTGTTGATTTTATTCAAGTTTTCAAGCACCATGTCACATATTGTTTACATGAAGCTAGTGTTATGCTGTTAGCTAGAGCTCAGCTCCCAAACTTCAGCTCTAAGTTATGCTCTAAGGCATACAGTTAGATGTCTCCAAAATCCCCTACCATACCAAGAATTTGATCACTAGGACTTTCCTTCGAAATGTTAATGAAAAACTTCATTTTCCATTAAAAACCCATTGTTACACTGTAAGACTGCCCAATATCAAAACCACTGATCTGACTGTGATCATATATAATATACATATTTTTCTATACATTCGCTATGCACATGCCAGAAATGATGTCAGTATTGCGTAACTGTTTTAAGTTGTGGGCCCAAACATAATGCACTTTGTAAAAAATCAAGAAATATATTTACTCCCTTAACAAGAGGATTGCTGAAGCTAGAGATTTTTTGTCAGCGATGTAACATTATTTAATCAAGATTCAATTGAATACCCAAAATTAGTTCTGAATTTTTCAAATTTTATAAGTTATTAGTATAAATATAAAATTAGTACCTTAAATTTTGCCCAACTTTGACCATGGCACGTTTGTTCCCTGAGAGCACTTTTGATATAATTTTCATATCATGCACACATAAAGATTTCATCTTTGTAGTTTAGAAAGCTGAAAGAAATTGGCAAAATATTGTAGCTTTTATTAATGTTTTTATGAGACTATGTCAGACCCAGGCTAGCTGGCCATTCTTCAGTCACCTGTATGTTAACCTTTCATTAAATTATGCACGCTTGAGGCGAGACATACACTGGGGCAGCCAGGCAGCTAATGCCCAGCCACAGTTGATCAAGGTGTCCAATCCAACTCATCTAATCGTTGTTATGAAAAACAACATAACAATAAACAATAAATTAATAAATTTATATTGGATTTTTATAACAAATTAAAGAAAATTACTAGAAAGGAATTTGTTAGTTGATGAGTAACAGAAAATTAACTTGCAGTTACTGATGATGTAAGAATCTTGTATGGATGGATAGAATGTTAATGTCAGTGTTATTTCAAATAACACCATGCAGTCACCTATGTTTTTTTCAGTTCAATTTTAATGATAAAAAAAATAAATTATTCATTACTAATCATTAGGGATCATATGAAGGAAATTAATGATAGACAAAGATGCAGTTGATAATATTAATCTAGATTCCTACTGTGTCTAGTGTGTAGATTGATGTGAAAGTAGTCCAAGTGAATATATTACATTTAATTTTTTAATATAAATAAAAGCCATAAAACCAGGTACTTATGATCATTATTTAAATTTGTGAATTTTGTATATTCTGGATTCTCAACATCGTTGTTTGGCTAAAACTGAATAAATAATAGACATGGTGCGAATGCTTTGCAAATGTATTTGAATACGAATATGAATATGTACTGCATTAAAAAATTTTATTGAATAAAAGAATGGCAATTCAGGTAAAAATGAAAGTATTTGAATACCAGTGCAGATACTTTCAAAATGTATTCATAAATGCATTCATGAATATATTCTATAATATTATTTTAATAATCATTTCCATTATATTTTATTTTAAAAATCATATGATTTTCTTAATATTTTTTTAAATAAAAATTATATTGGCACAATATTTGTTATTAAATTTTAATAAATAGTTAAACTCTTTTATTATATGTGCTGCTTATAAGTTATATGGCCAAGTCAAAATCTGTGTGACAATAGCACTCCATTTGTTAATAAAATAAATGAAATCAATCCTCTTCCTTGTCTCTAGATACTATCAAAATCATACATAAGCTAAACACCAACAACTCATAATAAAGCTTATATTTATTACCACACAAAACCAGCTTGTGCCTCATTCCCAAATCTTATGTTTTATCATATATAACAGCTGAGCGCCGTGGGCCATGGTTCCCTTGTTTAGTTATAGGTCTGCTTGACATTGACTTTCCATTAACTGGATTTCCTATCTATCTGAACCTCTAGTGTCTCTCTCCAGTACAATATAAGACGTAAATGTTGGACACTCGAAAAACCCTTATTTATCCATAAGTGACAGTTATCCGTAATAGAGAGGTCATACGGACGACACGTCAGGCCCGCCTTAAGTGTTCATGTTATAGAAATGTCACTGTATTATGATTAATTCTCATTCCGCAGCTGGCACGTCACTTGCGGTGTTTCTTAAAAGAGGCGCCGAAGGATTACTGGGATTACGCGGCCTACACTCGTCGCATCTTGAGACGTACAGCACAGAACGCAGTCCGCTACCACCCGCCAAACTTCCTCGAATTCCAGGTATGTTTGTTAAACTCCGATAACTTTCCCTTCTCTAAGTGTTGAGGTCCAAAATTGCATTTTCCCATAATATTTAGTTAGTATGTGTGACAGTGTTTTTTTTGTTTTGTTTCACTAATGCTGGAATCTGAAATATTTCAAATAAAGAAAGAAACTACTCTCATTAAGAAAAATTGTCAAGGGTCACATACTGCGACATTGGAAACAAGCAAGGAGCTGGAATAGTGACAGGCTGTTTATTACCAATTTAAATAAACTTATAAACATTTACTCCATGAATCAGGCCACGGATTGGTTGTGAGAGTATTGCCACAGTTACTATGTATCCATATTGATGGTCATGTTTTTTTTACACAGAAAAACTAGCTTTAGGTTTCTGAACCAACCGTTTAGACTTTCATTCTTGTTTTAGGCTGCAAAGTTACGGAAATATGTGATGCTGCCAGTGACATTCGCAGACGGCCGAGTTGAAACGATAGAAGCAGACTCAGCCACAACGTCGGCCGAGATGGTTTCAAAACTGGCTGCAAAAGTCGGCCTGAAGGACCAGTTCGGCTTCTCGGTGTATATTAGCATATTTGACAAGGTTAGTATCAATAGAGTCGATCTAAAAGCTTTACACTACCAATGTATTTTGAAAAAGGTGTACACACAAGGTGGCAAGGTTAAAGGTGGTGCCTTAAAAGGGACCTTCATAAACTATTGATCTTGCATAGAGTATGATACCACCTGTTATTTAAGTTTCATATAGAGTTGGCTTTTTCCTCCCGGACCCTTCATATAATCTTGATATAACAAGTGTCGTTTATTTTATAACTGGTCGTCTTCCTTTGCAGATATTAGGATTCCTGTGCAAATAGAGCTAATTAGCTTGAAAGAGAAAGCCATAACTGCTACATCACAAACAAAAAAATAGACATTTCTTCTTATTCACCAAGAATTATTCAATAGTATTATTTTGTGAAAAAAAAATGGTAAACTTTCTTTTTGAAATGGCAGCATATGGTACTAGCATACCCTGAAAATACCTTAAAGACGATAAATGTATACATTATTTAATAGTTCCTTTAGGAGTTATTTACCATATTTCTCGGTCATTTATCAGGTTTCGTCACTGGGTAGCGGTATTGATCACGTGATGGACGCAATCTCAGAGTGTGAGCAGGTGGTGAGGGCAAAGGGCATGCGTGAAGAGGATGCCCCCTGGCGGTTGTTCTTCCGAAAAGAGATGTTCACGCCATGGCATGACCCTTCCTTTGACGAGGTCGCCACTGATCTCATCTATAAACAGGTCACGAGGGGCATCAGGTCAGAGGAGTACAAGGTCAAGCAGGTAGATAAATTTTATTTTACAGCCATCTTTATTGTGTAATGTTAATATCAGGAAACTATAGGAGTTTTTAACTCAGCTGACTGTAAGTCATCTGAGCTATAGCGATCACCCTTTGTCCGGCGTCCGTCCAGTTGTCCGGCTGTCCGGCCGTCCGTCCGTTAACAGGGCACAAATCGTAACCATTAGACGTAGAAACTTCAAACTGGTCATCCAGGGAGGTCCTGGGCATATCTCCTTTGAAACCCGAAATTAGGTCATGGTGACCTATATTTTGTGACCTACAGGCCGAAAACAGGATTTCGAGCACCCAGACAGTCAGACCAGACTCAAATTGTATCCATTAGGCCTAAAAACCTCTTTCCTGATATTTTGGGAGATCCTTGGCAAATGTCCTTTGAAACCTGAAACTAGGTCACTGTGACTTATATTCTGTGACCTATAGTGAAAAGATGTCATATGAGCACTTGAATGTCAGATGGGGACAAATCGTATCTGTGGGGCCTATAATCTTCTAACACAATATCCTTGGAGTTTAGGCAAAATTCCTTCGAAACAGGAAATTAAGTCATAGTGACCTATATTTTATGACCTTCAGGCCGAAAACAAGGTTTTTTAGCATCAGACAGTCAGACGGGGCACAAATTGAATCGATAAGGCCTAGAATCTCCACCGTGACATTTAGGGAGGTCCTAGGCAATTATCTTTGGAAAACTAAAATAAGGTCATGGTGACCTATATTTTGTGTACTACAGGCCAAAAACATGATTTCGAGCACCCTGAATGTCAGATGGGGAAAATCGTGTATGTGAGGCCTAGAATCTTCTTACTCAATATCCTGGGAGTTTCTAGGCAAATCTCCTTTGAAACCTGAAATTAGGTCAAAAATGACCTACACTTTGTGACCTACACGCCGAAAACATGATTTTGAGCACCAAAAAATTCAGGCAGGGCACCCATTGTGTTTGTTAAGCTTAGAATCTTCTAATGTAACATTCTGAGATGTCCTTGGCAAATGTCTGTTGAAACCTGAAATTAGGTCACGGTGACCTATAATTTGTGACCTACACGCCGAAAACATGATTTTGAGCATCCAGACAGTCAGGGCACACATTGTATCTGTTAGGCCTAGAATCTTCTAATGTAACATTCTGAGACGTCCTTGGCCAGTGTCCTTGGAAAACTGAAATTAGATCACCATGACCCATATTTTGCAACCTATCAGAAAAGATGTCATATAAGCACCC
Organism: Sipunculus nudus; assembly: GCA_026874595.1. NCBI lineage: Eukaryota > Metazoa > Annelida > Sipuncula > Golfingiida > Sipunculidae > Sipunculus > Sipunculus nudus. The sequence continues at coordinate 9,285,977 of CM049314.1, read as the reverse complement.
AGACAGTCAGACAGGGCTCAAATTGTATCCATTAGGCCTATTATCTTTTCACATTAAAACCAGGGAGGTCCTATTCAAGTGTCCTCGGAAACCTGAAATTAGGTCATGATGGCCTATATTGTATGACCTATGGGCTGAAAAATGGTTTTGCGCACCCAGACAGACAACTCACAAATTGTATCCATTAGTCCTTGACTCTTCTAACATGACATTCAGGAAAATCCTTGGCAATTCTCCTTAGAAACCTGAAATTGGATCATGGTGACCTATATTCTGCTAGCTATGGATCAGAAACATGATTTTGAGCACCAAGACAGACAGGGTACAAATTGTATCAATTTTCCTTGGAACCCTCTATTGTAAAACCTCTTGGGGTCCTGGGCAGGTCTCCTATGAATCCTGAAATTTTTATTTTCTGTCCATTTTTTCAACACTGTAACTTTAGCCATAGGCTATTCTCACAGACAATATATAGAGTAAATAAAAAATATGAGCACCCAGTCAAAATTAGCTGAGCGTCATGGCTCATTGGCTACTTGTTAGTATTTAGTATCAATACTGTCAGCATAGATACAGGAGGTGCTGCCACACAGCGGGTGAATTCGAAACAACATGAACACGGTCAGGCTTGGGCGGGGCCAAGTGTTTAATAAGAGTCGCTGAAATTTTTATAACATGACTTAGATAAACCAACAACTCCACACGTCGAGAGTATCCTTACATGTTTATATGAATATTTTGAGAAATGTAGGTGAACTCGGAATTCCACACCCATTATACTTGAACAGTACCGTATTTTGATGTTCCAGGGAATCTTAAGGAACACCATTGATGTTTGATATTACAGGTTTATATAATGCGCTGCTAGGAAAGACCCCAATTCGAGATACGTCATTGGTTAAAGGTTTTCCTGTTTATATAGTGGAGGGTTTGAAAATAAACTCGATCCTGTATGTCAAACAAAGTATGGAGATTTGACCAATCAAAGATTTACACCGATGATATTTTTAATTCCTTTGTATGGGTATTTGGTGCATGTATGTAGGATCCCACAGTGCAAATGTAATTGCATTCAGAGTGCCAAAATTTAATTGTGCTTCGTAAATATGTAGGCAAATATGTAGTTCTATCCAAAGTTATATAGACATGGAATCGAAATCCCTAGAAATGAAACAATAAGGTAATATACGAGATATGCCATCTTTAAAATATCGGAACAACCTGAACATTTGTAGAACATGAGGATCTCGTAAAACAAAAGAATTTTTCATTTCGTTCCCTCAGGAATCTCTCATGGCTAAGCTAGTCGCACAGCGGTTCTACATTGAGCATGGGCCCGGAGTGGTCCCGGGTAAAATCCAACAAAACCTACATCACTACCTCCCAGAGCGCAGGCTAAAAGACACGAAGAGCCGAGACCACTGGACACAGCTGGTCATGACAGCGTACGGTGAGCAGTTCTCGTCCGGAACCAAACCCTCCAGCACGGTCAAGGAAGAATTCATCAGCCAGGCCCCCTTGCTGTGGTCTCTTCAGTTTTCCGGATTGTTTGAGGCTTTCCGGATTTCCGGACCGTCGCTCCCGCGAAATGACGTGGTGGTCGGGGTCAGCAATAATGGAATACTCATCATGGATGAACCATACAAAGTCTGCGTCCGGTTGGACTTCCATGACATCGTGGAGGCGTTCAGCAGCAGGTACAGCACTTGAGAGCACACACTCAAAAATGTTTCAGGAATTTAATTTTTCTCAAGAAAAAAATACACTCAATGTGTCCTGATATTTTGCAAGATTTCATCTTAGTCTAATTGACAGAAATGCAAATTAATTGTGTGCCACATGTCTGATTCTCGAATCCTTTGTAACTAAAATATCAATGTAATTCATGCACCATTGTTTAGCATAATCGTTGGTATATCTTTCAGTGCAGTCAGTATTAACAATTCTTCCTACACACAAAAGCTAAACCGTTCTGAATTTCGCTTATCAAATAAACTTTCCCGCACACATATATTCAGTCAGTTTTCCAAAAGAAGTAATTGATTTTATATTGCATGATGCACATGTTCATGTATGTATCACGTTCCGTAAAATGAAATTAATGTGACTGCAAGGCAGCTGAAATGCACCACCTAGGTTAGGAACCAGCGGGGCAGCCCTCTTTGTACCAAGATGGTCAGTATCTACTTTGGTTTTGTCCTATAATATATTTGCTGTAGAACTGACAAGGCGAGGGGCCAGAGCTTTAGTCTTGTGACCGTCAAGGGAGACGACTTCACGTTCATTTCACCAAATTCTGAGACCGTGTCTAACCTGGTTATGACGTTCCTGGACGGACTCCGACGAATATCAAAGTACGCTGTGGGTCTGCAGGACTACGCATATGAAGGTAACGGTTATCCTGATGTGTAGCGCCATCTGGCGTTCAGCTTGAAAATCATGTGTGTAGATGTTTATGCCACATAACAAATATTCATCTGTTCGAATCATCCAAGGAATGATGTTATTATTTAAGCTCGGATTATCCTAGGATAATGTTGAGCTTACTTGACCACATGTTCATGTGGCATAGCCTCGTCTGAATTAAATGGTTTGTAATGTAAATTCACACTGATGAATATATCTTTAAATATGTCTTATACTTAAAAAAAATAAAATACCACAGGACATTTAAATGTCATAAATTTGAATTAATCAGAGAGATTCGAATACTTAATTCTCGGTCTTTCAAATTATTGATTTCAAATTATTGAAATATGTTATTTGTATTTCAGAGCCTTTCAGAAGAAATGGTAGAAAATTGACATTTCAATTAACATTCGGTGTGCTTTCAATTTTCTTTACAGCCAAAGGCGCGAAACCATTCTCCTTTCGGTTAGGTGACCTGATCCTTATAACAAACGACTCTGTCCCGCCTACCGTGGCTAACCGAGAGGATTGGTTATGTGGGGTATGTGAGAGGACTGGACAGCGGGGACCGTTCCCTGTGGAGAATGTCTACATCCTGCCAGCCGTCAAACGACCTCACGACGACTTCCTGGTGAGTAAGATAGAGAGTAGGACGCTTTTACACCCTTCAGCGTGGAGAATTCGATGCTTAATGCATGTTATTTATCTACTACCGCCGAGCAGACAAACTGTTAAATCCGTATCTTTTGGCTCTCGATCGTTGGAGGGGAAAGTTTAGCGTAGATCACTCGACTCGTTTTCGTAGAGAGGAAAATCTGTCACTATCAACGTGAGTGGTGTTCAAAAGTAAATCCAAAACCTGGCTGTGTAGCCTGTTTGGCTGCTGTTAAGACAATTACACCATTGTTGCCACAATGTGATAAACGTTGAATATTTTTGTTATGAAAAATTCTACTACCATCACTATTGAATGTTGGTCTCGAGACTTTCGTCACCATGGCAACAAGATGTCTATACATTGTGGAAAGCTTACAAATCGTGTCCGGTACTTGAGCCGATGACTGATCAAACAGCCCCAAACAGAAAAATGGATCGACAGTTAAGCTTTCCTTTCGAAAGTATTTATTAATTGTAAAATGTAATATTCATTTTTATCTGAGCAGAGTGACAGTTTCGTGAAACGTACCAGGCAGCTGTATTCCTTAATATTTTGTTATTTAAATAAAAACTGTCATACCTGTTAGCTGACGAGAGATTGTTAATTTTATTTACTTTAATCGAAAGTTTTCTTATGATACTTTTGTTTGCGTCATTTGAGGGAATAATTTTTATTTTAAAATCCTAATATCTTGTCATGTATTTAATGTATTTAATCTTTTATAGAATCTATTTGCGCGCATGGGCAAGGACAAGAAGGCAACGTTACCAAGGAAACGCAACGCTCTGGTCATATCCGCTGCCACCATCGGTCGGCATGGGAAGTTCGGTAAAGAGACGCCGGCGTGAGCCCGATGGAACCCTCCTCAAACACAAAATGGAACCTAACCCCGCAAAGAAATAAAATAGGACACACTCTATCTAGTTGCAGTGCCTCTTTCACACAATGCCACGGTTACAGACTGTGTGATGGTTAATGATATATTTCAGATCAAACGTGAAGACATTATTTCTCATGACGGTTTTCATGACCAGGTCATTGATACTACTGTACATACAGTATCACAGATATACCAGTCATCCAGGCCTGACTGTTCATATGTTACTGCCATCTTGCTAGCAGTGCAGTAACCAACTTTATGAGATTGGAATAATTATATGATAAACAAAACAACCGTCTCTTGTAAGACCTAACTCATTATGTGACTCTGTTCAAATGAAAATGATTGGGGGGGGGGGATTCATTGTGAATAAATGTAAAATTCAGACAAAAAAATACAAGATTTTTTTTTTCAGATACGAATTAAAGTATTTAGAACATCTCACAGGGCATCCAATAAAATATTATTGTTTAGAATATATTTTAATGCAGGGGTCGCGAGGTTACTTAAGCTAGAAATTCACCACTAGCATTCAGCACTGTGATGCGCGGAGTGGCGCTAAATGAGGACCACTGAAATTATTTCATGTATTAATCAAAAACAGGGTATAAGTATTTGGTCGACTTTGAACCAATGCTTAAGTGCAATTATTTCCATATACGGTATAAGTGTTAGAGGTGTGACATTGCTACACCTTCCCAAAGTTAGAAAAAGTGAACCGTATATTATACTGCATACACCACCTACCAGTGTATTCTACATTAAAGCCTAAGTTGTTATGTATAATTACAGTTGGATATTGTTTGCATCTTCTTTATTTATTAGTGGCTATATTTGTTGAGATCCATACGCTTTATGTATAACCTTTCATTTAACAAACATTTTCGCATATGTATTTTGGCCTTGTATATGCTGATCCGGTCAGTAAACTGTACGTCATTTGATGTCAGTATATTGTTTTATTCTGCGTGTGTGAGTGGTTGCCCCTGGTGTGTTCATGGTGCAATAGTAATTGATTCTAGATAATGAGTCACTCTGATCGTTTCCACCTCGGACAATTAAATCAAGGATATTTTAGATAATACGGCCAAGATATCAAATGTACCAGTTTAATAATTTATGATAAATCAACTGACCATTGAAACTGGGCATACTTCTACCTGTGGTACGTTAAATCAGAAGCCATTAAAGGTGACATGACAGTGTCAATAATGATTTATAAAAGCGTCCGATATGGGGACGCAAACCCTACGCCGAAGATATTGTGCAAAGTTGGTGCCCTGAAATGTTGATTAAAAATTTGTCATTCTTTAAAACTTTTTAATTAATTGAACAAAAACACCCTTGGGCATCGTGGTATTGCTGCCAAACGTCTATACACAACGAACAACAAATATAGCCCCATGCTGTACGTTGTTTTACTGACACCTGTCTGGGAACCGGCACGTACACGTGGAGTGACATCACTGTGCTCTGTGACTTCACGATCCGCACGCCAAGGATGGCCATATCATCACATGCAACGTCCCTGTGTAAACATATGTGCCTTAAAACTACATAAAACATTCATTCAGGGATCATTTACTCATAGATTTACACCAAATTGAAACTTCTTGGACACGTATATGATAAATTTCAATAACACCCGTGATACTTTTTTTTCATATATCTTGCGGAAATACACGCACGCGGAATCGAATGAAACCAATAATCCTCGCTTCGCGCAGGGTTAAAAATAAGTATAATTTGCAGGGCAAATGCCCACCGGAGTAAATGTTTTCGACAGTAGCCTAAAAGTTACTGTTCTGTTGTTTAGGTTTTATAGTGTACATTCTCGTTTTTTTTGTCTGACGGCTATAAGGTCTGGCGTTTGTTTAAATGCTGCATGGGCAGCTCTTAACACATGATACCGAACTGCTTGTTACAGATCGATTGTACGAATAACTTGCGAAAAAAGTTCATTTTTTTCGTTTAATTATTTATAAGAGAAATGAGTGGGCGCAGTTCACTTGGAAAATAATAAATGAGGTTTATGTAAACACATACATTAAAATGGAGCGCCGAACAACACCTGCCGAGGACGGATCACGAGGAGAATGAAAGTGAAAGATATACATTTTATGGGCTGATAATACTGACGATGTCAGTCTCATCCGGATTTACTCTTTGCCTTCCTGGTCCTGTTCATTCAAGTTGCTGTCCTCGGCTCCCAAGGGAGCATACAACGTAATATAAGCACGATACAATAGGCAATAAGAGGGTTTTTATCAGGTGGCGAGGTATTATTTTAACTCTCAGGTATTTGGTTTGTCTGTTAGTGTTAGCAACTTTACTAAGAAAGTTTTGAACAGCTTTTGTCAACATTTCATGGAGAGCCAAGGTAGATGGAGGGAATAAACCATTACACTCTCGCCACTGCTCTCTTATGTCTTATGTTAAACTGGTCCGTTTATGGGACATGGGACTTGCCAGAAAGCAACATATATGAGACATGAACAATGTTTCATTCCTTAAAGGTCATATCCCAGAACTGTATTTCTTAATTCGCTCCACCAATCACGATAAATCAAAATAAATAAATGGATATAACGACACCTTTTTGGTGACGTTAGTTCATTTGGCCATTCGCAGAACCTTCATGGTTATATTATAATCTCAAAATTATGTAGAAAAAACCGCATACAGCACATGGAATGATTTCACAGAATCAAACTTAGGTGTCGCATCTATACGAATGATCTGGATTTGGAGGAGAAGGCTGCCCATTATTTGCTTTGCGGTAAGTCGCCTGACTATAATTGGAGCTGTCAGATTCTTTTTTATGTACCATTTATTGCCGTAATTGAAAGTAACAGTTACATTGAGATATACACCGTAACTGTCCGTGAAACGTCTTAAATTAAATAGGCACTGATTGTTTCATGGTTGATTTCGATGGTTGACGCCAAAGACCAGTCATCCAGGCATTTTAATCGGGATTATTAGAATACAGATCCTAACGTCATAACTGTCTCCAAAGCACACATAGAGTATATTTGCTTCTTGGCCACTTACTGTTATGTACACTTGTTTATGTATGTATGTATTTATGGATATATTCATCAGGGAGATTGTTACATACTCGTAATCTAAAACTAAACCTCTTGAATGAACAAAGACTCAACAAAAATACAGAGATATATTAATCCCAGAAGTTGATATAATTGTTTTCGCTTCCAAATTAAACTAGCATTATAATATGCGTACGTGGTACGTATGCAAAATGCAGCTAGTAAACGGACGCCCGTGATACCATTAACACGTAATATATGTGTATGCAGTGTGTATGCAGCAAAATCTGGCCAAAATATAGAGCTAGAGGAGTAGAGAATTAATAAGCCATAGGAATACCCTCTTACTGACGTCATTCTTTTGAATTTTCCTGTCCGTTACCATGCGTATGGTACTCTGAGCCATCGAAATATGCTGTATACGCTTACGTATGTACGCATATAAGTATATATGGAATCACTCTGAGATAATATAATGGGTGCGATTCCTTACGCAATACATAGAGAACTCGATGCAGTGTTTATCGTTATTTTAAAGCAAGCACTCTCAAAGGTTAACATGGTTTCGAGATGAATAAGCTATTATATATCTAAATTAACAGGAAACAATAAAATAAAAGTTTTTTATTTGTTTGGTAAGTGTATTAATAATTACTGCGGCACTATCGGATAGATGATTTTGTTTTCCATGCTGACACACGGCGTTATCATACATATAATAATTATATATGTGGGTACATGTTTGTCGATGTTCGACACAAAGCTTTGCATGCAAATATATGTATGAACATAAATCAGTATATTGACCAACATTAAGTGACCTCCAGGGAAACAACTCAAATTGTATACCCAGCCATGACATCAGCTGACAGGATGTGATGTATGTGTGTACCTGCTGGCATCCCATCACCTGACGTTAAGCCGCTGTACTAGTGTCGTTCACTTACCGTACATCACCTCGTGATAAGTGAAGCAGTGACAGTCGCTTAAACCAGACCCTGAGCAGCTAACCACAAACTTGTATCAGCAGTGTATATATATATATATATATATATATATATATATATATATATATATATATATATATATCGCCTAAAGACCACCTATGCTTTATCGACCACTTCTAAATAACGACCACTTAATCACGGTGCAGATTCTTTTTTTGCTCTCTCTCTCTCTCTCTCTCTCTCTCTCTATATATATATATATATATATATATATAAACTAAGATGGTTGTTGATTTCATCTATAGTTATTATCGCTAGCCGATGAGTTTTCACTATTTTATGAATTCCATTGTTAATTTATATAAAAAATGTGCTGAATAACCGTTCCTGCAAATTGCTAGCAATAATTCATCATTTTTTATATATTCTGTTGTCAATTCCATTATTATTTCCCCTGATATCGCATAAACACGGCCCCAGAAATGTTTACAATTGAACAATAACAAATTTTACTTTAAAATTGAAACATGTTCACACACTTCCTTTCTTCAAGATTTCCGTGAAATAGTTAAGAAAAATACCATATTTCTATTGCTCAAAGTGGTAGCTCTTACACGACAAGAATTGTACTCATGTTCTTATAGTGGTTACCACGGTTACATAGGTACGGCTGTTCATTGGTTTAATAGACAAGGGCCATGTAAACCCATTTGCATAACCCACGAATTCGAATACCCCATGATATATGTTATGCACAGAAACCCCAAAATTTCCACGATATCCACAAAAAAGTCCACGATATTATATGAATCTACAGGTTACACAGTACACACACAAAAGCACGTATGTCCACATATGGCTTACTTCTGATATTGACTAGCTCTGATTCCTGATGTGAAGTACCAATTGTTTCATCATTTTCCCGTAAGACTAAAGTCAACTATTCTTCTGCCTCATTTATATAGAATGTATGTGATATATGACTTACTAGGCGCACATATGAATTTATGAACTTCATGTATACTTCCTGCTGAGAAAGGTGTTAATGAGTGTACTTTTCAATTAATACTACCTGTGCTGACGTATATAATTATATAAATACGAATATGGACACAATACTATGTACATCACACACTGCACAGACAACGCTCCGAATATAAGATTATGAACACGTCTGAAAACACTCAATAGTCAAAAATAGTTCACATAAACACCTTGTAGGAACAATACACCTTAGCCTTTGACATATATAGTATATAGCTATGCGAGAAAGTACATACATACAAACAAATACAAATATGATTTATGCGTATACTTTAGGAAGGCGACAGAAACCTCTTAGTGCATTGAATATACTCCCGAACATAGTTTAAAAGTGCTATGTTTGATTCTGTGGATAGACTTCTGTCTCCCCTGATAACACACTTAGGGCGCCTCGTATCAGCCATACTCGAAGCCCGGTTAAACTTTACTGGTACTTCAATTAATGTTGAACCTGCCTTTCCGAGACATAGGGGGGACATTAAAGAATGATATTAGTCTTTCTTCTCATGGCCACAGACGCATTTCATGTTATTTGTAAGGCTGTGATAAAAAATTTAGGGTTCTTGCTCCCAGGCGTAGTCTACAGTATAATATGTTCACCCGTGGTGTACCAATATATTGGTTAGATCGTGGTTTAATGGATTTGGGTTTAACACGACAATTAAACATTTGTAAACTCTTTAAATTTGGTGTGGATATTGGAAGGTTATTCCACTCTCTGATAGACTGGCCCAGTCAATGATTATGAAATGACTCTTGTTTCCTCTGACAAAGAAACCAAACGTTCTCTCACTGTATCGCATAAAAATTGTCGGTCCTGCCACCTCACGGTTACTCGCTGAATTAAGGTCTTTCCTAGTGACGTAGGGAGCAATTATAGTGGTCTTTCAAGGAATATATATTTTTTTAAACCAACATGGGTTATCGAGTAACCTCCTATTGTGGGCTTCTAGCTTGCTATTTATATACCCATTAAATCAGTCTTAATATTTTAAAGTCCTCGGCTATTTTGAGTACGGCATTGCCTTGGTGCAAGGCTGAGAATTACACACCAGGTGACCCGGGCTCCATACTCAGCCTTGAATATGTTCTTACGAAATATCGTAGCGGTCCTTCTGATTTATCAGAACGAAAGAATAAAAGAGTAATTAAGAATAAGATGCAGCTTAAACTATGTTCACTCTACCTATATATCCTTTATATATCAGTTTCCATACATGTGGAGTCTCCTGTTTATGCTATATATGATATAACAGCATTTTATCATGAAGAGAAGAGCAGGAGACCATCACTGACACAGCCATGTTGCTGAGGCATGAACTCTGGTCACCCATGACCTGACCTGTGACCTGACCTCTGGTGTACCCGAGTAATTTATTGCTAATAAATCTATTAAAAAGTCTTATTTCATGAATAATACTTATGAGTAAATGATAATATATGGCTACAGTAAGTCCTATATAAGTTTATGGCTATATCTTTTAAGGTTTTAACAAATTTGCCTATGGAAGTTATGGAAACAATATTTACTATAATTTATTTGGGACAATAATCAGAGGACAACTTTTCTCATATCGATAAGGTCAAGGACAGGGTCATGTGACAAAAGATAAACATGACCGCATGGCAGGCTAAAAAAAACCAACAGGAGTTGAAATCTTAACCATTTTTATTATTTATAATTTATTTTTACTCCAGAACAGTTTATTAGCCATTATTGGTAAGAAATTTGCTTAATTGCCTCCATTTTCTCTGTTTATTTTGCAAATATCCCAATATACCCCTGCTACGCTTTTCCATAAGAGGACCCCATAACTGAAATGTCATTTCAAGTACGGCAAGACTTTCAACACTATTTATCCAACACACCCTCAGCCTCAGTGAGTCAGTGTGTTACCGTTTATCAGACCATCGCTTTTCAAGGCAGGTCGGTTTGAAAATGTATCTATAGCTCAGCCAATCAGCGTGAGATATTCAAGTCCACAGGCGACGAACGCAGTCATGCACCGGCTGGCTGAAGCAATCACGGCGATCAGCGTGTTGGCAACTAAACAGGGGCAAAACTTTAAAGTGTAACTTCAACACTAACAAATCCACCGTACAAAATAGATACGACACTGTCTACAATGCACTTTCATTTGGCCTATGGACCGTAGTGTTCGACAGCAGCGATATGTCATAGGACACAAAGGTCCATGTATGGACTTTCTGAAAACATGATTTCAGTGCGAATGTTACCAAGCGAGTTGAGCTGTCTATTGCCAATGGGACCGCTGCTAGCGTCCACATAGCAATGGTGCCATTCACAGGAGGCGTGACGGCCTGATATGCAAATGCGAGGAAATCGTCAGGAGCCTTGTGACGCCCTAATATGCAAATATCAGGGATTCGCCATACAGACTTACAGGGATTTAGTGATAAAAGCTGGAACTGAGTTACGTCTATCGGTACATTGAACAACGTTTTATTTTAAGCATTTTAGTAGTAAACATAAATACACTAAAGCCCATGCAGGGCTAACTCTCTGATAGCCGACGGGAAAATGAGGAGTAGTATCTTAGTGGTCTTGCTCTTGGTTGTTTAAAGTCGGGTAGGTTCCGTAATCCCCGTGACCATCTTTCAGTCTTAGTTTGAAGCACTCGATACATATACATGACGGACAAAGGCCGTTCTTAATGTTATATAATAATTTTAATTTTTCCCGTTTTCTCCGGTCGCTCAGTTCTCCCAACAAATGTCCTTAGAAGCTTCATGGCATTTGTTGCACAAAGAGCGCCTGTCCAGACTCGAGCAGCCCTTCTTTGTATGGAGCTGTAACTGTACCTCGTTTCTGTCCAATTATCAAAAACCATACAGGCGTAATCGCGTACCGTCCTCACATGTGACATGTATAGTCGTTCTAGCGTATGTCTGTTTAGATAATTTTCAAAGTGAGACAACATTCCCTAACACATCAGTGCCTCTCTTTGAATAGTACGTTTATGTTTGGACCAGCTCATATAAGAAGATAATGTTAAACCTAAGCATGAATGCTCATTCATTTCCTTTATTGGAAAAGAATCGAGAAACTGCTGTTTTGAAGGCTGTTGAAAGTCGAAAGATCACGAATATCTGTCTTTAGACCGGCATTTTCTGGCCTGTGTTTATGAAGAGTTCAAGTGGTCAGCTTTATTTTAAATATTTTGTATATATGTTTATTTAATAAACATCAGATGATGGAACTGGCCCCTTTTATTATTGTATATGAACTGCTGTGTGAATTAAACACTAACTCATTGATTACGTGTATCCTCATGTGATATACCTTCGGCCGTATCACCAAGAAATTTGCGGATAAAAGTGCCAAAGATTAATTTTATACATCCCCTATCTTTGCTAAGTACGAATTATCAGATTCACCATATATGGTGAGTTGTAGGCCACATCAAGGTATTCTCACACTCACACACACATCCAGGACACTCATATACCATTATGCAAATTATTACTAAATTATTATCATTATTATTATTATTATTATTATTATATTTCATAAATTAGCGCATCTTACAAGGACTTGTAAAATTTAGAAAGTATATTTTATTTTATGCAACATTTCTTTCACGTATACTTTTCCGAATCTATGCGCTTCCAAAATGTGTAAAATGCACATAGGGTACCTACATTTTATACACCATTAGGTTAACAGGACCATGGATTGTGAAGGTACCGAGAAATAATGACAAACTTAGCTAGTTCAGCACAGGAGGGAAATTAAGAAAGATTCACATCGCACGAGTAGTAGACGCCATGTTGTCTGGGAAGCACTGCTCGCTCCGTTACAAGTTATTAGCCAGTGGTACCGCATATCACCCAGAGAAAACGCTCCCTCCAATCACCGCTCAGGGAACGTGGTCACGTGACTCTGAATATCTCAGAGGCGTTTTTAATCAACATTAAAAAAAGGGATGTATGTTCAATTCAGCTGCTGGTCGTAGAATAACAGATAATTGTAAGAAATGTGACAGCCAGTAACAGCGACCCGTCTATTCGTAGAAATGTTAAAGGTAACATGCTAAAATATAAGTGTAGACATGAGCACCAGTTACATGATCCAAGGTCAAAGCTGGACCCGGAGCAGACGAAGTTTTATAAACTGCCCAGTCACATGACACAATCACGTGACGTGTTTTAAGGAGGTATTTGGGACATCCTGGTAAAGGGACAACTTTGATTACCTACAGATAACTGTTCCTAAATGAGGACTATATTATTTTTACTTCTCTCTGCCTATCATATATATATATAATATATATATATATATATTTAAATACATACATATATATCTAAATATATATATGTATAAACACGGATATCATTTTATATATTTGGTATTTTGTAGTTTCTATACTCTGTTCAATCAACCTTTGTCCACCTGTTTTCAGAGATAATTTTTTAAACGGTTATATTGTTTTAATAATTTCCTAGAGGGCTGCATATGGAAGTCATGGCCCTATATGGCAACCAAAAATAAATGTTCAGTTTACGTATTATAATTTCTGGGCTCTTTCCAATGATCTGACAGATCAGATGTGTCCCTGCATGAACAGCCATCTTTGTTTCGGCTGGTCATATATTTAGAGTATTTACATAACGTAATCCCATCAGCAGCTGTCAACTGAGTGGATCTGATATGTTGTAAAATGTAGACTGATTTCTAATATTTTAAAATAAATCTATTTCTTAAACACTGTGTAAAGTAGGTGTTTATTTCCCTTGTTGAAATTAGGCCCACTTATCTTATACCTTTTATTACTATATCCTCCAAGAATTGTAATTACACATTTCATAGCCAAAACAAAAACGGATTTACACTAGGTGATGAAAAGGACTAATATAAATATAAGTGAAACTTGGAATCGAAAATTGATAAAACATGGGAAGTAGACTAATTCATTCTAACACCAGTATACAGACAGAAATAGTTTTCTTCATAGAAGACATGGCTGGTATATTAATAATCTTTACACGGTATTTATAATCCATTATTACTTCAAGTCTTTAAAGTGATGCAGTCAATTGTAAAACATGTTATAAACCAGACTATTTCCCATCAAAACACCATCATTTTGAAACAAATACTAAAATGGCGAGACGTAAATGCGACCCAAGAGAAGGAGAAGGTTTTTTTTATAATCTGACCTCGCTGATGCATAAGATGTATTAAGGGAAATTAGGTCTGGCAAAAACAGAAACAGTGCCTGGGATAAGACTGCTGCAGGAGCTGTTACGAGGTCCCGTAATTTATGATCACGGTTTGGTTTTAATTAACCGCCAGGTGGGCGGAGCTTGAATCGGCAGGTGCGAGGATATGTAGCGAGTCCGCTACACGGAGTGTATCCACTAGCATATGCTGGATTCTTGTTTATACAAACCAAATGTCAATGTCAGAGACCACCGTACATCACACACCTGTTATTATCCGGAGACTATATAACAATGATGCAGTTATGAGTGATATCAGATATGAAAACGTTTATACTTCATCAAGACCACATCGGGACCGTTATAAATAACCTATGCCCCGAAAAACTTAGTATTTGCCCAACTTCCACAACCCCCATTCATCAACCATGATAATTTTATAAAATTTATGAATTATGGTCCAGATTGTGAATGTTGGAAGAACATAGGCAAGATCCTTTTATCTTTCTGTTTCATACTGAGGAAGATGTTCTTAATTTAATATGTAAAACAATTCCGTGACTCCGTGACACTGGGTAATTAAAGTTAATAAGCGCACACAAACACATCCAGGAAAAGCCTTCTTTTTATTTCAGTATATGGACTAAATAATGCATAGCAGGTAGTCATTAGAGGTTTCTTTGTTTATTTTGAATATAATTACTTCCATCCGGAGGGTATGCGTTCATCCCCGTTCGTGTGTGTTTGTGTGGATGTTTGTTTACAATATAACTCATGCATTATAAATGGAATCCAATGAGACTTTTAGGGCACCGCGGGAATGGGTCAGTGAAGAATCGGTTAGATTGTGGGTCCGGCTTATTATCCGGGTCCAGGAAGGACTTTCAGGAATGTTCACAAATGTGCTGTCATATACGCCCGATTGAATATGGGAATATGGGCCGAATTAGTGAATGCAAACAATTGTTGGGGAACACATGCACCAATGAATCTGGGAATATTGGCCAATAATTGAATGGAAACTCAAGCTGCGGAATGCCCAACATCAAAGACTGCGGAGGCCTGCATTCCTAAAATGCATATTTCTAGTTTGATCATACATTTGATATTTCATATCTAGCATTCCCCCTTCTGGAATGGGCCCAGAGGTATTGTCCAATTTGTCCCTCGGATAAAACAGCCCAGTAACTGGAGACCGAGACATTATGAATACATGTGTTGAATATCATATTTGATGAAATACCCAACACAAACGTGAACACAATGGTTTGGAGTTATACACATTTTCTTCATGTATCATTAATTCAGTTCTTCAGGAGAACATATAAAATAGTTTTAAAATGTGACAATATAGTTCCTAGTTTTATGTTTTAATACCATATAAATTTCCGCTAATGAGATTTTCAGGCCAGTGTTGAGTATTTTATTACAATATCAGCTGTTCTGTCCAGGCTAGTTGACTTGTAATTGTCACGAGAGCAAACGAGGAAGGATTTTGTTCCTGATTGAAACATCCCGAACCATTCCAAGAAAGATGACTTCAGTATTTTCAGCTGTTCGTTTTTCATAAAGTCTACAAATCAGTAATGAGATACTCTTATGCAGATTATAATTATTTATGACTGTCTTCGCATAAACATATGGTCACCAGAAGGAAATACATTAATAAAGCAGACAAGAATATGTTTGAGGTAGTTCGGTAATATTTTCATACAAATACATATGTACCTTTATATATACACATACTTCCTGCTAGGAAAAATGTCTCAAGGAGAACCTAAGGGCTTGGAACCTTTTAAGAATATAAATGCCAAGTGATGAAAATTATAAATTTAAAAAACACATACCAAAGTCAAAGTTAACAAATATATGCGGGAATTTAATGTTCAGTGAATTGAATAAATGATAAACATATCAACAAATATCTTCATTTTGTGAAACTTATGGGTTATTCATGACATTTCTTTATTGGACAGATGCTTTATTGGACTCAGAACTGAGGTCCCAGCACGCTCAATATTTTTTAATAGAAGTTCGTCACTGATTTTCAGGTACTATACGTGTTTTATCGTAAATAAAATTGCGGTTTTAATCAGCTTCCTTAACAACAGCTCATGCTGTCTCCTAACCATGAAACAGTTTCAGGCAATGACGAGAACCTATTTTGCTGTAAGTCCAACACCACTGATAAAGAAATATCTTATTAAATAACACAATAAATAATATAATGACAAATAAAACACACACACCCTGAGTGTTTTATAAATCATACCATGTCTGTATTTATACACAATACCTACATGTTTAAGCATGAACATTAACAATAGCCAGTCTCTGACGTATATGAGAACTCGTTGGGGACTCGGTTTTCCTGGGTCACTTGACCAGTTTTCTATTTGGTGACACAGTTCCGTCTGCTAGATGTGGAAGATATTCCGATCTCTTTCAAGCTCATATGGGGAACTCGGAAGATCAGAGGGATACATGGAAACTGACGGGACCAGCGGCGGCATCAATCTGAGTGTATTCCCGAGAGCCATGTTTTGACTTCAGCTGCTCCATTCCGTCCTGTCTTCCATGGTCTGTGTAACATTCTGAAAATCTGAGATGTCTGTGTTATATTGTATAGTGCTTCTTGTTATGTACTTCTTTTTGATCCGTTTCAAAGGAGTTGGAGCGACAAGTAAAGAACGATGGATAAACATCACTTATTGTGAAACTAAGAATTTTGAGTAGCTTACAATGTGATATACATACATTAACGTCCCGTACACCTTACACTACTATGATACGACCACTGTACCGTGGTTACACGACCACCCCGCTATTATGATCACATTCTATCAGTCTCAGCCGAAACCAGTACCGGGGCCGGTCTAGGATTCAGGAAAGGCTTCAACCCAGGAGGACTAAAGACTGATCCTAAAAAAGGCCTCCCGGCCCGGAAAGGGGGGTCCATACCGCAAAAAAAGAAAAAAACATGGTCTGAGATCCTTTTAAAAAAGCGGCTGAGAAAAGTTGGTTCCGGAGACCTTGGACTTCTCCCACCCCTACCCTTCCCCTTCCCGGATCCGCTTCTGATGATCCGCTGTAAATGACCGCTCCCACTTTATCGGGACACGCCATTCCATCTTTATCATAAATGACGGTAGTACCACTCAGTTCTTGTCACGTAACTCCTTGCGACCATGCCTCGGAAATGTGTGTCTTTGGTCTTCAAATGTTGGAGTTTATGCCAAGTGTGTAACAAGGGGGTGGGTAATTTCCCCCATAAATCCTGAGAAATTTGACATTATTTCGCGACTGGGCCATGTCAGCGTTAGACAGAAGAAACTCGCTAGTCTATCCGGCTCGGCCAATTAATACCAGACCTGGTTCGAACTGGAAAAAAATCCAAGGAAAAATCCGTCTCGAATGAAGTCGCGAGGACTTGTACCAAAGCAAGAATGGTTAATAAATCTTAAGTGAATATTTGGATACTCATGCCTGTCCTGACGATGTAAACGTCTCAGTTATTTTGTGACTTGTAAGCACAGCCATCTATGTCAACATTTTTTACTCTCCCTAATAATGTCGTTTCACCTCTTCAGCCTGGTTGAGCTCAGGGTGAGACTTATACCGGGTCGGCACGTAAATTGAAGCAGACAAATACAGCTCTGATACTAGCAGCCTCCGACGGATTCTGGCCACCAACTTATATACAAGTAAACAAGACAGTGATTCATGTGCGGCGGCAGCAAATGAGAAGGGTTATGTCGTCAACGGTAGCGGGTAAAATCCGACATCAAAAGAGAACATTTGAACTGAACCATTGTGTCAATCCATTGTATTTCAAACTTTTTTTTAGCATTAGGCGTGAGCGAGGAGTGTAGCTCTCTAATGCTTTTCAGACTTTATCGTCGTGTCATAGAAAATATCTCGATTGACAAGGAAGGGTTTTTCAGTATAGCTAGCGAGTTAACCTGATTATTGCCCACTGTAATTATGTCGTTCCTTTCGGTTATGTCATATTACTATCAAAGGAGTTAATCAAATATTTATCAAATATCTTTATCCTCATATCACTTTACAAAACAGGTCGTAACGTCACTTCCTGTCCTCAGGTGCTCACAGGAAGTGACGCGAAAGCAGAAACAGAGACTGTAAAGTGTTAAAAAGAGATTAGACATTTTATTTTCGTCAGATCGCCAAATGTTGTTTATAACAATTATTGGATAATAAATTGAAATCGTCACATGGCTAACGCTACAGCTTATTAAACGAAAACGCTATAATATATGTGTACAAGTGATACCTAGCTGAAATATGTGTGCTAGTGTGAACGTCAGATGTCTGAGTATGTTAATTACCCCGGCCTTGGCTTTGATTCACTCCACTGGTAAAGCTCTCAGGCACAGCTGTGTCTTATACCATTTGGCAGACACCACTACTGTTTTATAGTATTGTATATGTGCGGCACGCCAAAAAGAGAGGGGCAACTTACACTTTATCTCATTTCTACCGTTATAAACCTCTGTACACAGACTGGAATAATTAAAAATAGCGTATTTCTCGGACATCATGTTCACGAAATATATCCGACGTCTTTCACAGGTGCTTGTTTTTATTTAATGCACCCCATGCATAAGAGAAATTGATATTATTAATTATTCAGTAATACTTTCGGTAATATATTTAGACCCATTCATGGAGGTGTAACAGCAATACATGAATAGGCTTTCATGAACACATATTCCCGAGTTGATTGAAAGACAAATGTTTAAATTCAGTCAAAGCCGGAGAAGTCCCTTTATATATTATCCTGGTCGTATTCATATCCCATGAATTAAATCAATAATTAATCGAGCTTTAATCAAGTGATTTCTTAACGCCAGAATAATCAGAGAAAATAACTCGACCACTGTGTGAGCAGTGCTCTACCATTTACGGTAGCACAGCAATCTTTTATCAGGTGCGTGCTTGGAACGATTCTAAAATTTATATTTCGTGAATAATGAATGTATTCTTTAACTGTTTTTAATGTGTCAGTTTCATAAGGACATGCAAATGATGACCCCCCCCCCCCCCCTTCCTTTGCGGATAAGTTGAAAAGCTATTGAAATTTTACCCTAGACACAACAGGTTTTAAGCTTATCATCAGCAAAATTCTCTTTACATTATTTTCAAGTTTGTAAATAAATAGCATAACAATTATTCAAAGGACCCGGCTCGGCTGATTTGTGTAGTAATTAGGCTTTCCTACTTCCGTCTATTATTCTAGAAATTCCCGCGTATGTTTTTCTGAAGATTAACACATATCAGAGGATGTTCACAGCAGAATTTCAGACATATTTGAAATTAAATATGCCAACCTAGCAGCGTTCTTGGACCTCGAGTCGAGAGAAAAATCTCAAGAATCTGGGTACAGCGGGGCCTTATTTGAGGACTTCACATTTGAAAATCGATTAACATGTGTTTTATATAACAGAACTGTTAGAGAAAAAAGAAATCAAACAAGAATATATCACCAAATGTTCTTCTACGATCGACCGTCTAGAGATGATTCTTAACGGAAACGAGGCTGGCAATACCATGGCTGCCCTAATCTGGATAGAGGGAGAAAAGGTGAGGAAAAGCCTGGCAGGGAGGTGTTATTTGATTAACAAAACCTGACATTGATCTCATCGTCACATGTTAACATGAAACCTGCTCTAGTCTGTCTTTTCATCTCCCGCACTAATCATATCCCTGTCGTGTATTACATATTCCGTAAAGGTGAAGAGGGCATTTTTGGGGATACACATTACTTAAAAATAAGCAAGAGCGGTGTTTTCCATGTAAAAACCCTGGGACCTTTATTTTTTTTCCCTGCTTGGAGAACCCCCTCCAGTTCTTGGCCCGATATGCCGGACAACTCTCAAAGACGATCTTGGAAACTAAGGAGCATAGCCAGTAAGCAGAACGACTGAGAGTAAAAAAAAAACCAGAAGTTTGACTTATTCATCGGCATGGCCAGATGGCGAGCCAATCAGTCCCATATGTGTACTGTTTGATCATACAAGATCTCTTTTCTTATCAAATAGGAACAACTCGCAGGTGTCTAGCATGGAAAGTTCTGGTTGTGGTAAAGAGATGAGAGGATTGATACAGGTATATACAGCTTGGATAAATGCAGAAAATTTCACCCGTGTCAATCGTGTGATCCATGTAGCATGTTACATCAGTTTCATATTGTTTTTGTCTCACGAAGTCCTTTTTGTGCATATATGTTATATTTGAATTTCCTGCTTTTACATCTTATTGAAAAAAAACTGTGATTTTTCGTCTTGTTTTTCTCTCTCATTGCTTTCATTGATGCCCCAGGTGACAGCATCACAGTCCAAAATCAACAACTGAGCAGCATTGGCATAATGGGCCAAATAATAAATGAAACTGAATAACACTGTCAAATGTGACAAAAGTCCCTTAATGTTGTCTGCTGCCAGCTGAGTACGCCTCCACGACTCATTCACTAAACCTAAATGATGGTCCCCTGTATACCCATGTTCAGGCTCATAGAACCCATGAATATGGAGAGAGCACCTGACCTTAACTAAGCCTTTAATTACATATTACACATTACATTATACGACATATGATATAAGTTATGTCTCCTGGTTTATTCCTAGTTCCTATTTCTAGTTTATTTATATATATATATATATATATATATAGAGAGAGAGAGAGAGAGAGAGAGAGAGAGAGATAGAGAGAGAGAGAGAGGAGAGAGAGAGAGAGAATGCGATATAACTGGACAGGCACATTAACAGAGGAATAGAAAATCCAGGTACATAGACTGGCGTGTGTTGGTTGAGGGGGCGTACAGTTAGGGGAATACTTTATAATACAGAGATATCAAGTCTCCTGATGGCTCATGAGTCAGCGTAATCTGAACCGACTGTTATATAAACAGACTAGAGAGCATCAGCGTAAGAAAGCTACCGTAGCTAGACCCTTACTAATTCAGCTAAATAATATTCTAGTGCACCCTGCATTACTCCCAAAGACCGTAATACCTCCTCTCAAACCTCTGTAACCCTTTACTCTAAATGAGTATAAAGATATTAAAATTTATTTTCATCCTGTATATGCTGGAAAGAAATTTCAGACATGAGAAGTTCCTGGCACAGCTCGTGAGGACTTGACATGATGTCTGCCAGTCGTGGGAGGCGTGAAACCAGACTTCCTGACTGCTGCTGTCCAAGGACGGACAACCGGTCGTCCGGTATCAGGGCCGTTCTGTGGTCTGCGAGACTGCCATACAATGTTAATAGCAAAATGTTTTGATCGATATGTGTCTCTGTTGTATGATTTTTTTTTATCCTGGTTTGTTATTTGATTGACCGGTTGGTTTGTCTTTAAGCAACCATACAAAGACATTTATGAACGGATTATGATTAAATTAAGGACGAGAATTAGGGACCGCCATTATATTGATGTGCAGAGCTCACCTGTAATGCAAACTTTGAGTTTGTGAACGTGAACGAGACATATGTTACTGGCTTACTTTTGCATATATCCTGCGCTTATGTAGGATAAATTAAATTCAGATGAGTTTTTCGGCGAAACTATTTATGTGGCCTCTAGTCCAAGTTATAGAAATAATGTTACAACAATTATTACTCATTCTCTTAAAAAAATACATGCAAATAAAGCTGCCAAGGTGTCTTGGTGTTACAAGTATTGGGTTAGAGCATCAGAAGATAACAGCTCAGTGGAAGTTCCAGGGGGGGGGGGGGGTGGTCCGTGCAGGGGGTTCGGACCCCCTCCTTTTGAGCAGCAAAAACCTTTCTTAAGGTCTTAAAATAAATTTCCCGGCCTGGACCCCTCCCTTTCCGGATCAGAGGACAGTTTTTCAGGTTTTCTTATTAGTATTTCTGGGGTGGACCCTCCCCTTTCCAAACTCCTGGATTCGCCCCTGTGGCTAATTATGCATGTCTGCTGAGGAGAACGGGTGAGTGTGTAATTGGGAGTAAGAGGGAGTGAGTACCCAGAGTTGGTAAGTGACGAGTAGCGGTGACTGAGTTATAATGGATGAGTAAATGTAAATGAATTATGTGGAAAACACGCCTCCAACAAACCTTCTGACGCCGTTGTACGTTCCATATGCAGTTAATTTACATAGGAAACTCCAATATAGGCTACCTGAAATAAGACGGTAGCAGAATGCCTCCCACATCTCGTCCGGACAAAGACATGCACAATGAAGTTTGAAACTTAGAAACTTAGACTTTAACCAAACATTTTTTATACTCCTGCACCGACTGATATCACCTGTTTTGTACTACTTCTATATAAATAAATCACGATCACGAGTCCTTGGCTCTGCCCCTAGACACAGTAGCCGGTAAATATATGATTCTTATTACTGCCTAACATTAAAGTGTCCCCTGACATGAACAGACCCATCTTATTGCTATATGTCAAAGTACCACTACCTTAAGACTGGAAAAAATAAGGAAATTTTAGGTTATTACAGTTATGACGAAACGTCTTACAACACTGAATGCATGAGTAGCAGTAAGTAACAGTGAGTATATACAGTGCTGATTACCAATGAGTGAGTAAGCCTTAGTTGACAGGAGTGAGATGAATATTATGTCTGTTTTTACTGAATAATAAGAACCTCAGCAAGGTACAATGTTCGCAACTGGAATATTACATCAAAATTAATTTTTTTAAAGAGGAAATGCAATATTTAAAGTTTAGGTCTTCAAAAGTAAAATGAAAGACCAGTCATATGTTAGGGTATAAATGAAGGCTGTCTAAACTCTGTGACTGTGAGCAGTGTGATTCGCCTTGCCTTTTGTGCTTCTGGCGATAACAAAGGATTGTCTTGGACGTATTCCAGTCAAAACAACCCTGTGGACCCCCGGCGCCGGGCAGGAGTGCACAAGAGGAAGTCGTCCAAAGAACTTGTAGACAGAGAGCCTTCATGCACGGGGAGACATGATCCTCAGGGGGAAAAATGGCGGCCGTATATCAAAAACCAAATAATATTGTATATTGACATTCATAATACCATGCCTTTCTTGTTTTGCAATAAATGTATTTTGACAGGTAAATTCGGATCCTTAATAATAAAACTTATGATCCATAAATACTGAAATTTTCATATTATATATTTACGTATTCAATATTCATTTGTTATCCACCATCTTCATATTATTTCCTGAGGTAAATGTTTGTTTATTAAAGTAGTATATCCTGTCAATCTTTCGTTTATACATCTTTTCTCTCTGATGACAAATCTATTCATGGAATTCTTTTGTTAAATTGGTGGAGTTTAATACCCGTTTTAATTTTTTTTTCGATGCAAAACAGAATGAGCATCGTAAGAGGCTTAAAACTGCAAATATATTGTTAGTTTGATATCAATTTAGACACAGTTTTGAACAGGCTTTTATATGTTAGAGATGCTTCTTTAATAAAGTATGTTAAATCATTTGAAACATGTCTGTATCTATAGTAATTATAGCATTAGCACTTGCGTGGGATTATAAGCTCATAACGATCTGTATCTAAAAAAGAGAGAAAACCCATAGTTATCACGGATATTTCATTTTTTTCGGAAAAAGTTTATTTTTTATAAGCCAGTACGCTTAAGTCCTCACACGTATATCCTGTGATTAATCAATAATGGTGCGCATAACGAAGTCGCTACCAGTATATTTCAGTGCTAATGTCATGGCGGCTGTGAGCAGCTTGTCTCCGTGCCTCCTTGGACCAAAATACACAATAACTCAAATAAAAAGCACTTCCTGTTGATATTTTCAGTTAGGTTCTGAATAAGATACTCATACTATATTAGGAAACAATGTTACAATGTCCATTACAATGAATACAAAGCTCCTTTTTTCCAGCACCCACACTACTTGGCTCTATGTACATGAAAGCGGCGAAACCCGTCAACTCACCATAGGCCATGAAACGTTTCTGAAGACCCTTCATTACCCACTTAAAGTCTTTAACTGAATATCCATATATATTATTGCTATATTATTTTTAAGTTTGGTACATTTACCTTTGGACAATGGTACTACATATCGCATCTGAAAAATGATTCGGAATCATATATTTTTGTATATTCATCAGGAATGCCAATACCCTTCTTATGCTCTTTCTCTCTTCATACTTCCCTTTCCAGTCATTAATTGCATGGTGTGTTTTAACGTTTGTACACTTTGCGCGTTCGTGAGATAAACGAGGGTTCCCGGGCCTAGTCTGACACAACAACACTTATAAAAAAACTCCTTTAATTATGTCATTCTGAGTACAATCTTTACAGTAAATTACGGGAGGGCTGTGAGGAAGTATTGGAGTGAGCAGAGTGTTGAATCTCAGAGCGACATGTACAGAAGGATAAAGATCGCCATCCAGTCAGGACGGTCCCGCGGTAAACCCCTTCATCAGGAAACGACCTTTGATGGTCTTATCATTAGCATCAGTGAAATCTTAGCAATCTTTGTATTAGATGAACTGCTCCGGAACCAGAAGGGCGAGTCATTTTATGAATTGATAAGCACTCAGAGACGGCATACCTCCGCCATCATTCTGGATTACCTTATCCTGAGTAAAAACAGAACCCATACTTTGGTTTGTAGTACATAAGCGCAGGAATTTATTAATAATGGGCCAAAGAAATTTTAGCCACGGTTAACCACCGGACAGCTGTATATGATGGAACCAAGGCGGTTTCAAAGGCGATGACACCAGAACATGCTTTAAACCAAATATATCAGGGTGATCCAGATGCAAAACTTGATGGATTGGTATTTAGCTGTAACAATAACCACAAAAGCTCATAAAAAATTTCATAACTTTTTAATAATGAACTTGTCAATAGAAAAACAGACAACCATTCGCGAAAAATCATATTATAACGAAAGGAGTTTACAATAGAGGAGATAAAGAATTCCATAAAACATTCATTTTTCAGGCCCAATAATAAGTAAACATTTATTAAAGTAAAGTACCCGTAAATCAAATATATTCATGGGCGTACGTATGCCCGAGAATACAATAATTAACTTTCTCACCAGAAGTGTGGATCGGGTTGCTTTAGCAGTGTGTGTGGAAGGAGAAGAGTAAGATGAGAGTAGAATCTGAGAGTGATATGTACAGGTAGAGCGGGATAAAGACCTTTTATCTAGCCAGGACCTTCCCTCAGTATTCCACTACATCAACAAACGACCTTTGGTGGTCTTAACTTACGCATTTATCCGGTCTTTAGGATTAATACTTAAGGCCGAGAAAATCCAGTCTTAATTAACATTTGAAAGCACTCAGAAACCGCACACCTCCACCAATATGCTTGACCACCTTCAGGACGCTACGCTTTGCACGTTAGTTGTACATTAGCTCAGGAACTTCATATTCCAGGACCCAGAAAATATGTGTAACGGATCAGTAAAACCAATGGATGCATCAATAATGAGCTCTGTCCGACAGAAAAAGGGCGGCTCGTAATAGGTAACATACATATATGCATGCCCTTTAAGTAGTAGAAATATTGAAACAAAAACATGTTACAGTGATTCAGGTTAATACGGACTGTCCATTTGGTGTAATCCTAACTCTCTGCAATATTTCATTGAAATCTTTCAGTAAAATTGTTTACCACTTTTAATAAAGTTGCTAACTAGCCAAACCACCTAATCTATGGCAGTAAAACAAATTAACCCCTGGCGGACGTAAAATAAATGAAAATAGACAATTCCGTGTAAAATTTATTTCGTTCAAGACCAATGTTACATATGTAGTCTTTTATTAAACCATTTGGGGCCAAGAATACAATAATTAGTATTGCTCTTCACATGTTATGTGAAGTGAACTGTGAATTCATTGGCGATATACATGTTTATGTTCAACATGAATTACCCGCGAATATGACCGAGGCTTGGCACCTGCCGGGGGGTTTCAGGTCTGATGATGTATATGATGCCCAAACCTCCCTGTCGTATAAACATTCTGTCCTGTTTATAAGTGAACGTCACATAGTAATGTGTGATAGTATCTTCAACATCCATGAATGCCATATCCTCACCAAGCCTCACACGAGCTCACTAGCACCGTATGTTTTTTTTAAAGAAGTAAGGTCAATAATTCCTTAACAATAAGGCGACTCTTACGTTTTAACACGTTATATGTTATAGCCAACGTATTCACAACGTGCCGTCATGAAAATGGGAAATTTCCTAACGTACATGCACAGTAAGCCTTGGCTAGTTCTGTTATCATTAATTATAATGATTTCTATCTAGAACTTCTTGCAGGATAAATACAGGTGTGTTTTATGCCTTTGATAAATACAAACCACACTCAAATGATATTATAAACATTTCAGTATAATCGTAAAATGAACTCGAATCATTATTCATTGTGACATAGACAACTATTAAAAAAACAGAATATATTTTCAGAATTCCAAGTTATGATTCGTTTAGGTACAGAGGTGCAGGCCTGGTTAATTTTCAATTTCTTTTCCTGGAACATTATGTGCTTTCCAATCATTTCATAAAATAAATTCGTAAAGATGTCTCAACGTGACTTGATAAATTATAAGATATATGAAAAGATAAACGAAAACCAGTGACAGTGTGAGTTATGTGTAGCACGTGTTGGAGCCAGCCATGGAGCTAGGAATTCTTGGGATAATTTTCCAGAGGAAAACACGAGAGACTCGTTTGCAGTTAAATCGGCGTTATCCATCAGAGATGAAGGCCGCCAAGTCACAAGTGATGCATTGTAAACACGCCGAGCGCTGATCCCGGCCGCTGGTAGGGGCTGCCTGGGACAGCCTGGATCACTGCTGGTACAGCGTACATGCTGTTCAGCCGATGCAGCAAGCTACAGTTGCCGAAAGCCAACTGCTAGCCGCAGTAGTGAACGCCGGCTGGGCACGCTCTGCCGTCTCCCGGGGTTTCCCCTGCTCGCCGGCGGGATCACCTTGTACTTCCATATATGTCCTGACAGTATCACGCGTCGATCTGCCTTCCGGGAAATCCCGACCGGCTCCGAGGATCTTCGGGGCGGGCTTGAAATAGCGAAGGTGTGCGAGGAAGGGTTTGTTAGGATCGGAACACTCGCTCCTCGGGATCAAGATCGTCAGGAAGGACTACCCGACTCTCCTGTAACTTTTACCTGTTTCGGCTTCCTCCATAGGTAAGTCTGTCTTATTAAGTATCAACAATTAATTGAAGCATCCATCCATCATACTAACGTACTCGCTGTGACAGTTCGTCTCGTATAACCTGGCGTGTCGGGGATTTAACTAAATATACCTACTATTTTAGTATGTATTCATAAAACATTACACTACTGTCTTATAATCCTCCTCTCTGTGTCTGTCGGCGTATGTGTGTTTTCGTGTCAGCTGTTCCTATTCTTGCTTTGCGGTTTGTACAACAGCATAAGCAATACACACAGGTTTACAGTATTAGAATCTGTTTCGGGCAAATGTACATTTACTTTGGCTTACGCTGTAGCAATACTTACACACGGCAGCCAAGTAGAAAAAAATTATCTGCAGTCTGGATATCTGCAAGGTCTTTAACCATCGAGGAACAGGTTTGGGTTACTAGGAGGCCTTCCTTCCGGTATTGCCGGTTTATAGCTTGTCATAACTGTGCAATAAAAACAGATTAGAAAAAGTAGGTATACATCATATCTGTACTGGAAAAACACATATGAAATAATAAATATATACAAATCTACCTGCCGTTTAGGATTAGTAAAATATACTAACATAACTGGTTCTCTAATTAGTTCTTGG
The DNA here is from genome assembly GCA_026874595.1 of Sipunculus nudus. NCBI lineage: Eukaryota > Metazoa > Annelida > Sipuncula > Golfingiida > Sipunculidae > Sipunculus > Sipunculus nudus. The sequence continues at coordinate 9,258,013 of CM049314.1, read as the reverse complement.
TACTTCTGATGGAGTTCTAAGTAGATAAAACACACTTAGTAACTGTAGCCATTGTAATTTCCAGAGGTGTACCATCAAAACCTCTTAGACTCTAGCTTAGTAATGATACAAATTTCCTGCCACCCCACTTCCCTGATTTCAGAGTTAGATCGGTGCTATTAACAAGAATATCACTTGATAGGTAGGGAACATTTTCATTCAAATTGGAAATAGTTTTCGTTCAATGTTTCCATGACAACGAAACATCAATCGTTTAACCCTTACCTTTATACTGGTATTGGTCGGGGAGAGCTTATAACACATGCCGAGTAATAGTAATTTTTTACTATGCATGTCTGTATGGCAACTGTTTTCATAACGAACAGTGGCCTTGCTCAGGTAAGTTATTTCATAGACAGGCACGTCTACAATTTAACGAATAAATTTGGGAATCAATAAAAATGTTCCATGGCAAAACACGAGGATCACACATGTTATATTTTTCTTTTCATAATCATTCACAACGAAGCCCAACATATTTATAACGACTCACCTTAACACCAAACATTGGGCTCAGCCTTCATATAGATGTGTATAACGTCAAAACATATTCTGGGCCCAATACATCCGATGTTCGGCTTGTGGTCGCCGCCTGCTGGCGTTTTGAGGGGGGATATTGCCTCGTGGGCGTCAGTATATTTCCCAGGTTTATCATTAATATTACGGCCCGGCGGTAATAACGCATGACTCACTGCCGATACTGGAAACATCTTGTCTTTACTGGAACACCCTCGTAGGGCTTATTGCTGACAGATAAAAGACAGGAGTGACCATTTTATTTATAAAATAAAATAGGCACACGCCTATCTATAAAAAAAGCTTTGAAAGTTAGCTGCGCTCTGGAACAAAGGTGGAATATATTTATAATATATACACTTGTATAGGCTTGGCTGTTGTGTACTGATACTAGAAAAGATACTTGTAAAGGAAATGATTATTTTATTTTATTATTAGTTTATACATAAGATATTAGTTAAAGTTATATTTTATGATGGCCTGGGTATCGTTGTTATTTCTTTGTATGATCGGTCATAGGAACGGAAAAGAATCGCATATCGTGAACTGGACAGTACGCTGGTAAAATTAAACCTCTCATCTCTGTGAATTATTAATCTTAGGCCAATCCCTCAAAAGTTCAATGAATTTAAAAAAAACCCGACCATTTAAAGATTATCAGATTTAATAACATTAGATTATTTATAAATATTGAAACATCTCCAAGATCCTGAAAGAGGGAATGCTTAGTTGAATTCTGGACCTCTTGTGGCTATTGTATAATGACATTAAAATAAACTCTTTCAAGCATATATAAGGCATCAACATATCTAAGCTTTTAGAAGTGTTAAAATGTTTCGAAATCAGAAAGCATGATATTAGTAAACCCACCTGAATATAGGATGACAAATTATCGTAATCCCTTAAAATCTAGACTTTCGACAACACCGAAGATAATGCCAATTAAGAATCCGTTGATGAAAACCATGCGTGTTTATCCACACAAGGATCCAGAACAAGCATCCAGCGGAAGCTCCTATATAGATTAACCAGATTCACAGGTAGATACATCCCCCGGCCAGAGGTCCGTGCCCGGTAGGTTTATTACCTTCCGGCCGTGACTGATGACTTCAATAATCCAGGTACGGAAATCTCTGAGATCCACGTGAGGCCATTCAGCGGCCGATTCGTACTTGCCCTCGGCTTTCCTGCCATGTGTTAGAGGCCCATGGCTAGAGCGCAAACGCCCACCAGAGCCATCGCTATGACTTCGCACTTAGAACATTTATGGACTCTGCATTTGCCTCTGACACAAACGACACAAACGTTCAGTAACGACACAAACACTCCCAAAGGAGGTGTATATTGATTAGCTTTTCTTCGCCCAGTTGTCATATGTATCGTGTGTTAATTTTAAAGGTAAATACTCACTTTTGAGACGTAACCTTCGAAAAGAGGACTGAATTGACTCGCATGCATCCTTGCGGAAGACATATATACAACAATATTAAATTGGGGTTTGGAACGTTGAAATATTATAAACAGAAGAAGAACATAAAGTGTAGACAATGAGAGATATAATTAAAAAGCTTGACAGGGTCTACACATTACCTCATATACTGAAATATTAACCCACTTACTTAAACTGCTTGTAATATATGTATTGATCATGTATTGATCACTCAACCCTTTCCGGTTAGTGTTGCTGAAGCTTTCATTTTAATGCATTTCTTTTGTCCAAACTTTGTTTAAGAGTTGCAGACAAAATAATTTGTCATGATGCAGATATATCAAACATGCCATTCCGTCCATCGGAATCTAGGTCAAACCATGTTGACTACAATAAAATGATTATGATAATCAGTGGATAAAGCTAGGTTTTGTTAGTAAGTGTGTTACATCAGCGTCGCTACAAATTAGAGTCGCAGACGTCAATTACCGGTGAGCGAAGACGACTCTCAGGTTTTACTAGGGTCTCAGCGTTGTTATAATTAATACCGCATGTCAGGTATGTATATATATACCTCCCATTTCCTCCATGTCGGCACTCGCATGCGGTTCTCGTTTTTAATCTATTATACCTTACCTTACTAATACCACAGGAATTCAGCAAAACCAGCAGTTACAAGTAGCCCTCCCGCGGTAAATAATGCACGGCTAGCATTCCCGTAACATCCACCTATGTTGATTTATTTAGCACGGGGGTGTATCCAGCCGGTTCTCCCGCTCTCCCAGGGCCTCAGTTAAACTGTAGTTTGTATACAGGCACTTCTCTCCGTTAACAGCCGCAAGTGTTTCTAGAGAGCTGCACCACAGACTTGGCTGCCTGCTTCAGTACTGCTGTCTCAGTGATGGGGGAAAACCCATAGCAGTCAATCAAATTATCCTACCCCAGTACCTACGTAACATTCCCTTCTGGTCCCGGCGAATTAGCCCGTTTCTTCCCTGATCGTAAACTTAACAAGACAGCCGTCATGAAGCGCATACCGCCACAGCAAAAAGTATATAATGAATGCATTTTGGTGATAGATTAGCTTAAAATAATGACATCTTACTTGATAGTATCATATTTCTCTTCTTATGCCAAAATCAGCCGCAAGGTGTAACTCTCAGCGGCGATTATTTTCAAGATAGATCTACGATATCTACTTCTTATTTCAATACAGTTCGTGTTTCCTTCAAACCCCTATGTAATGTTCCAAGTATCATGCATACGGAAGAAATAATAAATAAAACAAAACACAGATATTATCTCAGACATGGTAACGAATAGATGGACACGGAGACGGACACACACACAAAACAGACCTGAATTAACATATATGATATCCCAAAAACAGAATAACAGGGGGACAGGGGGCGGGTGGAAAAATAGGCAACCAAACAGACGGAAATGCATAGATACCAGAGAAACTAATCTAAAGAAAAAAGGAAAGCATATTTTAGATATGCATGGGCAATCAGACGAACAAAGTGAAGACAGACATTAAGGACAAACGGCAAGATTCGTACGATATTAGGCGATAAAATACCGGGTTAATTATAAGGGCACCTAAAAACATTAGAGGTAAACAAATTACTGCTGTAACGTAGGTATACAGGTACATGAGAGCACAACAGTTAACACACTTTTCCGTACAAGAGGATATGCCGGTCCACTTTCGTTCTCCACAAATATTGGCGTGTCTGCCCGAGGAGGTTGTTTGTTTTATGACTACGAGGGCCTCGGGGAATGCTAATCACTCCTGACGTTCAGTACAGAGCGTCAATTTAAGCCGACGGGGAGAGGGCAGCGGAAGGTCATCTTCCTGGTACACGCCAGGTGTGCGGGCACGAAAAATACCAACATATTTAAATAGGGGCATCCTGTTGTAAACGCGCGTCTTTACGGTACAGATATGTATCTTTACGGTACAGATATGTATCTTTACGGTAAAGAATTGTATTTCTATATTAAAGGTCTGTATCAAAATGTAAAGTAAAAACATGCACCGTGAAGATCTCACCCGTATAAGTGACAAAGTTTAGTGACGGAAGTCAGTATCAATATAATATTGTTTTTCTGAAAACTATTATTATAGCATTGATTCACTGTAAAATACTGAAATATCTTATACTGAAATATCTTCATAGTCCTAGTTATCTTTTGAAACTAAAATGTACGTTTATATTCATTAGGTTAACAAAGTCATTCTTTTAAGTGATATGAAGAGAAGTGATACTAATACCGCTACCTAAAATGTTCCCATGCGTCACACATGGATCAGTTTTAGTATCGGAGCGATCGACCTGACGTGATCAATTTAATGCAAAGGCCTATGGCCTTAAAAAGTATTTTTTTTATTCACAAACATCATAGTTTATAACTCACGAGGTGCCGGAAACTCAATTCGTGGCAAATAAATGTTAGACAGGGCGAGGACTATAATTAACCTGCAGAGGGGTTACCATGGCAACAGGTGCCGTGACGACCTTGACCTGTCTGATTCCTGGTGTCTGCGGGAGGACCTGGGTCTCGGCGTCTCGACGTGGATTTAGATTCCTGGCAAAAATAGCAATCTAGAGTCGGAGCACCCGCTTTCCCCTTTTGGTGAGGCCAATTTAAAAGTCCATTGGTGTCATTGGATGATAGACTACACAGAGTATTTCCCGGTCGGAGCTATGTGGATCTCGTTAAGCCAAACGAGAAATGGACTTCCGGTTCGCTATATATGAGTCATGATTCTGCATTGGTCTGTATAATGCATTAGGAAAGACAATCGACGGTAGTGTTTTGTATGTCAATGAGACATTTGTTTCTCCGAGTGCTGTCATTGTACAAGTACTCAAACCTGGCTCCATATATTGCTCATCCGATACTTCAGTTACAAAAACTCGGCCATTATGAGAGGTGTCCCCATCTCAAGCTCGAGTGTTGGGGTCGTTTATATTTATACTCCCATGATAACTACACTTGATAGGGTGAGGTACATGATGGATATATATTGGAACTGCTCTGTCCTCTATTGTATCTCTATTAGTTCGCCTGTCGGTTTGGCAAAAACCTCTTCTTTCCGTTCACCATAGACAAATTTATTATTGGAGGCATCTACATTTTTTAGACATTGTGACCTATTTGCAAAAATACCACAAGTTTCCTTTCTGTTGTTAACAGTCCGTTGTACGGAATCGCTAAAAAATGAAATAGAAACAAATATATATTAGTGTCTCTGGAAATATTTATATATAATAAAATTAAGGGAATTCCGACTTTGAAATTATTTATTTGTTATAGAACCAATGACCAGAAAAAATTGCGTTAATCAATTGAAGGTTCTTTCACGACATCAGCCTGAGTAAATGCCCGAGGTGTCTATGTCGTCTGCGATTGATATAATATATGCAGCAGATAGATGGCTATTTTTTTATCTCAGTCTTTTTTACAATCATCACACTTAATATACAAGCTATTAATCATCATAGGGTAGTCTTTGCCGGCGCTTTAACCAGCCAACTCGCCTTGCTATGAGCTCCGCTTTTTAGACCTATCTCTTTCTCTCCTTTATCATAGTCACCTGACTAATGACATCTCGTTAACGGAGTCTTACAGCAAAACCACTTTATAAATTGAAACATTAAAATATTTATTTAAATTATGTAACTTCAACCCGACTTATTTGTTTTATTGTGCTAAACATATATTAAAAAGAAACTTCACCTAAACTTCGGCACATTTCGGCACTCTGAGTTCCATGACTTTCCTGAATTCAGTAACTTCTCCCGTTCCATCTCTCTCTCTCTCTCTCTCTCTCTCTCTCAGCACTAATGTCCAACCAGTGTCTCAATCAGAATGTTCCATTGTAGGTGTTTATATAGAGTATTCGTGAACCCTGATAACCCGATCACCCCGTAAGCATTACACATTTTTATTCAGGATTGTCATGTGAGAACTCTCATTCAGTTAGGTTAAATGGCAGTATATGTTTAATAATTGTGTTTTGATTATGTTAAGCTAATCAGCGCTCGTAATATGAGTGTTTTACGTTCTGCCTAAGGAATTTAAACGAGACGTTGTACCACAGCGCAGGTATCGCCTGCTTGGATCACAGATTTTCAGTAGCCCTTAAGGTAATGTGATATGCTGCAGCCACGTTGATCTTTTTCTTTGGGCGTCGTAGGGTTTGATAGAAGGCATTTGTTTTTGCTTCTTTTGGAGGAATGTGTTATAATGAATGTAGGAACAGAGGATCCGGAAATACCGGCTTTTTTCCCTTTGGTAAGTTTTATATTCAGCTGGTTACATGGTTTTTGTGGGTTGGTAACAATATTTGACTTTAGACCATGGTCATAATTACCAAAAGAAATCGGCGTAAGACAGTGGATGATACACCACAAAAGGATTAAAGTACCTGTGAGATTGCATATTTGAATACTACCAGTGTATTCTTCTAGCATTCTGACAGTTCCATATGTTGAAATTACACCTGTCAAACATGACTTGAGTCTCGGTCATTAAATTGCTGATCTGAAGGTATCACCTTGAAATAATGTCCATGAACTCAAAGATGTAATGAGTTAAGTGGTACAATATCTCCTGGAGACGCTTAATTTGAAAGAGACTGGCGATTTGCATTAGCGTTAACTTGTCCAAAGACGATCTATAACAGACATAATTAGTCAGGAGTCCTGGATACTTTCTAGCAAACTAGTATCAAACAGGTCAAAGTCTAACTAGTTTTTTTCACCCAAGGTATAGGTCTATGGCGTCTATTGAATGACAATGAAGGTAACCACAAGAAAAGAACGATATCTTTCTGGTTTTAAGGGCTTTATATGCATCGGTCTTAAAAAAACAGACTAATTAAGAGGTCATTCTTTTATCTCGTTTTCATACATGACAGACTGAATAAATACCCACCCTATTCTCTATAAAGCAAGCCCAGACTATCTCATGTACTATATATACATCACAAGGCGGGGCAAACTGACGCCACCAGATGGCCAACAGTCAAGGTATAGCCCTTCCCACCCCAGAACCTTCTCGATGATTAACATGATTCATGCCTTGATGCCGATGTATGAAGAGCAGATCAAGTTACTACTCACCTCCCCACTCCAAGTGAGAAAAATTCCTGAGACGTGACTATGCATTTCACCAAAGTCGCAAAAATGAACCCATTTGAATTTTTATAGTAGTAATCATAGAACATTATAATCATGAAGTAAGTATAAAACGTCCACCTGCGGCATAACTTGATATTTACTTAGAGTATACATGGATGTGACTTAATTACGAGAAATCAATAGGGAGGATGCTTCGCTATTAGAACAGCCCAGCTGTTACTACAGCTGTCCCAACGCCCTGCCTTCAGACATTCGTTTCTTTCCACAGCTGGTCTATATATATATATATATATATATATATATATATATATATATATATATATATATGAACCATTAGTTCAGCTTAATTTTTCTTGCACGAGTTTAAAAATTCAATCGTTGAAAACGGCGCCGGTTGTTAGTCGAGTAAAAATTTGATACTGGTAACACGAAAATTCAACGGATTCGTCAGTATCAGCTTGGGAGGCAATTTGATTTAAAAAAATGCGTCCTAGTCCTGTTGTGTACTTTCCACTTGGTAAATGCCGTATTTTTAATTTCAAGTTTATAATTGACGCTGTATTACTGACGGCCTATTTACTTTAACACATAGAAATACACTTAAATTTTTATTTTGTAATTTTTAAAATTTCATGTATTTAAGTAACAATAGGGCGATGTCTCCTTGTCGTGGCGCAAAGCGCAATACATTTTTACTAAATCTAAATACGAAGTAAATATCTCTCCCTCCAATTCTGAATAAATAAATGCCCAGGATGTAAACATAGATAAACCATTGGTCTGGTCCTTCTATATCTAAACGTTTATGCTTCCAACTGGTGGGGAATGGATCGGCCTGACCAACTTCCGTCTGCTTAGATTACTTGTTTATGTGCCAGAGGCAACGAAAACTAAGCTGATCCAAGTACCGCCACTCAGCGGGAGAAGATAAACAATAAACATCAGACGTTCACACCGCTGCAGCAGACGACCGATATAAACACGTGGGAATCCCGGAAGGTGGCTTTGTTTACAACAAGAACCCTACAAAAACTTACCGCTAATATGCTACACAAAGTTTTGCAGGGAAACCTTTCGCATTTCAGTCCTTTAATTGACTGTTATCTTCATACTTATTTGAAACTTTCGATCGAGAGAGATTGAAAGGAGCACCATACACCTAATATAATCACTAATGATTCTTCAGATGCAAAGAGGTATGTTTATAATGGAACGTGATTTGAGACAATGTCATGGGAAATGCTTAACATTCAAATATCATTCAAAATCTTTCTTATAATAATGGTTCTAATTATTTTGCTGATTGCTTATATTTTATTAAAAACGTATGTCTGCATATATACACACATACTGTATATATATATATATATATATATATATATATATATATATATATATATAAATCACTATGCAATCTAAAACGTACGGAGAGAGAGAGAGAGAGAGAGAGAGAGAGAGAGAGCAAGTCCATTCATATTTTGAAAATAGTTCACGACTTCTAAATTTAACCAGATCTATTCTCAAATAAGCCTGAGAGATATAAAATAATATACAGTTGCGTATGCAAGCTGCGAGATTGTAACTTACAGAGAACACCTGACTCCGAAGTAGCACGTGCCGTTTCCATGACGCTAAAGAAACTGGCAAATTGGCCTGGCACCTCCGCTGACCGTATATGTAGCATCCACCTGGGGAACCCGCCATCACCATCATTCTAAATCAATTACACATTTTTTCTCAGCTGGCGCGGAGATTCCCGGGATAATTCGACGTGACTTACAGCACGGGTTTTTGCGAAGGACGGGTGCTTCTGGTCTGCTTTATATGATGGAATAAAGATGCCGCCTATAATCATAAACAGATGCCCATTAAGGTCCACAACCCCTGCTCTGGCCGCCATATTGGATCAGTGATATTTTTTTTTATACGGGCACCAGGTATATACAGTATCATGGGCAAAGATCTGATTCTCGTTTGTTTTTCTTTATCACCGCAGACATACACGTACCAACAGGTGGAAATGACAGATGTTTTTTTATATTGTCTGTTAGTTGTATGTTATTCTAAAAACCAAAGGATCTCTCTGTGATTCAGTGACTTACACTGAAAAATGGAGGACACATTGTTTACTATGTCAAATATTTCATCGACAGCTGTCGCTTTACGACTTCCGAGGTTTTTCAGTTACTGTGTTTACGGAATGTTGGATCATGCGTATAACCATGGAGCAAATTAAATGCACCTTTGGAGTATCCTAATAAACGCTCTGTCATAAAAAAATGAATCAAGTAAAGCTATTCATAAAAGCATGACTTTTTGATTTAATGGAATTGTACTCAAGCTCATCTATTCCCTTTATTATTACCTACACCAAGATGCTAATAACAACATAAGCACATAAGTTACGCAATAATGAATGTATAATATGAAATAAATTTTGATTAATTTAATTTAATAGAATTGAACCGTATTGTTTAAAGAGGAAAATACCGTTTTTTTGTGTTTACTAACACAATAATATCCCCTTGATAATATTTAATGTTTCTAAAATATGTTATTTATTATGTCAAATTCAAACTGTTAGGCATTAATTCGCATAGTATACCACAGGATCATGGTCACAGCTGAACTATAAATATATATAACATGTTATGGCTGATTCCGTGGGGTCTCTGAGACCATTCTCCCTCTCTCCTACCCAATAAATAAATATCCTTTATTGTACAGTCAACAAGGTCGGGAACACGAATGACCTTGTATATCCCTTACTCCCCCACCCCAACCACCTCGACGGGACCGGGGCTTTATAACCCTGGACCCGGCAAATAGTGCATTAAGTTTTATGCGGAATATCTATGAAGGTCTATCTAGGTCTGTGCTATATTTGGCAACATGATAAGCAGCCTAGCAGCTGTTACAGTCCAGCAGCAGCAGCCCGCCCGGCTAATATACCAAGAAACTTAGTCTCTAAAGCCGAGTTATGGGTAATATCTTCCAGTTCCAGCTATCTGCTGTACGGTAGAACACCTGTAGGTGGTACCCCTTGAGCTCTGTCCACTGGTGTGGCCAATGTGTACTGACTACAACGTATTTAAGTATTCAGTTTCCATGCCCACAACCTGAGATCGAGTGTAAAACAAGCTAGGAATCATCTCCACCTCTTACAGGTATTCATCCAATTTACTAGCTGGAAGGCGAGGTCTTAAGGCCGTGGGCATAAACGCTCAACAGATGGCCCACGTGGTGCAGCTCGCACACCTGGCGGGAACATCTCCCTGTGAGCATGCAGACGGCCAAGGCTTTTGCACACGGCACGCTTATCAACTCCATCTTCAAAACGTCTGCATTCCGCATTACCATAGACCAAACAGCTAGTCTGAATTCCATTCGGAGGAAAGAACGGAGAGCTATAAAGGCCGTTTTATCTGTACAGGAAGCTGTATTTTAAATTCAACTGATGATTCTCAGACATTCCCCCCTTCCTTCCTGCAGGCACCACTGACTAGCGTTTTCTTTGTTTACGTGAGACCACAGTTTTACATTGATGTAGCACACACATCATTGAAAATTTATCGGTTTAGAAAATGTGAACTATGCGCTTAGATTCCTGAAGGACCAGAAACGCAAGTCTTGATAAGATCAGAAAAGATTAGATAAGATTATATGATTGGAAATAAGAGAACAATTTATTGCCTCTTTAGATAATTGACACAGGCAATTGTGTGCGGTTGCCAGCATGTTTAATGAAATTAAATCTTGATACAATACAAAATATGATGTCCTGAACAAACAGGTACTTTCAGATTTTTTATAATAATCTTGCACTGAGTATAGCACACAATTAAAGCCGAGTAACAAAAGATATTCTTTATCGACCCATGTTATGTACCTCTACTCAAGCGTCTTCCAGGTGTAAACATATCAACACCGATAACACAATTATAAAACGGATGCGATTAACGTCGGGTATGCGTGATGCTTTCCCAGCGTTTTGCTTATTCAAATATATTTTTCTGAAAAATTAAGAGTACAGACAGTCAAATATTCACCGAAAAGTCATCCATCGTCATATTTTCTGGCCATGTGTAATTTACAGTACCACTGCTGTTCATTGTATTATACATAAATATGTCTTAAAACTTTTCAAGTTGGTATCTGAGTAAAGTTTTGTAACATTTTTTAAATGTTTTGAGCCTTCCTGATGGTACAAAATTATCTATTTCTTGACGCCAGTATGTCCGGTTCCAAAATCTGTGGAGTCTGGTCCGTGACTGCAGTTGTTGTTTTCTCGTTTCCAGGCCAGTCACCATGCCTACCTACGAGGGTATTGCTACCATCTACATGACCATGCCCATGGCCAACCAGACCCTGCCCCTGATGGGAACCTGTAACATACAGGACAAGAAGGTCTCCCTCAAGTTCCCCCTGTCCGGCGTCTCCTTCGATCTGCCGTCCGCCCCAGTCGAGTCCGGTCCCGAGATGGACTTCAAAATGACAGGTCAGTCACGTGGGCTTCACCAACCCAATACTTGTTTCATTGATCTTATTCCAAAAGTAAGTGGTCCGTAACATAGGATATTTTAGGTTATTCTGGGATATTTGAGCCACTTTCACAGAAAATTAAATATCCATGAGGAGCCTATATGATAACAAATGATTTTTATAACTTTATAACGTGGTAAACTTCATCCTCAAGTTAAAGAGACCCATCCACTGACCTGGGACCAAACAGATATAATATTTTATTTGAAAAAAAAGCATGAGAAAGCCGAGTATCGAAAAAAGGTATGTATGATTTATTGCTTAAGAAATATTGGTATTCCTTTAGCCGACCAATGTAAACTCATTAACACATGCACTTCAGAATTTACCATATTGAGGAATTTCATCATATTCCTATAAATAAGGACATTTTCTAATATATTGAGCCTCAGAATAAAATATCAGAAACATAAAATATAGTTCTTATTCCAAAAGCCTTAATTTATAACTAATTTAATAGCTATACGTCTGTGTACAAAAATTTAAATCATCCGTGTTCTGAAGACATCTGCCCAAATACCTTTTGTAAATTTTCAGGTTTCTGTTTGTGTAATGCCAAGCAATTAAATATATACCTGAAGGTGTAAGGCAGGGCTTGCTTTATTTATAATGAAACGCAGATACAGAATAAATTGAACACAGGCCTTTTTTTCAACAAAACAACACAAAACGCCCTATTGATTCATTATATTAGACAAAGTACCACTACAACATAATCACACTTTTCATAAGCATTTTCGGTTCTCTTGTTTAAAGTATAAACATTTGCTTTTTTGTTTGTTGTTATGTCAAAAACTGTTTCAAAATATGTTTCTTGATATGAATAGTTTGAAATGTCATTTACATCACTGCTCAATTTTAACACCTTTCCTTTTATGTGTTTAAACCTGCTATTTGAGAGAACTGAACATATTGGTGCGTACTCAAAAATGATTTAGAAATTGAGATAATTGTATCATATGTGAATAATTTATGAATCGAACTAATGTGCATTCAGTTAATGCAGGACATTTTCTTTTGCCATCTTAACAGAATAACCTTCAGTATTTTAGTATTTAATAGGAAGGTTATACGAATTATTCTTCTATCAAGTGTTTTGTTTTAGAGTGCCCATTTCATGTATAGGGTTTGTTTTATCATGCTAATAGAAACAAAGGGGCAGTTGCTTAAGTCCTCCTAAATTTAAATGTTTATATAAGAATATATTTTTAAGCAGGTGCCCGCGGGGAACTGAACCTGAAAATCGGCTACAGGCCAGACATGCAGGCTTTCGTTGGCAAGGGCATCCAGGATGGACTGGTCGTCATGAGCTTCTGTTTCTACAGACCCAACAGCGCCCTGAGACATCTCAAGGAACTCTAATTGTTACGTCATCATTTTCCACGCTCCACGTAATCGCTTACTGCCATTGACGTCATCCGCATCGGGAATTCATATGCAAATGAACACCATGCCATCGGACGAGAGATACAACAATGGGGACTTTTGTATTTTGTAATGTGTACTGATTTACTCAATAGTGCGCCGGACCGCTTCGCTGGTAGGGAATACTTTCTTAGAGCGCAAAGTCTCGACAGATGATGAATATGTTCCAAGTTGGGTGTTGTTGTTGTTCAAGACGACCGAGTCCTGAGTCAGAAATAAAGCAGACACGAGGAAACAGAGCAAGTCACAGTAATATACATGCTTCTACAAAACAGAGTCACACGCGGGAGGACCAAGGCTTAATTAACAGGGGAGTCTTTTTCTAGGACGAGCTGCTACTGCCGATAATGTTACTCTCTTTTCAATAAAATGTTCCTTCTTGCCATTACGTTTTTATTTCATTTTCGTGCATGTTTCACTGATTACAAATATTCCTTCAGTTATCTTTGAGTCGCGTTTATACTAAGAACACGATTTGGTTATTAAGAACTTATTTTTTTTGTAAACAACTTTACATATCGTAATGCAGGTCTAACGGTATATTTGTATTTTGACGTTCAAAACCATATTGTATAACTGCTTCCTGAATCAGAGACAGTTTAGATGATATATTTGCACAACGATGCACAGTTATATAAACGTACTATAAGAAAGAGCCCTCAATCCTCTTACGACAACAAATGATGCTACGTTAAATATATAAGTATACGTTTAATCAACGCAGCCCTTGACTTGTGAAGATGATTCCACATATATTCAAATATGAAAACATTATTTGTATATTATTCACGAATCCACCCGTGTCATCAATACACAGTACATGCCACTTCATGTTAATGAAATATCAGTCACAGGAACCTCGTACAAATCTTCATCTACACACTATTGAAGGTGTAGACTGCTTTGCTGATACAACCTTTATAGAATACTACCCCCCCCCCCCTCTTAATTTATAATATTATCATTATCTTTGCAGCTCAGTTCGTCATGGAAAAAAATGATGTTACAATAAATATATAGACTGTTCATATATTATTATTAATAATAACAAACATTATTATTAGATATTTAAAATTGAATTCAGGATGTACACCTTACGAAAAGTGTTTACAGAATAACTTTAAGGACATAAATGACACTAACAGTCTTCGGAAACATCTTTCCGCTCTGGAGGAATCATCATTGTTCATGTATATGTCATTGATATATGTTAAGTTGATTACTAACTAATAGCTCATTTTTGGTCTTCTAACTAACAGAGCAGTGTCACAAATTTAATCTTTTGAAAAGGGATTTAATAATAAAACTTGAACAACAAGCGAGTTGATCTTCCAAGCCCTGCCAGGGCTGTTGTGTTTATGTTTGCTACGTAGATGCGTTACATAAAACTTGGTTCCTTAAACCGATGGCCATAACCAAGTGCCAGTTCTTATCACTAAAAGATGAAGGTATTTAAATGGGAACTGTAAAAGTAATGTAATGAACCGCAAGGTGGCAGTGCCTGTCTTTAGCAATGGGGCACAGCGAGAGCATGTTATAGGTGGCTTTGTCAGCGGGAGGAATGATGTTTGAACCAATGCATCGTCTGGGTCGTATAGAAATACACAAAAAAAACACATTTTTTAATGAATTGATTTTTCTTTTAATATAAAACACCCGTAGCATCACAAATCAATATACATGTACTTAAGCAGGTCAATTCCGAGTCTGTGTTCTAACTACTTCTGGTTCATTCTGTGAACTGTGTAATATACGGAATTATCTCTCTCTGTCACAAACAGTCTGATGACAGGGATGCAACTATTCAATCTCAAAAATGCATGCATGTTTGCAAATTTGTAAACATTGAACAATACATTTTAGCATAAGAAAACACTCAGTGACCGCATACCCCATTCTTCATCACCAGACATTATGCAACGTCAGCATACGTGAGCGAAGAAATAAAGCAAATCTCAGCCTAGGACCAAAATGTGTCACGGTTCACCAATTCGATGACTGGATCACAAGTCAGTTCTTCCCGTATGAACAAAGGCAGCTAAAATATTTAAATATGCATGTCGCAGACAGTCGAAATTTTCACCCCGATTAGTGTGTTACATTTAAGATTAATATTATAGAATGACAACACTCTCTAGTAAATAATCCTTTGAACATTATCATATAAGGATGATCCAGAATAACTCTTATATATGATTGCTCCTTAACAAAGTGTCACCGTGTTTCGTTATACTTCTGACGGAGGAATTAAACCCCCTCTCACACGGTGTCCTGGGAAGTGATTGGCTGGATAGGCTATATAAGCGAATTGTCGACATTCGGTATGAAGGACAACCTTGGTATTTCATATAAATAGAAACAATCAATGAGAAAATATGAAATCAAAGACATATATAATGCCGTTATTATTTGGCTTATGATGGGAAAAAATGACATGCAAGTATAAATAACACAGAACGTTTGGATGAGGCAAATAAATATTAAGCACATGGGTCATCAGTTAGAAGTATATATGGCTGGTGCACTGATAATCCCGAACAGGACGCTGACGGCGTCATATACAACCCGACCGGGCCCGGGCCGGGGTATTGTTTATGAGGCCAAAAGGGTGCAGTTCTGGACAAGCGTATTAGAAAGCTGCAAAAAAGAGTTTGAATTCGTCTTATGGGAGAGTCTAATTATATAGATATAATTAATATCATATTTGACGGAATATGGTATACATTATATGAATTAAACTGATATCTTTCTAAATGTCATGATTAAATTCAATGTACCAATAACCAAAAAAAAACTTATTGGTAAACAGCAATGACAAAATCTGATCAAATGCATAGAAGAGATGTTCCGGTAAGGATAAATTAGCTGAAGGCACACGACCACACGAGTCTTCTGTTTTTATGTACATCCAAAGCTTTTATATTCTTCTACATAGTAAATGTAACAATTCTTGTAATAAAAATAACATATAAGTAACAGAAATAAAAACGATTTCATACATTAGAAAAAAAGTTTTAGAACGGCTGTAAAACTGGTAATGACCCCCTACGGGTGCCCTCATGTTTGGCCAGGAACTCAGCCAGCGCGTCCTCCTGAACGGAAGCTGCCGAAGCCCTCCTGCTGCTTTCGGGTCCAGACAGCTCTCCCGAGCTCCTCCGACTACTGGGTCTTGGGGTGTCACGTGACCCACGCCTGCTGCCGCTCCTGCTTGACCTTCTAGACTCGCCTGACCTACGGCGGCTTCGGCCTCGTTGTGCCCACTTCTCTGCGTACAAACATCCGTCCGATTTAGGGCAAAAAGTGCTTGAGTACCCGACCATTTTCCACCCTAGCTCATTCAATCTGTCACTAATCTGGTGACGACAAATCACGCCATTGCTGACAGCCAGAGTGACGTAACCGTTTCCTTGGTGACATATCGTGAAGCTCTCGGACTGTCTTTTCGCTGACGTCACGTTTGGGCGTTTTTCGATATCTTTCAAACAATTAACTACACCTTCGTCGGAAACAGGGATTTTGATCATTAAAATCGCTGTCACGTGACCAGATATGACAATTTTACCACTAATGCTTGGATATTCAACGATTTCTACCACATTGTTGTCCGCCTTCGGTACCTCCAATGTTCCTTGGGCAGTTTGAAAACACTCCGTTGCAGCAGTGTCCATTTTTCTGGTATTTACAATTAGAACATAACTCATGGTAATTATCATATTAGTACCAGTTAAGTGGTATAAATTTAGGGAACAAATATTATATGTCTGGATAAAAATTTAAAACATTGATACCTCATCTTTTCTTAAATTTATTTGTTATTTACTTCTTGCTTGTAAAGAAAAAAAGCGACTGATTAGACTGGTACATTTTGAAACTTACTGTTTTTTTTTTTTTACAAAAGTTCATTTGCTTTCATATGCCAGAATGATGAACAATTTAATAAGTGTGGCTTAAAATGCAAAATAAAAATATTTTCTGTGTGGCATATTAATATCTATACAAACTTTGATATAGGGATGTGTGTAAATTGACTTGAACACAAAGTACTAACTTCAAGATAAAAAAAAATACAAAATAACATATTATGAAATATGATTACTAATAAAAAATAATTCAAATTGTTTTCCTATTTTTTTATTTTTAGTCAAAATAAATACTATAAAAGTAAGTTTCAACAGCAGAACCTGATAAAATAAGAAAACTGTATAGATGAAGAACACCTCATATAAATGACAGTGCGAAAGAAGATATTTTACATAAAAATTCAGAAAAAAAATCTATAAATACCAAAATGTACACAGACTATATTTACCCTATATAAAGCGGCTCGTTTTTGTAGCTAAATCCTGTCAAGGTAAGGACACTTCTGTTATTGTAAGACTGCGTATTCACGTTTATATATACACTGTAACGTCACCAAGGTCAAGCCTTGGGTGCAGAAAGGTTCTCGCTGTATTAGCACACAGTCACGTGGTTACCGGGCTTGACTATGCAGTCCAGCATTATCCATTGTCCATATATACTCACCCGTGTCTAGAAGCTGCCAACCAAGGCGTAAGTTTTATTAATTTTGTCGTAACTGCTACGTTGTTACAGCATTATCTTAGATGACCTGTGCGCACTTGTTACATATAGAATGTCATCTAAGCGTTACAATGTTCATTTAAAGAGTAAATATAGGATATTGATGACTGATACTTATAGTGGCTCCTATGAAACATAATTCAAAACGTTCCACAGCAGACACTGTATTTAATAATACTTGTGGTATATTGGAGTGAATGCGCATATTGCGCAGGGTTGACCAATTGCCGTTGGTCTTACATGTTAAAACGCTGTAGCATGTATGCAATCGATGAGCAATAGTGTCAACAGTACTTATAGGTCACTTCATGCTTTATGGGTTTTAAGAAGTATAAATATTTTACTGACTGATTATACCATGTGCATGGTACAATACACTTTGAGTGACAGGGGAATTAATTATGACATTGACCTTTTCCGTGGCAAAATCATCAGAATATCTATGAAGTTAAATTGTCGAAGGGTCTAGATGACAAAACTGTTTTTAAAGCGATAATGTTTAAGGGTCCATTAAACCTTTAACTGGAGACTCTTAAAAAATTAAATAAAATATTACAGGAAAAATTTGTTCTTGCGTTATCCTATCAAACAATGCAAAAATCTCGGTGTATGAAGGACCATTAAAGGTTTTACTGACAAACCATCAAAAGATATTAAGTAAAATATTACAGGAAAATAATAGATTCTTGCTTAATCTTTTCAAACAATGTAAAAATTTCGGTGTATGAGGGTCCATTAAAGCTTTTACTGACAAACTCTCAAAAGATATTAAATAAAATATTACAGGAAAATAATAGATTCTTGCTTAATCTTTTCAAACAATGTAAAAATATCGGTGTATGAGGGTCCAGTAAAGCTTTTACTGGCAAACTCTTAACAGATATTAAGTTAAATATTACAGGAAAAATGTATTCTTGCTTTATCCTATCAAACAATGTAAGAGAATAGAAGTTGCACTGAATATGCAAATATCTCCAAACATCATATTCATCAACTGATTGAAAAATAAAAATAAATATATGTGCTATCATAAATTAGCAATATTTCACATTAATGTGTTTGACCTCTTAATCTCACAAGAGGATGATAAACAATAACCTCCATTTATCAGTTTCTCCGTTGTACAATACACTGTTTATAATCCGTATTTCTGGAAATAAGGGTTGGGGATTATCCTGAAAAATGTACATTACAAAGGTATAATGTTTCCGCCAAAAACCTTTATAGACTCATACAATGGCTGCCGTAACATGTTTGAACAGGCAAAGTCAAAGGGCAACCTTAAGCCAAAAAAATTATAGTGTCATCGGGCCATTTTTTTTTACAAGTCGAGACACAATTGTTGAATTTTGCCAGCTTGCCTAGAAAATACAAAAACAATTCTGGTTCTTGCAATACTGTATATGATCAACACAAACATATAGTTCATATTCTGTACCTTAAAAAATACTAATGTAACATTAAAAAATTCGGTAAAAAAAGGAGTTCAATGAAAAATTTTAGCGGCGAATCGGTAAAACAATATTTTTTTTGTCTGGCCTCAGGTCAAATCAATATATATATATATATATATATATATATATATATATATATATATATATTTCTATGGATAAATGTGCAACTGCTCCTGGTTTGATTCTGATTGTATTCCAATATCTGAATATGATTGTTGCCTTATCTTATCAAACAATGGAAATATTTTGGTGTATGAAGGTCCATTAAAGCTTTTACAGGCAAACTCTCAAAAGATATTAAGTTAAATATTACAGGAAAAAATAGATTCTTGCAATGTTGTGTATGATTAACACAAACATAAAGTTCATATTCAGTACCTTAAAAAATACTTCAGTAACATTAACAAATTCGGTAAAAAAGGAGTTCAACGAAAAATGTAAGCGGCGAATCGGTAAAACAATATTTTTTTTTGTCTGGCCTCAGGTCAAATCAATTTATATATTTCTATGTTTAAATGACCAACTGCAACTGCTTCTGATTGCATTACAATATTGAACAATCTACTCGCTGGCTCGGTCAAGTCAGGGATATAATTTGGGAGGACCTTTGTATTGATTCTCTCTGACCTGTGCATAATGATTATGCACTGAATATAAAACAGGTGAGAAAAGCTGTCTTGCGGATGGCGTGCTCAGTAAGGAATACCTGAGTGAATCATTATGTGTTGGCTTTCCTAAGACCACGTATCCAGGAATCTGGTTCAGGCATTTCATTCTTTAACACTACTGACCTGTATTTGTTTCTTGATATGTTGGTGTAACCAATTAATAAAGTCGGTCAGCTGTACCAGGGGTGTATATATATTAACGACTATAAGCATAGTGAAGCCATAGTCTTGACAGACCTTGAGGGGACAGGAATAACAGGAAAAAACTATATAGCATCATAAAAGTAGGTTTATGTATACATTAGAATCTTACGGCTTTAATGGATATTAGATATGTACTCGATATGTAATATCCTATAATAAAATATAACGTTTTATATTAAAAAAATGGTTTAATTTTATATGTAGTACATCTTCTTTCCATGGAAGTGTGTTTTGAATCCTGAAGTTAGGTTCATTTTAATTGTTATAATAAGATTAATATATAAAAGATAATAAAAGACCTTACGTCTTAAATAATATATTTTCTACCCAATGTTTCAGATGGACCAAATGCACGAAAACAATGATGATAAAATAGTACAGATCAAGGAAGAACCTTGCGTCAACGGAGGAATCGTCATGTCCGGTCACGTGACTGCAATACTAAGCATTGATACGTCAGTACCGGATGGCACCTTGGTCACGTGTCTGAGGGAAATCAGACGCTGTCCGCAAGTTTGTACCGGAGTGAAATATTCGGGCGTCGTCGACGTGTGTTATGATGGAAATGGTTACGTCACGCTCACCAGTAATAATGGAATGAGCCGACATCAAATTGGTGACAAACTAAATAGTCTTGGCTGGGTGTTGGTGGAATATTCAAGTCACTTCTGTCCTGACTCTGAGACATGCGCTTACACAGAAACATGGGCAAAAAGAAAATCTCAAGAACACAAGTATGACGTCACGAACAAAACTAAGAAAGAGCGTTTTAATTTAAATGGAATACGTAAAGACCAAATCAGAATAGGTGAAAGTGAAGATAGGAATCAAACAAGTGCTTCTGTCAACCACAAGGTTATGGTCAACAAGCCATAAACTTGTGTGGTTCAGGCATAACTATTGTGCTTTATGTCTTTTACATGGATTTGTGTACCTGTCAGATTTGACAATAGATGGCGCTCAAACTTGTAATTTTTCATTTATGAAAATACTGATAACAAATGTTTCTATTTGGGGATTTAAATGAGTATATGAGTAAAAAAATATGCATGTTCTTATTTAAGAAACCAGGTTTAATGTAAATGTTAACGATTGTTTTCCTGTATATTCAGTGGCACATTAAAAATATAGTCCCTAAGGAACAAGTTTCAAATGTTTAGAAAACAAGATGCCTCAATATAACGTCCACTAAAGGTCTACGTTCAAATAAATATAATTACTATATATAATATCTAGTCCATGCTTTGTATAAGTTGACTTTTTTATGGTTGTACGTTTAATAATGTCTGCCTTAAGCTGCTGTGAACAAAAAGCTTAGAATAAAAATCCACAGTTAATAAAAGTATTTCATTTTCTGCTTATGTGAATCGTTTGTATATTCCACAGGCTTGGGACTCAAAAGGGGGGGGGTCGATAATAAAAGCATTGGCGGGCCCCTTCCGCAACCGTCGTTTTACAAGGTACAAGATACAAGATCTATTTCATATCAATACAGGAATATGCTTTGCGGGTGATATCATATATAAGACATAGTGCTGAGTGAAAACAAAGACACAGTACACAAAAGTATTAAAAAAAGAAGTTGTAATATTATATTCAGATTTATCTATAGATTAAACTATCTAATCGCCTTCGGTACAAATTAATTGGAGTACCTGTTTGTACTGCATTTCAGAGACTGCAGCCTTTGCATATGTTATTTTCTTTTATCTTATCCCTGCCGTGAATACTCACATCATTTATGTTGGACTGGTAAGCTTAACCTGATTCTTGATACAAGCCATAGGGGGAATGTACTATATGTCCATCCATCCTGTTGCCTTGATATCGTGGTATAACAGCCGGTAATCTTATTACTAGGCCAAAATATTATTATTAATAATCATAATTAGTGAAAAATGTGACATAGAAGAGTATATGTAAACTTACAAACCAAAGTTTAAAATCTGTCTCTATGGTAACGAGTTATTTCTTGTATCGCGTACAAGATGGCTGTCGCCAAGAAACCGACGAGAGCCGTACCTGTGCACACTGTTCATGGTGTCAGAAATCAAACAAACATGCAGGGTGATTTTCCAATGTGCTGAGTTAAAACGGAACCTTTCCCGCACATGGGAGGTGTTTTTTAGACGTTTACTAAAACAGCTGGTCTGGGTTTTGTAAAGTGACAACCTGCTTGTACGCTGGGCGTTGTTAAATATTTGTTTCCTCATGGCACATTACAGTGCGGTCCTCGATACAAGATGTGAAGGCACTTTAACGCTATAATGTCAGGGGCCTAAATGGCATTATAATCAAACCGGCTTTCATAATTTTGAGTGCCTATTTACCCAAGACATGCAATTAACCGCTCAAGAGCGTTTAAATATCACTTTTCAAACATTTGGCAGCGTCCACCATCCACAAGTACCTAATTAAAGAGATCTCTTTTTGAGCGGTCAATGGCACATATAGTGGTTTAAAGAGAAGATATTTTAAAAAGAATGTTGGGGAGGGGTCCATGAGAGCTTTTTATATCCCCCCCCCCCAAAAAAAAAAAAAAATCTAAAAATTGTGTTACGTGTTATTGTAATTTGTGTATTAGAAGTTAGGATAGGCATTTTGTGTTACAAAATTCAAGTATCAGCCTATTACGTCTCAATCTTTATAGTCGAGTTGCCAATTAAAGGTGCTAAAGAGAATACCAATCTCCATGTCACACACTTAATTTCCCATAATTCACCATCTTCAAAAGTGTACGTCCATCGTGTGATTCATAGAGCTGCTCTTAATGGTCAATGATAGAGTCCCGATCGTGCTAGTCCTGAAACCCCCGCAAACAGAACGGACTCGACCGGACAGGACCGGACAACTAAGGACCAGTCCTGAAATATATATATATATATATATATATATATATATATATATACATATATACATATATATAAATTTGGCCAGGATTCGGTCCGGACTGCTAGCCAAGCATTAAAGCCCGGTCCGATCTGGTAATTTTTTCGTCCGCTCTGTGTGCGGCCTACTATAGCATCCAGGTTTTCATTGTCAAAAAGGGCTTTACGACCAATGGCTAGATGGTCAGAATACGGCAGTTATGTAGGTAAAACCATATCTAAAGAGAAAAATCTTCATAAATGGTAACATATTTTAACTAAAAATTGGTTTTCTTATTAAGAAATTACTGTTAGAACCTAACATTGATTGATCAGTGTACCATTTAATTTAAATATACAATATTAGAGCGCCACAAAACAATATTTTTTTTAAATTAAGGAATCTCTACTCGTTTCCATGACCAGGCCCGCTGATTATCTATCATGAAAATCTAATGTGAAAGGATCCATAAGTTAAACGAAGCTTAATAATATGACATATAAAACTATAATATATTGTATATTAATCATATGTAACTTTATTTCACGAACGGTAATTGCTGCTCTCTGTTAAACTTTGTTTTTCCTTCAGAATCTGTTCAACATAAAGTATATTTAACTAGTTATGATTAAAACGCAATTTTATCAGCATATGTTAAAAAGAGAGTACATGACAAGGTATCTAGATATACCCGCACTACAGATTATGCTAGCAAGATATAAGCAGGTTGTACATTAAAGGTTATATAGCCATTTTGCCATTTATACTTTGAATAAAACCCCATATGACAATGCATATAAACCCTTCTGTATATATTTAATTAAGTTAATGCAAAACAGCCCTGCACGCACGCACTGGTTCTAAATGACTGCGATACTATAAGCCTTACGTTAAATCTGATAAACATTATAAGCTCTGTCGTTTATAAAGCAAAAATTGTTTTATTAAAGTCTGTTGTTCATGAATGGTTTAAAGAAATCTCTTTTTATCAACATTAGGAAATCTTGGGTGGTATTGAAAGTGTTATTGATATAATGAAGGTTAATATATCATTTTCCTACTGCACATATAACACGAGCGTAAGAATCTTAATGTGTGTTTGTATACCTGTTGCCTTGGTGCAAGGCTGAGAATTACACACCAGGTGACCCGGGCTCCATACTCAGCCTTGAATATGTTCTTACGAAATATCGTAGCGGTCCTTCTGATTTATCAGAAGGAAAGAATAAAAGAGTAATTAAGAATAAGATGCGGCTTAAACTATGTTCACTCTACCTATATATCCTTTATATATCAGTTTCCATACATGTGGAGTCTCCTGTTTATGTTATATATGATATAACAGCATTTTATCATGAAGAGAAGAGCAGAAGACCATCACTGACACAGCCATGTTGCTGAGGCATGAACTCTGGTCACCCATGACCTGACCTGTGACCTGACCTCTGGTGTACCAGAGTAATTTATTGCTAATAAATCTATTTAAAAAAATCTTATTTCATGAATAATACTTATGAGTTAATGATAATATATGGTTACAATAAGTCCTTTATAAGTTTATGGCTATATCTTGTAAGGTTTTAACCAATTTGCCTATGGAAGTTATGGAAACAATATTTACTATAATTTATTTGGGACAATAATCAGAGGACAACTTTTCTCATATCAATAAGGTCAAGGACAGGGTCATGTGACAAAAGATAAACATGACAGCATGGCAGGCTAAAAAAACCAACAGGAGTTGAAATCTTAACAATTTCCTTATAAGGGCACTTCTACATAATTTATTTTTACTCCAGAACAGTTTAATGGGCATTATTGGTAAGAAATTTGCTTAATTGCCTCCATTTTCTCTGTTTATTTTGCAAATATCCCAATATACCCTTGCTACGCTTTTCCATAAGAGGATTCCCATAACTGAAATCTTATTTCAGTTATGAACCCATAACAAGTATACCTGCTGAAATTCATAAGAAAGTCTAACAATTTTAAAGATGTACGCCTAAGGCGGTTTTAAATGCCTAACTATCTGTATTGCACCGGGATTATTTTGTATACCGACCTCGGATGTTTGACTGTTATATAGTTTTGCAGAGCTTGCAATTAAACTTATTGAAGTTTATGCTGTATTGCAATCTGGAAACTAAAATTAAAATGGCCAAAATTAAAAAAAAAGTGGCCAAACTGCACCCTAAACAAACTGAGCTAAAATAATTGAAGTAGAAGGTAGACAAGCAAATGTAGTTCAAGTGATAATGGTTGACTTTTTTATATTATAATTATGAGTTTATTATTTGTGGAATCTATAAGCATACATACATGTTTTCTTTTACACCAAAAAATGAATTTAAATAAAAAAAATATTAATTATAAGGAATCATTTTTAGGTTAATGAACAGCAAAATACCTTGTTATCAAAGATTAATACGATTTCGTTTCTATTACATTAACAGGTAACAGTTATTCTGTTTTCCCATACTACCAGTTAACACACACTAAACGATATGACCACAGAATGCATTAAACCACGTGACGGTGACTCGCTCCCTCCAGTGACCAGTGTGGTATATTCCCGCCCAGTGAATTAATTATAGAGAACCCTCGACTGGCACGCAATAGGAGTCGTATTATCCGCCAAAGAGCTCGGATTCTGCCGTAACTAGGATTGCCTTTGCGTTAGAATCAAATACTGGTACACTTCAAATAGGAGAAAGACATTTAATTCCATCGACACCCAAATTGTAGGCTTTGTGGTGACCATTAATGTAGTTACACCAACTGCCACTAGAGGGCGATCTTCGACGTTGAATGTTACTCATTCCAGTTCTTTGTTCCTGTACCTGTTAGCCGAATGGGTTAGCTCATGGTTATTTCAACTTATGATGGCATGTCTTTACCCAAGAAGGACTTCCCGAAATGCGATAAAGCTTTAGATTATAACAATGTAAATTTACTGTGGACACTGGAATCACAATCCAAGCTATGACCCATGTGACGAAAACCACCACGAAATATACAGAACTTAAAAACGGGACGGTTTAGATCGACACTAAAATACAAACTCACATGGAGCATTGTGAATTAAATAATAAAGGTCAACTAGTTCAGCTTTAGTTTGCTAAGTGCTACTTAATAATACTTGACGAATACCTGTTACAACAATGTTTCCATGCTTGACTGAACAAAACCTGATGATCCGTAAATCTCGCGTCAGTCACAGGTACGACCAGGCGTGTCTTCATTATATATTCCACGACAATGTACATTTATTTTCCTAATCCGGGTGTATCGTTTATTTATTCTATATTTCAGAAATTTCTATTTAGCTGTTCAGCTATTTTTTGTAGGGGAATGGACAACGGACCCGTATAATATGCTCAATCATAAATCTTTGTCAAGGTAAATTCTTACTCC
This sequence comes from Sipunculus nudus, assembly GCA_026874595.1. Lineage (NCBI taxonomy): Eukaryota > Metazoa > Annelida > Sipuncula > Golfingiida > Sipunculidae > Sipunculus > Sipunculus nudus. The sequence goes on along the minus strand of CM049314.1, from coordinate 9,231,720 downwards.
ACTCATTCCCTTTAATGGTCCGGCTGTACAAACTGGTCCCCGGGTAATGGCAAGGTCATATGTCCTTCAGCATTCCAGAGAGAGAGAGAGAGAGAGAGAGAGAGAGAGAGAGAGAGAGAGAGAGAGAGAGAGAGAGAGAGGGAGGGAGGGAGGGAGAGAGAGCGAGAGAGCAATCAGCCAAGTAAGCAAGTCTGTACGCGGAGCGGATCCCCGTAATCACCTTGAAACCTAGATAGAAAGTGTATGGTGAATGGATTTTAATCATTTGTTCATTAAACAAACGTGATTTCAGAAATAATTGGATATGCTAGACATGTATACCGTATACATAAATATCTTTATTACATAGGGTGTGGGAACATTTTAAGTAAAGACAACGATCTTGATAACGGTAGACCCTTGGCTATAAACTGAAACAACATAGCTCATATGTATGTCACGAGGAGTTAATACGACGGCAAATATTAGGCAAGTAAATACATCTAGGTTATAACTCGGTCAGCCACATCAAACTCTGGTATAAACTCGTACATTGCTCGCTATCCGAGATGTTCTCCAGCATGTAGGAGAACACATAAACCATTGATGTAGTTTGCTCGTGTTTCTTGGGTTCGAGTCCACATTTATAGGGACTCGCACCCGGACTCGGTACGTGGTTCTGGACTGGGGCTTCCACTCTGTCATAATATTAGGATTCATACACGTGTGTGAATTACCGACAGAGTGTTACAAATAAAAAGGACAATATATATATATATATATATATATATATATATATATATATATATATATATAAAACTAAACGTTAAGCATCGTGTTATTACTCCGAGTTTCACGCCGGTGCCGGTATCGGCACCCGGGCGATAATCAGATAACTGACGCTTGTTAGGACCCAGCTATAACTGTCACTATAACTGAGAAAGTATAACTGATATCATTGAACATGTCAGTCTCATCCGACTTTCCACTTCGCAACTCGTCTTTCGGGCCTGTTCATTCTTGTAGCTTTTCTCTGTTCCCCGGGGAGCATAACACCCAAGAAGCCATAACCTAGAAGGTTATTCGTTCTACTTTTGCCTTCCTCCCTTGACCAGTACCCATTCACTCCTGGGTCGAGAGAGCGCGCCCTTGTGGTAAAGACTTTGGCTAGGAGTCTTAGCGCAGACGGCGGTCAGATCAGGATGCGAACTCACTACCTTGTGGTCACAAGTCCAGCGCACTTACCATTACGCCACCACGCTCCATAAATAACATCATAAAACTGCAGTTTGCACTCATTGACCATAAAATAAAACAAAAATATATTACTGTTGTTATAACATTTTCCATTGACACTCTTGTTTTTTTCGGGGGGGGGGGGGGGGGGGGGGGAGTTGCCCGGTAATTTATTCACAAACGAAACATCAAAAGGGAATAGCAGGCGGTGAGAGATTGATCAACTTTGACATCACATGGCCGAATATACGAAGTAAAAGTCAATGTTCGTCAGGCTCACAACAATATTTTACAGACACAATGAATTCTAGAACAAAATGAACAGGGTGAAAATATCTGCAAGCACTGGGTGTTCCTAAAAGACCATACTTGGTCAGGCATATTACCCTAACAGCCCTTGGCAAGATGTGGATTAAGACTTGGGCACTCTCTGGCAATCTCAAATAAAATTATATCTAACAAAATGATGTGATAATAAAATTATTATTCTGCGGGCCACTGTTTAGTTTATGAAATTAAATAAAACAAATAGTATAATATAAAATAAAAACAATATATATAGAAAATACCAAATTTCAGTATTTAATCATTTAAAAAATTGATCAGTCACATAAGCATAAAACACTCGGTAGATTTAGTCACTTATACACAGGATCGTTTGCCTGATCGTTATTGAATGGTGTGGTGAGATCAATGCTCGTTTATGGTAGTCTGACTGACGTGTTACCTGTACGTATATAAAGGCTGAAGAAAACTGACGGAGACTCAGCAGGCCAAGGCCGCCGGATCAATACACACACGGAAGACTGCTGCAGTGCTGAGCCTACAGCCATGATGCGCGTAGGGAGGATGAACAGCTACAAACCCTCAGACACAAGACATAGACAGGTCTCCGTCACAAAGTAAGTATAAACAGGAGCCTTCTGAAAGAACGGCGTGTTACTGCTTTGAGTAGTGCTAATTTATAACCTCATACAACAAATACATTTTTTTATCAATTTTGCACATTGAATGTGGTTGTCTTGCTATAATTAGTGATGTTTTTATTATGCCACTATTACAACTTTTACTCCTACTCTCACTCGCACTACTTCTGCTACTAATATTACTACTAAAACTACTACTTCTACTGCTACTACTACACTGCAATCTTCATCATCGTCATCATCATCATTATAATAATAATAATAATAATAATTATAATAATTATAATTATAATTATAATTATAATTATAATATTAGTAATATTAATAACAGTTTTTTTTTTATTTTTCATAAGTGTATTTTATATATGTATTTTGTCATTGTTCTAATTATAATTTAATTACTATAATTATTTTAATTTTGCTAAATATATGATATTTCTAAGTAATATTCCTAGAGAAACGAATCGTTGCAAAGGAATATAATTCTTAGACAGTAAATATTCCTAAAGAAGAGAGAAAAGTGAGATCAATAATTGTTACATTATACTAAGAAGCTCACAATAGGTAATGTTTATAAGGTGAATGGTGTATATAATAATATGTACATCCTTCTGTCTTTAAATAGTTATATATGTGTAACTGATCAGAAGCTAATCCATCTTGCCAATGTTATTTGATCAAAGTCTACAAGCGTCCTCATTTATATTTAGAACTTCACTTGATCCTTGTATCTGCTTGATCTAAATCAATCTCCAGGTTCTAGGCACTGTTTAGAGTGTGAATTTGCCATGGTATTCGTAAAGATTTCCCTTTTGTTCACCGAAACGATGTGTATGAAGAGTAAACTGCTTTTTTTGCAAATTTAACGGGAAAAGTTAATAACACTGTGTCGAACCAGCGTTTATTTAAAAAAAATACAAATAAATTCTCCAAGCATTTTCTAACCTTCGGACATATCTTATAAATGAATAAAGCCCTGTGTCTTGGACAGTAGGAGTATAACAAATCGATTTATAAAATGAACGCCACAATAAGATTATTTATATCAGCCTTACATCAGTTTGACACACAATATATTGAGATTGTCAAAAATAACTATATACATTATATCAAATGTATTAAAATATTTTCAAAAAAGGATTGTCTTAATCTTATTTTTAGATTCCTTTATTGTCAAGTAATTGTCGGTTGTCGAATCTTAAAGAGAATGTATGGACATACTGCGCGGGTGACAATAAAAACCACTTAGGGGTTATATGCCTTAAAATGGAAAGGGTTTACTTTGCAAAAATGTATATAAAGAATTCAACTTTCTAAATGATGAAGCGGTAGGTTGTTGGCATATATGCGTGTCTGTGTGGACTTGTTCACGTTCAAGTAATGAACCACCAACTGATCATTAATTTTCTTTGACGTATATCGATATGGTCGGATCTCGTGTCTGACCGAGGTGAGTTACCTGGTAACGGAAGATCCAGGGTTCACCGCCTGAATAAAATATATCCTCCTTGAAAAAGGAAAAAAAAAGTTTTATATCGTCAGTGACTATAACCTTTTTCATTTTAGTAAATATTCATTGATTCTGATGCCCCTAAGGCATGGGTTGCCTTGTCCTCGTTTTAGCCCACTGCATTCCTGGCCTGTCTTTTTTCCAATGTTGTTAATCTTTAATTGCAGGAAATTGGCTACCGCTGTGCTGTGTGGGCTGCTCTTTAATTTTTATTGATACATTTTTTGTTCCCAGTTCATAGCATTAGGCCAAAAAAAAATAAGGTGGTTCTCAGGAACTTTTTTTCAGAAATCAGTGCGGGCGGTCGGTATTTTATTTTTGACCTTTTTTGAGTGTTTCGATAAAAATGCCATATGATCAGGGAAAAGCATGAAAATAACAAATATCTTTGCTAAACAGGTAAAAGCACCACATAAAATGTATCATTTATCTTTTTGAAAGATAAAAAAACAAAATAAAAAGTTTTGATGCGGGGGGTTAAAATTGACGCGGGCGGTGCCTGAGAACCGTACCTTTTATTTTTTTTTTTTGCCTTAGTGGGTTAATCTGCTTAGCCTGGTTTCTTGCACATCAGTTGTCCCTCCGAATTCAGCTTACCGTGAATCACTTCATTCTACTCGGCGAAATTCAAATTATATATCATAAAGTAATCGACAGAAATATATATTTTATTATTTTATATGTGATAAAGTTTATAACAATTTACTTGTATAATAATTATGCGTCCAGGCTGTAGTGCTATAGTGTATTATAGTGTATTATAAGGCGAATATTGACGCTAATGTGTTCATGAACTGCATAATCTTGATAGCAAAACCAAAGCTCAGCAGTCTTGGTCGGGGATCCCCCGGTCGAGCTCTAGAAAACAACTGACAGATATAACACAGACCATAAATCAGGGGCGTAGCCAAGGGGGGGGGGGCCGCAGGGGGCCATGCCCCCCCCCCCCCCCGGCCCGCTCGTATCCAATACTCGCCGTTCTTTCGGAACTTCACTTAATTTAATACAAATATATATATAGCAGAGCAGTATAACAACACTGTTAATTCACTACAGTCTGTTTCACGGGATACGACCCGATCATCAGGTGAATGTTGTTAGAATGAAGCTAACGGCGTGGTTATATATATATATATATATATATATATATATATATATATATATATATATATATATATTTATATATATAAGCATTTAATCAGTTGCGAGTTTATGCTATCAGTGGCGGATCCAGAGGGGGTGCCTTCGGCGCGCGGCCCCCCGTTGAGCTGCAAAATCTCTCATTTTATCATATTTCCGATTTAAGTGATTAACTTTCGTTTTTCATGTTTCTTATGATTAATAAGGAATTAGACTTTATTAGACTTTTAGACTTTTAAATTTATTAAATGAGTTTCAGGACATTTATTAACAGCTGCAGAAAAACTGCAGATCGATCGAACACCGGGCCCTGGTTTGGGTCGACCGTGAACAATCTTATACGGCTACTCTGGTGATACCGGTACTCAAACTCGCAATCTGTGTTGAACTCTTAGGAGTCCTGTGTGCTGTCGAGACCACGGAACCCGGTAAAATGCAAAGTTTAACATAATAATTCAGTTTTCTCAGTTATTTCACCACGAGAATTACATTTAAAAAATAATATTTTGATAGTTACAAACGTGATTGCGTTCTTGTGCCATTGACTCGTGTGAAAGCGAATGAAATTCTATATCCTAATTTTGAAGAAATATAAATTTTAAATATTGAACCTCTCAACAGTTTGACTACATAATGCAATGACATAAGGGAACAGTTTTTCATGAACAGGAAATCGTTATTTTTTGTGAAAATTGCCTCTAAATGTCCTCTTTACATTGTATATTGAAAAATTTCCCAATATGTGAGGGGGAAACCCCCTCCCATACCCTCCCCATGTACCTGTAACTAACCTTAATTACACCATGGTTCTTTATTGAAATTAAAAAATATATAAATTTTCACACACGAAACTAATTAAAGTATAGTAAAAATTTATAATAATAATAATAATAATATATATATATATATATATATATATACTTGTATATATAACCGTTTTCCAATTGCTCATACATGCGAATAAGCGCCCCTACAACCCCCCCCCCCCCCCCCACCCCCGTTTTCAAATTTCTTGATCCGCTACTGATGATGGTCCCCTCCCCTCTCTCAATCCTGGCTACGCCCTTGCATAAATGATTAAGTAAGAAACGGAAGAGGGCATTGCCACGTGCAGAAAGGAGAGATCTAAATAGGTTTCTTTGGTTCCCTAACTAATCAAAGGGCTATTCTTAAGTATTTAACGACTATTTGAAGGAGAACTAGAAGGATTTATCAACTAAGCTTGAAGAGGGGACGTGCTTCCGGTCTAGATTTGATTTTCTGAGTCAGTGTAAAACATATGTTGTTACGAAGACAAATAAATGAGGGGCAAAATCCTGGGCCGATCCCGGTTTCGAACCCAGGTCGGTGGCGTACAAGTCCGGCGAACCAACCGCTTCGCTAGCAGTTCGGTCTGCTTTTATGTCACCCCGTAACACACCCCCTCTTAAGAGCGTTCTTCTATCAGAACAAGACTAATTATCACTTGAGCTTATTCCCAGGGCCACAAAGTTAAACGTCATTTTGTTACGAAGACAAATTTTTGAGGGGAAAACATTGGGCCGATCCGGTTTCGAACCCATGTTGGTGGCGCACAAGTCCGGCGTACCAACCGCTTCGCTAGAAAAGCAAGCTTCACTAGCGAGACAGTCCGGTCCGCTTTTATGTCACATATTGTGGTTTAAAGAGAAGATATTTTAAAAAGAATGTTGGGGAGGGGTCCATGAGAGCTTTTTTATATCCCCCCCCCCCCCAAAAAAAAACCCCTAAAAATTGTGTTACGTGTTATTGTAATTTGTGTATTAGAAGTTAGGATAGGCATTTTGTGTTACAAAATTCAAGCATCAGCCTATTACGTCTCAATCTTTATAGTCGAGTTGCCAATTGAAGGTGCCCATGAACTGTAAGTAGTTTAAGGATTTTAATGGATTTCTTATTTAATATGCAAATAAGCGCTGTTATAAATAAATATCTACTTTCATCAATATCTTAAAAACTTACCGTATTAATTGGTCGAAAATAGTGTCTACATCAAGGTTTCCATGGTCAAATATTAAACCATACCAACAACGAAATCGTGTGCATTTTTACCTTGTTATATGCAAATTAAATTTTATTAGCAAGTATTTCCCTGTATAGCTAAAGAGAATACCAATCTCCATGTCACACAATTAATTTCCCATAATTCACCATCTTCAAAAGTGTACGTCCATCGTGTGATTCATAGAGCTGCTCTTAATGGTCAATGATAGAGTCCCGATCGTGCTAGTCCCGAAACCCCCGCAAACAGAGCATACCCGACCGGACAGGACCGGACAACTAAGGACCAGTCCTGAAATATATATATATACCAACCATATATATAATTGTACCAACCGCTTCGCTAGAAAAAGCAAGCTTCACTAGCGAGACAGTCCGGTCCGCTTTTATGTCACCCCGTTACATACTTCCTCTTAAGAGCGTTCTAGTATCAGAATAAGACTAATTATCTCAGGAGTCACACTTTGGTGAGCTTATTCCCTGGGCCATAAAGTGAACCGTCACGTTAGACGAGCCTCCATTTGTTACGAATGCAAATGGCTCAGGGGAAAATTTGGGCCGATCCGGGATTCGAACCCATGTTGGTGGCGCACAAGTCCGGCTTACCAACCGCTTCGCTAGCAAAGCGGTCCGCTTTTATGTCACCCCGTAACAATGTTCATATGTATGAGTGTAAATGTTACAAAAGTCGACAGGTGACACAGTCATCCAGCATAAACAAATGTCGCAACACCTTACTGTCATGAACAACTAATTAGTCGTGAGTATCTGTAAGTGCAGGAACAAGACCACAGACACCTAGAAATGTGTCACTGTAATCATACAGCTCAACAGGTACGCGCGGACAATAAGCTCTGAATATAGGCAAACACACACAGGGGTTTATACAGGGTATATTACCTTATAGATGATCAATACAAGCTGTCCGTCAAGGGGATCCAGCGAGTCCAGAAACTGGTGGACCCTTTGTGTTACGGTATATAGTGGTGACGTCATGAGTTCTCTTGCTCTTACACAATGGCTCCACAAGGCCTTATGACCCGTTTCACACACTTATAATGTTTATACTCCTGGAAGACACGGTAGAACAAGATTATATGTGATAAAGCACTGTAGCATATGGCCAATGTGTTTTTGCCAGGAATTGGATACGGTGAAAGGACGCGAGTAAGTGATTACATTATTTATTAGTTGATTTCATATCTTTCATGTGAAAAGTGTTTGCTTTGTTTTTACATGCAGTGTAGTGATGATTAATTTAAATTATTCTATTGTGTTTTTTTTCTCAGTTTATCTTTAAACCTAGCGTCATCCTACCACCTGAACGTCGATTTTCAATTTAGTGAATACGTTGGGGTGACAGTACAATCTATTGGGTTCGCATCAGTTGTAGTACATGCAGATGTGCACGCCATTTCTAATAGTACTTTTTTTCATTTTCATCTGCTTGTCGAACTATCATTTTTCCGATGTAAGACATAAAGTGACGTTATTCTGTTGGGAAAAACAATTAATATTACATTCTGGTTGACTTACGTATATTCATGCAGCAGTTATTATTAAGGGGGCTGGTTTTACACGGAAGTTTGTCTCTGTGTCCGTTATGATATAACACAACCATATAAGCCTCTGATGTCAACTACTACCACAAAGCAAAACTTTGATGTGACCCTTAGAATGGGTGTTCTATTATGACTTGCATCATGACTCACAGGCCCCTATCAGTTATTTTAGAAGGCCTGAGTGTTATGTTTTCATGGCTACTTTAAGCCTTGAATTTTATGTTCTCTCTCTCTCTCTCTCTCTCTCTCTCTCTCTCTCTCTCCCTGTGTGTGCGTGTGTGTGTGTGATACGGGCCTCCAAAACGTCCTATCCGCTTATTTACTAAATATTTCTTTTACAAATAACAAAAAAGAGTTTCCTCTTTAGGAATTTATGTATTTTTTGTGATTTTATTAAATAAAAAGCTGATTTTGCAAATCCGTTGACCATGAGGGCCTCTCATTCTCCTTGGGAAAACCCTAGCGGCAGCCTGCCACTCAAACGTTGATTTTTAAGTAATGTTGGGTTGGCAGTACAAGCTATTGGGTTCGGATCAATTCTAGTGTTAGTAGATGTATAATTCGGTTATTCTGACAGTACTTTTTCAATTTCATCTGCTTGTCGAACTTTCAACTATCATTTTTTAGTCCGAGGTAAAACAAAAAGTGACGTTATTCTGTTGGGAAAAATAATAAATAATATATTCACGGTTGACTTACGGGTATTCATGCAACAGTTCTTAATAACGAGGTTGGTGTTAGGCGGAAGCTTTGTCTCTCCGGCCGTCAACATGTCAGCTTGACAGCGGTAACTGCAGTAGCCGAAACTGCTTCAAACTTCAGTTCTCGCCGTCGGGGTAACCACCATAAACTTTGTGGAACATCATATTATCTTCTTTATTAAGCAAATTAACACCACCATATAAGCCTTTGGTGGTAAATACTAAGCCACAGCATTTAGTTTGATCCAACCCTTATAATGAGTGTTTTATTATGACTTGTATCATGACTCGCAGGTCAATCTAAGTTTAATTTAAAAAAGGTCAATATCAGTTTATTTTAAAGAATGTTATGTTGTCATGGCTAGGGCAACCCATGATAACAAATGCTGAGTGCTACTTTATCAAAGGGGTCCAATCACCTATAAAGCATGTTGATTTAAGACGAAACATAGCCTATTCCCTTTAAGATGAATTGATACCTGCCAAACTATTGAACTGAAACCGTTTGCTTACTCCGGTAAACGAGAGTTAAAAACAGTTAACCGGGCGCGATCACAGGTAAAAACATAAACACAGCGCATGCATCGCCGGGATACAACACGTGTCAATTTTGAGATTCCCTGACTGACTTTGCCCCAAAAAATGAAAAACATGTTCCTGTTGACTGAAACATCACGTGTTGCGGCTTACAATCGGACCTCCGGTCACACGAGATTGTTTGGTAAACAAACACACGTGGACTATGTTTACTAACACGCTGAACCATAACAAGATGTTTAACAGCCATATGTGAGGAACTGAGCCTGTGTGCTGGGATGATTTTGCTGGAAAACATTTGTATAAAGTAAAACTGAACTGATAGTATGGAAGAGTAGGCATAATATTGCTCCTGATTATGTCCCCTTAAGGGGTCGTTGACGTTGATCCGCATTCCATACTATTGTCTTTTCTCCATATAGGAAAACGAATGGAGCTGCATGAATCCATGTGAATGATTCTAGATCTGCTTACTACTTGTTCATTGTTCTCACATTCTTAAAACTTGGCTCTACTTTACTGCAATATTTTGTTTATTTTCATTTCCTTTGGCAGAACTGATACCATGGAGAGCACAGGGGAAGCCTGTTTTGTCACTGCCAAGAGCACGTTACCACTTCCTGTCACAGAATCACCGACAATAGAGGTGGTGGAACATCCGGGCAACAACAGTAAGCTGACAATTTCCGGTCATGTGACAGCGGTACTGAGTATTGACCTTCCAGTCGGTGACGAGGGGTTTATCAGCAAACTGAAGGAAATCAAACGTCAACCAAATTTGACGGGGTCCCAAAAAGAAACTGATATATACAGTATACGTAACCATGGTAACGGTTATGTCACGGTGTCGGTGTTCGGTGCGTATACCCGCCATCAGTTAAGTGATAAACTGAACGATAAAGGATGGAAACTGCTTGGATACTCCGCCTCGTTCTGTCCAAAAACAGACGGAATGTTATACGCTGAGAAATGGGGACAGCGTGGTCGAAGCAAACACAAGTCCGGCGACTCCCCACGGAGCAAGCCGAGCAGCAGTCGCTGTAGTTCGGTCATTTCCGTACAAGGCGAGGATGTCCCGGAAATAAATTCAAAGAAAGAACGTAAGAAGAGAAGGGGTTCGGTGCCACCCGCTCAGCCATGAACGGGTTCTGTGAATAAACTGTTCTCCGAGTTTTGGTAAATATTCACTGCCTGATTATGAACTAAAGAAAGTAAATTTGTACTTATTGCAGTCGATATTGAATAAAACAACTGAAATATTCTTTTATCACGAGCCTGTCGGAGAAAAAGCTAACATTCTAGAGTGTTTATTGATTTCCCGACAACAGTAAGAAAGGTATTTACCTACACTGCTGAGAAAACGCATTGCCTCTTCGACAGGTGATATTTCAGAGGTAATACGTTTAGTTATTAGTCTTCTCCCCAGATGGCGATAGAAGTAAAAACACAGACATCTGATGAAATTTTCGTGTATTATAATATTGTTTTGCTTTATTACCATGAAGTATAAAACATTTACCTCTCATCAATATAAAACAATTTTGTAAAGAAATTTTGATTTTTAATAAGAATTTCATGCATCATATATTTATCATTGTCTGATTGTACGACAATGATTCCTACATTGAACAGAAATTGGTTTCATATATCTGCATTTTGTCATGGAAACATTGACTCCACGCGAATCTTTCAAGAGGACATTTAGGACGTTAATTTTACCATAGCAAGGATACACCTATCACTTTTATGTTAACCTGTCTGCGTGTCGGACCTATGGCGTCTAAAATTATTTTTTTCCAAATACAATGATTGTAGCAAACACATTGAACGCAAAAGAAAACGCAGCAGAAAAAAAGACAATTGAATAGTGAATTTAGCGCCAGAAGGGATGAAAAATGTATGTTTATGTAAATTGAAAAAGAAAATCTGCTTTGCACTGACGGTTTTATTACTGCCGTTACATATCAGTGGGTAGATGATTCGGTTAATTTGCATCTTAATTTATCTCATTCTGGTAAAGAAACGATACTTTAAGACCCACTGGTGCCATCTAGTGGTGATGTCGGAAACGATTCGTTTCGATGTTTCTTGTAAATTTTAGACTGGTGCTTGTAATTTAGTAGTTTAACTACTGGTGATGTCGTTCACTCTATATCTTGCAAATCTGACGTCATGATGTATGAAAAAATACAAGAAACGTCGATTTAAAATGAGTTTTTCTGTTGAGTGAATTGATCAATAGTGCCATTTCGCCCCATAGTGATAAAGTACTTTCATGATATATAGCCAATGGCTGTTGACTACTCATAAGCATATTTTTGTGTTGTACGTCGATTTATCATATATATTTATATCTATATGTTTGTTTGAATATCACAGTAACTATTGTTGTTTACTGGAAGTCTGGTTGGATGTTTATATATATATTTTGTAATAAAAAATGATCAATATATATTTGTTTGCAATCTAATTATTTATCATCTATTTATACAATATCATATCATAGCAAATTTTTTTATTTTAAAATAATATGTTTCAAAGCTTTCATTATCAAATTTATCAGCAAAGATCTTTACTGTGTTGTTTATTTACAGTTATATATGAAACAGTGATCAGTTATAATGCACAAAACAGTTCTTCAGTCATTTATATACCAAATCGTAATAAATGATCGGGAGGATTTTCAAAGAAGTTTATAGGGGCATGGCTTTTTGGATAAGAAATGCAGAATTTTGGAGATGTTCCCAACAAAACGGGTATGAAGAATAATACAAAAAGGAGACCAAAAATAACCCCCGGAGTAATAGAGAAATCCAGTACAGAATCGTAAGGAAAAGGTGTGACCGTATATCAATTCTTTAAGATGTCCACATATTAGTATTTTAATTATATATATATAATGCGCTCTCGTTCTTAGAGTGGTCGTTCATTTAAGAAAAAAAAATGACGTTTCTGACTTCACCCAAGGTGAGTCCTCTCTTATAATGGCCTATTATATAAATGAGGTATCGCTTTTGGCCTTGGGCGGAGGTGAGCGCTTATCCAGTTCGTTCGTTTGCTAAATTAACATGACCTTTCCGACCTCCCCCGTGGTGTGCGATCTCTGCTCGCCCGTTTATTATAAAAGATATCAGGATGCTGCCTCTCTCAGCTGTGTGTCATTTATTAGAATTTAGTATATTATAAATGATATGTTTTTGTCCAACCCTATATTGCATGGGAACTTCAGTGTTATCTACTTCGCAAATCTATTACGTGTCCTTTTAAATTTTAAATTTTTCCCGAGTGGAATACCCTTTGCCAGAGCGATCACATGCAACTGTAACTTGATCAGTATATCGATTGCCCTGCATATATTTTATATCTAAAATGTTCATTTTAAGTCTGCACAGGTGAAGCGTATTAAACGGGCCACATTTTTACAAAGTAGGTGTATGCTCAAATGATACAGACCGTGCGCAAATTTTCGCCTTGTATATTTCTGTTTTGAGAGCATCTTCAGTACTAATTTAGAGTGAACCGTAGTGACATATAGCCCCATTTATTTACCTCAAGCAAAATCCGTTTACACGTGCAGTGATGAAGTCGTATGTGGAGTTTGTTGAGATGTTAAAGTACATTTTATAAAGATTAATCTTCGTCTTTTAAATAGGATGTTCAATTAATAACGTGTCGTGACGATAGATAAGGGCTACCAGTACTCAAAGTTGACTTGCTACGTTGTGATAACGGACGGTTTGGAGTAAACACGCCATTGTGAAGGGAAGTTATTCAAGATAACACATTACGCTTTTCAGAATATATTTACTCCTATGTAATAAAATTTGCTGATATATAATGATTGTTTTTATCTTACTTGAATGAATTAAACTATAAATCTTGAATGTTTTTTCATGACTATAAGTTGATTTATAGATAGCTCTAATATAATATATAGCTAACATATAGTAAAAACATGAATGCTTGTTATTGCATACAATCTGATATCCCCTTATTCGTCATATATTAAAATAAAATTCTTAACGTAAAAAGGGGAATGGTTCCCTCCCCATTCATGTCATTTCTTTATTATTTTTTTTATATAAATCTTTCAGAAATGGCTACATTTTGTAATTATCCACAAGGCTCGCACCCCGATATGGACATCATTTTAATCGTCCCATGATCTTGTGTAACGGACAGACCAAGGAGTTCATGTGAAATGGAGCCCTTTTGAATTATAGGTTTGTAAATACCAATAATGCGTAAACTAAAACATCAAAAGTAACAGATGAGTCCCTGCATGCTTTTTAAATTTGCTTTGGTAGAGATGCCATCACATGTTCCAGCTAAGTATCTCTCCTGTGCATGATTCCAAATAAAAAAACTGTCTGCGCTTACATATTTAGAGTCGATGTTAGTACGGCAACTTACAGACAGGTTAGAAACTTGATTTATCGCTTTGACTTGACACTGCCTGGCTGACGACCATCATTAACACTCGACATGCGAGCTGGATCAAAGTTGTCACCAGTGTTGCCCTACACTGTGGGCGAACAACAAGGTTGATGACCCTATCGAAGCTGAATTGCAATTAAATATCGAGACGTAGTGAGACGTAGTGGCTGTGATGGATCCGGCGGAGTTGTAAGTCCATTCATATAACCTCTTTCATTAGATCATTGACGGAAATGAATATTTATAATGGAAGAAACCTTATAGGTTTAGATTATTTTAACTGGTAACATTATTGTGGGCACTGTTCAAATCAACAAAAAAGCAACAATCAGAAATCGATGAAAAGTTACTTTATTGCGACATTCTCTTTTATGTAATTTACGGTGGCAGTCGCTAAATTTAAGACACTGTTCATAGATTATTATATATGGAGTCGGTTTTATGTTCATTTCTTACGTCATAGGTTCCCTCTTTGAGGTTTGCCAGCTTACCATTTTGACGCAACAGCATTTGTATTTTTTTCTTCAAGAAGATACGAATTTCTACACATTTACAAATGTGTAGGAGAATTCATGATCCGACCAGAGTTGCAGGTAAAATTACTGCGACTCACTGGGGTGAGAAACAGGCCCTTAAGATTGAGATACAACGGCCCAAAGTTAATTTCTTCCGCCCAGCGGCATATATATGTTGTTCCTACCATGGCAGGCTAAAAATATTGGTAATATCTTCATTGCATCAGGAAACTTCCCGGTGTCCTGTTGGTCCTGTTCGCCCTGAAGACTGAGCAGAAATTATTTTCTTTTACAAAAATAAACAAATATGTACAAGACACAAAAAAAGAAAAGACTTTTTTTATTTAATAAAGTTTCTTTCTCCTATGATAATTAATAAATAGATGGCTTGCAATACAAATCTTATTTCGATTCAGAAATGTCAAAAACAACAGAGTGCAAAACGGAGCATGCGGGTTCAGTCACTGAAGATTTGGAAAGCGACACAAGACATGCAGTGAAATTAAGATAATTCAGCCAGAGTACTTCAAAAGCCGTCTGACAAAATAGAAGGAGGATATGAATATACATGTAACATTACATATAAAATGTGTCACAGCAATCTAAGTACAATCCAATCGACGTATCCTAGAAAACGTTATATTCCGTCCTAGACAGTACATTATTTGAGCATGAGTGCGTCTCAGAGATTAAGTTAACGTATAGGAAAGATATAAATAAGTTAATATATAACATGTTATCAGCATTATCACTAAGCACAGTACCGCAGAAACAAACGAAACAAAATATAGTGTACCTTACCAAAGAAGCAAAGTCATTTAGCATATAACATTAACTGGTATAGTAGAACAATATATATATATATATATCTTTTTTTATTTTTATGGATGTGATTTTTTGTGACCGGTTACTTACCTGTAGTGTTTCTATAAATGACCTGTGCTGTGTAATAACTTTAGTTCTCTGACGCTGTCACCAGGAAACCAAAACTTGCCATTTCCCTCGGCATGTTTTGGAACTATGAAATAAGATTCCAGAGAAAGACTATTCAGCTGCAAACAAAAGTAAATAGAAAGTTGAAATTGAGCTTGAATAGATTAATATTATCAAATATACTTAATAATGGTGGTGTAGCCAGCTGAATACTATTTATTGCTTATACAATACTAATATAAATTAAATGAAGGCGTACAAAACTTAAAAAAAAATTAAATGCCGAGTATTTAAATAAAGTGAATACAACCAGAACAATGCCAGAACATGGCATTGTCGTCGGGAAAGCCTTATTTTTACCACTTCCTCCTACGGTGCCTCACGGTTCATCTACGGTAAGCAAGATCGTAGCAGGGTCTGGAATGAACGGGTTGAAATTTAAGAATGTGTTCTCTTGACGTTCGCGGCACGTTCGTTCTCTGCACGGTATTTCACGTTTATCTACGGTGCTGCTACGGCATTGGACGGTTATTACCACGTTCTCCTAAGGTAAAAGCGTGGTTTGTCGTTGAGGAACGGATATAGGCCCCGTTCGTCCAAGTACTCTCCTTGTTCTTGATTCGGCACTGCTTCTGTTATCTACGTTGACCTGCGGCAGGGTCACAGCAGCGTCTTGGTTAACGCGTTCAGCATGTAATCCAACGGTATCTTACGGCGTTGGACCATGTTCTTGGGTGATAAGATTATTTACCATGACCACACTCCTAGGGTTTGACACCTATTCAGCTCCGTCCAGGGCGCAACAAGGTGCAAATTGCTGTGTAACGGGCCACGTTCTGTCCCGTTCTGTTTGAACATTTCAAAGAGATAGTGCGACACCCACGTTTATGCATGCCCCCCTACGGTGTCAAACAGTAAAGACAACGTTCTACCAATACTCCCACGAACTTCAAAAACGCGGTGAACGGTAGACAGAAAGTGATAAGTGAGACCTAGGCTTACGAGTCGTATATTTTCACACTAGGGGCCACGTTCTGTCACATTCGTTTTGAACATTTAAAAAAGAACATGGACCCCCTCAAGACCAACCACTTTCGTTCACATCCTCCTAAGGTGTCCTGCGCAGAGGCCACTTTCTATTATGTCCATTCTACCCAAAGAAGCCGGTGACTTACCCTGTCCTAGGTTTCAAAATATAGTCATATAGTCAGACTTTTGTATATTTACCATTAGATTGTGCATAATGAAGTATAAAACGGGAATTAGAAGTCCATTCCCATGGTTTTGTTAGAAATAATCAAAATACAAATATTTGTTGCATTGAAATGGATAAGTCATCTCAAGATTTAAGCAAAGCCACAGCATATGCACCAAGTAAATAAGGGCACACACATTTACAAATGGTAAGAACAATCATATTACAGGGTCACAAATTAATCTCCTGGTTTTTTTCTGGTGTAAACCATCCAAAATTTACTGTATGACTAATCTCTAAATTGGAATTGCGCAAAAAGCGTGATATGAAAGTTGAATCAAGTGGTTGTGCATATGTGATATATAAATGTTTGACTTTCCTTCCATCCTCTAGAAACGATGTTAACTATAGCAAATCTGTACATCAACATTAACTAGACGGAATTTCCATGCTTTTGCCACTGACTTGCCATCAGTCTGTGTTATGTAAGCTTATGCCATCTTTTAAAAGGCTACTCATAAGATTCCGTCGGTCTCCCGTCAGGCCATACATGCATGCACTGGCAATAACGTCTCCTCAATAAAGCCAATGTCTCCTCATGTTTCACGTGCTGGTCCTGTTCCTTGTAACTTGATTTAATCACGTCAATATCAATCGTTCTCTTTCCCTTTTCTGTTTCAACGTAAACACGAACACGAACTGGAAATCAAAACCATGTGGAGAGTGTTTATCGCGCTACTCAGACGAAATAAGTTAGGCATGTTATGTATTACAGTATATATAATGTATTCTCATTTTATTCACTTATTATTTGCCTCAGGAAGTTTATTTTCACTCAAAATAATGTTCCTTTCCTAGTCTTTGTACGTAAATACTTTTCATTTTGTCAAATCAGTAAATTACTTTCACCCGTCAAGCCGATTTGCAACGGATAGCGCTGGTGTTAGCCCAAATACACTATTAAGAATACACCAATAATGAACACGGATGAAGTTCAGAAAGAAACGATATATTTTCCCTAGATCAATTATTAAGTTAAAATGTTCATATGAAAGCCATTAATGTGGAATAATCTTTAATCAAACAAAACTTAATTACTGTGTAATTATATGTTTCAACCTCAGAAGAATAAATGAAGAGACACATTAGTGTCTTTATATATAATTGTAGAGGTGTCTGTTCATCTTATTCTGTCAGTTAATTCTTTCTCCATAGATGTACAGGATTCAGTTTTTACAATTGGAAAGGTCTCCAATGATTCATGTTCCCAGAATTTGACCAATCAGATAACTTCAGCATTTGACAAGGGCTGCTGATGGAAACTCGGTTACGATTGAGCCGGTCGTTATTTTACTGTTTTTTCTTACTATCATTTTTTTCTTATGAAAACGATTCATTAGTAATATTCATACGCATACACTCTAAATGGTGGGCTGCACGATATTATCGATATATCGGTATATCGCGATATGGTGATTCGCATATTGTGTATCATGATACAGTTTTAAAATATCAATGTATTTCGATATTTTGTTAAACGTGCCTAAAACTGAGTTAATTTTTTTAAAAAGCATATTCTGTTATAAATTTAAACATCTAAATGGGTTGGGATTAAAGAGAGACATAAAGTGAAAGGCGTTAATTTAGATGATTAGTGGGAAATCTTCAGGTAGGCCTGATAACCATTTATAGATCAAAGATCCGTCCTAGGAAACAAGCAATGTCTGCCGGAAGATTTATTGATATACGAGAAATATTTCTAAACAACAAAATTAAGAAGTTATGATCACAGTCATAACAATTTAATAATTCATTTATATTCTCTCCTCACATTTTATGATAACGGCAGAAGTATCAAGTTAACGGTACTACTGTCTAAGCACGACAGCCTTGCTATCTGGTACACGACTGTGATTGTGCTCACCACCTAAACCTCTCTTTGCTTAATCACAATTCCGAATATGGTAAGTAATTATATCATATTTTCTCGTGTAAATTAAACTGATCTGCATTAACTTTTATTGTGTCATTAAATATAACATAATAAAGAAATATTTATTATTCAAAGTATTAAAATATATATATAATTTATATATAATGTAATTCACTTATTTCCTAGAAATTTTATACAATGAAAAATTGCAATATATCGCAATAGGAAATTTGTTGGCGATACCTAGCCCTATGTATATGTTTCTGTATTATAAACGAAGAAACATGCAAGTCATTGTAACCAGCTTTTTAGTGGGTTTAAAGCATTATTCAAACATCACAGAACATGTATTGAATTTCAGATAATTTGGTTAAGTATTCTATTGAGAAGTCAAGCAAAGCACATATAGAAGTAAACATACACATACATATACTGAATACTTAATCCTTACGGATTGAATCTCATTCTATATTAAACTAATAATTGACAGATTTTTTAAAGAGACTTTAAAGTTGCCCAGCAATGCAGTGTATTGACAATAAAATATCAGTCAGATTTAACACAGTGCCAAAATAGTCAAACAAGGCGGGGCGACTGTACATTATTGCAAGTGATCTAATTTATTTAATCTTTACCTACCTGTAGTTTTTATACATATCACTTGAGCTGTGTGATTACAATAGGCAGTTTGCCACCTAAGATCCCCGGGAACAATTGCAGGAACCGCAAGCACACATTTCCCTAGGTTTACTTGTTTTTTTTAATAGGATTCCGGGGACTGATCGTCCAACTGTATATTTAAGGAAAAAAAATACATACAATGAAACAGAATTACTGCTTTTATCCAATGCATATACGATATTTTCATAAACATTGCAAACTATTACGAAAATGTTTTAAAAATATATGACCCAACATACACATAAAAGTACAATAACATGGAATAATGACTAAAATGGAATTACACAAACGTCAACGTAACATTCAACTTTCCAAATGTTTCCAAATGTTCTTTTTGTTAATCCATTTTATAATAACAATATGTGAGTCTGTCACAATGTCAATATCACACAACATACAAATTAAAGTACGATAACATGCAGTAATGACTAAAATAGAATTACACATACGTCAAAGAAACATTCAACTGTTACGTGTATGACACATTTTAAATGTTCTTTTTGTTAATCCATTTTATAATAACAATATGTGAGTCTGTCACAATGTCAATATCACACAACATACAAATTAAAGTACGATAACATGCAGTAATGACTAAAATAGAATTACACATACGTCAAAGAAACATTCAACTGTTACGTGTATGACACATTTTAAATGTTCTTTTTGTTGATCTATTTTATAATAACAATACTGTGAGTCTCTCATAATTTCAGTATCACACAACATACAAACAAAAGTACGATAACATTGAATAATGACTAAAACAGAATGACACGAACGTCAAAGAAACATTCAACTGTTACGTGTATGACACATTTTTAATGTTCTTTTTGTTAATCCATTTTATAAAAACATTATTGTGAGTCTGTCACAATATCATAATCAATGCAAAGTGAATGTGATGACAGAAATCAGACACGAGGATTTCGGGTTGAGAGCAATTCAGAATAAGAACAGACATTTGGGGAATGAATAAAACTCCCCTTGGACATTTCGGTTGTCTTATACAGCTTGTCTCGAAAGCCATAAAAATCACGTGTATCGTTTTCAGAAAGAAGAAGCAAGTAATAAAAAAATTGTACCTCCGTGTCTATCTCTATAGATCAAGTACTCGGCCGTCCATCCAATCCAAATATCATATTTTATGAAGGGCGTCCCATATAATAACTTTCTTAACATTTGTTCGTCTTTTGTGGTCATGTTGTACACCCAGAGGTCGCCCCCTGACGCCTTACACTCCGTCCTGGCCTGATACCACGTCATGTATTGACACGAAATCCTCAGGCAAAATGTTGACGAAACTTTTATATAGTTCCAATGAAAACATGGCACGTGGCTCCTACAGTTCAATTTATGATAGTAATATCAAAATGTTGACTCAGCATGTAATATTATTTTCATTAATTATATTCATATATTTATATAATAAAGCATTTCAGATAGTAACATCTGATCAGTACTAAATGTTTGGTATAAAATATACTAATATCTTGAGTGCTAGCGAAATTAACTAATTCTAAGGCCGAGCTTAAAAAATTATTGCTCCTCATATCTTCATGAGATATAAATATGTATAAAAAGTTCCAACTGGTAACTTAGAACTGGCATTCACTGCTGATTTGCATATTCATAAAAAATTGATGAATAATATTATGGTCATTTTGTGGAACCTTTTTTTGTTTTTAATTTTAAATTTTATACCTTGATTCATAAAAATAAAGCCCATTAGTCTGGAACTGCAACGGTCTCTAAAGTATCTCCCATGACACAAAATAGTAAGGCAACGATATACACCGTTTGGACTAAGATAACCTTGAAATTTCACATCACCTGTGGATAAAAAAAAAGCAATTAGAAAATGAAATAATATCAGATGATGTAACTCACTATCATAATATTTCATTAACGATGTCTATATTGTTCGTAGCTGATTCCTAATTTTCTTTCAGTCGAAATGACTCTTTCAATGAGAAATGTTATTATGTTGTTTGCAAAGGCCAAATAATCCAGCCGTATCACAAGAAATATTGAGTATTCTGTGCATTGATATGTCTTGCCTGTCCAATTAAATGTCCTCTGTATCATAATTATATTATTGTACAGATGAACAAAACTATTGTGGCCAACTGATATCGTTTCCTGTCAGTCACGATAAAAATATAATATTGGCACACAATGTATACACATATCCCTGCTTTAATCAATAATGAAATACTCCTCAGGTTGAGGGCACCTAACGGCGCCACTTGGGCAATATTTTTCATTTAGAACATAACAATTTATTTACTAAACATTGAATTACGGAAACCTAATTAATGTACCTGTAATGTTATGTTCTTCCCCAATGAGATGTCACATCTGCGCCAAAATTTTGGATCGCCAGATCCAGAATATTACAAAGATCCTGATCAATTTTGGTTGTGGTACTTGGGCGCAGAAATATATAAGCCCACGCCGAGTGTAATGCATGTCACCAATTAGATGGCTGTATCCCACTTTAACTCTGCCCAACCTAATCAAGTCGGCTCCTATTAGATAAAACGTGTGCACATTGCACGCGGTATTAACTTTCACATCGTTCAAATCCCCGTACCCTTTTCACTTAAAACATGCGACTGATGACGGCCTTCCCCTCGGCCGGAACAAACAAATTCCCCAGTTTCGCAATGATAAAAATCAGTTAAACAACACGATTATGGGTATCAAGACAACCTTCAAAATATGAAAAATGTTTTATTTTTTACCAGTTATCTTAACACTCCGCCAGATTTTATAAGAAAAAAAACTAAACTTTTTTGTAAATTTGATAAACGACCACCGAACCAACCAACCAAACACTTCTGGTGCACAGTATTCCATGTTGTTCAAAAGAAAGGGACATGTTTATTTTTATTCTTATTTGAAAAAAAAATGTGGCTTCTGTAACTTGGAATCAAGGTTTAATTAGGCATTTTATTGCTGGTAAATAGACTTTATTTAAAACACCATACAGATGTTAACAATCATGCTACATGTGTGTACTGGATTTATTTTCGACAGATAATGGACTTTTGAACAAGAGTTAAGGAGACACATAGAAAAAAATATTATTTTTTGTGAATCCGGCCCCCTGATATACATTTATAAAAAAAAGCAACAGAAACATATTTAACGCTGTATATATGACCGAAAGGAGACGTATATATATATATATATATATATATATATATATATATATATATATGTATATATATAAAACATATATATTATATATAAATATTATTAGAATATTAAAATTAGAATATTATATTTTTTTATATTTTAATAATAATATTGGAATATCAACTACCATCTGAGTACACTGGTCTCCAGTTATCGTAAACCCTCTGTTCTACAGCCAGCCAGGCCCTGGTGATTGACAAATTGTCCATTTTTGCCCGCAGTAACTCCCTGTCAGGTAGTTTAAGGTATCCAGGAAGCCACATGTTCCTGCTGAGGCAAATAATCTCAGCTTCCTCTTTGGTTGTCAGTTCCTTATTCAAATAAAGATCAGTATCTGGAAAAGCAGGAAAAATGAACAGTCGTAATTTATCGCAAACTTAAGGAAAAGTATACTGCTTACAAATAATATAATGCCAATTAAAACTGTGCTGTGTACCTCTTAACAATTGCGTCCTACTTACCATAACTATGGTGGTCAACCATATCATGAATGGAGTTGTCATTAATAGAATGCCTAATAATGCAATATGTAGTATGTATGTAAATATTTGCTGGCTTGAATAGTGACCCACTGTGAGCATGTCATATGAGAATAGATACACAGCCCACATTATGTTTATCGTCCCTCGGCTGTTTATTTTTCAACAAATAATGAATTATTAAATTCATACCGGGAAGTAAAGGTTCCTTCCTATGGTTATAAGTGCAATGGAATATTCATATAAGTTCATGGTGTTACGGGGTGACATAAAAGCGGACCGAGCTATCTCGCTAGTGAAGCTTGCTTTGCTAGCGAAGCGGTTGGTACACCGGAATTGTGCTCCACCGACCTGGGTTCGACTCCCGGATCGGCCCAGGATTTTTCCCCTCAACAATTTGCCTTCGTAACAAAATTTGGGCTTGTCCGACGTGACGATAAAACTTTGTGGCCCAGGGAATAAGCTCACCAAGGTGTGACTCCTGGGGAAAATTAGTCTTGTTCTGATAGCAGAACACTCTAAAGAGGGGGTGTGTTACGGGGTGACATAAAAGCGTCACCCCGAGCTGTCTCGCTAGTGAAGCTTGCTTTTCTAGCAAAACCGTTGGTACGCCGGATTTGTGCGCAATCGACCTGGGTTCGACTCCCGGATCGGCCCAGAATTTTCCACTCATTTAGTTGTGTTCGTAACAATGGTCGTGAAAAAACCCATAAAAGTGTATCAATTAATAAGGTCCATAAATTTACAAATTGAGACCACAAATATTATTTGAGGAGAGCAATTGTTTTATCGGACTACACATAAATCTCCTGGTTTTCCTAGTTATAACAATCCATACATATTAACAATGGGAAATTTATTTTATACGGTTTCCTTGCTTATCGAACTGCCTTGTAAGCAATAAAACTTCACGCTATGTTGATGGCTGTGTTGATACCTAAAATGATGCAATCTTCTATTTGGCTACTCATAAGATCCTGTCCTACAGGCCCGCGTCCGCTTAATGCTTAATGGCAATACTTCACAAGTCTCCTCATCGTCATTTTCAATTGCTGGTCCTGTTTGCTTGTCACTTGATCAAGTGACGTCAATATCGCTATTAATGCAAACTGTTTTCCTTTCAATCTCGCAACGAGCATGAACTGAGAATCAAAACATTGTAAACAGTGTTCATCGATCTACTTGTGTGGAAAAGTTAAAGATGCTTCAGGTTACAAATGGATTTAAAATATATGAGATTTGAGTATTTTTATTTAATCCACTTAATATTTGTCTCGGGAAGATCCGTTTGACTTCAAATAATGTCTTGATTATTTCATCTTGTAAAATGTCCTGCAAAATATTTGCAATAACAGCTCCGGACAGAGCGAACGCATGAATCAAAAGCGATAGAATTGACTTGGCCCTATTCGCAATTTTGCACTATATCAGTTACAAAATAAGGGTTTACTTAATTAATTAATCAGCAAGTTAAATGGTCTTATGGTATTTACTTAAGTGGAATAATCATTAAAAAAACAAAACTTAAAAACTATATAATTGTTATTCATTACCTATGTTTCAGTCCCAGCTAATGAAGAAAATGCCACAATATTGTCTTTAAATATAATCAAAAGGAAAGTCTGTTAACTTATTTTTTCCAATGATCTCCTAGATTCATTTACACATATTCCTCAAATAAGAATCAGTCAAAAATTTGGGATACTGCCGAAAACCAAGCACTGAACCTGTTATTATCTTTTGCCATAACTATTTACTGAACAATCGCATGCACATACACTATAAATTTAACCGCGAAATTGTAAAAGATGCACGTTTTTATAATCAGCCTTGATAGCATCATATGGCATGCCTTGAAATTCAAATCATTCGGTGGCAGTTCACAGGTGTAAGGTCAAGCAAACATAACCCAGTAAACATACCCATAAATATACACCTGTTTATTGAATAAATAAGCATGACGGCTTGAATCTCAGGTTGTAATTCAACTTAAAATGAGCAGACTCGTTTAAAGTGACTTAAAAGTTCTCTCGGCACTGTAATTTATTGACAATAAAGGAAAGTCAGTTGTTCAATTAAACAATTAAACCAAAATATTCAAATGGCATAACATGATGTTACTCTTTACCCACCTGTGGTGTTTAAACATATGACGTGAGCTGTGTGATTACAAGGGACAGTTTCCCATCTCAGACTTCCTGCACTCCATGCAGGAACCGCAAGAACACATTTCCTCCGGTTTACTTGTCTTTTTAATAGATATTCGGGGACAGAGTGATCAACTACAAAGCATGGATAAACATAAGCATACAACATTAAATGTTCAATACATTCATTTCAAATAATAAATCAGGATTGTCTATTCAATATTTTTCCATTTTTCAAAGCATTACAGTACTTCATTTATATTAAAAACTGTAACAAATATGAATGATGATGAAAGACTGAATATATACAAACATGGACGATGATATGGACTACTAACAAGGATAAAAGTATTCAGATATAAAAAAAGTAAAATCGAACTCTTACATGTACGACACAATTGCAAATGACAGCAATTATATGAAGGATCCCACGAGAAAACACAGAAACGCTCACGAAAGTCCACATGCAAATAGGCATGGTTTTATTATTACACAACAAATAAATAGAGTTAAAAAAGGTACTATTGATCGAAGATTATAGGTGTTCAACAAATGCGTTCACTCTTCTTTTTTATTCCGGGAGTGTCGTATGCGTTTTGAGATATGCGTAAGGTGTAAGTCCTATTTTTGTTACTGTTAGTGCAGATCATCCCAGTATTTTTCTTATTCAATTTCCCAAAATCATTATAGCTAGTCGACTGACAGAAAATATACCACAATACTGCTTGATGGCTGTACACAGATGTCCAATGCTTAAATATAACATAATGACTGCTAAAATGCAAAAATCAGAGCAAACCTAATATGATCACATGTTACCATGATTACGAAAGAGAAATTGTAATTAGAAGCTGCATAACAACTCTCTTCAGCCCTGACATTGACTGTGAATACGAGTTGTCTTAAGGAAAGTGAAAATACATGTCGATAGTTCTGTTTTCAGCATGAATTCACGAGTTATAAAGAAAATATACCTCCGGAATTGTCCGTGAAGGCCCTGTCCTCGGCCATCCATTCTACCCGAAAGTCATCATGTGTGTAGCGCATTTTAGACTCTTGTTAACTTGCCTTTTCTTTCTTGGTCTCATTGTACACCCAGAGTTTGCCACCTGACACTCTACATTCTTCCTCGGCCTGATATCGCGATATAAAGTGATATCTGATCCTTAGACAAGACTAGAGGAGACTCTGATACAGTTCCAGTGATAAGACGGGTGGCACGTCGCTCCTAAAGTTCAATCCATAATACAGTATTTCAAAATGATCAAAGCTCAATACTTAATCATTTCCCTTAATTATATTGATATATCCTATATATGGGTGAAACCATTATCTACTTCACATCACTTGTTAAACAACCAAATTGAAAATCATTATGGCTAAAACTAAAATTGAAAGCATTCACAGCTTGTGTGTCCTCAATCATTCAAAAAAGGAACTTACCAATACTTTTTTATATTAATACATCTGTATTGATAGTACATGAAGACCTTTATTATTTAAAATCATATATACCTTGATTTATACAAATATAACCGGATCCTCTGATCAGGCAGCGGTATCCTCGAGGTCGACCAAGCACAATAGATAGGCAACGTCTAACGCAACAGGGACCAAAATAATCTGGAAATGCTGAGGCACCTTTTACGTGAAGAGAAAAATACATTGTCGACGGCCTGAAATAATACTTTATATTTGATATTTATTTGGTTAGGATGTAAAAGTTCTCACAAAAATATTGAGCATAGCTTGATGAGAAAAAAAATATTATCATTGAAACTAACACTCTCTGATTGTAAGCTAAAGTTATCTTTAGCTATTTAGCAGAATTCCCTAATTATTTTTTTTTTCACAGAGGGTTTAAATTCAAATGGAAAGACAAAGCGATGTGATATATATATATATATATATATATATATATATATATAAATATATATATATATATATTTATATAAATATATATATATACATATATATATATAAATATATATATATATATATATATATATCCCATGGTGTATTAGGTTTGTACATCTGAAAGATAAGACTAGAGTTACCAGTGTAATTGACTTAACCACCAGAGCCCATATGCGCGGCTCTTTTCACCTAATTATGATAATGATACCCCGAAACGCTCCTACACAGAAGGTTTTCAGTGCCCATGATAGCGAGAGTTCTTTACAAGACAATAGTGACATCACAAAGGTCAATGAGGTATGATGTAGCATTGATGACATCATAAACTTGAATCGCTATATGTCTATTTTCAAGTGTTGAGTATATCGCAGTCGTTGTGAACTGTTTTGCTATCTCTTGGTTTATTTGTCTTATACGAATTACTCGCCAGGTAAGACATTATCATTAACTCGGTAGTCGGTGAATGGCTCCTGCATTCTTTGACCTAGAAATGTTTATACTGTCTCCTTTGCATAAATAAATATCCCGGAATACATGCCGACTAGGTTACCGGTACAGACTACACGTATTCTACTTGGGAGACGTTTCACAATTTATGCAAATTTTGTTATTTTAAGGCTTTACAGCATACGGTAACCTGATTCGCTGCACGGAACATTTATGCTCATTTTTATTAAATAAATGAATATAATTGGCCATTATGAGTTTGCTGTCATAAAGACATAATACAAATATTTCTCCATAGAGTGATGATGGTATCCCCTAAAATGTGCCATACGTATTGATTAAGAATATTTATATGCATCGCATACATTCATTTAAGTTCCCTAGAATAATATGTTTATACAAATTGACTAGAAATGTATGCAGTACTATCAACCAATCCTTGCATCTGTTATTCATATGTAAGCAAAAATGTATGCAGTAATATCAACCAATCCTTGCATCTGTTATTCAAATGTAAGCAAAAATGTATGCAGTACTATCAACCAATCCTTGCAACTGTTATTCAAATGTAAGCAAAAATGTATGCAGTAATATCAACGAATCCTTGCATCTGTTATTCAAATGTAAGCAAAAATGTATGCAGTACTATCAACCAATCCTTTCATCTGTTATTCAAATGTAAGCAAAAATGTATGCAGTACTATCAACCAATCCTTGCATCTGTTATTCAAATGTAAGCACAAATGTAGCAGTACTATCAACCAATCCTTGCATCTGTTATTCAAATGTAAGCAAAAATGTATGCAGTACTATCAACCAATCCTTGCATCTGTTATTCAAATGTAAGCAAAAATGTATGCAGTAATATCAACCAATCCTTGCATCTGTTATTCAAATGTAAGCAAAAATGTATGCAGTACTATCAACCAATCCTTGCATCTGTTATTCAAATGTAAGCAAAAATGAATTTCACGTCATGGAGTCACGGGTTCTGCTATTATACTGAGAACTTAATTTTAGTCTATTTATTTTTCATTATTTTTCATTACCTTAAATTTAAAATACAATGTCGTTAAAAAGGCCATGACAACTATTTAAATTTCCCAACCAAAGCGATCTGTCAACAGGTTCTCTTACTTTAATGATAATCTTTCTACATTTGTACGTGTAATGTTTACCTTTTCCTTTCTTCTTCAAAAAGTTGTTTTAGAATTGGATATTGGCCTTATTTGTGGATGCATGAATATTTATAGCATGTCTTTATGTTTTAACAGCACTTGAAGAGCTTACGATAAATTTGCATAATTTGTCAGTAATCCCCGTGATGGCAAAGTTAGCCGTTTCTATTTTATGTTCACCGTAATTTATGTTAACACAAAAAAGTCAAAACAAGAATCTGTGTCGTGTGGAAATGCATGATTCGAACGACTTGTTGAATATATATATATATTGTATAAGGGAATCACTGGTTCATCGATAGGCATTACATACGCCGATCCAATAATTTATACTCTTATGAGTATATCGTAAGTTAAACTTATCTTGAACGATTATAACAAACATATACATTATAGTCGTGGTTTCTGTCAGATACTGAAATAAATAGTCAGACACATATTTGGCTTTCGTTTATACAAATAATATTTATTCTCTTAACCGTCATATTTCATGTGTTTAGAAGTTATCATTTACACATTTACACGTGTTATTTCTAAAACATACTAACGGTACTCTGATAATTACTATTTAGAACAAAGTCGTACATACCCTCTGACCAGGTTATTCGAATGACACATGAGAAAGTACCGAGACAATATCTCGACATGGTGTTCTGTGAAGCTCTGATCTAAAGGCTAGCAACAACATTTTTATATGAAGCGTGTTTTGTTACCTCGCAACGGAATCATGTGATCATGCACAATTTGAAACTTCGCGGTTATACAAGTGCGACAATGCACACAGATTTTCGTGTCAATAATCATTCACACTATGTACATAACTCGTACATTTACTACAGCTCGGGCATGTTATATTCACTATGGATGGAATTTATGAGTTCGCATGCAATCTGTAATAAATATTTTTAATATGCCTGGTTTTCTCCAAACCATATTAGAAGGAATAGTCAGCATTATACATACAGACATCTTTTACATAATATAAAAGATAAAATGTATGTTGTTACCAATCTGAATTTAAAATCAATATAAGGTTGCTCTCTATATATAATAAGAATAAAATAGACTTTCAAATTATGTGTCTATGAAATAATAATTTAAACGAATAATTATACTTTCTTTAAAGATATATTCATACATTTACATCACACTTCATGAAAACATGCAAGGAAAGTTCCGTGGACATTAAAACTCTGTGTCTTGATCGAGGTAGGCAAGCGGGATGCGGGGTAGGGTTTTATGGTCTTTATAACCGGGGTATGCTGCTTTGTCTTTGAAATCTGAACCAAGGTTCTGGAGGCTAGAGGAAAGGAAATCTGGTGACTTCTGTTGTTTGGCTTCTGAAATGTATTTATTCCCCATAATCTGGTAGTCCTTCGGGTTTATCGCAGTCGCTCCATGTCCATGTGTCGTTCGATCTGACTCCGGCATCGGCTCCTCGGCGGACAATACGTCCGTGGACTGCTTGACTCGGGGCGGGATGACGTCAACAATGACGTCATACAGCTCCTCATCTTCGGCGCTTTTTGGTGATCGTTTTTCTTGGTTTTCTTTTTCACGTGTCTCCAGTTTCGTACTCTGGTCGATGTCGTTTCTGTAAAAAAAGCGAAATACTTCTTGTTGGTCTTTTAATTTAACCCCCGAATCAAGAACAGACTGTGCAGTATTATTTAATAAAATTAAACAAAAACAAAAAACAAAAACAAAGTGTTAAAGCCGAACTAGAAGAAAATTTGCAGATAACCCATGTTGTGTCCAATGTGTTTAATAAAAAGGTAAAGGTTTGGTTTATAGTCTGATATCACTCCATGAGAGTCTCTCTGACTTTACACTTTGCCTTCCTGGTCTTCGGGTCTGTTCATTCTTGTAGCTTTTCTCGGTTCTATGGGGAACATACGCCCTAGCACATGCATTTGAAGATGCAATAAGGGAACCATTCTACATTTTACCTGCCACCCATGTATGACCAGTACCCGTTAACTCCTGCATTGGTGGAGAGGGCTGACCCTTGTGGTTAAGAATTTGGCCGGAAGTCTTAGGGAGAAAGGTGGTATGAACGGAATTCGAACCCACAACCTTGCGGTCCACCACGGTCCACATGTTTGATATATTCATTTTATGTGCTAGTGGACGGGTGTTTACCAAATTACTTGTTGAATAACAACTACCACACTGTCTAAATCACGAAAAAAATATGAATTGAACAATACCGGAGTTTCTTTCTTTTGTAACGTTTCATGCAGCAGCATCCTGCAGTACATCCACATATGAACGCCTGAAAAACAGCTGCGGTAAGAACTCCGATTTGAAACCAAAAAGAACGAAATAGGTACGACATGTCCCCGGCTGGCTTTGTAGGCCCTGTACGCAGTTAAGACAAGAGAGAAGGTTATGGTTTATTACGGATAAAATGCACTAACGATGGCCAATAAAAATATAAACAAGGGTAGCATGAACGGTTTAGAAAAAAGATAAAATATTCTTCTCGGACATTCAGACTCCGGGATTTTCACGAATCTATTTAATAAGGTGTTAACTTTTGACACTATTTTGACATCGTACAGTATCAAACGAACTGTAATTATTCACTATATTACGATGCATTATGTATACATGTTCCTCATTGAGGAAAATATATGTATACACAAACATTCTCTAATAATATTATTATTAAACAGTTTATTTCAATTTGTAAATTAATAGCCAATCAGATGCTGTTTAACTTGTAAGTTAAGAATGACGTTTCATCTTATACAAACTATATTGCAGTGTATCAGAACAGGGCGTCTCTGATCACACCGACGCAATATGTATCGTGGTGTATCGGACTATCCGGTTATCGGTAGAGCCGCATTAAAACTATGGAATAATTACCTTTAAATAAGCTATAAATATACTAAAGTAAATGCAGTCAGGCTCTGCACAGAAATTAACTAAGCTAGAAGATGAAAGACTGACTGTCCTGAATAATAAATTTTAGTTTAAAATTAAATACCTGGTAATGTATTCACAGGCGTAGTAGTGTGAATTGAAGTATCGTCAGCACTCCCCTGCAGGCCTACGGAACAGACAATTAGTTATACCCAGCATGTTGTTGAACACACACACACATATATATTGATGATATTTTAAGGTTAACATGTTAACGTCCCAAATGTCAAACCGTTTTTGTGTTGAGAAAAGTCTAAAAAAAAGAAACATTCTAATTTATTCACATTTTAGTTAATACAAAGGAATCCAGTATACCAAATGATTAGGTCTTTATTCTTAAAATAAACCAAAAATGGACCCAACAAGAACCTATTTTAGGGTGTTAAAGTAATATTATTGGCCTGGATTCCTCCCTTTCTGGATCTGTGGACCTTTTTTAAGTTTTCCTATTAGTCTTCTCAGGTTGAACCCTCCCCTTTCCAAAATTCTGGATCCGCGACTGAAGTCACTTTGTGCGTCACCTTTGTTTGAATCTTGGCCATGAACGGTTGATGTAATTTTTGACCTCGTAAAAGTTTTTTTTGCACATGTAACAATACCTTTTTTTATATTACTTGCATCTGGTGTGAAGATTTTCTGAAATCTATTGTTCAAAAGATGTCCATATTACACAAATTTACAACGTAAATGTTCCATCAAAGGCTAACAGATATTGCTACAGCAACCATGTATTTTTTTTTTTAAATTGGTTCGGAAAGAAGCAAGCCATGTCTCATCTCCTCCCATTGAAGTCCGATCTATCATAGATTTTTATCTTTTTAATTCTGTCAACATTAAAGCTCATTGAACTTTATTGAAGCAAATGTTAGATTTATATTTGCCTTTAGATAATCCCAAGCATGCCACAATAATATAAACAAACAATGTTTCATAGTGGAAAGATTTAATAGTAGGTAGCAAATATATACGTAAAAGTTAAGAATAAATGGTATATAAAAACTGTAGAAGCTAGATATGTCGGAAAGTATGAGGAAGATCCAAACAATGAAAATATCAATTGACATTCACGGCTACATGTCCACTAATGCACAGGGGTATTCTCTCTGGTAGCGTATCCATCATACAGTTATTATTCTTATTCTTGAACTTGCTATTACAGGCAATAAGTAAATAATTTATTCGGAACAAATTAAACATTTTGTTCCCATCTCCTCTAGTCAGTCATGAATAATTTATGTATTCGGATACATACATTTCAATATTTGCCTTGCTTCAGTTAATTAGCAATGAATAAAATCGTTCCTTTTAATTAATACATTCTGCATTATATATGCAATTTATACAACTGCCGTACAGGATGGCCATGGCCAAGATCTTGTTTCATATTCCTATATATAACTTTTTATGTTTAAATTGGGTCTCAGTGGTTAATGCGTGCTTAGCTAAATTTTGTTTAAAGAGGCCCAATCACTAATAAAGCATGTTAAGTTAACACGAAAAAATAGCTTCTCTCCTTTAAAATAAATCTATACCTGCCAAAATATTGCCCTGAAACCGTTTGCTTTCTCATGTAAACAAATGTTAAAAAAAAACAGTGGACCGGGTCGATGACAGGTGTCAACATAAACACAGCGCGTGGGGCAGTGTGCATCGCTGAGAATAAAACACGCGTCAATCAGGAGATGTCCGGTCTGACTTGGCCCAAAAAATGTAATACATGTTTCTGCTGGCTGAAACTTCGCGTGTTTCCCTCTTAATCGGACCTCCGGTCACGTGGCCTTGTTATGGTAAACAGACTGTGTTTAGAAAAATTAATGTTTCACTTGAGCTTTTAGATATCGGAACTAAAACCTGCTGATGGCGCTGGCGTGTATTTATTCATTTATTTACACATATTTACATACAGGGTAACCAATTCAGACATAATTGTCTGATCTGCCAAAGGGCCCAGTTTTAGAAATACAACTTACACGAAGTAAAATTTAAACAATGAACAATCACAATATAACAAGGTAGCTTACGTCAAAATGATACTGAAAGATAAAATGCAATACAGGATATATGAAGCAGCATGCAGATACAAAAGAGGTTTCAACCAAATATATGATCTTTTTTTAAGACCTTTAAGGACGATCAGTGTCTCTGACTGTCATTTGATATATCCCACAGTGCCTCTACATAATAATAATACAACCAGGACGGAGATAATCAGTTAGTTACTGGTTATTACCCGTAATCATTATTGGTTATTAGTACTGGTTATTATTATTGGTTATTATTACTGGTTATTATTACTGGTTATTATTGGTTATTATTGAACATGCATTCTCTCAGGTTTACTGTACACCTTAGGTCCATACGTTATTAAATAGGCAATATGCAGAAATGTTTTTCTGGTGAAAATGTTAATACAGACGCACGAGCAGTCTGCCCGATGATTGACGAACAAAAAGGTCCATAGGATTGCAACTTTAATTTCGGTTTTGTTCTAAACAATAACAGGGTCATTTTGATATTGTCATTAATTATGACAATGTTCATACCTAAGATGTACTACAAGATGTAAAAGATGAAGAATTTAAACTTGTTCTATTGAAACACGACACGTAAATGCATGGCGTATACACACTATATCTGGTAACGCCCCTCGAAACACTCACGCTCTGCAGGTTTCAATATTTTAGTTATATTTTAGCATTATTGAATAGTAAGTCATTTACATTGCTATAAAATATATACTTCGAACTCGAACTCTCCTTAAAATACTTGTTATTATTAACAGAAGCGCATTGGAAGAGCGCATTGGAGAAATTTAAGTAGACTTTGGGAGAAAAGGACTCCATACACAAACCTGGCAAGAGAAGAGTTCTGAAGTCAATATGCAAATGCAGGCATGTATGGCGTACCGGAGGGATTGAGCGGACTCTGCCGTCAGGAAAGGAAGAGAAAACAAGAGGATTATAAGTGTTTTTTATACTATAGATTCTGGTGTATGGATCAGACGCTATTTTTGTCAAGCTATGATAATGTAGTTTCCCCAAAAAATGGTTCCCTATAATGAACAACATCAATAGACACCAGCACACCCATATATATATATATATATATATATATATATATATATATATATCCTTATGACAGGTAATAGTGAAATATTTGGGTTTTAATGTTCTTATGGTCATTACAAGAAATCGCCTTCATCCATTTCTTACTACTTTGTCCGCAGATAAAATAAAATTAATGCACATTGACACATCCACATGCACAAAGACAAACATTACTTACCCCTCAAAGCAAGCGTTACATACGCCACCAATAAATCCAATATGAGAATGAAAAATGGATGTGACATGATCAGTACAGATCACCGACGGCACGGGAACACGTACGACCCTCCCTCAGATGAGCATTGATGCAACTCACACATACATCAAGGAAATAAATAACATGCACACAGATTAAACCACAACTCAGTATCAACAACATATCCTGGTGGAGGGGTGGGTATGGGAATATTACTGATATGAGACGTACCGCTGTCACACATGTTTATAAGATTATCTAGATAATTCGTAATAAATTAAATTATGTGTTCATTTTTGTTAACTAGACCCGCGACAATGTTTTGCGATTTATCTTCTTTTTGTATATATGGATTTTATTTGAATTTTATTTTGAAACCAACAGATACTGTTGGCATCTTGTGATTTTGGTTTACTTTTCATAGGGAATATAAATGAATATATATATATATATATATATATATATATATATATATATATATATAAATATATAAACGTGTCAAATTAGATTTCATATTTCAAATTCATAGTGTTGTGCGATATATAAACTTTGCTAATGAAAAAAAAAATATTTGGTTATGGGCAGAATTTAAGCAAGTTGATAACCCAAGATCGTTGGCTAGAGTATACCCTAGTATATAAAACCCTATCGTGTAGTTCTCACTACACCAACGTACATATGCTTGAAATTTCCTGCGCAGCATGCAATACCAGGATTCAGGGAAGAACATAAAGATATAATCCAAAGATTTAAATGCAAAAATTATATACGGGATGAAAATGAAAATGGTTAATAATTTAGTTACAATATCTTCACTTACAGAATCAGCTACAGTAATGTTTCTCAATATTTCCCGGATACATGTGAGACAGTAAGCATGCACTGAACCCGGTAGGAGCATAGATTATTCATCGGACTCCTAACTATAAAACTTCATATAAACCAGAAAAACATAGAGACACAGGACTTTTCCTGGACCAAGCTCACTAAGCTATTTTCTGTTCTATAATTGTGACAGATGTTTTCATTTTCACGTTTGGCTCAGGTTAAACATGTGGCTGACCTAAATATATCTTCCTGGACGATGTAAGATTAAATCACTCTATTTCAACACAACTTAATACAAAATTTTTATAATACGAGACTATTTACCAACAAAGGAACTCAGTATTATGTCACGGTGACGTTTTACGGCCTATAGAACAAACATTGTTAATGATAACAAAAAAATAGTGTAAAATTTGATTTTTTTTTTCGGTGCTAACAATTGATTGAATTTTTATTGTTTTAACGGAATATTATATCCAAAAGGCTTAAGTGTGAACATTTGAGTGGAAGAATTTCAAAAGAACCAGACCTAACGGATGTTACAAAATTACTTCCAAAGGGAGACCCTAAAGTTCTGAAATGAATTATTATTTTTTTTGTTTAAATAAAATTATCCCAAACCTACGTAAAGTCTACTAAATGAATAAAAAAACTTTAAAACCTTAAACTCACTCATATATATTTATAGACTAGCACGGCAGTTCAGATCTTGCATTAAAGCTTACATTATTAATGCTTTTACGAACCCTTTCCAGAAACCTCTATCTGCCAATGTTGTTGGCCCGCATTTTCCAAACGCTCACATATGTGGTTTAAATCCTATTTTAAGAGTTATCATAACTTCCGATCTACACACCATGCCATCACTCCCCGCAGATGGTACACATAATTCTCGATGTAATCAGTACAAACACTACACAGAGAGAAATTTAGAGTTACATACAGTATCAGGAGAACAAGGAACTCCCAACTCATGCTACTGTACTCAAACACGGTTTCATTATAGAAGAATTAATAAATATGATCTTTCACTTCAAGTTAGACCGGGCTGCCGGTGATTCGCGTGAGAGTTGGTGGAGGGTCAACTATGTTGACGAGGCTAAATGGAATAGGTAATGCCACCTGCCGGCAAAATTTATAACTAATGTATGGTTCCTTGACAGTAGCAGATTACATCTGTTTTTACACATGCAGAACTCTATGATTATCGCAGGGTTCGACGTCAGGCCCCCCTTCTCGACAGAGCCAAATGAAAATGGTATGTTGGCCCCCGGCAAGTGATTTTTTTTCATGCCATACTTCTGACAGAAATTATATTGAGAAATCATGTTACATCATTCACCTGAATGTCCATGCACTATGGACACTTTTTTTTCTGTTTGTCAACATGTACCGTGTTTAAAAGCAGCCTGTAAGGTCCTACACCCGTCACGGAGGGATTATGAGAACCTTTTATAACATGAATTATGTACAGTTCATCAGTATATACGCAGCGCAAGCTAGTTATAAAATAAATTATACAAATACAGCAAGGGAATATCTGGTTTTAAGTGAGCCTTGTCTCGATGCACTTATTAGTATTGTATGTATATACTACCCCGGTATACTTTCTGTTATTAACCGGAGTCATCTCATCACAATTTTATTAAGATAAGATAATCGAACTCCTCACTAAGGGATCATGAAAAATAGTGAATACTGAAATTCTGGTTCACTTTGAATTTTTAATTTATCGAAATGATAATTTGGGTTATTCACGAAATGATAATTTGGGTTAAGTTTGTCGTCACATACTCAGATCTTGTACCAAGGAGTGTATATAGTTTATTTTTTTTTAAAAATCTGCTCATTGATCATTCTGGTGAATGTTATTCCTGTGAACTACCGTTCAGTTACTTGAATATATAACTCTAAGCCTGACGAGCTTTAGCGGACTGCGTCAGTAAAATCCGACAGCCGCCTCTATCAAAGGATGTGCCCAACACCGCGGTACAATATGCGCACAATAGCGTTAATCGGCTCATCGCGTCTTAATTGCAATTGGCGCACGGCTGAAACGCCAGTGCGAATATGGCTAACCGGAGTTTGATCTCCATTCTATTTAAGCTTCTTGCTAGTACTGTCTGCAGCGCCATCAAGCGACAGCTGAAAAAAAAAATTAAATTCGATCACATCCACATCCGACATGATGCTATGCGATATAGTTACTGGCCAATCAGTGATTTGTTGTAAACGTCGAACAAGTCTTTAACACTCCTTGTTTACTGTATACACCGGCAGATGATTTCAATATACTTAAAACTACACTGACCACTGCAGATATGTCCTGTT
The DNA here is from genome assembly GCA_026874595.1 of Sipunculus nudus. Lineage (NCBI taxonomy): Eukaryota > Metazoa > Annelida > Sipuncula > Golfingiida > Sipunculidae > Sipunculus > Sipunculus nudus. Next base: position 9,193,651 of record CM049314.1, on the reverse strand, counting down.
CCTATTCAGAGAGTTCAGCCGCTACCCAGATATCAGCCACCACAAATACTGCTAACCAGATATCCGCGTACCAAGATATCCGTTTCTGCCAGAAATGACCATGCACTGTTCACATATGCGACAGTAAAGGAAAAGAAACATAAACGAAGACACCAAGGAACTTTAAAATGCAGGATTTACTGGTTTTATGAAGAATTTTTATCATTGCCCGAACACCGTTGTTAAGACTGGTGTCTTTAGATCAAGGGATTACTGTGTATGTTAACTGAACCGCGACGCCCTAACATAGAGAACCCCGCTGGTGTCATATAATCGCACTCTTACGTGCAGCCGAAAATAGCTCCTGCAATGCGCATACTTATAATTACCCGACAAACGTATAATTGTCGAACATATAATCTGTTGACGAATAAAGCAGCTGATGTAAGAACGCCTCAATAGAATGTATTAATAGAGAGTACGGTTCAAATAAAATCAGAGGGGAAATTAATAATAATTATGGCGCCGGCGCATTTTTGGCAGCTCGTAGATAGGCATAAGGCCATTCCTATGTTTTCTATAAGGATGATCGCAACGTCAAATAATAAGTAAACCATCACTTTAGTCAACATAATGTTAACTTATGACCTTGTGCCTGTATACGTCATGTCCAATTCAGTTTATAATGGGCCTTACGCCCTGACATATCTGTATCTACGGCGAGAATGCAGCCATTTAAATGCCACAAGGCCAAACTACCTAATATAGGATAACACTATTACAAAAGCGTAAAGTGGCCGTAAGCAAAGTCTCTCTCATCGATTCTGACAATTACGCTCGGCGTTTATACTCAAATATGTTTTTTCTCTCAACTGGACTACAGCTACTTATTAGGCCTCACTATTTCGGTCTTGTGTAAATGCTCCGTACTGTTAACGCAGTTTGACCACATTCCTCAGTATCAAGTTCGGTGGATCCGTCCGATGTCATTTTATATTTCAACGAGCTTATTTACTGAGCCGTTATTAGGGCTCACACCTTGCTTGGTCGAGATGCGATATTAATTCGGGTTATGAGCCAGACTTAATAATTTTTGGGGCATGTATATAATACTGTGTTGCTTAGGGTTCTATATGTATATATATATACATAATGTCTAAGGAATCAAACGTTTGTAAGCATCGTGTTTACTAATTAGTTTCGTACCTTTGTACGGCACTCTTCCGAACGGTATGTATATTTATACGTTCTAGTTATACCATCGAGCACTTTGCCATCAGTGCATTACAAACAGCATAGAAAGAACAATTGTATATATATATATATATATATATATATATATATATATATATATATATATATAATCTAAATAATATGATTGTTTGAAATGTTGGCGTTGATGTCTCTCTTCTGTTTTTGTTCATTGAATATATATATATATATATATATATATATATATATATATATATATATATATATATATATATCGCTCGACCCATGGTAATTCAATAACAACAATCTGTTTATATCTCTGTATCACTCTATTACTCCCTCCTCTTTCTGGCCTGAACTCCTGAGAGCAAGCCATGTGAGAACAGACAGATATACCCACATTATGATTAGCATCATATAGAAACACGGCTGTGTGTTTGCTAATATGAAGCAGCAAAAGATGCCTTGAAATACAAATCATTCGGTGCAAGTATATAGGTGGTAAAACAAGCAAACAGAAGTAAACATACAAATAAATATACATTTTGAATAAAGAAAAATTATGGTTAAAAACTCAGGTTGTAACTCCATTAAGAACGAACAGCCTTAATTGTTTAAAAAGACTTTAAGTCCTCATCGCACGGTAATATTTTGAAAATAGAAATCAAGTTTACAATTTAACCAAAAATAACAAATGACAGAATGATTGCACATCAGTATACGTGATGTAGATGGTGTACCTCTTTACCTACCTGTGGTGTTTATACCAATACCTTGAGCTGTGTGATGACAAGAAGCAGGTTCCCATCTCAGATCTTGCTCCTTGCAGGAACCGCAGGACCACATTTACTATACGGTTACTTGTCTTTTTAGTAGGATTCCCGGGACAGAAAATTCAGCTACATATTATGGGCAAAGATAAATATACAACTTACAATGTTTAGTATATTTACTACAGATATGCGTAATAAGGGTGGTATGTTCAATTTACTGTTGTTTTGCAATGCGCATATGCGGTCCTCTTATTTGGTACAAATTGTCACAACCGTTTATAAAAAATGAATATATAAATAAATGAACGAAGATATTGACTACTAACAATGATAAAATTGTTCTTATTTCAAAAATTATTATAATATGGCTCATACATACATGTACGACAAAATGGCAAATGGTTGTGATTAATTGAAGAATCGTACGAGAAAACGGGAAAAACTCTTAAATTAAAAATTAGGCAAAGCCTTGTTAAACGTAACAACATGAACAAAGTTGATATATAGTAGTATTGATCGGATAATAAATGTGTGCATCAAGCCTAAACATCAGAATGATGAACCATACATATGTATAAATTTGGAGATAGGCGGAATGTTCGATCAGGACTTTTTTGGTTACAGTTAGTGCAAATCAGCCGCATATGTGTCTATTATGATTTCCCCACTCAAAAAAGTCTTTGTCGTCTAGTTGACAGAAGACCCGCTTAACTAGATGGAACAAATTCTTTGATCCTATCGTAATCTGCAGCGTATAAGGCATCTGATTTACAAATTCTGCTTTACAGATTGCCAGATTCATCCGGATATGTACGATACCACATTCCAGACAGTACTCCTGATATGGTGATAGAAATGTTGAAGTTCAGGTCATTGACCATCACCAAAGCTATCGTTTTTTTTAGGGTAACGTTATTCTTTTTAAAAAAGGAATCCAAGATCGCAGCCATTGCGTACATCTTCCAAAGCCACTAATAAGTCATTCCAACATCTCCACCGCTAGCCCGCCCAAAGAAAAATTGCGAGCACGTACTTTATTATGAATCTTACAACATGATTATGTGGAAACAAAATTTCATTCACATCCTAAAACATGACTGAAAGTCATCTGAGCTATAGCGATCAATCTTTGCCAATCGTCCGTGCGTCGTGCCGTATGTCTGTCCCTCTGTATGTCCGTTAACCCGGTACAAAATCGCAACAGCTGGACCTGGATTTTTCTTACTTGACATCCAGGGGTAAAATGCTTTACAGTATTTTTTATTTTTTTTAACAAATTACCGAGCTTTTGCCAGATTCATCCGGATATGTACGATAACACATTCCAGACAGTACTCCTGATATGGTGATAGAAATGTTGAAGTTCAGGTCATTGACCATCACCAAAGCTATTGTATTTTTTAGGGTAACGTTATTCTTTTTAAAAAAGGAATCCAAGATCGCAGCCATTGCGTACACAGATAGGGTCTTTTGTCTTTGCAATGTTGAAATAAGTCTGTTTGATGTACAGTTTGAGGATCCATTCGTGAAGGATTAAAGTTTCTTTTCATTGGATATCATATTTATTCAAAAATTAATAGGCTAGAATTGTGGAAGCCGGGGTACACATTTACATCGATTCTTTTGACTTCCAAAGCCACTAATAAGTCATTCCAACATCTCCACCGCTACCCCGCCCAAAGAAAAATTGCGAGCACGTACTTAATTATGAATCTTACAACATGATTATGTGGAAACAAAATTTCATTCACATCCTAAAACATGACTGAAAGTCATCTGAGCTATAGCGATCAATCTTTGCCAATCGTCCGTGCGTCGTGCCGTATGTCTGTCCCTCTGTATGTCCGTTAACCCGGTACAAAATCGCAACAGCTGGACCTGGATTTTTCTTACTTGACATCCAGGGGTACCATGCAAAATCTCCTTATTAACCTGAAATTAGGTATCTGTTATCCATATCCTCAGGATTATTGGGCTCCTTAATACCCCTCGGAAATAATTAAAAATTGGATACAAAAGCTTAATTATCTGAATTACTCATGCATTAATCACCATTTTTTTTGCATCCATAATCCTCATTAAGTGTTCCATTAGTCTCTGCAGACTGGTGGCGCCACCTTTGATTTTGCCAATTTTTACGCATTTTTTTCTCTATGTATGAGACCTTCAAAGAAGCAGTCCGATTATTAACAGGACACAAATCGTAACCGTTGGACCTAGAATCTTTTAACTGTTCATCCAGGGAGATTTAAGGTTAAGCAAACCTATTCGACGTGCGTTTGTTGTGTGAATGGAGCATTTCATCCAGATCCCAGACTTTGCCCTGATTTGATTGGCTGGTACACATGTGACATCATGAACTGATCTTTATCAACAATTTATATCTAGTAATGCATGTTGTTTTTAATCTCTCCTAAAAATATGGGACTGACGGTGGCAGAAATACTGTGCTTTTACTGAGTTCTAGTATTTTAAGTCACAGAGGATTTCCCAGTATTTGACGTCACCGCCGAGTTGACAGTGCCCATAGATGTGTCGATAGTTTTTGAACAAATCACACAACCTCTTTTTTTAGTGGAAAAATATATAGAAAAAAAAAATGATTTTCTCCAGGAATTGGGCCCATTTTATGCAGAGTCTATATTAATATTTTTTTTCATAACCAATTATGTTATATGATAAAATAATGAGATTTCGAATACGTTTGCTTGACCTGAAAGCTTATCTCCTTGGAATTCTTATATAAGGTCTCTGTTACCCATATCCTTTTAGCTACTGAATTCTTAAGTACCCTCCATTATAATTGGAAGTTTGGTACATAAGCTCAAATATATGATTAACTTATGCATTGATCGCCATGATTCTTTGCATTCATATTTATAATGGAGTGTTTCATCAGTTCCTGTACACTGATGGCGCCACCTGTGTTTTCCTAATTTCATGCATTTTTGTTTCATTATTTTTTAGACCTTCAGATGAAGCAGTCAGGACACATATTGTAAACGTTGGACCTAGAGTCTTCTGACTTGACATCCATATCGGCCGATGATATATTGCTAATATTGTTTTTTCTCAGGGTTTGTTCACTGGAGGCGTGTCCGTTTTAGTATTCATATAGTTAATGACAAGCCGTATATTTCTGTTTGATGATTGGTCAGAAGACTGTCAGGACGTGTGATGTCAGCACGCTTATATCAGCCTTGTAGATCTCGTGACAATCGCTTACATCAGCGCGCCAGTTTGGTGTTGGCTGATAGGTTTCTGCTGTCCAGGGGCGGGTCCGTGTTTGTTCTGTGTCTGACACAGCTAACAGAAGATATTCCCGAGCGTAGAACGTCAATGTCTGAGGACGGCCACGTAGATTCCTCTGTAACGGACTTCAGAGTGAAAATCGTAACTGCTGACGGCCTGATAATCTGGCAATGAGTGTCTGCCATGAGTACATCCAGTAACAAGCCAGGGCAATTCAAGCGAAACTATAATGACACTGAATATTTTCGTACGTGGGCATAACTATTGTCGTGCGTGGGCATATTCGGGAACTCCATGCAAAATTTAGCCAGGTGACATATGCTGTGAGAGATATTTCTTCAGTAATCTTACAGAAGAAGTTGTAAGCTTATCTCTCAGAGCTTTCTGGACTTTGCCCTGAGGGTACTTTGGTGAGGAACTGTGCTGATTTTCGCTGGCATACTCTGTGTAAGTATACACAGTGAGGGCGGACTTGACCAGAAGTGACATTCCAATATCACGGGTACGCGTCGATCATATGATCGGGAGCCGTGTATATACAAGTGATCTTTCGGTGCTATGAACACAGAGGAGTGAACTTGCGTGTGCTGTGAATATAAAGGAGTAAACAGAACACAGTGATTGTGTTTGATTATACGGACTAAAGTGATCATCTCTCTCTCTCTCTCTCTCTATATATATATATATATATATATATATATATATATATATATATATATATATGTGTGTGTGTGTAACGCCTCTCCAGAGAAATGTAAGTGTATATTAATATATTCTATTGTTTTTACTCATGTCTATTTCATCTTTTGGAGTGTGTATGAGAGTTTCTGCCAGTTTGGCAGAAACCTGGTCATACATTCCTTCGGGGCTGTGACACCCATAAATGGTAACACTTTTGGGCGTTTTGTGCTGTTTATATTATATTCACATTTTGTTCCTCTAACCCGTATACAAACAAAACACTTTTTTTCATTTCATTGAGTCACAGGTTATGCTCTTTGGCGTTATTATTCTAATAACTTAATTTTCAGATTTTTTTATTAATTATTTTCATAACCTTCGTTTAAAAATGCTATGTCTTCAAAAGGCCACCACAGATATTTAAAATTTGTCTACTGTTTATAAATGACCATTTACCATTGAGAAGTTCTTTTCCTTTCAACTTTTCATATTTGTTTCAGAACGAGATTTTGACCTTATTTCGTTAGTGAAAACATGTTCCTAACATTTCTTCATGAATATGTAACAGGACGTGAAGAGGCTATGCAATATGTGCATAGCTTGTCAGTAATCCTCCAAGATGGCAAAGTAAACCGTATTTATTTTATTTTCACCAGCATACATTTAATTACAGAATTGTCCATACTTTCAGATCTAGGAACTTTGTTGATAGCACAGGAACCTTACCTACATTTATTATGGCTGTCAATGACTGAATTGAAACAAAAGAAATATTTAGTACTGCGCATATTAGTATTTGTGGTTAGGGTACTGAATGGCACTAATCCTGTGACAAATACAGGAAGTGGGCATGTTGATGTTTTGCAATTTGATGATCATTAATAAACTACTGCAAATGAGGATGAGCGAAAAGGCAGCGATAATTTTCAGTCATATTACAATTTTATGTTGTCTGTCATATCTTATCTGTTTATGACAGACACACAAGACGAAAAATATCTAAGAACTTTAATTGCAAGATAAAGTTGTATTTGTTTATTATTCTGATTGTCAATTATGTATTTGAAACTCTTTCTCAAAACAAGAATTTTAAATATTTTAATAAGCTTAGTTTTCCCAAACCAGATTTGTAGGAATGGTCAGCATTATACATACAAACGTGTAATACATATTATAAAAGACAATATGAATGCTGTTACAAATCTAAATTTAAAATCAATATGAAGTTGCTGTTTATATATAATAAGAATGAAAAAGACTTTCAAATTATGTGTCTATGAAAAAATAATTTAAACACATAATTATACTTTGTTTAAAGATAAATTCACACATTTACATCATACTTCATGAGAGCATGCAAGGACTATTCCGTGGACCTTAAAACTCAGTGTCCTGATCGAGGTAGGCTAGCGGGACGCGGGGTAGGGTGCTATGGGCTATATAGCCGGGGGATGCTGCTTTGTCTTTGAAATCTGAACTAAGGTTCTGGAGGCTAGAGGAGAGGAAATCTGGTGACTTTTGTTGTCTGGCTTCTGAGGTGTTTACATTCCTCTTAAGCTGGTAGTCCTTTGGGTTTATCGCAGTCGCTAGGTGTCCGTGTGTCATCCGATCTGACTCCGGCATCGGATCCTCAGCGGACAGTACATCCGTAGACTGCTTGACTCGGGGCGGGCTGGCGTTATCAATAACGTCATACAGCTCCTCATCGTTAGCGCTCTTTGGTGACCGTTTTTCTTTGTCACCTGTTTCTGATTTTTCATTCTGGTCAACGTCCTGTCTGAAAAAGGGTAAATATTTCTTGTCGACCATTCCATATTTAAATCTCGAATCGAGCACGAGCCGAGAGGGTTTTTAATACGTTCTACCATATTGCATTTGTCTCATTATAATTTAATTTACACCATGTAACAGCTGTGTATCCTCATTTGTATGGTTACCATGTAAGATCTGCTCTTTAACTGAAAAAAAGCACGAGTTTACACTAAAGCAATGATTAAATATCTCCTTCAATTCCATGTCTAAGTAATATATAAAGTGTTACATACCGTAATTTCTTTCTTTTGCGACGTTTCCTGCAACAGCACCCTGCAGTACATCCACATATGAATGCCAGAAGAACAGCTCCGGCAACAGCTCCGATTTTAAACGAAAAAGAACGAAACAAGCCCCAAATGGTCTCGGATGACGGTGTAGGTCCTAAAAATAGGACAGGTTAAAAGATGCCACTCATAATGGCCAAGGTAGCAGAAGAAATAGGTTCATGAAACACTGATAAAGTAAGCGTGTAAAACGAACAAGTAGAATGGTCTCTGCAAAAGCCAGGCTTTCGATAACACTAGAGACATCGAGCAAGGAAATTAACAATAAATAAAACAAAGTATGATGAAATATATAACAAAAGGCCATTACAGCGATTTGTTAATGAAAACAGTTGCTCGCTCTTGAAATCTCTGCTTGTGCTTAAGAACTTGTTAGTCTAAACAAATCGAAACGTAAAGGTTTATCATGTTTTTACTGTTTTAAAATTTGAATTACAGTATAAAAACTGGATAATACCGTGCTGTTCACTTTTTGATGTATAGAGCGACAAAGGGTAAGTACCTGGTGTTTGGCCGGGTGTTGGCGCCACTGAAGTGTGGATGGAATTATTGTGTACATGAATCAGTAGAGCTGCAAAAACTGAATGATTAGTTGCGCAACGACTGAACTGAACATGCCAAACCAAAAGAAACGGTTCTATGAAGTAAAATTATGACGACCGACACATTTTTACATTATTTTTTAGTTAATATACTTAATTAGATTTATTCAATATATTAAATAGCCATATGGCTATTCCGAGATTATATGTCTTCTCCCCGGCACTGACCTGTATTGTTTATGCAAATGACTTGTGCTCTCTGGTAACATGACACTGTCTTCCACCTCAGATTTCTCCAGGTGATTTCAGGTACCGCTATTACACACTCCCCTTTGACTGTTTCGTCTATATTAAATAAGGCTCCCGGAACAGTTTCTACATCTACAAAGAAAAACACTTACACTGAATAGAGTTTATCTAAATATATTTTTATCAATGAGTTTTCAGATGGACCTTCAGAATTATTTTCACTTCGATAAACACCATATTTGAATTGACATTACCACCTTATGTAAGAGTATAATAAGATTTGTGATCCATAGAGGTGCGGACCAGACCGAACCAGGAGTGGTCCGCCACAAAAGTGGTCCAGTCTTGGGCCGGTCCAGCTGTAGGCGGTCCGATCCAGTAGGTGGACCGGTCCCTTAAACAAAATATCATTAAAATAAATCTAAATTGTGTTTTTTTATTCTGCTTATTTTCTACATAATGTGTCATTAAATATATATGTTCATGTATTTAACAAGACCGTATATCACACACACAGAAAGCCGTGCAATAAATGTAATATTATTATCTACATGTTAACCCTAGGATCTGGATTTGAATTTTGTTAATGACAACTGCATTGTGCGGGGCATGGTGGTTACAATTTAAGGGGGGAGGGGGGAGGGTTGAGTCTATCCAAATAATTTGCTGGGAGGGGATGGCTGCCGGTTGACATTAGAGCTAAGTACAGTGCGATTGAAAACAGTAACTTATTAATCTAAAAATGTTAAAAATTTAATATAAAGAGTAAGTATGGGCCTGTATGTTTAATGTACATGAATTGTTCATATTATACTTTGATACACAGTAAGCATTAACATTGTGCAATACAGCAGGGGACAATAATTCTAATGCTTATCTTGTCACTTCAATTATGAGTAAATAAGCAAAAATGACCTTTATTGTAACTCACAGAACAAAAATATTGAGTTATAATCGTGTATAATTATACTCTTGCAATTGTCATTGCTTTTAAAGTACATTTTACGTAGATAAAAGAGTGTTTCTTAGAGAGATTATATTACACCTTGTTCATAAAAATATCTGATGGTTGACGCTATGGCTATAAATTCATATATTTAGCTTAAACCTTGAAACATTAGGTAGAGCGGTCACGGATATGCGGTCTGGCCCGCAACTCTAGTAATCCATGCATTGTTCCTCATTTTGTGGTTGTCATTTTCATGGTTCACAGTCAGTGATATTCATCCTATTCTACAATACGTCACTTATCAAACAGAGGTACACATTGAAGAAAACGAAGCATTAAATGAAAGAAAAGATTCTCCAGAATAATTTCTATATTTTTCCTTAGATTTATAGACAAGCAGCACAATGCAAACATGTTGAACAGATGTGAATAACTTAGACACAATGCTAAATACAAATACAACCAATCAGTTATACAGTGTGGGTGTTATACATTGATACCACCTGAAAAGGGACCGCAATTATATCTTGTAAATGTCATACGACCGTCATGGATCTCCACCCCCCCCCCCCCCCAACTGTCCAACTTTTTTTCACCCCTCTAAGTTCATAAAACTGACATTAAGTTTGGTCATTCGTTCTTTAGTTTTTATTAATAAGCTGAAAATGCTGACGTCATATTTTCGTTATTTGGGTATTACTCAAATACTATTAAAGATATCGCTACCAAATGTGCCTTAACCCTCCTAGATTGTAAACGGCAGATGCCTGTTTAAATTTCAACTTTCTGGGTCATGCATTTTCTCCGGAAACGAAGCCTTACTGAAAACTGTTGAGTGACTTATCTCATATGGTTTCGCATGACTGTATCCAAATATTTTGCCATAGAAATGTTGGAAACCAGAATTGATTATATTTTTTTTCATCAATTTGTCCGTAATCCTTATAAATAAACAGAAAATTGACATTAAAAACCATAGTAACATTTGTCTTGGGTACGTATCCGTGAAATCGGAAGAAAACAGTTAGAGACCGATTAGAGTGGACTAGAAATTATACTAAGGGCAAAATCCTGCAAATGATCACTTGGTACTATAATTATGAAGGGACAAATGTGGCCTAATATAATCTCAGAGTGTTTGGAATTACCTCCGTTTTCGTCTCTGTAGACCCAATCCTCTGTTTTCCATCCAATCCATAAGTCAGGAAGATTGCCAGGAAGACCAAATATTAGTTTTCTGTATTCGTTGTCTTTTTGGGTCATATTGTACACCCAGAGGTTTCCCCCAGACTCCTCACACATCGTCTGAGCCTGGAACCACGTCAGACTGTGAACTCCAACCCTCAGGCATAATCCGGACGAGACTCTGATGCAGTTCCAGTGATAACATGGTTCACATTTGCTTCCTACAACATTATGCATTATGTTTTCAAGAGGCACTGTAAAAATAATAATAATTAGTCATCATCATCATCATCAACACAAACAATACTACTTATAATATTAATGATCATATCAAATATAATATTATAAAAAAGGCTTATAAAAACATAAAAAAATTGAGGAATATTTATATGTTAATATTTATTTAAACTTCAAATTTGTGTTTAATAATTAATATTAAATGGGAAGTAATGTTATCGCTCTTAAGACAAGGAATACTAAAGGCTCCAAATCTATACTCAGTAAATCGTCTGTCGTGATGAGATAATGTGTCGATATAGTCCCAATGCATAACTTACCCCGGGAGATACAGACATAACCAGATACTGTAAAGGTACAGGAAACCGGTCTAAGTTGTCTGTTACTCATCGACAGACACCTTTTTTTAGCATCTACGGGAGGTAGTGATGTAGACGCGACCAATTCTTCTTAACCAAAGTATATTAAAATTTGTTAGAGAAGCAGAATAAACATAGGATGAGATTCAAAAGAAAGGTTAATGTATCCATTACCCAGCTGATCTCAACTTAATAAAAGTATGTCTAAGCAATATATAAAAGTAAAGACAATATGATGTAAAAATTAAATATCCCCTTAATATTCCTGCACAGGTAAAGTTTATTCTCCCTCTTATTAACTTAAGAAATGCAATGGTTTTTGCATGAACTAAATACAGATATTTAGAGATATTTTATAATTATTTAGATAATAAGCTTTTTTCTAAATTATGATTTAACATGAATATGTCCTAATAATGTATTCTAAAATTTTTACTATAATATATAGAACTTTAAGGTTAAACATTTTATCGACTACCCTCTGAGTACACCGGTCTCCAGTGATCGTAAACCCTCTGTTCGACAGCCAGCCAGACCCTGGTGATTGACATATTGTCCAGTTTTTCTCGCAGTAACTCTCTGTCAGGTGGTTCAAGGTATCCAGGAAGCCACATGTTTCTGCTGCGGCAAACATTTTCTGCTTCATCTTTGGTTTTGTGTTCGCGATCGATGTACACATATTCAGCTGAAAATGAAGGCATGAGGATGAAAACAATATGTGGGCACTGACGAATAAAATGATACAGGTCAACAGCAAGGGTGGCCGGAGTTGAAAGAATCTTTATTGCCTTTCAAGTATGTCTCCTCTACATTGGATGATGTATTTAATATGGTACCGAGCGGTCTTTTAAACAGGGTGATCATTTATTAACTAGGGACCAATGGGTTTCGACGCTCAGTTTAATTTGTCTTTAAGGATATTTTTATGAGCCATTTTCAAATAGTGGCTCCTGTGACCTTAAGCCTTGAACCTGTGACAAAAAATATCTGAGAACTCACTATCCTTCAACTAACAGCAATTAAATAATCATAACAATTTCATAAAAAGGTGGGGTCCAGTGACCTTTAAATCTGACCAGGTAACCTAAAAATCTACAGATCCCCCCCCCCCCCCCCTTTGGGCAGGCAAGCCATGTGTGACAGATGGAATGTTTGGGATGAAAAGTTTGATTTACAATGTAACTACATTTTTTCACCTTTGACCTGGACACCCCGAAATCGAAATGATTCTTACTTCAGTGAATGATCTTTAATAAACTTTGAAGCCAATATGTCTATCCAAAACAGAGTTATTCTCTTTAAACAAATCTGTGAATGAATGGGTCCTGTGATATTGGCCCTATACCCTGTGACCTAAAATCAAAAAGAATCTTCCCTTTTGCCAGATGAGCAATATCTGAAAGATGGAAAGTTTGTGACGAAAAGTTTGGCTTAAAATGCATCCACATTATTTTTACATAAATTGATCCTGTGACCTTGACGTGTGAATTATGACCCCAAAACCGGTAGGGTTCTAACTTTAGTGATGGCCTTACATAAGTTAAGTTTGAAGCCAAATATGTCAAACGAAACTGGAGTTATCATCTGAAAACTAATCTGTGGACAGATGGCACCTATGACCTTGCCCTAAAGCATTGTAATTCCAAATTGTATTAGGCCCTTCCCCAACTTGCACGACAGATATATGCGCTAGATGGAAGGTTTGGAATTAAAAAGTCCGACTTAAATCCCAAAATCAATAGGGTTCTTGCTGTTTGAAATCCATATGTCAGTCCAAACTGGTGTTATCATCTGGAAACAAATTTGTGGTTGGATGGAAGGACAGACAGACGGGCAGACAGACGGACTTTGTGATTACTATGGGGTATCCACTTATGATAAAAAAATACACCAGGTTTCGGGAAATTAAATGAATCCACAGATGAGAAACTGACATGATTGCTGTCATTATATAATAAAAATAAGGGGGAAATCGTAAAACTTTGAAAAAAATAAAGGTGGCGTCACCAGTTTTTGATAACTGGCAGACTAGTCATTGTCAATATTCAAGGTAAGATTCATGACAATCCATGGATTAATTATCAAGATACTGGACGTTTGTATCTAATGTTTAATTATTCTGCGGGGGCGGGGGGGGGGGGGACTTAAAAGCCAAATAGCTCAGATAATATAGGTCAGTACAGGTTTTCAAGGAGATTTTTCCAAGGAGATTATTGACTTCAATTGGTGTTCACTTACAAGCTTCTAGGGTCAGCGGTAACGACTTGTACTTTGCTAAGGGACGGCGAGACGGACAGACGGGCGGACAAAGCGCCATACCTATACCTCAGCTGACTTTCAGTCTGCTGAGCTAAAAAATGTTTGTCTTTTCTTTTCAGACGTGGATATGGTTTATTGACTTACGTTAAAGTGGTAAGGCACATTGAGCCCTTTCACTTAGTTCACAAAAACTCAAAAACATAAAATTCAAGAAAATAACTCATATATATATATATATAGCGAGTGTGGTTGAAATTTAGGTATTTAATACATGTTAGATCTAGAAAAACACTCAGAGAGCACAGTCCCCCACCTAGCCAGCTCATTACCCTTATATGGAACTGTCAGAAAAGCAGCATATTTCCTTTAAAATATTCTAGGATCAAGAATGTTATCAAAATTTAAATAATTTTCGTCGATCATTGCCGAGCTGTCCTGAAGATTTCATCAAAATCCGTCGATAACTTGCTTTTAGACAAACAAACAAACAAATGCCCGCAATAACATAACCCCTGCCACTTAGCGGAGGTACTTAACAGGTAAAGTCGAATATAGGCTATTTGCAGACTAAAGCTAAGATTTCTTAAGTACGGAATGCGGAATCTTGAATGCGTATAAAATCCATACACGTATTGAGAAATAAAGAAGGTGTGATTCCCCATGCGCAGATCCGGCATGTGGAATGCGTTTCCGGTAAAACGATCGCTACATATAGCGATTTTTTTAAATTTCCGGATGGTATTCAGAGGCAACACATAGAAAATATACATTCCGCCGTACAGGTTAATATGAAATCTCTCAACACATCAGGAATCTTACACTAGAGCTCATTCCGGTGAAAACAGATATGCAATGGACCCCAATAAAACAAAATAAAAACTAGAGCTCACTCCGGCGTTATTTACCCATTTGCCCGCCCCCTTATTTTAATCAATTGATCCTTGTATCACTGCCGAGCTATATCGAAATGTCAGCAAATTCCGTTGACGACTTTTGTGTTGTCATGCGAACAGACACACAGATAAACAGACAAACATACGTTGCCCAAAACATAACCCCCACCGCTAGGTTTGGCGGAGGTAATTAATACAGTTGAACTTGTCTTAGAGACAACCTGTCTATTAAGACCACTTTTGGCCTGTCCCAAGGGTGGTTTATTGACACAGATTTCTTTGTAGTTCTTAAAAACAAGACACTGGTAATCAGTGATTCTAGAAGGTACCAGTTCTACCTTATCGACCGCCACTCAAACTCGTATCATGATAATAATGTTATGTTTGGAGTAATCAACAATGGTCTTATGGCTTTGGTCAAAAAGGGCGTGCATGTATCTGCACGCTCATTTGTTTAAAATGATGAAAACAGGGATACATATCTGAAATAGAGTTTGAAAGGGTAGTATCTAAAAACGTATCACGCCTGCTCAGTCACGAAACAGAAAGCATCGAAATATTTATCTATACATATTTACAGCTGTGTACTATCCTATATAATATTAAATTTGCGCTTTTGCTTTCAGATGGCTAACACCAGTCATGAGAATGAGATGATCATATAACCTTGTTAATTACTGGCTACTATCACTGGAAATTATTAATGGAAATTTTTGCTGGATACAGTTACTTGTTATTATTACTTGTTGTTATTAATGGTTATTATTACTGGATATCATTACTATAGTCAGGGGGCAAAAGCAAGTAATTTTGAAAAAAAAAATGCCGGGGCTGATATAAAATTTTCACTTTTTTTCATAGAGATAGACATATTGGGAATCAGAAAACCAATGTTGGTAATCAGGATACTCTTGCACAACATTGCAAGGAGCATTTTTGTATACGGGCTGAATACATTTTTGTGTGATTAGCCCAAAAAGGACTGTAACAGCAAGTTATATTTTAAATGGTAGGTATTTATATGCAAAAACATAATAAGACACACAAAATTGTTTTTAAAAATGCCTTCATTCATATATGTGAAAAATTATGGCTTACAAGAACCAAAACACAACCTAATTTATTTTGAGCAATCTAACATAAATGAACACAGTTTCTGTATGCTTTTACACAAAGACCTTGTTAAAGCATTAACATTTTATATGATTATTCCTCTTTCTTTTAGTGATATGCATTAGTTGCTAACGTGTAAGACAGATATGTAGCAATGCCTTTTGTACCCCTATCCCCTTATTTGTGAAAATTATCGCTAAAACAGGAAACAACAGACAACATGGAGCTTTAATTAAAATATACTAATTCGAAACTTCTTACATTTTTAAGCATACAAATTACTAATCATACAATCAGAATCACTCGACCAAGATCAGTTTTCCCTTCTAGGTTGATTTAAATACAACTATATTTGAACGGAGATGTGCTAAATTCATCCATTGAATGAGAAAAAATAGAACGTGGTTCATGTTTAAACTGTTTATAGTGTCTCTTACATGACTTCACCAGAACTAATAAAGTTAGAGCTATTCTGTTTTAAGAGTAGTCTTTATGCACCCTTTCCCCTTATTTAGAAGGTAGCCCACAAAACAGGAAATCAGTATTGACACCATACAAAGTCGAAGCCCTACATATATCTATAAAATGTGCTAAAATCATCCAATAAATATGAAAAATAGAACGTGTTTACACATTCTCTCACATGACTTCACCTGAACTAATAAAGTAAGAGCTGTTTGTTTTAAGAGTATTCTTTATGCACCCTTTCCCCTTATTTAGAAGGTAGCCAACACAACATGAAATCAGTATTGACACCATACAAAGTTGTAGCCCTACATATATCTTCAAGCAAAAATAAACCCAGAAAATCACATTAACCATTTTACATTAAAAAGAATTCAGGCAGCAAAGTAAATGTATTTAGCCATAATACTGTTCATCTCCATTGCCATTTATAAATGGCTTTTGTCAATGAAACATATGCTGTTCAGAAAAGACACTTTATCATGTTTCATCATCAGAAGATTAGTCACCGGACACAATTCTTCCACACACCCGTTTTTCCCAAGAGTGCTATCGGGGACCTTTGAAAGAGGCTATATTTAAGGAAATAGAGGCACCAAATATATACAAAGGAAAATTGGTATATGAAAATGTTCGTATGGGTCTCTAGATTAAGAATATGTTTTGGCACAGGAATAGACATTCGAACTGTCACAGGGGATGGGGGTCACATAAATGTCCCTAACTTACTTAATATTCAACGTATTTTTAAATTTATTTTTTATTTATTATTTTTAAATCAGGACCGATTCAGAAAATACATATAAGTAATCTTGGGATATCTTTCAACGTGAAGAGCGCAAGCCTCTTTCAATGCAAATAAAAAAACCCACTGGATCCGTAATGCACTTTTAGCGCCAATCTATATATTAATAGCGTAAGGCGATTTTTGTGATTTTCCGTATCTGCTCTGATACCACCGTACGGGTTGCCGTGATTTTCGACAAACACATGCTCCGGGTTTGTCCGAAGAGATTCCACCCACTTTAATTTGCAATATTTGCGTATTGCTTGCATAATTAATAATGTTAATATTTGTTCCCCTGTGGGCGCCTCTTTTCTTTGTGTCTTCGGGCCCGGTAACACAATGGTCATGTGTGTGATGGCGGGCCGGGTTTTACTCCGGGGGCCCTATGTGGGATTTTCGTACAATTTGCGGTTACCGGCCCGAAATAATCCCCATCGGCAATCCCTTCTCAAAAGGGGGATCTTTGAAAGAATTGTTTTGCAGGCCTATCTGCGACCGGGGGGTCGCACGAGGACTCCTACCTGCGACCAATCTGACCTGATATGCTTGAGTGCACATCAACCGGGTCGCGGAATCCGTGATGGTTAAACAGCGCACACGCGGTCGCACGAAGTCAGGGCCTGGCATGCGATTGAGATGCTTGACAAATATTCACAAACATATGCATCTGTAGACCTACTATGTAACAGATGAAAAGAAAATGTTAACCAACTTCACGTCGTGGTTGGTACAGTATGATGTGTACACGTGTGGATTTGCAAAAGTTGTAAACATAATATTGACTCAAAATGTTTTGAATATCGAGATTTTTTTCTCATTACTACATTTACGAATGTATAATTCCTGTAAAAAATGTAGATTTAATACGGTTATACTGGTATTTGTCTCTTTTATATCCATATGGCATCTCATTTAATAATTGTTATGTAATACTCTTTATTTTTAAAGATTTATATTCTTTAATTCAGTATGTATGCTTATTGCGTATAAGTCATGGTCATAATTGTTATTATTTTCACAAATAAAACTGGTATTTTTGCATTCGTTTCTTAGGTCTATTCCATGGGCGGTTTCTTTTGTATGTAATTGTGATTTTGTTGATCAGTTTCTCATGTCACATGGTACATGTGTAGGTACTATTTGTTAAAGACCCCGACCACATGTTAGGCACTGGCTTTGGGCGAAGGTGTGCAACTGTACGCTGTTCCGAAATATGTTCCGAACGCTGTTCCAAAAGAATTTTATCCACAACACTAAACATATAATGGATATATATATTAAAAGCGTAACGCGATTTTTGTTATTTTCCGTATCTCCGGATTTCCGGTGGATTTCCGATACCACCGTATGGATTGTTGTGTAGGCCAAAAACCGTGCGTAGCACGGGTAATTGCTAGTATTCAATGATTTTTTAAAAATATTTATACCCCGCAAACCAACACAGTTCCCCGAGAATCAATTTAGTCTGTTTTATGAATGGGCTTGATGATGAAGCTTCTAAGTAGAGGAACAGAAGTTCAGCGCTAACACATAGCGAGTTTTCAGTGATATACATCCCAGGTGAACCTGCTTGAAAATGATCGGCTCCGAGGGTTAACTGATATTTGCATTTGATTAATATCAAAGGTGTGATCTGTCGAGTGTGTACAGATAAGCAAACAGAAGAAAAAGATACACAATTATTCCCGTCATGAAGTGTTATAAAGCAATTTGCAACCCTGCTTTCAGAATAATATTGCATCATCATATTTAGTGCAAAATCATAAAGAGCCGATGCTCAGATCAAATAAACCTTGATCCTCCATGGATAGATTCATCTTTGGCAGTAGGTCTGTGGCTTAACCTGGATTTTTGTTTCATTTTTATCGCGTTTTGGGAACAAACACTCATTACATAACAGCAAATAACAATTTGTGCCAGGCAAAAAGCTGGTTTGGATTGAGTGATTAATATAATATCTCATCAACATCTTTATCCACATCTTTTACACCTTGCAAAAATAAATGTCAGTCGGACCATATCTTTAACAATGTCCTTAACTCTTAAGAGCATCTCTGTAATTTTTCGAAATATCTTTTAAATTTCCTTTAACAGAATTCTTCCGTTCTGCACGTCATTATCATTTTAACCCTCTCTCAGAGGGGTTTGGATTTATACGATCAGATTATGCTGATCAGTTGAGCGACATGTTTCTTTGGGCTTGTGTTTTGTATATTTGTACTACTTTTTAAGTTATGGCCAATTGAGTTTGGCAAATATTTCTTCACAATTTACTTTCAGCCTTTCAACATTTTGCAATGATCATAAAAATTAAGTTTGAAAAAAATTCAAGACAACCCTCTCTTTACAGCATTAACCAAGAGTTGTAAAATTGCGCATTGGATGGTCCACTTTGGGTTATAGGCCTATTCATTTTTAACATTTCTTATTAAATGGAGTCCTTATATGGGTAACACGAATTGACCTTGAATTGAATTAACATATTGATCTTGGATCTAGTTTATCATTTGAAAGAAAAAGGATGACAACCATTAATCAGAAAGAAAAATAATGCAAGTTAAATAGTAATTATGAAAATTATAAATATATAAACCATTCTACAGTTATTCCTGGTCATTTTATATTTTGTACCACAAAACTGAATCAGAAAATTTCAGTCAGACCAATTTCAGTACAATTGGACTACCTGGATTTAAAATTCGCACAAAAACCATTTTCTATACAGATGTTACATGGAATACCTGTAAACATCTTAGTTCAGTTTGAGAAAAAAAATCCATCATTTCTTGAAATTGCGATATATACAGTTTCAGTGTCACAAATGCAGAAACATCCTTTTAAGCATTTTGATGTCCTACATCTACAGGACACAGTTTTGTTAATGTCTGGCTTTTCCTGATTTGGACATCATTACTAGTAAAAGTTTTCCTTTATCTATGGTCCGGCTAAACTCTGTTTGTGGTGTCAGATCTGGATGACTTCGTTGTGCCCTTTTGTAAAGTGCTATAGATATAGAGTTGGCACAAAGCCCTGAGAACATGAAATCTGAACGCATCCTCTCATTCCTCTGTGGGAGGTAGTGTTCTGAGGGCTGGTCTTGTCGAAGCATACATGTGTTGTCTGAGACTGTCGAGAGAATCAAACCACTTTGTCTTTATCTGTGCTTTCTGTACCTGTGCTTCTGTTGAGGTTATCTTGAATATAACCAGCAAAGGCGCTTACGTGCTGACATTTACAATCGGTAAACAATTTTTCTTATTTGAAGCAAAATTGAGGAAAACATGCTGATTTCAGTAAAAAAAGGACATGCTTTTGATAGAAAATACCATGGCCATTACATAATAATCTAAAATTAATCCTAAGCTGAAACAAATGTACATACATAGATAAATTGTCTAAAATTTTGGAAAATTTTAGAGGTGGGGGTAAGTTATAGGGCTCTCTAACATATAAGCGATGTCGTAAAAATTCTCACAGCTGTCAAATACCTAGTACCTAGCTAATCAATGGTACCATATTTGGGAAAATATATGCAAGCAAGTTGCAGCTGTGAATTTAAAACGGACTAGAAGTAGGTAGCAAAAAATAATAAAATTACTCAATCTTCCGAAACATAAGCAATACTAAAAGTACTTTTGCAAGAGTATTGAGACTGCCAACATTACTTTCCAATCTCTTGGGTGGATTTTCTAAACATGTAAGGGGTGTACAATTTTATATCTGAGGCTGTAACTTAAGGTATACCCCTATTTTTGCACAGTGCAGAGTTTGGCCCCCTGACTATACTGATTATTTATACTGGTTATTATTACAGGTGGTTATAACTGGCTATTATTGCTGTATATTTTTACTTGAAATCATGACTTATTATTGTTACTTGTTGTTATTACTGGTTATTATTACTAGGTATTACCATTGGTTATTATTATGCATGCATGGTCTCGGGAGTTGTATATCCCAGACTTTAATAACTTAATTAGATATATGAATAAAATTCTTGGTGGCCAGACTTCTTACATATACACATAAGGATGACTATTTCACCTTTTCACCTGGCGTTTTCATGATTCTCTAAAACAATTTTTGCAACTGCGATGATGAGATATACACGATGTTTGAAACACACGTATATGCGTAACGTGCACACATTTTCTGCTTTAACCCCCCCCCCCCCCCCCCCTTCCCAAACACGTACACACACTTTAGGGCACGGAAAATGGCATAGTAGCATATCAAATAGGAGATTATACCCATATAAAATAAAATTTTTAATGTTTGATTAAAAAAGAAACTCCCATCAAAGTTCATGACAAATGCAAGATCAAATGACGCGCACAGGAGGATTTTAAGAAGCGTTTTATAGTAAAAGTTCCCGACAATCACATAATGATTAGTAGAAGGGAAATATTCGGGTTTCAATATTTTTATGGTCAATGTCATTAAATGCTTTCGTCTTCCTCGGAATTACTCGATTCTATTTGTTTACTTTATATGTTTTTTTGATAAAGGAATGCGCATAAACGAATTTACACATCTACATGAACGGTCACACACACACACAACTTACCACTAAAAGCAAGCGTTGTATCAGCCACCAATAAACCAAATATGAGAATGGGGAGTGGATGTGACATGATCTGTACAGACGGCACACAGATTAAGTAAACATGTACGACCCTTGTCCTTGTGTGTTGATACAACTCACCCACACATACATCAAGGAAATAACATGCAAACAGATAAAATCACCCATCAGTATCAGCAAACATATCCTGGTAGAGCTCTAGGGGTGGGTATGGGTATTGCTGATATGCGACGTACAGCTGTAACGTGACTTCGTGATGACTGTATTTATAAGATTATTTAGATAATTCTTAATAAATATAATTTATGCTCTTTTTTGTTGAATGGACAAAGTTGTGCGATTTATCTCCTGAAAATAATGCACATTTATTGTCTATATAATATTAAATTATACAATAAACAAGTATCCTACAACCATGGGTATATAATTTGTGTGGATGATTTTGATTATGTGGGATTTCCTTATATGTAAAAGCTGGTGTTATCACAGGAAACTGACGAGTCCATGTATAAATCTGATGATAAAATCAAAGCACTCTTTACGATTGCCTGAGCAGTGGGTGAAGGAGGTTATTTAATTATCAGGGCCGGTGTCTTCCACTGTGTGTTTTCTGTGCATATTACTTATAAAAAAAAGACATTTATCTGGTGAATTGTGTAACTTTTCATTGGGAATATATATATATATATATATATATATATATATATATATATATATAACGTACAAATGTACAGATAAAATCCAAGGATATAAACGCAGTAGTTAATTACGGAATGAAAATGCTTTATGATTTAATAACATTATTTCTACGTATATGCTAATGTTTCCTTTTAGTTCCCGGATTCATGCCTGATAAGAGCACGTTTTATTCATCTGACTCCTAAATGAAATGCCTCATATAACCAGAAAACATAGAGAAACAGGATTTCAGCTTATCAAGCTCGCTGAGCTTCTGTTCGATAACCGCGGGCGATGTTTCCATTTTAAGTTTGGCTCAGGTCCAACATGTGGCGGCCCTTAACATATCTTCCTGAATGATGTATGATTTCAGGACAACTTAATTCTCTACGGCGAGGCTTGTGTACAAACAAACAGACTCAGTCTGATGAGGTTTTTCAGCCTATAGAACCAACATTGATAATGAAAAGAGAAGGAGGAAAAGGTGTTAAATTTCATCTATTTGTGTGCTGGTAATTTATTAAATGTGAATCCGAAGCATTATTAAACCCTAAACTATTAATGTTTTTATATAACTATTCCTTTTATTCAGAATTAGCGAAATAAAATGCCATATTTATGACATTATTATTTCAGTTTAATTTATAAAGTTTGCTTAGATTTATTCTTGTTAAATTTCACCAACTACCGTGGGAATGATGCTTTTGAGAAGGTATGCAATCATTCTCAGGTCCCTCTATCCGCCCATGTTATTTGCCCGCATTCTCTCATACACACATATTGTGCTTTAAATCCTTCCTTTTATTTAAAGACTTATCACAACTTCCGATCTACACACATTCACTCTGTGTACACACGGTTCCCGATGTAATCTCTACAAACGCAGAAAATACATAAGAGTTTGAGTTATATAAAGTATCAGGACACCAAGACACCCCCACCTCATGCAGCTGTACTCAAACACAGTTTTATTATAGAGGATTAATAAACTTGATGTTTCACTTCAAGTAACAGTGTTCAGCCGGTAATCCGTACAAGAGTCGTCGGTAGGCCAACGGTGTTCACATGGCTAAATTTGCCTAGTATAGGTACTGCCCCCTGCCGGTACATTTTATATTAATGAGTTTATTTATTATTAGTGTCATGTACAATAATAGAAGAGGAAAAAAAAGAAATGTCTGCTTATAGTACCCAACACTCGCGGGGGTTTATTTGACACTCAGAACTCTAGTCAATAATGGTAGTACAGGAGTAGAAACAATTCTTTCTAATCTCCCATGCTTTGACTACTTCACACCGTTTTGAAGCAGGTATATAAATTGACTTTTAAGAGATAATCCTAATAACTCGGTTACACTGTTAGGGATAGATTTTTAAAGTGATTTCATCATATTTTGGACATGAGCATATAAAATTGATTTCATCTTAAACTGAATTATCCTTACACATGGTGCATATTCTTTCCTCTCTTTTAATTTTCTAAATTTACCTGTGATTGCGTCTCGGATATTTTTAAACCTATAGCTGATATAATATATAAGTAATATATGGTTCTTTGTCTGTTTAAGGGTAGCACAGAAATTTCGCACTCAGAACTTTACGTTTATCGAGAAATAGGGTAACGTTTTATTTTACATATTGTAGTGGAAAACATATTCACAGACGGGCTGGTAAGTCTTTCTTCTAGTCCTCTACATTAAATTGATCGCACTGTGCATGGCGTCCTTGGATCTAGCCCTGTGTTGCTACCACTGCCTTTTAACTTCTTGGAGATGTCGGAGATCACTACCTCAGCATATAATTCAAGTAATTTAAAGTTGGCAGTCCATAAATGATTATCATAATCGGTACGGTTCGACATTAACCTTCGCTCACTCGACAGAGGCGAATGAATATGATATGGGGCCAGTGCATTTTTGTTTTTTATTATTCATGTTACATAAAACATCAGGTAACTTTGACATCAAATTCTATAACCAAGGGTAAATCAAAAGATACAACAGAAAGTAAGTTAGAACTCAATACGTTCAGGAAAGTGTAAACGTTTGTATTTTAACAAGACTATTGTGAAAATATAGGGAATCATTGAAAAAGCCATTTTAAGTTGTTCCAAGTTCTTTATCTATCATGGTATTTTAGTGAATTCAAGAATACAAATCCTTTATACGTTTCGAAGAAGCATTAGAACTCGGCATGACATTTTCTGCACAATGTGTAAGACAGACACCCCTCCGACACCAGGGGGCATTGGTGTTCTGGCAGTGTTTCTCTCTGCATGGGTAGTGCCACTATATAGGGATTTCTGTAAACGTAGACAACCCTGAAAATAACGCTTTTGTGTGACTGGTCAGATTCTGGCATTGCAAGACTACTGATCTATATTTCTTCATGCGTATAACCGTTCGCAAATCGTTTCGGATTGATTCCATGGCCTGGTATATATTTTCTTAATAATTGATTAGGGAACATAGACAAAACACCAAACATTTAAATTTCACACCAATTTTTGAAAAATGTCCAATATGTTTGTATAAATTAGTACTTTTTGAAGAACTTCCCATGCCACTTCATTATACTAAATCACAGAACTGTTGCCCCCTCCTCTCACATGTACCGCCCGGGATGGAACATCCCTGCCGCCCACATCCCCCTTAGGTACGCTAATGCAGCGGGAAAAATTAAATCTGTCTAAATGAAAACTTGACCTTTTTCGTCATTTTCTTAAACATAATGCTGCAGCGCCTTCAAACGACAGCTGATAAAGCTGAACATTGTCACATCCTTATCCGCCAATATATGATTTGTCCTTATAAACATATTATCTGCTTTAAGAATCTATAGTTACTAGCCGATCAGTGCTTTGTGGCAAGCGTCAAACAATTATTTAACACCAATTGGTTTACATGGTATACACCGGCAGATTACTTTAACTTACTTAGAACTATACTGACCTTAGCAGATACGTCGCTTACCTTTTCATACAGGTGTATCCTTGTACATGTATATTCTTGTCACATTCATTCATATAGAAGAGTAATCCCGGTTTTCTCCACCAAATCTTGATATTTTTTTCTGCCTCTTTTGTTTGCTGCTCATTGAAATAATTCTTCCAATCTCCAACTTGCCCTTTTCGTAATAAGGGAGAAATATCAGTTTTTATCTGAGGTAACCCCTCCTTGTTCAAAGCTGGATTTCTCCGCATATCTTCAAAACTAGTGATTTTAGCTATACGCTCAATTTGGTTGTCAGATAAAGGTTTTTCCAAGTAGGTAGTAATAGTCTCTATTGCCTTGACCGGGTCGCTGGACATCTCTTCATATATTATTAGTTGCCCGTTAAAATCATCTAAATTCCTCAGCCATTCCTGGGTATGTTTATAATAGCTACCAAATACTACATTTCCATTGTTAAAATACGGGAAAAAGTCATCCCAGGTGCCTTTGTAACAGCCAAGTATCTTTTGCATGCGGTGAAAATGATAAAAGGACACAGCGACGTCATTTGGATTTCTGAGCACATAGATAACTTTATTTTTCTTCTCTTTTATCTCTGTGGGAAAGCCGGAGGGGTAGAGGTGAGTGTAGAATATGTTTGGACGAGATATTTTTTCCTGGATATAAGGAAGAGAAAACAACTCGAAAGGATATCTCAGCATGTTCTGCGGTCCGTCTTTCTCAAACTCGTCCAAGTTGTCTGCTACAAGTATGGCACTCACGATCGTCTGCACCCAGTTGTTTCCTAAAATATTGGTTGTTTTATAATAATAATAATAATAGCAATAATAATAATTATGATTATATTAACAGAGACAACAACAACAACAATAATAATAATATTATGATATTGCTATTATTATTATTATTATTATTATTATTGAACCTACATGATTACTACCTATCCGGGAACTGTAGTTCCATATAGAACCATAAAAGAGGGTTCCCACTTGCCATTGACCACCATCTAAGATCCCATTCCAGTCCACCTCATGGAAACTTCTGATTATTAACGGGAATCATGAAAAACTAATAAAATGATAAAAATCCTTAAGATTCCATTAAATCCATACAATAGGAAGTTTCTAGGAGGAAACTGCCACAAAAATGTAAGGTTTATTATTGTTCACTTCTTCATTTTTAAACAAGAACAATGTTTCCAGTAATATAGTCTTCTCTTATAAGATTAACTGCAGTGATGGAAGGTCAACAATCAAGGCGGGCCGGATTCACGCTCGTCACTTGTTCGTAACTGCCATCTAGCGGGCAATTCAATAACTATCTATGGGAGACCAAACATTTTTTTATATATGCTCAGTCACCGCAAAGAATAACAAAGTCCATAAAAGGCCACTTACCAACTTTTGGGTAGCCTGCGATGAATATATCCCCGTCGTGTACCGGCCAGCTTGACATGCTCTCTAGGGTTTGTTTTGTAGCTACGTGTGGGTACATCACACCTTGGAATTCCACCTCCCCAGGAATATTTGAAACCGTCGTCAAGCTTGCCATACTTGACACTAAAAAGTAAATATTAGGGTGATTACACGTAAGGTACGAAAGCCTGTAACGTATGCTGCGGTGAACAATATTGCAGTTCACATCGTCACCGTTCACTGCCGACTTGTGTGTATATCGCTCTAGTCTTTTCAAGTACCATGTGCGTATATTTGGATCTATGTGTGTATGACGAGTCACGTGCTGATAATGCGACATAATTTATTCAGCGTGCTGGAACTTGGTCATTGGGATAAAGGTCGATGGTGATTCAAAATGTTGAAGAGCTTCGTACTTAGCATGTAGTTAACATCTTAAAGAAGTATGCTGAATAGAGGATAAGTACAAATAAAACATATAATTATAGTTTAGTATAAAGAGTGACAAATTTATTACAAGCACACGCTGTAGGGAAGCATTATTTCCGTATGATACTGTATATAATTTCAAGAGATTAATCGTTTGTAATTAGCGATTTGACTTAGTCTGATTTCTAAAGGCATTTAAAGGCAAAAAAAACATACACTCTTAAGATTACTTATATTGTTTAAAAAACCTTATTACAACCAAAGGAAAACACAATACCTGAATAAAAAAATTAAATTATTTCATCATATTTTTATTATTTATCAGACGAGTGTTTTTTTTTTAGCATTCACACATGATATATATGAAAATAACTGATGTAAAGCATAAGATGATGGGAAAACCTACAACTATTGCACAGCAGCAAACCATGTCTCAAATTTCCAGATATGCTGTTACGGAACCTAATATAAACAAATCACGTATGCGTGATGAACACAAATTTTGTGATGGAGATAAAAAAAAATCAGATTCTGTAACACTAGGCAGCGTGAAATGTCTAGGGGAATAAATAAAGAAGTCAGTGGTTTTTTGTTAACAAATAACCATAATTTATCCTTAAAAAACTCTTACATTACAATACACCAAATAAATTCAATTATACAGTAAAACAGCGGTATAACAACAAATCAATACAGTCACACAGTAAAATACACAAAGTGCACGGTACCTGGATATCACCACCGTCACAATGATAAGTTCTTTATTGTATACTCTCGGAGAATGACAGTCCAGTGTAAAGCTCTTGTAACAATCCAGAAAGTAAACTGAAGTCCAAATGCACAAAATCGAGGAGAAAGGCTGAAGAAAATCTATAATTGCCGCACTGTTCGGATAAGGTCCGAGAAACTGACACACGCTTCTGCGTCCGCTTGAAATCTTCTCTGTTGCTCTCCCCCGGCTCTAAAACCCAGCCCCTTTATATACTCCTCACCCCAAGCCGAGAATTTTCCACTTCTTGAACAGTCTAAGAATAATACATTCTACACGGTAAGCACGCGCTACAGGAATCATCCAGAAGAACACCGCTGCGCCAGGGTCCACGTGACCTCGGCCAGGCGAGAAAGCCCCTGGCTAGTATGACAACGAGAGTTCAACCAGTACGGGTTAAACATAGAGTGCAACAACAAAACGAGACGCCCGTGTCACACAATAAAAAGAGCACCTGTAACAGTGCATACACTGAAGATTTATGCCTTCTATTTATTATAAATCTAAAATGAAATTGCTTCTTATGTTCAGACAGAGTTTGTGTTTCATTTTGCATGAGACAGGCTATGTATTCCACCATGCTCAAACCATAATGTAATTTAAATTTTATAAGATAAACTATTTCATATTAAATATATATTTTCTGATAAACTTTCAATTATTTTCAAATCTAAATTAATTGTGAACATTCAGACTCTAGCTGTATATCAATTGAATAATATTATTCTGGTAAAAAAATACGACGTAAGATTTATATACATTTACAAAAAATATACTGAAAAAATGTTTTTGTTTATGTGTGTGTGACAGAGAGAAAGAGAGAAAGTGAGAGAGAAAGAGGAGGCGGTTATCAGAAATTACCCTATATTGCAATTGAATAAAGATATTTTATGCACGAGTTGGGTAAAATGCAACCTTCCTGGAATATTTGTCATGGTAATTTTCAGTGGCAGATCTGGGGGGGGGGGGGGGGGGGCGGGACCCCCTTTTTTGAGCCTAAACAACCTTTTTAAGGGTTTCAAACTAAATGTTGCGACCTAGCTAATCCCCCTTCTCACCTGATAACAGGACCTTTGTTAAGGTTTTCTTTTAGTCGTCCTGGGTTGGATACTCCCTTCTCTAAAAACCTGGATCCACCCCTGACTTTGATATTTGTATTTAAAGTAATTGTACAATAAGACGCCGTCTTCTGGTAATTTGGTGATGAAGGCCGTGTGTCCAAGGTAACGTGTATCGCGTCGCATGAGGTTTCACTCGTTACAGTCAGTATAGTTACCGACATGCTGTTAGCTCGGTTAGCTCGCGGAATAACAAAACACAAGCTGGGAAAGCAGAACGGGAGAAGATATACAACACGTACATTGTTTACAGAGAACGATTCGCGCACCTGTTTCTCAGCCAATCTTGTTTACTCCGCTTTATGAGATGTAAACCTCTCACAGGACCGTGTAAGTCTGGATACCAAAGTAAATATTTAAAAATAAAGACGTTCAGTAGGAGTAGTAAGGGACCGGCGAACCTAAGGAGTCAATGCAAACTGGAGTTTTATGTGGGTATAGGAAATTCAGCTTAGATGCTGCCCTTGGTATAAACGCAACAGTGGAAAAGCTCGTAAGGTAAGGATATGCTGTTACAGATGTAAGAGAGTTAACGCGTGAGAGATATAAAAAATTGCATATTCGTACCAGGTGTGCACTCACTGCTTAACGATGATCTACTTAACCAATTTGATGCTTAGCGGTTATGGGACGTTCCTCAGGTGGTCCTACCGGCTCGTCTACAGTAAAAATTATTTCATCCTCTAAATCGTGGAAAGAGATAATAGACATCCATCAGGTTAAAATTAATGTGTCATTGATGCAGAATTTGCAGGTATTTTTTAATTCATGTTTGATTGTGTAAGACCTCATAAAGCATCTTCGAAGAAAAACTGAACAGTTTGCAAAATTTATCTGTTTCAAAGCCATACCGACGGAAGAAGTAATAAGACATGTCGTAAAATAAATATCGAACCCCTTAAATACAAGCCACATATCAGCTTTCACAGGCATACAATCAGTTATAACAGTGTAATGAGTATATGGATGCCTAAATATGTGCTTTCAAGTATTATCAGATTAGTTTACGTGAACAGGTGTTTCATTACATTGATCATATAAATAGAAGCACATCATATATGAATTTAAGATGATAACGATGATGACAACATGCTCATTTTGAAGATGCATGGGACGATAGGGATTTTGGTGGCACTTGTCTCCATGGTGACATGTGAGCCTGCAGGTCATACGGCACAGGAGGCACGGCGGCTTTACGACACCCTCTTGTCCGGGTACAGCTCACCGATACGTCCCGTCAGAAACAACTCTGACGTCATCACTGTAAGGGTGGCGTTAAGACTCAGTCAACTGTTAGGAGTTGTGAGTATGTTTCCTCATATTTTTTTTTCTTCAATATATTTGTTTACACTTAGATAAGGAAAGAGGAGATACTGAGAATGAAAACAGATATGATAGTGGAACCATCTCTGTTTTGGTACTTGTTTGGATCTGGAATGTGAGAAAAACATTTTAAGAATTTTCATTGAAGTGGAAGCTTCAAAAAGACTTTGCAATAATTATATTATATTGAGCCATAATATTTGAAACTTTAAAAAAAAATATTATTCTATTATTCAATTTATATATCACTTCTTTAATTTTATAAGTGTATTATTAGTGTAAGAATTAATGTTTGAAGTCCTAGAATTATTTCGTTAATTTCTTGTATAATCATTTGGCCTTCATTCAGAATGCTGAGCCCTTCCCAAAATATATCAAGTCTACACGGCATGTCTCAGTAAAACTGTACCTGTAAATCTGTAGTCAATTCACCTGTTCGGAAAATAGACGAACAGGACTGCTGCAACAAACAGTGGTAGTTTAAGTGGAAGCACATAAGGCACCCCTTACCCACCTACACACACACACACACACACACACCAGAAAAAAATATACAAAATCAATCTGCATCACTAAACTTTAAAAGAAAATCTAAATTGCACTGCCTGCATTAAAAAGACTTTGGGAGACTTTGCGACATCCCCTCTGCTAGTCTAAAATCCTTGATCCGCCCCTGACGGAGTTACTCCCTAAGTGTCGGCGTGTGTTCCTACAGGAACGTTTATGCCTGGTAGCTCACCTGTCACTCATAATCATACAAGCGTTAGCTACAACTTACCTTGCTCAGACGTCAAGGCCACTAGATGGTCTCTCTGGAATATGCATCACCAGCCAAGGCTGAAGCTATGTGCAACATGGGAACGCGAGGATAACACGTGTACCTGCTTACACCTGCCAGCGCCTAACAAGCATGCGGTAAAAGTCTGATGCCAATCAAAATATATTTTCAAGATTTTCAATATATATATATATATATATATATATATATATATATATTAATATATATATATATATATATATATATATATATATATATATATATATATATATATATAGTCTGAATCAATAAATCGATATAGCGATGCATATCGATACGCAACATCGATACGGTTACCGATTTACTTTGCATGCTGTGTCGTCGTATCGAGGAAATACAATAACTGCCAACAAATATAGAAGCAACCCCAACCTACACTATTCTCTGAACTATATACAAATTTAAGCTATAAAAGGACTGTTTGCCTTTTAAGATTTGAATAAGATCACATGTTTTGTCATATAACTCCTATAATTCACACTATGATTAATGTACACATAATGGTGTTCCATGACATGTTAGTGTTTCCACAGTATTGATGACATCTATGTTCAAATAATACATTGCTACAATTAAAATATTTATTTATTTTTTTTAATATTGTGAGGTCAACAGGGCATGTATTTCACTTTATGATCATTGCTTTTACCTCTGATTAATTTAAACGTAAGCATGGCGATTTCTCCAGGTCCATTTTTACCTGCTTTAACTGAACCACATGTGCAACAATGGGTAAAACTAGTGGACAAAGCATTGAGGAGAATCAGATACAAGTAAACGAGGGTATTATGTCATGTAATGACATAATATGTAAAATATAACCAATAATCTGTCCCATAATGTGCAAACAAGATCGAGATTTTAATCCCCGATAATTTATCAGTATGAGGCTAAATTAAAAAGAGACGGCAGAGGTGTGTGGATTTTACGAACTGATATTTCTTTATTCTTTAAGAACACTTTATCCAGAGGGTCATTGATCAGAAAATGATATATAAAGTTTAAATGAAGCGTATCATCAATATGTATCGGGTATCGCTTAAGTGTATCGCAATACGTATTGTACCTGATAATGCTGACCGGTACCCAGCCCTTATATATGAATACATGTATATATATATATATATATATATATATATATATATATATATATATATATATATATATATACATTTATTTATATATATTTATTTATAAATATTTATTTATATATATTTATTATATATATTTATTTATATATATTTGGTTAAAACAATATTTTATCGCAGAGAAAGCCATGAGGATCAGAAAACAGGGCTTCGCCCTAAATTAATCCTTCTCCTCGAACTACACATAAGAACAAAATCAACATAATAAATACATGTGCAATCAACAGAATATACACATATATACACATACACATATACATATATATATATATATATATATATATATATATATACATCTACTCATATAAAGCATTACACACGAATGAGTATATGTTCAAACATTATGCATTTATGTTAAGGTGAGCAACCTGGGGAACTGGCAACATGTGCTAGGGGATCTATGTGTAATTCTATTACATCTATAATGCTATCTGGGAAGTATAATAACATGACCGACAAATAACTATGTGAATCTTACATATATATATATATATATATATATATATATATATATATATATATATATATATATATATATATATACGACTCCGGCCATGTTAAACTGACAGACGAGTGAGACTTAGTGTTATTAACCACAATGAGAGTGATTAAACACCCAGAACTCCAAGGTGCTGTAGTCACCGGACCCAGTTTACACACGGTTAATTTATCAGTTGAAGCGTGTACTGCCGCCCTATCACGGGGTTTCGGAACGAAATGAAATCCTGCAGATATACATACCTAGTGATCATTATAAGACAGGTGGTTGCAAATATACCTAAGTGTCATTTTAAATTGAACGGGCACTGCAATTTTACAAACTTACTTGAAATTCAAGAAAAAAAAGTATATGCCATTTAATAAATATGTTTGTGTAAATCCTTATGTTGCTTACTAAAAGTCATTATGAAGCCTACGGAAAGTCTTTAAGAGGCTTACTACAAACCTGTTTGGGTGTACTTTATAATGTGGCGTACTATGACATAAAGGAGAAGAAATCCACACACGCATACACACCATCAAAACGCACACACTCACGCACACACACGCACACACAAATATGCAATGATCTTGTAAAAAAACACTCAACATTAGTATACTCCAGCAGTCCTTATCGAAAAAAAAAATGAAAAATTGTACACATACGCGTTCTCCAAAATGAATAATTAAGGGATGGGAAAATAAGCTACATGAAGACATACCTGATTGTGTGTGTGTGTGTGTTATAATCTTACTTGCTCCTCTTTGTAGGATTTGAAGAAACAGACCGTGACCACCAGTGTCTGGCTTCGTCACGTAAGTTTTAACATTTCAGTTTTTGTCCATTCTGTTTATTATGTTAAATGATCAACTAGTTGATTTTTTTTTAATACGTACTTATATATATTTTGTGAATTTCCGCAATAATATTAGTATTAATCTTTCCATATACAGTATAACCTCTTTCGTTCGCCCCTTGTTCATCCGCCAACCTTGCCTACAGCCAACAAATGACAAAGTCCCGATTTCTTTACTACTTATTTTAACTCGTTCATATGCCACCCTCTTTTCACCATCCGCCAGGTACTTTTTCACTCAAATGTGCCACATTCCCTTGATCATACGCCAACTTCCTGAATCCAGCTCGTCAAGCCGGTGGGTTTTCGCTCGGGCTCAGCTGACCTGGCCGCGTCTGTGTTTACAACATGTCAACATGGATCAAGTACCCGCTGCCACTGATTAATTAATGACTTAACACCCCTGAGTTGTTTCGAGACAGCTGTCATCAGCCGAGTGACCGGTGTTGATTTCACACCTAGCGTTATATGGCTAATTGTCATTTTATAAGGCAAGCAAGATGAGTAGTTTGGAGCCAGTAACAGGTGTACGAGGTCAAGCGGCGTATACATATCGTGTACAGATAA
Source organism: Sipunculus nudus (assembly GCA_026874595.1). Lineage (NCBI taxonomy): Eukaryota > Metazoa > Annelida > Sipuncula > Golfingiida > Sipunculidae > Sipunculus > Sipunculus nudus. The sequence goes on along the minus strand of CM049314.1, from coordinate 9,159,477 downwards.
CAGCGAACCTAATGGGATTGTCCTAAGTGGCGCAGTTTGCTGGACGAAGCGTGCCTATGATTCCGTCAGTAGCGCCACCATCGGCGATTGTTGGAAACACCCAGGAGTCATACCCAGGGGCACGGCACGACGGTTCAGAAGCAAACAGTATCCTTCCGCTTCTACAACGAGTGACAGATTGCCTCGGGATTGACAATAGTGCATAGTATCATTAGGAATTCGTCAATGCCGATCAGAATATAGGAACAACGCAACGATGAGCGATCAAGATATCGTTGAAGCAGTGTCAGGTAACGATGATACAGCCCGTCCGACCTCTGAACTTGAGGAAATAGTTTCCCCACTACCGCAAACACATGCACCAAACACAAATCCTTCAGGCCATGAAGACCTTTTTATGATTTTTCGAGAGCTCCAACTATGTACAGGGAACAGTCAAATATTGACGCATTTTACAGAATGGACCAGAGAATAACAGCTCTTCAGTCACAAGGTGGCAAACAAAGCTCCATTACGGAATTCTTTTAGAGCACACTCGGATGAAAGTGAAACGGCACAAGGAGAATTTTACATTTTGACGGGATATATTAATGTATATCTTTGTAAATAAATTGTACACTCTGTATTTTTCTGTATTTATTTGTAAGTTTTTTTTCTATGCGAATAAAGTTATATTAATGTATAAAACATTGTTTTTTATATGACTAGTTAAAGACGAGCCTAAGAAATACAGACCCGATTTTAGCTACCCTGCCCATCCCATTTAGACCCCTCGATCAATCGCCACCCTCGCATAGCGCCAACAATTCCCCCAAGTCCCGAGGTTCGCAAGTAAAAGAGGTTAGATTGTATTTCATCCTTGATAATCTAAACTGTGTTTAGACAAATCTAACAAAATTCTTATAGGGCATTTATATTTAATATTTGTTTTCTTTTCTTTGCCCAATGTTATGTTTAGTAACACTGAACAAAAGAGGGACATGTAATACGTAATGCCGTGCGTAAAAGTTATTCAAATTCTCCCGAACGACGCACGTGGTATAGGCTTCAACTTGAGTGATGAAGAAAGTGCCATTTGAATAAGCATCATGTCGCTCCAAAAAGCCAGCCCCAGATCCATTTATATTTTAACTGGATTTATTGTAGGAGTGGTATGACTTTGGTTTGACATGGGACCCTAAAGACTACGGAAATATCAAGACCATGAACATCCCTGCGGAGGAGATATGGCTTCCAGATATCGTTTTATATAACAAGTATGTCTTGGGGATGTTCTAAATGTTGAGCAAATAAAAATGACGAACCCACCAATACCCCCCCCCCCCCCCCCTTTTCCATGCTATGATGACTACACTGGTCTGCTTCTAGTCCGCTAATCATATAATATCATGAGTCGTTATCATATGAGACTTAAAGTCCATAATAGTTTTGATGAACATTTAAGGTATGAACACTACAAATGTAGCATAAAGCCTGATGAACATGAATATATATGAGCTTATATATCTTCCTGTTTCTTTAAGGCCACAACGGAAAAGCGTTAGGATGAGTATCATTAAAATTTGTATTATTTGTATATTTAAGTGCTGATGGGAATTATGAAGGCCTCCTGATGACCAAGGCGACAGTTCATTACAATGGACGGATTCAGTGGGACCCTCCCGTGACGTACCGGTCGCTGTGTGACATCAACGTGGAGCTCTATCCATTTGATCAGCAAATATGTGAAATCAAACTTGGTTCATGGACCTACCCGGCACATCAGGTAAATATGTTTATAATGAACAATAGATGGCATGCAAACATATGCCAGTATTCAATCTGAATTCGGGCCGTTTGCTTTTGCACGCTTTTCTGTTTTACCCTCAAACATGAGTTTTTTCAAGGACGCTTTTGTGACAGCACAAGCAATGTCGAAAAATCCTCGTCTGAAATGTTTGAAGAACCAAGTAATGTTTGCTCTGTGTTAGAACATGTTAACGTTTGGCAGTACCGTATTTCTTTACCAAAATTTACCTATATTAAGTTATATTGTAGTCTTTCTCGTGTTTACTGTTGGAGCGTTACAATAATACTAGCAATTACCCGTGCTACGCACGGTTTTGGGCGAGCATTTAGTTCTGATGTCAAATAGTCTGTCATAGTTGCATGTCTTGGGTGTACAATGTTACTGTCTCTTTGAATCCGACATTTGGTATAAGTGTTCTGTCTCTGAGTTAACCTTGTGTCGGAGTCTGAATGACCTGGACGAATACGTTCTTGTCCGAATGGTGGAATGTCTTCGGACAAACCCGGAGCATATGCATGTCAAAAATCACGGCAAACCGTAGTGTCAGAGGAGATATGTAAATTCACACAAATCGCGTTACGCTATTAATATACGGATAAATTATATGCATGGTGTTATGCATAAAACTCTAATTGAAGCCGAGAGGATGACCGGAGAATTTTCGAAGAAGTTGTGTTAAATAAAATGAAGAAATATGTTAAATAAAATCATTTTTATATGAAAATATATATTATGCTGAACATCGCCATTTAAAGTTGCCCTCCCAGCCCGTGAATCCGCCAGTAAAGGAATCTGGTATCTTGCATGGTAGTACAGTACAGCGCTGAGACGTGATCTCGATAATTGCATTCCGGTTATAACGCACAAAAACTGAGCATTAACATTGTCGGGCAATCCCGCTGCGCAAAAGTTCGTGGTAGCATTTTATGGCTGTATATATTTTTAAATATCACGCACACCTTTCTGTTTGAAAGCTGAGCCAATGTTTTCCAGTGAGACAGTCACTGCGTTTAGGCAGTGTGTTAAACCCGGATCCCACTCCGGATCTCGGACCCCAAGAAAAATTTGTAATTCTTAAACTCTCATGGTAATTTGTCCAGATATTTTAGCATAATTTTATCTAAAGACATATTTTATATCATGTTTGGTTAAAAAAATAAGAAATAGTCTGTTTTGCAACAAAATTTGATAAAAAAAAACACTTACGGACCCTGGCGCACGGACCTCACGGATTACACGGACCCCGTTTTCTCGTTGTTTTACCATTTCTTTAGTACATACATGTATTTCACATCACGTTTAGCCATAACACCCTTGTAATTTATTATTGTGTTTGTATCTGTATTTTTAAATTTCTGTTTCAGTTTTTATTCATAATTTTATATTTGCTATTTATTTCATTTGTGTAGCGTTTTAAAAAGTATAATAATTAAAAACATTTAAAAAATCATTATTTTGGAACCTGTAGTTGCTTGAATTGCAAGTAATCAACAGTTCCTTTCGGTATTTATATTATTGCTAACTTTAAATTGCATATATTGTTATGAACGGAGCACGAAACCTGTTGTTATGTGGAAGTGCTCTGATATATCAGTCTCAGGTCCGCTCAACTGTTAGTGCACTTCAATTCAATCTCCCCCACTGTGTCAGCACTATTATATTTTCATTTAAAATAACAAATATTATATTTAGTGTGTGACATGAGTGCTACTTTTTTTCCTCTTTTAGTCATAAATAAAAATATGAGCGGTGGTTACTGGAGTCCGTCAAAATTGAACATGTGGTCGGCAAATTCAAATAAATGAGGTTCGTCTTCATCGAAATATTTTTGTAATTAAAAATCTTTCAGTGAATCGGTCATTTACAAATGTGCAACATTTAGGGACTTTGCTCTGTTCTTACATCAACAATAGTGGTGTTTTTATCGGTATAAATAATGGAAAATGAGGAAATAGGTTTATGGGTTCCGGGGACCGAGGGGTTCGTGTTTTACATACTACCCTGCATTCACTACCGCTCGGAAAATTTTCTTTCTTTGAAAGATTCCCCTTTTAAGCTTTTGAGCATTTTCCTCACGCGAGATCTGCTTGTGCACAATAGACCTTTTCGCTGCGCGGAGGTTGCCTTTTGAGAAGGGATCACCAATGGGGATTATTTCGGGCCGGTCACCGCAAATTTAAGAAAAGCCCAGATAGGGCCCCCGGAGAAAAACTCTGTCCCGCCATCAAACACTCTGTGGCCTTTGTGTTACCAGGCCCGAAGACACAAAGAAAAGAGGCGCCCGCGGGGGAGCAAATATTAAAATTATTAATTATGCACGTAATACGCAAATATTGCAAATAAAAGTGGGCGGAATCTCTTCGGACAAACCCAGAGCATATGTATGTCGAAAATCACGGCAATCCGTACGGCGGTATCAGAGGAGATACGGAAAATCACAAAAATCGCCTTACGCTATTAATATATAGATAGCGTGTTCAAGCGACGTGATATTGAAAGCTGTGAGGTGATATAAAAATTGCCAAAGTTTGTTTCCTCATTAGGACTTTAAGTTCGTCATTCGAATTAGCTGATGCCGCCACTCGAATACCGTAGATAAACTCTCTCACATTTGAGGGACTAAACTGGCATTACACTTTGCATGTGTTTACTTGATCAATACATTAAATTTAACACCGTAGGATCAATAGGTAGTTTAATATTCAACTCGACAATATCTTCTGTGTTGCAGTTCATAATTTTTTTATCAAAATGCGACAATAATTGAAAGTGTATTATATGAGATTTATTAGGCATTATGAAAAATGCAGAATTAACTGTAAAAACTTAAATGAAGCTTAATTATGTAAAAGAAAAGTATATTGGTTTTCCACACCACAGCTCGATTTGAAACATCTCCTACAAGAGCCTCTGAATATCGCAGACGAGGAAACAATACACTGTGCTTTGGAGTTCCGGGATTATTACCAAAGTGCGGAATGGGATATCCTTAATGCCACAGCTGTTAAGAGCAACAAACCTGAACCCAGAGACGAAAATGACCATCCAAAGATCACCTTTCGGATCAGGATTAGAAGAAAAGCACTTTTTTACATATTCAATATTATTATCCCCTGTATATCCATATCCTGCCTGGCAGGACTCGTGTTCTACCTGCCGTCAGAGAGTGCCGAGAAGATCAGTATGTGTATCACTATTCTACTTTCACTTAATATATTCGTTACGATGTTGGTCGAGAAGATCCCGCCGACAGCGCTTGTAATCCCTTTACTTGGAAAATATCTGTTATTTTCTATGATCCTCATTACGTTTTCAGTAATTCTGACAGTGATCGTGTTGAACATTCACCACCGCACGCCTCTGACCCATAACTTTCCAGAATGGGCAAAGTTTATATTTTTAGAAATCCTGCCTAAGATGCTATGCATGAGAAAGCCGGAAGATTATCAGAACCTACTCCTCAGCCAGGCTAGTATCAAACAAAAAAAGTGTCCCTGTGGAGCTCCATTGATGGAGGAAACCCAACACACTGGAAAACGGCGCAGAAAGCTAGGTCCAAGACCAAGTGTGGAGATTACGTTTGAGAACATTTATGGTAAAGAGCGTGCGCGGAGGCACTACCGTAACGTACCACAAACTATTGCTGAGGAATATACAGACGAAACAGGAGTTCAAGACAGAAGTTTATTTTCAGTTATACAGCAAAGACCTGCCTTTACACAAGCTATCGACGGTGTCAGATATATTGCAAAGAAGCTTAGAGAATCAGACGAACACAATCGGGTAAGCGATCAACCGGAAGTGACGTAGACACTATGTAGCTTCATCTAATTAATAGTTTTTAAGTTCTGCCGTGCACACACTATCTTCTCATCTGTAACTTGTTTGTTTTGATTTGTTGTACAATCAGGTCTTCTAATGCAGACACGATTTAAATGAGTAAGATTAAATTATTTAAATTGTTTTACTTGAATAAAACACTAGATGAATGTGTATTTGTCGTTGGCAATTGATCTTTCTCTTCCAAAGATTAATATTGTTAACAAAACGTTCTTTTGATCTCAAATCTCATAAGAACATCACCTAATTTCCTGTAAAATTACAGAATTTCCGCATTGCACGTGATAATCGTCTGCTGTATTCCGCCATTAATCTCCTCTTAAAAAGTAAGGTTACTTTTGGCGTCTGTGAGATGAAATCTATATACACAGTAGATGGGTTATTCGATTTTTTACATCAGATCATAAGGTGTAAGATCTCCTTTGACATCAGAGACATTTCAGATCTTACCTCGTTTCTGAAAAATAAGTTTTCTCTTCAACTTAATTTTGAGTGAAATTTTAAATATATCCCCCCCCCCGGTAGATCTGTTACATCTCTTCTATCCCAGTTATTCGTGATTTATTTTTCAGCGAACGCTGTATTAGCGGCCCCACCCCCTTTCTTGAATTTCTGGATCCGCATGAATAACATGGGCAATATGTGTTGCTACAGGGCGTTGGATAAATACCAAAGGTACTTAAATACCAAAGTTAACAGTTGCACAATGATTCGAAGTCAACATCCTATGTTTCGCTCTTGAAACACCCACTGTCACCTTTCTGTTCGACATCCTATATTAGACCCGAACATTAAGTTGTTGTGGTTTGATTGTAGTGGTGTGGGGGGGGGGGGGGGGAGGAGGGGGGATTGTAGTACAGTAAAACCTCGTTTAACGACCGCCTGTCTTTATCGACCACCTTAAAATAACGACCACATATCCACGGTCCCGATTTTTTTATAAGACCTCGATTTGACGACCAACTCGAAAATGCGACCACTTTATCAAGGTCTCATTGGTGGTCGTTATTTCGAAGTTTCACTGTATATGACATTGATTGACAGATTAATGAATTTTCTCTTATTACAGCTGTGTGAGGAGTGGAAGTACCTGGCCATCGTGCTGGACCGTCTGTTTCTGTGGGTGTACACCGTGGTCTGTGTCGTGGGTACTTGCATCATCATGCTAAAGGCTCCACTACTGTACTACTGGGACGTGCCTATAGTCACTGACAATTACCACTGTGATCCCTGGATGGCTATCCATGGCTATACTCGGGCACCAACCTCAACGCATCCAACTCTTTGACAGAACCGACGGAAAAGAAACACTGTCGTTGGCGATTTGTTCATGAGGATTTCAAATTCAATCGCAAATACAAAATTATCTAGAAAATATAACCGTCGTGAACGGTCGCGCAATCTACATAGGCGAAGACATCTATTGTATACAGCAGCCTCACTGATATAATCCTACGTTACCGGGCCTATATGATGTGAATCACGGTATGTGCGAAACCGTTAATTAGACAAACAAAATACATATAAACCGTGTTCGGAAGATAAGACTTTAAATCTGACTGTTAATTCATACATGCCCATACTAATCTCTTAATAAATTATTTAAATAAAAAGGTTTCATCTGAATTCTTCTATCAATGGGTATTTCGCTTTGTGTCAATTTTTTCCAAGTGTTTATATTCAGTATCGTTTTCTGTTCATATTAAACAATAAATCATAAGATAGATACGTCTTATTGTGCTTGCCTTAACGGTATTATAGAGATGTAGATTCAAGCTTGGCACGCGTATACGTAAATACAGGTAAGATAAGTGGCTTGCGGCCGGAGCCTGCTGTAATACCCACAAGATGTGCTGGAGAAACAAGTTACCAACACTTGGTATCAGATTACAAAAAAAAACATGTAACCGATTTCACGTAAGCAGAAGGTGCTGAGCCAGGGTGCAGACATTAATGTTGTGACGTGTAATTTTGGTTGAGCGTTGGCTGCGGGCGGTCTGCCTGCACTCATGCTATTCTTATAGAGTCTGTACAGTGGGTATATACACTTAAGCATTAATACTTGACTGTACATTTAGTATTCTTAATACATAACTATACATTGACAACATACCTATATTTATATAATGATTAAATAGCAATCATGTAATATTTTCACATTGCGGCTTATCCCTGTTTGGACAGTTGTAAATGAACATGTGCTGTTGTAAATAATAAAGTTTTGTTCAAGCCTTAAACTGAAAAAAAAAACACTTTTATGCCTCTATGGGAAAAAAACTTAATTTTACCGATCACTTATGTTAAGCCTATACACCTTGTAAGTGGCCGAGTTATGAGTTTTTAACACCGTTACATTTCTTCAATTTAGATTTATACGGGTATAACTCTCCGCGCTCTCCGCTAGCGACCCGGGTTCGACCCCATGCGTGGCTATGATAGTGGGGTGTAGTTGCCCGTCCGAGGTGGCTGTTTTTCACCGTTTTCTCCCGTTTCCTCCACCCCTGCAGACCATCGAACGCCACCATCCGGAGAGTGCCTCGTATTAGTTATTATGACTATTTGTAAGATCCACGTAAAATAAATGTTTATATATAAGTATATAAGTATATATAAGTTATATATTAGTAGATAAGTACACTGTATGTATATATATATATATATATATATATATATATATATATATATATATATATATATATATATATATATAAACAAGAAAAGGAAAATATTATGGTTCAATCTCCTCTACAGCCGTCATGTAAAACCCAACATTGGCAGACAGTTCATGAAACTAGTTGAAAAACACTTCCCAAAACATCAAAGGTACCACAAGCTATTCAACAGGAACAATTTGAAAATTAGCTATAGCTGTTTACCCAACATGTCTAACCTGATCAGCAAACATAATATGAAGGTCCTAAATACTGACAACGCTGTGAACCTCCAAAACAATGTAACTGCCGTAAAAAAGATGAATGTCCTATGAATGGTCAGTGTCAGCTGAGATGTATTATCTATAAGGCAACAGTTAGTACAGACAATGACGAGATACACTACATAGGGCGTACTGAAGGTGATTTCAAGACCAGATACAATAACCACAAACAATCCTTTCGTAACAGATCCCACGCTAAAAACACTGAACTGTCTAAACACATCTGGTCACTAAAAGACAACAATATCAATTACAAGCTCTCCTGGGAAATATCTGCCAGGGCAGCACCTTACTTCTGTGGGACTAGAAAGTGTGATCTCTGCTTTTCTGAAAAGCTACTTACAGCTACGGCCCCCTGCATCATTGTTGAACTCAAGAGCTGAAATTCTCTCCAAGTGCCGCCATCAAAACAAATTAACTCTGAAATGTTTTAAAACCTAGCATTCGTACAAATATTCAACGTACCCGCTCATCCCCCCCCCCCCCCCACTAGGATCCGCTGGGGAGACTTACCTGTTCAGGTAGTTGCTTTGCAGTGTTGAGGGACATGGCGTTGCCACTACCCCATGGTGAGTTTATCGAGTCGAGACCACTTGGTATGAGTATAGTATATTTGCCTTTTATATTGTATAATTGCCTTTTACATTGTGTATTTATCATAGTATATGTGTATTTTATATCATATGTGTATACTACTGAAATGTTTACTGTACCCAGGACCCTATTAAAAATCAGCTTACTATGCTAATTGGGCATCCTGGTAAAATATCTTTGTATTAAATATAAACATTAAAACAACAACAAACTTCTTTGCCCTGTTATGTTCCAGTATCGCACGTGTATCCTATTGTGCCCCCGAGGACAATGGGATCAGTGTCAGTCTTTCACATGCTCCCCCCCCCCCCTCCCCCAATACGCTCAAAGCATAATTTCGTAATCTCGTAAAGTCTCGGCTTTTCAAACTACGCCGTTAGCTTCATTCTAACCACATTCACCTGATGATCGGGTTGCATCCCGTGAAACAGACTGTTGTGAATTTATAGTGTTGTTTTTCGTCAGGGTTATATATATATATATATATATATATATATATATATATATATATATATATATATTATTTTCTTAGGAAATGTACATGCTGTCATAAACTGTTCCATAGCTATAGCCAATCATATTCAGCTATAAATTGCTTAACTAGACCACATTTTCTGGTAACAGTGACTTCATTTCATGCTGACCGGGTCACGCTTTATTACATGTGTTTGCATTTGTAAATTTCCTTAAAATATACCCTATAATACAAGTATTTTCTGATTTTTCGCTATTATACAATTACGTTAACCTCAAATTACACTGTGTTTCTTAAATTATTTAACAGTAAAACAGAAGCAGGAACTGACACCTTTACTTTGAAAAAAAATAGCAATCTTTATTCATGCATACAACAGAACTTTGTGTGTCCGTTACTCGTTCACCTTAACTTTCTTTAACGCTGCGTCGTATCGTTCTGGCGTGATTGCGACCCTGCTTGTTCAGGATTATGTCTAAAGATGTTATTTCTTCTGCAATGGAAGGGGTACATATAAAGTTCAAAGTAGCACAACACTATGTGAACATATATGTACATGTCTCTCATTCCACTGAAGATCGAGTTGCCCAAATTAACGCTCTGCTGCTCAAATACCTATGGCTGGGTAACACTACCACCTAGTGTTAGATAGACATGTCTTCAATACGAAATATCTTCAGTACAAAAGAGTACGAATCGGCTGATATAAGGATTCGTGGACAATGAAGCCCCATGTTCCATCGGGGCATCTTAATACACCTTAACACATTTTTTCTCTGAACATGCCGGTGCTCCAAGGATCACTCCGGATACCTGTCCGGTGTTTACACGGTAATGCCGGAGATAACACAGATGATCCCGGAACGATGATCCGGGATGATCCGTGTTACTACCCGTTTATGTGTGAGAGCCCCTTACATTGTGCCTGAAGAACACTAGCGCCATCTATTTCAGACAACAACAACGATAGGTTCGCGGCAGGTCACGCAGCTGTGTCAAACATGTATGTGTGTGTGTCCTGGTGCGGCTTACCTAAAGTCACTGTGCACATTTAACCGTGATAACCTACTGACAAAACGTGCAACCGCGGATCTTTTCCCCATAATGTCATTTGATGTGACATACTTTGATTTGATATCGGAGTTTTGACGATTACGACTTATAGTCCCTTCAATTCCTAACCAGAGGAGATTCGTTTTAAGTAGCAAGGCGGAGTATACAGGTCAAGTCGACGTTATAGTCAATGTTATTCTAACTGCAGTTCTGTCCTATAGGGGGCGCTGCTTTCTGTAGGAACATCAGCAACGTATTATTGCATTTTATAACACATCGTGAAGAGTTCCATATGGACTATTCGCGGCCACTGTCATGGTACCAGTAACCAATCTTTTTCTCAGTTTAAAGACAAATATCAGGATCAGCTAAACAACTGAAATACTACCACGTACCAAACTGATCATATATGTCATACAAGGCGTCCAACTATGACTTAAATCACCATAAGTCATGCATCCCAAACTCCGGTCAGTTTATTTAATAAGGCCAGCTTTTTACCTGCCTTATTTGTAGAATTTAAGGGAATTCTGGCTGACTCTGGGTATATAAAAATCACTAAAGTGCAGGTAATTTCTACCAAGAAAAGTTCTTATTACACACCTGATTATCGACATGCTAATAGTAACTACGGTGCATGTGCTTATGCTGACGAACTTAAACAAGGGACCCATGGGTCACGACGCTCAGCTGAAGTTTGAAATGTTTGCAAATGCAAAATATCCTCCTGTAATGTTTTTCATAAGTATAAGCATATGAGAAGCTAAGAGGAAAGAGGCCTCCTTCTTGGTTATAGTACAGTTCTAAATTTATGACTACAATACTTATACTCTGACAAGACTGTCATGAAGAAAAACAGTAAAATTTTGAGATACTGTGATGCATACGAAAAATTTACAGATGGACAGGCAAATAGACAGAATGAACTAATACCTTTATTTCACTTTCAAGGCAATAATGCATAAAGCCTGTTTTTTAGCATATCCACTTTTTCCATTAATAGTTTTTATCAGTTTCATTTTTTTTTATTTACAAGTTTTATAAATTTGTAAAAAAAAAATCTGAAAATAAAAGTTAAAATATCAGAATTCTAATTTGCAATCATTATTTATCCAGAGTGTAGCTCAGATTGGGTCATATTATGCATGCACATATATTTTATTATTTTTAAATCACAAATGTTTACACTTAATATAAAAGAAAATAATCCCAAAACATGGCATCTTCAAGATTATTCCTTAAATCACTATTAAAAAGTTTTGTACATTGGAGTTTTCAGTACATGCTTAATTATATTCACCGAAATAAAAGATTCTGTATATTTTATAAAATAAAAACATCTTTTCAAATAAAGTATACACACTGTTGGTTGAATGAGGGACAACCAATATCGTTGTGCTAATTACTATCTCAGCTATATTTTATAACTTGAATTAATAGTCAATTTCACACCTGGTGAAGTGTTTACTCTTCTGAAGTAAGGAATTACTTATCTGATTAACATCCACACTTTCAAGCATTACACCACTTTGTGGACACAATTAAATGTGCACTTTAATCACTGTAACCCAAGTGGTACAATACACAATCTAAAATGTAGCATAGCCTAGAATAAGAATGAATCAAATACAGAAAAAATTAGAACATTCATCTAGTTTATGCACTATCGGGGGGGGGGTGCAGGGCAGAGGGGAAGCAAGCTAGTAGTGGCCAAGCTGAGCCAAGGCAAGCTGCCTGTTGTATGTTACATAACACAAGTGAAGGCTGTACTACTAGGTGGGCTTGATGTAAACAACACGACATGGTGTATGAATACTTGAATACTCTTTTCAATCAATTCCTTTGAAATTTCAGATTTCAACAGATTAAATCTTTATGTAAATCAACAGTGCTTACAGGGAAAAAACGTGCCGTCGCCAAAGTTGGACAAAATTTAAGGTATTAATTTTTTATTTATGCTAAAAACTTGAAAAAATTGCAAAATTCACATCTATTTTTTGGTAAACAATTGAATCTTGATTAAATAAAGTTATATCCCTGAAAAAAGTCTCTTTGTTCTTAAGTGAGCAAATATCTTCTCTGATTTTTTTTACAAAGTCCATTATGTTTGGGCCCATAACTTTTTTAATTATATAATACTGATTTAATTTCTGGCATGTACATAGGAATTATATAGAGGAATATTTATGGTAAATATGAAGAAAACCAGATGAGTGGTTTTGATATTAGGCAGACCTGAAGTATAAAAATATTTATAGAAACACAGATGTATTTATTTTTCTAAAACTTGTGATGGAACGCCCTCCTGAGAATGAACTGACACATAGTTATAATTAATCAATGTCGACCCAATTGCTCTCTCTTCAATTACAATGTAAAATTGTTAACCTTTGTGTGACTCGTACTCGCTCGCACTGGCATAGAACACCAGGAATATGCGCCAAGAATACAAAAGTAATACGCCATCCCTGGCCTGACAGTTTTATAACCAGCTCGGAGTCATACCCTGCACGCCGCGCTGGCTGAACTCCACCGAGTACAACTGAGTGGAACAGGTGGCCGCGATCCATTACGTAGTCTCTACACAAATACATACAGAACCAGGTTGTTCATTGTTAGTTAGAAGCACTGTATTTTCAGAAGAGTGCCTGCGATCGATCTATAGGATCATTAAATTGGTGGAAGAGTACACAATAGATTGATTTAAAAAGCAAGACATTTATGTCTTTCATATGTGCATACGTGTATAAGAGACATATTGCAGTAGGCCTGTTTCTTATAGCTGGGAAAGAGGTCTGATGTAATAAAATATAAATATATGTATAAAAACGATGGATATCTGATCCACGCAAGGACTGGCAGCTACATATAAGTGATATTTATAATTTTACGTGCCAGTTTATGGGTAATAGTTCTTTACACTGACTTCACAGGACAAAGTCTCACTCTAAAATGCACTTCACGCACTATTGTGAGACCAGTACGCAGAATATGTGGCCTTAAAGGCATATTTTTAAAGATTCAGTTGAAATACGAGTTTGAGGTTATCCAAGCAAAGGTTAAGACCCGGTGGCAGAAACTGAGGACGCTGTTGGGAGTATGACTATCTATAGGACTTTGATAGTGATCACACTGTGGACGGTGGCGACATGGGGACAGCGCAGAAACACCGTACAAGAGGCCCGTCGGCTCTATGACACCCTCATGAAAGGCTACTACCTTCATGTCCCGCCGGTCAGAAACTACTCTGACGTCATAACCGTCAGGTTGGCAATTCGTCTGAATCAGTTGGTGGCCGTGGTAAGTTACATTACTTTATACAGTCAGCTAATTACGGTTTTCCAATAAGTTTAAACATAAAAAAATTATTGATTTACAAAGGGCTCCGATTGTGCAATTCATGTAATCCTTCAATTCTAATAAATCAATAAAATGCATACCTTCCCGATTTTATATTCTGATTTTTGGATCTTTAAACAATTGATTCCGACATAATGGTTTCCTAGCAACTTTTTGAGTGAGCGACAACATCAATATATCGGTAAATCACGATACAGTGACTCGCATATTGCAAATCGCGATATACAAGTACGTTTTCATATGTTCATATGTTACTTTTAAAAGAGGATTTTAATAAAATACAAACATGACAAAGAGATGTCCATGTTGTGGAAGTGGCTGAATTCGCACATTAATGAACATTTGATCTGTCATGAAAATATTTAACATAATCCTAGGTGTAAGGAATTAACTTAAATGTGGCTCTAAATTAGAAAAAAATAATAATAAAGTTGCATATGAAACTTTGTTCAATGTCATATTCTTCTGACTTCTGTGTACAAATGACACTATGTTAAATGCTATTTTTTTCTGCAAAGATGTGATCTTCTAATATAAGTTCAATTATCTTTGATATTTTAGAATTTGGTTATCTTAAAAATTTTAAAGTGGCCTTTGTGAAAATTATGAGTTTTCATAATTTCCAATTTTTTTCTTTAAATTAAGAAATTTCGCATCTTCTTTAAAGAACTTCATTTCTAAAAGACCTTTCTACTGTGCATTTTGTGGTAAATTAGAGAATTGTCTGAATTTTTCAGTGCTCTTTTTGTCCATGTTTTCCCTGTTAAACACAATATATGCCCATTTCTAATTATCAACACTACATGAGTTTGATTATTTTTCAAATTTTCTAAATAAAAAGCTATAAAATTTAGCATGCTAAAACCATTTATATTTTCTATAAAGCTGAGTTCTGTTATATAACTACTGCACTTTTAAAAGATGTTAAATTCAAATATATGGATGTTTTGTGAATGGTAGATGGTTTTGATTGAGGATTTAAAACATTTAAATTTGAAATAAAAAAATAATTGGAAGTAGAACCCGGAATATGAATTTGATTCGGGACACTAAAAATACAATATGACTTTGATGCAGAACAATAACAATGTATTATTGTTTTAAGAAGATTTTATACTGATTTTAACATATTTATAACCTATTTAAATTTTAATTTTTTAAATTTTAAATTTAAAAATGCATGTTGCGAGTGTTCTCGCTACATTTCTCTTGAGCAAGTAATGTAGATAATAAAAATGTCGGTATATGTCCTATATCGGTCCAAATATTACCTAGAGTACAGGATTAAACTTAATATTACATAATTTGAAGAAATACTAACAATGTACAGTCGATTTATTATCTCTGATATAACTATTGAGATTTTGGGATTGTTGCCAGTTTCTTTTTTAACATGCAACATACAAAATAGAATATCACTTTAACTGCTCACGCAAGTCATCAGTTTTGTGGGACTTCTTTCTTAATATCATTTATATATCCGATACTTAATATATATTTTGTTCGAATGACGTTCGGCATTTCATGGCTATTAACATGGAAGATGTGCAATTCCCTCAGAATTCTCTCAATACCACACATAATGTAGCTTATGAAGATCCATGGGGATGAAGGCAGCGGTACGAAAAATATCAAAACCTCAGTAATATTGTAATATTCAGTATAAACAAAATTAGATTAAAAATTTCTCACACATCTCAAAAGGCTCTCAGAAGGCTCAAACGATAGCTCAATATTTTTGAAGTATATCATGACGTGCATATAAACACACACACACACATAGAAGAGATGTATCAGAGAGAGAGAGAGAGAGAGAGAGAGAGAGACAGTGACAGAGAGAACGAGAGAGACAGACAGATTCCATATAATTTTATGGGTTTAGAGTTACGTAACACTAACTGGTCGGATGATGTTTTTGTTTCAGTTCGGAAATTGACCTGTTGTTAGCCAACCAATAACACTAAAAAAATAGAATAAAAATCCGTTGGTTCTGCTGGGTTTGTGTACTTTCGGTTCGCATAACCTTGCCATCAAAGACGCTCAGCCACCTGTAGATCGTTAAGAAAAACTGAGACCTGGGGGCGATGGTTCTACCAGGAGCTGGCCTGGCTGGGTCCAGCGGAAACGATATTTGTCACAGTTCATTACGTCAAAACCTGGCTTCTCTAGCCTGAGGGAAGGCCACGTTAACCTTTAAAATGCTCTGTGGTAGAAATACAGCTACAGTGTAATATACAGACAATTTATAGTTGTGTCTAGGCTTTCTAATGAATACGCTGATGGTATATTAAGCTGAACTCTCCCCACTCTATTTTGGATTTATAACCACCCACCCGCGAGTTTTTTTAAAACATTATATATATATGTATAAATTATATATTATATATAAATGAATATATATATATAAAACTTAAATTCCAAATTCTTGTTAACACAGACTATCACATACACACATGCATGCATGCACAAGGCTTTATCCCCTTACAAAATAAGCATGAATATATATATATTTATATGTATATCATAGTCAAAGAAACTATCTTTTACATTTAACTTTACATTTCACACAATGTTCATTAGAAAATTGAATAAACAACTTCATGTTAAGCACAGGTTTAAAAGATAAAGATTAAGGTTTGAATCATGAAGAAACCCCAAAAAATATTGAAGGAATGTATGGTTCAATTTATTGCAATAAGAAACGATCAGTTCCTGTGTAACACAACATAAACCAAGTAATAAACATGTATAGCTGTATATCTTTCAATTTTAAATTATACAATGTACCCATTATCCTTCTTGCTCGTAACATAAAATTCAACCTGTTAATGTTCATCAAAACACAGAAGTCGTGTGAATTCTACCACCAATCTCGTTAGATTTGTCCATTTTAATTTATCTTGAGCCGGTGATTATTGATTACCTATGACAAAAACATTAGGTTTTCAAACACACTCAACAAGAGTGGCTTTGTTCAAGCCTTAGTACGTAGACTGCAGTACCGCATGGTAAGTACAAACAGGGCTTCATTCACTGTCTGTGGCACCACTAATTAACTCATCATCGAGGTTATGACAATCACACTGTAATGAAGTACGCAAACACCAGCAGCTCTACAGCAGTACTGTCTAGAAATAACTTGTGTAAACTGGCCGAGCAACACAGCGTTGTTTACTGATCAAGCCTGGTTAATGAATCTAGCCCAGGGTTTATCTAATTTGTTATCATCTCAAGCCAGTGCTTGATGGCCACTGGACCATGATAGCATATTGCCCGTCCTAATCACACTACAACTTCAGTCTTTTCCCATGTTTCAATATAATCACACCAACGCCCCATCCCTAACCTGTTTTAGCCAAGGTAGTAATAGTTAAAGTAATAGTTATTATTCTATTACTTAGGGTCCAAGTACTATTACGATTACTATTACAGGTTAAAGTTTCTTGTTTATTATTATTACAAACTACTATTACTTTGAATACCTGTAATTTTCTATTATTATATCCATTATATATTACAATTAATCCATCCCTGATAAATATAAATATAAATATATATATATATATATATATATATATATATATATATATATATATATTAAGAATTGCGTTGCAAATAAATGCCTGGCAGAGTGCTAAAATACTCATCTCAGTTCCTCATATATCTGTCTGGTACTGACTAATCAAAATTGGTAAATAGTAAAACACATGGAACCTGTACCATTTTACTGTGATATACATAAGATTAGTTTGTTTTCCATTTTATACATATTTAGAAGACGTTTTGATGTTATGTTTTAACACTGGAATCAAGGTAAAAACGCCAAATGTCGTTTATCGCATTTAGTTTTAAATACAGTTTCCGCTCATTCCCGTATCGATGGATTTCCAATGTTCTTTTTGACATGTACAACAGCAACTTGGGTTTGAGCCTTTCTGTGCCAAAGTTATAAAATTGTCACAGGGCCTGATAAAGGCAGGGCGTTGCGGGGCCCAACTAGGGGCTGACCTATAAAATCGCTTACAAATGAGTCTTAAAAAATAATTCAAATAATAACATAAAAGGTAATCTACTTATAAGTTTATAGTAAAAGTGGTGAAATAAACACATTTTACTTTGTTTGGTTCTTTGTATAAAAATAACCAATATGTTCAAGGTTTGTAATTGACCTGCAACCCTAATAATCCCTTATGCAAGCACAATATATGAGATGTTAAATTTGTCATTCGAATAAATTCAAATCTGCATCTTTACAGGATCTTAAACATCAGATCGTGACGACAAGCGTCTGGTTACGTCATGTAAGTATTACGATGGTGAACTTGACATAGCTGACGTGTATTCACATAATGGTTGTAAATAAACATTGAACCGGCTTCTCTGGTCTAGGGGTAGAACACAGAGCTGAGCCCGTGAGTTCATATCTCAGCCGAATTGCCCACCCAGGCTTCAAAGTGGCCACTCTGACCATCCCATCGTGTTGCACTCAAAAACGAGTGCGCTTTTCGGGGATTCCTCGGTGTTTTGATCCAGCAATGGGGAAAATACACACCAAGCACCAGCAGGAGTGGTTTACAAAGCCTGGCTGACGCTGACCCCTCCCTCATCCCCCTTGTATCCACCGCATCCTTTTTAAGACTTTCAACCAAATTTTTGAGGAATGGCCCTCCCTTTTATGGACTTGTGGACCTTTTTTTAGGTTGTTTCATTAGTCTTCCTGGGTTGGACCCCTCATTTTCCCAAATTCTGGATCCGCCCGTGTTATTGCGTGTAAGCCCTCGTTAAGCCTGAAACCTGAAATTAACCCTACAGATATACATATTACTTTATTAAGCAAGCATTCAAAATGGAGGCGGTAAACTCCACCAAAAAATCGTAAAATAATGATAAAAAAATGTATGTAAAAGAGCGAATGAAAAACTATTTACATCCAGCGCATGACCGGTGTATGGCCTTTACATAACCCTTACAGCATGTTCCTGAGTGATAATCAATCATGAATAATTATGAATATAGACCCTGCGGTCCGCCATTCAGCTGTCAGTGTAAGCGTCGGGCATCTAACACTAGTAGGAGAGAGGAAAAATATGCAACAAAAGGCTGAAATGGCATCTGCCTTGTCTCTTTTTAAGCAGACTACTCAGACAGTTAAATGCATGTTTATACGCGGGTATGTTAGCCTTTTCACATAGTTAGGTATAGAAGCCGGGTAAATCGGTTTCGGAAACAAGGCAAATTAATCAACGTGTTATGCAGTTAAGGAAATTAGGTTTTGGTGTTGGATTTACACACAAAAGTATTAACATAAATCGGAATGCATCTACTGCAGGAATGGTACGATTATGGGTTACAGTGGAATCCGGCAGATTATGGAGATATAAAGGTATTAGAAGTACCAGCAGAAGAGATCTGGCTTCCAGATATTGCAGTGTATAACAAGTAAGTGTAAGGTCTTTTACAGCAGTATATTCAGGTAGAGCGACAATTTCATTCCTCTGCGGTTTGTCTACAAAGTAGGCCTTATAAGTGAACAAAAGGTTACCGTTTCATGCCTTAGAGCCTTCAGAAATAATTAGAATATGTACTGAAAATTATGCTCTCTAAAATCCCTGAAGGAATAAAATGATAATGATAATGAAATATTCTACATGTAGTGTTTTTTTTTGTCATTCTCTGCTTGGTAAATCATAATGCAGGAAACTAGTGGAAGGTTTAGTACAGCTAATGTATTGTGTACTCCGTTAGGGTACTTTCGTCTGTTAACTCATATGAAACTCATGTTAATTCATGTTGTTTATAACCGGGGTTGGTATCTTTTACAATGTGATGTACCCCCTGACCAATTTAAGATTATCCCAAAGTTCTACATTTACCAAACCATTTCTAATTTAAACCATATCTAATTTCTCTGATTCTGTCGTGCATTCTAAAATGTCTTTTAATAATCTGTACATCTTGCTGTCGTTCTTTTATATTGAATGCAACATTACTGCACCCATGTAGTAGACCCAAATCCGTATAGTACCCCTCTGTAGCAGAAACAAATAATTCCAAATAATTCTGAGCCTTTACATTTATATGAATGATTGACCATTTTTAATAACTAAAGAAGCTGACTTTAAGGATTGGAACACGTACGTCACATGCTTAGCTACATGAATATAATCCAAGAAATGCCTTTCAGCGCTGATGCGAACTACGAAGTGGAAATTATGACGAAAGCCACTTTACATAGCAGCGGCAGAATTCAGTGGGAACCTCCAGTCACATTTCGTACCTTGTGTGACATGAACGTTGAGAATTATCCGTTTGATCAGCAAATATGTGACATTCAGCTGGGATCCTGGTCATACCCAGCAGAACAGGTAAGCACGTGCGCACTGACCAATCAGGTTCAAATTATACCGATAAGTGACCAATCATATTTACTACTGCAGTTTCGCGCCTTTGTGTTTGTTTTTCTTTATTCTTTGTTAACTTTTAATTTTGCATCCCCCACATTATCAACTGGGTTGCATAAACCTGGCGCATACCCCCAGCTCTTAGATCGGCATCCGGTTCCATAAAATATACTATCGATCCGCCCCTGATTTGTACGGTGGCTCGTATACGACATGCACAACACTGTTTTATATCGTTCGTCGATGCAGCTTAAATTGTTTGTATGTATTTCGTTGTATGTGTGTTTGCGCCGAATGCTTTGAGGTAAATTTCAGCAGTTTTCATTGCGTTGGTTCACAATTTCATTGCGTTGGTTCAACTAGCCCATTTTTATTTGTTTATGGAAAACTGTATTGAGTTTGTTTTAGGATAGGGGTGATATAAACCCTTGTGTACCAAACATGAATTAAACTGAAACACTTGTTTGTATTTTACCTTCCCAGAAAATCTTATTTTTTATAACTAGGGTTGGGGGTTATTTAATTTCGGGTATACCGAACAGGGAAAACCACATGTCGGTTTGTGTTATGTCTCAAGGGAGAAGCTTACAACAAAAGGTCTCAGCCATGCCACTTCATTATGACTGGAGGGAGGGGTTAAGGAGACCTTTTATGAGAAATTTGCTCATTCTTCCCCTTCACATTTTTCTTTCTACAATAACCCCCCCCCCCATATTTTATTTTTTTTTGGGGGGGGGGGGCTCAGCACGCTTGGGAACGAGATAAATATCGCGTGGCCACGAGATACTAACGCGTGCGAACGAGATAATTATCGCGTGGCCACGAGATATTAACGCGTGGCCACGAGATATTAACGCGTGGGAACGAGATAAAAATAATTTTGTGCATGTCCTATATGAGCCATCGTAGATTTGAATCAATTATTCAATTTTTTTTTTGCAAAACAAATTTGGATATATTTCCAATAAACAGTATAGAGTCAGAGTGGTAAGAAGAGCGGATCGCATGCCAATTTCAGAAAGCTTGTGCCGTATCCAGTTTACTAACTTAAATTTAAGGTGTCAGCTGCGGCCAGGTAGTTTAATTAGTTTCAATACTGAAAACAGGTAAATTGTTTTAAATCAATGGGTATTAAGCTATCGAGTTGAGAAACAACTCTTCACGTATCGCTGTAGAGTTAGTTAGGTCTCATCAGTATTGGGTAATAAATGCACATTTGCATAAAACGTTTTCCATAAAACGCTGAAGTTTCCTCTTTATATATGCCATAATTTGCATTGACCTTTATGTTGAGAATGGTTGCTTTGATCATCGAACGCTTGCGAGTAAAAGGAAACGTATGGACTTAAGTAAATCTCTAATATATTTTATTCTTAATAACATATCTCGCGGTAACGCGCCATTGTCTTTATCATATAAACCAATATCAATTCCTGGTTTTTTTTTCAATAGAATTCTACCTAGAGATATAAAGGCCCAGGCTAAGATAAACGCACGACAGTCACATATTTATTTATAAAATATATGCGTTCCTGTAACCACCATAGCTTTGGTAGTTATTAAATTGATCGTAGACCCTCTTCATCGTACTGCATAACGGGAAAAAAAATTTTCTCATTTTAATTTGGTGATATTTTTGACTGGGAGATTAATAAGCAAAGTCTAACATATTTATATAATTATTACTGCCTTGTCTGCTGATAACACTGATAACACTGTTTTCTTTTAGGTGGACTTGAAACATTTCCTTCAAGGTACTCTAAACATTGAGGATGAAAAAACGATTGACTGCGCCTGGGAGTTCCGGGATTTTTACCCTAGTGCAGAGTGGGATATATTAAACGCCACGGCTGTTAAAACAAACAGAAGACTACCAAGAGAGGAGGATGACCACCCGAAAATCACATTCACAATAACTATCAGAAGGAAAGCCTTGTTTTATATCATCAACATCATTATACCTGTCATATCTATAACAGGATTAGCAGGTCTTACTTTTTATCTACCATCACAGAGTCTGAAGAAAATCAGCATGTGCATTTCTGTTTTGCTTTCTTTGAATGTATTTTTCGTCATGCTGTCAGAGAAAATCCCGCCTACTGCAGTCGTCATACCCCTACTTGGAAAGTATTTGCTGTTCTCTTTGATTCTTGTCACGTTTTCAGTGATAACGACGGTGATAGTGTTGAACATTCATTTTCGAACCCCGCTGACTCATACTTTCCCAGACTGGGCAAAAACTGTGTTTTTAGAATATTTACCAAAGTTAATGAGGATGCGAAAACCAAAGGAAGATAGAAATGTAAAGCTGAGTCAAAAAGGTGAAACTGAGTTAAAGTGCCGGTGTGGCGCCCCTTTAGTAAGTACTTCTACAGCCCCTGGGGAACGCAGACCTATAAAACGCCTTGGGCCAAGACCAAGCGTAGATATTACTTTTGAGAATATTTACGGTAAAGAGCGCGCGCGAAAGCACTACCGCAAAATACCTACAATAACTGAAGAGTGTACAGACGAGGCCGGAGTGACTGCCGAAAATCTGCTCATGGTGTTACATCAGAGACCGGCCTTCACTCAGGCAGTTGATGGTGTTAGATATATCGCAAAGAAGTTACGAGAAGCGGATGCCCATAAAAGGGTTTGTATATATTTTTAAAGTACATTTGTTGGCAGATTGCTAATCATTTATGCAAAGATAAATGGGCATATCGAACGGAAAAATATAAGGAAAAAATCTTTTATACTAATTCATTGCCGAAGTAAATTTAAATATAAGAAGAAATAAGACAATTTATCGATAATTACGTGAAATGTATTATATGCAGCATTTTTATGTGTATTTTTTAACGTTAATTTTTTTGCAGATTGCAAATTATTTATGCAAAGATAAATGGGCATATCGAAAGATATAAGGAAAAAATCTTTTATTCTAATTCATTACCGATGTAAACTTAAATATAAGAAGAAATAAGACATTTTATTGATAATTACGTGAAATGTTTTATATGCAGCATTTTTATGTGTATCCCTAATTCCATAAAATGAGGTTCCGACAGTTGAACACCCCAAAACAACCACCTCAACATGAACTTGCATATTCAGTGTTTGCAAACCTATATTATTTACATTAACATGTTATGCGTAATGTGCATATAAATATATATATATATATATATATATATATATATATATATATATTAATAAGTGGTATAGCCGTGTCAGTCTAAACAAGTTAGTCTATCTGAAGGGCGTCACTATTTATCTTTTCCTACGCTATATATGTGTGTGTGTATGTGCGTGTAATCCTCTTGCATGTCATAGAAGTTTAAATTGTTGCACGTAAAATTGCCTATCAGGCAATTTATGCTTCAAAGAGTGATACATTAAAAGCTTTAGATAAAACTGTGCTTGGTTTGAATCATAATGTATTACTGTAAATTTTCCGGTAATCCTTATTTTTATTTCATTCTAGGAATGTCACGAATGGCAGTACCTGGCTATAGTCATCGACAGGCTCCTCCTGTATTTATACACCATGGTGTTCGTAGTCGTCTCCTTTGTGATTATGCTGAAAAATCCTCTCCAGTATTATAACCTCACACCCATAGTGTCTGCAGACCATTACTGTGACCCACGGGCAGTACTTGACCATAAAGCACAACCCTCGTTATAGTTACTGTACTAAAGAATGGTAAGCCACTTCGAGCAAGTGTTTATACTGTGTGATTGACCATATCTTTTGCCAAAGATATCTCAGACTGATCAATCTGACGAGCATTCCGTAGTGTCAGACTTGTAATAGTGTATTATTCATGCAAATTTGATATTTTCATCGTATAACGAAAAATTGTTGGTGTGAAGACAAACATATTGCTTCATATTAATTGTATCGAAATAAATCAACTGTAAACTGATTATATGTTGTGAACCCTGAGCCATGTGTGTATTTCACAAAATACGATTTTTATCCCTTAAACGGGACGTATTAATGGTAAACCCACGGTCACTCCGTCTATTTGACTGATCGTCAGTTAACTTGTAGTGTCACCGTGGAAACTTACAAGAACACCGACGGACTTTCACAAATCTCACTGCAACTACTTACTAATAGATTATCTCGAAAGAGTTCGATGCTAGACCGAAACCGCGCACATTTAATGAGCTCAGAGGTCACAAGGCTTTTTTTTTGGTGTGGCCGTGAAAATTTGCCGGGATCATGGTGGATCTGATGAAAACTGACAAGAATATTAACAAATATAATCAAGTAGGCCGCACACAGAGCGGACTATACGAAATCGAACTGGACTTGAACCTGGTCCAGTCCGCCCTTTTAACGGCCCTAATGGCCCACGGAATGCTTACCAAATATATGATGAATTTTCATAAAATGCTTAATGAACCTTTATTTATAGAGTTTCTCGTATTAATTAGGTTCTCTTAAAAATCCACGCTTATTAAATGAGGTCACAGGTCCTAAGACATACGAAAGGGGTAGAGGTAGGTTAGAGTTTATATAAAATCACCATTCATGCTGGATATCACACTAGTTCACTCGAAATCATTCACAATATAATATAAGACAGTTGTAACAAACTATTTAAGTTATAATAAATGACACATTTCACGAATACAAATCGCCCTGCCTTTAAACACAATTTACACACTGGAGTTCACAATATAAGATGTTTAACACACTTAAATACAATGTACCTGTAACACCTAACGCTCCCCGGAGCCGTGCTGTATACTGCACTTGTTGAACTGCAGTCAGGGCTAGGTGTCTGTTGATGTCAGGCGAGTCGAGCGTAGTCTGCCATGTTCTCCTGCTTGGCTCCCGTGGCGATCTGCCCAGATGCTGGTGGCCGTCTTCTTTTATAGACAGTGGAACGGAAGCCTGTGGGACAAGCTTCCGCCGGACGCTCAGCCAGCAATGCAATCAACAATTTCCGCCCTACGTTACATCATCCCCTGCTTTCGAAACTGATCCGTCCCCGACATTACTACATTACTAAACGTATGATCTCAAGTTAGATTACTCAAGGGAATAACCAGTTTAAGTACATTAATCAATATAACAACATGCAACATGTCATCCTTCAAGAAGTATCAGTTTACAAACTAAGACAAATTAATCCCTATATTTTAACCTGACTTGCTCATAACTACAAGACATATGATACAATGAAATTAGCACAGTCTTATTCATGTCCACCGAGTATGATATTAGTCCTCTTCTTCTAGCCCTGGTTCGGCTTCTTCTTCCTTCACCTCAGGTTTTCCGTCTTGATTGCACTGGGTCCTTTGGCACTAATTGTCTACCTGTGTAGCTGGTTTGACTTGTATCGTCACCCTCGTAAGTACTCTGTCACCAGGCAGGTACTTCCATTTCTCCTTAATTGTGGCTATCAGGTATCCTGCCTATAACTCAAACGTGGTGTTTGAAGACATAAACGTACACGTATATATCTTTTCTTCAAGGAGGTAGAGCTTTTCTTTTCCAGCTGGGTGCCCCATTAGGGAAGTTGTCTCTGGGGTCTGCTTGGTACGAAGCTGGGCTCCCCAAAGTATCACTTTCCAGTTTGAATGGGTAGGCTGAGAACCTCTGTCTGTTATCAGAGAAGACCCCGTGCATACCAATTGTCTCACCGAGTCATTCTCCCTGTCTTATATTTTATTCTCTGTTGGTTTCATAACTACTTTCATTTTTCTCTTTAATATCAATGGAACTATCGTCTCTCTTTTTTTTTTATTTCTGTCTCATCCTTTACCCTTTTTTTAATCCAATGTCCTCTTCCTTGAAGATTCCTGCTGGGGTTGTCTTAATATCTTTTTCGTTCTTTCCCGCTTTCTTGAAATCCTCAACATTGAACGAATTCTTTCCCAGTTGACTTGTTATTCTCATAGAGTCTCTCTAACTGACCTCATTCTTTTACTATCATCTATTGCTCTCCCTCGGTTTATTTCTGTTTGTTGAGCTTAGTACAATCTTTGACATTGACAGAACTACCCTTTTGATTCTCTTCTGTCAATATCAAATCTTTCTCGTCAAGTTTCTCTTCCGCATCGATGATCAGACCTGACTCCCTGTCCAACAATTTAACTGTTTCTCTTGCTTCTTGGATTTCTCCATATCTTAACTTGCCATTATACTCCTTTCAGCTCCAGGTAATTTCGTTGGTTTATCCAACGTTAAGGGTTTTGAAACAGGTAAGTATGGGAGTAGCTTCCGCTAATCCTGTAACAGACTGACTATAGTCTTTGTCCTCCTTCCCCTTTGATACGACCATAAATCCAAATTCATCGAAGTTAATGACAGTCTCCGGCGGGGTAAGACTATGAGATGGAGGAGATGGAGAGATATTCCTGGCTACCTTTGGGCGTTTTCACAGATGAGAGTAACTTTATTAAAAGTCGATGATTGCAAAATCAAACAGTAACTTGTCTTGCCCAAAGCAACACTGGGTTTTATCAGTAAGACTGTAGTTTCCCCTCGAATTGTGGAAGTATCGATCATGACACACATTTTTTAGATTTAGATGGGTCTTTCCCGCTTGATGATTTGAGGCAATCACTTTAGCGCCAGTGGCAGCGGCTGAGGTATTGAACGCGCCACGAATGGAGGTATAAGAAGCTTTACGTTGGCTGCTTTTTGTAACGGTCACCTCCGTTGGTTAACCATGTGTTTCCAAATATCTAATAGGACCTTTGCAAAACTCAAAAGTAATTGTTCACCTTTACCTGGTGTTCTTGAAGCAAATGCAGGCGCATGGTTTCAGGTTGCTGAGAGATGAGGTGAAGGAGCTGAGACATCTTTCAGGTCCTCTTCCTCACAGCGATTGTCTATCGTGCCGTTGGTGCTTGTCGTGACGGTCCTTGTGGACTCCACACTTTTGACACGTAAAGAGGACTGGGGATTGGCTTGTCCCTATAGACAAGGTACTGAAACAACAGGAAACCACAAGTTAGAAGAATGTTATTAAGTTGAAGAGCTGAAGGAAGAGCTGAAGGACTTAAGTTGGAAGGGGTGCTGTAGCAACACAGTCGTTTGTTTGAAGGCAAACTATTAACCCTTTACTGTTTACATTTATTTTAGATTTCCGACAAATTATGACACTATTTATATTTATACTAATAGCCATATCTTTTCAAGCTTTTTTTGTATCTTTATCAAATTTTCAACAGTTCCCAAAAAGAGGGTTTCCTGAAGATTATTGAAAATCATTGAAACTTAGAAATAATATGCAATATTTTTGTCCTTAAAGAATCTATACATATCATGGCATTCTAGTTGCCCATTTAGAGTGCTCTTTAGTGGCTTGTAAACAGTAAAGGGTTAAACGAAATAATATGCTTAACCTCTACATAAAGATTTTAGGCATGCAGGGATTATTCACAAAGATGGTGATTATCGTTGAACTGGTCTTGATGATCGACCACTCCGTGTTTTGACAGGTGGTTCTTCATCTTCAGTGTCCTCAACAACTAGAAAAATTCGACATGGAATCAGCCTATAACAATAGTGTAGGTTGGTCTTGTTACAGCAGGTATATACCTATTGGTTCATCTGCTCCATATTCCAATAATGGATCCTGATAAATGTAACGTTCCTGTTTCATCCAATTTTTATATGGACCATGATAAGGCTTCATTGGGTCTTGGTGGATGGAAAAGGGCTGGCTTTTTGGAGTTTCTGACGTTCATGGTCTTCGATAGTCTTCTGTTTGCTCCCGCTGATCATAATATCGCTTCTGCCTTTCACTCGCAGCAATAAGTTTGTCACGAGCTATCTCATGAATACATTGTTATCTATCCTTTAGAGTGTCGACATATTTGGACAAGCTTGGAGGCTCGAATACTTCAGGGGGGCTATGAATCATCATATCAATAAGGAGTCATGGTTCCCATCCAAAAAGAACCATAGTATGCAGAAGCCAGACCTGTCATGAATCGAAGTTCTGCAAACTCACATCAGTAACTGAATGTGCTCAACCCATTCCCTACTTGGAGACATACTTGGATATCTTAGTTGATTTTTCATCCATACCATCACTCTGAGGTCGATAACTGGTGGTCCTTTTCTTTATGATAGCAAGTTGTTCACAGTTCTTGAAAAATCGTGACTTAAACTAACTTCCTTGGTTAGAGTGAATATGAAGTGGTAATCCCCATATACTGATAAACTGGTTGATTAAAATTAAAACTATGGTGCAATTCCCCATATCCGGGATAGCTTAGGCCCCTGACCATTCCAAAAAGTGGTCTGCTATGACTAATTTATAGCGATTGCCGCATCTTGATTCTAGGCAATGGTCCAAAGATATAGATAGCAATTCTTTCCATTGGAGCCCCCACGTTGTACCGAATCATGAGAGATCTTCTGGACTACAAAGGTACTTTCCTGCTTTGGTAATGATTCGCCAGGTTCAGGGTCGGTTTTAGGCTAAGATGACCGGCAGTAGGGTTGTCATGAGCCTTCACCAATACATCATGTTGGATAGCTCAAGGTACTCTTATAAGCCAGACATTATCCCTAACCGGATCTGTTACCTGTTTGTATATGACACATTGATGATATCAAGCTGCTCCCAAAGGCCAAGGTAAGTTTTGATCTCTGACGGGAAATGGGACACATCACTCCAAGGATGTTGTTCATCCCTCTCCTCCTTCCATAAAACGATAAGCTTTATAATTGGGTCATCCAACTGATTTTTCTGGATTTCTTCAGATGATTTTACTGCTGGCAGAGATACTCTCGACATTGCACGATATTTAGGGGTACCAGTTGAACCATCACTGCTTCTCGACCTTCCTGCCCGTCACAGTATGTGCAAGGATCCACAGCGCATGGGCGCCTTAAAAGAACGTCTGCATTCCGAAGCTTCGCCCCGGCTCTGTGTTCAACGAAAAAGTCATAGCAGCTTAAATGTGTAAACCATCGTGCTATCTGACCTTCTTTTTCCTTAAAATTCAAGTGCCATGTAAGAGCACCGTAGTCAGTTCTTACCAGGAACTTGGGACCAAACAAGCATTGATGAAAGTGTTTGACTGCCTGGACTATAGCTTGAGGCTCTTTTCTAGTCACACAGTAATTTTTCTCACTTTGTGACAAGGATTTCAAAAATATTTCCAAAATAAGTTATGACTTTCTTTTGACCATCCATGACCTTCGATAGAACACCACCAATGCCAGTGTTACTGGCGTCTATGTCTAGAATAAAATCATCTGCTGACAGTGCCTTCAGACAGTGCTCATCCCTTACGAATGTAGTTTGTAATTTCAACAAATTGTGTAGAGGGCTTGCAATGTTTGCAAACTCCTTCACAAAACACCTAGAGTAAGAACATAGCCAAAAACATGTTGACTTCTGTGACATTGACTGGAACAGGCCAGTTCTTAACAGAAGCAATCTTTTCTGAGCAAATGATTCTTCTGTGGCGTCAATTTAAGACCAGCATCGTTGTCCTGCATATGACACCTTGAAGCATTTAAAGTCAGGGCTGTTCATGCCGTCATGCCGTGCCGTCCTGGAAAGCTGTTAATGTCCCAGTTTGGTCCTGAGATATTACGGTCACTTGGGCAATCGGAGTGCCGTAATCCGCTAGGGTGTCTTTAAGAAGCTGCACTTGTGTGCCGTTAAAGTTTGCTATACGCATAGGAAAATAGTGCCTGTTTGGATTGACAAACATAATGGCCAACATAATTTCTTCCTCGCGCTTGAATTTTGCATCTGGCTCTAATAAGGATGAGGATGGCAGGAGACAATGGTCGCCAGGTTCAAGAACATAACCAGCTAGAAGTATCTCACAGTCCAGTGGAATGGTCGCCTTCTCTTTTAGTGCTATGCAGAACATACGTCGCCCTTGTTTGTTGTTAAAGCATGAACCCTCAGTGTCCAACAAATGTAAAAAATTAGACTTAAAGTGTAGGGTTCAGCCATAATGTTTAAGGAAATCTAACCCGATAAATCTTTCGGCTTCCACTTCAGCTATTATCTCAATAAGCAGAGATAAGTCACTTTCTTCGACTTTCATTGGCTACACATCTGTCAGTCACGGAAGGGTGCGGTAAGGCCTGCCTTATCACTTCACACTGCCCCTGTTAGTACACAGCCTCCTCGGACATAATTAATTTATTAAGTTTATGTTGACAATCCATAATGTCACCGGATTCACTTTTTCACAAGTATATCGGAAAGTAAATGACCTAATAGTACCCCCATTTCCACACAAACAATAATTTTAGGGATACAAACGACGATGCAACCTTAACAAATGCAAATAACCTTGCCTCTACATCAGTTTACACATTAAAGTGCACTATATAAGAAATTTTAACACACTTAAATACCTCTTAAACTTAACGCTCATCGGAGTCCGTACAGCACCGTCCTGTACTGCACTTGTTCAACTGCAGTCGGGGCCTCGGCGTCTGTTGATGTCGGCGAGTCGGTAGTAGTATGCGATATTCTCTTGCTAGGCTCCCGTGGCGACCTACCGTAGACGCTGGTGGTAGGACGCTCAACCAACAATGTATACAGCAGTTTCCGTCCCACGTTACATCATTCACTCATGAGGTGCATCTGTTTCCTGACGTCTGTCTGGATATTGCAATATCTTTGGAAAGCGTTCATATTGAAATATGACATTTACGCTTGGTCAAGTATTTATACATTACTTTATCTTCACCTTAAAAAAATTAATTTGTGAATTTTGAGTAAACAGGTTTTACTTTTCCTGACATCTCTATATTGCAAGAGGATATGTGCTTTATTATAGCTGAAATTATTGTTTAGCACTCAATGGTTTAAAATTGCATTATTCAACTTCGGGGCGTTCATTACACTTCACATCATATCTGCTGTTAGATACGGATCTGCGCATTTCCAGTACCCTTAATTCCTATGTTAAAATGAATGTATTGGTTAGTAAAAGATTCTGCTTCGGTGTCAGAAATTTAAAAATATGTTAGGCTGTGGTGCATGTTAAATAGGAAGAGCAGGAAAAAACTCTTTTCTATTCACGATGCCTCAACAATCAACTACGGCTTAATTTTATTAAAAGGGCTGATATCTGTTAGCCAAACGTTGATGTTTTTGTTCCGGAATCATAGGGGCTGCATTGATTTGTGATCAATTTGAAGTTGTGAAGATTTTGTTGCTAATACTCTGTCAAATTTACTTTCTCGTGAAACTTTAAGTTACCCGGTTCTGACAAAGCATACATTATCCCAATATATGTGCCAAGAGCTAATAAATTCGAATATAAAGCTTAATAACAATTGTTCAAGCCACTGTAATAAGTAATGACCATCAAAGTAAACTGAGAAAATACCAGCGCTTGGTAAGAGTCAATACTGTTTTACCAATGGTTCTATCCGAAAGGGGGCGCCTCTAACTGCATGAAAAAACTTTTTAATCAACCTATAGTCCTTTGTATTGAGAAATAAACGGCACAATTATTTTCCTATCAAATAACAGTATAACCGCTGTTACTCCCTCAAAACACAAATATAACAAACCAGGATTTATTCATTGGTACAACAATGACAAGACCTTTAATAGACAAGTAAATATACAAAATGACTATTGTTCATTGTTTAGGTTCACAGTGTACCAGGACTCGCAGGCGAGGCCCAAATATTTACTGCTGAGTGATGGGGCCACAGCCTTTGCTTCACTCGCTCGAAAAACTGCATGTTTGCATTCACACCAAGTTCACCACGACATATATGTTATGATTCTACAACCCATAACAGTAACAAGCCATGCTGAGTCACGATCTCAAGGTATAACATATAAAGTGCGCAGTGTATTGTGCAGTACCCTGTCCATTATGGTTATTGGGTTTTGATGCGCACAGTTGATGCTTTTTGCATGTGGTATCCCCAAAGTTTCTGAATATGCGTCCATTTAATATATCCAGCAATGCCTACATTACATATATTAAATATTCATCATTGTACACAATATTCATGACATATACAATATTATTACTTAGAATAGGTATGTTATAAATTTGGGACTGAACAAATGCGCTCCAGTTATATAACTGGGCTGTTGGACTCTTCAGACCACTTCACCAGACCAGTTTACTACATGATGTGTATTTAACCATATTATGGTTCATCTTCCTTGAAGAAAGTACGCACCTTAGCAGTTTAAACTGGTAAAATTATGGTCAGAAAAGTAATATAACTGCCTCTTGTAAAAACTTTGGAAGATCGCGGTTGTTCGTCATATGACCATCGTAAGTATCCCACGTAATTTTGCACATCAACACCTATTTCTAACACTCCGCTTGTCAACGTGTTTGTAGTTCATAGATGGGGTATCCCTACATGATACCGGGGACGTCTTAATGTACATGGATATTAAATACTTTTGTAATCACTTTCTTTTTTGATATATTTTATTTATGATGAGGAAATCAGTCGATTGATATCATTTTTTAAATAGGTTAGTCCTATACCTGCCATTCCTTTCTAATTCGGACTAGAGGATGCATAATCAACTAGGTATACAAATGAAATATAAGCGCTTGATAAGAGTAAGTATTGTTCTACATATAGGTCTAAATAGTGTTTTTTGCAAACAATGAAGAAACTTTTGAAAAGAAGGATTTGCTTAACTATAATTCCCTTTCTAACCACATCATAGTCCTTTGTATTGAGAAATAAACGGCAGAAGAATTGTCTCCTCAGCAGTATAGACGTTGGTTCCTCTCTCAACACACAGATTTAACAAGCCAATGTTTATTTGTTTGTACAGCAATGATTAGACCCTTAACTGACTAGTAAATCTGATTAAACTAGAGAATGCTTTGTTCCCTTACCCTGGTGATTCCTTAACTAAAAGACTAACACAATTAACCTTGAAGCAATACAATACTTCGCCCCCAAAGCGTCAGCATTGTATCTGTCATCACGAGTGCGCATTACCGTTAAACTTGAAAATGATTTAACCTTTATAACCAATTATGCTCATTATTAAAGGTGTGTAAAGCTAGCGCTCATTATCCTAGCCATTCATGCAATCACAACCTTTGATTGTTTTATATAATACAGATTCCACTTATTTATGTTGATAAGTAAAGTCTATTAAGACCAACTTTTGTCACGGCGTATACAATTGACAGTTCCTTTATTTAAACGCTCCTCACACCTTTAATAAATCTTTTGGTCCACTGATGTGACTACAAAGTCCAGATGAGCGTAGGGAACTAGGCAGATTGATACTGGTATCTAACTAATATATTTTTAGTTCAAGCATTGAGATATATGGCCTACTATTTTGGTTACCTCGGAGAGGTAAAATGATAAAAAAAAATATTTTAGTCAGTATATCCTGATAGTATATTTGGCTGAAAGATTAAACATTTAACAATTTAGTGGAATGAAGTAACAAGATTCTTTGGTCATCACATAAAAAATGTCCCATATGTTTTGGTCCTGCCCACTTTACCATTCACACTTGGGGAATGGTCCTACCAACCAAATTTGTCGTTAGAAAAGAAAGATCAAGAAAAGTGCTATCATTACATAAGCCAGCTGTCGTTGTACCGATTATCTTATTCAAACTCCATCCTTCTAATACTCATTTCCTTTTCCTTCTACATCGTGTAAAATCTCTTAACAAAGCAGTTGCGTCATATATTCATAGGTTCTAACCACATGCACCAAACCAAATAAATGGAATGAACGAATTTAGCGGCAAGGCACATGAGGCTATAAATGTTACATTTAATGGATGAACTGTAATAGAAATTATTATCAATATAAAGATACCCCACCATGTATGTTGGTGGTTTTGTTGTAATATGTTTGGTGGATGTAATTCACAACATTTTTATTGCTTGTTTAGGTGAGTTTATGTACATTGCGGTTTCGGACTACGTGATAGGGGGTAACTGAAGATCATCAGCAAGGGTCGAGGTCCTGGGTGTGTAATCCTTCCCATTTCTGTTTCATAACACCAAACAACCCTGGAAAGACGCACTCGTCTGTGAGTGAACCACGGCTGCGGCCACAGCCTTCCCATTTTGTCCGCAGAACGCTCAGACTGGGTGACGGCCACGCGTGAAAAATCTCAAAGCTGGACGCTAAGATTCGAACTTATGATCTCCCGGCTTTGCCTAATATGTTCTGCCCATAGACATGTTATTTATCTCATGCTTGACTAAGTTGAAGTGACGATTGTCAGTTCTCGTGAATATTGTCTGCAAATAAAAGCATGTTAGTGTAGATCCGTGGGTGGCATTATAATATATGTGTTGATATTTGCACACACTTGCAACTATACCCCGGTTATTACTTACAAAACCAGCGGGCTTTGTTTAACTCGCATGATAAAAATTGTCGTTTCTCTTTGTTGATTAATTAGAAGATCTGTATGGAGGTCTGTCCTAATTGTTTACTTAAAACCTCCATGCCTGGTTACTGGAATTGTTGTAGCAGTAGTTTATCATGTAGTATCTGATAACGCGATACGAACAGGGCTCTGGTAATTCGTGTAAAGCTATCAGAGAGCTGTGTACGTTTACGTTGTCCAATGTATTTTCTTGTTATTATTCTAATCTTTCACAGCAGTTTTGATGCCATTATAGGTACGTTTAAACTTACATTATCTTTTCAATTATGACGAAAGTCATATATATTCTTATAAATGACACTTCTTTTACATTTGTGCTACTCGATGTTTGTAGATCCATAGATCTGATGAACCCTGTGTGTAATGATAAATACTTTCTGCCTCTTTGTGAACGCATGGTTTATCTACTTTAACGACTACCACCCCGGGCATTTTCGACAATTATTCGTTATGTATAAAAATCTTGACAATAATTTACCCGTCTATGCCATTACCACTTAATGTCATGATGAAGGGAAAATCCGCTCGGAATGTGCACTCCTCGAGCAGCGTTTATACCCTTAAGTCCTTCTATATCTGCTTCGGCTTAAACGCTGCTTTATATATCAAGAGTTTTGGTGTGCAAGGCCAGGAGATACAATGGGACCAATGACAGACTGTCTCCTTGTGCATGAAATTTTAAACACGTAACACCCCGCACTAATTCTCTGATAAAATTATGTGACCTTGTATCAGGCTTTTGGTGAAACCTTATTAAATCTTGCTAAAAAAGCTTCGGTTAAAGCGAAGGAGATATAGAACTACTGCAATGCTCAGCCGCTGCGTGAAGGCTGTACATGGAATAATTTTACATTTCTTTTGGATTACAAACAAGTCATGACAATCATAAGGTCACACCGCGCTGGTCTTCTCCTGATGAAAGCAGAGAAAGCCTTACAGATTTATTATATTTTATTACTTATCACATTAAATCCTAAAAAAGGGAGAAAATATCGTAGCTATGAATATAACCTTAAAAGGTACAGCTGATACAGCGTGTTGAATTCAAGCGCTTGTATTGGTAACATAAATATAAAAGCATTCCGTAACTTTTACTGTAGGCAGTAACATTAACATTATTCAATGTATCAAGTATGAGTAACTAAAAACTGCATGTAGACCTCCTTCAATTTTTTTCTGAGAAGAACTCTTATATTACACCTGTTTTTTTCAGGTATAAAAGAAATTACTTTTCACGCTGGACCATCCACCAGAACTAACGCTGAAACGGAATGCAGCCGTCTTAACATGAGGCTGCCTGGATATTTGGGGACAGAAGACCGAAAATATTTAAGGAGGCAAATGGAAAATTCATCGATTAAACACACGTGGCTTGCTGTTAAACGGTTTCCATTTGACAACTGGCAACCTGTTATATCAACAGGTAAGGGATTTCTCATATCAGTCCATCTCGCCGAACACTATATCTTCAGCAAAAGTAACCACTATGTTTAAACTCTCAAAAATGCAGGTACGTCTTTGATTATTTTAACATAAAATGCAAACAAGGTAAAAACAAGATATATATATATATATATATATATATATATATATATATATATATATATATATATATTGATTTCTTATTGAAAGGTGTTAACTGTGCAGACAAGTCATGTGTCCTTGGTGAAGAGGAACAGCTTCAGCTGACAAAGGACCAATCAAAGCGTTGTCTCAAAATACACAGTGGCAGAATTAAAGTTGCCTCTTGTCACGTGAAAGTAAAAGGTTTTTTATGCTTTGTCAGAGGTAAGGACAAACATGTATATGTTACATGTAATTTTATATTTATTATTCTATAAAAAGGAACAACGCTACAGACACATTAGCCAGCTTTATTTGGGATCTTTTGAAAGTAAAATGTTTCTAAGCGTCGTATGTAATTTGTTTCTATTTATTTTTTCATGTACTATATAATTTCCCCCGAACAATCTGTCTGCAAATTGTTTTAGACTGCTTTCACTTTGCATACCTTAGGTGCACTCTGTAAGGCATGCCATTACTGGAACTGCCTGTTGTGGGGGGCAGGGTCGTGCTTGAAGGTAGGACTGCATGATCTCACATGGTCCCAAGCCGAGACGGAATGTCAGGCAAAGGGAGGGCATTTGTGGATTAAAACAAATAGTATATCAGACGAAAACATAGTAAAACAGCTCAAGGAGCACGCTGATTTCAAAGATCCAGAGTACTGGATTGGATGGAGGGCTGAGGAATGGCGATTCACAAACAAAACTGCAGGTTTGAATGGAGCATTTATATTTTACTGAGATAACAGTTTTCACATTTATCTTTGCCTTATAACTAGACTTTGACCAGGTAGAAGTAACAGTGTATTACAGGTAAGTCTATATTTATATTTAGACGAGGCGGTATTCATGGCGACATTCATCTAAAACCAGTCACAATGTGCACTAACGCAATCACGAAAGTCTTTTTGCAGGAATGGGGCCCGTTAGTGATGTGATCATACGGCCAGGAGAGAGTGGTCAAGGAGACTGTGCTACCACCATCTTCGACGGGCCTGATGACCTCAGATGGAAACGCGTTGCGTGTGATAGCAATCATTCATTTGTTTGTATCAAAGGTCACATTTAAAACCATTAATCATGATAAAGTATTTTATTACATAAGCATTCATTTAGAAACTCGACTGTGAAACAATCATGCATGTTACAATATGTTTAGATAATAATTTCACCATAAAATTCAAAAATATACTTGCCACTTCCAAAAATTCCAGCATAAATTTCTCAAAGGATTAGTAAAAACTTATAAGCCAATTTTGAGAAAGGAACTTAAATTACCCGAAGAAACCCTGCACTTTTTTTCTGCCTTCGTGCATTGTTTTATCTTTTGTTATATGTTTATGTATTATATGTCTTTGTATTGCTGGCCTGCCTCATATTTATATATCTGCATGCATTGTTGTATTCGTTCTATATTTTGAACAATAACTACTCATTCCGCAGCTAATGAAACGCAAGGTAGATTTTACACGCAAGTTTAATACTTGACCATTCATTATATGTATTTGTATTTATTTATTGTTCAAAACTCTAATGTCCATATTGATAGAATATAATCTAGAATGGTATTCAATGTTAAATGTAATGCCCTGGCATTCATTGTGAGAGACAACCGTATTAACCACGCTTCGAATTATAAGTCATGAGCTGTTAATTTATTCATATCCCTTTAAAAGAATGGTTGGATCAATATCTAATTGTTTGTACACATAATAGATCTTATGCTTTTATAAACGTACTTTATGGATTATTCCTCACCAGCATTCAAAGTTTGCTTTTGGGTCGATATTAATGGGATTCATTTTCGACTATGTTGGCCGATGTACCTAATCTTTTTTGAGGATGCAAATCTAATAGAAGCACAAAGTAAGTGGTGATTCGATCATCACTGGCAGATTGAAAAATCCAATAAAAAGTTATTATTTTCCTGCAAAATAGGAAAGCATAATACATAGTATCGTCTATAATCCAATATGCTTCAAGGATAGAAGAAATTCGTCAAAGGGCCCTGACCAAAGGATGAAAAAAATGCTGAGATAGACGAATTGCGCTGGGGCAGTATTCGGGTGTGTTTACGTCATCGTCCGGCGAATATGCATTAAGAGCAAATGTCGATACGAGATGGTGAAAACCGTATTACCCGGCTATCAACTCTAACAAGAATCAAATATCACAACCTGTTGACTCTACTGAGGATTCTAGTGATAAGGATAGTGATTACAAAACTGCTGACATGATCTACATGAATAACCAGCAAGAAACGTTTCCTGCCAGTTAAGCAGCCAATCGAATAATGATCGTCAACCCCACTGGCTTTTCATTAAGGACCCGTTACACAATATTTTCAGTTTGAGGAGATTGTAGTACTGAAATCTCAGGTAGATGCCCGTTTTATCACTTATAATAACCATGTTAATGTAATTACTGATGTTTTCTCTTTGATTATCTCTTGCCAACTTTTGCTTTTAAATAAACAATATCAGCAAGCCAGGGGAGTATAGTTTTGTAATATATTACTCTTTCTGAACAAATGGGCTACTGATTTGAGATATTATTTAGATACTGAATTGAGATATCACTTTTAAAGCTGAGGGGTCGTCTCCAGTAAACAAACTTTTCCTCCATGGTTATATGCATAACACCATTCCTAGGCTAAATAAGTCAAACCCTAGAGTCTGTCTTCTTTGTAGGTAATTTGCAGTAATTACGATGAATTAATAAAGGTTATTAATCATATTAGTATCGGAATCATCCAGTTGAAAACGGCTGTTTCCTTATGCAAATACTTGATATTTTTTTCTGCAAAATAGGACATTCATAACACAAGCAACAGTCATAGTTATATGATGTTTAAGGCTATGACTGCATGGCGAGCTGATCATTTAACCATTTAAGTTATAATAAATGATACATTTAAGATGGCATCATCGTTTGCTATCGATTTGCACTCTAGTCTCACTAAAGTGCCAATAAGTCATATTTTCTTGTAAAAACCGATAACGTATATATCATTTAAAACCATATACAGACGACGCCACTTATTTGCAAGTCGGTTAACAGAAACTGCAGCTCATTTCCAAGAAATTATGAAATCCAAAACCATTTCCTATATGTTATCATTAAAAACGCGCCGCATAATCGGAAGCCTCATTATCGCAAACTTCCTATTGACGCAAGGGAAAATATGGCAGGAAGGTAGAAAACTCACGTTAAATGCAAGTACTTCAATCATTCGATGAGTTGTGTTTGTGTTATTCCAATAATGATCATAGACCGGAACTTCAAAAGTAGCCCCTGTGATAACAGCAGGTGCACATGTGTACAAAGGACTTTTTTTTCCCTGTGCTCGGTGATGCAGTTCGATACGGTCACAGCACCTTCTCTTTGAAGTGGGTTACAATGGTAGGTTAAAAATACGTCACGCGTATTAAACACCTTGATCACAAGAGCAACTCTTAATTAGCTTGAGTTTGTTTGACAAACAAACTTTGTGTGCTAGCTGTTCCATGATTTCTTCCTTTGATGATACTCATAAAAGAATTGTCAAAGGCTCTTATATAAACTTACATTGTTAACCCCTTATTTTCGTTATGTCTTGTTAAAACATCTCTTCTATAAAAGACCAGCAAATTTAGAATCATGTCACTATTAAATCCTCAGTGGCAACCGCAACCGCAACGATCTCTCCTTGGCTGACAAGTATGAAGTTATCAAGATGAAAGACCAAAGGGTTCCACAAGTCGACATTTCAAAGAAGTATGCCGTGGCCTAGTCACAGATTTCTCGAATAATCGCTCAGAGGGAGACAAACATCCAAGAAAGTTATCTTATATTGGTGTTTTTATTCTTTATTACAATACGAATGGTGTTACAAAACAAATGCTAAATTAATTAGAAAATATGCGGTCCAATCGATCATTAGGCCTACCCTTACACATGGTAGACGGTGAACTTCGCCTAAATGCAACTTTGGTTAATTGCATCAAATTTGCTTGACATAAGCCTCGTGCGATTAAGCGGCTTCGTCTGTATAATTATCTAGCTGATAAAATATAATTTGTTTTTATGAGTGTGCTCCCCTAAAATAGGGTTTATTGTGAATGACAACATGTTGTCGTTATTAAATATAGTATGATAAACCGAATGCGCTTTAATCTTTCTCCTTTTGTTTTCGTATTTGCAAGTTAAGAATGATTTTAATGCACAATTTTACATCTGACAGCTGAGCTACACGTGTGTATTACTGCAGCGACATGGTCATACCTTCCGCTCCTCAATTCATCCAAACAAACATAAAAAGCGACATTACCCTCCTCCTCTTCTCTCTCACTCACTCTCACTCTCTCTTTCTCTCTCTCTCTCTCTCTCTCTATATATATATATATATATATATATATATATATAATATTTATATATATATATCTATACATTACAATTATTCAGATATCCCGTATGAATAATTAAGAGTCCTGTATAAATAATCCCATATTCTTCTCTCTCTCTTTCTCTCTCTCTCTCTCTCTCTCAAAGCAGCGCAAGCGAAACATGCATGAACCGACGAACTGATTGATTTCCTTTTTCGGATGATTCAGAAAGTAAGCCTCTTACCCCAAGCATTTTAATATCACCACAGGAACCTGACGTGATTCTCCATACGAATGAACGAATGGACCCTATTCAGTTTTTCGCATTAAAATGGTAATCGTGTAAAATAACGGACCCATCTGACATGGTCTCACAAGAAAGTGTGACCACATTTCAATGAAAAAACTGTTTCATGTAAAAGTTGAAGATCCGGTGCATATATATATATATATATATATATATATATATATATATATATATATATATATATATATATATATATATATAACTTATATGGCTGGTCAAAGTGTGGTCACACCTTATCTTTGTTAATATTTATTGGTAGTAAATGTGGTCACGCCATATGTGACCATATTTTATAATATTATATATATAATACAAACATATATTGCAGTTCAAATAAAATGTGGTCACACCTTATTTTTGTTTATATTTATTGTAAAAAATGTGGTCACACCATGTGACCACATTTTATAATATATATATTATAATACAAACTTATATGGCTGGTCAAAGTGTGGTCACACCTTATCTTTGTTAATATTTATTGGTAGAAAATGTGGTCACACCATATGTGACCACATTGTAAAAATTATATATTTATTACAAACTTATATGGCTTTTCAAATAAAATGTGGTCACACCTAATTTTTGTTTATATTTATTGTAAAAAATGTGGTCACACCATGTGACCACATTTTATAATATATTAAATATATATATATATATATATATATATATAATACAAACTTATATGGCTGGTCAAATTATGTGGTCACACCTTATTTTTGTTAATATTTATTGGTAAAAAATGTGGTCACACCTTATGTGACAACATTTTAAAATATTATATATATGATATAAACTTATTAGGCTGGTCAAATAAAATGTGGTCACACCTTATTTTTGTCAATATTCTTTGGTGAATATTTATTGTAAATAATGTGATCACACCACGTGACCACATTTTATAATATTATATATATATATATATATATATAATACAAACTTATACGGCTGGTCAAATAAAATGAGGTCACACCTTATTTTTGTTAATATTTATTGGTAAAAAATGTGGTCACACCATGTGACCACATTTTATAATATATATATATATATATATATATATATATATATATATATATATATATATATAATACAAACTTATATGGCTTGTCAAATAAAATGTGGTCACACCGTATTTTTGTCAATATTTATGGGTTAAAAATGTGGTCACACCATATGTGAACACATTTTATAATATTCTATATATAATACAAACTTATATGGCTGGTCAAATAAAATGTGGTCACAACTTATTTTTGGCAAAATTTATTTTAAAAAATGTGGTCACACCTTATGTGACCAGATTTTATAATATTATTTATAGAGAAATATGGGTCCGTTATTTTGCACGATTACCATTAAAATATTAGGAAAAACACCTTACTCAACTGTTCTATGGCAATTCCTGATTTCGTATTAGCAGCAGCATTGGTCTTTTATACAGATACAGG
Source organism: Sipunculus nudus (assembly GCA_026874595.1). Taxonomy (NCBI): domain Eukaryota; kingdom Metazoa; phylum Annelida; class Sipuncula; order Golfingiida; family Sipunculidae; genus Sipunculus; species Sipunculus nudus. The sequence continues at coordinate 9,116,980 of CM049314.1, read as the reverse complement.
GTGGCGCTAGCGGCTACGTTCACTTTTTTCGGTATTAATTTTATTCATTAACATTAACTAAATACAGCCTATCTTGTGAAAGAGTACCTTCCAGTTAATATCCATTTTAAGAGCCCCTCGATGTCATCTAAATCTAATTCCATTTGTGGTCTAATGTTTGAATCGAAGCTGGTACTAACGTTTTCATTTTTCCATGTGTATATAGTTAGAGGCACTATACTGGAAAAGTCACAACAACCGATAAAATCAGGTGGTTAGATTTACACATGTGTAAGGACAGTCTGACTACGGAGCAAACATCGTGTTTGAACTAACACAACTACCACGATAGGTACTGCACCGTGGATTTGGTAATTTGCATGATTATCGTATTTGTGCATTTATTTATTTGTGTTATTAGGCAAAGACCAATAAACAGAGATAAGACTGTGCGAGTGGATCAGCACTTTCTTCGACTGTAAACGTTTCATTGGCTACACATCTGTCAGTCACGGGAGGGTGCGGCAAGGCCTGCCTTATCACAACACACTGCCCCTGTTAGTACACAGCTTCCTCGGACGTAATTAATTTATTAAGTTTATGTTGACAATCCATAATGTCACCGAATTTATTTTTCAAAAGTATATCGGAAAGTAATTAAACTAATAGTACCCCCCCCCCCCATCCCTTTTCCACAAAAACAATAATTTTAGGGATACAAACGACGATGCCACCTTAACAAATGCAAATCACCTTGCATTTACACACAATTTATACACCGAAGTTCACAATATAACAAGTTTAACACACTTAAATACCTCTTTAACCTAACGCTCATCGGAGCCGTGCTGTATACTGCACTTGTTGAACTGCAGTCGGGGCCTCGGCGTCTGTTGATGTCGGGAGTAGTATGCGATATTCTCTTGCTAGGCTCCCGTGACAATCTACCTAGACGCTTGTGGCCGGACGCTCAGCCAACAATGTATACAGCAGTTTCCGTCCAACGTTACATCACCACTCATGAGGTGCATCTGTTTCCTGACGTCTGTCTGGATATTGCAATATCTTTGGAAAGCGTTGATATTCAAATATGATATTAACGCTTGGTCAAGTATGTTAAATAAGAAGAGAAGAAAAAGACTCTCTACTCTTCACTATGCCTAAACAATCAACTTTAATTTTATTAAAAGAACTGAAATCTGAGTTAGCCAAAGGTTGATGTTTTTGGTCCGGAATCATAGGGGCTGCATTGGTTTGTGATCAATTTTAAGTTGTGAAGATCGATGTACTTGCAATTACTCTGTCAAATTTACTTTCCCTTGAAACTTTAAGTTACCCGGTTATGACAAAGCATACATTCTCCCAATATCTATGTCAAGATCTAAAAAATTCGAATATTAAGCTGAATCACAATTGTTCAAGCCACTGTAATAGGTAATGATCATCAAAGTAAACTGAAAAAATACCAGCGCTTGGCAAGAGTCAATACTGTTTTTCCAATGGTTCTATCCGAAAGGGGGCGCCTCTAACTGCATGGAAACACTTTTGGCAAAAAGGAATTATTTAACCATTATTTCCTTTTAATCAACCTATAGTCCTTTGTATTAAGAAATAAACGGCACAATTATTATCCTATCAATTAACAGTATAACCACTGTTTCCTCCCTCAAAACAAAAATTTAACTATAACCAGTATTTATTCAACAATTATTGGTATAACAATGACAAGACCTTTAATAGGCAAGTCAATATACAAAATGACTATTTTTCATCTGTTAGGTTCACAGTGTACAAGGACTCGCAGGCGAGGCCCAGATATTTACTGCTGAGTGATGGGGCCACAGCCTTTGCTTCGTTCGCTCGAAAAACTGCGTATTTGCATTGACACCAAGTTAACAACGACATATATATTATGTTTCTACGGGCCATACCAATAACAAGCCGTGCTGAGTCTCAACGTATAACATATAAAGTGCGCAGTATATTTTGCAGTATCCTGTCCATTATGGTTACTGGGTTTTGATGCGTACAGTTGAGGTTTTCTGCATGTGGTATCCCCAAAATTTCTGAATGTGCATCCTTTTTAAATATCCTGCAATGCCTACATTACATATATAAAATATTCATCAATGTACACAATATTCATGACATATACAATATTATTACTTAGAATAGGTATGTTATAAATTTTGGACCGAACAAATGCGCTCCAGTTATATAACTGGGCTGTTACACTCTTCAGACCACTTCACCAGACCAGTTTTCTACATGGTGGGTATTTAACAATATTATGGTTCATCTTCCTTGAAGAAAGTACGAAAAAATTGCCGTGATACGAGCAGAATGAATGTGAAGCCTTGTTGTCAGCCAACCAAACATACAGCTACCTAAACAGGGCTCAAAGAAGTCAGTGTTGTTAGATCAGTATAACGTACAACAAGTGGCGGTCGCTTAATCTACATATGCATATAGTAAAAAAGCAAAAGAAATGTTTGCCGCTGAAAGGGGTATTACCAAGTATGGTTTTATCAAATTTTTCTTCTTAAATTACTCTGACAGGCCACTGAACGAGCTCACCTTAGCAGTTTAACTGGTAAAATTATGGTCAGAAAAGTAATATAACTACCTCTTGTAAAATCTATGGAAGGTCACGGTTGTTCGTCATATGACCATCGTAAGTCTCCCACGTAATTTTGCACATTAACACCTATTTCCAACGCTCCGCTGGTCAAAATAATACTTTGTTCTCTTACCCTGTTAATTCCTTAACTAAAAGACTGAACACAATTAACCGTGAAGCAATACAACACGTCGCCCCAAGAGCCAGTCAGTGTATCTGTCATCACGAGTGCGCATTACTATTAAGCTTGAAAGTGATTTAACCTTTATAACCAACTATGCTCATTATCTTTGCCGTTTATGCAATCACAACCATTGATTGTTTTATATAATACAAATTCCACTAATTTATGTTGATAAGTAAAGTCAATAAAGAGCAACTTTTGTCACGGGGTATGCAATTGATAGTTCCTTCATTTAAATGCTCCTCACACCTTTAATAAATCTTTTGGTCCACTGACTTGTGTCCACTAAGAGTTTAAATATATGTATGTATTGCTTGCTTTTCCCTTGCACGTTCCTCGATAAGAGCGGCAAAACTTCGGCCTTACAGTTTACATAACGCTGTATATCTTTATAAATCCCGGTGATTATTGTTATCAACTTAAATGTCTTGATTAATTAAACCTGTTATTGTAATGTCCCATATGTTTGGGTCATGCCCAATTTACTGTTCACATTTGGGGAATGGTCCTACCTACCGACTTTGTCGTTAGAAAAAAAAATCAGGAAAAGTGCTCTCATTATATAAGCCAGGTGTCGTTGTACCGGTTTTTTATTCAAACTCTATCCTTCTAATACTCGCTTCCTTTTCCTTCCACATCGTTTAAAATCTCTCTTAACAAAGCAGCTGCGTCATGTATTCATAAGTTCTAATGACATGCACCAAACCCAATAAATGTAATGAACTTACTTAACGGCAAGGCACATGAGGCTATAAATGTTAAATTTAATGGATCAATTGGAATAGGAATTATTATCAATGTAAAGATACCCCACGATGCATGTGTGTGGTTTTGTTTTATTATTTTTGGTGGATGCAATTCACACATTTTGATTGCTTGTTTAGGTGAGTTTATGTACATTGCGGTTTCGGACTACGTGATAGGGCGTAACTGAAGATCATCACCCAAGGTCGAGTTCCTGGGTGTGTAATACTTCCCATTACTGTTTCATTACACCAAGCAATCCTCGAAAGGCGCACTCGTCTGTGAGTGAACCGGGAATGTGGCCACAGCCTTCCCATTTTATCCGCAAAGCGCTCACACTGGGTGACGGCCAAGCGTGGAAAATCCGACCGCTCCACCGCTAAGATTCGAACTTATGATCTCCCGGCTTTGCGTAATGTGTTCTGAACCTAGACATGTTCTTTATCTCATGTCTGACTTTCAGCGAAGTGATGATTGTCAGTTCTCGTTAATATTGTCTGCAAATAAAAGCATGTTAGTGTAGATTCGTGGGTGGTCTTATTATATATGTGTTTATATTTGCACACACTTGCCAGTATACCCCGGTTATAACATATTATAACAGGATTAATTTATGCCACTTACAAAACCAGCGGGCTTTGTTTCACTCGCATAATAAAAACTGTCGTTTCTCTTTGTTGATTAATTGGAAGATCTATATGGAAGCCTGTCCTAATTGTTTACTTAAAACCTCCATGCCTGGTTACTGGAATTGTTGCAGCAGTAGTTTATCATGTAGTATCTGATACTGCGATACGAACAGGGCTCTGGTAATTCGTGTAAAGGTATCAGAGAGTTGTGTACGTTTATGTTATCCAATGTATTTTCTTATTATAATTCTGATCTTTCGCTGCAGTTTTGCTACCATTACAGGTACTTTTAAACTTATATTATCTTTTTTTCATATATGTAATGGGACAAAAGTCTTATATATGCCTATTAGTGACACTTCTTTATATTTGTGCTACTCGATGTTTTTAAATCCTTAGATCTGATGAACACGGTGTGTAATGATAAACCCTTTGTGCTATTAGGTGAAAGCATGGTATATTTACGATAACGTTTACCACCCCGGGGATTTTCAACAATTATTCGTTATATATGAAAAGCATGAAAATAATTTACCCCTCGGTGCCATTACCACTTAATGTACAGACCATGATAAATTGGAAACCAGCACGGAAAGTGCACTCCTCAAGCAGCGTTTATACCTTTTAGTCGTTCTTTATCTGCTTCGGTTTAAACGGTGCTTTATATATCAAGAGCTTTGGGGTCTCGCAACTAGGCCTGGCACAGGCCAGGAGATGTAATGGGACCAATGAGAGACTCGTGCATAAAGTTTATACACGTAACAACCGCGCTAATTTTTTTATAAACTTTTGTGAGGGTGTGACGGGCCTTTTGGTAAAACCTCAATAAATCTTGCAAATCAAGCTTCGGTTAAAACGAAGGAGATATAGAACTACTGCAATGCTCAGCCGCTGCGTGAGGGCTGAACATGGAATGATTTAACACTTTCTGTTGGATTACATACAAGACATGGCAATCACAAGGTCACAAACATATTCCCGTGCTGGTCTCCTCCTGATAAAAGCAGAAAAAGCCTTACAGATTCATAATATTTTAATACTTATAACCAGCATTAAACCCTATAGGAAGGAGAAAATATCTTAGGTATAGATATAACCTTAAAAAGATACAGCTGAGACAGCTGCCCGCGCTGGTCTTCTCCTGATGAAAGTAGAAAAAGCCTTCCAGATTTATAATATCTTAATACATATCACATAAAATCCTAAAGGAAGGAGAAAATATCGTAGCTATGATATAACCTTAAAAGGTACAGCTGATACAGCTTGTTGAATTCAAGCGCCGGACTTGGTAACATAAATATAAAAGCATTCCATAATTTTTACCGTAGGCAGTAACATTAACATTATTCAATGAATCAAGTATGAGTAACCAAAACAGCATGTAGGCCTCCTTCAATTTTTTTCTGAGAAGTACCCTTATATTACATCTGTTTATTTTTCTGGTGTAAAAGAATTTTTTTTCAACGCTGGACCATCAACCAGAACGAATGCTGAAACAAATTGCAGCCATCTTAACATGTGGCTGCCTGGATATTTTGGAACAGAAGACCGGAAATATTTAAGGAGGCAAATGGAAAATTCAACGATTAAACACACTTGGCTTGCTGTTGAACGACATCAATTTGACCACTGGCAACCTGTTATATCAACAGGTAAGGGATCTCTGATATCAGTCCATCTCGCCGAAGGCTAAATCATCAGCAAAAGTAACCACTATGTTTAAACTCTCAAATAAGCTGGTACCTCTTTGATTATTTTAGTATAAAATGCCAACAAGGTAAAGACAAGATCAATATATATATATAAATATATTTATATATATATAAATTTATAATTGATAGGTGTTAACTGATTATTTTTGCATAAAATGCCAACAAGGTAAAGACAAGATCAATATATATATATATATATATATATATATATATATATATATATATATATTTCTAATTGAAAGGTGTTAACTGTGCAGACAAGTCATGTGTCCCTGATGAAGACGAACAGCTTCAGCTCACAAAGGACTCATCAAAGCGTTGTCTCAAAATACACAGTGGCAGAGTTAAAGCTGCCTCTTGTGACGTGAAAGTCAAAGGTTTTTTATGCTTTGTCAGAGGTAAGGACAAACATGTATATGTTACATGTAATTAATATTCATTATTCTACAGTAATAGGTAAAATACACAAAAGGAACAACGCTACACACACATTAGTTAGCTTTCTTTGGAATCTTTTAAAAGTAAAATGTTGCTAATTATAAACTATATAATTTCCGCCAATCAATCTGTCTGCGAATTGTTTTACACTGCATTCATTTTATGTTTATTGCATACCTTAGGTGCACTCTGTAAGACATGCCATTACTGGAACTGCCTGTTGTTGGGGGCAGGGTCGTGCTTGAAGGTAGGACTGCATGATCTCACATGGAATCAAGCCGAGACGGAATGTCAAGCAAAGGGGGGGCATTTGTGGATTAAATCTAACGGTACATCAGGCGAAAACACAGTTAAACAACTCAATGAGCACGCTGATTTCAAAGATTACGAGTACTGGATTGGATGGAGGGCTGAGGAATGGCGATTCACAAACAAAAGTGCAGGTTTGAATTGAACACTTATTTTTTTAACTGAGATAACAGTTTTCACATTTGTCTTTGCCTTATAATAAAACTTTGACGAGAAGGGAGTAAGAGTTTTTTTCAGCTAAGTCTGTATTTATAATAAGACGAGGCGGTATTCATGGCGTTATTCGTCTACAACCAGTCACCATGTGCACTAACGCAATCACGAAAGTCTTTTTGCAGGGACGGGGCCCATTATTGATGTGTTGATACGACCAGTAGAGTGTGGTAAAGGAGACTGTGCTACCTTCATCTTTGACGGGCCTGATGACCTTAGTTGGAAACGTGTTCCGTGTTATAGCAATCATTCATTTGTTTGTATCAAAGGTCACATTTAAAACCGTTAATCATGATAAAGTATTTTATTACAGTAGCATTCATTTAGAACCTCGACTGTGAAACCATCATGCATGTTACAATATGTTTAGATTATAATTTCACCATAAAAGCAAAAATATACTTGCCACTTCTTAAAATTCCAGCATAAATTTCTCAAAGGATTAGTTAAAACTTATAAGCCAATTTTGAGAAAGGAACTTAAATTATCCGAAAAAAAACCCCACTTTTTTCTGCCTTTATGCATTGTTTTATCTTTTGTTATATGTTTATGTATTATATGTCCTTGTATTACTGGCCTGCCTTATATTTATATATCTGCATGCATTGTTGTATTTGTTCTATATTTTGAACAATAACTACTCATTCCACAGCTAATGAAACGCAAGATAGATTTTACACGCAAGTTTAATACTTGATCATTCATTATATATTTTTGTATTCATTTATAGTTCAAAACTAATGGCCATATTGATTGAATATAATCCAGAATGGTATTCAATGTTAAATGTAATGTCCAGGCATTCATTGTGAGAGACAACCATATTAACCACGCTTCGAATGATAAGTCAAGAGCTGTTATATAATTGACATCCCTTCTAAAGAATGGTTGGATCAATATCTAATTGTTTGTGCACATAATAGATCTGATGCTTTTATAAACGTACTTTGTGGATTATTCCTCACCAGCATTCAAAAAGTTTGCTTTTCTTATCATTTATTTTTAGCTGCAGCACACAGCTGGACACATCTGCTGGGAAGATAACATATTATAAATGAGATTCAGTACCTGATGGGTCGATATTAATGGGATTCATTTTCGACTATGTTGGCAGATGTACCTAATCTTATATGAGGATGCAAATCTAATAGGAGCACAAAGTAAGTGGTGATTCATCACTTGCAGATTGAAAAATCCAATAAAATGTTATTATTTTCCTGCGAAATAGGAAAGCATAACACTGCATAGTATCGTCTATAATCAAATATGCTTCAAGGATGGAAGAAAGTTCGTCAAAGGGCCCTGACCAAAGGATAAAAAAAATGCTGAGATAGACGAATCGCGCTGGTGCAGTAATTCGGGTGTGTTTACGTTGTCGTCAGGGAATATGCTTGAAGAGCAAATGTCGATATCAGATGGTGAAAACCGTATTACCCGTCCATCAACTCTAACAAGAATCAAATATCACAACCTGTTGACTCTACCGAGGATTCTAGTGATAAGGATAGTGATTACAAAACTGCTGACATTATCTACACGAATGACCAGTAAATCGCCACAAAATAAGTCCTGTTCCCTTATTGCAGCAGGTACTGTGTCGAAGAATTTATCACAGTAACTAAACATTAAATTGGACTTAAATGATTAAAACAGAATGTACATATAGTTCCACTCCACTTACTTCCAATAGCTATATCATATGTTGTAGAATGTGCGACCGACGAATCATGACAATGATCAACAATCAGTTGAGGAAATTTTTTGATACACGGAGTTATATTCCAGGTTTAGCTCAGCTAGCTTATTGAGCTTATTGAACAGGCCACAATTTGAGTCATTTTGAAAGATAGACAAATGCCGGTTAACATGCTGTTGTTGCATTTACCAAGATCTGGAAGATTTGCCAAAAGTCTATGTGACAGATTGGAAACACAATTGGAGAATACATCATTTGTCCTTTAATTTGTTACATTTTATTATATGACTGGCTTATGACATTTACACTACCAGGAGCAAAATAAATATGTTGAATGACATCTGGAAGACTGTTGAATGGCTCATGGGTAATTTGTTTCATTATCCTAACATTAAAGGTATTCTTCTCTGAACATACAAAGGCATTGCCCATAACTAATGGGGGAAGTATTGAGAGACAATATTCAGTCAAGGAGTTTTAGTACTAATAATTGCTGATAAAATATGTGACTGTTTTCCCTCACAGAAACGTATACCTTCCAGCAGGTTACCTTGTGTACCTTTAAGGAAAGGATTGTAAAATCATTTATGTTTTAAAAATTTCAAATGATTTTACAAGAGAATCAGGCAAAGAAATTTGGAGGATTAATATTCTTACAATACTTTATTCACACCACAAGCTGGTTACTATTCTCACACCAATAGCTGGAGGCATTGGCAATTGATATCCTGGAATATATTAATATTAAAATTCATCACACAAGCAACAGTCGTAGCTATATGATGTTTAAGGCTATGACTGCATGGCCAGCTGATCATTTAACCATTTAAGTTATAATAAATGATACATTGAAGGTGGCATCATCGTTTGCAATCGATTTGCACTCTAGTCTCACTAAAATGCCAGTAAGTCCTATTTTCTTGTAAAAACCGATAACGTATATATCATTTTAAACCAAAAATAATTATCTAGCTAATAAAATATAATTTGTTTTATATCTCATCACTAATGTTCATTTTTCAACACTTTGTACATCTTTTTGTACAAACGAGTTATTCCACGCGTCATATGAGATAGCAAGTTTTCAGTAGGCCCATGTAAAAAATATGAATATGTGTCCAAGCTTATTTTTGCTAACTGACCAATGCATATTTGTCATGTTTAAAATGAAATCATAAAAATTTTCTCCGATGAGAATTAACTCCACACGTGAAAAAGCCAAAACTAAGTCAAAATAACAATTTGGAAAAAAAAACACTTTTTAGAAAACATTTTTGACTTTGTGCGTATGTATTAAAACGTGTATGTGATTTGTCTTTACTGAGAATTTTTGATTTAAAAATTATGAAGTTTACTCATATCCTATTTTGAAAAAAGGGCGAAAGACGGTATGAATGTGCTCCCCTAAAATAGGGTTTATTATGAATGACAACATGTTGTCGTTTTTAAATATAGTATTTTAAACCGAATGCGCTTTAATCTTTCTCCTTTTGTTTTCATATTTGCAAGTTAAGAGTGATTTTAATGCACAGCTGACAGCTGAGCTACACCTGTGGATTAACCGCAACGACATGGTCATACCTTCCGCTCCTCAACTCATCAAACAAACATAAAAAGTGACATTACCCACCCTTTCTCTCTCTCTCTCTCGTTCTCTCTCTCTCTCTCTCTCTCTCTGTATATATATATATATATATATATATATATATATGTTTTTGTACAGGAGACATTGGGGCTGCATTGGTTTGTGGTCAATTTTAAGTTGTGAAGATGTACTCGCTATTACTCTGTCTTATTTACTTTCTCGTGAAACTGTAAATTACCCAGATTCTGACAAAGCATATATTCTCCCAATATCTGTGTCAAGAACTAAAATAACTATAAAAGCTGAATCACAATTGTTCAAGCAACTGTATTAGGTAATGATCATTAATGTAAACTGAGAAAATATGTTGTCGTTTTTAAATATAGTATTTTAAACCGAATGCGCTTTAATCTTTCTCCTTTTGTTTTCATATTTGCAAGTTAAGAGTGATTTTAATGCACATCTGACAGCTGAGCTACACCTGTGGATTAACCGCAGCGACATGGTCATACCTTCCGCTCCTCAACTCATCAAAAAACATAAAAAGTGACATTACCCCCCCCCCCCCCCCCCTTTCTCTCTCTCTCTCGTTCTCTCTCTCTCTCTCTCTGTATATATATATATATATATATATATATATATATATGTTTTTGTACAGGAGACATTGGGGCTGCATTGGTTCGTGGTCAATTTTAAGTTGTGAAGATGTACTCGCTATTACTCTGTCTTATTTACTTTCTCGTGAAACTGTAAATTACCCGGATTCTGACAAAGCATATATTCTCCCAATTTCTGTGTCAAGAACTAAAATAACTATAAAAGCTGAATCACAATTGTTCAAGCAACTGTATTAGGTAATGGTCATTAATGTAAACGGAGAAAATATCAGCGCTTGGTAAGAGTCAATGCTGTTTTATCAATGGCTTCATCCGAAAGGGGGCGCCTTTAACTGCATGGAAACATTTTTGGCAAAAAGAAATTATTTAACCATTATTCCCTTTTAATCAATCTATAATCCTTTGTATTGAGAAATAAAAGGCACAATTATTATCCTATTAATTAACAGTATAACCGTTGTTTCCTCCCACAAAACACAAATATAACAAGCCAGGATTAATTCATTGGTACAACAATGATAAATCCCTTAATACACAAGTAAATATACCAAATGAGTATTGTTCATCGGTTAGGTACACAGTGTAACAGGACTCGCAGGCGAGGCTCAAATTTTACTCCTGAGTGATGGGGCCACTCGCTCGAAAATGCTGCATGTTTGCTATGACACTAAGTTCACCACGACATATATGTTATGTTTCTACAACCCATGCTGAGTCACGATCTCAACGTATACCATATAGAGTGCGCAGTATATTGTGCAGTATCCTGTCCATTATGGCTATTGGGTTTTGATGGGCACAGTTGATGCTTTTCTTGCATGTGGTATCCCCACAGGTTCAGAATATGCGTCAAGCCTTGTTATCAGCAAACCAAACACACATCTACCTAAAAGGGCTCAAAGAAGTTAGTGTTGTTTGATCATCATAACGTGCAATAAGTTGCGGTCGCTTTATCTACGTATGTATACAGTAAAGAAGCAAATGAAATGATTGCTGGTGCAAGGGGCTTTACCAAATATGGTTTATTAAAGTTTTCTTTTTGAATTACTCTGATGGACACTTGAACGAGCTCACCTTAGCAGTTTAAACTGGTGAAATTATTGTCAGAAAATTATTATAACAGCCTCTTGTAAAATTAATTGAAGGTCACGGTTGTTCTTCATATAACCATCGTAAGTCTCCTACGTATTTAACACCTATTCCCCACGCTCCGTTTATAAACGTGTTTGTAGTTCCTGACACCGGTGACGTCTTAATGTACATGGATATTATGTACTTTTGTAAGCCCTTTCTTTTTGTATATTTTAATTATGATGAAGAAATCAGTCGATTAATATCATCGTTTAAATAGTTTAGTACTATACTTTTCATTCCCGTTCTGATTCGAACTATAGGATGCATAATAAACTAGGTATACAAATGAAATATTAGCGCTTGATAGGAGTTTTTATTGTCCTGCATATAGGTCTGTTCCTAAAGGAGTGCTGTGTGCAAACAATGAAGAAACTTTTAAAAGGAAGGAATTACTTAACTATAATTTCCTTTCTAACCACATTATAGTCCTTTCTATTGAGAAATAAAGGGCAGAAAGATTGTCTCCTCAGCAGTATAGACGTTGGTTCCTCTCTAAACACACTGATATAACAAGCCAGTCAGTGTATCTGTCATCACGAGTCCGCATTACTATTAAGCTTGAAAGTGATTTAACCTTTTTAACCAACTATGCTCATTATCTTTGCCGTTAATGCAATCACAACCATTGATTGTTTTATATAATACAAATTCCACTAATTTATGTTGATAAGTAAAGTCAATTTAGACCAACTTTTGTCACGGGATATGCAATTGACAGTTCCTTCATTTAAATGCTCCGCACACCTTTAATGAATCTTTGGGTCCGCTGACTTCCCTACAAAGTCCAGATGGGCGTAGGGAACTAGGCATAATGATACTGGTATTTAACTAATATTTTTTTCAAGCATTGAGATATATTGCCTACTATTTTGGTTGCCTGAGAGAGGTAAAAATTATTTTAAAAAATATTTTTATCAGTATCTCCTGATAGTATATTTGGCTGAAAGATTAAACATTTAGCCATTTAGTGGATTGAAGTTACAAGATTCTTTGGTCATCACATCAAGAAAGTGTACAAAATAAGTTTCATTCTATCGACCGTTAAACAAGTTTATCTATAACCGTATCTATTCACAGTTTTGAGGGCTTTCATCTGGCATGTTTACACATCGGGAAACCTGCCTACTATTCGGTATGATGAACTAAGAGTTTAAAAATATGTATGTATTGTTTGCTTTTCCCTTGCACGTTCCTCGATAAGAGCGGCAAAACTTCGGCCTTACATTTTACATAACGCTGTATATCTTTATAAATCCCGGTGATTATTGTTATCAACTTAAATGTCTTGATTAATTAAACCTGGTATTGTAATGTCCCATATGTTTGGGTCATGCCCAATTTACTGTTCACATTTGGGGAATGGTCCTACCTACCGACTTTGTCGTTAGAAAAAAAACCAGGAAAAGTGCTCTCATTATATAAGCCAGGTGTCGTTGTACCGGTTATTTTATTCAAACTCTATCCTTCTAATACTCGTTTCTTTTTCCTTCCACATCGTTTAAAATCTCTCTTAACAAAGCAGCTGCGTCATGTATTCATAAGTTCTAACGACATGCACCAAACCCAAAAAATGTAATGAACTTATTTAACGGCAAGGCACATGAGGCTGTAAATGTTAAATTTAAAGGATCAATTTGAATAGAAATTATTATCAATGTAAAGATACCCCACGATGCATGTGTGTGGTTTTGTTTTATTATTTTTGGTGGATGTAATTCACAACATTTTTATTGCTTGTTTAGGTGAGTTTATGTACATTGCGGTTTCGGACTACGTGATCGGGGGTAACTGAAGATCATCAGCCAGGGTCGAGGTCCTGGGTGTGTAATCCTTCCCATTTCTGTTTCATAACACCAAACAACCCTGGAAAGACGCACTCGTCTGTGAGGGAACCACGACTGTGGCCACAGCCTTCTCATTTTGTCCACAGAGCGCTCAGACTGGGTGACGGCCAAGCGTGAAAAATCTCAAAGCTGGACGCTAAGATTCGAACTTATGATCTCCCGGCTTTGCCTAATATGTTCTGCCCATTGACATGTTATTTATCTCATGCTTGACTAAGTTGAAGTGACGATTGTCAGTTCTCGTGAATATTGTCTGCAAATAAAAGCATGTTAGTGTAGATCCGTGGGTGGCATTATAATATATGCCATGATATTTGCACACACTTGCAACTATACCCCGGCTATTACTTACAAAACCAGCGGGCTTTGTTTATCTCGCATAATAAAAATTGGCCTTTCTCTGTATGGATCTGTATGGAGGTCTGTCCTAATTGTTTACTTAAAACCTCCATGCCTGGTTACTGGAATTGTTGTAGCAGTAGCTTATCATGTAGTATCTGATAACGCGATACGAACAGGGTTCTTCTAATTCGTGTAAAGCTATCAGAGAGCTGTGTACGTTTACTTTGTCCAATGTATTTTCTGGTTATTATTCTAATCTTTCACAGCAGTTTTGATGCCATTACAGGTACGTTTAAACTTACATTATCTTTTCAATTATGACGAAAGTCATATATATTCCTATAAATGACACTTCTTTTACATTTGTGCTACTCGATGTTTGAAGATCCATACATCTGATGAACACTGTGTGTAATAAAAAATACTTTCTGCCTCTTTGTGAACGCATGGTTTATCTACTTTAACGACTACCACCCCGGGCATTTTCGACAATTATTCGTTATGTATAAAAATCTTGACAATAATTTACCCGTCTATGCCATTACCACTTAATGCCATGATGAAGGGAAAATCCGCTCGGAATGTGCACTCTTCGAGCAGCGTTTATACCCTTTAGTCTTTCTATATCTGCTTCGGCTTAAACGCTGCTTTATATAACAAGAGTTTTGGGGTGCCAGGCCAGGAGATATAATGGGACCAATAACAGACTGTCTCCTTGTGCATTAAATTTAAACACGTAACACTATGCACTAATTCTCTGATAAAATTATGTGACCTTGTATCAGGCTTTTGGTGAAACCTCAATAAATCTTGCTAAAAAAAGCTTCGGTTAAAGCGAAGGAGGTATAGGACTCCTGCAATGCTCATCCACTGCGTGAAGGCTGTACATGGAATAATTTTACATTTTCTTTTGGATTACAAACAAGTCATGACAATTACAAGGTCACACCGCGCTGGTCTTCTCCTGATGAAAGCAGAGAAAGCCTTACAGATTTATAATATTTTAATATTATTTTATATAAAAGGTACAGCTGATACAGCGTGTTGAATTCAAGCGCTGGTATTGGTAACATAAATATAAAAGCATTCCGTAACTTTTACTGTAGGCAGTTACATTAACATTATTCAATGTATCAAGTATGAGTAACTAAAAACTGCATGTAGGCCTCCTTCATATTTTTTTTCTGAGAAGTACTCTTATATTGCACCTGGTTTTTTTTTTCAGGTATAAAAGAAATTACTTTTCACGCTGGACTATCTACCAGAACAAACGCTGAAACAAAATGCAGCCGTCTTAACATGAGGCTGCCTGGATATTTGGGGACAGAAGACCGAAAAAAAATAAGGAGGCAAATGGAAAATTCATCGATTAAACACACGTGGCTTGCTGTTAAACGGTTTCCATTTGACCACTGGCAACCTGTTATATCAACAGGTAAGGGATTTCTCATATCAGTCCATCTCGCCGAACACTATATCTTTAGCAAAAGTAACCACTATGTTTAAACTCTCAAAAATGCAGGTACGTCTTTAATTATTTTAACATAAAATGCCAACAAGGTAAAAACAAGATATATATATATATATATATATATATATATATAATTTATATACATTAATTTCTAATTGAAAGGTGTTAACTGTGCAGACATTCATGTGTCCTTGGTGAAGACGAACAGCTTCAGCTCACAAAGGACCCGTTTGATGATGCCCGTTTTATCACTTATAATTACCATGTTAATGTAATTACTGATGTTTTCTCTTTGATTATCTCTTGCCAACTCTTGCTTTTAAATAAACAATATCAGCAAGCCAGGGGAGTATAGTTTTGTAATATATTACCCTTTCTGAACAAATGGGCTACTGAATTGAGATATTATTTAGATACTGAATTGAGATATCACTTTCAAAGCTGAGGGGTCGTCTCCAGTAAACAAACTTTTCCTCCATGGTTATATGCATAACACCATTCCTAAGTCAAAACCCTAGACTCTGTCTTCTTTGTAGGTAATTTGCAGTAATTACGATGAATTAATAAAGGTTATTAATCCAATTAGTATCGGAATCATCGAGTTGAAAACGGCTGTTTCCTTATGCAAATACTTGATATTTTTTTCTGCAAAAAAAGGGCATTCATAACACAAGCAACAGTCATAGCTATATGATGTTTAAAGCTATGACTGCATGGCGAGCTGATCATTAAAACATTTAAATTATAATAAATGATACATTTAAGGTGGCATCATCGTTTGCTATCGATTTGCACTCTAGTCTCACTAAAGTGCCAATAAGTCATATTTTCTTATAAAAACCGATAACGTATATATCATTTTAAACCATATACAGACGACGCCACTTATTTGCAAGTCGGTTAACAGAAACTGCCGCTTATTTCCAAGAAATTATGAAAACCAAAACCATTTCCTATATGTTATCATTAAAAACGCGACGCATGATCGGAAGCCTCATTATCGCAAACTTCCGATTGACGCAAGGGAAAATATGGGCAGGAAGGTAGAAAACTCACGTTAAATGCAAGTACTTCAATCAG
Organism: Sipunculus nudus; assembly: GCA_026874595.1. Classification (NCBI taxonomy): domain Eukaryota; kingdom Metazoa; phylum Annelida; class Sipuncula; order Golfingiida; family Sipunculidae; genus Sipunculus; species Sipunculus nudus. The sequence continues at coordinate 9,100,383 of CM049314.1, read as the reverse complement.
TCGATGAGTTGTGTTTGTGTTATTCCAATAATGATCATAGACCGGAACTTCAAAAGTAGCCCCTGTGATAACAGCAGGTGCACATGTGTACAAAGGACTTTATTTTCCCTGTGCTCGGTGATGCAGTTCGATACAGTCTCTTTCTCTCTCTCTCTCTCTCTCTCTCTATATATATATATATATATATATATATATATATATATATATATATATATACACATTACAATTATTCAGATATCCCGTATGAATAATTAAGAGTCCTTTATAAATAATCCCATATCCTTCTCTCTCTCTCACTCTCTCTCTCTTTCAAAGCAGGGCAAGCGAAACATGCATGAACCGACGGACTGATTGATTTCCTTTTTCGGATGATTCAGAAAGTTAGCCTCTTACCCCAAGCATTTTCATATCACCACAGGAACCTGACGTGATTCTTCATACGGATGAACGAAGGGACCCTATTCAGTTTTTCGCATTAAAATATTAGGAAAAACACCTTACTCAACTGTTCTATGGCAATTCATGATTTCGTATTAGCAGCAGCATTGGTCTTTTATACAGATACAGGGTGGCGCTAGCGGCTACGTTCACTTTTTTTGGTATTAAATTTTATTCATTAACATAAACTAAATACAGCCTATATTGTGAAAGAGTACCTTCCAGTTAATATCCATTTTAAGAGCCCCTCGATGTCATCTAAATCTAATTCCATTTGTGGTCTAATGTTTGAATCGAAGCTGGTATTAACGTTTTCATTTTTCCATGTGTATATAGATAGAGGCACAATACCGGAAAAGTCACAATAACCGATAAAATCAGGTGGCTACATTTACACATGTGTAAGGACAGTCTGACTACGGAGCAAACATCGTGTTGACACTAACACAACTGCCACGATAGATACTGCACCTTGGATTTGGTAATTTGCATGATTATCGTATTTGTGCACTTATTTATTTGTGTTATTAGGCAAAGACCAATAAACAGAGATAAGTCTGTGCGAGTGGGTCAGCACTTTCTTCGACTGTAAACGTTTCATTGGCTACACATCTGTAAGTCACGGGAGGGTGCGGCTAGGCATGCCTTATCACCTCACACTGCCCCTGTTAGTACACAGCTTCCTCGGACGTAATTAATTTATTTAGTTTATGTTGACAATCCATAATGTCACCGGATTCACTTTTGCGCAAGTATATGGGAGAGTAAATGACCTAAAAGTACCCCCCCCCCATCCCTTTTCCACAAAAACAATAATTTTAGGGATACAAACGACGATGCCACCTTAACAAATGCAAATCACCTTGCCTTTACACACAATTTACACTCTGAAGTTCACAATATAAGAAGTTTAACAGACTTAAATACCACTTAAACCTAAAGCTCGTCGGAGCCGTGCTGTATACTGCACTTGTTGAACTGCATTCGGGGCCTCGGCGTCTGTTGATGTCGGGGAGTCGGGAGTAGTATGCGATATTCTCTTGCTAGGCTCCAGTGGCGACCTACCTAGACGCTGGTGACCGGACGCTCAGCCAACAATGTATACAGCAGTTACCGTCCCACGTTACATCATTCACTCATGAGGTGCATCTGTTTCCTGACGTCTGTCTGGATATTGCAATATCTTTGGAAAGCGCTGATATTCAAATATGACATTTACGCTTGGTCAAGTATTTATACATTACTTTATCTTCACCTTAAAAAATTAACAGGTTTTACTTTTCTTGACATCTCTATGTTGCAAGAGGATATGTGCTTCATTATAGCTGGAATTTTTGTTTAACACTCGATGATTTAAAATTGCATTATTCAACTTCGGGGCGTTCATTACACTTCACAGCATATCTGCTGATAGATACGGATCCGCACATTTCCAGTGCCCATAATTCCTATTTAAAAATGAATGTATTGGTAAGTAAAAGATTATGCTTGGGTATCAGAAATTTAAAAATGTGTTAGGCTGTGGTGCATTTAAATATGAAGGAAAGGAAAAAACTCTTTACTATTCACGATGCCTAAACAATCAACTACGGCAAAATTTTATAAAAAGAATCTGAGTTAGCCAAACGTTGATATTTCTGTTCCGGAATCATGGGGGCTGCATTGGTTTGTGATCAATTTTAAGTTGTGAAGATGTACTTGCTATTACTCTGTTAAATTTACTTTCTCGTGAAACTTTAAGTTACCCGGTTCTGACTAAGCATATATTCTCCCAATATCTGTGTCAACAACTATCTGTGTTCAAGCCACTGTAATAGGTAATGATCATCAAAGTAACTGAGAAAATACGAGCGCTCGGTAAGAGTCAATACTGTTTTACCAATGATTCTATCCGAAAGTGGGCGCCTCTGCCTGCATGGAAACACTTTTGGCAAAAAGAAATTATTTTACCATTATTCCCTTTTAATCAACCTATAGTCCTTTGTATTGAGAAATAAACGGCACAATTATTATCCTATCAATTAACAGTATAACCGCTGTTTCCTCCCTCAAAACACAAATATAACAAACCAGGATTTATTTATTGGTACAACAATGACAAGACCTTTAATAGACAAGTAAATATACAAAATGACTATTGTTCATCGGTTAGGTTCACAGTGTACCAGGACCCGCAGGCGAGGCCCAAATATTTACTGCTGAGTGATGGGGCCACAGCCTATGCTTCACTCGCTCGAAAAACTGCATTTTTGCATTGACACAAAGTTCACGACATATATGTTATGTTTCTACAGTCCATACCAATAACAAGCCGTGCTGAGTCATGATCTCAACGTATAACATATAAAGTGTGCAGTATATTGTGCAGTATCCTGTTCATTATGGTTTGTGGGTTTTGATGCGCACGGTTGATGTTTTTCGTATGTTGTATCCCCAAAGTTTCTGAATATGCGTCCATTTTATATATCCAGCAATGCCTACATTACATATATTAAATATTCATCATTGTTTACAATATTTATGACATATACAATATTTTTGCTTAATATAGGTCAGTTATGAATTTGGGACTTAACAAATGCGCTCCAGTTAATTAACTAGGCTGTTGGACTCTTCAGACCACTTTGTCAGACCAGATTACTGCATGATGTGTATTAAACCATAATATGGTTAATCTTCCTTAAAGAAAGTACGCAAAATTGCCGTGATACGAGCAGAATGAATGTGAAGCCTTTTTGTCAGCAAACCAAACACACAGCTACCTAACAGGGCTCAAAGAAGTCGGCGTTGTTTGATCAGTATATCGTACAGCAGGTGGCGGTCGCTTTATCTACGTATGTATACAATAAAGAAGCAAACTTAATCTTTGCTGCTGCAAGGGGTTTTACAAAATATGGTTTTATCAAAGTTTTCTTCTTAAATTACTTTGACGGACTATTGAACTAGCTCACCTTAGCAGTTTAAACAGGTGAAATTAAGGTCAGAAAAGTAATATAACAGCCTCTTGTAAAATCTATGGAAGGTCACGGTTGTTCGTCATATAACCATCGTAAGTCTTCACCCATTTTCGCACATTAACACATTTCCCACACTCCCCTTATAAACCTGTTTGTAGTTCATACATGGGGTATCCCTATATTGTCGTAATGTACATGGATATTATGTACTTTTTTAATCACTTTCCTTTTTTTATATATTTTATTTATGATGAGGAAATCAGTCGATTAATATCATTGTTTAAATGGGTTAGTCCTATACCTGTCATTCCCGTTCTGATTCGGACTAGAGGATGCATAATCAACTAGGTATACAAATTAAATATAAGCGCTCGATAAGTGTAAGTATTGTTCTACATATAGATCTAAAGAGTGTTGTTTGCAAACAATGAAGAAACTTTTGAAAAGAAGGAATAACCTAACTATAATTCCCTTTCTAACCACATTATAGTCCTTTATATTGAGAAATAAACGGCACAAGTATTGTCCCCTCAGCAGTATAAGCGTTGGTTCCTCTGTAAACACACATATATAACAAGCCAGTGTTTTTTACAGCATCAGTACAGGATTAGACTCTTTACTGACAAGTAAATCTGATTTAAACAAGATAAAACATTGTTCTCCTACCCTGTTGATTCCTTAAATAAAAGACTGAACACAATTAACCTTGAAGCAAAATAATACTTCTCCCATAAGCGCCAGTCATCGGATTTGTCATCACAAGTGCGCATTACTATTAAACTTAGCGTGAAAGTGATTCAACCTTTATAACCAACTATGCTCATTATTAACGGTGTATAAAGCTAGCGCTCATTATCCATTTGCAATCACAATGCAATCACATTAATGCAATCACAAACATTGATTGTTCTATATAATACATAATCCACTTATTTATATTGATAAGTAAAGTCCATTAAGACCGACTTTTGTTACAGCGTATGCAATTGACAGTTCCTTTATTTAAACGCTCCTCACACCTTCAATAATTCTTTTGGTCCACTGATGTCAAACCAAGTCCAGATGAGCGTAGGGAACTAGGCAGATTGATACTGGTATTAAACTAATATATTTTTATTTCAAGCATTGAGATATATGGCCTACTATTTTGGTTGCCTCACGGAGGTAAAAATGATAAAAAATATTTTAATCAGTATCTCCTGATAGTATATTTGGTTGAAAGATTAAACATTTAACAATTTAGTGGAATGAAGTTACAAGATTCTTTGGTCATCACATCAAGAAAGTATAAAAAATAAGTTTCATTCTATCGACCGTTAAGCAGGTTTATTTATTACCGTAACTATTCACAGTTTTGAGAGCTTTCATCGGGAAACCTGCCTACTTTTCGGTAGGATGAACTAAGAGGTTATATATATATATATATATATATATATATATATATATATATGCATTGTTTGCTTTTCCCTAGCACAATCCTCGATAAGAGCGGCAAAACTTCGTCCTTACAGTTTACATAACGCTGTATATCTTTATAAATCCCGGTGATTATTGTTATCAACTAAAATGTCTTGATTGATAAAATCTGGTATTGTAATGTCCCATATGTTTGGGTCATGCCCAATTTACCGTTCCCACTTGGGGAATGGTCCTTCCAACCGACTTTGTCGTTAGAAAAGAAAGCTCAGGAAAAGTGCTCTCATTATATAAGCCAGGTGTCGTTGTACCAGTTATCTTATTTAAACTCTATCCCTGCAAACACAGTACGTAAACCTAACGTTCGTGGAAAGTTACAGGTCATAACATTATTTAGAAACGTGCAGGCAACGTCAAGTTTACGTCATATTGAAATACAGGAACGTCCGTCCAAGGTACTTTATGTAACGTTCTAATATAACCTTGTATTTACATTTAAATAACGTTGTCCTGTACTTCCAAAACGCCTTTGGTTAAAACGCATTGTATTGTTATTATGTAACGTACATCAAACGTTATGTACACGTTAATGGACACGTTCTGAATTTCGATCAGGTTCCTTATTCTGCAATATTGTTTAAAAACCTTTGTAAAACATGGTGCGAACGTTATACTTAACGTCCTAACTACTCTAAAGTAAAATATTATTGGCAACGGCAAACGGACGTTTTAGAAACGTTGCATTAAAAGTTTTTTATGTTGTGCATGCGGTTAGGTTTGCGACGTTTTTCGGCACGTTATATGGACGTATCGTAAACATTGCAAAGTTTCGGTCCAATATGTTTAAGTTACAAATATACGCAACGTTATTTCAAACATTAATATATGGTTTTATATACGATACGGTGGACAATATAAAGCTTATGAAAATACAGATTTTTACGACGCTGTATACAACGGTCAAGAAACATGTTGGGAACGTTATGGTGAACGTCTGCAATACCCGGAAGTATAACATTTTAGGCAATGTCGAAGAGACGTCTGCAAATTGTTGCACATAACGTTTCACATGTTGTGCATATGGTTACATTTGCGACGTTGTTTTGCACGTAAAATGTACGTATCCTAAACATTGCAAATTAGTCGGGTCTGTGAATGTAATTTTCAAATATACACAAAGTTATTTTAAATATGGACATACTGTTATATATACGTTATGGTGCACAATCTAAAACAGGTGAAAATACAGATTTCTACTGCGCTGTATACAACGTATTTGACACATGCTGAGAACGTTTTATTGGACGTCCTAAAAGTCGGAAAGTATAACATATTAGGAAATGTTATAGGGACGTTTGCAAAATATAACACATAACGTTATACATGTTGTGCGTGTGGTTACATTTGCGACGTTGTTTTGGCACATAAAATTAACGTATCCTAAACATTGCAAATTAGTCGATTCAATATGTTTAAATTACAAATATACTCAACATTTCTTCAAACATTAATATACGGTTTTATATACGATACGGTGGACAATGTAAAGCTGATGAAAATACGGATTTTTACGACGCTGTATACAACGGTCAAGAAACATGTTGGGAACGTTATGGTGAACGTCTGCAATACCCGGAAGTATAACATTTTAGGCAATGTCGAAGAGACGTCTGCATAATGTTACACACAACGTTTCACATGTTGTGCATATGGTTACATTTGCGACGTTGTTTTGCACGTAAAATGTACGTATCCTAAACATTGCAAATTAGTCGGGTCTGTGAATGTAATTTTCAAATATACACAAAGTTATTTAAAATATAGATATACTGTTATATATACGTTATGGTGCACAATCTAAAACAGGTGAAAATACAGATTTTTACTGCGCTATACAACTGATTTTACACATGCTGAGAACGTTTTATCGGACGTCCTAAAAGTCGGAAAGTATAACATATTAGGAAATGTTATAGAGACGTTTGCAAAATGTTACACATAACGTTATAAATGTTGTGCGTGTGGTTACATTTGCGACGTTGTTTTTGCACGTAAAATTAACGTATCCTAAACATTGCAAATTAGTCGGTTCAATATGTTTAAATTACAAATATACTCAACGTTATTTCAAACATCAATATACGGTTTTATATACGATACGGTGGACAATGTAAAGCTGATGAAAATACGGATTTTTACGACGCTGTATACAACGGTCAAGAAACATGTTGGGAACGTTATGATGAACGTCTGCAATACCCGGAAGTATAACATTTTAGGCAATGTCGAAGAGACGTCTGCAAAATGTTACACATAACGTTTCAAATGTTGTGCATATGGTTACATTTGCGACGTTGTTTTGCACGTAAAATGTACGTATCCTAAACATTGCAAATTAGTCGGGTCTGTGAATGTAATTTTCAAATATACACAAAGTTATTTAAAATATAGATATACTGTTATATATAAGTTATGGTGCACAATCTAAAACAGGTGAAAATACAGATTTTTACTGCGCTGTATACAACGTATTTGACACATGCTGAGAACGTTTTATTGGACGTCCTAAAAGTCGGAAAGTATAACATACTAGGAAATGTTATAGAGACGTTTGTAAAATGTAACACATAACGTTTTACATGTTGTGCGTGTGGTTACATTTGCGACGTTGTTTTTGCACGTAAAATTAACGTATCCTTAACATTGCAAATTAGTCGGTTCAATATGTTTAAATTACATATATACACAACGTTATTTCAAACATTAATATACGGTTTTATATACGATACGGTGCACAATGTAAAGCTGATGAAAATACAGATTTTTACGACGCTGTATACAACGGTCAGGAAACATGTTGGGAACGTTATGGTGAACGTCTGCGATACCGGGAAGTATAACATTTTAGGCAATGTCGAAGAGACGTCTGCAATATGTTACACACAACGTTTCACATGTTGTGCATATGGTTACATTTGCGACGTTGTTTTGCACGTAAAATGTACGTATTCTAAACATTGCAAATTAGTCGGGTCTGTGAATGTAATTTTCAAATATACACAAAGTTATTTAAAATATAGATATACTGTTATATATAAGTTATGGTGCACAATCTAAAACAGGTGAAAATACAGATTTCTACTGCGCTGTATACAACGTATTTGACACATGCTGAGAACGTTTTATTGGACGTCCTAAAAGTCGGAGAGTATAACATACTCGGAAATGTTATAGAGACGTTTGCTATATGTAACACATAACGTTATACATTTTGTGCGTGTGGTTACATTTGCGACGTTGTTTTGGCACGTAAAATTAACGTATCTTAAACCTTGCAAATTAGTCGGTTCAATATGTTTAAATTACAAATATACGCAACGTTATTTCAAACATTAATATACTGTTTTATATACGATACGGTGCACAATGTAAAGCTGATGAAAATACAGATTTTTACGACGCTGTATACAACGGTCAAGAAACATGTTGGTTACGTTATGGTGAACGTCTGCAATACCTGGAAGTATGACATTTTAGGCAATGTCGAAGAGACGTCTGCAAAATGTTACACATAATGTTTCACATGTAGTGCATGTGGATACATTTGCGACGTTGTTTTGCACGTAAAATGTACGTATCCTAAACGTTGCAAATTAGTCGGGTGTGTGAATGTAATTTTCAAATATACACAAAGTTATTTGAAATATAGATATACTGTTATCTATAGGTTATGGTGCACAATCTAAAACTGTTGAAAATACAGATTTTTACTGTTCTGTATGCAACGTATTTAACAGATGCTGAGAACGTTACTGTGAATTTCTGCATTACTCGGAAGTATAACATTTAAGGCAATGTCGAAGAGACGTCTGCGAAATGTTACACATAACGTTTCACATGTTGTGTATGTAGTTACGTTTGCGATATTTTGGTATGTAAAATGGACGTATCATAAACGTTGCAAATTAGTCGGTTCAATATGTTTAAATTACAAATATACACAACGTTATTTCAAACATTAATATACGGTTTTATATACGATACGGTGCACATTGTAAAGCTGATGAAAATACAGATTTTTACGACGCTGTATACAACGGTCAAGAAACATGTTGGGAACGTTATGGTGAACGTCTGCAATACCCGGAAGTATAACATTTTAGGCAATGTCGAAGAGACGTCTGCAATATGTTACACACAACGTTTCACATGTTGTGCATATGGTAACATTTGCGACGTTGTTTTGCACGTAAAATGTACGTATCCTAAACATTGCAAATTAGTCGGGTCTGTGAATGTAATTTTCAAATATACACAAAGTTATTTAAAATATAGATATACTGTTATATATACGTTATGGTGCACAATCTAAAACAGGTGAAAATACAGATTCCTACTGCGCTGTATACAACGTATTTGACACATGCTGAGAACGTTTTATTGGACGTCCTAAAAGTCGGAAAGTATAACATACTAGGAAATGTTATAGAGACGTTTGCTATATGTAACACATAACGTTATACATTTTGTGCGTGTGGTTACATTTGCGACGTTGTTTTGGCACGTAAAATTAACGTATCTTAAACATTGCAAATTAGTCGGTTCAATATGTTTAAATTACAAATATACTCAACGTTATTTCAAACATTAATATACGGTTCTATATACAATACGGTGCACAATGTAAAGCTGACGAAAATACAGATTTTTATGTACGTATCCTTAACGTTGCAAATTAGCCACCAATCACAATGTGGTTTTATATGATACGGCATGCAACATACATTAAACGTGTAAAGGACGTGAAATATCTGTTGTCTCCCATACTCAGTAATATAACGTTCAACGTCACTGAAACATTTGCAGTATGTTGCACTCAACATGTTGTGTATATGGATATATTCCCGAAGTTTTCCGGCAGAAAAACGCAATGTATCAGACACATTGAAAAGCGGTGAATGTTGTTAAAAAGCACGCTACACAATTGTAATTACAAGTATATAGATCAAAGGTTATCCAAAATACATTTATCACAGCCACTGGTGAGCAGCAGGATTTATTAGCAGCAGCCACATGTAAATTGCAACCATGTATAATCACCAAAATATCAGTATTATTCTGCATGTTCAACACCCTATAGGTGAATTTTTACCTAATCATATGCATAAAAAGCCCTGTTAAATGCTAAAAATCCTTTTTTTAAAGACACCCCCAATGGCAAGTATTAACAGCGGCCATCTGCAATTTGCAACCCTGTATATGTTCACCAAAAGATAAGTTAAATCCTGCATTTTCAACACCCTAGCTGAATTTTAACCTGATCATATGCACAAAAAGCCTTGTAAAGTGCTAAAAATCCATTTTTTGCTCCTCATTGGTACAAAAACACAGCCAGCTCTCCCAATTTTTGTATACATATTTCTCCAAGGGGTCATCTGCAGCCCAAAACTTTTCAGACTAATCAGCCAAATAACACAAAATTTAGCTCAAGACACCACATGTATTACAGCCAATTTGATTCGGTACGGATGAAAACACTTTAAATGATACCTCAAAATGGTAGGTATTAACAGGAGCCATATGCAAATTCCAACCATGTATGTTCACCAAAGTATCAGTAAAATCCTGCATTTTGAACACCCTAGCTGTATTTTAACCAGATCATATGCACAAAAAGTCATGTAAAGTGCCGGCTAAAAATCCATTTTTGCTCCTCATTGGTACAAAAACACAGCCAGGTCTCCCAATTTTTGTATACATATTTCTCCAAGGGGTCATCTGCAGCCCAAAACTTTTCAGACTAATCAGCCAAATAACACAAAATTTAGCTCAAGACACCACATGTATTAAAGCCAAGTTGAGTCGGTACAGATGAAAACACTTTAAAGGATACCTCAAAATGGCAGGTATTAACAGGAGCCATATGCAAATAGCAACCATGTATGTTCACCAAAGTAACAGTAAAATCCTGCATTTTGAACACCCTAGCTGAATTTTAACCTGATCATATGCACAAAAAGCCTTGTAAAGTGCTAAAAATCAATTTTTGCTCCTCATTGGTACAAAAACACAGCCAGGTCTCCCAATTTTTGTATACATATTCCTCCAAGGGGTCATCTGCAGCACAAAACTTTTCAGACTAATCAGCCAAATGACACAGATTTAAGCTCAAGACACCACATGTATTAAAGCCAAGGTGAGTCAGTACAGATGAAAACACTTTAAAGGATACCCCAAAATGGTAGGTATTAACAGGAGCCATATGCAAATTGCAACCATGTATGTTCACCAAAGTATCAGTAAAATCCTGCATTTTGAACACCCTAGCTGAATTTTAACCTGATCATATGCACAAAAAGCTTTGTAAAGTGCTAAAAATCCATTTTTTGCTCCTCATTGGTACAAAAACACAGCCAGGTCTCCCAATTTTTGTATACATATTTCTCCAAGGGGTCATCTGCAGCCCAAAACATTTCAGACTAATCAGCCAAATAACACAAAATTTAGCTCAAGACACCACATGTATTAAAGCCAAGTTGAGTCGGTACAGATGAAAATACTTTAAAGGATACCTCAAAATGGTAGGTATTAACGGGAGCCATATGCAAATTGTAACCATGTATGTTCACCAAAGTATCAGTAAAATCCTGCACTTTGAACACCCTAGCTGTATTTTAACCAGATCATATGCACAAAAAGTCATGTAAAGTGCCGGCTAAAAATCCATTTTTGCTCCTCATTGGTACAAAAACACAGCCAGGTCTCCCAATTTTTGTATACATATTTCTCCAAGGGGTCATCTGCAGCCCAACACATTTCAGACTAATCAGCCAAATAACACAAAATTTAGCTCAAGACACCACATGTATTAAAGCCAAGGTGAGTCAGTACAGATGAAAACACTTTAAAGGATACCCCAAAATGGTAGGTATTAACAGGAGCCATATGCAAATTGCAACCATGTATGTTCACCAAAGTATCAGTAAAATCCTGCATTTTGAACACCCTAGCTGAATTTTAACCTGATCATATGCACAAAAAGCCTTGTAAAGTGCTAAAAATCCATTTTTGCTCCTCATTGGTACAAAAACACAGCCAGCTCTCCCAATTTTTGTATACATATTTCTCCAAGGGGTCATCTGCAGCCCAAAACTTTTCAGACTAATCAGCCAAATAACACAGAATTTAGCTCAAGACACCACATGTATTAAAGCCAAGTTGAGTCGGTACAGATGAAAACACTTTAAAGGATACCTCAAAATGGTAGGTATTAACAGGAGCCATATGCAAATTGCAACCGTGTATGTTCACCAAAGTATCAGTAAAATCCTGCATTTTGAACACCCTAGCTGAATTTTAACCTGATCATATGCACAAAAAGCCATGTAAAGTGCTAAAAATCCATTTTTTGCTCCTCATTGGTACAAAAACACAGCCAGGTCTCCCAATTTTTGTATACATATTTCTCCAAGGAGTCATCTGCAGCCCAAAACTTTTCAGACTAATCAGCCAAATAACACAGAATTTAGCTCAAGACACCACATGTATTAAAACCAAGTTGAGTCGGTACAGATGAAAACACATTAAAGGATACCTCAAAATGGTAGGTATTAACAGGAGCCATATGCAAATTGCAACCATGTATGTTCACCAAAGTATCAGTAAAATCCTGCATTTTGAACACCCTAGCTGAATTTTAACCTGATCATATGCACAAAAAGCCTTGTAAAGTGCTAAAAATCCATTTTTGCTCCTCATTGATACAAAAACACAGCCAGCTCTCCCAATTTTTGTATACATATTTCTCCAAGGGGTCATCTGCAGCCCAAAACTTTTCAGACTAATCAGCCAAATAACACAGAATTTAGCTCAAGACACCACATGTATTAAAGCCAAGTTGAGTCGGTACAGATGAAAACACTTTAAAGGATACCTCAAAATGGTAGGTATTAACAGGAGCCATATGCAAATTGCAACCATGTATGTTCACCAAAGTATCAGTAAAATCCTGCATTTTGAACACCTTAGCTGAATTTCCTATGTAATTTCCCCAAGGGTTTACTTCAGCCCAAACATTTCAGACCAATCAGTGTAATAACACAGAATTTAGCCAAAAACTCCAGATGTATACAGCCAATGTTGAGTCTGTATGGATGATTTTTGTAATATGCATGTTATATGTAAAAATTCCTATTTTTTATAATTTTACATGCAATTTAAAAAAAAATCCCCAATGGATGTCATTTAATCTATTGTACAAATCACACAAAAACATATATATATATATATATATATATATATCCTATTAATAACTTTGGTTATAATGTTGGTTCCATAGTTCAGTTTACCATGAGAGAGAGAGAGAGAGAGTGAGAGAGAAATATTTATTTGACATAAAAGTAAGGTATCCATAAACAATTATTCAACATCATTTTTTGTTTTAATTGTGTCTGGAGACTGTTGTTAAGGATTTTTATCTGCTGACACAAAAGCAACCTGTGACACATATAGAAATATACATACATAATACATAATATGCAGGTTATGTGTTATACATTTCACAAAATATGAGATTATATGATTTAATGAGGAAAATTAGTGAGAAAACTGGGAAGATTATCCACCTGAGTTACTGAAATAACAGTTTGTAATATATTTTAAGGGGTTTTTTTTTGTGTTTGTTACAGATATAACAGTTTATCTGAAGACATTTGTCTTTATATGTATTAATGAAATTTTGTAGCAAATCAATCCTTGGAGACTATGAGTGAAATTTTGTCAATAATGAATTGGTCAGTTCATTTATGACTTTTGTTGTCATATAATGTTTTTCAGTTAGTTGTCTGCTGTTCTGGTTTTATTTGTAACAAGGGTATCTTTATGTCTTATGTCATGTTCGTGTGTCATTGTCCTTGTTGAAAAATTAAATGTTTGTTAAAAATCACTGTAGTGCGTCATGACAGTATTTATAGTATAATTTTATTAAATTTAGTCTGAAAATGTCATTTATTTTCAAGAAAAAAGTTAAATGATTTATACATTATAAAGATAAATCTGGATTAGAATTAATTAAACCTAAACTGGAAACATAATATCTTATTTTTAAAACATTATACCTGATTCAATTCCCCAACCCTAACTTTAAGATAAGTTGACATTTTATTTATATAACTTTATGGTCTATACCAGCACTCAGTGATGTATATTTTAACATAATTTTCCTTAATTGTGGGCGTAATACATAACCAATGTTTGATGAAGGCCTATGTGTCACTGTGTGTTGCTAGCCTCCTCTCAAAATGAAGATAATTTTTTTTTATTGTTTCGTATATGGCACATTTCCGCTTTTATAAGACATCCATATTTTGCTCTTATAAAAAAAGTTCATATAGATCAGACATAGGCCTATTTATAAGGGGGGGGGGGGACTTTATTAAATACAATACATATGGCTCTTTACTTATAACCTGTTGCTATAATTTATGTGATTGCATGGACAACGAGATGTGTGTGTGTGTGCCATTCTAAGTCATTATTCATGATGTGGAGAGTGGTTCCATCTGGGGAAGGTGGCTCATAAATAGACGATAAATAAAATGAACCTGACACTTTTTCATATATATTTTCCTACCCATGTCTACAGGCGTAACAAACTTGTGAATTTGGCGGGTAAAAAGTTTCAAAGCACCTATCGTCCAAGTTTAAAAGAAAATATTTGGATATGATAGGAGGTTACGATTTCGGCATTTATTTTGTGCTGGCGGGAAATATGAATCTGCGGGCAGGCAGGACGTGATCGTTAGCTCCTTCGGTAAGTATATAGTATGACAATAGGCCCATCTAGGCCAATGTAACCAGCTAATGTCTTCAGGCACATCACTGTTTTCTTAGGTATGCGAAAACCCATAAAAATATTCTCTTCAAATTGAGTAATAATGACCATATGATAAGAAAGTTTCTTCGATCTTTTATTATCGCTCAGGTCAAGTTTTATGAATGTATGTCTTTGGTTTAGATTGCCTCGTCCAAAGACACAATATTCCAATTCGCGCTGCTAGCTGTCTGCATAAACAATTACGCATGAAAGGAGAATCCTAGTTGTTGATTCCACCACAAAGGTTTAGGGCAATTACAGCCAACCCGGACATAGTCAAAGACCATATCCCTAGAAGTGCAGGGTAGAACATAACTGCATTAAATGCGGCGGTATCCAGGACTCTGGATACCGCATAAAAAGCTTCAGAGTAAACTGGAGAACTTCAAACCCTTGTCAGAAAAAAATCGTGTAAAATCAAATATTGCGTTTATGACAAGGAAACTGTAAGTAATCTGAGGGAGATATAGTACTTTATTCAAATGACCAAGAAATTCAGATAAATATTATGTTTTAGTATGTAAACAAGACTCCCTTTTAAAACTTTGCAACCCTTGCGCTTTAAACTGTCTCAGAATCTGAAACAATGAACTGCCTGACCTTTGCTCGCTCAGCCAACACGACCCGTTACCACTGGTTACACAGGCGGCTGCCGGCCAGCTGTGGCTGGGGGAAAACCCAGAGCACACATCGTTCCCTGTGTATCACCGTTTATATAGGATAATACATATTCTTCTAATCAACATTTGAAGTGGACAAACACTGTCTAAGTGGTATGTTATATGCGTATTTGATTAGAATATCTTTATTTCCTAACGAATACAACATTTTTAGACAAAATATCAGAATTTAATTGTCATGTGGAATGTCACCAGTTTCCTCAAATCATCTTCTAGGGCTCTTGCACAGCTTAGCATAGTAAGAGAGCAAAGGTGCTAGGGCTAGGTAGAACAGAATAGTCTGTCCTTGGCTGGGACAGACTATTCACTGAAATGGAGTAAAATTGACCGAAATTGACCATGATAAAAACATTAAATGAATTGGTTGTTTACCTGTTTACATGTTACCTGTGTCAATTTTCATCGAGTATGAAAAAATAAGAGCATTTTATTTAAACTTTGATGAAATTTTAATGAAAACTTTGGTAAAACCCCGGTAAAACTTATTTTTCCCCAACCTGGGTTAAACCCAGATTTTTACCGTTGTACTAAGTACAGGGTTGGCAAAGTGACAGGGGCTTATACCCAGTTATCCTGTTGTCAACAGGGCTCGGTGTAACACTCCTACGGGGCCTTGGTGTTTGTCATCCCCATTGCTTGGTCACAACACCAAGGAACCCCCGAAAGGTGCACTCATTTTTCAGTGAAACATGACTGTTAGGCAAAGTCTCCCCATTTAGCTTTCAGAGCGCTAACCCTGGGTGGGAGCCAACCGTGATAAAATCTCACCGCCTGGCTTAGATTCAAACTCATGATCTCCCGGCTTCGAGTCCTGAACTCTACCCCTGAGCCACAGAAGCTGGTAGTCCTGTGTCGAGTTGATGACCTTGATAAGTTGGATGGAGTAGGTGAGCTACCAGAAGACATGGCTGGACTGCCAGTTACTAAGCTAAAGACCAGCTCAACTGTACAAGCCGACCTCCACCCCTGAAGGGTATAAACTAATGTTGAGTTCATCCTTATTACTTAACTAAAAACCAGCTCAACTGTACAAGCCGACCTCCACCCCTGAAGGGTATGTACTCATTTTGAGTTCATCCTAATCACACAGCTCAAGACAAGCCTTCAGCAACAACAACACCAATGGACTGAGTGGACTCAAGTTGAATTCATCTTGATTACTCAGCTGAAGACTACATCATCCAGCCCCATAATAAAATGACACACCAGTCACATCCACATGGTTTGTTTGCATGTCCTTTATTTACCAAAGGGTGGGAAATCAATCATTCTGATTTGCACTGATATAACAAGCCAAAATGACATTTGAACAACATGAAATACAGGTATGTTGTGAATCTGTTTTCTTCCCTGGGAATCTTATTTCTTCCTTGGGAAGAAATTGTGGGAAGAAAGTACTTCTTCCCTTCCGAAAGAAAATATTTCTTTCCATCCCTTCCCTTCCCTCCAGGAAGATTGTGCCAACCCTAAGTAGTGGGTAAAACCTGCAAACCCTGAAAAATACATTAAATACAAGGGACCCATTGGTCACAGCACTCAGCGCATTTTGTAAAATTTTAGAAAATGCAAAATAAACATTTCTTTTTACTATTTTTTAGCATTTATAGAACTAAGATATACTGTGGTTGCCTTTTTGTTCGCGAGGGTTTTAATTTCGCGATATTCGTGAATGGGAAATAATCGCGAAAATGAAACCCTCGGGAATAATTGGCCAATTGAGAATGTTCTTCTTATTTAGTGTAATCAATACTTGTATGGTAATAGGTTAGAACAGGGAGAGTTTTTTAATAAATTACATCCTTGCAGGTATAGGGAAATTTAAACCTTAAATTTGAACTAAACCACGTATGCTGTGTGTACTGGCCCATCATTATATAAGAAAATGTCACAAACTCATGACCTATTTTCATTTTATAAAACACAAAGGTATATGGTTTTGCCAAAGATTTGATATACTAGTAGGTCCTTGTGAGATCGCGAAAATGAAACCCTCGCAAAACATTGAAAATGGAAAAATCGCGAAATTTCAGCCTCGCGAATATGAAGCCAACCACAGTATCTGGTGATAATCATGATTCCCTGCTCAGGTCAGAATAAACATAGGAACCACCCCAAGTCATGTACTGCTGCTCATGTGTTTTAAGCAGTCTGTTACACCTGCTTTTATATATGCTAGGCATTTCATCTGAACAGCAATATCCTGTCAACTTATGATATTTTACTATAATACTTCAATATTTATTTTTTTTTAAAAATAAAACAGGACTCTTAACTTAATACTAACTGTCTTTCTGCCAAATAACCAAATGTACCATTAGACTCATTATATTTAATAATTCCTCTCCAACATATTAGTTTGGTTATGAAATCCAACAGTGTAACATGCAGTTTGCAACATGTACTGCATGGCCATTTATTTTAAATATATTTTGTGCACACTGACATTTGTTAAAAATGATAATATTCCTTTTGATTTATGATTTTCATTTCAAGCTGACTTCTCTTCACACACACACACACACATATATATTAATTTGAGAGAAACCTGTCAAATGCAAATAATCTATACATTGGACATTTAGCCATTATCTGAACACATTTATAGACTCCACAAACACTTATAATTTATTTTACAATATTAAATTTAAAATAAAATTGACATTATCTGTCTGAAGAAACATAAGAATAAAAATGATTGATTTTTTAAAATAGTCTCTGTGAAAGAAAACCTAAAACCCCTACCCTTTCAGTTTCTCGCCTAATTTTAATGCTCTCATAAATTGGTCTTTTGAAGAATATTGATACTTGTACGTATCAATATTCGTCAGAACAAATCAAAATTAGTAATGATTAACTATGCAACAGTGCATTTGATGAAATTAAGGTCAATGATCACTTTCGGTCAATTTCAGTCAGTTTTAGTTAATTTTAGTCAATTTTCAGTCAAGTTTGGTTGAATTCAGTGAACAGTCTGCTCTTTGCCAGTATCATAACATCTAGCTACAGGGCTGTAATGCAAACAAATCTTTTTAAATATACCTGTAATATAGTGTTTTCATCTTATAATAGTATGCTTCAGTTTGTATAATCCTGTCCATGATTGGGAATAAGCTTCTCGTTTTTTAATGGTTGCCTAAGTGCAGAATCAGACCTTTAATAAAAACAAATATTTATAATTTTCATAGCCTGAAAATATATATATATATACATATACTTTTACATATGTATATATATATATATATATATATATGTATATACAGTATATATATATATATATATATATATATATATATATATATATATTATGTGTATATATTAAACAAAACGCCCCCTCACCCCCGATTTTGAATAACTGGATCCGCAACTTTATATCTATAACCATATATAAACATAAATATAAAATGTTACCTTTTTTCACCTGTAATGAAGCTTCAGAATGAATTATTATTAAAATCAAAACAATAAAATAATAATCAAATTGTTGAAAGTAGTTCCTCTGACTTTTAATATAATTTGAGTTATAATCTTTACTTGATTACTTAGTTGTCTCTCCCATTTCAGATTCTAATGTTGCCAGAATGTCAGATCACTGCTGGGGAATGCTAGAGAAGACCAGTATGATTTAGTTATGAGGTGCAGCAGCATTGACGGTAACACATAGCTTCTTGATTCCTTGTGGTTACAATCCATATTCATGAAAGAAAATAGTATTTTCAAAAAGATAAGCTACATCTTTTTTAGTATTTTTTAAATATTTGCATGGTCTTCCTTTGCTCAAAGTTACTTCATATATGGGGCCTTAGCGTATCAGTAACCAGAAGAGAGTACAGGGACAAGGACATGGTATTATCAGTTATGGACATGCCTGAGGAACATAGGCCATGCATCCTTCTAATACCGGTATTGTAAAGTTAACCACTTCTTTGTCCACCCTCAAGATGTCCAATGCAGTGGAATAAAAAATGTCATCACATTCAAATGTACATAGATGCCACAGAAGCTAGGGTACTCTTCATCTGTTGTCTCAAGTTTGGTTCTCTCCATAATGTTTCTTGAAAAGTATTTTTATTGAATGTATCAATTAGGATTGGGAAACAAGGCATAGCCATGTATAATGCCTCTCCTGAGACATACATTTAAAACACTGCTTTGTCATCTTTGATAACGGACTTGGGGTCCATTCAATTTTTAGCTGACTATAACCCTTACCGAAAATTTTTATAAGTGCCATATATGTGAAAGTTATATGGCACATATAAGGTACATATATGTGCCATATATGTCCCTTATGTCCAACCTTATAGCACCCATATATGTCACATATATGTCTGGTATATGGATTTGATATGCAAATTGGATAGGAGCCTTATATGTAACATATATGGGCCTTATATGTCACTTATAAGGCTTCCACATATAGGTCCCCTATAACTCCCATATATGTCCCATATATGTCCCCTATAACTCCCATATATGTCCCATATATGTGTCTTATTAATCCCATATATGTGCCTTATAACTCCCATATATGTGCCATATATGTGCCTTATAAGTGCCATATATGTCCCTTATAAGTGACATATAACTCACATATAAGTCCAGTGTATGCACCTTCTGTGCTGTTTGTCAGTAGCTCAATTATGTCTGTTTTTGTTTTAGATATTTTATTGATACTGAATATGCACATATAAATCACATAATACAAGCATCAGTGGGATTAAGTGCAAGCTACTTAAAGCTTACCTCGACTCTCTCCCGAATGTTTCCATTAACAATATACGATGGCAGTATTCAGAGTGTTTGGATGTGAGTGAGTTTAGGTGAGGTAGGGTGGTATGGATGTTGGGTAAGTAAAGGCAAGTTGTAAATTTTCTTAGTAAGAATGGAAGAAATTGTTCATTTGTTCTTTTTTTTAAATTTAATTAATTATTTGGAAGACAAGTATTTAAAATTGTTTTTGTTTCATTTTTGTTTCAGGTCCTAGTATATTAGGACTAATTTTATGACTGAATTATGAATATCACTTTTAGGGGAAAATATGGTGGGGAATATTATATTTTGAACCTTTTTGTGTCTTCTATGTATGAAGATACTGCTTCAAAAATTTCTTCATTTCTGATGTGGCTTGCATAGGGATTTCCATAAAGAAGTTCTTCTACAGGTATATTTAGGGGGAGATGTTTACTTCTAGAGTTGACATGGAGGTGACACTGCAGTAGGTAATGTTCTGCGTTTTCTGTTTCGAATCCACATTGGCATTTTGAATCGTTTGATAAGTGTCTTCTATATAAATCATGGTTTAGATTACTGCACTGTGTTCTTAGCTGTGTGTGAATTATCTGGGCTCTTCTTGATCCTGATTTATGATATTTAGGGGGTTTGTTTTTAGCAATTTCTCTTGATATATTATTTTTTAGCAATTTACTGGTCTGGCAGTGTTTAAGTCTATCATCTAGTTTGTTCCATAGTCGTATAGATTTTGGTAGGAATGAGTTGTAGTACAGCTCTGTTCTAGAGTAAAATGTTTTGTATATTGAGTAGAGCACTTGACCTTGTATTAAAGGTATAGTTTCTTGGTGGAGGTAATAGAAGGTAAAGGTACTTTGGAGTTTCTTGTTTTAACATTTTGTGTAGTTGGATGACCACAGAGTTTTCCCTACGTTTTTTTAATTGGGGCCAGCCTGTTTCTTTGTATAGTTTGGCATGGCTAGTTCCTCTGTCACAGCCTGTCACAATCCCGGCAGCTTGTAG
Source organism: Sipunculus nudus (assembly GCA_026874595.1). Taxonomy (NCBI): domain Eukaryota; kingdom Metazoa; phylum Annelida; class Sipuncula; order Golfingiida; family Sipunculidae; genus Sipunculus; species Sipunculus nudus. Next base: position 9,079,267 of record CM049314.1, on the reverse strand, counting down.
CTGCACTGCCTCCAATGTATCACTTTGCTCTTGTGTGCAGTTACACCACACAACATTGCTATATTCCAATATTGGCCTTATATAAGTTAAGTATATGTTTTCAAGAGTCTTCCTATCAAGCATATATTTCAGTTTGCTTAGTATTAATACTTTAGAGTTTGCTTTGGCTTTTATATTTTCTATGTGATCATTCCATTTACAGTCCTTTCTGAATGTTAATCCTAGATGTTTGTGACTGGTAAATTTATCTATTTTAATGCCATTTAAATATAGGTCTGGGTGAGAAGTTTTAGATGATTTAGATGAAAATATTAAGGATTTGGTTTTCTTTGCGTTAAAAGTGACTAACCACTTTGTGGACCATTTAAATATTTTATCCAAGTCATTGTTTAATATTTTTAGCTCAGCTGACTTTCAGTCATGCTGAGCTATAGCGATCACTCTTTGTCCGTCGTCCGTCTGTCTGTCTGTCCGTCTGTCCGTCTGTCCGTTAACCTGGCACAAATCGTAACCGCTGGACTTAGAATCTTGTAACTTTACATTCTGAGAGGTCAATGAAAAATCTCCTTGGAAACCAGAAATTAGGTCTCTGTTACCCATATCCTTCGAGCTATTGGGCCCCAAAGTACCCCCCAGAATAGTCAAAATTTTCATACAAAAACTTTAATATCTCATTAACTACATCACTGATGGTCATGATTTTTGGCATACATATTTATCATGAGATGTTTCATCAGTTCCTGCAGATTGGTGGCGCCACCTGTATTTTTTTATTTTTTACGAATTTTTTTCTCTATTTTTGAGACCTTTAAAAATGTGAACAACTGTTAACAGGGCACAAATCGTAAAGACTGGACCTAGAATCTTCATTCTTGACACAGTGAGAGACCTATGAAAAGTCTCCATGGAAACCAGAAATTAGGTCTCTGTTACCCAAATCCTTTGAGCTATGGGGCCCCAAAGTACCCCCTAGAATAGTGAAAAATTTCATACAAAACTTCAATATCTCATTAACTACATCACTGATGGTCATGATTTTTGGCATACATATTGATCATGAGATGTTTCATCAGTTCCTGCAGACTGGTGGCGCCACCTGTATTTTTCGATTCTTTTCTAATTGTTTTCTCTGTTTTTGAGGTCTTTAAAAATGTGGACATCTGTTAACAGGGCACAAATCGTTAAGACTGGATCTAGAAGCTTTATTCTTGATATTCTGAGAGACCTATGAAAAGTCTCCATGGAAACCAAAAATTAGGTCTCTGTTTCCCATATCCTTCGAGCTATGAGGCCCCAAAGTACCCCCCAGAATAGTGAAAAATTTCATACAAAAACTTCAATATCTCATTAACTACATCACTGATGGTCATGATTTGTGGCATACATATTAATCATGCGATGTTTCATCAGTTTCTGCAGACTGGTGGCGCAACCTATATTTTTCGATTTTTTACGAATTTTTTTCTCTTTTTTTGAGACCTTTAAAAATGTGGACATCTGTTAACAGGGCACAAATCGTTAAGACTGGATCTAGAAGCTTTATTCTTGATATTCTGAGAGACCTATGAAAAGTCTCCATGGAAACCAAAAATTAGGTCTCTGTTACCCATATCCTTTGAGCTATGAGGCCGCAAAGTACCCCCCAGGATAGTGAAAAATTTCATACAAAAACTTCAATATCTCATTAACTACATCACTGATGGTCATGATTTTTGGCATACCTATTAATCATGAGATGTTTCATCAGTTCCTGCAGACTGGTGGCGCCACCTGTATTTTTCGATTTTTTACGAATTTTTTTCTCTATTTTTGAGACCTTTAAAAATGTGAACAACTGTTAACAGGGCACAAATCGTAAAGACCGGACCTAGAATCTTCATTCCTGACATTCTGAGAGACCTATGAAAAGTCTCCATGGAAACTAGAAATTAGGTCTCTATTACCCATATCCTTCAAGCTATGGGGCCCCAAAGTACTCCCAAGAATAGTGAAAAATTTCATACAAAAACTTCAATATCTCATTAACTACATCACTGATGGTCATGATTTTTGGCATACATATTAATCATGCGTTGTTTCATCAGTTTCTGCAGACTGGTGGCACAACCTATATTTTTCGATTTTTTACGAATTTTTTTCTCTATTTTTGAGACCTTTTAAAAATGTGGACATCTGTTAACAGGGCACAAATCGTTAAGACTGGATCTAGAAGCTTTATTCTTGATATTCTGAGAGACCTATGAAAAGTCTCCATGGAAACCAAAAATTAGGTCTCTGTTACCCATATCCTTTGAGCTATGAGGCCCCAAAGTACCCCCCAGAATAGTGAAAAATTTCATACAAAAACTTCAATATCTCATTAACTACATCACTGATGGTCATGATTTTTGGCATACATATTAATCATGAGATGTTTCATCAGTTTCTGCAGACTGCGGACGCCATCTGTATTTTTTCGATTTTTTACGATTTTTTTCTCTATTTTTGAGACCTTTAAAAATGTGGACATCTGTTAACAGGGCACAAATCGTAAAGACTGGACCTAGAATCTTCATTCCTGACATTCTGAGAGACCTATGAAAAGTCTCCATGGAAACTAGAAATTAGGTCTCTATTACCCATATCCTTCAAGCTATGGGGCCCTAAAGTACTCCCAAGAATAGTGAAAAATTTCATACAAAAACTTCAATATCTCATTAACTACATCACTGATGGTCATGATTTTTGGCATACATATTAATCATGCGTTGTTTCATCAGTTTCTGCAGACTGGTGGCACAACCTATATTTTTCGATTTTTTACGAATTTTTTTCTCTATTTTTGAGACCTTTAAAAATGTGGACATCTGTTAACAGGGCACAAATCGTTAAGACTGGATCTAGAAGCTTTATTCTTGATATTCTGAGAGACCTATGAAAAGTCTCCATGGAAACCAAAAATTAGGTCTCTGTTACCCATATCCTTTGAGCTATGAGGCCCCAAAGTACCCCCCAGAATAGTGAAAAATTTCATACAAAAACTTCAATATCTCATTAACTACATCACTGATGGTCATGATTTTTGGCATACATATTAATCATGAGATGTTTCATCAGTTTCTGCAGACTGCGGACGCCATCTGTATTTTTTCGATTTTTTACGATTTTTTTCTCTATTTTTGAGACCTTAAAAGATGCAGTCATCTGTTAACAGGGCACAAATCATAACAACTGGACCTAGAATCTTCATTTTTGACATTGGGGGAGGCCCATGAAAAGTCTCCTTTGAAACCTGGAATTAGGTCTCTGTTACCCAGATTCTTCAAGCTATGGGGCTCTGAAGTACCCCCGCTGAATATTGAAAATTTGATACAAAAACTGAAATATCTGAACAACTAATGCATTGATTACCATGGTTCTTTGCATGGATATTGATCATGGAGTGTTGCATAGGTTTCTGCAGACTGGTGGCGCCACCTGTATTTTTCGATTCTTTACAAATTTTTTTCACTATTTTTGAGACCTTTAAAGATATGAACATCTGTTAACAGGGCACAAATCATAACAACTGGACCTAGAATCTTCATTCTTGACACACTGAAAAGTCTCCATGGAAACCTGAAATTAGGTCTCTGTTACCCATAGCCTTCATGCTGTAGGGCCCCAAAGTACCCCCCAGAATAGTCAAAAATTTCATACAAAGAGATCATGAGATGTTTCATCAGTTTCTGCAGACTCCCTAGAAACCTGGAATTAGGTCTCTGTTACCTATATTCTTCAAGCTATGGGGCTTGTTACACATTTTTACAATTTTTTTCTCTATTTTTAAGACCTTTAAGGATGTGGTTATGTGTCAACAGGGTACAAATTGTAACAACTGGACCTAGAATCTTCATTCTTGTCATGCAAGGAGGCCCATGAAAAGTGTCTGTGGAAACCTTAAATTAGTTCTCTGTTTCCCATATCCTTCAAGCTATAGGACTCCGAAGTATCCCTCAGAATAATGGACAATTTGATACAAAAGCTGAAGTAATTGACCAACTAATGCAGAGGTCACCATGATTCTTTACATGCATATTGATTATGGAGTGTTTCATCAGTTTCTTCAGACTTATGGTGCAACCTATATTTTATTAAATTTTTTTGAATTTTTTTTTCTATTTTTGAGACCTTTAAGGATGCTGTCATCTGTTAACATGGCACAAATTGTAACAACTGGACCTAGAATCTTCATTCTTGTCATGCAAGGAGGCCCGTGAGAGTGTCTTTGGAAATCTGAAATTAGGTCTCTGTTACCCATATCCTTCACGCTATAGGACTCCGAAGTATCCCTCAGAATAATGGAAAATTTGATTCAAAAGCTGAAGTATCTGAACAATTAATGCAGAAATCACTATGATTCTTTGCATGGATGTTGACCATTAAGTGTTTTTATTAGTTTCTGCAGACTGGTGGAACCACCTGTATTTTTTTAAAGTTTACGCATTTTTTCCCATATTTTGAGATATATAAATTCAGATACAATCTTGGCTTATTCTTTAATCTGTTTGATGCTTCAGTTGAATGGGTATATACTACCATTCAGATGATAAAATTTCCTTCTGCAAATCTCTTCCCAGTCAGCTGAGCGTCATGACCCATGGGTCACTTGTTTCTGCTAATGATGGATTTTCTATGGTGAGATATAACATAGTATCATCAGCGAATGATCTAATATTGCTCACTATGTTTTCTGTGATGTCGTTGATGAATATTAAAAATAATTGGGGTCCCAGTATGTACCCTTGGGGTACTCCTGCATGACGGATCCCCAATCAGAAAGTTCATTTTCAATTATTACTCTTTGTTTCCTATTTTTTAAATACTGTGCTAACCACCGAAGTAATTTTCCTTTAATTCCAACTGATGACAATTTGGTGAGGAGGCCTTCAGACCAGACCTTGTCAAAAGCTTTACTCATATCTAGGAATACAGCCTGTACTTCCTTGCCTTTATCAATGTCTTGGCAGATTGAATTGTATAGGTCAGACAGTTGGTATACTGTCGAGTCTCCTGGGATAAAGCCAGACCGATATGGGCTTATTATGTTATTCTCTTTTAAAAAGTTGTACATTTGGGCAAAGATTATTTTTTCAAAAAGTTTGCAAATACAGGATGTCAGTGATATAGGTCTGTAATTAATTGGCATATTTTTTTCTCCATTTTTATAGATTGGTGATACGTTAGCCTTTTTCCATAGTGAGGGAAGTTGCCCTTTTTCCATTGACAAGGTAAAAAATTTCCATAGTGGATAAACCAGTTCTTTGTGGCATTCCCGAAGGATGATTGGGGGCACTTCATCAGGACCTTGTTGTTCTGTTTTGAACGGTGTTTACTCTTTTCTTTATTCCACAAGAAATTATGGTAGACAATAGTAATTAAGGTCTTTGTGTGTGTGGTGAGCTTCCTTCACTGTGCAGTTCCTTGAAATTAAAGCTGGCCTCGATCACACTGGGGGTCATCAACTTCATTCAGTCATATGGATGTAAACACATGAAACAAAAAAGTATGAAAACAAAATATCCAAAATAAATGTTTATTTACACATTTATTAACTGAAAATAATATTTTCATAAGATTTTTAAAACTCCCTGGTTCTGTCAGATAAGAGATAGTTGTCATTTTAGGGAATTAAGGCTGAAAGGAAATATACACCCTTGCCACACTCTAAATCCTTTTCAGTCCCCTCCTGTTTGACCTGCAAAATCAAATGTTACCAGTCTAAGTATACACATATAGTCATTACTGCTCACATAAATTATTTAATCAAATAAGTTTAAAGATAAACTTTTGACATTAATGCTTAGTAGTGCTTTTTAACATTTAAATTTTCTGGAGGCAACACAAGTAAAAAAAAGAAAAGATTTCACTGAAAGTAAATCTACTCTCTATAAAGGGGTTTTAAGTGTTCTGGAAATATGCCTGTTTAAAATTAAGGATTATAAGAAAATACAGTTGGACTTCTCAATTACTAACACAGGAAGAGTTTTCTAGTTATACAGAGTATATACAAACATTAAAGATTATCAAATATACTGGTCACAGGATAGACATTGTGGCCTAAAGATGCTCATAGGCTCAGAAAGTAGGTTACTCAGTTGAAACAATTTTAACATGTAAGCAGTCATATGAATATCCCTATCACCATAAATGTTAAACACTAAATTTGCACTTCAAATATTGTATGCTCCAGCTATTAGATAAAAAAAAAAACCCTACAAATCATAATATTGCCCATTTGCTTAAAGATTTAAATGTTACTTTATATGATAAACTGAATATGCTTACCAGAAAATTCTTGCAAGGGCTGGACATATTTAGGTTTTCCTTATACTTTCGGCACCATTTCTTCATACTGGTTGTATGAAAAGTAAAGAAACCATTACAAATCATAGATACAAAGGTTGTTGGAATTAAATAATTATGAACATTGAGCCATGCCTATTTTGAAATTTAAGTAGACAAATAAACATAAAACAGGACCTCACATCATATCATTTAACTAAAACAGTACATCAGTGATATCTTGGTGGTCAGTAATGTTCGAAATGATGTCTTGACCTTTCAAGGTGAAATGGCACTACTATTTAAAAAGAAATTATTCAAGGTGGGCAAAAAATCCACTTTTGATTGCCCTGTAAATTGAATTTGATTTCTCTTTGGGAATCAAAATAGTATATGATGCAATCATCTGATCCTTAGTGAAACAAATTCCCAAATCATTATGCCTTTGCCTTTTCTAATAAAAGTGAACATTTCAGAAGAAACCTCAAATGAAAAAAAAGTCACAGGACCAAGCCCATTAAAGTTAAAGTGCTCATAACCTATGTAAGAGTGTTCTTGACCTTCTGATGTCACATTCAGATTAAATTCTACATATGAATGGCTTATGGATTGTTATCAAACATAGTGTGTTTATGTTTAAAATTGTAAATTAAGTGGTGTTTACAGTATATGGAAATGACAAGTAGAAAGGCATATTACCAAATTAAAGCTTAATTTAGGAGCTTTTGTGTGATAGACCCCAATAGTTAAAAATATTTGATAAGCTGTAATGTTTTGGTTGAGTACAGTAAACCCCTCTTCAATTTCGTAAAAAACATTCACCAAAATTGAGACAGTGGCTGTAAAATCAGCAATGATCAACAGTGTTTAATGTTTACTTTGGCTGAAAGAAAAACTTATGAGCATTATATAAATAATAATTTTTAACCATATTATAACTTTTATGCACTCTAGCAAGACAGAAAAATTCAAGTCAATTTCGAAAATGAAGAGGACATCATTACCTTGTAGGGCTTTATGTGTAGAAGCTTTTTCTTTTCATGACCAAGAGTTCAGCTAAATAAGAACATGGTCAATAGCCAAAGGTCCAACAAATTAAATGGTAGTATGTGGTACTCATAACATTTGTATGCTGATCTGATGAAGCTTTATGTAGGTTGATTAATAATCTCTTCACAGGTTGGGGACATTCAGAAATTACATCAATATGTAAATTTGGGGCCTGCTGTTTACTCTTGATTTTTCCACACCCAATTGCAAATAGCACCAGTGAAAAGGATTTGTTCTTAGCTCAGTTCCTGTTGTAGTATAGAACATGCAAATTGTCACTTTACAGGGGCAACAGCATCAGCTTTTTGTCCAAAAATGTTGTATTTTGTAAAATGGGCCACCAATTAGGAAATGTTATCTTGAAACGCACAGATTGTGTTTTTGCAGGGCAAACCAAGATGGGTTAAGTCATCTTTATGCAATCACTGGTTTAATATGCAAAAATAACTGAAGTAATGCAAGATTACTCACCAATGAGACATTTTCAGCGATACATTCCCCTTCTGCTTGACAAAGAACTTGTCACTCAAAGTGTGTATTGGTACTCCTTAACTATTACCGGATGTTATCACTGATTCAGATGTAACTGAATCTGCATGCCTTTGTCCTGCTGATGTGCACAGCCTGTACAGCATTCATGTGACATCACCATGCACAATTCCTGGGCAGGGTACAGTAAGGTCAAAGGTCAATTGTAGAGAGTGCCTGTACAGCAAGCTTGTCTGCTGGGGGGGGGGATGTAACATATACTTGTGAAAATTACTGTTTTTTAAGTACATATGCTTTGATCAATGCTGTTGAGTTTTGGCAATATATTTTACACTGGAAAGCGTGGTTGTTCTAGCTGTTTCTAAAACCAATATGATATTAGGTTAATGCTTATGTGACCATAATTGGTCAGTGGCACACTACATCAGTACCCTTTGTTCTGTATTTATGAAGTAGTTATCAATTGCATTTGGATGCTGAAGTACTTGTATATACACAACATTCCAAAAGAATTACTGTTTCTTATAATTATCAATGGCGGTGATTATAAACAACGTGAAATATAGTTAAATTATTTTTATGTTTTGTATTTTGAGAAAATGATGTTTTTCTGGATGCATGATTACTATAGTTTACACCTCTTAAAGTATAAATCAGATGAAAAATATCTTTATTTATAGTATTATTTTTCTAATAAACATAAAGTTCTGAGGAAGCTGGTTATTTTGATACCCATTTTAACATACTTCCTCAGTATTGATTATTCAATTAAAATTCATTTTCTCAGAACAATAATGAAGCTGAGACTTAGAGGTTTCTGCAGCATTTGTGTTCCCTTGGAAAATGTGTAAGTCCTATCTTGTAGAACAGTAAGCCTCAAAGTATATAAACTTATAACTGACATATAACTGACATATACAGAACTCCTTCATGTACACTTCCCTTATATCTCCCATACAAGTCACATATAAATGAAATATACAGAATGGCCTCATGCGCAACTCCCTTATAACTTTTTTTTTTTTAACTGGCAAATAACAAACATACAACTCCCTTATAACTCACATATAACAATGCCTGACTAAACATGTAGCTGCAAAATAAATATAACTCACATACACAGCATTTATATGGGAATATATGTCCCTTATAAGGGACATATAAGGCCCTTATAAGGGACATATAAGGCACATATATGTGAGTACTTTTCATTTTCGTAAGGGAAGTCATCTGAGCTATAGTTGTGGTCCATTGTCTGTTGTTAGTCAATCTGTCCATCCGTCCGTCTGTAGATGTGGCAAGTTTTGAAACCGTAAGACCTAGGAATACAAAAAACTACCAAGCCAAAAACTAGGTCTTTTTGACTTTGTTCCTTTGAGAAATTAAGGAAAAACCACAACTTTTAATTAAAAAGCTATTTTCACACTTCAGGACTGTCTAATAAAAAAAAACCACTTATCTGTTTTTCCTCATATTTACCATAAATATACCTCTATATAGTTCCTATGTACATGTATGCCAGAAACTTGTGTCTATTTTCCCAAGTATATAACTATGTTTAATTAAGATTCAATTGTTTACCCAAAATAAGATCTGAATTTTGTAAATTTTTTAAGTTATTAGCATAAAAATAAAATCAGTACCTAAAGTTTTGCCAAACTTTGACCATGGCACGTTTTTTTTCCTGTAAGTACACCATTGATTTAATTTTCACAGTATGTAAACATAAGTATTAAATTTGTTTTAATTTGAAATTTGAAAATAAAAGCTTGAAAATTAGGCTAGTTATTGAATTTTTAGCTCAGCTGACTATAAGTCATCTGAGCTATAGTTGTGGTCCATTGTCCGTCCATCCGTCTGGATGTCCGTCTGTAAGACTGGCACGTTTCGATACCATTGGACCTACGAATCTGAAATTTGGCATACAGTTAGATGTCCTCAAAATCTCCTACCATGCCGAAAATTGGGTCAATAAGACTTTGTTCCTTCGAGATATTGAGGAAAAACCTCAATTTTTTAATAGAAATCTATTTTCACACTTCAGGACTGGCTAATATCAAAACCACTCATCTGGTTTTCTTCATATTTACCATAAATGTTCCTCTGTATAATTCCTATGTACATGCCAGAAATTAAGTCAGTATTATTTCATTTAAAAAAGTTATGGGCCGAAACATAATGGACTTTGTAAAAAAATCAGGGAAGATATTCGGTCACTTAAGACCAAAAGTGTTAAATGTAGGGACTTTTTTCCAGTAATACAACTTTAATTAATCAAAATTTAATTGTATAACAAAAATTAGATCAAAATCTGTTAAATTTTTTTAAATATTGGCAAAAATATAAAATTGGTACCTTAAATTTTGCCCAACTTTGGCCACGGTAGTTTTTTTCCTGTAAGTACTGTGGATTTAATTTTCACAGCATGTACACATAAGGATTTAATCTGTTAAAATCTGAAATTTTAAAATAAAAGCTGCAAAATTAGGCTAGTTATTGAATTTTTTTGGAGGCTCTTACTGTATTCCCTTACATTGTCAAGCAGTCCACTTAGGTGACTGTAGGTCATTCAGTGCACATCTCTATGCTCCCCAGGCTGTTGGCATAATGTTATGCAATCCAATTACCAGGGCAAGCGTCTCTCCACTGAGTTGAGCTTGATCAGGCTGTCTGCAGTTAAGACTAACCACAGGGAGCCTTTTTTCTCTGGCAACACCCCCCCCCCCCCCCAATTCTGTTAACAGACCTGTACTATGAACTAGATGAATCTTAAAATTAACATTTTTTCAGCAACGAGCAGTAACTACTGAGACCCCTCCCCCCACCCACCCCTTCAATACACAGGACTAATAAACAAGATGAATCTTATAATTTTAATATTAAATATATTCTTTTTGATGAGACTTGGACAATTTTGTTTTTTTTTTAAGAAATAAATTTAAGGAATTTAATCCTAATATTCAAATGTGATCAAATATTAGGATCTAATGTAAGTGCTAATTGACAAGATTTAAGAAAATATAAATACTTTGTAGCCTTTCATTCATATCTCTTAAAGTTGGCGGGGCCTAGGTGTGAATAACACTTGTTAACTTAGTATTAAAATTAGGAATATTGGTCAAACTTTGTGGGATTAATTTTTAACTCATATGGCCATATATTTAACTTTTGAAAACTTAATTACCTTCACACATTATTTGTTTATGAAATGTTACTTTTATATAACACTTACTGTAGGCCTATTTGTTCCCTTGGTGCATCACTAAATGGTTTAGCTCATGTCCATTATTCTATAATTTACAGAGTTTCATTTTAGCTAGGGCCATTTTCTCATAGCTTTTCTAATGATAATATACATGAAAAACCAAAAGAAATAAAAATATTTTGCAGTTACTAATATTTATCAAAATTCATCTGAGCGATGTGACCAATGGGTCCCTTGTTCCTTGAGGCTCTATTGTAGTCTTTTGCTTTGATTATAGATTACACATGCAGGGTCCAACTCCAGGTCACTGGAAGCCAGCCATGCCAGGGTTTCTAATTTGTTACAGTCACTTGGGGAGATCCCCTGCTGTGACAGGTGCACAGTTATTCTCATATCACCACCCCAATCCCCCCCTAAAAAACCAACCCATGAATTAAGTGTTGTGCAGTAATTGTTATTATTTTCACTGTATCTCCTTAATTATAATGCTGTTTCCACTCCAATATACAGAAACTTTCCTTGAAAAAGTAATTCAAGGTGTAATCCAGAAGATGCCATGTTGTGTTAATGCAGCATTTTTAAAGAAATCAATTTTCTTTTAAATGATTTTAACAAATATAATTAAACCCACCAGCATGCTTCAATTTATAAAATATGAAGCACATTATGGATAAATAAAGACACAGTTTATAATTGTGAAATCTAAATCAAGTATTATTTTTATATATTTATTGTTTTGCAGGTTTAAAGATATATTTTTGTGGTAAAAAATAAATAAACACTTATATTCATGATGTGGTGTTATCTGACAAGATTGTGATTTATGATGATGCAATTGAGAATTATGAATCAACTTTTATATTCAGATATATGTTATTTTGGAAATGTATAGAAATATAAACTTATAATAAAAAATAATTGATGTGATAAAAAAAATGAGGATCTAATACAAACATTTGTTCATTATTTTCCTGCCTCAGCAGAATTGGAGATCAGGCTTTGTTTGCCCTATATGTATTTTGTTAATTAGTTATATTTCAACTGTATACATTTCATAAAATAAAAAATACATATTTATTTAATAATATATATTTAAAAAATAGATTCAATGGAACAAATGTGTAGACTACTGAAATATCAACAGTTAATCAAAAAGCCAACTAATGTGCGTCAGATCATGGTAACAGTACAGATATTTTGTTCACAAACTGCTCACATGCTTCAGTTTCAACATTAGGAAACACATGGTCAGGTAACAAAATATTATTTGCAACAGTTTCTTGGTCATCAATACCAACCAATCATATAAACCAACCTTGGCCTATATTACCTCTTCCTCTTTCATTTTATCTCCATTTGATATTATTTTAGATTTTTACCTTCAAGGCCATCTTCAGCTGAGCACAGTGACCCATGGGTCCCTTGTTTCAATTACAATTCAAGAAATTTTATGAAACTTCAATTCAGATTTAGTTCAATGTGCTGGAGAAAAATATCAGTTCAATTCAAATAATTTTTATTCGATTCAAATTCCTAATTCAAAAAGTTGCTTTAATTTGAATACATTTCATTTGTGTGATGCCAGTGTTATCTCAGGTGTGTTTTTTTTTTATTTTTACACTAATTAGTTTTGTTCAGAATTGGTTTAATTTACTCAAAAGCTAGTTGAAATATCATTAATTACAAGTTTTGCCATTTCATGTGGTAAGGAATAGCAGCCAGATAGGGTTTACTTGTTCTGTTAGGCAATTATTCCTTAAGATCATGTAAACCACCCAAAGTCAGTGAAAGGTTTATTTGGATTTCAAATGAGTGGCCATTATTACCTAGTGCAATGAATAAATATGCAAATAATCTTTTTGGGTGGTGAAAAACATTTAAAGTTCTTTTGATTATGGGGTGATGGAGGGATGTACAAACAAAGGCCCCCAACACAAAGAGGACAAAAGCCCTTCCCTCCCCCTAATCATATTAAAAGAAAATGTCTGTGTACACTTAAAATTCTGTACATTTTATCTGTTGATATGTGTGTTAAATGTATGTAAGGCATTAAAGGGGCCTATTTACATACCAGGCATTGCAGGCATGTTAAATATACATGAAATATAGTGTTTTCTTATCATAGTATGGTATGTGCCAATACAGGAGGGGGAATGAGCTTCTTGTTTGTGAATTGTTGCCACAGCACAGTATCAGACGTTTGTTTGCTCATGCTTTCTTACTATAGTTAACGTACACACCTGGACATACATACTGTTTATTTACACACAGAACCATAATAATGTGTAAAATTTGAAACTGAGATAGTAAGTTCATATGCAAAGATGAAAGATGGTGTTGCCCTACATCCTATTGGGGGGGGGGGGGGATGGCTGATCTCTGTTATATCCCCTAACAATAGCAAGGTAAAAAAACTGCTTGAATGAGCACAATCATGTGCAATATAATTTTACCGCTTTTAGTCATCAAAGACCAGTAATCTATAGAATATATACAAGTACTTTGCTATCTCATGGCTGTTGCTTGTTCTGGTCAGTAAAGTGCCCTAGGTAATCAAAACCAATTGTCACCATGTAGCACCCTCTGACATTAGAGAGTCTACAACCAGTGTGCTTGCAGTCAGAGTGCTGTTACATCCTTCAGTGATGAACACCCTTCAAAGCTCTATAAGGATGCAAATATTTTCATCAGTTCTGACAACACCTCATAGGCCTACAAGTATGCTGTCACATGATATACACCTTACCGATTGTCAGCTTTTCAGTATACTTTTAACAGCACCTGACATGAGCTAGAAAAATTCTGTTTTAACTTAGCACTGATAAACCCCCTCAACATATTTGTTTAATTCTGACCTTATTAATACAAAGCCTTGCTCACAAAGGTTACCAAATGAATCTTTACCATAGAGATAGAGTTTCAGTTTGGGTTCATGAGTTCACATCATATATTCTTTGTGTGAATTCATTAGTTGTAGCCTAATTGATAGTTAGTTCAGCGTTTCTTAGGTTATAACATTAGAAAATGGTCAAAATGGTAATTTCTCATGATCATAACAGGATCTATGGAAATACTGTGCTATGTTACCAATGCCTATTTAACCCTTTTGGGCAATTACTTGAATTTGTCTGAAACATCTTGGCTGGGTCACAGAATAAGTACCTTGCTTAAAAAAAGCTCCCTTTCAGAACCCATAAAGGTGAGATGTCATGCCAGAAAGCCCCCTCATCCACCCTTGCCCCGCCATTTTTGTCCTCTAGCCTGTCACATAGATATGGGTGAAACCCTAACCCTTGAAATACAAAGAGCACACTATGTCACAGTAAAACATACCTGTCACATATATACAGGTGAAAGCCTAACCCTTGAATTACAACCTGTGCACACATTGTCAAAGTAAAATGTGCTTGTCACAGAGATAAGAGTGAAACCCTAACTCGTGAAATACATGATGAACATGGTGTGTCACAATACAATGTGGCTGTCATATAGATATAGGTGGAACCCTAACCCTTGAAATACAAGATGAGCAAATTGGTCACTGTTAAATGTACCTGTCTCATAGGTATGGGTGAAACCCTAACCCTTGAAATCCATTATAAGCACACTGTGTCACTCTACAATGTGCCTGTCCCATAGATATGGGTGAAACCCTAACCCTTGAAATACATGATGAGCATACTGTGTCACTGTACAATGTGCCCGGCCCATAGATATGGGTGAAATCCTAACCCTTGAAATACAAGATGAGCAAATTGGTCACTGTTAAATGTGCCTGTCTCATAGGTATTGGTGAAACCCTAACCCTTGAAATACATTATGAGCACACTGTGTTACTGTACAATGTGCCTATCCCATATATATGGGTGAAACCCTAACCCTTGAAATACAAGATGAGCATACTGTGTCACTGTACAATGTGCCTGTCATATAGGTATAGGTGAAACCCTAACCCTTTAACTACAAGATGAGCACACTGTGTCACTGTACAATGTGCCTGTCACATAGATATAGGAGAAACCCTAACCCTTGAAATACAAGATGAACATGCTGTGTCACAATATTAAAAATACAGCTGTCATAAAGATATAGGTAAAACCTTAACCCTTGAAATACAAGATGAGTACACTGTGTCACAATATTAAAAATATGGCTGTCATATAGATATAGGTGAAACCCTAACCCTTGAAATACAAGATGAGCACACTGTGTCACTGTACAATGTTCCTGTCACATAGATATGAGTGAAACCCTAACCCTTGAAATACAAGATGAGCACACTGTGTCACTGTACAATGTGCCTGTCACATAGATATGGGTGTAAACCTTAACCCTTGAAATACAAGATGAGCATACTGTGTCACAATATTAAAAATATGGCTGTCATATAGATATAGGTGAAACCCTAACCCTTGAAATACGAGATGAGCACACTGTGTCACTGTACAATGTGCCTGTCACATAGATATGAGTGAAACCCTAACCCTTGAAATACAAGATCGGCATACTGTGTCACAATATTAAAATATGGCTGTCAAATAGATACAGGTGAAACCCTAACCCTTGAAATACAAGATGAGCTTACCGTTTTACAATACAATGTGGCTGTCATATAGATATGGATAAAAAACCCTAACCCTTAAAATACAAGATGAGCACAGAGTCACTGTACAATGTGCCTGTTACATAGATGTGGCTGAAATTGTAACCCTTAAAATACAAGATGAGCACACTATGTCACTGTACAATGTGCCTGTCACATAGATATGAGTGAAACCCTTACCCTTGAAATACAAGATGAGCATACTGTATCACAATATTAAAAATATGACTGTCATATAGATATAGGTGAAACCCTAACCCTTGAAATATGAGATGAGCACACTGTGTCACTGTACAATGTGCCAGTCACATAGATATGAGTAAACCCTAACCCTTGAAATACAAGATGAGCATACTGTATCACAATATTAAAAATATGGCTGTCATAAAGATATAGGTAAAACCTTAACCCTTGAAATACAAGATGAGCATACTGTATCACAATATTAAAAATACAGCTGTCATAAAGATATAGGTAAAACCTTAACCCTTGAAATACAAGGTGAGTACACTGTGTAACAATATTAAAAATATGGCTGTCACAAAGATATAGGTAAAAACTTAACCCTTTAATACAAGATGAGTACACGGTGTCCAAATATTAAAAATATGGCTGTCATATAGATATGGGTGAAACCCTAACCCTTGAAATACAAAATGAGCACACTGTGTCACTGTACCATGTGCCTGTCACATAGATATGGGGAAACCCTAACCCTTGAAATACAAGATGAGCACACTATGTCACTGTACAATGTGCCTGTCACATAGATATGAGTGAAACCCTTACCCTTGAAATACAAGATGAGCACCCTGTGTCACTGTACAGTGTGCCTGTCACATAGATATGAGTGAAACCCTAACCCTTGAAATACAAGATGAGCACACTGTGTCACTGTACAATGTGCCTGTCACATAGATATGGGTGTAAACCTTAACCCTTGAAATACAAGATGAGCATACTGTATCACAATATTAAAAATATGGCTGTCATATAGATATAGGTGAAACCCTAACCCTTGAAATATGAGATGAGCACACTGTGTCACTGTACAATGTGCCTGTCACATAGATATGAGTAAACCCTAACCCTTGAAATACAAGATGAGCACACTGTGTCACTGTACAATGTGCCTGTCACATAGATATGAGTGAAACCCTAACCCTTGAAATACAAGATCGGCATACTGTGTCACAATATTAAAATATGGCTGTCAAATAGATACAGGTGAAACCCTAACCCTTGAAATACAAGATGAGCTTACCGTTTTACAATACAATGTGGCTGTCATATAGATATGGATAAAACCCTAACCCTTAAAATACAAGATGAGCACAGAGTCACTGTACAATGTGCCTGTTACATAGATGTGGCTGAAATTGTAACCCTTAAAATACAAGATGAGCATGCTGTGTCACAATATTAAAAATACAGCTGTCATAAAGATATAGGTAAAACCTTAACCCTTGAAATACAAGATGAGTACACTGTGTCACAATATTAAAAATATGGCTGTCATATAGATATGGATGAAACCCTAACCCTTGAAATACAAGATGAGCACACTGTCACTGTACCATGTGCCTGTCACATAGATATGGGTAAACCCTAACCCTTGAAATACAAATGAGCACTCTGTGTCACTGTACAATGTGCCTGTCACATAGATATGGCTGAAACTGTAACCCTTGAAATACAAGATGTGCATACTGTGTCACAATATTAAAAATATGGCTGTCATATAGATATAAGTGAAACCCTAACCCTTGAAATACAAGATACACACACTGTGTCACTGTACAGTGTGCCTGTCACCTAGATATGAGTGAAACCCTAACCCTTGAAATACAAGATGAGCACACTGTGTCACTGTACCATGTGCCTGTCACATAGATAAGGGTGAAACCCTAACCCTTGAAATACAAGATGAGCATGCTGTGTCACAATATTAAAAATACAGCTGTCATAAAGATGTAGGTAAAACCTTAACCCTTAAAAAACAAGATGAGTACACTGTGTCACAATATTAAAAATATGGCTGTCATATAGATATAGGGGAAACCCTAACCCTTGAAATACAAGACGAGCTTACCATTTCACAATACAATGTGGCTGTCATATAGATATGGATAAAACCCTAACCCTTGAAATACAAGATGAACACACTAGTCACAATAGTATATTGCTGGCCAATAGGCCTTTTGTTTAGCTTTTGATGAACTGATTTCAAAAGGCTGAATCAAAGTGAATGAGTATCACTGTGAAATGTGCCTTTCACATAGATATGGGTGAAACCCTAACCCTTAAAAAACAAGATGAGCACACTGTGTCACTGTACAATGTGCCTGTTACATAGATATGGCTGAAATTGTAACCCTTGAAATACAAGATGAGCACGCTGTGTCACAATATTAAAAATACAGCTGTTATAAAGATATAGGTAAAACCTTAACCCTTGAAATACAAGATGTGCATACTGTGTCACAATATTAAAATAATGGCTGTCATATAGATATAGGTGAAACCCTAACCCTTGAAATACAAGATGAGCTTACCGTTTTACAATACAATGTGGCTGTCATATAGATATGGATAAAACCCTAACCCTTAAAATACAAGATTAGCACAGAGTCACTGTACAATGTGCCTGTTACATAGATGTGGCTGAAATTGTAACCCTTAAAATACAAGATGAGCATGCTGTGTCACAATATTAAAAATACAGCTGTCATAAAGATGTAGGTAAAACCTTAACCCTTGAAATACAAGATGAGTACACTGTGTCACAATATTAAAAATATGGCTGTCATATAGATATAGGTGAAACCCTAACCCTTGAAATACAAGATGAGCACACTGTCACTGTACCATGTGCCTGTCACATAGATATGGGTAAACCCTAACCCTTGAAATACAAATGAGCACTCTGTGTCACTGTACAATGTGCCTGTCACATAGATATGGCTGAAACTGTAACCCTTGAAATACAAGATGTGCATACTGTGTCACAATATTAAAAATATGGCTGTCATATAGATATAAGTGAAACCCTAACCCTTGAAATACAAGATGAGCACACTGTGTCACTGTACAGTGTGCCTGTCACCTAGATATGAGTGAAACCCTAACCCTTGAAATACAAGATGAGCACACTGTGTCACTGTACCATGTGCCTGTCACATAGATATGGCTGAAATTGTAACCCTTGAAATACAAGATGAGCACGCTGTGTCACAATATTAAAAATACAGCTGTTATAAAGATATAGGTAAAACCTTAACCCTTGAAATACAAGATGTGCATACTGTGTCACAATATTAAAATAATGGCTGTCATATAGATATAGGTGAAACCCTAACCCTTGAAATACAAGATGAGCACACTGTGTCACTGTACCATGTGCCTGTCACATAGATATGGGTAAACCCTAACCCTTGAAATACAAGATGAGCACACTGTGTCACTGTACAATGTGTCTGTCACATAGATATAGGTGAAACCCTAACCCTTGAAATACAAGATGAACATACTGTGTCACAATATTAAAAATACAGCTGTCATAAAGATATAGGTAAAACCTTAACCCTTGAAATACAAGATGAGTACACTGTGTCACAATATTAAAAATATGGCTGTCATATAGATATAGGTGAAATCCTAACCCTTGAAATACAAGATGAGCACACTGTGTCACTGTACAATGTTCCTGTCACATAGATATGAGTGAAACCCTAACCCTTGAAATACAATATGAGCACAATGTGTCACAATATTAAAATTATGGCTGTCATATAGATATAGGTGAAACCCTAACCCTTGAAATACAAGATGAGCTTACCGTTTCACAATACAATGTGGCTGTCATATAGATATGGATAAAACCCTAACCCTTGAAATACAAGATGAACACACTAGTCACAATAGTATATTGCTGGCCAATAGGCCTTTTGTTTAGCTTTTGATGAACTGATTTCAAAAGGCTGAATCAAAGTGAATGAGTATCACTGTGAACTGTGCCTTTCACATAGATATGGGTGAAACCCTAACCCTTAAAAAACAAGATGAACACACTGTGTCACTGTACAATGTGCCTGTTACATAGATATGGCTGAAATTGTAACCCTTGAAATACAAGATGAGCACGCTGTGTCACAATATTAAAAATACAGCTGTTATAAAGATATAGGTAAAACCTTAACCCTTGAAATACAAGATGTGCACACTGTCACTGTACCATGTGCCTGTCACATAGATATGGGTAAACCCTAACCCTTAAAATACAAGATGAGCATGCTGTGTCACAATATTAAAAATACAGCTGTCATAAAGATGTAGGTAAAACCTTAACCCTTGAAATACAAGATGAGTACACTGTGTCACAATATTAAAAATATGGCTGTCATATAGATATGGGTAAAAACCCTAACCCTTGAAATACAAGATGAGCACACTGTCACTGTACCATGTGCCTGTCACATAGATATGGGTAAACCCTAACCCTTGAAATACAAATGAGCACTCTGTGTCACTGTACAATGTGCCTGTCACATAGATATGGCTGAAACTGTAACCCTTGAAATACAAGATGTGCATACTGTGTCACAATATTAAAAATATGGCTGTCATATAGATATAAGTGAAACCCTAACCCTTGAAATACAAGATGAGCACACTGTGTCACTGTACAGTGTGCCTGTCACCTAGATATGAGTGAAACCCTAACCCTTGAAATACAAGATGAGCACACTGTGTCACTGTACCATGTGCCTGTCACATAGATAAGGGTGAAACCCTAACCCTTGAAATACAAGATGAGCATGCTGTGTCACAATATTAAAAATACAGCTGTCATAAAGATATAGGTAAAACCTTAACCCTTGAAATACAAGATGAGTACACTGTGTCACAATATTAAAAATATGGCTGTCATATAGATATAGGGGAAACCCTAACCCTTTAAATACAAGACGAGCTTTCCATTTCACAATACAATGTGGCTGTCATATAGATATGGATAAAACCCTAACCCTTGAAATACAAGATGAACACACTAGTCACAATAGTATATTGCTGGCCAATAGGCCTTTTGTTTAGCTTTTGATGAACTGATTTCAAAAGGCTGAATCAAAGTGAATGAGTATCACTGTGAAATGTGCCTTTCACATAGATATGGGTGAAACCCTTACCCTTAAAAAACAAGATGAGCACACTGTGTCACTGTACAATGTGCCTGTTACATAGATATGGCTGAAATTGTAACCCTTGAAATACAAGATGAGCACGCTGTGTCACAATATTAAAAATACAGCTGTTATAAAGATATAGGTAAAACCTTAACCCTTGAAATACAGGATGTGCATACTGTGTTACAATATTAAAATAATGGCTGTCATATAGATATAGGTGAAACCCTAACCCTTGAAATACAAGATGAGCACACTGTGTCACTGTACCATGTGCCTGTCACATAGATATGGGTAAACCCTAACCCTTGAAATACAAGATGAGCACACTGTGTCACTGTACAATGTGCCTGTCACATAGATATAGGTGAAACCCTAACCCTTGAAATACAAGATGAACATGCTGTGTCACAATATTAAAAATACAGCTGTCATAAAGATACAGGTAAAACCTTAACCCTTGAAATACAAGATGAGTACACTGTGTCACAATATTAAAAATATGGCTGTCATATAGATATAGGTGAAACCCTAACCCTTGAAATACAAGATGAGCACACTGTGTCACTGTACAATGTTCCTGTCACATAGATATGAGTGAAACCCTAACCCTTGAAATACAATATGAGCACACTGTGTCACAATATTAAAATTATGGCTGTCATATAGATATAGGTGAAACCCTAACCCTTGAAATACAAGATGAGCTTACCGTTTCACAATACAATGTGGCTGTCATATAGATATGGATAAAACCCTAACCCTTGAAATACAAGATGAACACACTAGTCACAATAGTATATTGCTGGCCAATAGGCCTTTTGTTAAGCTTTTGATGAACTGATTTCAAAAGGCTGAATCAAAGTGAATGAGTATCACTGTGAAATGTGCCTTTCACATAGATATGGGTGAAACCCTAACCCTTGAAATACAAGATGAACACACTAGTCACATTAGTATATTGCTGGTTAATAGGCCTTTTGTTTGGCTTTTGCCGAACTGATTTCAGAAGGCTGAATCAAAGTGAATAAGTATCACTGTGAAATGTGCCTTTCACATAGATATGGGTGAAACCCTAACACTTAAAATACAAGATGAGCACACTGTGTCACTGTACAATGTGCCTGTTACATAGATATGGCTGAAATTGTAACCCTTGAAATACAAGATGAGCATGCTGTGTCACAATATTAAAAATACAGCTGTCATAAAGATATAGGTAAAACCTTAACCCTTGAAATACAAGATGAACACACTGTGTCACAATATTAAAAATATGGCTTTCATATAGATATGGGTGAAACCCTAACCCTTGAAATACAAGATGAGCACACTGTGTCACTGTACAATGTGCCTGTCACATAGATATGGCTGAAATTGTAACCCTTGAAATACAAGATGTGCATACTGTGTCACAATATTAAAATAATGGCTGTCATATAGATATAGGTGAAACCCTAACCCTTGAAATACAAGATGAGCACACTGTGTCACTGTACAGTGTGCCTGTCACATAGATGAGTGAAACCCTAACCCATGAAATACAAGATGAGCACACTGTGTCACCGTACAATGTGCCTGTCACATAGATATGGGTAAACCCTAACCCTTGAAATACAAGATGAGCACACTGTGTCACTGTACCATGTGCCTGTCACATAGATATGGGTAAACCCTAACCCTTGAAATACAAGATGAGCACACTGTGTCACTGTACAATGTGCCTGTCACATAGATATGGCTGAAATTGTAACCCTTGAAATACAAGATGTGCATACTGTGTCACAATATTAAACTAATGGCTGTCATATAGATATAGGTGAAACCCTAACCCTTGAAATACAAGATGAGCACACTGTCACTGTACAATGTGCCTGTCACATAGATATGAGTGAAACCCTAACCCTTAAAATAGAAGATGCAAACACTGTGTCACTGTACAATGTGCCTGTCACATAGATATGGGTGTAACCCTAACCCTTGAAATACAAGATGAGCACACTGTGTCACTGTACAATGTGCCTGTCACATAGATATGGCTGAAATTGTAACCCTTGAAATACAAGATGAGCATACTCTGTCACAATATTAAAATATGGCTGTCAAATAGATATGGGTGAAACCCTAACCCTTGAAATACAAGATGAGCTTACCGTTTCACAATACAATGTGGCTGTCATATAGATATGGATAAAACCCTAACCCTTGAAATACATGATGAACACACTAGTCACAATAGTATGTTTGCTGGCCAATAGGCCTTTTGTTTGGCTTTTGCCGAACTGATTTCAAAAGGCTGAATCAAAGTGAATGAGTATCACTGTGAAATGTGCCTTTCACATAGATATGGGTGAAACCCTACCCCTTAAAATACAAGATGAGCACACTGTGTCACTGTACAATGTGCCTGTTACATAGATATTGGTAAAACCCTTATCCTTGAAATACAAGATGAACATACAGCGTGACAGTGATATGTGATTATCACACATGGGTAAACCCCTAGCCCTTGAAATACAACATATTCACACTGTGTCACAGTAAACTGTGCCTGTCACATAGATATAGTTGATACCCTGTCCTTTGAATTACAAAATGATCGTACTGTATCACAGTAAAATGTGGCTGTTAAATAGATATTGGTGAAACCCTAACCCTTGAAATACAAGATGAGCACACTGTCAGAGTAAAATATGCCTCTCACTGAAACACTGTTGCTCAGAGGCTATGTAGAATTATGAGATAACTATGTTGATTTTGCTGTTGATTTATAACTTTATTGAAAAAGAATATATGTGTTCTCACTTCTGACCACCATGTTTTTTGCACAGTTCTGATCAAAATCATGCATGTTGCCTTCTGTCTGAACGAAAGTATATGTGTAAAAGGAGCAATATACACAATATTTTGTGTACATAGGTAATAATACGCACAGTATCAGGTAAATAGTACAAACTATGCAGGATATCATGCAAACCGTAGTGTGCATGCCTGATGCCATGCATATAGCCTCAGGCGAGTAATTTTGACTGGGTGATATATGAAGGCTTTGAAGCTACCATTTAGAAAACAACCTGGTAATGAAGTAATGTGGACCATGAACTGATTCACAAACCATGTTAGTATGTCATGGTAGGTAAGATACTGCAATTAAAGTAGAGGCTCAAGTTTCGCTGTGCTGCAGAACAAGTCATTCAGCTTTGTTGAATTAAAGATTGGTAGGAATACAAGCAGTCCCAAGTATACAGAATTAAGAGTTTGATGAGGGTGCACCACTCATTTAAATAAGTATCATACTAATATTAATATTGATTACATGATAATTTGAGAGTGGTTAAGATAGGGCTTCAACCACTTTTTATCCCAAGTTATTCCATTCTACGACTGTTCTAAGGGGAAAATGGTTATTAAAAGGGTCCTGTTATCCTACCTGCATGGTATGATGAAACTTCCATGCTAATTTTTAGTGGGTGCCACCTCATGGACATTTGCCAAAAATAATTTTTTACCCAAATTTGGGCCCTAAAATTGACCCTCTGCTGTCTCTTATGATATTTATTTGAATTGTTGTAAATACACATTTTTTTATATGTTGATAAATTCTGTTTTGGTCTGTTCTATACCTTAAAATTTCTATATAACTTCCCTGTTTTCACTTGTAGAATCTTTAAAAAAAATATACCACTGACCATTTTAAGAATCAAATATTATAAAATCCCATCTCAGTTATCGGTTTTAAAGTGATCATTATGCTGACATAGTGATCCTTAGTAGTTGGCAAAGCCAAGATGCTGAAAAATAATTTGTACCAAAACTTGAGGTTCAAAATTTGGGGGTGGGGGGGGGGGGTCGTCTGATACATGGGGTGTCTTATACAAAAGTAAATACAGTAGTTTCTTCTTCCTAATCTGTTGATACTGATACTCATGGTTAGGTCTTTTAATTAAAATACACTGATTGATGCTTGGTTACAGGTAAACATACTCATAAAGCTAAAATATGCATTTATTGACAAAATGAAGTATACTTCTAGGCCATATGCTTATTTTTGGTGACTGTTGGAACTATTGATGCCTGTCAGAAAAGTAGGACCTTCATACACACTGTTATGTCTGTACTGTCATTGAATGTCAAAGCTGTCGGGGGGGGGGGGGTGTTTCTTAGAACATTTAGACCTTTATACTACCAGAAGATATGCTTCCTGCAGGAACTGTCGGCGGCCTATCAGAGCAGTAAGACCTTCATATTGCTAGTTTATATGATCACTGTTGGTGACTGTCAGAGCTGTAGGAGATCTCACAGAACAGTAACACCTTCATATTGCTACATTATATGCTCACTGTCAGTGACTGTCAGAACTGTTCGAGGCTTCTCAGGACAGTAACACCTTCATACTACCAGATGATATGCTTACTGTTGGTGACTGTTGGAACTGTCAGAGGCCTCTCAAAACAGTAAGACCTTCATAATATTACTACTTTATATGTTCTCTAGCTCGCAACCACTGACTCTCGGAGGCCTCTAAGAACATAGTTATAGTTATCAATGTTTGGTATGTTTCCAAATAGAATAGTTTCAATTGGTTGAATATTAACCTGCATATTAAATATGTTTAAATAATTAAGGTGTCAAGCATTATAATAAGCCTTCTGTCGATGACAGACTTCGTATAAGAAAATGTTAATTAAACTAGGTCATATATCGCCTACAATATATTTTAATTTTAGTTTACACAAGTGATGATAGTGCTGGTTTAGCACTGTTGGCTGTGGGAGGTGTAGAAGCATCCCACATGTATAGGTAATAGTAAGAGTAATTGATACCCCAGTAATAGTAATAATAACAGATGGTAAAATGTGGTAATAGTAATAGTACGTGATATATCACAAACAGAAAGATATTGTTATAATAATACAATAACTCTAATAGACTCCATGTCTATTTAAAACATATAAAACATTATTGTGAAACCCACAACTTTTAAAGTATATTACCTATTTTCCACTCATCTTTGTTATATGAATCATGTCAACTAATTCTTTGAGAATATAAAAAAACTAGTGACCTGGCCCTTTTTTGTCAAGGTCATGCAAATATGCAGATATACGTACACTGACTGACTGAACATGTTTTATTGAGCAGCTACAGGTGGCTGTAGTCAAGGCTCCAGCCCTTTGTGCTCCTAAAGCATAATTGACATTTGATGAAGCCTATAGATGTGATGCCATATATATATGCAAGCATTGCAGGGAGCCGCGAGACCACCAGCGTTTTACCCATACTGGTGACCTGAGGAGAGCCACAGCACCCAAAGCCAAAAAGGCCAGGCAGAATACAAACCAACAGCAGAGACCCAGCCAATCCAGAGAGCAGAACTTGATCTTGAATGATTGGAGAGCGATTAACATTTTCATCATAAGCCTGCAGCCTGGAGTACTGTTATGTTTTCCATTTTACTCAATAAAGGTGTATGTATTTGTTTTTAGTGATATGAGGTGTTTGTTTATGTGTATTTGTTGTGTTGTTTGTTGCCTCTTGCAGGTGTGCGTGATAAGTTTGTATTGTGTTATATACTGTAAGCAATGATGAGAATACAACATATGCTGGTAGGGATAGTCTGTCCTCAAAATATAGTACTGCCCTTCCAGTATCCTCCAGAGAACCCCCGTCATAGCATGTTGTTATCCCCTGCATATTTTATATATTATTTTTTTAAAGGAATAAAAGTGTATTTTGTGTGTGGGTGTATAAGCAAGTGTGTGTAGCAGAGAAATCCTGACCATGCAATTTGTTTGATGTTGTATCTGAAAAATATTAGGGTGAATATCATGTGCAAGAATAATATATTACAGTGCTTTTTTTTTAATTTTTATTTTTCTTGGCTAGATTTTCATATGGTAATGGTCTGGTATTACCATACATTTTATTAGTAGCTTCTATAGTGGTTATTGCAGTGCATTCTTCATGCAGAAATACATTAATATTCTGAGCCCCTTAGCTTTTGAAGAATTGCTTATTTCCCTTGAAGTTGGATATATTATAATTGTCGAGGTGTGTATGTAATTATATATACATTTTTATGCTCTGCAAGAAATGCTCAGTTTTCATATTTCTATGTGACGTTTTGAATTTATATTTGTAGCAGACATTTCTTTAGCACCGACCACAGAACACTTTGAGTACAGTCTATCCTTTAATTCAGATGCAGAAAAAGGAATTTGATGAACTCAAGCAACAGAGATAATAAGTGACTGTCCAGGATCATTCCCAAAGGTATAGATGAAATTTTTGTAATGTATTTACTCCTTTTAGTTCTTCCAAGATTGCTCCTTACAAATAAACTAGTAAGAGCTTCCCATTGTTAAGCTTCCAATCATACATGTTGCTCACAATGACCTTGGTAGAATATTACCTGTTCTTGAGTTCAAGACTTCAGCCAGGTTTCCATGGGCCGAGTTCACCTGCTGGACACACTGATATATAGTTTCTAGTAAATTGCACCGCAATACACCCTTCACAGAATTTACTTTTTTTGTTGTTAGAACCCCGCTTGAAAAGGGGTGTATTATAGTGATTGACTTGTCCATCTGTCCACCCTTTCATCTTATCTTTTCTGTCCATCCGGGATGCTTTCTTTCGAGTGCAGTATTTCAATGAGATCTTTCTAGAATTCATGGTTCAAAATGGTGCCTGTTATCCAATTACAGACCTGCTTAATACCTATTATGGAGACTGGACGTCAGTAAGTGATTTTCATGCAAAATTTTGACAGAACATTGACACCCTTGAGGGTTTGTGTGCTTTAAAATTTCAGACTGTTGTTGAATCCATAAATATATGGCTGCCAATCAAATACTTTAAATCTTTTTACAATAACGTTTTAAACAATCCTGTGATTGTTTTATCAATTTTTTTTTTCCCTTTTAGATTATTTATGGTAAAAAATTTCAGACTAATCTGACTTTCAATATGGATCCCTGTCCCTTGGGCTGCCATTTTAGGAGCTGGAGCTAATTGAGGACCTTCAACCTCTAGTTTCATAATTGACTAATTTCTTTTGTGATTTTGTACCTGTAATTTGCTTCAAAATAAGTTATTTACAATGAGGTCAGAATTTGTCTAAGGACACTCTAATTGGATTAGTCTTATTAGAAACAGCAGTCCTAATAGCAAAATAAAAAAGGATCAGAGTTTGTCTTGTGACAACCCCTCTGAGTTTGGCCTTGCAGGATCAATGATTCTGCTCCAACATATCAGAGTAGGAATTGCTACATATAGTTTATTTATGTTAATATTTTTTTTGTGATTCTTCAGTTGATATAAGACATTTCCACCATTGTTTTAATTCCTATCACAGAACTCCTCAGCAGACATTATACTTTGATTGGGATGCAAAAAAGGCCTGTGATGTACACTCAACAACAAAGATGTTCGAAGTGACAACCCTGGACAATTCCTGAAGGTATAGTAGGAATTATTTTAATACAGATGTTCTCAGAACATACCCTTGCAGAAAAAATTGTATTTGAGGCACACTCAATAAGCACAGAAAAAGTAAAAAAGAAATGTAAATGGAGCATGGTTTAAGCACTACTTAGGCATGTAAAAAACACCTTTGAGGTATTGTTCAGTGTGCATAAATGTTATCACAACTGAATGGTACTTTGAACATATTTGAGCAGACCTAGGAGCACTATAAAAGCAGTTAATCAGTTTATTTGGAGCACCAAAGCAGCAATTTCAGCACATTGTATTTCTGAAGCACAGAATCAGTACACTTGGAGCACGAAAGAAGCACATGCAGTTTCAGCATTTTCAAAGTAATTCTGTACAGCATTTCACTGAAAGCACAAAATAAGCACAAATGAAGCACACTTTAAGCACACTTCATGTCCCAAAATTTCTGTAAGGGTATGTTCAAATGGATGGTGGGATTATCCCAGATGTTAAATCATGGGACGAATTTACCGTACCAGCAAGTATGTGTGAACAGCCTTTCATAATTAATATATTTACAGTTTTCCTGTTAATTCTTCAGACATTCTTTCATATAAATATATTTGTTTTAAAGAGAAACAGCTCCCATTTGTCATCATACATGTTGTACACAATGATCATGCTAGTATATGTGTATAGCCAATTCTTGAGTTCATGACTTTTTTCCAGGTTTGCATAAACTGAGATCACCAAATGGAAACTCTTATAGTTTCTGACAAATGGCACTGAAATACACCCTTCACTAAATTAAAGATATTTTGAATTATTAATTTTTTTTTATTTTGTATCTTTTTTGCTAAATTACTTTAAGTAAGATCAGAATTAATTTAGGATATTCTAATTGGATTTTGTCCCAGTGGTCAAATTTCAATCCTACTAGCATAAACAAAGATCATGGGTTTGTCTGACATCAACTCCTATTAGAGTGAGTTCTTAGAGGATCAGCATTTCAAATTGATTGGAACAGTCATTGTTACATTAAGTATATTTATTGGAATATTCTTTTTTTGTGATTTTTAAATTTATATGAGTCACTTATATTGTTTTAATTCCTATCACAGAACCCTGTTGCAGTTTTTCTCCGCTGATGGGGTTACAGAAGTGCTCTACTGGTGGAGTTACAGAAAATGTATGGTTCCTTAAAAGCAACTGAGGTGAAATGACAATACCTGGATACACCTTGAAGGTATACTCAAGTGACATTATTTTTAGCTCAGCTGACTGTAAGTCATCTGAGCTATATCTATCACTATTTAGCACTATTTCTCCTTTTGTGTGTTCATCTGGGGCACAACAGTTCATAGTTCATAGCAGGGCACAGATTGTAACCATTCAACCTAGAAACTTCTCACTACCTAGGAACTTCTCAAAATAGAAAACCTTGTGGGAGGACCTTGGAAAATCTCCCAAGAACCTAGGTCAAAACTGTTTTACATGATCAATATTTTGTGAGCTTCACAGCAAAAATATGCCTTGAAGCACTATGATTATCTGTTGATTACCTTATTAACACCATGTCGTTTGAAGTATAGTTTAATTTTAACTCATGTTTGATACAATTTTTTTCTCTAAGTTTTGGCAGGAGTTTTAAAACTGATGACCTTGAACTTCATGTCAAATATGTGGCTTTATAGGATTTCTTGTGAATTCTGAAGTATTGCATAGTGTTTTCTCAAATGGGATAAACATTTTAGTGACAGGCAAATACCTGAAATGTGTGGTAAACCTCACGCAAAATGCATCAAAAGCAAAATCACCTCATTTTGATTCCTGGTTATGGCCTTAATGTAAAAAAAAAAGTTTTATGCAATAGTGTGTTGGGAAAGTTTAAAAATCATCACACTTGTCCAGGCAGAAAATGCCTTTATTTCACTATACATCAGCATTCAAATAGAGTTGTATGAATGATCTCATCTCTTGGTTATCATCATGCTTATTCCTGTTCAAGATGTTTTGAAATAGTGTATTTCATGAACTACAATATACAGTGGTATAGATCTAAAAAAATCAGTGAATTCAAGGGACATCATGTGCAACACTATTCAAGTTGAAAATGATAAAAATGACCAAAGATCTCTATAAAACATTAACATTGTAAAAACTGTTGATATACATTACAATTTTTAATTCAGATGACTTAATATTATCTGAGCTACAGTTATGATGAATTGTATGTCATCTGTGCGTCTGTCTGTCTGTTCACTAGACTGGCACATTTTTAAATTAGACTTACGAATCCAAAATTTGAGACACTTTATTTAATCAAGATTTAATTGTATGAAAGAAATTAGATCAAAATATTGTAAATTCTTCAAGTTTATAGCATATATAAGTGTGCGATCAGCACCTTCCATTTTGCACAACTTTGACCATGGCACATTTTATTCCTGTAAACACACTGCTGGTTTGCTTTTGACAGAAGGTACACATAAGGGTTTAATCTGTTAAAATATGAAATTTGAAAATATAAGCTCAGAAGCAGGGCTCTTTCTTGATTTTTTTGGGGGGCTCTATTGTATTCACTTGCATTGTTAACTTAGTTCTAAGCAGCCCACTGTTGGTCACTGGAACTCATTTAATACAGCATTGCCTGCATACCCCACTTCCAGGGGATAATTATTCCATTACACTTGATGTATATGGCCGGGATATTGCTGTGGGGGTGGGATGAGATATGATTTGAGATTAACTGCAACAGTAGGGTGCTTCTGAGTGATGCATTTCATATCAGGTAGTGTTCAGCTCTGTCCATCCGTGAACAATTTTATTCGACATAAAATATCTAAATAAGGCCAACAAAATAAAAAGGTATGGTTCCCAGGCTCTTTTTTTTTAGAAATCACTGCAGGTGGGCGTTCTTTTCTTTTACCATTTATTGTATGTTTCAGTGAAAATGTCATATGACCATGGAAAAGTATGAAAATAACAGGGTGTTTTTGCTAAACAGGTAAAAGCACTACATAACAAAGGAAATTGTATCAAAATTGTATTATTTTAATTTCTTGAAAGATGAAAATCAAATTAAAAATGTTTGATGCCAGGTATTAAAACTGACGCGGGCGGTGCTTGAGAACCTTACCTTTTATTTTTTTATGCCTAAGATATCTCAATTTTTACTCAGATCTACTCCTAATTGTTGTAGCAGGTGCATCCTATGGGTTTCTAGAGCTGATAAGGTTTTGGTCATACTTGAATGATTTTTTTATTTTTAAAATCTTTTTATACAAAACTTTTACATTTCATATGTGACACTAAAAAGTTTTCCTGGGATTATTGGAATAGCACTAAAACTGACAAGGGCTTTGATGGATTTTCAAGAAACTAACCATAACTATTTACCAATAGATTATCTCACCCGAGTTTGATTAAAGGCAAATCCCCGGCCACATATTTAATGAGGTCAGAGGTCATGGAGCTATTTTGAATGGTTGCCGTGATAACTTAGTAGGAATATGATGGATTTTTGTCAATCTCAGCAGAAATATTAATCAATTAAATATCTCACCTAATTTTTATTCCCAGCCAAATCCACGCATATTTAATTAGGACACCAAACTTTGGTGGCACCATTGTTACTTACCAAAATTCTTATGGATTTTCATGAAACACTATAAACATAAACACTAATAGAGTTTCCCACTTGAATTTCATTCTCATAAAAATTCAAGCATATTTCATGAGGTCAGAGTTCAGCAGATTAGGTTCTCTGATTAAGCCGTCACAAAGTGTTTTTGAACAATTTTGTGACTGTGAGTGTGTGTTTTCTAGTTGTTATTGTTTGAACTGTATTTCCAAAACTAAAGTTATTTCATCGCAAATGTAATCCACAAGATGCCATGTTGTGCTATTGTGGCACTTTAAAGAAACTAATTTCCACTTGAATAATTTAACCAAGTTAACATTCAAAATAAAATTAAATCCACCTGTGTGCATAATGTGATGTTATATTACCAAAATTAAGGATAAATGATGATGATATTGAGAAATTTGAATTGACTTATAGATCCAGATATATATGTTATATTGCAAATGTACGAAAATCAAAATGATGAAACAAAGAAAATTGATAAAGTAATAAGTGAGGATCTAATGCACATTCATTATTTTCCTGCCTCAGACAAATTTGAAATAAAGTGATCAGCCTTGTTTGTCTCCCCTGTCAGTCTACCCATTTTTATATTCAGTAATCATGGATTAACTGTTTTTCCTGTACTAACTGTTGAATTAAATTTTATATCCCATAAGTATATTCAGAGATGTTGTAACTCCCACCATTAAGGGCCATTGAAAACCCCTACCTTGCATCTGGGGACTGGGGCTGTTAGTTATTTGAAAAAAAATATATAAAACTGAAAAAAAAGGTGTAGAAAAAAATTAGAATTTAATTGAACACACGTGTCACCTGCTGAGCTGTCAACAACTTATCAAGGAGTCAACCACTGATCATGGTGTTGGTATGTATCTAATGTTTAAAACTGCTAACAATGTTTCAGTTTCATCATTAGAATGCACATGGTCAGATCACACGGTATTATTTGCAAACAATTTTCTTACTTGTCAGTACAAATCTATCATATTAACCAATACCCACCTTATACTACCTTTTCCTCTCAGACTTTATCTCCATTAGTTTTTATTTTAGTTTTTTCCTTTAAGGTCATTTTTAGCATAGCACAATGACCAACAGGTCCCTTGTTTTAATCACCATATCAGTAAAATCATGCAGATGTGTAATGATTACAATTTAAATTAGACATCCTCTTTCGATTCTTATCACAAAGTGTCTGTGTGAGTTATTCACAGGGTTGCCAGCAGTCAACTCTGAAAAAAATCTTGGACTTTTACCTGACTGTTCCTGGACTTTTAGTTGTTTTTAAGGGAAAAAATAACCAACAAAATTTTAAATTCCCTCTAGGAAATGTCATTCTACTGCTAACACAAAATTGTAACTGTAAAGCAAAGCAATCTGAAACTAGAAATTAGGAATGACAATGTATCATTTAAAAAAAGATTCACTTTGTTATCTAGCATAAATCATGTTTATAAATTTATCATACAATAACAACGAATGACTTCTATGGATCAGTGTAACTGCACTGTGTTCTGCCTTTCTAGTTTGTTACCTGGTCAGATTCATGTCCTTGCATAAAATGTTTTACTAGTACTAAATATTAGTGCTATATTACTGCTAAGAAACAGGTGACCTTTCATTGATGGTTGGTGCTATATGCATACATTTTGTGTATCCATGCTCTGCATCATCAGTCAATATGTATGTTCAAAAATCAAAGGGATTTAAGATTTAATCTACTTACATAACACAACAATATTTGAAAGGAAAATGAAAATGTAGTATGAAATTATTGAATGCTGGCTCATGAGATGAAAAGGTCTTCCTGTTGGATAATCAACTGCAGTTGCCATATAAGCCATTAAAATTCCAAATTCTCCCTTGCATACAATCATTAGAAAATCCAATTACTTTTTTTGAAATTCCATGACATTTCCCTGCCCTTGAAAACATAATATTTTCCCTTTCCTTTCCCTGACCACTGGCAACCTTATATGCAGCTAGAGCCCCCACAGTTTCCACAAGCCAGGGTGCATGATATGTGATTCTTTTTGCATGTGCTTTTGAAGAAGCAAATACCTCACCACTTAACATAAACCAGACCGATCATTAGCTGTTTTAGTATACTTTCTAACAACATCTACTAACCGAGAGTATTGGTCAATCCCTCTGTATCATGGTTGAATATCTAATTACTACAATA
Organism: Sipunculus nudus; assembly: GCA_026874595.1. Lineage (NCBI taxonomy): Eukaryota > Metazoa > Annelida > Sipuncula > Golfingiida > Sipunculidae > Sipunculus > Sipunculus nudus. Next base: position 9,045,163 of record CM049314.1, on the reverse strand, counting down.
TCAGTGCAACAGAATAGATCAGGTCCCCCCCCCCCAAAAAAAAAAAAAAAAAATTGATACCTTCTAGGGTACAATGTTTTTGTCCAGCAGTATGACAGGGGAACCATACATTCATGTCTGGATAAAATATTTTTGCAGTTTCAGGACCTAAGGAAGAATATCTTACTCAGCAGTATTATATAAGAGGTCGTGTACATTGACACTTTTATTGCATAAAATTCTCTAAGATGCAAATTAGTGGTTGCCATCATTTTCCTAGCCGTGACAACCAGCCTCAGTAGGCAACTGGATAATTGGGCTGGTAAGCCTACTCGAGTTGTGATACAAGTAATATCAAGGAATGCATTGCAGTGGTCTTGCATCAGGTTGCATTCATATTGTGGTAAACGTTCTGCCCATAATCTCAATATCATGCTTAGAATGATGAATTAAAACAATAGTATACATGTGAGCTCACAACCCAAACTGAAACACTGTCTCCATGGACACGGGTCATTTCCTGTATTGTATGCAAGCTGCCTGCCTATTGTAACCTGTACGAGCCATGCTTGTATTCATGCCGTCATAAATTCAACAAACATGCCGAGGGTTTTACCAATGTGCCGGGTTAAAACTGAACATTTTTGCACATGCTTGGTACTTCTCCTCCCCCAACACACCCGTTCAATACACAGGACTAATAAACAAGATGAATATTCTTATAATTTCTGTATTAATTTTTTTGTTGAGACTTGAAAAATTTGCAGGATTTGAATCCTAATATTCAAATGTGATAGAATATTAGAAACTTATGTAAGTGCTCACCAACATATTTTAAGATTTAGTGAGAGATAATTCTTTATTTACATTTCATTCATTTCTCTTAAGGTTGACTGGCCCTTGATATGAATAAAACTAAATAAACTGAATTTACTTAGTTAATCAGGAATATGGGATTAATTTTTTCGCTCATATGGCCTTATATTTAAATATTGAAAACTTGATTACATACACACATTTTTAGCTCAGCTGACTGTTAGTCATCTGAGCTATAGTCATGGTCCCTTGTCCATCTGTCTGGCCATCTGGCCATGAACACGGCATAATTTAAAACCTTTGGACCTATGAATCCAAAATTTGGCATACAGTTAGATGTCTAAAAAATCTCCTACCATATCCAATATCGAGTCACTATGACATTCATTCCTTTGAGATATTAAGGAAAAACCTCATTTTTCCATTAAAAACCCATTGTTGCACTTAATTCAAGGCTGCCTGATATAAAAACCACTGATCTGTTTTTGATCATATTTCATGTTCCTCTATATATTTCCTCTAATCATACCAGATATTATGTCAGTATTGCTTTGTTTTTTTTTAAGTCATGGGCCCACACATAATGCACTTTGTAAAAAAATCAGGAAATATATTTACTCACTAACCATGAAAATTGCTGAAGCTAGAGACTTTTTTTTCAAGGAAATGACTTTATTAAAACTGAATTTTGCAATATTTTTAATTTATTTGCATTAATAGAAAAATCAACCTTGGCCATGAAATGTTTTTTTAGCTCAGCTGACTGTTAGTCATCTGAGCTATAGTCGTGGTCCACTGTCTGACTGTCCGTCCATAGATGTTGCACGTTTTGAAACCGTAAGACCTAGGAATCCAAAATTCTGCATAATACTAGATGTCCTCAAGATCTACTACCAAGCTGAAAACTGGGTCTTTGCAACTTTGTTCCTTTGAGAAATTAAGGAAAAACCTCAATTTTTTATTAAAGACCTATTTTCACACTTCAGGACTGCCTAATATCAAAACCACTTATCTGGTTTTCCTCATATTTACCATAAATATTCCACTATATAGTTCCTATGTACATGCCAGAAATTAGATCTTTATTATATAATTGTATCCGCCAAAACAAAGTTTTGTGGATACTATGTTTTTGACCGGGTTCTGCCACCGCCACATTTGTATCCGGAGAACTACTGTGAGACTATTGGACAGATTTTTTCAAAACTTGCACCAATTATCGGGTCACAAGTGAACTGGTGCCTAACCAATTGGCATTGACCTCTGACCTTTCCTCTCTGCCCAGCTTCAGTTTGTTTCCACACATAAACCCACATATCTCGGGAACCGTTTGACTGATCAGGAAAAAAAATTTGTACAAATGTAGGGCTTGGATAGCTTTATAACATACTTAAAAACTAGTGGTGCCACCTGCAACCATGTTTGCACAGTGTCCATCTGTTCATCTGCCTTGGGTTAAAATCACTCATATCTCTGCAGTTGTTTGACTAATTCACCTGGAATTCGGCGTGCGTATACATCCTGCATAGTTTCTCGTTCAAATAACAGGTGGCACCACCTACAATCATGTTTACGTGGCAGACATCCATTCTAATATGTAATACATGTAACTCTATTTCCCCTTAAATTTGCCACTCAATCCATGCGTCACTTAACCTGTCCTACTCTGATTTTGGCGGATACACATAGTCGCTTGTCGACTACCCGTATTCTAGTTTTTAATAAATAGTTAAACTCTTATATCATTTGTGCTAGTGCTACTCTTGGGCATAGGTAACCTGTAATTATTGAATAACTGTAAACTCGGACGTTGTTAAAAGCATGATAGTTAACATGACTTATAGTGGACATTTTTTTTCCCATACTTCTGCTGCAATGTAGATAAAATTATTAGGCCAAGTCAAAACCTGTGTGACAATAGCACTCTTTTTCCAAATGTAAATAATATAAATGACACCAGCCCTCTTCCCTCTCCAAGGATTTTATCAAGATCTTTACATATCTTCAGTTAAATGCCATCATCCTTATAAATCAGCATATATTACAACACAAAACTAACATTTGTCTTATCCTTCTTCCAAATCATATCTTATGATCAAAAATAAAAGCTAAGTGCCATGACCCATGGGTCATTTGTTTACATCAAGCCAGTGGTATGCAGTGTTATGTAACTGCTTCACTCAGGCTGTCTGGAGTAACTACCACAAAGAGCCTTCTCTCTCTCTCTCTCTCTCTCTCTCTCTCTCTCTCTCTCTCTCTCTCCACCCTATCCTGTTGACATGCCTGTTCAATAAACAAGAAAAATCTTAAAATATCACATTTTTTGAGCAACCAGCAGGATTATAAAGAAGATGACTCATAATTTCAATGCTAAATTCAATTTTTTGTTGAAACTTGACCAATTTTGAATTAAAAAAAAATTCAGGATTTGAATCCTAACATTCAAATGTGATAAAATATTTGGATCTAGTGTAAGTGATCATTGACATTTAAGATTAAATAAGATATAAATACTTTGTAGCACTTCATTCATAGCTCTAATATATTAAGTTGGCAGGGCTTTGATATGAATAACACTGTAAATCAGAAATATTGGGCAAATATTCGTGGTATTAATTTTTAGCTCATATTGCCATTTATTTAACTATTGAAACCTTAATAAGATAAATAAAATTTAATAAAATTCACACATTTTTCGTTTATGATATGTATCCTTCCATATAACATTTAGGCCCATGTTTGCCTTATTGCATCATTAAACAGTTTTGTTTATAACACAGTGCAAATGCAATTTATATATACCTAATTGGCTTGTTTAAACATACTTATTAAATTTTGTTCATGCTCATTTAAATTTTTACAGCAATTTATCTCAGTTGATATATTAATGTTTATTATTAAACTTTGGCTCAAGTCAGTTATTCTGTAATTTAAAAAAAAAAGTTTCATTTTAGCAGGGCCATTTACTCATAGCTTATCAACTGCTAATATATATATCAAAAACCAAAATTTATTTTGCATTTGGTAATATTTTCCAAAATTCAGCTGAGTGATGTGACCCATGGGTCCCTTAATTGTTTGTCTATGAACTGTATCCTTTCATATAACACTTAGGCCTATTTATTCCTTGTTGCATCATTTAATGGTTTCAAGCCTCAAGTTTCATTTATTAAACAGTGCATATGCAATTTATACCAAATTTTTACAGCATTTTATCTCAGTTGATAAATTAATGTTTATTATTATGCTTTGCTCATGTCCATATTCTATAATTTATAAGGTTTCATCTTAGCAGGGCCTTTTCCTCTTACAAATGCTAATATATATGAAAAAAAAAACCCAAAGAAATAATTTTCAAAAACTCAGCTGAGAGATGTTTATCTTGACTGTTTCTTCCTCTACTGAGGACAGGTGTTGCCGCCTGTATTTCTTTTTGTTTTTAATGCATTTCTTTTATTTTGAAAATAAAAAATGTATTGACACAATCATGTCAATAATTACAGTAACTTTGGTTTCATCTGGCTGCCCTACAGTAACCACCATGTTTGTCCTTCCAAAAATTTGTTTCTGGATGGTAACTCCAGTTTGGGTTGACATGGTTTTTTTATACTTTACTTACTTATGTAGAACTTTATTGAATCTGAGGTCATGAGGAATAATAAACCCCCCCCCCCCCCCCCGAATAATAAAAAAATGTGATACAAAAGCTCAAGTATCTGAACACTAATGCATTGATCACCATGATTCTGTGCATGCATCTTCATCATGGAGTGTTTCAACTGTTTATTTAAAGATGCAGTCATCTGTCAACAGGGCACAAATCATAACTACTTGAACTAGAATATTTTACTTGACATCCTGGGAAGTCCATGAAAAGTCTCCTTTGAAACCTGAAACTAGGTCACCATATCCTATGAGCTATGCCCAGGTCAGAAGCACCCCCAGAATATTTAAAATTTGATACAAAAGCACCAGTATCTGAACAACTAATGCATTGATCACCATGATTCTTTGCATGCATATAGAACATGGAGTGTTTCATCATTTCCTGCAGACTGGTGGCGCCACTTGTATTTTTTTTTCTAATTTTAACACATTTTTTCTCTATTTTGACACCTTTAAATATGTGGTCATCCGTTAACAGGGCACAAATCGTAACCGTTGGTCCTAGAATCTTCTTACTTGACATCCAGGGAGGTTGATGAAAAACTCTCCTTGCAAACTAGAAATTAGGTCTCAGTTACATATATTCTCCTTGCTTTGGGGCTTATAAGCTCACCCCAGAATAATTGAAAATTTGATACCAAAGCAGGGCACAATTCATAACCATTGGACATAGAATCTTCTTACTTGACATTCTGAGGGTTTCTCAAAAGTTCTCCTGAGAAAGCCGTGGCTCAGCTATGCACAGAGTTCAACGCACTATGTTCTTGTTGACACCTTTGATCGCGCCCAGTCCACTGTTTTTAGGCAAATGGTCACAGGGCAGGGGGAACATGTAATACAATTATTTTAAAGGGAGGAAGCTATTTTTCATGTAAATTCAACATGCTTTATAGGTGATTTGGCACCCTTAACACTGAACGAAACCATTTTAATAGTCATAATTCACAATCATGAGGCAGACACACATTAATACATAAATATACATAAATCTCACAGAAAAATAGTTATAACTACATTGAAGCACTGTCACAGATGTTATATTCAAGCACTTGCAAAGATCTAGAACTTACAGAATTGTTATAAATTTACCTTAAAATATTTTAATACATAAGAGCATCACTTTTCACTAAAGACCTAAAGAATCATGATAGCACACCCTTTAATAAATAAGTATGTATCTTGTGCATATAATTATTCAGCTGATAAACATTGGCTCGTAAAAAATCAATACTATATGAAATTGATAAGCTAAGTACATTTGTAAAGTGTTAACCTAAAATTATTATACAGTAAAACACTATGTACTATATTCTAGCACTTTTGAAATCAGGGATATAGGATGAAAACTTCTAAAATTGCGATAAATATAGTTTAAATGAAATAAAGAACAACATTGTTGTTTGAATTAACACAGCACTTTGCGTTGACTATTATTATAAATTCATTTATACAGTGTCCGCTTACACACATAATCAGTTAATATCATTGAGACAACTCATAATTAGAATATATTTGTTGCATCATTGCAAAGTACTAACTTAAACATTAACTACCTCGCTTTCATTCTCATAATTCAGACACAAACATACAAAAATACAACTACAAAACACTATAGTTTTACTATTAATACTTCATCTGATGCCATATCAACATAAACTCCCTAGAAACCATTATGGTCCTGCCTGTATAATAATCTCCTCCTTCTTACCTAAGAAACAGGGGCGGATCAAGGATTTAGGAAAAGGAGGGGTCCAACACAAGAGGACAAATGACAAAAGCTAAAAAAAACGTCCCCAGGTTCGGAAAAGGGGGGTCCAGGCCGCAAAAATAGGTCAGAAACCCTTAAAAAAGGTTGTGATGACTGAAAAAGGGAGGGGGGGGTCCGGGCCCCCCTGGACCCTCCCCATTGATCCGCTCCTGGGAAATAAAGCTGACTGAGGACATTATAGATCCAAATTAAGTCTCTATACTGAACATACCTAAATAATTTAGGTCTCATTGTAGTCTACCTATACCATGCATATTGGGTTGACATTGATTTAAAAATGCAACCACGTGTCGTAAACATGATCCAAGTCATTTCAAGCATTGTGCACAGTATTTCCTCTTTCCAAAAGTTGTCACTGTTTGACATGATTTGTGGGACCAGTTTGTGCAATCATAATTGTCCCATGTAGTCATGTTTTTCTACACTATCTAGATACCCACACTGTTTCTTTTAGGAACACATTCTATTTCCCTTGCTCTAAACAATAAACTCTGTGACTCCTGAGCATGTCTTGATCAAAAATATTTTCCCCCATTTGTATTCCGTAAAACTTTATGAAGCAAAATTGACAAGCTTTTCTCCCCGTCCCTTTCAACCCTCCACCCCAAACCAAAAAAATTAGTTCGGCAGTGATTAATGGCTCCCCACTGGGATCATTATCACACTGCTGATCAGGTCTGTATCAACTGATTACCTCAATGATGGCCTATTAAGTAGCAGTAGGGTGGGAGGACCCCAGAATTTTGTCCAAGATTTTTAATGGGGATGTAGCGTCATGCTAATATCAGGTCACTGTGAAGAGTTGCGGAGCATGTTTGAGCACCCAGAAATAATGCAAATTACACACAAATTGCCGGATTCCTCATAAATGGCTGGATGGATTTTCATCAAATTTGGTGTGCTAATGAGTCTTTATGAACTTATGCTAATATGCATGAATGATGATACCACCTATATTATCTTAATTTGTTGCCTGTGCATGGACATATTGTCAGCATGTCACCATGCTGAGTGTCATGAACCATGAGCGTCATTTGTTTTGTAAAAAAACACAAACGGAAAAAGCAATTGAAGTTTCAGCGTATATTATATAGTACTTAATGGTTAATCAATGGGCATTCTTTTTTTCAGACCTGGGTAGAGATTGACCATATCAATTTTTTTTAAAATTATCATTTTGCCCATTTCACACTTTTTGGACAGAATAGTATTAACTCATTTATTGAAATTACTAATCCATTAATTACAAGTTGAGATCCATGCGTTTAAATTCTGTTACAAATTTTCATTCACTCAACCTCTGGAATTTGAATGTATTGCAGGGCACTAATTGTAATCATTGGATCACCACATGGGTGATAAGGTCACTATGGCCTTTTTGGCTTATTTTACAGAATTTGTAGAGTTCCTCAAGACAACCAGTACGAAAAATATTGTAGCCGGTACCAATATATCAGTCAGCTGGAATGATGACTGGGTGACTTCTTTCAGTGTAGAAACACCTATAGTTGTTCGCTGTATGTTGTTATGCATGAATAAAGGGGAAGGGGGTCCTGTAAGACAGTTTGCAGGAATGCTATGTTTTCCTGCCATTAAATAAGTATTGGACTATAAATATATATTAATAAATATATATAAAAATAGGATTTGTATTGTTCCCAATACTTGAAGAGTACGAGCAACTTTAACAATGCTCTTATGAAATTACTGAATACAAAATAGATGAAGTCAATTTAAAGTAATTGAACATATATATATATATATATATATATATATATATATATATATATATATATATATATATATATATATATATATAATTAAAATTTACTTACTTTTCTTTTACAGGCCGTGTAAAACCTGAAAGAAGAAAGGCTGAGAGGGACCAAGAGTGGTATCACACAGAAATACTTGAACTCTGAGAGTACTACAAGTACTCTGACTCTGTTGTAAAATAAATAAATAATTTTAATGTCTTTTAGTATTTTGTTGAATACATGAAGAGAACGTTTGGTTGGTACCTTTCTGTTGGTAAATGGATTTGACAAATGGATGATCTCCTATTTTTTGCCGGAAAACAATAGATATGACTGGAAACCACTGTCATGGTCAGATTTATGATTAAAGCTATGCACATGCACTCATCAATTTTAACACTTCATTGTTAATGTCTTCCACAGACTGAAATGGAAAATACACCTGCGGTCTAATCAGAAGCTGAAGTATTGCCAGTTATATGAAAGCCTACTCTGTGCTGTATAAATAAAGTACAATGTACTTTCTTTTAAAATGTATTAATGTATGTGGATTAATCATGCCGGTTCACACGGTCGGTGACAGATCATAAGAATTGTCAACATGTTGATAACTTGTTGAATCATCAAGATATTGGTTAAAATACTCGAAACTGTTTAACAGAATTAATGTTAACTTGATATAGACTATTTTTCAATGGACTTACTCCGAGTGAACAAATATTAGGATATATCGAGTATACAGGCATTGAGCACTTTCCCCTTTTCCGGTATTTTTGTACCTTAGCAATACATTTTTTTTATGTTTTAAGAATATCGTTAATATGTTATCATTAAACTTAGGAGCAAACATTGATGGGATGTATTCCCAACGTAACTGCAACAACATTGTGAAACGTTGTAGATTCATGAGAAAATCGTCGACAAAGAAGGTGTTATCTTACGTTAAATATTCCGTAGATAAAACCACATTTATGTGACCAAAGAACGTTATCAAAAATGTTGCTAACACTTTATTAAACTAAGAGCAAATATGTATGAGACATTCCCAGCGTATCTACAAAGATAAAGTGAAACTTTTCATACAAGAAATAAAAACTATGAAGAACGTTAGGGTTTACGATCAAAGTCCGTACATAAAACCATACATTAGTATGTGCTAAGAACGTTCTAACAGAAACGTTTCTAACATGTTATCATTATACCTAAGAACAAACGTCGGTGAGACGTATTCCAAACATAACTACAATGATTTAATGAAACATTGCAGGCACGTAATAAAAACGATGACAAAGGACGTTTGGTTTTACATTCAAAGTCCGTACATAAAAAACCATACATTTGTAAGTGCTAGGAACGTTTTAACAGAAACGTTGCTTACATGTTATCATTATAACTAAGAGCAAACGTTGGTTAGACGTATTCCCAACATTACTGCAACGATTATATGAAACATTGCGGACACGTTATAAAAACGCAACAAAGAACGTTTGGCTTCGCGTTCAAAGTCCGTACATAAAACCATACATTTTTGCGTGCACAGAACGTTTTAACGGAAATGTTTCCTACACGTTAGCATTATACAAAGACCAAACGTTTATGACACGTATTCTTAACGTAACTACAACGACTTGATGAAACGTTGCAAAAACGTAATAAAAACAACGACAACAAACGTTTTATTTTATGTTCAAAGTCCGTACACAAAACCATACATTTTTGCGTGCACAAAACGTTTTAACAGAAATGTTGCTTACACGTTAGCATTATACTAACAGCAAACGTTTATGAGACGTTTTCTAAACATTACTACAACGACTTGATGAACGTCGCAAACACGTAATAAAAACGACAACGAACGTTTGATTTTACATTCACAGTCCGTACATAAAACCGTACATTTTTGCGTGCACAGAACGTTTTAACATAAATGTTGCTTACACATTAGCATTATACTTATAGCAAACGTTTATAAGGCGTATTCTTAACATAATTACAACGACTTGATGACCGTTGCAAACACGTACTGAAAACAACGACAACGAACGTTTGATTTTATGTTCAAAATCCGTACACAAAACCATACATTTTTGCGTGCACAGAACATTTTAACAGAAATGTTGCTTACACGTTAGCATTATACTAATAGCGAACGTATATCAGACGTTTTCCTAACATTACTACAACGACTTGATGACCGTTGCAAACACGTTATAAAAACTACGACAACGAACGTTTGATTTTACGTTCACAGACCGTACATAAAACCATACATTTTTGCGTGCACAAAACGTTTTAACAGAAATGTTGCTTTCACGTTAGCATTATACTAACAGCAAACGTTTATGAGACGTTTTCTAAACATTACTACAACGACTTGATGAACGTCGCAAACACGTAATAAAAACGACAACGAACGTTTGATTTTACATTCACAGTCCGTACATAAAACCGTACATTTTTGCGTGCACAGAACGTTTTAACATAAATGTTGCTTACACATTAGCATTATACTTATAGCAAACGTTTATAAGGCGTATTCTTAACATAATTACAACGACTTGATGACCGTTGCAAACACGTACTGAAAACAACGACAACGAACGTTTGATTTTATGTTCAAAGTCCGTACACAAAACCATACATTTTTGCGTGCACAGAACATTTTAACAGAAATGTTGCTTACACGTTAGCATTATACTAATAGCGAACGTATATCAGACGTTTTCCTAACATTACTACAACGACTTGATGACCGTTGCAAACACGTTATAAAAACTACGACAACGAACGTTTGATTTTACGTTCACAGACCGTACATAAAACCATACATTTTTGCGTGCACAAAACGTTTTAACAGAAATGTTGCTTACACGTTAGCATTATACTAACAGCAAACGTTTATGAGACGTTTTCTAAACATTACTACAACGACTTGATGAACGTCGCAAACACGTAATAAAAACGACAACGAACGTTTGATTTTACGTTCACAGTCCGTACATAAAACCGTACATTTTTGCGTGCACAGAACGTTTTAACATAAATGTTGCTTACACATTAGCATTATACTTATAGCAAACGTTTATAAGGCGTATTCTTAACATAATTACAACGACTTGATGATCGTTGCAAACACGTACTGAAAACAACGACAACGAACGTTTGATTTTATGTTCAAAGTCCGTACACAAAACCATACATTTTTGCGTGCACAGAACGTTTTAACAGAAATGTTGCTTACACGTTAGCATTATACTAATAGCGAACGTTTATCAGACGTTTTCCTAACATTACTACAACGACTTGATGACCGTTGCAAACACGTTATAAAAACTTCGACAACGAACGTTTGATTTTACGTTCACACACCGTACATAAAACCATACATTTTTGCGTGCACAGAACGTTTTAACAGAAATGTTGCTTACACGTTAGCATTGTACTAGGAGCAAACGTTTATTAGACGTATTCTTAACATAACTACAACGACTTGATAAAACGTTGCAAACACGTAATAAAAACAACGGCAACGAACGTCTGATTTTACGTTCACAGTCCGTACATAAAACCATACATTTTTGCGTGCACAGAACGTTTCAAAATAATGTTATCCGAACCTAACTAAAATGTTGTGAGGACGTTTTTAGAACGCATTATTGTTTGCAGGGATCCTTCTAATACTCATTTCCTTTTCCTTCCACATAATGTAAAATCTCTTAACAAAGCAGCTGCGTCATGTATTCATAAGTTCTAACCACATGCACAAAACCAAATAAATGGAATGAACAAATTTAGCGGCAAGGCACATGAGGCTGTATTGTTACATTTACTGGATGAATTGGAATAGAAATTCACTTATTATCAATGTAAAGAAAACCCATGATGCGAGTGTGTGGTTTTGTTTTATCATTTTTGGTGGATGTAATTTACAACATTTTATTGCTTGTTTAGGTGAGTTTATGTACATTGCGGTTTCGGACTACGTGATAGGGCGTAACTGAAGATCATCACCCAAGGTCGAGTTCCTGGGTTTGTAATACTTCCCATTACTGTTTCATTACACCAAGTAATCCTCGAAAGGCGCACCCGTCTGTGAGTGAACCGCGAATGTGGCCACAGCCTTCCCATTTTATCCGCAAAGCGCACACACTGGGTAACGGCCAAGCGTGAAAAATCCGACCGCTCCACCGCTAAGATTCGAACTTATGATCTCCCGGCTTTGCGTAATGTGTTCTGAACCTAGACATGTTCTTTATCTCATGTCTGACTTTCAGCGAAGTGATGATTGTCAGTTCTCGTTTATATTGTCTGCAGATAAAAGCATGTTAGTGTAGATTCGTCGGTGGTCTTATTATATATGTGTTTATATTTGCACACACTTGCCAGTATACCCCGGTTGTAACATATTATAACCGGATTAATTTATGCCACTTACAAAACCAGCGGGCTTTGTTTCACTCGCATAATAAAAGTTGTCGTTTCTCTTTGTTGATTAATTGGAAGATCTATATGGAGGCCTGTCCTAATTGTTTACTGAAAACCTCCATGCCTGGTTACTGGAATTGTTGTAGCAGTAGTTTATTATGTAGTATCTGATAACGCGATACGAACAGGGCTCTGGTAGTTCGTGTAAAGGTATCAGAGAGTGTGTACGTTTACGTTATCCAATGTATTTTCTTGTTATTATTCTGATCTTTCACAGCACTTTTGCTGCTATTACAGGTACGTTTTAACTTATATTATCTTTTTTTTCATATTTGTAATAGGACAAAAGTCATATATATGCCTATAAATGACACTTCTTTATATTTGAGCTACTCGATATTTGTAAATCCTTAGATCTGATGAACACTGTGTGTAATGATAAACCCTTTGTGCCACGTGTGACGTGCCTTTTGGTAAAACCTCAATAAATCTTGCAAATCAAGCTTCGGTTAAAACGAAGGAGATATAGAACTACTGCAATGCTCAGCCGCTGCGTGAGGGCTGTACATGGAATGATTTAACACTTTCCGTTGGATTACATGGCATGGCAATCACAAGGTCACAAACAAATTCCCGCGCTGGTCTTCTCCTGATGAAAGTAGAAAAAGCCTTCCAGAATTATAATATCCTAATAATTATAACATTAAATCAAAAAGAAAGGAGAAAATATCGTAGCTATGATATAACCTTAAAACTTACAGCTGATACAGCTTGTTGAATTCAAGCGCCGGACTTGGTAACATAAATATAAAAGCCATCATAAATATAAAAGCATTCCGTAATTTTTACCGTAGGCAGTAACATTAACATTATTCAATGAATCAAGTATGAGTCACCAAAACTGCATGTAGGCCTCCTTCAATTTTTTCTGAGAAGTACCCTTATATTGCATCTGTTTATTTTTCTGGTGTAAAAGAAATATTTTTCAACGCTGGACCATCAACCAGAACGAATGCTGAAACAAATTGCAGCCATCTTAACATGAGGCTGCCTGGATATTTGGGAACAGAAGACCTGAAATATTTAAGGAGGCAAATGGAAAATTCAACGATTAAACACACTTGGCTTGCTGTTGAACGACATCAGTTTGACCACTGGCAACCTGTAATATCAACAGGTAATGGATCTCTGATATCAGTCCATCTCGCCGAAGGCTAAATCATCAGCAAAACTAACCACTATGTTTAAACTCTCAAATAAGCAGATACCTCTTTGATTATTTTATTAAAATGCCAACAAGGTAAAGACAAGATCAATATATATATATAAATATATATATAAATATATATATATATATAAATTATATATATATATATATATATATATATATATATATATATATATTAATTTCCAATTGAAAGGTGTTAACTGTGCAGACAAGTCATGTGTCCTTGATGAAGACGAACAGCTTCAGCTCACAAAGGACTCATCAAAGCGCTGTCTCAAAATACACAGTGGCAGAGTTAAAGCTGCCTCTTGTCACGTGAAAGTCAAAGGTTTTTTATGCTTTGTCACAGGTAAGGACAAACATGTATATGTTACATGTAATTTTATATTCATTATTTTTACAGTAATAGGTAAAATACACAAAAGGAACAACGCTACAGACACATTTGTTAGCTTTCTTTGGAATATTTTAAAAGTAAAATTTTGCTAATTAAAAACTATATAATTTCCGCCAATCAATCTGTCTGCGAATTGTTTTACACTGCATTCATTTTATGTTTATTGCATACCTTAGGTGCACTCTGTAAGACATGCCATTACTGGAACTGCCTGTTGTTGGGGGCAGGGTCTTGCTTGAAGGTAGGACTGCATGATCTCACATGGTATCAAGCCGAGACGGAATGTCAAGCAAAGGGGGGGCATTTGTGGATTAAATCTAACGGTATTTCAAGCGAAAACACAGTGAAACAACTCAAGGAGCACGCTGATTTCAAAGATTACGAGTACTGGATTGGATGGAGGGCTGAGGAATGGCGATTCACAAACAAAAGTGCAGGTTTGAATTGAACACTTATTTTTTTAACTGAGATAACAGTTTTCACATTTGTCTTTGCCTTATAATAAGACTTTGACGAGAAGGGAGTAAGAGTTTTTTTCAGCTAAGTCTGTATTTATAATAAGACGAGGCGGTATTCATGGCGTTATTCGTCTTCAACCAGTCACCATGTGCACTAACGCAATCACGAAAGTCTTTTTGCAGAGACGGGGCCCATTATTGATGTGTTGATACGACCAGTAGAGAGTGGTAAAGGAGACTGTGTACCTTCATCTTTGACGGGCCTGATGACCTCAGATGGAAACGTGTTCGGTGTCAAAGCAAACATTCATTTGTTTGTATCAAAGGTCACATTTAAAACCATTAATCATGAAAAAGTATTTTATTACAGTAGCATTCATTTAGATACTCGACTGTGAAACCATCATGCATGTTACAATATGTTTCGATTATAATTTCACCATAAAAGCAAAAATATACTTGCCACTTCCAAAAATTCCAGCATAAATTTCTCAAAGGATTAGTTAAAACTTATAAGCCAATTTTGAGAAAGGAACTTAAATTACCCGAAGAAACCCTGCACTTTTTTCTGCCTTCATGCATTGTTTTATCTTTTGTTATATGTTTATGTATTATATGTCCTTGTATTGCTGGCCTGCCTCATATTTATATATCTGCATGCATTGTTGTATTTGTTCTATATTTTGAACAATAACTACTCATTCCACAGCTTATGAAGCGCAAGACTAATTTTACACGCAAGTTTAATACTTGATCATTCATTATATTGTTATATTTATTTATTGTTCAAAACTCTAATGGCCATATTGATTGAATATGATCCAGAATGGTAATCAATGTTAAAATGTCCTGGCAATCATTGTGAGAGACAACCATATTAACCACGCTTCGAATGATAAGTCAAGAGCTGTTATATTATTGACATCCCTTCTAAAGAATGGTTGGATCAATATCTAATTGATTGTGCACATAATAGATCTTATGCTTTTATAAACGTACTTAATTGATTATTCCTCACCAGCATTCAAAAGTTTGCTTTTCTTATATTTTAATTTTAGCTGCAGCACACAGCTGGACACATCTGCTGGGAAGATTACATATTATAAATGAGATTCAGTACCTGATGGGTCGATATTAATGGGATTCATTTTCGACTATGTTGGCAGATGTACCTAATCTTATATGAGGATGCAAATCTAATGGAAGCACAAAGTAAGTGGTGATTCATCACTTGCAGATTGAAAAATCCAATAAAAAGTTATTATTTTCCTGGAAAATAGGAAAGCATAACGCTGCATAGTATCGTCTATAATCCAATATGCTTCAAGGATGGAAGAAGGTTCGTCAAAGGGCCCTGACCAAAGGATGAAAAAAATGCTGAGATAAACGAATTGCGCTGGTGCAGTATTCGGGTGTGTTTACGTTATCGTCAGGGAATATGCATAAAGAGCAAATGTCGATATCAGATGGTGAAAACCGTATTACCCGGCCATCAACTCTAACAAGAATCAAATATCACAACCTGTTGACTCTACCGAGGATTCTAGTGATAATGATAGTGATTACAAAACGCTGACATGATCTACACGAATGACCAGCAAGAAACGTTTCCTGCCAGTTAAGCAGCCAATCGAATAATGATCGTCAACCCAAGCACCCCACTGGCTTTTCATTAAGGACCCGTTACACAATATTTTCAGTTTGAGGAACTTGTAGTACTTAAATCTCAGGTAGATGCCCGTTCTATCTCTTATTATTACCATGTAAATGTAATTACTGTTGTTTTTTCTTTGAAGATCTCTTGCCAACTCTTGCTTTTAAATAAACAATATCAGCAAGCCATGGGAGTATAGTTTTGTAATATATTAGCCTTTCTGAACAAATGAGTTACTGAATTGAGATATTATTTAGATGCTGAATTCAGATATAACTTTCAAAGCTGAGGGGTCGTCTCCAGTAAACAAACTTTTCCTCCATGGTTATATGCATAACACCATTCTTAAGCTAAATAAGTCATAACCCTAGAATCTGTCTTCTTCGTAGGTAATTTGCAGTAAGTACGATGAATTAATAGAGGTTATTAATCCAATAAGTATCGGAATCATCGAGTTGAAAACGGCTGTTTCCTTATGCAAATACTTAATAATTTTTACTGCAAAAAAAGGACATGGGCCAGTGTATATACCATAAGAAAAAGTTCAATAAATAACACAAAATATTAACATACGTCGTACTGTAGCGCATTTTTTCTATGTATACGTTATACTTATTCTCGAGTGAGGATGGAACTTATAATTTCTAAGTTTATAAATAGGCAAATGTAAGAACTTTGAAGAGGATAACAGTGTTAGTGATCTGGTGTATATCTCGCTAAACATGAAACGCCTTTAATCCTAAATAGCCACAAAATAAGTCCTGTTCCCTTATTGCAGCAGGTACTGTGTCGAAGAATTCATCACAGTAACTAAACATTAAATTGGACATAAATGATTAAAACAGAATGTACATATAGTTCCACTCCACTTACTTCCAATAGCTATATCATATGTTGTAGAATGTGCGACCGACGAATCATAACAATGTTAAACCATCAGTTGAGGAAATTTATTGATACACGGAGTTATATTCCAGGTTTAGCTCAGCTAGCTTATTGAGCTTATTGAACAGGCCACAATTTGAGTCATTTTGAAAGATAGACAAATGCCGGTTAACATGCTGTTGTTGCATTTACCAAGATCTGGAAGATTTGCCAAAAGTCTATGTGACAGATTGGAAACACAATTGGAGAATACATCATTTGTCCTTTAATTTGTTACATTTTATTATATGACTGGCTTATGACATTTAAACTACCAGAAGCAAAATAAATATATTGAATGACATCTGGAGGACTGTTGCATGACCCATGGGTAATTTGTTTCATTAACCTAACATTAAAGGTATTCTTCTCTGAACATACAAAGGCATTGCCCATAACTAATGGGGGAGGTATTGAGAGACAATATTAAGTCAAGGAGTTTTAGTACTAATAATTGCTGATAAAATGTGACTGTTTACCCTCACAGAAACGTATACCTTCCAGCAGGTTACTTTGTGTACCTTTAAAGAAAAGATTGTAAAATCATTCAGGTTTTAAAAAATTCAAATGATTTTACAAGAGAATCAGGCAAAGAAATTTGGAGGATTAATATTCTTACAATACTTTATTCACACCACAAGCAGTTTACTATTCTCACACCAATAGCTGGAGGCATTGGCAATTGATATCCTGGAATATATTAATATTAAAATTCATCACACAAGCAACTGTCGTAGCTATATGATGTTTAAGGCTATGACTGCATGGCCAGCTGATCATTTAACCATTTAAGTTATAATAAATGATACATTGAAGGTGGCATCATCGTTTGCAATCGATTTGCACTCTAGTCTCACTAAAATGCCAATAAGTGTTATTTTCTTGTAAAAACCGATAACATATATATCATTTTAAACCATATACAATTATCTAGCTGATAAAATATAATTTGTTTTATATCTCATCACTGATGTTCATTTTTTAACACTTTGTACATCTTTTTGTACAAACGAGTTATTCCACGCGTCATATGAGATAGCAAGTTTTCAGTAGGCCCATGTAAATAATATGAATATGTGTCCAAGCATATTTTTGTTAACTGACCAATGCATATTTGTCATGTTTAAAATGAAATCATAAAAATTTTCTCCGATGAGAATTAACTCCACACGTGAAAAAGCCAAAACTAAGTCAAAATAACAATTTGGAAAAAAAACTAAAAAAAAAACACTATTTAGAAAACATATTTGACTTTGTGCGTATGAATTAAGACGTTTATGTGATTTGTCTTTACTGAGAATTATTGATTTAAAAATTATGAATTTTACTCATATTCTATTTTGAAAAAAGGGCGAAAGACGGTATGAGTGTGCTCCCCCTAAAATAGGGTTTATTATGAATGACAACATGTTGTCGTTATCAAATATAGTATGATAAGCCGAATGCGCTTTGATCTTTCTCCTTTTGTTTTCATATTTGCAAGTTAAGAGTGAATTTAAGGCACAATTTTACATCTGACAGCTGAGCTACACGTGTGGATTAACCGCAGCGACATGGTCATACCTTCCGCTCCTCAACTCATCCAAACAAACATAAAAAGCGACATAACCCCCCCCCCCCCCCCCTTTTTCTCTCTCTCTCTCTCTCTCTATATATATATATATATATATATATTTAAACATGACAATTATTCAGATATCCCGTATGAATAATTAACAGTCCTTTATAAATAATCCCATATTCTTCTTTCTCTCTCTCTCTCTCTCTCTCTCTCTCTCTCTCTCTCTCTCTCTCTCTCTCAAAGCAACCCAAGCGAAACATGCATGAACCGACGAACTAACTGAGTTCGTTCTCGGATGATTCAGAAAGTTAGCCTCTTACCCCAAGCATTTAAATATCACCACAAGAACCTGATGTGATTCTCCATACGGATGAACGAAAGGACCCTATTCAGTTTTTCGCATTTAACGCTCCTATTTAACAAAGAAAACATGGAAAGCGATGTGGGCCATAATATGATCCTTTAATTTTCAACCCAACATACAATTGGGCCAAATAATAAAGGCCCATCACATCGTTGCACGAGGTAACATAAATACAGGAAACAAGCAACACATAGCAAAACAACGCAAATAATTTCACAGGAATACGTGAAGTAAACCGACCAGAAGAAAAACAGACACATTTCGCAATAAATGGACAGTGGGTGGGCGGGACACCGACAAAACACAACGTGCAACTGACTGGCTGGGGTGTGAACAGTGATTACTGAAGCGTGAGTTCCCCGGCCCCGTGTATAACTAAGCGGGTTTAAGGGGGACGGCTCCACCTGAATAGATACGGGTTGCCAGGTCTGCAAGATTCAACTTTAAGCGTTAACAATAATTAACTTCTTTAATTTACATTTAACGCTCCTATTTAACAAAGAAAACATGGAAAGCGATGTGGGCCATAATATGATCCTTTAATTTTCAACCCAACATACAATTGGGCCAAATAATAAAGGCCCACAGTTGGCCGCTTGAAAGAGCGCCAACTTTATGGCCCAATTTAATTAAAGGGCTATTTGAAGAAATTCAAATAGCAACCTCTGAACGGTGCCGAGCTTAACCTGCGTTGTAAAGCCATCCGTCTCGCAAAACCAGTTACAACACTGACAGGAGCTTGTATATATCGTTCATATGCATTACTCGACCATCTGCCTAGCAGCTTGATCTCCCAATCCTGCATACCTGCCGCTGCTGCATTGGTGGCACCACCTCTACGGAAAGAGTGACCACTATATTGGTCAATTTGAAATCCTGCTAATGCTAATAGCAGTCGAACATGGTTAACAAAAAGAGACTTTGTAAGAATGCATGTATTCTCGAGTTTAAACAACGGTTCATCCTTGTTCGCACCATATAGTGAACCTCGTTGATTCATGTACTGCCGCATAGAACACACGGCACAGATGCTTGTCTGAGAGCAGCCGATGTTGATTACGTAGCCACATCTAGCTTTGTCAGTTTTTGACCAGTTCAATTTTAGAGTCAGATAATACATGCCCTGCTCATTCTGAAGCAAATGTACATCGCCAACTGTTAAATGGTAAGCCCTATCAAACGAGGACTGCGATGGGACACACAATTCCGCCGCTCTCAGACATGCAAAATAAGCCAGTGTCATGGCTGTCCAAAACAAATACGAATCATATGACACCCCTATATTTTCTCTTAGCTGAAGCAGCATAGAATAAGTTATGGGGAGTTTCTGCTTTGGCGGCCCCGACTCATATTTAAGACCTGCCAATGCCCGCTTTAAGCGGAATTTGCCTACGAGCGGGTCGCCATATGCTTCTTCGATATGCAAAGATCTCACTGCTGAAAGATAAACTAATATGCTAGAATGTTTGAGACTCCTACGGTGCAGGTATGTTACAAACATCAATAATATATCCTCATTAACTGGTAACGGTTTAAAGTCATATTGATCACAAAACTTAATGTACTGTCTCTGTGCTGAAGTATATGTTTTTCTGCTGTTTACCCTGAGACCATTCTTGACAAGCTGACAGGCTTCTGCGTACAGAGCACCCGTGACATCTGAAATACACATTATACATTAAATTAAAACTTCAAATCAGCTGATGTACTGGTAAAGGTAATGGCTTAGTCATTTGTGTGTCAGCTGATGGATGAACCAGCCGAAAACGCCTCAGGTCACCTCTGGACAACGCATCCGCGACTTCATTCTTGGCACCTGGCACATGTATCGCCGAACACTCAAAACCTGTTGCACATGTAAAGAATAATGCACGCATTAGTTTCATTATTGCACCGTCTCGTGAGGATCCTTTCTGCAGTACGTGCACCACTGCTTGGTTGTCACAGTGAAACAGGACACGTTTTGTCGTCAACAGCTTACCCCATGTTGCCGCAGCTTTTGCAATAGCAAAGAGTTCCCTGTATGCAATTGAATGTTTGGAGTGTTCATCAAGTCTGTCGAATTCCTCATACAACCATGCATTACAAAACACTGCACCATACCCGTAATCTGAGGCGTCCGTCCACAAGTGCAAGCAAGCGTTACCTGTCCACTGTTCTTCATAGAACAAACTTTTTTCTGTTCCATCCTGGTAGGTAGCTTAGCCACCACATGATGTCGCTTTTTGCAGCTTTGTTCAGTTTTACACGGTGATGCAGAAACCGTAACTTTCTTGACGCTTCTATTAAACGACGAGTGAATATTTTACCCGGTTTCACTACACGTGCTACAAATATTAACTTGCCGATGAGAGACAAAAGATTTCTCTTTGTCAAGCTTCTAACTTGCAACCATTTTCGTAACTCTGTTATCGTGTCTTCTACACGTTCGGAAGACATTGACAACTCCATTCTATTGGAGTCTATTATTATCCCTAGATATTCGAGCCGTGTAGTTGGTTTTACTACCTTTTCTGGTTGCACAGCAAAACCGAACTTGTAACAGCATTCTAGCATGGTCTCTAGATTTATATCACACAGAGGGGTTAACTGAAGGCCGCATGTGAAATAATCATCTAGGTAATGTTCAACCTCAGAGACTCCGTATTTTTCATAATGAATTCCAGCCCATCTGCATAATCATTAAACAGTTTCGGGGAACTTCTAAGACCAAATGGTAACACCAAATCCACATAATATTCACGCACTAAATTACCCGAAGAATCATGCTTTTCCCACGTAGATCCTAATAGTTCCCAGTCACCCGGGTGCACTACTATATGTTTGAAGGCATCCCTTAAGTCTAACTTCGCCATGAGGGTGCCTTGACCATAGCGCTTCACAACGGAAGTTATATCGTCGATTGTTATGTACCGAAGCGAATATTCGTCAGAAGGAATAAAGTCATTTACGGACTGGCCCGGGGGCCATGATAGATCGTGGATGATCCGATATTTTCCTGTAGAGCGCTTTTTAGGGAATGCGCCCATCGGCGACGCGACGAAGTTTACAAAAGGAGGACTATAAAATGGACCAGCTTTGCGACCTAAACGCACATCCTTGTCAATGGCTGTTTGTACGGCGGCGTTATATTTATTAGCTGATGGCCAATTATGGCTGTGTCTTGGAGTTCGATGACCTTTGTAACCAATACGAACACCGGTATTGATACCCTGGACGAGTTTATTTGCTAAGGATCTATCCGGATGACTGGACAGCCCTACCTGCCATTCTTTAGCATTCAAGGGTGACACTGTTCTAATTACAGTGTTGGCATTTGTATAACGGCTCAGGACCTCTGCACTGTCTACAGACGTGGGCTCGTTTACATGACTGGACGCGACATCGACCGGACTGGTAGTTATTACATCCCTCACGCTGCTCGTGGTACCAGCGGTCAAATCTATAAGATTGGTGGAACTTTGTTTGGATTTGGTTTTCAGTCTCCTCCATCTTGGCTTGTTGCGAGCGAAAGGGGCATTTTGGACTACGTGATCAAACGATTTACATCTGAAACACTGAGACGTATTACGTTTCACCGCTGTTGCATCCAAAATTGTGATGTACATGTTAGAATCAATTTCATCAAAGGCGAATGGATGGAGGCTACCAGCAATCTGACTGCGGAAACGCACATCGTAAGCCATAACGGCAGACCACAAATATTTTCTGTCACATTCATGAATGAAGGTTCTGTATTTTGCGAAACTATTATATTTATCTGGATACTTCTGCAGTACTACCATCTCGTATCGAGACCACGCTTGGAGCCATATGGAAAAATTATCTATTGTTCTGCGTGACTTCTTTTGTCGAAATTCTAAATTATCACTGACAAACACAGCCTCGGCTTCTCTGTTAACTGGTTCTGAAGCAATATATAGAAAGTCAGGCAAATGAACAAACTCACCATTCTTTGCAGCCTGGACATTCTTTTCAGGGATGACCGCCCCGAGCACGTGAACGTTTCCGCGCGAAACTGGTGTGTCAGCTGGCTTGCGTGGAGGTTGTCCTTCTGAATTCGTGTATTGCATAGAAATTTCGTTTTCTGAGTTTTGTACTCCCAGAACACATTTAGCTAAATTGTCATGTGAAGCTTTCAAGCTTTCTATACCAAAATTCAACTGTTGCATCAAAGAAACTAAAGCTTCCAGAATTTGGTTCGTTGACGGCTCTGTTTCCTTTATATCTTGTCCCATATCGTCCGGGTTTTTTTCGATATCGAACTGCCGAGGACATTCCTTGCCTGTAGGGCCGTCGTGACCTTTGCAAGGAAATTTATGGTTGTGCAAGTCCTTACTTTATCCGAACTCATGGTGCGATGACTTAACTAACGATTACATGTACGTGCGACACCGACAAAACACAACGCGCAACTGACTGGCTGGGGTGTGAACAGTGATTACTGAAGCGTGAGTTCCCCGGCCCCGTGTATAACTAAGCGGGTTTAAGGGGGACGGCTCCACCTGAATAGATACGGGTTGCCAGGTCTGCAAGATTCAACTTTAAGCGTTAACAATAATTAACTTCTTTAATTTACATTAAAATATTAAGAAAATCACCATACTCAACTGTTTTATGGCAATTTCTGATTTCGGTATTGGCAGCAGCATTGGTCTTTTATACTGATACAGCGGCGGGAGTGGCTACGTTCACTAGTTTTGGTATCAAATTTTATTCATGAACATTAACTCAATAAGGCACATTGTGAAAGAGTACCTTCTATTAAATATCCATTTTAAGTAAATTAGTTGATGAAATCAGGTGGCTAGATTTACACATGTGTAAGTACAGTCTGACTAAGGAGCAAACATCGTGTTGAAACTATGACATCTACCATGATTGATACTGGACCGTGGATTCGGTAACTGTTATATGATTATCGTATTTGTGTACTCATTAATTAGTATCTTTAGGCCGAGAACAATTACAGAGATAAGTCTGTGCGAGTCGATCAGCTCTATCTTCGACTGTAAGCGATTCATTGGCTACACATCTGTCAGTCGAGGGAGAGAGCGGCGAGGTCTGCCTTTTCACTACACACTCTTCCTGTACACAGCCTCCTCAGACGTAATTGATTTATTAATTTTATGTTGACAATCCATAATGTCACCGGATTCACCTTTGCACAAGTTTATCGGAATGAAAATGACCTAATAGTATCCCATTTCCATAGAAACGATAAATTTAGGGTTACAAACGACGAGGCCTTCTTAACAAATGCAAATCACCTTGCCTTTACACAAATTTTAAACACTGCAGCTTACAATATAAGAAGATTAACACTCATAGTACCTCTTAAACCTAAAGCTAATCGGAGGCGTGCTGTATAATGCACTTGTTGAACTGCAGTCGGGGTTCGGCGTCTGTTGATGTCAGGCGAGTCGAGAGTAGTCTGCGATATTCTCTTACTGGGCTCCCGTTGCGACCTGCCTATACGCTGCTGGTTAGAAGCTGAGGCAGCAATGTATACAGCAGTTTCCGCTCGACGTTACATCATGCACTCATGAGGTGCATCTGTTTTCAGACGTCTGTCTGGATATTGCAGTATCTTTTGAAAGCACTGATATTCAAATATGACATGTACCCTAGGTCAAGTATTTATACATAACACCACTTTACTTTAAAGCATAAGTTGTGAATCATAAGTAAACAGTTTTTACTTTTTCTGACATCTCTATGTCGCAAGAGGAAATGTGCTTCATTACAGCTTAAATTTTTCTTTAACACTCAATGGTCTAAAATTTGCAGTATACAACTTCAGGGCGTACATTTGTTACACTTCACGTCAAATCTGCTGTTAGATGCGCATTTCCATTTCCAGTTCCCGCAATTCCTATGAAAAAGTGAATGTCTTTGTAAGTAAAAGATTCTGTTAGCCAAACTTTGATGTATTTGTACAGGAGACATTTGGGCTGCATTGGTTCGTGGTCAATTTTAAGTTGTGAAGATGTACTCGCTATTACTCTGTCAAATTTACTTGCTCGTGAAACTGTAAATTACCCAGCTTCTGACAAAGCATATATTCTCCCAATATCTGTGTCAAGAACTAAAATAACTATAAAAGCTGAATCACAATTTTTCAAGCAACTGTATTAGGTAATGATCATTAATGTAAACTGAGGAAATATCAGCGCTTGGTAAGAGTCAATGCTGTTTTATCAATGGCTCTATCGGAAAGGGGGCGCCTTTAACTGCATGGAAACACTTTTGGCAAAAAAGAATTATTTAACCATTATTCCCTTTTAATCAATCTATAATCCTTTGTATTGAGAAAAAAAGGCACAATTATTATCCTATCAATTAACAGTATAACCGCTGTTTCCTCCCACAAAACACAAATATAACAAGCCAGGATTTATTCATTGGTACAACAATGATACATCCCTTAATACACAAGTAAATATACCAAATGAGTATTGTTCATCGGTTAGGTACACAGTGTAACAGGACTCGCAGGCGAGGCTCAAATTTTACTGCTGAGTGATGGGGCCACTCGCTCGAAAATGCTGCATGTTTGCTATGACACTAAGTTCACCACGACATATATGTTATGTTTCTACAACCCATGCTGAGTCACGATCTCAACGTATACCATATAGAGTGCGCAGTATATTGTGCAGTATCCTGTCAATTATGGCTATTGGGTTTTGATGGGCACAATTGATGCTTTTCTTGCATGTGGTATCCCCACAGGTTCAGAATATGCGTCAAGCCTTGTTATCAGCAAACCAAACACACAGCTACCTAAAAGGACTCAAAGAAGTTAGTGTTGTTTGATCATCATAACATGCAATAAGTGGCGGTCGCTTTATCTACGTATGTATACAGTAAAGAAGCAAACGAAATGATTGCTGGTGCAAGGGGCTTTACCAAATATGGTTTATTAAAGTTTTCTTTTTAAATTACTCTGATGGACACTTGAACGAGCTCACCTTAGCAGTTTAAACTGGTGAAATTATTGGCAGAAAATTATTATAACAGCCTCTTGTAAAGTTAATTGAAGGTCACGGTTGTTCATCATATAACCATCGGAAGTCTCCTACGTATTTAACACCTATTCCCCACACTCCGTTTATAAACGTGTTTGTAGCTCCTGACACCGGGGACGTCTTAATGTACATTGATATTATGTACTTTTGTAAGCCCTTTCTTTTTATATATTTTATTTATGATGAAGAAATCAGTCGATTAATATCATTGTTTAAATAGTTTAGTACTATACTTGTCATTCCCGTTCTGATTCGAACTGTAGGATGCATAATCAACTAGGTATACAAATGAAATATTAGCGCTTGATAGGAGTTTTTATTGTTCTGCATATAGGTCTGTTCCTAAAGGGGTGCTGTATGCAAACAATGAAGAAACTTTTGAAAAGAAGGAATTACTTAACTATAATTCCCTTTCTAACCACATTATAGTCCTTTCTATTGAGAAATAAAGGGCTGAAAGATTGTCTCCTCAGCAGTATAGACGTTGGTTCCTCTCTAAACACACTGATATAACAAGCCAGTCAGTGTGTCTGTCATCACGAGTCCGCATTACTATTAAGCTTGAACGTGATTTAACCTTTATAACCAACTATGCTCATTATCTTTGCCGTCAATGCAATCACAACCATTGATTGTTTTATATAATACAAATTCCACTAATTTATGTTGATAAGTAAAGTCAATTAAGACCAACTTTTGTCACGGGGTATGCAATTGACAGTTCCTTCATTTAAATGCTCCGCACACCTTTAATAAATCTTTGGGTCCGCTGACTTCCCTACAAAGTCCAGATGGGCGTAGGGAACTAGGCATAATGATACTGGTATTTAACTAATATTTTTTTCAAGCATTGAGATATATTGCCTACTATTTTGGTTGCCTCAGAGAGGTAAAAATTATAAAAAAAAATATTTTAATCAGTATCTCCTGATAGTATATTTGGCTGAAAGATTAAACATTTAACCATTTAGTGCATTGAAGTTACAAGATTCTTTGGTCATAACATCGAGAAAGTGTACAAAATAAGTTTCATTCTATCGACCGTTAAACAAGTTTATCTATTACCGTATCTATTCACAGTTTTGAGAGCTTTCATCTGGAATGTTAACACATCGGGAAACCTGCCTACTATTCGGTATGATGAACTAAGAGTTTAAATATATGTATGTATTGTTTGCTTTTCCGTTGCACGTTCCTCGATAAGAGCGGCAAAACTTCGGCCTTACAGTTTACATAACGCTGTATATCTTTATAAATCCCGGTGATTATTGTTATCCACTTAAATGTCTTGATTAATTAAACCTGGTATTGTAATGTCCCATATGTTTGGGTCATGCCAAATTTACCGTTCACATTTTGGGAATGGTCCTACCAACCGACTTTGTCGTTAGAAAAAAAAATCAGGAAAAGTGCTCTCATTATATAAGCCAGGTGTCGTTGTACCGGTTATTTTATTCAAACTCTATCCTTCTAATACTCCTTTCCTTTCCTTCCACATCGCTTAAAATCTCTCTTAACAAAGCGGCTGCGTCATGTATTCATAAGTTCTAACGACATGCACCAAACCCAATAAATGTAATGAACTTATTTAACGGCAAGGCACATACGGCTATAAATATTAAATTTAATGGATCAATTGGAATAGGAATTATTATCAATGTAAAGATACCCCACGATGCATGTGTGTGGTTTTGTTTTATTATTTTTGGTGGATGCAATTCACACATTTTTATTGCTTGTTTAGGTGAGTTTATGTACATTGCGGTTTCGGACTACGTGATAGGGCGTAACTGAAGATCATCACCCAAGGTCGAGTTCCTAGGTGTGTAATACTTCCCATTACTGTTTCATTACACCAAGCAATCCTCGAAAGGCGCACTCGTCTGTGAGTGAACCGCGAATGTGGCCACAGCCTTCCCATTTTATCCGCAAAGCGCTCACACTGGGTGACGGCCAAAAATCCGACCGCTCCACCGCTAAGATTCGAACTTATGATCTCCCGGCTTTGCGTAATGTGTTCTGAACCTAGACATGTTCTTTATCTCATGTCTGACTTTCAGCGAAGTGATGATTGTCAGTTCTCGTTAATATTGTCTGCAAATAAAAGCATGTTAGTGTAGATTCGTGGGTGGTCTTATTATATATGTGTTTATATTTGCACACACTTACCAGTATACCCCGGTTATAACATATTATAACCGGATTAATTTATGCCACTTACAAAACCAGCGGGCTTTGTTTCACTCGCATAATAAAAATTGTCGTTTCTCTTTGTTGATTAATTGGAAGATCTATATGGAAGCCTGTCCTAATTGTTTACTTAAAACCTCCATGCCTGGTTACTGGAATTGTTGCAGCAGTAGTTTATCATGTAGTATCTGATACTGCGATACGAACAGGGCTCTGGTAATTCGTGTAAAGGTATCAGAGAGTTGTGTACATTTACGTTATCCAATGTATTTTCTTATTATAATTCTGATCTTTCGCTGCAGTTTTGCTACCATTACAGGTACGTTTTAACTTATATTATCTTTTTTTCATATATGTAATGGGACAAAAGTCTTATATATGCCTATTAATGACACTTCTTTATATTTGTGCTACTCGATGTTTGTAAATCCTTAGATCTGATGAACACTGTGTGTAATGATAAACCCTTTGTGCTATTTGTTGAACGCATGGTATATTTACGATAACGTTTACCAACCCGGGCATTTTCAACAATTATTCGTTATATATGAAAAGCATAAAAATAATTTACCCCTCGGTGCCATTACGACTTAATGTACAGACCATAATAAAGTGGAAACCAGCACGGAAAGTGCACTCCTAAAGCAGCGTTTATACCCTTTAGTCGTTCTTTATCTGCTTCGGTTTAAACGGTGCTTTATATATCAAGAGTTTTGGGGTCTCGCAACTAGGCCTGGCACAGGCCAGGAGATGTTATGGGACCAATGAGAGACTGTCGCCTCGTGCATAAAGTTTAAACACGTAACACCCGCGCTATTTTTTTTTATAAACTTTTGTGAGGGTGTGACGGGCCTTTTGGTAAAACTTCAATAAATCTTGCAAATCAAGCTTCGGTTAAAACAAAGGAGATATAGAACTACTGCAATGCTCAGCCGCTGCGTGAGGGCTGAACATGGAATGATTTAACACTCTCTGTTGGATTACATACAAGACATGGCAATCACAAGGTCACAAACATATTCCCGTGCTGGTCTCCTCCTGATAAAAGCAGAAAAAGCCTTACAGATTTATAATATTTTAATACTTATAACCAGCATTAAACCCTATAGGAAGGAGAAATATCATAGGTATAGATATAACCTTAAAAAGATACAGCTGAGACAGCTTCCCGCGCTGGTCTTCTCCTGATGAAAGTAGAAAAAGCCTTCCAGATTTATAATATCTCAATACTTATCACATTAAATCCTAAAGGAAGGAGAAAATATCGTAGCTATGATATAACCTTAAAAGGTACAGCTGATACAGCTTGTTGAATTCAAGCGCCGGACTTGGTAACATAAATATAAAAGCATTCCGTAATTTTTACCGTAGGCAGTAACATTAACATTATTCAATGAATCAAGTATGAGTAACCAAAACAGCATGTAGGCCTCGTTCAGTTTTTTCTGAGAAGTACCCTTATATTACATCTGTTTATTTTTCTGGTGTAAAAGAAATTTTTTTCAACGCTGGACCATCAACCAAAACGAATGCTGAAACAAATTGCAGCCATCTTAACATGTGGCTGCCTGGATATTTGGGAACAGAAGACCGGAAATATTTAAGGAGGCAAATGGAAAATTCAACGATTCAACACACTTGGCTTGCTGTTGAACGACATCAATTTGACCACTGGCAACCTGTTATATCAACAGGTAAGGGATCTCTGATATCAGTCCATCTCGCCGAAGGCTAAATCATCAGCAAAAGTAACCACTATGTTTAAACTCTCAAATAAGCAGATTTGATTATTTTAGTATAAAATGTCAACAAGGTAAAGACAAGATCAATATATATATATAAATATATATATATATATATATATATATATATATATATATATATATATATTTCTAATTGATAGGTGTGAACTGATTATTTAAACATAAAATGCCAACAAGGTAAAGACAAGATCAATATATATATATATATATATATATATATATATATATTAATTTCCAATTTAAAGGTGTTAACTGTGCAGACAAGTCATGTGTCCTTGATGAAGACGAACAGCTTCAGCTCACAAAGGACTCATCAAAGCGTTGTCTCAAAATACACAGTGGCAGAGTTAAAGCTGCCTCTTGTGACGTGAAAGTCAAAGGTTTTTTATGCTTTGTCAGAGGTAAGGACAAACATGTATATGTTACATGTAATTTTATATTCATTATTCTACAGTGATAGGTAAAATACACAAAAGGAACAAGGCTACAGACAAATTTGTTAGCTTTCTTTGGAATCTTTTAAAAGTAAAATGTTGCTAATTATAAACTATATAATTTCCGCCAATCAATCTGTCTGTCGAATTGTTTTACACTGCTTTCATTTTATGTTTATTGCATACCTTAGGTGCACACTGTAAAACATGCCGTTACTGGAACTGCCTGTTGTTGGGGGCAGGGTCGTGCTTGAAGGTAGGACTGCATGATCTCACATGGTATCAAGCCGAGACGGAATGTCAAGCAAAGGGGGGGCATTTGTGGATTAAATCTAACGGTATATCAGGCGGAAACACAGTAAAACAACTCAAGGAGCACCCTGGTTTCAAAGATTACGAGTACTGGATTGGATGGAGGGCTGAGGAATGGCGATTCACAAACAAAAGTGCAGGTTTGAATTGAACACTTATTTTTTTAACTGAGATAACAGTTTTCACATTTGTCTTTGCCTTATAATAAGACTTTGACGAGAAGGGAGTAAGAGTTTTTTCAGCTAAGTCTGTATTTATAATACGACGAGGCGGTATTCATGGCGTTATTCGTCTACAACCAGTCACCATGTGCACTAACGCAATCACGAAAGTCTTTCTGCAGGGACGGGGCCCATTATTGATGTGTTGATACGACCAGTAGAGAGTGGTAAAGGAGACTGTGCTACCTTCATCTTTGACGGGCCTGATGACCTTAGATGGAAACGTGTTCCGTGTTATAGCAATCATTCATTTGTTTGTATCAAAATGAATGCAGGTAAGGAGGTCACCCGCATGGGAATATGTCAATTCATGATAAAGTATTTTTTATCAACGGCACATCCATTTATAAACTTTAAAACCATCACGCATGTTACATTTCTGCTAAATTATGAATTTAACTATAAAAAAGTAAAGGTATATTTGCCGCCTTGAAATATTTCAGCCTAAGGAAATTAAAATTGATAAGCGCACACATATCGGCGACCATATTGTTCTGTTTTATTTTCACTCAACAAAATGATTAAATTAAACAAATCGGTGAAACTTCAGTAAGCAAAACTTCAAGGTACTTGAGAAGGATTGATGAGCTATATTTATAAACCTACATGCCAAAGAAACTGTGACTAGCCCCCGTAAACCCTAATTCAGAGATGTTAACTTATTTATATAACAGATGCATCTGGTAAGAAGAATGCACCTACTGGGAAGATTACAGATCAGAATTGGTTTAAGTATTCACTTCTATGCGGATCCGTAGTGGTTGGTTTCATTTTCGGCTGTGTCATAGGCAGGCGTAGTTCGGGATACAAATGTAACAAACACTCCAGGTAAGTGGTGATACATTTCTAGCAGATTGAAAAATCTTAATCAAAACATTTTATTATTTTTTTTTCTTGAAAAATAAAACTACTGTGTACCAAATTGTTGTTTATATATAGTTCCCGGACGGAGACACCTTCGCCAAAAGACCCTGACCAAGAGGATGAAAAGGTTGGGGAAGAGGAGGAAACGTATGCTGAGATAGACGAAGTGCGCAGGCGCAGTATTCGGATGAGTTTGCGTCATCCTAAGGCGGCCATGCATGAAGATCGAAAATCGGACGCCGACAGCTCCAGTACCCCGGCCATCAATGTTAACAAGTATCAAATCTCACAACCTGTGGACTCAAAAAAGCATTCTAGTGATGAGGATAGCAATTACGAATCTGCTGACGTGATTAACGCCAATGTCCAGCAAGAAACGTTTCCTGCCAGTCCAGCAGCCAAGGGAGTAATGATCGTGAACCCACGCACCCCACTGGCTTACCTGAAGAGTGACGTTGACTACTGACCCCTTACACAATATTTGTAGGCCAAGGACCTTGTTTGGCTTAAAACTCAGGTAGATGATCGTTTAATTATGAGTAAAAGTAATTAATGGTGTTGTAGGGTCACTACTGTCATCACTTTCTCAAGAAGGCAACCATATTACCAGAAAACCATGGAATTGGACCGTGTTAAGGCCGGCATACTTCATCTTGTATAAACGGTCCCTCCACTGAGAAGGAATTGTGCGGAAATAATGAAACGATCCACTGATGATCCTGAAAATCTTGCCGTCTAAATAGAAGGACCTGTGTTTAATATGTAACCCTGACTCTGGATCAGCTGACCTTGGTGTTGACCTTGAGGTAGATATGGTCGTCCTATTTATACATTCTCCCCGGTCATCTTGGATACATCCGGGCACTTCTCCTCTTACCTCGTGCCTTAGTTTGACATCTAGTAAAACAATTCAAAGAACTTCACTACGCGTCAACCAATTCTTATTTTCTGTTCAAATATTAGTTCAGTATATTACTAAGTATTTATGAAGAATAAGTTACTTTATGTATATATTCAGTCAACATTTACTATGTTGTGATATAATTAAGGAATAGGAAGAACCGTATGCCCGTTTTATCATTTTCAGATTTGGGCCTGGAAAAGCAAGTAATTAGAATTTTCCGACCGTCAAATAGATCACTTTCATTAAATAACAGCATATACAAAATTACAATTGTTAAATAGAATGGCAAAATCCGAAATGATGCATTTTATTCAACATCATATATCAAATGCGATAAGGACATACTTAAAAAGGTACATGTTATTGCTAATTTGTCTTGAGTGTAGCAGTTATAATGAATGTGGCTATTTTTCTAGAATTTGCTAAAAGAACTTTATCGCCTAACTCAAACATGACTCTTTGTTTTATACAAGAAAAAAAAATGTTTTATGAGAATACTAATAATATTAATATACTAGATATTCCAACCGCATTTAAATGTGTTATTCCATCCCATAAATGTCTTATTTCAGACAGAACAGATAAGAATGCTTGAGCCATGACAAGAATATTTTTTTTAGTTCACCTACTTTCTGTATGTGCTCTCTCGGTCGGCCACTTCTTGTACACGACGAAAAATATCAATAGAAAGCCAAGTTTTTTGGATGTTGTTAGGTCTGAAACGTCTGTATAGACGCCTCATGCGTGTCCATAGCAACAGCTTCCCGGCAGAAGATGATGACTGTGGGAGATACGACTGCAACGGTAACGCTGGCTGTGGCAATCTGAAATTGGATATATGATAAAAAATATAGTATAAATTATTTATTAATATGATGTTTTATAAGAAATTGACCTAAAATGATATGCCACATAAAAGTAAAGTTGCATAAGAGCAGCATGATATGCCACATAAAAGTAAAGTTGCATCAGAGCAGCAGACGAATATCTGGATTATAATCTCTCTCTCTCTCTCTCTCTCTCTCTATATATATATATATATATATATATATATATATATATATATATATATTGATACTGAGACGTAGTCTGTTTATAAAGACAACGGATAAATAAATTTACATAAAGTGGAATGATCCACAAACCAAATATCTTGTAATTGTACTTTAATACATAAAAATCAATGATTAGTTTTTAATTATTAAAAGAAACACCAACTGGGGGTATTGTGTTCTCAATGCCAGTCATAATATAACGGTGAAGCCAGCATAGACACCATTTAGCATTGCGAAACATAAATAATCTGCATTCGTGATATCGGAGTCTCTGTTGTGGGATGCTCCCAAATCGTGTTTACATTCACTTATTCGCCCCATATTCCCTGGTTCATTCTGCATAAGTTACTGTACATTTGTGAATATTCCTTGATGATGTTCCTGAATTAGGATCATGAGTTATGTTGTGAACACACACAAACACACACATACCAACGAGGATGAACGCAATCCCTCTTGATGAAGGCCGTGACCACCAGATAGTATTACTGTCGGATCTGTTAGCTAAAACAAACAAACGCTTCATTCGGACAAGGACTCCACGCGCAGCACATAGAGGTAGCCCATTGTTCTTCTATGGTTATGTGTATAACGCAGTTATTATGGTTAATTATTTCATAACCCACAACTCTGTCCTCTTTGTAGGTAATTCACAATAAGTACATTTAATTACAATAAATTTTAAACTGTCTGTGTCATAAATAACCAATAGCCAAAAATAAGCTATTGCCGCACGAGCAAACACCTGGTAATTTATTTATTTATTTTAAGCTAAACAGAAAGTAGACCAGTATATCTAGACATAGATTATTTGATTAATTTATCATAAGGCATAAGCATTCGTTGTAATATTATATGTTTACGTTATCAATTGTTCTCAGATGAGGCCGGCACGTATCATGTGTGAGTTGTTTATAAATATCCCAGTGTAAATACTCTGAACAGAATAACAGTGTTGGTGATGTACACATAGTCCCACGGATACAATACCAGGCATGTGACGATCAGTAAATGCATTATAAAGCTAATGCATTACATGCATTCATCTTTTGATCTTTAAATTTAAAACAGCACAATATACAGAGTTTTTTATCATAAAGACCGAAAGCATGTGCCCATCGGCCCTGGCTGGCTATGATGAATAATTTTCAAATCTTAAAAAAAAACACTTTTCCCTTATTGCAGCAAGTATTGTGGTGACGGATTAATCAATTGTAATTAAACATTCTCCTAGACCTACTTTTTTTTAAACTGGATGTATACACCTATATAGTTCTACCACACTAACTTTTCACAGTGAGTGGGTATATATCCATGGATGGCTATATCCCCTTGAGTTATGGAATGAATGACAAATAAATCGTCACAATATGAAAGAAGAAAATTATTGGCTCACGATTTTGTATCCCAGGTTTCGCACAGACAGCTTAGCTAACAATCTACAATTTAATTCATTTTAATAGATAGAAAAATGCAGTTTAACACGGCGGTGTCGCATGCACCAAGATGTCAAAGATTTGATGAAAGTTCATTTGCTATATTGGAGAACACAATAAGTACAACTGACAGCAATTGTCATTCGCAACTTGTTTCATTTGATTTTATGTGTTTATTGAAAAAATTTTCATTTTCATTTTTCAATTAAATATGTTGATTATTATTGGAGGCTGTTGAGTTTCCCTCGGGTAATTTATGCGGACATAACAAAAAATTGCTTGACAAATGAATTTCCAGTAACAAATTGGAAAAAAATTTAGTGACTTTTTGTAATCAGGGAAAATATCCCTCCAAGCAGGTTAAGATTTTTACCTTAAAGAGAAGTTGTAAACTCATAAGGTGTTAGTAATTTCAAATTATTTCATTACAGTATAAGGCAAAGAAATTAAAAATTGGAGATTAAAACTTTCTTGCATATTGTCAAAATCCGACGGATAGTGTCATTCAAATCACAAGCTATATGTACTTTTGTCACACCAATAGCTAAAAACACTTTCAGCATATCGTGAACTATATTGAAATAAATATTTATCACACACGCTACAGTCGCAGCTATCATCAACACTCGTACGATCAGATATGATGTTCAACACTATGGCCGCTCTATGGCCAACAAAAGCTGATCGATACGTATATTTAAGTTGTAACATTATTTAAGACAAAGTGATTAAAGACGCTTTTGTATTATAGCATGGTAGCTGTAAAACAGCTGTTATCGAGGCACATTACATGTTAGATAACCATAAGTTTACATAATGAACATTTATTATCATCATTAGGCAGAACACGGGTCCATTATTTGGTTACAGATTAAATTTGTACTAGAAAAGAAAAGCACATTTTTCCCCCACGGTTATATGAATCACGACTGGAAATAAGTCAAAACAACATAATGGTATACAAACAGCTTCCTTGTCTTCACTTTGTGTTGTGTATTTTCAAGTTGGTTATCAGGGACCATACATAAAGCACGTGAGTACAAGGGGTCAGTGAGTGCAACATATTGTCAGCCATGTGCATTCTTCTAACAATAACGGTGTATGATAAAGGTTGATTGGTTCCCTTGTTGTTGTCATCTCATCGCTTAATGCACTGGGTACTTGAAAAAAAATAACCAATTCTTCATTATATAATGTAAAAAGAGAACAT
The DNA here is from genome assembly GCA_026874595.1 of Sipunculus nudus. Lineage (NCBI taxonomy): Eukaryota > Metazoa > Annelida > Sipuncula > Golfingiida > Sipunculidae > Sipunculus > Sipunculus nudus. Next base: position 9,008,746 of record CM049314.1, on the reverse strand, counting down.
TTAGCAAAAACTCCATTATTGGTCGCACCCAGGAACTGATAGGAATTACCAGGTGGTATAACGGGTGGTAATGTTAGACACGGCAGGGTTATTTGCATTTTCGTATGTACAGACTATTTCTGATTTGTTCACTGACACATCCGGCTTCTCCAGCGTTTCCACAAATATGGAAGTGATGGGAGTGGCGCCACCTGTTGAGGACTCCTTACATGAGATATTTCGATGGCAGACTGATGTACACTGCAAACACTGTACCAGACATACAGCGGCCGTCTCATTTATTTATCATTATTCATTCCGTCTCACCCTCTGCCCCATTTTCAATATCCTAGTGGCACTGATTGTAGATCCTATCCTCACTTCCCCTTATTTTGATGTTTACAATTTGTTACTGGCCTGTCGATATGTCTGTACACTGATTGTCCACCAAAAGTTCTTGAAATGATGATAAATACTTCTTTAAATATTCATACTGAAATATTATTCCCGATTTGAGCACGGACTTATCAGCTAGGGATTCCTCGTGATTTCAACGGCCTGTGTGTCCAATAGAGGGCTTAAAGATCAAACGGCATGCTCCGAAGTGAGCTAGGAGTCATACGCGAGTCATAAGTAATAAGTAAGTAAGAACAACCACAAGCATCAAGAATTACGGACACTCTTAAGTCTTTAGTAGTTAAGAAAATTCATAAGTGAAAAGGTCTTAAACAATTATCATTAGTCATAATTAATTTAAACACATCTTAAGTCGTCATAAATTAAGGATAGCCATATCCAAGAGCAGGTAAGCAGAGTCATAAATAAAAAGTAATTAAAGATATTCATAATTAATTTACAGAGGTCATAACTAGCTAAGGAAAGTCATTTAAATCCCTAATAATGTATTACTTATAACTTATTTTCTTAAGACTAGTAATGGTGGTACCGTCTCTCTCTCTCTCTCTCTCTCTCTCTCTCTCTCTCTCTCTCTTGTGAAAATTGCGGAGCGAATGGCAGCACTGCGATGGATCAATGAGTAGTGTTTGGCGATACTCAGATGTGCCAGACATACCTTCACATGATGACTACTTTTAATTGATTGCTACTGATAATTATGTGAAATATAGGATTACTCTTATCAATCAATCTAGGATAAAGATAATTCTTAATAGCGTGTGACTTCTCCATCTTTATGGTTCGTCCTTTACAGCCTGATTGGTAAGCAGGATTCTTTCACATACCTCTATGTTATAGACGCGGTAGAAAAGGGAGGCCAGGTTCGCCTGCTTAAGTATGGTCTGCTTGATTACAAGGGTTTATACTATAATATTCTTATTTGAACAATTTTGTAATCGAGAGAGCAAAGTGACTCAAAAGGCACAGCTGACATCTACCGACCGATATCAAAGCTAGTCATGACCAAGTAGGTAAAAGAGCCCTTGGTAAAATCACTGAAAAAAATCAATCCCTGTATTTTCTCAAGTTCGCACATTTTCTTAAAATAAGGAGGGCACTTTGAGTCTAGACCGATTTGTAAATTTCCCTTAGACTTCAACTGCATAACAGATGGACAATTTGGAAAATTAATCAGCTCGTTTAGCTTCTTTTGTGCCTTCCTATTTGACAGGACCTGCATTTATGAGAGAATTTCTCTAAGGTGTGAAAACCTTTGTGCAAATCTCGACAACAGGAAACTTATCATGAATACGTAGAAATAGCATATTCAGACAAGTCATGAAACTCATGCAGAGGTTTTATCATTTATTCAACATAATAAATATTATTAGTCGAGTATCGAGATGATATCATAACGTTAACAAGTGCTACGGTCGCCCCTGAAACGTTCTTATAGGGAAGATAAACAATGATTGTGCAGGTGAATATATAGCAATGGGCACGTGTAAGAGAATCTGTCGCCTGGCGTCAGTCGCACTTCTGGTTTGAAATGGACTTATCTGAACACATAAACCCCGAGCTGTATTTTGTATCTAGTTTACTTCCGGGTATATACAGGAGAAGAAATGGACGTAATCTTTTTAGAACCCCGGTGAACATCGAAAATAATTACCTCGTTTTTTCCCGTTTTCAACAATGGCGCCGGAACGAACAGAGTCCTTTGGGGTCCGACTCTCCAATACCTTCCTAGGTTAAACCCGTTTATTAAAACAATACCTTTATTGAAATTGTCCATTAAAAGATAGGTATTTTCGGGTGTGCCTTCAATTATGAAATATCCTTTATAAGCTGCTGGGCCAAGAAAAGGCATGTAATTACCCCATATATCCGGGTCACTGAGCGCGTCCACAAACGGTTTAGTGAATTCGAAAGGGTAGTGTGTCCAACCGACAACAGGCTTGCCATCAAGATAAACTGACCCTAATATACCCTTATGTTCATCATCCAAATTACCTTTAAAATTAACGCGGCCCATATTTTCAACAAATATTTCTAAAGTGTTCTTGAATTTTAGGTCCGATGGCAGTGTGATGACTTTATTTTTATCTTTGAAAGTGAATGTTTTCAAATCTCTTCGATTTACGAAGACTTGTGCCCTGTCTCGGACTTCTCCTCGAATTTCCAGTTTGGCGCCATTCTGTATATAAGTGCGATAGACGATCCAACCGTAGGCCTGTCCGCTCCCACTGTTTATGTTCAGTTGTTCCATGGTTTTAATATCTTTATAACTTGGAACGAATTTGAAAAGTTTAAACATGGCCGAATACGGAACAGCGAATGGCAGTCTGATCTCACCATATGCTTTGTATAACACTCTGGCCGGCAGTGAACTGTGGATTCTATCTGGTTTGAATATGTTCATCTGAACAAGAATGTTCCGTATGGCGTAATACTTGTCCGATAGAAACCCCGATTCCGTGACTGGGGCGTTGTAATCGTAGCTTGTCGTTACCGGGTGGTAAGTTGTTTTGTTAACAGCTCCGTTCCAAAACCCAAAATTAGTCCCTCCCACAAACATGTAAAAGTTAATACTGGCTCCCAATTGTAAGATTATTTTAAGCCGGGCTGTGAAGTCGTCTACTTTTTCGGTGAAGTGCTTTTCCTCCCAGAAATCGAACCATCCTGACCAAAACTCGGTGACCATCAGTGGTTTGTCCGGTTGTAGTTTCTTCAGTAGAATCAGATTTTCTTTTGGTTTCTTTGCGAAGTTTGCTGTCTTTAATAAAGAAGGCAATGATCCGTGGAGAAACCCGTAATTATCATTGCCTCCATCTGATGTAAATATCAAATCCTTTACGTCATGTTTCTTATAGATATCCAACAGTTTTTCTAAGTATACTGTGTCCGGTCTTCCGTAGCTACCAAATTCATTTTCTAACTGAAAAGCGATTATGGGTCCCTTCTTACCGGCATGAGAATAAGCATTTAACAATGGTAATAATTTCGAAAAATATTGATCCACATGCTTTAGAAATGTGTCAGACTTGGCTGATCTGACAAACATAGACGTTTCGTTTAGCAACCAGGCCGGAAGGCCGCCATATTCCCACTCCGCACATATATACGGCCCAGGACGGACTATGACGTAGAGGCCGACTTGCGCAGCCTCGTTCAGAAACCGCGCTATGTCCCAAGTTCCTGTCAAGACCACGCGACCTTTGACCTGTTCATGCAGATTCCATGGTATATACGTCATGACCGTGTTAAGGCCGGCGTACTTCATCTTGTATAAACGGTCCCTCCACTGAGAAGGAATTGTGCGGAAATAATGAAACGATCCACTGATGATCCTGAAAATCTTGCCGTCTAAATAGAAGGATTTGTGTTTAATATGTAACCCTGACTCTGGATCAGCTGGCCTTGGTGTGGATCTTGAGGTAGATATGGTCGTCCTATTTATACATTCTCCCCGGTCATCTTGGATACATCCGGGCACTTCTCCTCTTACTTCGTGCCTCAGTTTGACATCTAGTAAAACAATACAAAGAACTTCACTACCCGTCAACAAATTCTTGTTTTCTGTTCAAATATCAGTTCGGTATATTACTAAATATTTATGAAGAATAAGGTACTTTATGTATATATTTAGTCAACATTTACTATGTTGTAATATAATTAAGGAATAGGATGAAACGTATTCCTGTTTGACCATTTTCAGATACGGGCCTGGAAAAGAAAGTAATTAGACTTTTCCGACCGTCAAATAGATCACTTTCATTAAATAACAGCAATATTACAATTGTTAAATAGAATGGCAAAAAACGATGCATTATTATTTAACACCATATTTCCAATGCGATAAGGACATACTTAAAAGTACACGTAATTGCTAATTTGAGTATAGCAGCTATTATTAATGTGGCTATTTTTCTAGTATTTGATAAGAGTCCTAAGTCAAACACGACTTTTTGTCTCATACAAGAAAAAATATTTTTTTTATGAGAATACTAATAATATTAATATCCTAGATATTCCAACCGCATTGAAATTTGTTTTGCCATCCCATAAATAATTTATTTCAGACAGAAAAGATAAGACTGCTTGAGCCATGACAAGTATATTCTTTTAGTTCACCTACTTTCTGTATCTGCTCTCTCGGTCGACCACATCTTGTACACGACGAAGAATATCAATAGAAAGCCAAGTTTTTGGATGTTGTTAGGTCTGAAGCGTCTGTATAGACGCCTCATGCGTGTCCATAGCAACAGCTTCCCGGCAGAAGATGATGACTGTGGGAGATACGACTGCAACGGCGGTACGCTGGCTGTGGCAATCTGAAATTGGATATATGGTAAGAAATATAGCATAATTTTTTTATTAATCTGATAACATTTAATAAGAAATTAACCTTAAAAATGATATGCCACATAAAAGTAAAATTGCATCAGAGTAGCACTCGAACTTCTGGGTAATAATATTTCTCTCTCTCTCACTCTCTCTCTCCATATATAACAAATGCGCTTTATCTCCTGGGATGCTAAACTTAAGATACCTGCCTAGAGTTATGGCAGTTCAAATGCATGTTAGATTAAAATCCTGAACAATCCTCTCTCAAACATACCAGGACATATGAACACTTCATATTGCCATTTTCTTTCGATGATTACTTCTCTTTGTAAAAGAATATATGAAATATATTCGTATTTTTTTAAATAACGTTTACGTTTATATTTGATAATATGTTTTAATTACCTTAAAACATGGAACATTATCTATTTTAGTATTCATAACCGCCCGGTTGAGATTTTGGTCAGTATTACCAGCACGCTAACACAACCACTATTCAAGTAACTGGTCGTGTTATTTTACCAAATCCAGTGAAACGTCTATAATATGGACACCCTTGGGACTGGGCAAAACTGCCCACTTTATAGAGGTGCCCACTATATGGAGGTCATGGTCGTGACATAAATAAGGCAAAAAAGGTATCGTTATCAGGCACTTTTTTCAGAAATCAATGCGGGCGGGTGATATTTTATATTTTACCTTTTTTTGTATGTTTCGATAAAAATGTCATGTGAACAGGGAAAAGAATAAAAAGAATAAGAAAATAACAGCATTTCCTGCTAAACAAGTAAAAGCACTACATAACCAAAGAAATCTTATCAAATTGTATTATTTTTTCTTCTTGAAAGATGAAAATCAAAATCAAAATGTTTGATGTGCACACATGGGGGGGGGGGGGGTAAAATTGACGCGGGCGGTGCCTTATTTTTTTAGGCCTGATAAGCATTAGAAAATTCGGGACTGTCAAAGAGTACCCACTATATAGCGGTGCCCATTTTATGGAGGTGCCCACTGGGAGGAGTTCTACTCTATATAACCTATTACACATATATATGGTAATATGGATAGTATGCAATGTATAGAATGATAAGATGTCGGAGACATCAGACACCGCCGGGTTCATCATCAAGCCACCTGCTAGTAGCTGTATTATAATGAAAAAAAGATATAACAACTGGACATAATCCTTTGAATTAATGTTTTTTTAGTTTTTTTTCTAATCATTCAGAATATTTAACCTTATCTGTTCGGAACCTTTTTTGCGTAAAGTCGCTGACTAATAAGTCTGCATGGGGTAAGGTAGGGTAACTCTCGCCCCCTGGCGGAGCATGATTTTACGATAATAAAGAAGGCTATGGTGTCTGTGACTCAAGTTGTATTTCTATGTGCACTTATATCAGTATATGCGTGAAAAATCGCTCCTATGATTTCGTAACTGTGGTGTTCCCAGTCAAGATGTGAGCTAACGGTGATACCACTGTGAGGTCACACAAAACTCACATATTTCATATTGTGACGACACTGTGATGTCACTGTGAGGTCACCAGACACTTACATGCATATAGCTCAAAGGCAAAGGAATGTATTACATGAATATTGTGTCATAAAAATCTAATGTGTATTATTGCATACTACAATTTGTTATGCGTTCTGATAAAAATCTGAATAAACAGTCACAGTGAGCTCCCGATGACCTCACTGTGACCTCATATTGTGATATATCATATTGTGACTACGCTGTGATGTCACTCTGAGGTCACATAACAAACACATGCATATGGTTAAAAAGGCAAAGAAATGTAGCACTAGAATTCCGTCACTCCATCAACTTATGAAGATGACCTGCTGTACCACTATACACGTCTGCCACTTCACGCATACATATACGCATATACGCGAACATGCTATCTGTTTCACGCATACACGCACATACAAATAATAGCGCGAATGGAAACACAGCATTATTTCAACAAATAACTTAATCTTAGGTTGATGGTTAGATAAAACGTAACACACTGTGAAACAAGATATTCATTGAACACGTCCATAAACTTTGGACAAGCTCCTTTTAACTTAAAGCGTGAATAGTCAGCCAACTGTCAGTAAATACAATATGAACATCAAACTCGAAACATACCACGGGCATGTGATCCAGTAAACCGCCTTCCAGTATACTATGGATTGAAACCATAAAAATTTCCACTAAAAAGGGCTTTATTACCTACTAGCTATATTCAAAGAACAGCTAGAGAATGATGAATTCTGCGGCCCCTAGGAAAGATTCTTTAAGAATATCAGCCCTCGACCTATTATAACCAACGTTTGTGCATGGTGGAAAATAACCAAACCAAGTATCTATAGTAAATCGGTGCTAAAAGGGTAACTATTGTGTCGGTATTAACAGAAAGCAACACAGGGCTATAGGTAACTGGCTCATACAAATCTCCGTATGTCTATAGGCTAAGGGTATGTAGGGTAGGGTGGGTGGAAACTAGGGCATTCCTCTGTCAATATAGAGACACCGTGATGTCATGCTCAAAACACTCCCCTTTTCATTGCGTGGGATCTACGCAATGGGACTAAGTATATCATAACACTTACCATACTTCATACTTTAATTTGCTAATCTTTTTACGATATAAGATATTACTGTTATTGTTACCATAGATTCTTTATCATTGATTTCAATGTATTTTACTCTTATTATATTCCTATATGAATCCATTAAAAATGGAGACTCAAGTCTCAGTGGGCTTTTAAAGACGTCCTTGTATGCATTTAAACATTTTTTTTTTTACCAGTTAAGCAGGACATTTATTATAATGTTAGCCATGGTTGAAATTCACACACCTGTCTGTCGTTTGTGATTGACGAACAATTTTACCAAATGTAGCAAATAAATGACTTACAATTAATCTTTAATAAGGCCAAGATACTATGTATACTGTCTCTCTCTTACTTTCTTTCTCTCTCTCTCTCTCTCTCTGTATATTATATATATATATATATATATATATATATATATATATATATATATATATACTGCAGATGCCTTTTTGTTCACGAGGATTTTAATATCGCGATATTCGCGAATGTAAAATTATCGCGAATATGAAACCCTCGTGAATAACATAATGATTATTGTAAAACACGCCATACTCACATGTATATCGACTGTGATACAGGTCATAAGTGACTGACTGAACCAGGTATTAGTCAAGTATTGAAGGATTTATTTAAACTTTAAAATCAATACAAATGCAACTGTACTTGGACTTTATAGTTTCTGGTGCAAGCGCGAAAATGAAACCCTCGTCAAACGTTCAAATAAGGAAATCGCGAAAATTCAGCTTTGCGAATATAAATCCAACCATAGTATATACATATATATATATATATATATAAATATATATATATATATATATATATATATATATATGCTTATTTATTAAAGAAAGAAAGGTGATACTTTCTGAAGCAGAGGGTGAAATAATAAATACATTTGTTGTAAAATCATATAAAGCCTTCCAAAGGCCTTAAGAACATAATTAATCTGATACTCATTTTTTTACACTTTCTGTCACTTGTTTTAATACACAGACGGATAAAAAACACAGCGCCATCCTTAATTCCTGGCGAACGCAAGGTGCCTTTATAAGGATTTGATGGCTTTGTAAATAGTTACGGAGCCATTAATATTATCGCACATAGAGATACAGCTTTTTTGCTAAAGTGATCGGACGTGAAACAAACAGATAAAATACACATCTCATCCCTAGGTAAACATTCAAAGTTCTCTGTATGAAAGAGATTTATGTATTTAATGTTCTCATGACTTCGCTTGATATGAATACCCACAGTTGATGTTGGCATACATGTCCATTTGTGTATTTCATCAGTAGTTTTTTAGCTCAGCTGACTTTCAGTCATGCTGGGCTATAGCGATGGGTCTTTGTCCGTCGTCCTTCTGTTTGTTCTAAATGCTTGTTAGCATATTTCAAGTGTAACTGTTCAACCCAAACCTTCAGTCTTTCACATATGCCACATCTATGCATCATTCAGTTTGACTCAAACTTCATATTTATGGGTCTTTTTGCTTGAATAAATAACTTATTGATTTTAGGGTCAGCTGGTCAGCAGGTTAAAGGTTGCAGGTCAAAGTTATTCACCCATTGGTTGCCAAGTAATTACACCAGATTTAAGTAGTTAGTAGTTACCCATCATTTAGAAAAAATCCAGTTGATATGTGGGCAAAAGGCCAAGGTCATAGGTCAGTGATGTTCACAATTACTTATTTTATAGGTCAGTGATGTTCACAATTACTTATTTTATAGACCATCTCTATTTTTCTTGTATATATAACCATCCCACCCCAGCTGGTAATCTCCCTGTGTGGCTGTAATTGTGAGTGACACTGGTGACATATGACTCCCTTTTGTTTCAGCCTATTAAGTGATAAGGATCAGTGATAAGTACCTCGTTACTTCATAACAAAAACACTGTTGTCTGAATGCTTCAGCCAGGCATTAAGACTATGAGAGAATAGTATTAAGGTTTAGCTACTGATTTATAAGATGATGGGAACATTTTGCAGTTTATTTTATGGAATCCTAGCAATAAACATAGTTTCCTAGATATCTGAATATTTTAATATATATCACCACATATAAAAGCAAGTGTTTGTTCTCATAATATGTGGATGTGTACCTTGATTTAGGATGGCTTTTTGTTTTATTTCAAGACCCTTAGTCATGCTTTCTGCATTTCTTTTCTTTCAGATTCGGCAGTTTACCTACCCTGCTGACCCCATTAAAAAGCAGAGTGATAATAAAAAATATTGGACTTACACTTTTTACAATTGCATATCTATAAATCTGATATGAGCGCCTGGACAGGCCTTTTGAATTATTTTGGGCATTCATTACTGGATAATTTGCCCCAAGTTTGGTCTCTTATTGGAGAATGTGGGATATCAAATGTCATGCTTGTCAGAAATCCATTATGTCTGCCAGTTAGCCACCATAGAAATTATTTCTTCAGTGCAGTTTCAGTAATTTTTCTTTAATGTTTGATCCGATTTAGAGAATGTTTGTTGTCTGATTTCAGACATGTCAAAAGTCCAATATGGCCACCAGGCAACCATCTTTTAATTCCTTTTGATCATATTATCTCAAGAACAGTTAAAGTGAATGCAGTTGGATGTATATTTATGTAATCTTGTAAAGGATTGGGTCAAATATTTCTGAATAAATATTACCATCATTTATAAAAGTGCAATACAGTTGGCTTGTATTGAATAAAAATTCATACAGAAGCACCTGTTTCTCAATAATTGCATCTGCCAAAACAGAGTTTTGCGGATACTAGGTTTTCAGCTGCACGCCGCTGCCGCCGCGTAGGTGTCCGGAGAACTCCTCCATAACCGCTGGGCAGAATTTTTACGAAACCCGGGATTATGTTCAGTTCACATGTGAACTGCTGCACCCCAATTTTGTTTTGACCTCTGACCTTTCTTCTGCACTCTGCGTCAGTTTGTGTGTCTGTTTCCACACATAAACCAACATATCTCGGGAACCGTTTGACCGATCAGGAAATTTTTTTGCACAAATGAAGCCCTTGGAGAGCTGTTTAACATACAAAAAATGGTGGCGCCACCTGCAACCATGTTTGCACAGTGTCCATCTGTTTGTATGCCTTGGGTTAAAATCACTCATATCTCCGCAGTGGTTTGACTAATTCACCTGAAATTCAGCATGCGTATACAAATATAGCCCTGGGATAGCTTTATAACATATACAACAAAAGGTGGCGCCACCTGCAACCATGTTTGCACAGTGTCCATTTGTTCATCTGCCTGGGGTTAAAATCACTCGTATCTCTGCAGTGGTTTGACTAATTCACCTAAAATTCGGCATGCGTATACATCCTAGACAGCTTTTCTGATTTTATGACAGGTGGCGCCACCTACATTAACGTTTACGCTGCAGACATCCAAGCTCATATCTCGGGAACCGTTTGACCGATTGAGCCAAAATTTTGCATGTGTATAGATCTCACATAGCTCTGTATCATACGCAAAACTGGTGGCGCCACCTGCAGCCATTTTTGCACAGCTCCCGTCTATTTGTCTGCCATGGGATAAAATCACTCATATCTCTGCAGTGGTTTGACATATCTGCCTTAAATTTTGCAGGTTTATACATCCCCGACCGCTCTCTTGATTTTATGACAGGTGGCGCCACCTACATTCTACATTTATGCAGCAGATATTCAAGCTCATATCTTGGGAACCGTTTGACCGATTGGGCCAAAGTTTTGCATGTGTATAGTTCTCACATAGCTCTTTATCATACGCAAAACTGGTGGCACCACCTGCAGCCATTTTTGCACAGCGTCCATCTGTTTGTCTGCCAAGGGCAAAAATCACTCATATACATGTAGTGGTTTGACTTATCTGCCTTAAATTTTGCATATGTATACAACTTGGACAGCTTTATGGATTTTGTGGTAGGTGGCGCAACCTACATACACAATGGGGCTGCAGACATCCATGCTAATATGCAACACTTCACTCTATTTCCCCTTGCCACTCAATCCATGCCTCACTTCACCAGTTCCACTCTGATTTAGGCGGATACACGTAGTCGCTTGTCGACTACCCGTATTCTAGTTCTGGCATGTATTTCCTTGATTTTTGCTATATATTTTGATCTTATATTTGCCCTTTGTGAAGTTCCTTATGAGACTGACAGGTTTCAAGCAAGCTGTTGGAATAGTTCCTGATTTACAATCATGCATTTTCCTCAGACCATCAATTCACTGTGTTTTAACCAGACATAAGTGATATATATTTCTGTTGTCATAGAAAATTTTCAACAAATTGGCAAATTGGTTCTTCAAAATTTGACTGGAAGTTGTGAATCTCAGTCCATGATGTCACAGGTCATGCATGGCAGCTGAGCGTCATGACCCATGGGTCACTTGTTATCTATAGGAAAGGCCCTCTCCTATACGTGCAACCCCAGTTGTCGCAAATATTAACTCAATAATTTTCAGAAAGGGACTTGCATTTTTAAAATGTAAAAACTAGAAATATTTACAGTGGAACCTGTCTGAGAGACCATCTTCCCAATAAGACAATTTGGTCATAACGAACCTTTCCAATATAACACCACCTGTGCATTAAGACCACTTGTGACCAGTCCCACGGTCGGTCTTATCTCACAGATTTCAATATATAATATTCGAGTTTTCTTTTCCACGACCACCTAAAATAAATACCGTCACTAATCATAATCCCCTATCCTCCCATATTAATATGCTGTCACCCTAACTGAGCATTATACAATTCATTCATGAAATGTTCGTATCTGTTTGTTGTGGCTTCGCTTGGATTCGCTGAACTTGCACCGGTTGGCCTCTATATATATGACATGGGCAATAACTTTTTTGACCTACGGGTATTGATATGGAAAAAAAGGGAATAATATACTGTGTTTATGTTTGTATATATGTGTATAACATAAAAATATATATTTTTGTGTAATTTGATAATGAGATGATCATGAATAATGATTGTGTCCACTTGAGTGCTTTGCATGAGAGATTTCTGTGCGAGGTGTTGGCTCTCGTTATATCACGTATCATTTGTGAGTTGTTTATAAATATGCTTATATATTTAATGCTAAAACTGTCAACAGGATAACAGTGTTCGTGATGTACTCAATATAAGTGTTGTGCTACTGATATAATAAAATGCAGGTGGCGATAAGCTACAGCATTCTATAGCTTGCTAAGGATGTAAAGCATTCCTCTGTTGACCTTTTATACACCCACATATATATATATATATATATATATATAGAGAGAGAGAGAGAGAGAAAGAGAGAGAGAGAGAGAGAGAGATGCATGAATAGCCATGCTGGTTCATTGCATATAGATTGGAATTGTTTACACATAAAAGTCGGTTCGATTCCCACAGGCAGTGAACCCATTTTTCTGTGTATAAGATTTTCATCTATCTTTCTATATATATATATATATATATATATATATATATATATATATATATATATATATATATATATATACATACATTCATACATACATACATATATAAGTTATACCATGGCGTTAAAAATATGGTAATATAACACCACGGGTGTACTCACGTCAGGGTAGGGTAGCTCCAGGGAGGAGGGTAACATGGATTCTGGGTTAATGGATCCTCGGTTTGAGTACGAGGACCTTCCTCTGTAATTTCTATGATGACTGGCATCATCCATAGTTTTGATTCAATGTAGACTGATATTGTTCCTTCAGACCCTCTTTTAAGTAAAGCACTTATACTCGCTAATATTCCACCATGGATCCCCTACTTACAATAACTAAATCCACCGCCGTCGGGCTCCCCCTCGCTACAAATGATGTTTGGTGTTTGCACTCACGTGTATATATATGTACAATGTGTCGGTCTGTTTGCTAATGGTGCAGCCTACCGATCGTAAAAACTCTGAGAAAAGATCAAGTAATATACCCGACAGCACACAATAATATAGAACTCATGGGGAAGGCAATGAAGCGTGTCACGATTATATCTGAACATGTTAAGTATCATCTAGTCTGATCAGGGAAGGAGTTCTCAGGTATATGCAATACATTGTAGACCCATAACGGGAATGTGATAAGAACTTATTGATAAAATTTCAATGAAGTGAACAGACGTGAATAAACTTCCACCGTTACAGCCAGCCTCTGTGTGACGATAGTATCACCGTTATATCCAGCCTCTGTGTACTACAGTATCTCATGCTGGGAATAATGTTGATATTGGTCTCTCCGTATTCGAAAAATGAAAACGGATCGCTGAATTTACACAAGGGAGTGAAGCACTAATATGGATCATTAATGGATGTCCCATGCAATTATATATATATATATATATATATATATATATATATATATATATATATATATATACAATGTGTGCATTACGTTAAGAAACCATTGGTCTTATTCACAGAATTATGTAAGTTTTACCCACTGCTGTCAAAATAATTATCGCATGGCCACGCGTCAGTATGCCATGCTAGATTAAACCCTTATTTGGACAATAATATCTGTGGTCTGTTGTCTGTTGAATGTCAGAGCAATACTGCAATTTAAATTGTCTGTATTTTTTTGTATGTGCGTTTACGTCGAATGCTTTGAGGTTAATTTTACAGCGGCTTTCATTGCAATGGTTCAAGATTTCATTGCGTTGTTCAACGTTTTTATGTATTCAGGGAAAACATTATTAAGTTTGTTTAGGATTTCTGATTTTAAGGTTAGGATAAGGGTGATATAAACCCTAGTGTACTAAACATATGAATTAAACTTAAACACTTCTTTAAATTTAATCTTCCCGGGAAAATCTTGATTTTTTAAGGTTAGGGCTAAGGGTTAGGGTTATATAATTTCGGGTATACCGAAGAGGAAAAACAACATGTCGGTTTGTGTTATGTTTCAAGGGAAAATTTTACAACAAAAAGCCATGACTCTTCATTACAGGCGGGGGGGGGGGGGGGGCATGTCCCCCTCACTTTTAAAGGATAGGTAGTGGGCCACTTTTTGTCCCCTCTTTTGGGAAATAAAACCATTTCTATGTGAAAATTGTTCAATTTGTCCCTCAGATCTTCCACATTAGTATTTCAGCTATTTCATATTATGATTTTTTTACGGCACGTTTATCCGAACTACCCCCACCCCACCCCCCCCCCCCCACACCCCCCTTCAGACATTCTATTAACAAACATGGCTCATGAGTGTTGTTAGAGTTACTGTTGCACCATTTCAGGTCACAGCGTATTATGCCCACCCCAAATCCATGCAAATAATTGACCATAACCTCTTATCTAGTGTAGAGAAACAAGCCTGAAGGATTTAAGATGTAGGTCTGACAGCATTGCCTATCGATATTTATCTTCATTGGATACTATCGTCGTTTTAATTTTCAGAGTATACTTCGTAAAACCAATTCTATTTATAACTTCATAATTTCGTTTGGTTTCTCACGTCTGACGTGTATTTAATTAAAGCATGTATTTACAAAACTAGTGGTATACTAGTTCTGACATGCGACTATCAGTTTAAAGTCTATAAGCAAAATGGCAGCGGTTTCAAAATTTACGTGAGGCCAGGGTTTGATAAGGGCACAGAAATACGACAGGAAAGTACTCAGCGGACAGTCCCGAGGTCGTGATTTATCTGCCGAGGATTTGGTGGTCATTAGACCCGAATCTGCAAAGCAGATGAAGGAGGAAAGCACTAGGGATGACCGCGCCCTTGCCTGAAAATTATAATATAGAAAGCACCACACCCAGCATTTACCTAATAAAAACTGAACTGAGACCCAACATACTGAGTTAACTCGATCTGTCTCTGCGGATCATATGCTCATGAATCTGGTAAGCTGTTTACATTACATTTATTGCCTTTTCAAACATGCTCTTTTCTCACTAAGTACACATACCAAGTGAATCAATTATACTCACACCCTAGTGATACCAGAAGTGTTAGACTAATCTAATTTTGTGACAGTAACAGCCCTGTAGTGGAGATTACCTAGGCTGACTGACCATAAATTGTACAAATAGGTGTGTTGCGATTAGGTTACTGTTCAGGTGCATTCATATACGTGTACATACTTACAAGCTTAATCAAATTTATAAAATTTACTTACACGAATCTCACATGAACGACCCCTTGAAGCCTATATTTGCTATGAAAATATTTGTTTGCCTTAGCTGCGTGAAGTAGTGAATGTCCTTTAATATGAACATGATAAAAAAAACTTTTCATAAGCCCTCCGGTTTTCACACTCTGTGACCTCTATCGCTTTCAGCCTACAATTGTTGGACAGTTTTGGATGATTCGTCATACATATCTCAGCTTTGGCTACTCAATTATCACCAGAACGCATTCAAATTAACCATAACGTGGATAGAACATTTACACCATGCATACACCTACGAGCAGCCAGTTGTGATTTAAAATATAGCTCGTTCATCTAATTAACATTCAAGTTCATTTCTCATATTACTGACGCGTAGTTCATTAACCCCAGTTATTACAATCCTTACGCAGCTGTTCTACCCTGCAGTCTTTCCAGATATCCTTCGCTTTAACCGCTGCTTAAAATAGCAAGTGTTCCAGAGTTTCTACACCAGGGCTGGCACAGGACCAGGAATTTTAATTAGATCGATGAGAGCGTGCTATCCTGTCAGGGTCAATAGTTACTGTATGTGATATCAATAAATGCTCTGAATTTAATTAAATTTAATTTCATTTCATCAGTGGGATACTTTTTTTTTGGTGCCAAAATATGACCAGGAGGACCAGTAGTCTTTCGATAGTGGATCACTGTAAGGGTAAAATAATAACAGCACAGGGGGTTTCTCTTTCACAACCAACACCTTTATATCCAAGGAAATTATATTAAGTTATTTCAGGTTTGAACGCTGGGAGTTAAACTGGTGCTTTATTTACAGCAGCAACTGCACAGGGGTCAATTGCTTGTTAAAATATACACTGACATCTCACAAACAAACACGTTTTTAAATAACTGTTTGGTATATGAATACTGCTTTATTCATTCACATCTGTACAGTTCAGATATATATATATACTTTGTATAGTGCTTATCAGTTCCATGATACATATCTGATGTAAGTATTGTAAATATACACTTAATACATATTTTCTTTCACGACAACTTTCATTTTGGTGTTACATGGTGATCACAAGGTTTACTTGTTGTACGCAGCATGATTACACAGTATTTATGACAAATTAACTGACATTCGGATACTTGCAAACAAATAAAGGTTTTGTAACCTAAGTGTAATACTTCCAGGAGTAACATCATCACATATGAATCAAAACGAGAGATTACAAGAAACCGTTGTTTGCCTCGTCTAAATATTATGCAAAATAAATTGATTAATTTACATATGGGTACAGAGAGACTTTGAGTATTGGTCTGTAATGGTTATGTACTCACTAACATGTGAATGCGTGTGTCGGGGTATTCGCGTACACGTGGGTGTGCTTGTTACCAGAAGTGTGCGTAGTTTCGTGATTCTACATTCGTGTTTGAATGTGTGCTTTGTTGAGTGCGTGTGCGTGTTTGTCTGTTTTTGTGTATATGTATAATTGAACATGATGCTGTGTATATTAATGCGACCAGGCGATTACTGGCGCCTCTTTGGGCGCATGATGTTTTACTGATGGTAGATCGTACTTAATTTTCCGTATTGCCACGTGGTGCCGCTCCAGTAGGAGATGATCATGGAAAGGCACGTCAGGGCACAGAGGGGCAGACACTCACACGTTGAGCTGTAACATCTCTGTTTTTAATAGCTCATCTGACTTCAAGTCATGCTGAGCTATAGTGATGGGTCATTGTCCGTCGTCCTTCAGTCCGGCCGTCTGGCGTGCTGGCCGTCCGGCCGTCCGAATGTCCGTAACAGGGCACAAATCCTAATCGCTGGACCTGTTTTCTTCTTCCTTCGAGCTATGGGTCTCGTAAACCCCCCCCCCCCCCCCGAGAAGAATCTTCTTCCTTCGCATCGAGGGAGGCCTATGAAAAATCTCCTTGGATACCTAAAATTAGATCTCTGTTACCCGTATCCATCGAACTATGGGGTTATTAAGCACGTATTAATCATGGAGTGCTTCATCAGTTCCTGCAGACTGGTGGTGCCACCTGTATTTTTCCAATTTTTACGATTTATTTTTCTCTATTTTTGAAACCTTGTTCCAGCTATTATTACGATATCCACAGTTTATTACTTTTTAATTTATAAATTGAGGATATTAATGACCTGATCTGCTCTAGTAATTAACACAGCCTCGAAATATTACTATACTTAGACATCCGCTATAAAGATAATGAAGCCGGCCACACGTGAAACCCCCCACCCCCTTTCTCTAAAGTTTGACAACGTTATGCAAAGACATTCAAGAGAATAGTAGTTGAGTAAACAGAAAATCCTCATATTTTTTTTATGAAAGATGCCTCCAAAAAACCTCTTAACAGTGCATATTTGAACATTTACTCAATATGGGAGGCCCATAATCTCCCCCGTGTTCCTGTCATTAACTTTATAACATCAAATTGGTTCTGGATTTTATTCTTATGGGTCAAATGAAAAACAAATATTTCTAATTTTCGAAGGCTGGAACTAAATAACATATTAATTATATATATATATATATATATATATATATATATATATATATATATATTTACAATATATATATTACATAAAAGTGGTGCACAATTTAAGAACTTATTTTTTCTTAATTTTTTTTCTTTCTTTTTTTCTAAAGACTTATGGTTTATATTTTAACCGTATATGCTTACATGTCCGTACTATCTCTGTACTCATTGTACACCCTGTGCTTCATGTGATTATTTGTAATTTTCTTTTTATGTTAATAAAATAATATCAATGTACACATGTGCAGTTTTAAACGTTTTTTATATGACTAGTTAAAGACAAGCCTTAGAAATGCAATGCCCGATTTTAGCTCATCCCATTGGATTCCCGATCAACCGCCATCCCCGCCTACCACCAAACACTGCCCCAGTCCCAAAGATAGCAGATAAAAGAGGTTAGACTGTATACCCATAAACCGCGAAATCAGTATTAGCGCCTCCTGTTCCCGAATTTCTGGATCCGCCACTTCACATTTTCACTTATATTGTGTTTGAAGATCATTAACATCCTGAGTTTTAGGCGAATCAAATGATGATGATATGATTTTGATCATACTTTCTGGGCGTCTGTGTTTGTGTTCGCATGTGTGTGTGTGTGGTGGGGGAGGGGGTGTAAGCAGTCTTTTTTTGCCCGTTGTTTGCAGTAACGCACGTAGTTTTTGAAGAGCGGGGTCCTTTATATGGTTCTTTAAAAGCTATATAGGCAAGTACAGGCAATGTTATTCTATAGTTGGCCGACGAATAAGTCTAGATAACTCAAGTTCTAACCAATGAATAGTCACGGGTGCATTATGTATTTACACTTAGTGGTAACTAGATTGCTCTAAATAAAATAATAAATAAAAACGTCGGCAAATTAACACAGTTTCCTTGAATCTAGTTAAACCAACTCGAGTTGTGGAAGTTGACTGGCGACAAAAAGCGGTCATTTCTTGTTCAGGCCAGCCACAGTTTTGTGGCAAACACGGATCTGCACTCTAGTCGGAATACAGAAGGATCAATTTCCTAAAATGATATCTGCGCCTGAGTTAGTGTTTTATAATGGCACAAGGTTGCGTCCCATGCAACAGAAGTACATGTTGACGTTACAGATTTATTTTGTGAAACGGGTTCGCCTTGTGTTGCATATTAACCGACACGGTAGTTTTCACTCAAGTCAGTGAAACTGCAGACACCATTCCTGCTGACATCTGGAGAGTGAAGAGTGAACAATAACTTAATGATTTCACATCCTGAGTTCTAGAATCCGAGCTCCGAATCTGGTTTATCCACAAGGAGGGCTGACATAAAGCAGACACCTAACTTTTTTGTAATTTGCAATTGAAAAGGCTGGAGGTTTTTTAACTACAATTCGTGACAGATGCACAGACGAACATAAATCATTACAAACATAATTGATTGACGCATACCCTAATGTAAGAGAGGACAAGGATAATAAATACAAACAAAACGATGTGCTTCCAGGCACTAGGTTGTTCTAGGAGCAGCCCTGGATTCATTAAGAGATCCATGTACAACATGTATCATTGAAGTGTCTAACATGAAAACTCCCGGTCAATCAAAATTGAAAATCTGCTGATCATCGTACGGGCTGTGGACAGAGCTGAAAATCCCCCGGTTGGATCTGGAATGTGATTGTTAAGAAGCTTGTTGTAGAACTAGTAAAGATAAAAACCAGTGCGATCACATTAGATGTCATGGTAGCTATATGAAAATATACGATTGAATAACTGGGGGAAAATCCGGAAAAAGGGCACCTCTGTGTGTATATTGGCGGGTCCAATCAAGTTCTTTCAAGCTGAGCAGCGATTCTATTTTTTCTTCTTTATCCTTCTTTCTGTCTCATTCATATTTTTTTTTCTATACTTTATTTTTGTTGTTTGTGCTGTTTTGCAGGGATTGTTGTGACGGTGGGCTACTTCAGAGGACCAGGTGATCACAAACAATAAGATGTAAACTGAGTACTGTAGAAACATAAAAATTAATTTTTTTTAAATGTTCTCGGGAGTATGATTGTTTGAATACATATTCATTCATCAGGAATACACAGGCATGATGATGCTGTATGTGTGGGTTCCATTCGTACTTTTTCAAAAGGGTCCCTGAATATCTTGATACTGTACACAATTGTCTGATACATCTTGATACTGTACACAAAAGGTGAACATATATGTTAGAACATACAAAAACATTGGCATGGTTCATCATGTCCCCAAAAGATGGCACCACTGTGTATGGGTACACTGGTGCTCGGCAAGAGCATGCACCCCCCCCCCCCCCCCCCCCCCTCCCATACATATATAATGGGCGCTGGAACCTTAATATAATTGAGATATTACTACCAAATGTAAGATTTATTAAAATAAGGTTTTCGGTATATGGTATATGGTACTTCTAGCGTAGACACTTATTATTTACTGTTATAGCAAATATAGTTCAGTTGTCCATTGTGATGCTCATGATCAGCCAAGCCATTTATACAGCCACATACAGGACTGAGCATAACTGTCACACCAGAAACCTTGTAAACATCGTTTTCACTGTAATGCTGTATATGTTGAAGTAAGATTAACAGAGGAAATTTATTGTTGACCAAAAACCGCCGATCAGACAGCACATTATCACGTCGTTTTGTATTTATAACATGTGGGGGCCCGACAAAATAAACCAAACGCATTCAAGAATGACACCTGGCGGCAGGTCAGGCGAACCAGTGTTGATATTGCTAAAATGGTGAAACTAGTGAATTTTCAACCTCCGCACATATGCAACCATTTTCTTTTTGTCAAAATGGGCGTATTTACCGTATTTACAAACAGTTTGTAGAGGAACAAGGCCATACACTCGTCAAGAGGCATGTTTAGAACCTTTCATCGCATGAATTACCTGAAGTTTATTAATATGTGCGCAGAGAAAGCCAGATATAACATTACGTATACAAATAAATAGGTAAGTAGCTGGCTCTGACTTAAAATGGTAAGATGAAGGCATAGTTCGACCGACGAAGCATTAACCGATAGTGTACGTTAAAATGATTTTTTTCTCTTGTGAGACCTTAAGAAAATTACGTATGAGCTAATTACATATTAGAGACGAACAGTATATCAACAGATCCAGGATGAATTTTGGTATGTCACGTATGACGAAGTTTTATATAATGTAATGGAGACACGTATGCTTAGATAAGGAAGTCTTGCTTATTTTTTAAGTGTTATCTCTTGCGATAAAAATGACTTAAATAAAAATTTTAACACGACAAAATAGGCCCAACAGTGTTCAAGTTTATATCCTAATTAAGTTTATAATAATGTTTTAAGCTACTTATTTATTGGTAAACATCTTGCCTGTATGAATGCTCTTAAATTTGTGTTAAACAAATTGTTTTAGTCCTTTGCCAAAATATTCCTTTGCGATTAGTGTATGATACTGTGTGATAACAAAGTAACATTGTACACCACAGTCTTGCCCAGATCATGTCACTGATTTATATCGCTATAAATCTACGACATAACCACAGTGTATCCCACAGTGTATAGCAAGTGTGCTATTGTATGGGGTTATCAGAATATCATAAGCCGGAATCATGTGGTGGGTACCATGGTGATCGGTTAGATAGGACCAACCCTGTATACATCCAAGATGTGTGTACAAATATGTATGATACATATATATACTGTATATATTGCATACAGTCAGTTCTCATTTATTTGCCACCCGATAATCCACCAAACTCGCCAACAATTTACAAGTTCTGATTTCTCTTCTTTATATTTATCTCTTTTATCCTGCCAAACTCGCCATCGACCATCAAACATAATGCCAGGAAATTTGCCTTTCGCCAGTTTTTCGGTTTGAACGAGCCTTGCAGCAGGCCATGCACCAGTCGGTTTCACACCTAATTGGCTGGTCCGCTGGTCATACGAGTCATTCCGAGCTGATATCATTGAGAAGCCATTGTTTGTGAAAAATTTAATTAATTGATGAAATCAGAAGGATCAGACGGGTAGTTTGTGTGGCCACTGTTACCTCATTGTCGCTGGCAGTGTGTATCTTGTGCGGGGTTATCAGAAGAAATCACTATCTTTAAATAAGTACACTAATGTGTCATAAAAAGTTTGTCGATTGACATAACATTAACAAGAGAGAGCCTTGCGGCAGGCCATGCACCGGTGAGTTTCACAACTACCGACACAGTACGCCATTTTGCAGCTGCACTACATTAGTTACTGCGTGTAAAACAAAGAAGCGACGACCATCCTGCTAAGCGGTACAATTCGATGGATAAAACGTGTGGGATACGATAAGCCCGATAACTATCAAGAATTACTGGCAACACACCGGGATGTTAGAGCTTATATTAATGAGTCGGAAATTTTTTGTCCCAATGGAAAAAGGGATAATGTCTCTCAGGTCAGAGAAGAGCAATCAGACTACGATCACTCGGTCAAGTTCTTTTTTTTAATTGATCAGTGTAAATACTGCAAAGATGTTTTTATATGGAATACGACTTTTATGGTATCATTGACACACTGAATTGACTCTAGTGTATTTCTATATTTACACACTTTGTAAACTGGTGTGCACATCTGTGTTGTGTCTTATTTCATATACATGTATATGCTGCACCGATCCTTAATTGTCATTAAAACGAACTAAGATTTGCAGATGACGCCGGCACCCTCCATGATCCGCCATCCTCGCCTATCGCCAACTTTTTTTCTCGATCCCGAAATCGGCGAATAAATGAGAGTAGACTGAACATCTTACGAATGGTCTCCAAAGCAGAGGTATAATTAGACAGGGGAAAGATTTTATGAAGGAATTGCTGTAGAATGTTAAGAACTCATTCCCTTGGTTTTATATCTGGCATATATAAAGGTGCCTGTTCATGTAGCCGTATATTCTTAACACTATACTGGGCAGAAAACCAGCGTACAGGAAAGGCATAAAATGAAAATATAAATTATGCATAATCCAAATCCATGCACGAATTGAAATTAAATGACCATTTACATAACGAAATTTGTGTGTCGTAATGATACCAATTTTTATATCTTATTTTTTACTATTTTGCGGCTTATGAATTTTGAAGTTACTCCCCGACACCAGGAAATAATTTCCGACTGTATAAAATAAGTATCTATTTTAATATAAATCGTATTCTCTATTCTTAGTTTAAATCTCCACAACACCATGTAGATGTGAGAGTTATATTCATAACCAGTAAATATAGGATCAAATAACTTTATATTGACTAACTCTATGAGACATCGACCGTTCAAGTCTCTCAATAGACCAAGAATTCAAAAGGTTTAGTTGCAGTTTCCAGTTCTTATTAAAGCAAAAGTACAAACATAATAATGATTTGCATTATCCGATTTTGGAGCTCAGAGTTTATAGGTTTGACATTCGTAATAGAAGTGCAGTAGGTTTTTCCTCTGTTTACAACAGTTCATTATGCAGTGAAAAGATGCCAGGCATATCTCCTTTTTCAACGTGTGTTGCGTGTTGAGAGACAACTAAAAGACGAGGGAGGAATGACCAGCTTTTCTTTATTCACATGGCCACATGACTTGTGTGCAAGCGTCCTTGACCTTGTCATGTGTATCGTACGCATGCAATCGTACCTAACTTAAACTCGGTCGACTCGTAATGATTTTTTTTGGCGTAAACGTATATGACCGCTTACCCTTGATAAGGTTAATTAGCAAAAAGTCCCCAGATGACCCCACCTTATTGTCCGTATGAGAATTTTAAAAAAGGAAATAATGTGTTCGATTTGCACCCAACGCCGTTCTAAAACACTAGTCGAAGTATTAATTTATGTGACATTAATTCCGACAGAGATGTACCAAGAAAGGAAAGATAGCTTTAAGTGGATCAAGAATATATATTTTGTTTTATATGGTTATTTCTGATCCAAAATATCAAAAATTTACCTAACAATTCATATGTATATCCGTTGTGTTGATTAATATATCTATTTCTATTTTTATTCTACAAAATATTTGTTAGTTGATAATGTGAAACTTCTGAAATCATAATCATTTTTATGATTTGACGTATCGTTATACGGATCATTCCACCTATAATCAATGTAAATGTAATTCAGCAGAGGTATATTCCTTATGTTAGGTCATTCCCACTGGCGTGTCATGCTTCGCTGGGTTAACACATCATCATTGAATGATATATCCATTGAAAACATGCCATATGGTTAGAGTGGCACAAAGACGATCCGTTAACACGACATATGAACATCAGATAATTGTCTAGGGAGGGACAAACTATGAAACTTTTATCTCCTTTTATCTGTCACACCATATTCCATGGACTGACTATGGGACGCTTGCATAAACAGCTGTCGATCAATAATACCTATAAAAATCACCTCTATATCCAGTAGAAACCACATTCGATGATGAAGTACTCCTTGTAATATGTCGAACCTTACTTTGATGAAAAAAAGGACACACAAAAATGGTAAGAGCGTATTAAACTATAATTAAAATTTAATTTTATGTGTAGTAGGTCTCAGCATCTTAAAAAATCAACTTGCTAATTAGAACTAACAGTCAGAGTCAATTCCGATCTATAAAGTTCTATTTTCAAAATATTCTAACTCATGCTGAAAGTAAGCTTAAATGTCACATGCAATAGGGTAACCCTGAGTACCTTAAAATATTCTGACCTTCATTATTCTAGTTCTTACTTCTATTATTCTAATAATATCATTATTAACTAAGCACTGAAATAGTTATATCCATGCCCCATTATTTTAATAAATGTAGCATGATTCCCCGATTGTCAGTTTTTGAGATGTGAGAGGTTTTGGTGTATAAAGAGAATTTTTGAAACTGTCATGTCTGTATTTTATTCTATTAAATGTGGGTCTTTTTTCATCTTGACAATAACAAAGTATCTTTTGTTCCTAAAAAGGCCTCAAGATTCAATTATTCAGGATGATTTAGTCAATTCCCTTTAATTTAATCTCCTGATAGTTGCATGCAAAGAAGGGATATACACTAAATATTTTTATTCAAATGAGAAATTTCGTCAAAAATATTGATCTAAGTTAATTGCTAATCAAGGGAGAATGATTTGTTACTTCTCTGGTTACAGGCATGAACCCTATTTATCTGGGTTATGACAAAGTGAATTACATTGATGTGGTGAGGTTGCCAACCCCGTTTTATAATCTTTACAAAATCAAATGAGGGCACATTTTAAAACTGTTTTTAGTATATATAGTTTGATTCTTGTGCTCTCAGTCGGATGCCACTGTCTCAATTAAGGAATTATCAGATCAGTACAGAAACAACATACTGGCCTTAGGTACATACCGCAATGAAAAGGCTTCACAATTCAGTCCAACCCGAAATCACTTCATTGTAATGATAATCTACTAAATGCAAAACATAGAGAGGCATTGTTATTAATAAGCAACATAGAGAAAAAATATGAATGAAAATCCAAGAACCCACCGCTACTCTGAATTTATAAATATGAAACAATAATTAGTACGTTTCAAAAATCGGTTTCAAACTCTTACAGACACGTTGCATGTACTAAATTCGACATATTTTGCATGGGAACAGAAATTTAGGTACATGTTTATACTATATTTTTCACGTGTCTTCGACTGGTCCTGCTTTAGATCTCCTTGAAATTATAATAATTATTGCAGATGCGTACAACTCCGTCACTGACTGATTATTATTTATGATAATAAGTGGCGTAGGAATAGAAGCAGATTCCGAATTATCCAAACTAAGCGATGTTTCTTTTGTATTGTGAACGGGTACATGAACGCAGACATTGAGGTAAGATAGCTGTTGCTGTACTCTTTCAGTATGCACCTTATTTTGACGTGACTTGTACGTGAAATCAGACAGGCAAATGACAATGATCTCTGTTGTGTTGCTTAATGGAAGAATCATAAGATTCACCGTGAGGCTTTGACTCTTACTAAACAGCATCAGTATATATAAGGAAAGGCTTTGATTGTTTTATGATGAAGTGATCCACAAGAATATTTTCAGCAAGTCATGTCGGTGAACCACCATTTTGAATATCAGAATTATCAATCAATATTAGGTAGCTGCTTTGCATACACAGTCACTGAGGTTTATAAAAAAATTAATGGAATAAAAATAATAACAAAAATGGTGAAAAAATGCATAAACTTCAGGAGACGGTCCAAGTTTGCAGGTTCATTGCAATATGAGTAACAATGACTAATTGTCACTTTATGTTAGATTGACCAAAACGCAGGCTTCCATTATGTTAATTTCTATTTGTTTTGTTTAATTTTGGATTCTTCGTTGGATATATCCAATGGATATTCAAGTAATGTTAAACACAATTGTGATAAAACCTAGGTGTATTTATATATACGGTAACGAAACAAAAGTTTTAGGGGCTTAAGTAAATCATTCGTCTAAAATAAAGATCGATATTTATCAACCAGAAATTAAATCAAGCAACGACCATATTTATTCATTAATTTTTTAATTGAGCTTTTTTAATATCATAGGGCTTCTCTCTATGCTTAATTCCTTTACTACTCAAAATAACGTGCATGGTATAACAATGAAGTTTTATTTATGAATAAAATCATTAATATCTAGGATATAATTTAAGGAAAATTCAACAAAATATTTATTTTGTTAAATGGAAATATAAAGATTTTCGGCTAGCTTTATAAAATTCAATATCTTTCGTAGGTCATATCGGTTTTATGTTGAGATTTATTTCATGAATGGTATCAAAGATTATAGGTAAATAATCAGTACATATATCTAATACACACCTTTAACATTATAATTGTGTTGTACTTTTTTGTCCATATAGATTTTTGGGTAAACAATATCTTAATCACACTTTGTGATCAATACTGAAAAATTATAAATAATATTAGAGACACACGTAAATGGGTTCCCTCCAGCATACCTTCATGTGTTGCTCTATGTGGTTTATCTGTGTATTTTGCCCAGTAATATCATTATTTAGTGTTTGTGCTGTATTGGTTGAAGTGTATAAATAACAAGTTTCACTAAGTGGAGAAAAGTGCCCTCTTGGAAAGATTGTGATCTACACTGTCTTCCTACGAAATAAGAACATAAGATTAGTGCCATAATTCTCCACAGACGTCCCATACACACATATAATTATGGTATCCTTTATGTACCAACTCATTTACTTTGAAATGGTGTCAGTAGTAGGTTTACTTTGGGAGAACTATATCAACATATAAAATGGCTGTATTTTATGCTGTCCAGAGATTATTCCATTTGATTCCCATTTAACTCTTGGTATCGTTAAACGTCAGCAGTGTTGATGAAGATAAACAAGTAAACATTACCAAAACTTTACTTGCCGTCATCGATGTGTCAACAAATAAATCACAGCAAGCATGGAATATATAATACTGTCCAATTTTTTTTTTCTTAACACTCTTTTACATCCTGTTTGTGATCCATTTGGGAAGAAGAGATATACCTGGCCTAAGTAAAACCGATCCATAGGCAAATGATATTATCCAATTATACACACACAAATTTATACAAGTAAACATTTTAAATTGGGGGGGGGGGGGGGGTATGGGCTAATCACGGATTGGAACCCAATCCATTAAGATCCGCACCACTAGCGAGAAGGTTCGGTCGGCTTTTGTATGCACCCGGTATATATATATATATATATATATATATGCATTATCATAGTAACTGAGCAACAGTGTATCAAATGGAACGTTATGCCAAGGCAATCTGCTTCTACTATATCATTCCTTCGTCTCTTCTAATTGTTAGAAGAAATTTGTTATATCTGTCTATTTACCAGACGTTTCATTAATTACTGAAACTCTATGATCGTCGCAATATCTTATAAAAGTTGTGATATTATTTATAGTTAAGAAGCTATAAGACAAAAATCATTTTTTGAAGAGTTTAAGCTGCAGAGCCTCCTCAATGAAAAAATTGTTTCGATGTATTTTTATTTAACATATTATGTATCAGATTTGGAGCGATTACTTCTAAATTAGGGTCCCTAGGTCATCATTAATGAAATCCTGGAAGGAGGTGCACAGAACCCTCTGGTGGCCAGTTTCAAAACCCTAAAGAAAATCGAGCAATATCAATTAAACTCTACATAATGCAAAAAAAGACCTCTCTACCTTTTATAAATGCCAACGATACAAACATATTTTTTTAATTTGAAATTACATAATTTCTTTTAAAATTACGTAATCATGGTAACGTCAGACTTAGCAGTAATGCAACAGGTGAAAGGCCATTTTATGACCAAAAAATAACTAAACTTAATGTGGCTACGAGTTTTCTTCACAAAGTTAGGGAGAAATAATCCATTATGAAGGGTGTCAATGACCCTGAATTGACCTTTAACCGATTATGACACAAAATTTGGCTTCTGTTCTGGTCGATTATATACTAACTGTATAGTTTTCAAAGCAATTTGTTCAAAACTGTGGCCTGTACAGGTGAAACAAACAGACAAAGAAACTAGACGACCATAGGTCGAGCGCTTGCCGGAAGAAGAAATATAACAGACAGACAGAGGAACAGGAAGACAGGGAACGAGACTGCTTAACATAATGTATGAGTTTAAAAGTAATAACTTCAAAATTGGGGCCTTGAAAAAAAATTATGCATAAATCGACTAAAGCGCCCCCTGGCGGTCACTTTTGAATACTTGAAATAAAATCATGTAATACTAATTATACTATATATTGAAAAACTAGACTTTTAAGATTTAAAAATGAAATACTTACAAAAGTAAAGATAAAATTGCCAAGACTTTTACTTTAAAACAGGTCACCATGATAACTGCAGAAATAGGTAAAGTTAAGCCCAATGATCCTAGTTTCAAATCCTGTAATAAAGTTGTATCATTATTTATACCTTTTAAACTATGGGAGAAAAATTATATGTTGAAGTGGTTCAGCCACAGCGCACCTTGGTGACTAAATTTTAAAAAATTGAAAAACTTATTACGAGACATTTCTGTGTAACTTACAAAAATCTCCTTCAGCGCCCCCTGGTTGTCATTTCTCGACACTTGAAATTGGGTATAATATATAAGTATACATTCTGCCAAAATCTAAACCACTCTAGCTCTAAAATGAAAAAGTTACAAAAGTAAAGATGAAAATGCAAAGTATTTTACCCTAAAATGAGTCACCATGGTAACCTCAGAATGAGATAAAACGAACGCAGGAATAATTCAATGGATCCTAGTTTCAGGTCCTGTAATAAAAGTTGTATCATTATTTATAGTTTTTAAACTATGGGAGAAAAATGATATGTTGAAGTGGTTAAGGCACAGCGCACCTTGGTGGCTAAATTTTAAAAAATTGAAAAACTTATTACGAGACATTTCTGTGTAACTTACAAAAATCTCCTTCAGCGCCCCCTGGTTGTCATTTCTCGACACTTGAAATCGGGTAACACCAATATATAAGTCTACATTCTGCCAAAAACTAAACCACTCTAGCTCTAAAATGAAAAAGTTACAAAAGTAAAGATGAAAATGCAGAGTATTTTACCCTAATAGGTCACCATGGTAACCTCAGAATGAGGTTAAGCGAACGCAGGAATAATTCAATGGATACTAGTTTTAGATCTTGTGTTAAAAGTTGTGATATTGTTTATAGTTTTGAAGCTATTGGACAAAAATGATATAGTGTATTTTTAGCCACAGCGCCCTCCTGTGGTTATTTTAAAAATGAAAAATCAGTTTTGTGATATAAAAGTATAACATATAATGTATAAGTTTTGAAGTGCTTACTTTATAATTAGAGGCTCTAGGGCATCATTCGCTGGAATCTTGAAAACAAATTGCCTATAGCGCTCACTGGTGGTCATTTCCGGACTCTTACAATAAAATCGTGCAACATCAATATTTGTATACATAATGCAAAATCTAGACATCTCAAGCTCTACAAATAACTAAATTACAAAAACAGCAGTAACATTTTAAAATCATTTAATTTTTCCCAAAAATGTGTAACCCTGATACAGCTAAATTAGGCAGTTTTTTCCATCAAAGTTAAAGGCCGTACAATCATGAATAAAATGAGCTAAAGTTTGTGCAGCTAAGATCATTCCTAACAAAGTTATGAAGCAAAAAGCTATTTTTAGGGCTCTTGATGACCCTTCCCTTTGACCATTTATGACCAAAAACAATAGGTTTCGTTTCAGAATGGTTATATAATATCTACATAAGTTTCAAAGCAATCGCAGGAATATTTCAGCATGTAGAGTGCAGGCACACAGACAGACAGACAAACAAACAGGCATACAAAACTGAACAATATACTTGCAAACAGAACAACATATTTGCGGAAATCTCTGAATCCGGCAAGCAACAAGTCTAACCGCAAAAGCTACCATATAAACAAAAAAAGCCATGTGATACAGATTACAACAACATACCACATAGGAGGGCCGTGCATTCATATGATTACGCGACAACCGGTATGTGTCATGGACAAGTTTGATTATTCGCGAATGTCAAGCAAACGTAAGTATCTTCTTTTTAGATTACAAAAGATTACATTATCACGTAACCATGTTTTATTGAATGAGAAGAGAAAATAACATAAATAATAGATAGGACCCCGCTTGAAAAGCGGTGCCCTTTAGTGATCGCCTTGAGATATTGAATTAAATACCCGTCCATAAACCAATATGGCTGCTGCAACGCAAACAGTAATTTTGTTTCTAGAAAATTTAACATAATACTGACACCCAAATACATGTTTTTCATGTACTTTCATTAACAATCATTATGGTGCACGGAAAAAAATTGTATAGGCACTAAGTTTCGCAATGAAATCTACAATTTTCCCACAAGGTACTTAAACGGCCTATTAATAAATAAAAATGCTACTACCCCAAGAGGTAGTATCAACCCTTGTTTTCAGCCTGTGGTCGTATGCTGTTTACTTGCCAAAGGTTGCATATCCTTTTTCTTGGATATTAATTTTTATATAATCCAGTTTGTTAAAACTGTCAGCAATCTCTCTCTCTCTCTCTCTCTCTCTCTCTCTCTTTCTCTCAGTAAACTCGCAGTAAACTGCCAGGTCTCTCTCTCTCTCTCTCTTTCTCTCTCTCTTTGTTTACTCAAAAATTTTATCACTTTCATAATTCATTAAAAACTGAAATGAAAAGAGCACGGGGGATAGGGCCTACATGGAAACACCCTAAAGATCAATGCTGTGTTCAAGCTATGTTTATTTTCTTTCTAAAAGGGACCAATTTACTGTATGCTCAATATATGCAATATATTGCATAATACATAATATTTGCATAATACATACGAACTGTATATATGCATAGATTCCATACGTGCCTACATTTTATCAAGGTAATTGTGAGAAGAAGCTCATGTTTCTTTCTTAAAAACACAATTTACCGATCAGTCATGATGATCCATTCACTGTCTTGTACTACATTATTTATTTTATCAACCGTTATCAACCGTCTTAAAGAAAAGCAAATATGATCGGTAGGAAATTCGTTGTTGCAGTTTGTATATAAAGAGAAAATGCAAACATTCAGTATGTCTAAACAGCCGTGCTGATAAACATAGCTTTATGTACTGTGTACGATTAAGATTTGTAGATATACGTAGAGTGGTATTGAAACTGTCCCATTGTCTCTTTCTCTCTCTCTCTCTCTCTCTCTCTATATATATATATATATATATATATATATATATATATATATATATATATGAAAGACAATAACAAAGTTATCGTTTTATCCAATTTATCATATTTATTTCTATCTCACGGTTATGCTTCTCTCTCAATCATCTGCTTGAACTGGCAGGTGGAGACAAATTTCCATGCGTCCAAAAAATCCGATACCTGTCACAAAGATGAAGAATAAACAATCAGAGCTGGATAAAAAATAAACATTAAAGGAATATCTTGTCTAATACAAATCTTTCACTGAGAGACTATATTTTTTATGGGATAAACATTTCAACGATACGCAACACGTATAATAACGTTTGGATAGTGAGAATCTTTTCAAAATAATTTTAGTTAATAAAAAGCACCTTGGGACCCGCAGTTAAGTGGCTTAGCTAAAATATGAGAAAATATCCTGAGAAAATTATATGTAAAGAGCGTCGTTTTCAGTAAAAGGTATTGTGTAATTAACATCCTTTTAACTTGCAATGATTTTCCTTGTGTACCATTCGGCTTTGTACTTTGCAAGGAGTTAGTCTGCACTGTTTATCATTGTTACGCAGAACTGGCAAAATCGGCTACGCAGCTTACTGGCAGAAGCATCCATGGTCTAATCTATCGTTGGGTACAAAGGTAGGTTTAATGGAAATTATTTTTACATTGGCAGCATTAGGAAGTTTGTGCAATTATTTTAAACACAACGCATCGTGTATAAAATAGCAAAAGACACCCCTTACATTTGCAAAACTGATTTACTTAGTATTTTCGTGAATAGGGGATGTCTCTTTGCATCAGAGCACATTTTCTCTATTACACGTATTACATATTTATCCTTCATCAGTACACCTCGGGGTCCATTTGGACCCCAGGGGTGTATTTCTTGCGATATTTTTTTATTGATCAGTTGTTGTCTTTTCTCTTTCTAGGTAGATGTCAGGTATAATGCTGTCGTTATTACGGTTAAAGATAGTGTGGTTCCATTGAAGGATATGATCTGTATTTAAAATATTCTCTTGGTGTCCAAGTGGACCCCAGTGGGAAACAGTGCACGACATAATAATATTGTTTAATTTGTATCTCTTTTATTCAAAAATACTACCTCTCAGACCCCGTTAGGCACTTAGGGATATAATATTGTGCATTTATTTCATATTTTTATTCAAACACAGTTAGAAATCAGTCAAGCTACATCATATTCAAGGCGATGGGTATAATTCACTAGTGCTCCTTTGACCCTTCTAATGGTTAATTATCTGATGTGGGCGAGATGATGACGATGATCATATCGATTGTCCTGAAATTACTTCTGAAGATACTTTTGACTGTCCTGAAGTAAGATCATAAGATACTTTTGATTGTCCTGCAGTCCTTGTGTGAGACCTTTATGATAGCCTTCTACACTAACGTTGGCAAAATCTCTGGGCAATTCAGAAATCTGTGAAATCAGCACTTATAGACCTTAGCATGCTTGATGTTCACCAACACGCTGTCTAGGGAACTTCAGCAACCAAAATGCGTTGCTTTCTTTGTCCCAGACCGGACAGACAGCAGAAAATTTGCCAATGCTGCACTATCACGGACATTCATACCTGCGCAGATCACTCTATCCTCAGCATACAATGCGATGAGTGTCGGTGAGGCTACAGATATATAAGAGGAAGATTGGTTTCATTTTTCATTTCCTTTGAGACTTTTGATTAGTTTCTTAATACCAAATATAAATAGGACTTACAATTCATTCCTATTTTAATTTCAATTGGTCTAATAAAATTATGCCTTTGCTTGTTTCGAAATCAATTTCTCTGAAATTGCAGTGATTGGGGTCCAATTGGACCCCATTTCCAATTTTTTTAATTCCAAGTCAAATCTCTGGACTTTTTTTTATCTGGATATATTGTGTTTATTTTATATGGCACCACTTAAATGTTAAATAATAAATAGTACTGATACGCTAGCCTGAACAAACTGAGAGAAAACACGGCCAAAGAAGAAAAATTTATGTAATTCTTGGAAAATATGTTATTGATACCTTTATTTAAAAGTATTTTCTCTCATATGTTGTATTTTCTGTTCTACATTTGTCCAAAAAGCCTATATTAACCATGGAATAATCAAATAACTATGATATTTATGTAGTATACATTGAATATGCATCAATTACAACTGGGGTTCAGATGGACCCCAGGTGTACGGATTGATAAGTTTTCCGACGTGTACTAATGAAGGTTAAGTCCATGGAATTTCGGAATACAGGTCAATGTTATATTTTCTGAATGGTATAAATCATACTTTAAAATATTGTTAACCTAAAAAATCATCAACAATCCTAGAAATATTCTATTTGCCTCAAGCATGACATATATAAAGATTTTCAGTCCCTCAACAACAAAGCTTTTTAAATGATTTGTGATTCGGAGCTTAAAATAGATTAATAATAATATATTCGCAACTGATAGGTGATACAAAGAAGAATATATATGGTATTTATATCTCAACAGATGTGATGTACTAGCTATGAATGAATACTTCTAATATGGCTAATAATTCAAATTAAAGATAAATGTTGTTGTGTTTGATTATTCATCAGTATATATATATGTGTGTCCATTTCCGTCCCTTAATAATTCACGTGAAAAATGCTCTCCGAAAATATGACTTTAATCATACAAAATTGAACAATGGAGCACACGGCAGGTAATTATACCAGTTCATACCAAATTGTCAAATGTCAAATTGTTTGCCTATAAAACGCTGGGATACATCAGATATTAAATATAGAGAGCAATTCAACAAAATGCATCATTGCTTTTCAAAATAAATGCATGGCATCTTATTTTGTTTCTTTTTCATCATTACCTGTTGTTATTTGTAACCGTAAATAAAGAAAAAACACAATGACTCAAACAGAATACAATGCCATTATCTAATTGAGAAAGAAAGAGTTTTGTTATTTGTAATCGTGTAATAAAGAAGAGTCAATATACATACACATAATATACAAAATCATATGTACCCGTACAGGTTGACTTACATACATGATCCTTGTAAACATAAAAATATAGGTACACATACATATACTTACAAATAAATGTATACACATGTGTATACACATATGTATGCATATAAATATACACATGTACATATATATATACATATACATATATTCACATATACACATATACATGCACATATACCTACACACACACCTGTCCATACGTGTACACATATGTATACACATACACATACCCACATACATATACAGATATATATATTTATATAAGCACTGAACCGAGACAACGGCTATCTTGTCCACAGCAGAGACTAAACTGTCTTCTTACGAGCACCATATGAGCCGCGGACCTTGACGTGACGTCATAATATAGAAAGCATTTCTTTTTCTGACAAAAACACCTTTTAGGTATACCTTGCAATCAATCTTAATTTCTGTAAACTATTTCAATACTGCGTGGCAACAACCCAAATTGTATTTTTATGCACAGACCAGTGTACTGGTATACAGCGTATACATACGTATATACATACATATCCACTCGTATACACGTTTACATATACATACTTTTAAATACATACACATATTTATATATATATATACATATTTACATGCCCATATATATGTATATATATATATATACATGGGCACATATATACATATACACATATAAACACACATATATATATACTTACATACACATACATATACAGCGATTACACCTTAATACAAAGAATTCTATAATCTATGCGATTG
Organism: Sipunculus nudus; assembly: GCA_026874595.1. Taxonomy (NCBI): domain Eukaryota; kingdom Metazoa; phylum Annelida; class Sipuncula; order Golfingiida; family Sipunculidae; genus Sipunculus; species Sipunculus nudus. Next base: position 8,973,277 of record CM049314.1, on the reverse strand, counting down.
CTTTATTTTCTTCCATGAATAATGGTTAGGGGGCGGCAAACAGTCGTTTTAAATTGATGCAAAAGTTTACTTATTGATATCAAATTGAAGCTTAGATTCTAATCAACAACTTTAGTCCGAGAGGACAACGATCAGGCCACTAGAGGGTTCTTGGGGCTTGATGATCTTGAATCCCCTCTGATGACCTTAAGAAAAAGATTAAAAGGTTTATATCGTATGATTGGATGGCCGTGTTTTAATTAAATTGGCCATACTTGCTTACTTATAATAGTTCGGGTGAACAATGGTCAGCCTACGGTCACTAGGGGGCGCCGGGGGGAAATGGGAAAAAATGTAATAATCGTGCACCTGGTGGTATACGAGTATCAAACGTTGTATTTATTTTCCCCAAAAGCGGCCTATTTAATAAAGTTTGTTACCGTTTTATCTTCAACATGTTTCACACAATGCCTTTGTTTTTCTTTATTATAATTTCAGTGATGATGATGGCAACATGTTCCGTGTTAAATGCTTTCAAGTGTGCTTTAACTCAGTTTTATACCGTTGCATGTATTAATTTTTCTATTTAAAAGGGAAATAATTATAAAAAAAATCCACTTTGACGGGGGGATTTTTCATTAGTAGTTGAACCATACACAAAAAGCCCACTATGAAATATAAAATGGGATTATTTTGGATATATCGCCGGTGAATCTATGTTTAATAATAAATTACAGAGTCAAACTGATATCAGACTCTTGCAAAAAATGTTTTTTCTTCAACAAAATTAAAGGCCTGTACAAACAATAATTACCTAGACATGTTTTGGCTTGAAATACTTTGATATAGTGTTAAAATGGGAATGTAGTTTTTCAATGTCATGCTATTTGGATAATGTGAATTCTGATTTTTATTATATATTTCGTTTCATTTCATAATTATAAATTAATTAAAAATTTTAACAATAATAAATTACTTTGTAAAATTATTCACTGAGTTAATCGGGGAGCAAAAGGGGAAATCATCGGGAAATAAAATGTTGTCTAAATCCAGTCAATCTACCAGATACATATTTAACTCAGCTGACTGCGAGTCATCTGAGCTATAGCGATCACCCTTTGTCAGGCGTCCGTCCGGCCGTCCGTTAACAGGGCACAAATCGTAACCGTAAGACCTAGAAACGTCTAACTGTACATCCAGGGAGATCAAATCTCCTTGGAAACTGGAAATTAGGTCATGACGACCTATATTTTATGACCTTCGGGCTGAAAACCTGATTTTGAGCACACAGATAGTCAGACGGGCACAAATTTTATCGATTAGACCTAGAATCCTCTTACTTGAAATTAAGGGAGGCAAATGTCCTTGGAAACCTGAAATTAGTTCAGTGTGACCTTTATTCTGAGACCTATAGGAAAAAGATGTCTTATGAACACCCTTAATGTCAGATGGGGACATATCGTGCCTGTTAGGTCTAGAATTTTTTAACCACAATACCTGGGAGTTTCTAGGCATATCTCCTTAGACCTGATCTTAGGTCATATAGTGACCTATATTTTGTGACTTACAGACCATAAACATCATTTTAAGCACCCAGACAGTCAGATGGGGCACAAATTGTATCGATCAGGCATACAACCACCACCGTGATATTGAGGGAGGTCCTAGGCAAATCTCCTTGGAAACCTCAAATTAAGTCATGGTGACCTATATTTTGTGACCTACAGGCCAAAAACAGGATTTTGAGCACCGGGAAGGTCAGACAGGGCACACATTGTACCTGTTAGGTCTAATGTATAATGATTTGTCAAATGTCCTTGGAAAACGGAAATTAGGTCACCATAACCTATATTTTGCGACTTATAGGAAAAGTGTCATATAAGCACCTTGAAAATCAGCCTAGAAGCTTCTGACGTAATATTCAGGGAGGTCCTAAGCAAGTGTATTTGGAAACATGAAATTAGATCATGGTGATCTATATTCATATGAGCACCCTGAATGTCAGCCGAGTACAAATTGTATGAATTATGCCTAGGATCTTCTAAAGCAACTACCAGGGAGGTTATAGGCAAATCTTTTTGGAAAGAAGTAATTATGTCATGGTGCACAGGCTATATTCTATGCGCTCTGAGCCAAAATTAAAAGAATTTGAGCATCCGGACAGACAAGTAACAAATTGTATCTATTTTCAATTGAACTTTATATTGAAAATCTAGGCAGGTCTTTTGCAAGTCTTCTTTGAATCCTGAAATTAGGTAACTTAATTCTATAATAGATGTCAAACAAAGTCAGATAGGGCACATATTGCATCCTTAAGCCCTAGAATCTTCCAACACAACACCCAGAGAGATCTTGGCAAACCCCACTGGAAACCTGCATGTGGCAGGCTAAAACATGATTTAAGTACCTTTAACGTAAGATGGATACAAATGCTATGCATTAGACCTAGGTCCTAGGCCAATCTCCTTTGAAATTTAAAATTAGGTCATGGTGACCTATATTCTGCAAGCTACTGGCCAGAAGGATTATTCTGAGAAGTCAGACAGGGCACAAATTGTATCCATTAGCCCTAGACTCTATGACTTGACTCTAGACTCTAAGTCCTTGGCAATTTTCCTAGGAAACCTGAAATTGGGTCATGATGACCTATATCCTGCAAACTATGGACCAGAAACATGATTTTGAGCACCCAGACAGATAGGGTACAAATTGTATCCATTTTTCGATGAACCCTCTATTGTGAAATCAAGGGGAGGGTCCTCCAGAAATTTTTATTTTCTGTTAATTTTTCAACATAGTAAGATTAGCCAAAGGCTATATCAGACGATATAAGACATTAATAAAAGATATGAGCACCCAGTCGAATGAAGCTGAGCGTCGTGGCCCATTGGCCACTTGTTATATTTGTTCTCCAGTTCGTTTGAAGGGCTTTCGGGTTTTTCACTATACATCTACATTAAATTTGAAGGTTTAAGAGTTCTTATTCTTTTAATATAAATAAATTTCCTTGGGAATTAGGGGTTAGTATTTAAAAGTCACCTTCATTCAAATCCTGGGCATAATTGTCATTTATAGAGTGCCCCACACGTATCAAGCGTAGAGAAAAAGAAACGGATGCAGAGGCTGTTTTTTTTGGGGGGGGGCAAATTTGTGCTGTAAAGCTATGAGGAAAAGAGGAAAATGCGATGCGGAGATGCCTGTTGTGTGGGAAGTAATGCATATGAAAACTTAAATAGATTACCATCACAGAAAGCCTATACTTTTTGTCATTACTGAGTATTCTGGTCAAAGGTATTTCTTCTTTAATTTCTTTGCTTCATTCTATATATAATAACTGAAGTCACCTTATGTTCTTTTTATTGGTTTACTTGACGTTGTTTTGCAATTCCAGTTTCAATTAAGTATGTAATACTGTCGTATAATTTAATGTAATGATTAAAATCTATAACTAAGTAAAGTTCAATCAGGGTGATCGAATATTTCAGATATATTTATCTTCGGACGTGAAGACGGCACATTATACTACATGTTACAAAAACTACAAGTCAACAAAACTTATTTCACCAGACCTGCTGTTACTCTTGTATTTGTCATCAGTAGTTTAGGACATTTGATGGGCAAAACAAAATTTGAGCCCCAGAGATACAAAAATAAATGAATATGGATGGCTGAAAATATAAAATTGAAAGAAAAAAAAAACTTATCAAAATAGCATAGTTCAAAGCCCTGCTCTACCGTTATAATGAAAAAAAATTACGTCTAAACTTAATTGAATATGATGATCAGTTTTTGTTTTGAAAAATGCCTGATATATAAAATATAAATGAAATTAAAAAAAAAAAGATTCTTTTTATAGATTTCCACTGCGAAAGTTAATGAAACCGCTATTAAATGAAGGTTGTTAATGTCATTTCTTCGCAAAGAGTGGCAAAATAAGAATACTATAAATTTAATGCATAATATGGTAGTTGAATCACTAACTGTTCTTTACTAATTTAGTAATATGAACCATTCGCTGCAACATTTGATTTAATCCTACAGTTTCAAAATATTAAATGTCATTTGCGCTCAAGTGAACAGCTGTAATCGTCTTTACATTCATTTAACTCTACAGAGCACGCTGCGTGAATAAACCCTTTAATTAACAACAGTTTCAAAAACAATTAATATTTTACATCGACACAAAAAAGTATCAAATGACTTCCTTCAATCATCTAGACATTTATACATTAAAATTAATCTTTTCTCATTTTAATGCTTTAAGATTTTATTATAAACGCAACCATTTGTCGACAAATATGCCTGAATTTCCAATTACAGCACTCTATTTGAAAGCACCTAACACCATTTTATATTCCAATTGGGCTAACGTCAACGGAATTGCTTATTTCCTTACAAAATATTAAAATTAACTTGTTAAAGTGGACTTTTTTCCCGAAGATATTGAAAATGCATGCCAGGGTACATAAATTCGCTTAATCAAACCTGAAACATTGAACAAGCAATGGGTTACCAAAGGCATCGCTATAATTATGAATATTTTTCTCTATATATGAAAAAATGAAAATGAAAAATAATTGAATTAATAATCAAGCACGTGAACATCTTAAAAAAAAATTGCCACTATCTGGGAATTTTAGATGGATTTTATATTTTTTATTAAGAACATTTAGATACATTACATACAAGGTTTAATGTTTTTCCAAACGATAAGGCCTTTTTCTCATTTTTCCTCACTACCAAAGACACCAGCGCCACTAAGTGGCCGTTGGCTGACCACTGTCTGCTGGGTCTATAATACGAAAGCAAGTCTGGTCAAATATATTCAATCTGGGCCATCAATTCATACGATGTGAACCGTTTAATCTATTCATTTTAGTCGTCACAGAGGATTCAGGTTCATCAAGACCCTAAGCGCTCCCTAGTGGACTGATCATTGTCCATTTGGACTAAAGTTGTTAATTAGAACCTTAGCTTTAATTTGTTACCACAAAGTTATCTTTTGCATCAATATGAAAAGAAAATAGTTATTTTATCATGTTCGGACCACCACTAGAAACAAGGATTGATAACCACAGATGTAATAGATCACATCGCAAGTATAAGTCTGAATTATTTATAATCTTATATATCAATTATTGCTCTCTGATAATCTTCTTTTCATGGAAAAGATTTGTCTGCGCATCAGAGCATCAACATGTACGAGATTACGTGTCACAAGTTCATTTCGGATGCTGCATAATTTATTTAATCCCCTGGCAATTTTTGCCATACACACACACACACACACACACACACACACATATATATATATATATATATATATATATATATTCAAATTAACATCATGCCATAAAAAGAGATTCCTTTAATTCATGGAAATTTGATGGACTCCCCTTAGATTCATTAACTTTAGGGATTTCTGCTTAAACAGGTCCTTTGCTATTCTAGACATCATTTAAATATTAATAATATAATATTTCTCATTCTTACCTTGGTCAGATAATGCACTGGCAGCTCTAACCTGACCGGTGGTTATCTGAATTCGGCCAGCTTGTTCAGTGGCAGCTGTGTTCTCAAAATTGTGGTTCTGACTTTGGTCATCGTGTTCAGCGATAGCTGTATCCCCATCAATCGGGAGAAGGCCTCGGCCAGCTTGTTCAGTGATAGCTGTGTCCCCTCCAGCTGTGTTTCCCTCTTGGACCGTTTGTTCAGTCTCAGATATGTCCCCGCGAGTCGGGATGTGACCTCGGTAACCGTGTTCAGCGGGAACTGTACCCGCGCCAAACCCTCTATCATCTTCGTTCATGTCAGAGGACGTCCCTGTTCATGGAAGAAAACGATAATGTAAAAATGCGTTAAAGAATGTAAGAGCAAGTCATATTTAAATCATTACTGACACCCGACTCTAGGCTCTTTCCAGGTCCGAATTCACATACATTGCCTGAACGTATTTATGTGTTTACACATTTGGGTTTCCCAACTGAATGAATTTAACTATTATCTTACAAAGATATCACTTTATGCAAGGCATGGCTTTTATTTCATATACTCCCTTGTTTAGAAGGGGTGTTACAAGAGATTCGTGAGGAGGGGATATCTCTTCGAGTAAATTCACATTTTATCTATTATACAGAATGATTAAGATTTCATATTTATGTCCATGGAATTTAGGAATACAGGTAAATGTTTTATGTTGTGTCAATGGTATTACTCCCGTTGAAATATATTATTATCACACACGTTAGAAATATTATATTTAGCCTCAAACGTGACATATTTACAAATATTTGTTCCAGCCTCAAAGCAGCGTTTTAATTCATTTGTCATGTGGAGCTAAAATTAAATTAATAATATTATTCACAACTGAATTGTCACACAGAAGAGTATAAAAGGTGATGGTTCTTCAACGAAGGCAATATGTAAGCTTTGGACGAGTTAATCTGACATGGCAAATAATTTTGTTTTAAGATAAATTTAGTTTTGCTTGATTTTTCATATCAGTGTCCATTTCCGTTCCTCAGTTATTCACATGAAGGGGCTTTCCTGAGACATAATCACATCCCGCTTAGGCATACACAATTAAGCCATCGAGTTGACGGCAGGTAATTATGCACGTATCAGTTTTGCAAGTCAAGACCAGTGTCACAATATTTACCTATAAAACGCAGGAATATATCAGACGTATAGTACTCAGATAAATTCAACATAACGATAAACCATTGCTTATCAAAGTGCATGGCATTCTTACTGTAGATAGTATGATATCAGTCAATGCATGACACGATGAAGGCTTAAATTTTACATGGTCGTTAATTTAGAAGAGGTAGTACTTGGGGCTAAATTTTACAAGTTGTTTAAGAATTACACAATAGACAAAAATGGGCATGACAGGAAACTCAAAGGCTAATTGGTTCTTCACGATATTTGACCATAATCGAGATAAAATGTATGTTAATTTTCATGATTATTTTTATCATGAAATGTGTTAATATTAGTTTTGTATTTATATTATAAAAGAACATAAACGTGTTTTACACATTTGAATCAATGCTGAGATTTATTTAGCAAAACCAATGAAGCTATATTTTCCTCTTTACTCAAACCATTTCATCTACAACAAATTTAAAATCAGGTTTATTCTTAATCTGTATCCCCTAGACTGGGTAATGGTTCTATGATAATAATTGATACCAGATGATGTTGATATGGGCATACGTCGGGCAAAATGCCCCTATGTGGCGACTTATATATAAGGATTTCATATTCAGGCTTTGATGAAATGTTAATATCGGATTTTTATATTACCTATAATTAAATCGCGATCCTTAATTTGAATAAAGGTATATGGAGAGGGTAGGGAGGCTAGCCTTCCCAAATTGCATACAAGGTAAAAGAAACTTGTTCTGCCTCTGATATTATTGCACTACTATATTTATGAGTGTTCTCAAAAACAATCAATAAATATATGTCCAAACAGCATATAATACTTTTTTCTTCAGATGCAATGAAAATAACTCAAATTATAATCTAAAATAATTATTGTTGGAACAGTCTGAGAAATATCAAAAGCGGAATAAGAATAATGTTATTAAAGCTCATTCCTGAACGCGCTAGATATGGTGAACTAAAATTGCGTATGGAAACGTCTATAGCTTTGACTGAATTTTTAAACAGAATTAACATGGTGTAACCTGTTATAATAATTTATAATACTTCACAAAAATAATAATAACAAGGAATTTTCCCAAATGTAATAACCTATTTCAGACTGAACAGTGCTTTATTTGTGAGAGGAGCCCATATAAATGATAATCCCTGAAAAACCTTAAGCCTAAGCCCTGCATATTACCGACCAAATCTTAATGATTAGGATAACACCAATACGGTCGCTCTTTATACAAGGGAAAACAGCTAACTGTATGTGAAATATGCCTTGGTTCATAACGCAATTTAAGAATTAAAAGAAGTTACATTGGTTTCTTCATGTCGAGTCCACGCGGTTTGAACATGTACTAAATAATAATAATAATAATAATAATAATACCATTTTTATTAAATAAGCATGATGATGTAAATTAAGTGAAACTGACATACGCCTTTGACTCTTTAGGGTGGTAATAAACAGCAGTCTATTATCAGTCTAGAATTACTATTACAAAAAATAAATAAAGATAATTTGAACTGAAAATGAACAAAACAGGTATTACAAGGCATCCATGAGAGGCGACATGTTTTGACCGTGTTTATGATTATAATCTTATATATTCTTAATCTTTTAATATGTACACATTGTTACAAGAGACATACTTATGGATATTTATTTATTCACACACATATACATGGTTAACTATACACAAAGGACATACTAAATACTGTGGAATACCATCTTCTTAGGCTGAAGGAGTAATGATATCCTGGAATGTCAACACAGTGGCATGTTATCTCATGTAACCCCCTTTTATTAAACCAAACATTTAAGAATTACCCTCCCTCACGCTTCGGAGGGATAAACTAGAAGCTAGATTTTATTCAGTGGTTTTAATTGAAGTTATTGTGTTTTAGATGGATCTTTCAAATAAAGCACCAACGTACGTATGTATTTATGTAGTACCCTGGTCTAAAACAGGTTTTAGGTTCTGAGAAGCAAAAATATATACTAAAAGCAAAATATACTGAAAAGTGTATTATTGCCTACAGGTTAACAGCAATCCTAAGCACGAGGTGCCTTGATTTTAATAGATATATGCGGCATGGGAAAATAGCTGACATGCGATATTTCAATCACAACTGTGATTTTCCGACATGTTGCATGTTGTTCTTTAAATCGTCCGACTCCTTAGACCAATACCAAACTGACAGGAAAAAAAAGGAAAAATGCCACTAATATCACACCTACTTAGGTCGGCCATTTTCCCAGCTTTATCTCATTAATATGCACGGGATTCCGGTTTGGAACAACACAATATCCCCTACCGGAAACACTCTACTCATCGGCAAACTGTGCACGCTCAAAACATTGACTGTTTCCACACATGCCCTGCCTGTTTATACGCTTCCGCTTTTATTCAAACAAAGAAATGTGTTTTTGTTCCGTCAACATAGTACATGCTTCATTCTTCAATATGCCAAATGTTTCGATTTTGTAATATATATACTCCAGTTACGGCTTTTTGCTATGATAGCCTCTAAGATACAATTATTATGATCTAAAACTTTACAGTAGCTATAGGAACCAGACTTAACCAACCATAGGATCTTAAACCTGCTTATTCAGGTAGCTGCTCTCTCACTGTTGTGTAGTGCCGTGAGACAAGAACTTGTCACTACCCGAGGGCAGTTTGAAGAGCCGGGGCCTAAACTAGAGGATAACTAGAAACAGCTTTTTTTTTACATATAATTGATTATAGTGAACTTAGATCAGGGCCATATATAAAACATTAATCAGATAACCGTTTGATTAGACCAACCGTGTAAAACATGTTTAAAATAAAAATAAACAAAAAATGAAACAAATAAGCACATGTTAGATAACAGAGCACGGACTCAAAAATTAACGTTTTAACTTTTGGTTTATATGGAATATAATTCAGTTAGAAAACATCTGTTCATCAATACAGATTAAAATCGATTTCATCGATTTATCTTCTTCATTCGTAAAATGAAATATTAAATATTAAAATATCATTTATACCTGAGAAATCTTTAACTGATTTGCCTATGGTGTAATAAAATACCTTGAATAGGTTCTTGTTCTCGATTTAAAAGAAACCCTTGGTCTGATATCAAAATGTGACGCTATTTAAAGAGATGATTATATATTTAATGCGGTCTACACACATTGAGTGCTGTGTATTATTGTGGAATGAGGTAGACTATACACTTCTGGAGAGATAATAATGAATTACACCATAGATTTCCTGTCTCCATGGGCGAAAATATTCCATATATATTTTATTTATCTTTTCAATGATACATATTTTAATTTTAAGAATTTTTAAAACAAAAATGTCAATCGCCTCAATGACATTTTTTTCCCACAGAACTTTGTGTATTTTGCATAATATATTTTGTACTACACTGAATGTTGGATTTTGAACCACAACACGTATTGTACAACCCTTTGACTTGTACGAATAAAAAGTATTATTATAATTATTGAGAAAGAATGCTATGTGACCATCTTCAAAATTCCAGATGAAGAATATGATAAAGGTATTTTTTTTACGCAATATAAAAAAGATCATTTTTCAATTTGTGATTAAATTATTTTTTGTTTTACATACTAAGCAGCTTTTATATATGATTTTGCATTATATTTTATTGTTTTTGTATTAATTGTGAATAATATTCAATATACAAAGGAATCCAATACCTTGTGTGCATTAAGTGATCAAAACTTGAACTTTTCTCATAAATAGTAATTCAATAATGCAGTTGTTTCATTCTGAGTGTACATCAAAGATCAATTACGAATAATAGTTTTGCAATTAGGCAGTATATTTAAAAATAAGATAAAATAATGAAGTGAATGAGCAGAGTGTAAACAACAGACTAGATATGGTACTCATATCACCGCCTGGTATTTCGCAAATTACTCACACTGTCAAATCTGATAGATCTGCCATGAGCTTTGACCTATCTCTTAATTTTCGTGAGCATTCCGGAAACTGCAAATATAATTCAAGCCAATAAAATTCTAAAAATAATAAAACCGTTAAGAATGTAGAATGTAATGTTCTTTTCAGGGTTGCTTTGGAATCTCTAGTAATGCATCTGGTTAACGTGAAAATATTTGAAAAAGGAATTAATATTAGTATTGCTCGATGTTATATAAGTAACGTAAATATCGAACCTGACGAGAAATATGGTTATACATGTGGTCGTGGGGAGGGGGATTCGAACACGAACTAGGTCATATATTGGAGCCTGATCACCAGCTGGGTCACCTGGCTTGAGGATGTCTGGCGTTTCTAGATGCATTGAGGAAAGGGATATCCAGTACTCAAATCACAAATATCTTTCTGCTCCACGCACGCAATCATTCGTGCAAACTACCATCCACGCAATAGCTTACTTAGATATAAAAGAGGTGATTGAAATTAAATATTTGAGCAATACTACACATGCAGAACATACCATCTTTGATATGCGCCATCTTGTCCAGACAAGTTTTGGCAGCCTCAACATAAGATCGCCTGTTGCATATGCAATAAGCGTCCTGATATGGAAGTCTATCTTTGATAATTACTCCTTTGCTCTATTCCTTTTTCTTTTTTTTTTTCTTTTTTTTCTTGGAAGCTTTTATTTGAATATTCCTTAAACATTGCATTTTTAACTAATTTTCTCTAAAATAAGGTCACACAAGCTCTTTATTTAACTATAATTTATTGACAGATAGTTTCGATTTATCTGCATATATGTGATACATGTGGGTGAAAGTGCATTATTAGCAAGTGTCCTTGTCAGAGGGTTTGGTGATAACTGTTAGATTAAAGTATGATTTGTTACTTACGAATCTGTCTGAAGTACAAATGCCTCAAAATAATATCCCCCCCCCCCCCTAATGTATGTACCTGTGCCAGATGTTTTACACTTGTGAGTCCTGCATAAACTTCATGCTGTAAATGCTTTTAACAAACAAGATATATCTGGACATTTTTTAAGGTGCAATTTAAGGTTGACACTGTTTCAGATGCGCAATAATCTTAACTTATATGTGTGTCTAAACTCTTTGATATATCTTCAAATTATGAAAATACTGAATACTGGCCATGTAAAGATTTTAAATAATTTGTCAGGACCTGTTTGGTCCTCTAGGCCTACATGTACTATTTTATTCCCAGCCTGTTTCCTATGTACTTCTTTGTCATATTTCCATGATAACCCTAGATTTACAAATGTTATCAGAACTGACTTAGTTCACTCATGATGGGGCAATTTTATCAGAGAGAGAGAGAGAGAGAGAGAGTCTCAAGGAATTCACTATTGTTTCTATAAAAAATAATTTACATTAGACGTTGACTCGTATAATAAATGCACATGCAAATGTGTGACATTTATTCTAGTAGGAATGTAAATGAAAATGCCCTTCATTAGCATTGCATTTATAAGACAAATACCGTCTTTTCAAGATTGGTGCAATTAAATGTGAATCAAATAAATGCAACTCTGCAAGATACGTCCTTGGTCAAAATTTACAAGGGTGAAACATAGGTGCTAATCTGTTATGTATAAATTGGTGCATCGAAGGTTCCGACGTTATGTAATAGTAATAATAATAGTTAACTGCGATTCTGAACTATTGCTTATTATTGTATTTGGCCTATTGCATGGCGTTTTACAAATAACCTTATTGATCCGAGAGTTTCTCGTACAACTTCGTAGCCTTCCCTGTTTATCTAATGGATATTCTTGCTCTAAAAATATACAAATAAATAAAATAATATTAAAATAGATGGCATGTATTTGTCTAGCGTATTATATGTATTTTAATATTAGTTTATAAGTAATTTATAAGTAATTGAAGAAAACGTCAATATTCATTTTGTCATAAATAATTTCTAAATTAAAATGAAAATTCCTTTCGTTTCAACAAAATAAATCATTTTAATCGTATACAGAATACATACATATAGGAAAAAGTTCAACCCAGTACAAAAAAATATAAAAGGTTCGAAAATGAATAGAGTAATGCATTTTAACCAGAATTGACTGTTTCTTATGTACTATGATATGTACACCCAACGATTATATGCATACTATCCCGAACGACATAGTTACGCAATATTTGCAAAAGATTTTACATTTAATGTATAAATACCGACTAAAGCATGAATTATGTTCACGTAGACTGCATTACAATGCCTGCCATTTAGGCCGGAGAATTAGATGTACACAAGATGTCCACAAGGCAGCCATGATTTTACACGTGGCCTAGTTCATAAAACATTTAAACATTTAAACAACACAGTAACATACAAAAAAGAGTATCCTGACGATAAAGTGCAAAATAGTATGTTTGATTACAATTGAAAAGTTTGATAACTAATTAAAAAAAATATTAACCAACATCACGAAAACCCATCCAGAATAATCGAGCTTTCGACAATATCACTGGTCGAGTTCACATACGAAGGGGGAGAGTAAAGCTCGCATTATTGAAAACCTCATGTTCAGTCCTTTGTGTAATAATGGTTTCTGAAAAAAAATGAATGGAACAGTCGACATGTGAAGCCCAAATTTGTAATATGTACTATTTTTCAGGCAAATTGGCGATAAGTCTCTCAACTTATTTTCCGCGTCCATATATTAATGGTATTCAACCGACTGAGTTTCGAACATATCCACAGATATTGTTATATACGAGGATTATTGAACCCTCTATACAACTTCAGTAGGTTTATGAGCAAGCGGTTTCATTCATGATCATTAGATTAAATTATTCAGCAGAACCTTTAAACTGTCCAGTCTGTACATATCTTCGTACAAGACAGGATAAATTAATTAATCCTGCTATCTGGAGATATCAGTGTGTAAATGGGACGTTGTCATACTTTATACCTCATATACAATGTGTTTAAAGAACTCATTGGCAATGTTTACTAAAAATATGTCGACCAGGCTCACTAATGCACACGGCCTTAGCCACGATGCGGTATTGCCCTATCCGGAGACTTTGGGCGGAGCATGTTAACCTCAAACTATGCATTTTACTATGGCTACCACGAAAGATACATATGAATCATTAATTCAGAACCGTCGTGCTTCTTTGGGCGGAGCATATTGATTGCAATGGGTGGAGCATGTATGTTTCTATGGCTACCATGACAACCCCTATAAATCAATTATTTATCTGCCCTTGCGTGACTGTTTTTGTCCATTAGAAAATAAACTATATCAGCGTGTGCACATACACCAGATGAAATCAGTGTGCACGTGCTACCCGTGACGTAACATTTTGTTTTTAGTCAAAATAGCCATTTTATCTTTTAATCTTTAAAGATTCAATATTTTCTGAGGCATTTCTGCTTTTAGATATGATATGACAATACGTTAACTAAAGAAAGCAAGGCCTTTATCTATTCAAATGCAAAACCAAAACTTATTTTCAAGTATTTATATTTTATGGATTATCACAATATTTGCTTGGAATCAAACCAACAAAAAGTGTAAATTTTATAATATTTCCAATACATTTCATGATCTAGAGAGAACACAGGTAAGTTATCTGATATTAAAGTTGTCATTGTATGGAACGGACAAGTAAAAGAAAGTGCCTGTGACATTCCCAGGCTACCTTAAAGCAGGTTTTGGCACTAAAAAGATAAACACAGATAAAAGTAGTATTATTTACATCCTCCATTTTTTTAAATCGATTATATGCTAATTGGAAAGTAGCATGATCGAATCCACCTGATAAAAATCAATTCGAGTTTTACAATACACAGGGTACATTTACCGATGCCGTTAAAATAAATCAACTGTTCAGGTCATTATAATAGCAACCTGTGATATATATTTTTAACAAAAAAAAATATTTTACTCAACTGTTTATTTTTTTTTTGTCTATAATCAAAACAGAAAGCCTCTAAAATAACTAGTGGCCCATGGACCTCAACACTTAATTGTATTTGACAAAATGGCAATTGAAACATTTATTAAATATTTCTAAATTTTGTTACGAAATTAAACATTTTTTTTAGATTTCTCTAGAAATGGTTTGGCTTAGTTGTTTATTTTCTCACAGATTTAAATATGTGACATCTTGTTTCCATTTTATTATCTAATGTTTATTATGTTTAAAGCAACCATAAACACAGCTAAACCGTTCAATAGTAAAAAACTTGACAGTTCCCAGAGCTTGCGGAATATAGGTCACACTGAACTAATTTCTGGTTTCCATGACTTCACCAGGATGTCCTTGGATGCAAAGTAATAAGGTATAGTGCAAACTTATTGCATTGCGCCTGTTTGATTTTTAAGGTACTCATATGGCATTCTTCTCACAGCTCAAGAACAGATCACAGTGCCCTTTATTATGGTTACAAAGAGATATTATAAGAACCTCCCTCGACTGTAGCAATAATTAAGTGTTCAGGTCCAACTTTTTTTTAGCTTTATACTGTCTGACTTCAAAATGCTCATTTCATGTTTCTCTCACATATTTTAATCTTTCTTCTGGCCTTTAAAATATATCATAAAAAAGTTGCAAATCCAGATTACATATTTAATCATCACTGTTATCACAATGTTTTAATAAATAAAAAATATTAAATAAAAAGGTATTTATCATTTAGGAGCTACAATATCTTATATGTTTGTGCTTTACTATATATATATGTGTGTGTGAGTGTTGGTGTGTGGAATTTATAGTTCGATGTCGCTAACAGCATATATATATATATATATATATATATATATATATATATATATATAAACATATATATATACATATGTAATATATGGGTGTGGGTGTGTGGATTTTATAGTTCGAAGTCGCTAAAGGCATGATAACAACATAGTGTCACATAGAACTGGAGGAAAACATTTCAAAATAGAGTGTGTATTTTCTTCTTGTGGCTCAATTAGTGAATCTAGTATGGCACGCCCCAAACACTACTACTATTGAAAGCCAGCAATAATAGTGGTAATTACCAAATGTTACCAATCAAAGGTATCGTCCGTATTCAAATTGCCACCTGGAAAAAGCACCCAAAAATGTCATTTAAAGTAATAATAGATTCATGAAATATACATTGTTTTAAAAATGATATAGGGTTCTTTATAATGGTATATATATTAAATTCACGTTCCTATTAAGTGGGCTAATATCAGAGTTTGAAAGGAAGGTTTTGAAATATAAAATGGCCATATATGTTACCCGCTCATACATCATCCGTATTACTCTACGAGACGTTCACATAAAATACATAACATAGGAACAGGTTCTGTGAGAATCGGCTTCACCAGTTTTTTTGCATAAATGCTGGGGAGAAATGAAAATGATAGCTTTCATGTTCCTGTTCAATGGTTTAAAGGACATTGCCCTTAGGTATTTTTATCATCTTGCATATATAAACATGTACTTCCTGTGTGTACAGCAAGGCAACAGGAGTTAGACATCATCGTCCGTGCATTATACGTGTATTCTATTTTGAATAGTATAACTGGCCAAATATTTCATTAATTTTATATTATGTCAGTTGTCCGTATTGAAACGAAGTCTATGTAGTAAGGACGCTTGTGTATTTACCCAAAGGGTAAAACCACAGATTGTACACGTATAGATACGTGTATATGCAGTTGCCTTTTTTTCAGCTAGGCTCATATGATATTGATTACATGAGCACACGCACAGGCAGAAACAGCACACAGATGAAGTGATAATTACAGCCCGGAAAACACTCGGTCTTTATTCACAGTAAAGGGACTTGTAATAGCAAAACAGCGAGCTGTAAATGCCTAGAATAACATCATATTTAATATGCAATGTATGATGTCATCACAAGATGAATTCTGTTTATATGTATATCCCCAACAGTCTCTGTATTTATAGGGATGAATGGGCAGGGGTATATATATATATATATATATATATATATATATATATATATATATATATATATATATATATATATATTTATATTTGAAATATAAGATATAGGGTTCAGTAAACAAGTCTGGTATAATAGTTGATTTTGACCTACCGCAACAAGAGATATTTAATGTAAAATTACTCATGCGCACTGAAAAGTGTCACTTGTTTCACCTTACCAATCATGTAACATTTAATGAATGTTGGGGTTCCATATCAGTGTTGACATATCGTCATCTGTTTATTAATTTGTTTTACTGCCGTTGTAATTATACCTTAAGATACCTTAAACTCTTAACCGATTGCCAGACCAATGCTTATAGTTTATATAAGAATATCGTAAGTTTATATAAAATTTATAAGTTATAATATAAAGTTAAAATGGATCTGGTTTCATGATCACCCGCCAGTCGAAATTGACAAACTGATTAATTAGAGAAAGATCCTTTTAAACCTGCGTATTTGGTATCACACAACCTATCTTTACCTTCACAGTTAATTTTCTAGAAACCATATACGTTGGCTCATTTTGTTGTGACGATCCTGAAAAATGTTTATCCTTTGATGACAACATAGTATATTTAGATCAACATATGTCCAATTTATGCCGTGGAGATGCATTAATCATATTCAAATGTTTCTACTTTTCATTCATGCCATTGATTAAACCTGGAAAACAGCAGATAGTGTCTTTTCCATAAATTTACATATTTATTGTGTTACACTACCCGTGTTTGTCTTTCACCCTGTTGACTATTGTGATTACTAAAATAATGAACTTATATGAAGCAATGTTCCTTCATATTAAATTGTTTAATATGATGAATGTCTGTCCCCATGTAATATAGGCATAGTTGTATTTTTTACACTAGTATTTAGTCATGACCAATACCAACAAACAACACCAATAAAATACTT
Organism: Sipunculus nudus; assembly: GCA_026874595.1. Classification (NCBI taxonomy): domain Eukaryota; kingdom Metazoa; phylum Annelida; class Sipuncula; order Golfingiida; family Sipunculidae; genus Sipunculus; species Sipunculus nudus. Next base: position 8,955,783 of record CM049314.1, on the reverse strand, counting down.
AATTGTTGATGGAAAATTCCAATCGTTCACGGAAGGTTATTCATTTAGATTTAATCATAGTTTGCATATATCAATATTTTTTGTTAGCTGACACTGCTTGTGAATTGATATGTGCATAAAAGTTCTGTTTCATTATTTATAGGGTGAACTGTTTTCCCATTAAGAACTCTGAGTCAGATTTGCACATTCTCCGCCCAATGTACGTGGTATATTAAATCAGTGCAGTTTCTTTTGCATTCGGGTCTCTGTGTAAAACATGTATTATTCCTGCCTTGCCCAAAGCTTAAAATATAGTGCAACATTCCACTGCCCCTAAACCGGCTGAACTGATCAAGTACGTAGCATACATCTCTTGATGAAAGATATCATTGTCTTACATTATGCTCCGTACATTACCTTTGACTCCATAATGAACAAGATGCTTGTTTGCAGACGGTATTTGTAAGAGCGGTAGTCCAATTGACCTCTGTTGCTATGGCTACCATGACAGACGTGCATAAATCATATATTTCGGTATTGTCTTATCACCTGCAACTACCAAGAAAGAAGAAGGCGGATACAAGCGCACAACTAACTTACGTGAGACATATAAGGTTCCATTTACCTCAATCATTAAATATACTGAACCTCAAATCATCTGTTAAAGGTGACATGGTAATCAGGTTTACCATCTGTATCATATATAAACTCGACCATTATTTTTTTCAGATGTGATGATAAAGGAAAGTTACTTTAAGATATTTCATTTTCATAACGAGCGGTTGGCGTAATCTTTCCGTCGGCTGCTTCCTACTTGAGTTTTTATGATACAGATTTCATTTATATGTCTTAAGTTTAATGCCAACGGTATGATCCATAAACAATTAATTTTTTTATAGTGAAACACTGTCGTGTCGATTGACCCGAATTTATTTCTAAGACATTTATTTTATTTTGTTATCTTTATAACAGTTAATGTAATTGGCAAACTATGATTTGGAATCACGTGAAATTATTAAAATTTCAGGCATTACACAAAATGACTGATTCACTCAGGCATTTTTCGTGAAATGATTAAAATGTCCAGGTATTACGTGTAATGCCTGGTTTTATGACTCAGTCATAACACAAAATTAATAACAACACGTTATCGTGTGAAATCAGTTAATTTTATTTTTGTTTTGCTGCTGTAACAATGATTATTGCACCAAAACATAGCTTTAATACAGAAGCAGTAATAAGAACTGTATATAAATTATAAATATTTGTGAGTGGATCAACTTCAAATGTTTGTCATAATATGAAATTATCCCTTTCAGTCACAAAACAACCAATATTCATTATCGATCTATATTATAATTAATTATCTACTAAACACTTCATAGCCACACTTCAAACGTTTTTTCTCAACAAGGAGGGAACCATTTCAGTAACATAACAACCATTCTTTTATAAATATCTAAAATTAATCATTATTTACTGACAAATCGTTTAATTTATATATCTCCGCAGTGACAAGGATTTATGCTCTTCAAATCACTGTTAAATCACGAGGTACTATTAAAGCTTCATATTTTGGGCCTGGTTACAAGTACATCGCTAGTCCCCCACAGATGCAATTTTAAGCACCTCCGATGTGGATCATAAAGAAAAATCGACATACTTGTGACAGTATAGTATCAGTATAGATCAATTATATAAATAAACTATTTAAGAACATTTTCATATATATAAACACCTTTCTTTTTTATTGCACCTGAGCAAACTTGTTAATATATGTTCAACATCATTCTTTTGTCGTCTGTTATCCGTCTTTTAATAAGAGGTTGGGCAATTACTGTTTGAGAAGTAAATACTGGGCCATGATGCTCAGCTGAACTTGACACATTATTACTTTAAAGTCCTTAGCACATACATATAAGTAGCAGTGACCTGATGAGGGGTTAGCAAAATATATTTTACCAATACCAATATGCATATTCAGTTTGAACATCTTAGTTTTGTTTTATAATGTGAGCCCTGTTAAGCATCATATTTATGCTATGTGATCATTATTAACAAATGATCTATAGGGTTTTCCTTCACTCAGTGAAATAGTAAGCATGAACTTCGGTAAAATGAACAAAGTAATACAGTTTAGCTAAAACTTTTCAGGTGTTAGTGTAGTCCAACTTAGCTGAAATCTGCATACAATACAGACAAAGGGGAACAAGCTATTTAAAAAAATAGAAAACGCGTAAACACCAGTAGTGTTATCTGTCGCTTACCTTAATTTACAGTCATATGATCATTAATTTGCACATTAGATATTGTAGACAAGCCCATTAATTTAGAAATCCTCAAATACTGCAATATGCAATATTTAAAATACCCTAAATATGCAAATAAGTAACTTTAATAAAGATTCTATATTCTGACTCAGTTGTTAAACTGAATAAGGAAGAGGTGGAAACTATCATTTTGACTCACAAATGCTAGATCAACATAAGTGGCTAATATATATATATATATAAATATATATATATATATATATATATATATATATATATATATATATATATATATAGAAGGTAGTGTTACCCTCCGGTGTAATGTGCTCTATGGCCTACAGACTAGGCCAGGGCGGTATAAAAAAACTACACTGTTAATTCACAACAGTCTGTTTCTGAGATTCTGAGATTCTAACCACATTCACCTGATGATCGGGTCGCATCCCGTGAAACAGACTGTTGTCAATTAACAGTGTTGTTTTTCTTTTTCTCACATTGTGTGCCAATTAATGTACAAACGGCCGGACAGAAAAAAGGCAGATAAAGGTCGGACAATATATTCGTATAGACGACTTACAGTCAGCTGAGATAAATATATATATATATATATATATATATATATATATATATATATATATATATATATATATATATATATCTCACGACACTTATACTTCTTTTAGTATGGAAAGTGTGAAGAAAACCGTATAACATCTTACAAACTAAAGGACTCATTTATGAGATTTAAACACTTTCGTTATATCATTCATACGTGTATATCATTCAAAATAACATTGGATTAATGTCTCTGTTACATTAAAAAAGGCTCTGTGGATTGTAACAAGAAGCTTTTTGCATAAAAGGGCTTAATGCTCCCTTTTTCTCGATTATTTTTGTTCATTTTCTGACATAATTTTTCCTGGGTATCCATTTACTGTAATTGTACTGCAATTGTAATTTTTAATAATTAATCACTGTAGCTCATTATTCAAAAGTCTTTATTATGTTGCCATGATATCCATAGTACAGATCAATCAATTAATTTGCTGCAGTATATGTTGCTTCTCATGCTGCCATCGTCGTTTGTTAGCTTTAACTAATGTAATATCCTCATAATTATAATATGTTCTCTAAACATAACAAGAAACAGAACAATGTTAAGTGATTACATATGAGAAGAACAACAAAGTTTGTTTGTCAGGTATGATGAACATGATCATAAAGCAGCAACCCATTCTGTAACTGGTCCTTAACTCATGGCAATGCATTCTGTGGTATACCAAATACATTTTTTTTCACATTGGTTGCTAGTGTGTTAGGTGTAAATAATAGGATGCAGATCTTTCATAAAAATTAAAGGGTTAGTGATGATAAAGAAGCATATGGCTCTCATATAAATAGCTCTGATCCAAACTCAGATATCAGCATATGTCTCCTGCATTAAGTGGCCATAATAATTATATAATATACATGCATATAGCTTCTGGTACTGATTAACATGGGTCGTATTATCCATAGACATAAGAACATACGCTTAAACATTGTGGACCATTTAACCCTCTTAAATATCAGCATTTCATCATAACAAGAGCTTTGAACTGTTTCACTTGATTCCCGTATCTGATGGCCATTTACGGTGAAGACACCTATTGAACAACAAATGAACAACTTCATAGGGAGCCTAGAAAAGTATTATCTTCTAAAGAAATAATAAATGCATTTAGGTGAGCCTAAAACTGTGTATTTTGTCTTCAATGTGTTGTTATAAATATATTATTTTATTTAATATCTGTATTATATTAAAAAGTAGTGCACATTGGGTGAGAGTACGTTTGGTTAAAGGGATCGCGAAGGATGGAAATGCAGAAATACTGTTAAGACCTTGCTGTGGTAAGTGCCTTTCTAAGTCACGTTAACTATACACTTCACTCAATATGTAAATACTACTGGTATTTGTAAAAAAAATTTTCTCAATGTATTAAGTGCACGGAATTTTTTTAAAAATATATTTAAATACCTATCAGCATTTAAATTACACAACAATGCTTGATTTGTGTGATGCTCAAGAAGGGTTATTTTTGGTCTGCGCACAATAATATAAGCAAAAAGACAAGACTAAATATCTAAGCTGGACATTTTTGCCATAAGAAGAATATCGACATTTCATCATTGCACTTTGATTTCAAAATCATGTGATCTCTCTTTCAAATTAATCTATTTACATGCTTGGCTCCCCAGGGTTTAAGTATATGTCACATATACTCGGGAATAGTTCTGCTAGAATACTAGTGAGTAATAGCGACCAATCCACAGTTGTAAGACGTGCACTGATTATGTAGGTATGTCCTTATTGCCAGTAGTCACCTCAGATACTCGAGTAACATGGTAACCTAGGTCATACTTTATTCATTCACTCAGGAGCAGTACAATAGATTCTTTCGGGGACACCTAGCATATATCAAACAAACTCTTCTTGATCTTCTATTCGCACTGGAAGATTGAGCTCTTTTCAAATTCTTGATTAGTGTGTCTAAGCTGAACGGTGAAGTCTTCTAAAAAATCTTCTAAAAGTCAAATATATAAATAAGGGATACATCTCGCATCATATAATATAAACAACATGTATTATTACACTATTCCACTTTTCAAAACCACTTTAATTACTGTATAGTTGTATCAATCATTTTGTAAATTATGACAGGACATTCCATTATTTTAAATCAATACACTTCATGCCAGATCCAAACAAAAGGACACAATTTATTATTTATAAATATGAGTGTATAATTCTGACAGGTAAATGTGTAGTTTAAATTGTTTTTTTCCTAAGGATTTTTTTTTTTCAAAGAGATATACGCATTTGAAAACATGATTACTCCTGATGTACATACTTGCAGAAAAATGAGGGTTAAATATTGCATAATGCAACCCTGTATTTCAGCGGATGCCTTGATATGCACAGTGTAGATACAGCCTTTCTTCGTGTCAATAATGACATTCTGTGTGCCATTGATAAACAGCAATGTGTCATCCTTGTTTTGCTCGATTTTCTGCTGCGTTTTCTTACGATCTATCAACATGTATTGCTTGAGCGCCTACAAGTCAGATTTGGTGAATGGCTCACAAATTACCTCAGTGGCAGGTCTCAGTCCGTGGCCTACATTGATGTTATCTCCTCCTCACTACATGTACCACTCGGCGTGCCGCAGAGATCAGTATAAGGGCCAATGCTCTTTTCCTTTTACACTAGCCCTATTTGTGATATTGTGACCAGACACAATATCCAATTTGTCATCTGTACGCAGACGGTACCCATATTTACCTGGCCTTCAGTTATATAACCGATCTTTCTGTTCACCTAGCTATGTTCTCAGTTCAGTTGAGTATCACTGAAGTTGGTGAATGGATGGTGAGGAATAACATGAAGCTAAATTGTGACAAGACGGAACTGACGATCCTCACGGCTCCCAAAGTAGAGCTCTCCACTATAGACATTAGGAGTTGCTCTATCACAGCTTGTCCAGCCATGAGGAATTCTGGTGGTTGGTTCGACCATGGAAGATCATGCAAAGTTTGTGTGCAAATCCTACTGCTTCCTTCTGCACAACACTGCTGCCATCGGACACATGCTCACCAGAGATGCAACTGAAAAACTCATGCCTGCCTTTATTACATCTAGGCTTGACAATTGTACCTTGCTCCTGATTAATATCCCGGCACCAGTTACAAAGAAGCTTCAGCCTGTCCTCAACACTGCAGCCAGGATTGTAGTGAGGAAAAGTAGACGAGACCTCAGACATCCTACAGCAACTCCTCTTGCTGCCTGTGCCACAGAGAATAAGCTTCAAATTGCTTTATCTCATACGCAGATGTGTTTACGGTAGTGCTCCAAGCTACCTGGAGCTAGCGCGGCCATACCAGCCATCACGTAGTTGACGCTCTAGTGACCAGCATCTTCTGTGTCAACCAGCTGCTCATACGAGAGCATATGGTGATCATTTATTTTCAGTGGCTGCGTCAAAATTATGGAACGAGTTACCTTTACAAGTCCGCATGTGTGGTAATTATAACGGTTATAATAAACAAGTGATTCGGGATGCATTACTTAATTTATAGTTTTGCTTTTGATAAACTTTGCCTACATTTAGTTATATTTATAATGGGAACATCATGAACTCTTAGCTGCAATTATAGCTCATCCTACCACCATATTTTTAATTTTTTTATCTTAATGCAATTAGTTGTTTTAGCTTTCTTAAGTTTTTCTTAAATTTTTATTATTATATGTTTTGTCTTCACCTGTAATTGCGCCACTGAGCAGCACTGGGTGCTGGACATTTGCGCGGTATTAAATGAATAAATATTATTATATTAATATTATATGTCTTAATCGCTACAAGTTTTAATAACATTATTTATGACGTCGTTGACGTTATTGTGTAAACAATCACTGGCATCACTGCTTACAAAAATATGTTTTTTTCTTAATAAAATATCACATCATTTCATATGTAGCACTAAATTTTAGTCCTCCTCTATCAGACAAAATAAACACACTGTTAAAAATGAAATTGAATGCCTTCCTAAACAGCCTGGGTATAAAACTGACTAAACGCCATATGTATCCTATTATTTAAAATTCATCCACTGCCATAATAACATAATTACTTTGCCATATATGCTTGCAGAAATGAAAATGACAGGCATTACGTTTGTATTAACCGACTTAAAGCGCATTGCCCTAGTGCATATTTATTATCTATATAAACGTATTTTCCTTGTGTATAGCTAGACAAGAACAGTTAGACACCACTGGCTGTGAATTAAACTGCATATTCAATATAATAATTGGCCAAATATTTCATACTTTTATATTACACGAAAGTCTGTGTAGTATCGACATTTGTATATGTAATCACAGCGTATAAGCACAAGTTGTATACATAGAAAAAATACACGTTACTTCCTTGAGACCTTGATTATATTAACACACGCATTATCAGAATAAGTCCAGCTGAAGTAGTATTTACAGCCCGACCGACATTTGAGCTTTTATTCACATGAGGGGGCTGCGATTAGGAAACAGTAGCCGTGTTTTCATAGAATAACCACGTGTATTGTAATACATTATATACATGCATAACGTGACCCCAAAACGTATGTACGTATATCCCAACGATTGATGTAAACACACACACACACACATCAGCCGAGATTTTTCACGGTCGGTCCCACTAAGGATGATAGCCCTGCAAGCTAAATGGAAAGGCCGTGTCCAGCGGCAGTGTTTCACTCATAAATGAATGCTGCTTTCGGAGAACAATTATACACCAAGGGCCCGCATGTGCAGTAGTCACCGGACCTGGTTTATATCAGAATATAAAATGAGAGGAAGCGTGTGATACAGTCCTACATTGTAGTCCGGGGGCGAAATGAAATTCTCGTTGAACATATTTCCAGTTAAGCTAGAATTAAAACTGGAGGCGGTTACCTCCAACCAAAAAGATAAGTTTCTGTTCAACGAGAAATATACGTGATAAACAGAAATGTTAAAATACCGCTGAATAGAGTAATTCGTTTACATTAAACGTGATCAACAGAAATGTTAAAATACCGTGAAAAGAGTAATTCCTTTTACATTAAACAAGAAATAAGACGAATATTTTCCATATAAGTAACAGATCGATGTAAACAGGTTAATTTATATAACAATAATTTGGAGGTAAACAAGGACAGGATTAGTGACAATGATTGCAATACTATAAATATTATTTCAGTACATCAAGCATTACAAAATATATTGTGAGACCATAATACTCTGGCTGATTATTAAGATTTCTAAAGAAAGTACTCAATAAGTTCCTCTGATACTTTACAATAATAAGGGATATTTGGATACACCTTCTTACTAAACGAACACCCATGGTTTCAGAAATATGATAAAATAATTTAGAAAATCACATATTTATTTAATATTTGATACGAAATTAGCTTCATGTTTTCATTTATTACCATGTTAATATGGCTGATAAATGATATAACGTGAGTGGGTTACCAGAGTCCAGCAGAAATTCTCAGTTTTAAATGTCCCCATGTCATGCAATAGGTAAACACGTTGGCACATTTGATGAAATGGGCAACAGTTTTGCTCATTTCATGACCTGGGCAAAACAGTTGAACACTTCGTGATATGGGAAATTTCAGGCATCGATTAATTTGATGCTTGAGCTAATATATTAAAGTTAAATATTGTTTATATTGTTAATATATAACAGTTAAATATATAGATTCAATTTTTATTGTTAGACCCTGGAAACTTTAAATGTAAATCATTTGTGATTAGGCTTTTGAATCGGTTCATTTTGTATCATTCAATTTATTTTGTTATATTTGCCCATACAGACAAATCAAAATAGCCTCACTTGGAGATACAACTTTCTTGTGAGACCCTGAAAACATTAAATGTAAAAACAACCAGGAACGTAGACAGCTAAGTAGTAAGATAGATGCATGGATAGGTAGAAGAGTTTCTTGAAATTTAGACAGGGTTTCATCAGTCTGGTTTCACCTTTAGACATGCGAAAGATGTATGACCTATGGGGGTTATGTTTAACATAAAAGCCATTCAATATTAACAATGGATGTGACGTAATATGAAGCATTAATAATTGATCTAAAAATCTATTTATTTGTCTAAAGGGAATATAATATCTAAAATATCTAATGGGCATTAAAGACACTTATTGAAAGTTAATAGCCTACATTAGAAAGTATATTCATCACTCTCTGTATGTTTTCTGCCTTTGGTAACGTGGTGCAGGGTCGTCATCTTTTTAGTTGGTTCGTCTGGGCAAAAGAAATAATGATTAAAGAAGTAATGATGAACAATTTTAAATAATTTAATAGCACGTACTTTCAATTTCTGTCAAAGTATTTGACCATTACGGGTAAATATTTCCTGGCAATATCTTTTCCTCAAGACCGTGCGTTTTGAATGAGTATACCCATAGTTTTATTATCTTTTAAATTTTTTATTTTGTTGTCTGCCAATCATTAAATTGTATCAAATATAAAAAATAAGGATTTTAATTTTTATCAATGTGATGTTTGTAAAAGGGTCACATTTAACTTTACGAAATATCAAAAATCAAAAAAGTATTTTAGCATTAGCATAATGCAAATCAATAGTTAATTGTGGGCAGGAATATGATTATGTTAATATTATTAAGAATAATTATCAAATTATGTGGCATGACATGAGTAGTCACAAAATCAAACCAATTTATACTACTGAAGAAAACAATCAGTTTTTTAAATGTTCGCGGTACCTAAAAAGTAAAAATGTAAAGAGCAGTTTTATTACATTTTAGCAAGTCCAACTGTCTGCATGATTACCTGATTTGCTCAATACTGACAATGGTATAAGCCACTGATATATTCGTGGTAGTATATAAATACAATGAAAGTCAGGTTATCAGATAATTCTTTCTGTCCTGCCTCTAATATTCTCCGAACAGCGTTATCTAATAATTGAAGCCTTCAAGGGGTATCAATTAACAATGTGTTATCCAATTGGCAGCTAAAAATATAAGCGCAAATGCTATTAGTTTATTTATTTGGGTGGATTATCTATTTTGTGAACGCATCACAATATTAATTTTCTACGGCACGCATACAATTAGATAGATAGATAGATAGATGGATAGATAGAAGACCGATTACATAGATTAGATGGATAGATAGATTAGATAGATAGATATTTAAAATCAGTGTGCTTCAGTCAAACGTACATATATTTACATTCAGCATATTTGCCGCATAAAAATGGAACAGACGAATACTTAAATAAGCCCTTAAATGTGAAGCTTTTTTATGAACTATCAGTACCATTAGGCATTTCATGTTATTTACTAATTAAAGCGATATCAAGTCTATATTCATGTATAATCATATAGCTAAGTAGTACCAACCAAATCCATGTCTTCAGTATCTGTGGAAAGCACTTACAGGTATTAAATATATAGGATTTAGTTTTCTATTAACCAGTCAGGTTTGGTCGAACAGCTGATTTTAACCTAAAATGAAACAAGATAAATTTCTTGTGTAAAACAACTTCCCTGAGGGGTGTGTAGGTTCGCGTGTGTTCTCAAAGATATAAGATAAATTTCTTTTAAATATTACATTCAAATTTAAGAAATGCATGGGTTCTATATCAGAAATTAAAGATCTTCATTTTTGTATTTTTCATCACTGTTGTCGTAATTGTTAAAAAATTACTTTAAATGGATATTTGATTGCCTGAAGGAAGATTATAGTTTGTTCATGTAATTTCATTAAAATATTTCAATATCAGCAATGATGTAGTAATAACAAAATCAGCATATGCATAATCTTACTCCGTGCAAAAAAAACACCTGTTTATATTTAAGACTAGTGAATTAATAACAATTAGTGCAATAAATGTAGATTTAAATAGGATAGGGGGATATTAGACTTGTTTAAAATGTAATTGTTCATTTGTTTTTATTTTCATTTTAACAAACCTTTGATTAATATATAATTGAAGTGCTTATGAAACTAATAATAGTTTTTTTTGTAGCTGTTTGACTGTATGTGTGCATACCCTCTCAGTAAGACTGCAAGTACTCTTAAGGCTCAACATAAAGATAATGCACACGTGTTTTTGATATGAAGGTCCATAGAGCATAGTTAGATTCATAACTGGCTTTAACCTTTAGAAAGACGTGGATACATATTTCAAACTAGGGAATATTCGAGAATCTGAGTTTTAAAGGCATTTTAAATCAGAATGAAGCAGATATTGTTTGAAATCAGCAATCAAATACTAAGACTATCTACCAATTTTTACCAAGTATGGTCCCAGTGGTTTCAGGGAGGTAGTTAGTCGGGGTTGCCTAACGCCTCATCCCCCCCCCCCCCGAGTTCGAATGCAATATTGATGGTAAAGATTTTATTTAATTCTACACTATATACTGTGCTAGTGAACATTATAATATGAAAGAACTTTCAAATCAGGAAAACGGAACATGTTTACATTATTACATTATTTTATTTTTCAGAAGGAGATCTATCGGCGGGACATTATTTCTGAATTTGATATAGGTTTATTATGCATGCTTTCCACATAATGTTTATCGACTTTTATCGTTTCCAATACTTTACAATTTGCTAATGTATTGTCAATATTAATTTATACTATTACATGTGTTTCCATTTTTTATAAGTATATTAAATATTGCAGCTTATTTTTAGACTCCTTAGAATTCAATGTGTGTGTGTAACATTTGTACAGCGGGAATTCCAAAGACTATACGGCACCCCTTCACTGATTCATATATTCATAAAAGGATCGGTTCGGGTAATTTATTCATTTATTTAAATCATTTACCATTATATATTATCTTTAAAGAATTCCAATCGTGACAGAATCATTTGACCGCTGCCTACGCTAAGTTTGTCCTAAAATATTTAATGTGTTCGTATTTGCGAGAGAGGGTATATTTTTTACTATACTATTTAGTCATGACTATTTAAAACCAGGATTATTATGTTTTGATCGTCACAGCGTCTTCCAATATGGACATATAAGGTTGACCTGAGGTTTAATTGAAACGCATAAGACTAACCTAATGCAGAATTCCTATCAGGTCATTTAGTTTTGACGCTTTTCTTTCCTTCTAAATGAGTCGAACAATGAGGGTTGATTATATATACTGCATATAGTGAGCTTGAGGTTGATGTCAAACACCCTTCATACAAATAGAAGCTCATACAGGACAATACGTATATCCAATGGCATATGCAGACATTGGTATAACACAGTCAATGTGTAAAAACCGGGGGAGGGGGTTCCCTCAAGCTGTCCCACATTTACAGCCAGAAGTTACTTTAGTATGTATTAAGTATGTATGGTACACGCGTACTCTAAATTTTGATGATACCACACCGAATGTGATGTGGGTACATAGGAAAAAACCTAAGAGAAGGTGAAGGGTTTTATATAAAGCCTCTTCAAGAACCAGATCTACAAATTATTTTTACACTTATGGAGCTTGTTTGCACACTTAGCTGCTGGGATGCTTTATCTGTGTGGTATGCATGACATATACCGGTTTTCAACTCAGTTAAGTATACTGTACCGGCGGCAGCTGCTTAGGTCCTGTGTCTGTAGCTATAAATACCACAGACTCCAGTTACCATATTGCGATATGCGCTCCCTGTCAGGCTGTAAATAAGATGCAGTATGCATATGAAAATGGGACATGGCTGTAGATAAACTCTTAAACCGTAAGCCTTGCTACTGCAGCTTATCAGATATTTCGGAACATATTGCGGACGTTCACCTGGGCAGTGGAGCATTAGTAGATTGCATATATGTGTCCGTACCCGTTTTCATGTAAATGTATATAAGACTGATGGGTTTCCCTTGCGTACTGGCTTAGTTACAATTATTTTCGCTGATTACATATGTGTTTCGTTTGACAATTTCAAATGTAAAAATTTAAACAGATGTAATGTTTAAATAAGAAGTGTCATTAAAAGTAGTTTTGAGGTTGTTTCACTTTTCTGACCATTCATTTGTTTAAGCTGTACACATGATAAAACATGCTTTTCTTATACATTAAATGGTATACATCTGTGCGAGAACTTACGCACCAGTTTTATTACAAAGAAAAGTGAACGGTTAAAATTGAACGGTTTTTAGTATTAAGTAACGCTTATTTTAAACTAATTCATGATATGTAGTCTTACTGTTTTCAAAATATATTTTATGCATTAAAAACGTTACGAAGATATTTTAAAATTAAAATGTATTACATTTTTTACGTGTCAATTTAACTGAAGAATTCCTTATTGCATAATTATGCTCTGTGTAGGTCATTTTCAGCAACCCATTGCAAATAAGGCCAATCCACCCAGGCGTCATCTGTTAAAGGTGTGTTAATTAAAGCAAACATGGGTGCAGTTTTAAACATAAACTCCAACAATTTTTTAGCTGAGATTAAAAAGAAAAATGACATTTAAATATTTCAGTATCATAAGCCCAAAACGGGCCGTTGGCAGAATATTTCTCTCGACTGATTTATAAATGTGTTTTGTGATACAAATTTCTGCTATGTCTTATGGTTAATGGCAACGGTATGATCTTTAAACGTCCAAATAATTTATACTAAAGCATTTCGTTGTTAGGCCTAAATATATTTCTACAAAGATTTATCATAGATTATAATATTTTAATATATATATATATATATATATATATATATACATTTAAAGGCTTTGATGAAAAAAAGGCTTCGATCTGGATTACATACGATCTTAGAAACAAACCCATTCATTCAGATATTATCAAATACTACAATATGCTTTGTCTTGAATGTCCTCTTACAAGATATTTTATTTCTCTGTAATAAAATGAGGTATTTTTTTCACTGTGTTAGAATCTTACAGTTCTGTTCATAACATGTGTGCCCTATTAAGAGAAGCAACGCAGGCTTGCTTTGAATGCTTTGTAGGATATCCTTAAAAATACAAAAGCTGTTTCTCAAGTCTTAACTGTATTTGTAACGTATACAATCTATATACTCAATGTAATTCGTTCTTCGTCTGTTATCCGTCGTTGCTTTAATGGATTGACTAATTATCGTAAAGAAAGTAACAACTGGCCAGTCGACTAGGAATCTCACTGAAACTGACACATTATTAATTTAAAGGCCATAGCACATAAATATAAGTAACACTGAACTGATATGGGGTTAACAAGGATATAATTTACCATAACCTGTTTGCATATAAAGTTTGAAGATTTGAGCCCTGGCAAGCATAACAATGATGGCTGTGATCCGGCATTATTAACAAATGTTCCAAAAGCTTTCCTTCACTCTGTGGAAAACATTTGAAGAAGGTCTGTAGAATTAACGATGTAATACAGTGAAGCTAAAAATACCGTTTCAGGTGTAGTCCAACATCATGCTTAAATCTGCAAAGCATCGAGTCAAAGTGGATTATACTATTTCAGCCCACAGAAAGTGCGTCAACACAAGTGGTGCCATCTGTCGCTTACCTACACTTACAGTTGTATAATCAATATATAGCACATCAGATCTTATTAAAAAATTCATAAATTCAGAAAGTATGCAATATTCAATATTTAAAATTCCTTAATCGGCAAATAAGCAACTACAATAAAGATTTTATATTCTGCCTCAGTTTTCTGACTGAAAGAGGTGGAAGAGGTTGAAACTATAATTTTCAGTCACAGAAACTAGGTCAACATGAGTGGTGCCACCTGCAACTTATATTGATACACCAGTCCTACGAATAATATGTCCATAATATTTTTTCTGACCGCCATAGCACTTCCTGAGATATCTAGTTACATATATATCCTTATGTAGGCAAACGTTTTAAACCATCCAAAGTTGTGATTTTGAATTTTGTAACTCTGTAATATATATATGTTATAGAATAATTCAAGTAAATCCATTCATTACCATTTCTTTGTGAAAAGTAAACAATTATATCAATGGATAAAGTGTTCCACTTGAAAAAAGTGGCATGAGGCATTTTGATTGATAGAGAACAGAGATTCACTGACCAATTTTACATTAAAAGTTTCCACTTACTTGATATCGTCACGATATTGTACACTCAAAAGTTGATATTCTAAGGGGTGTACATGGCGCTCAATATTTGCATATAATGAACCAACTTTAATGGTGTCCAAAATCATGATTGCCGCCTATATCATCCGTCAAATAGGTCACAGTAGTTTCCAAATAGATTTATTATAACCTGATAAGTTAGAAGTTTCTAGTCCCAGTCACAATCTGTGGCACGATAATTGATTGCCAGGCATGCGGACGGTAAAATGATGGACAAAGGGCCATAACTATAGCTCAGACGACTTACACTCAACTGAGGTAAAGTGTATCATCATGCCCACATACCTCTATTATCAAGCAGTTTGAAGAAATGATTTTACTTTTTACAAACTGATCTATGAAACTTTAACAACTGAGTTCTATCATTCATATATCATTCAAAAAAATAGTTGATAAATGCCTCTATTACTCCTCTTTTTTGGATTAATAATGGACTGTATAGTAGCTCATGTTTCCAAAGTCTTTATTATGTTGCCATATTATCCATATTACAGATCAGACAAATAATATGCTGCATGATATGCTACTTCTGAAGCTGTCATTGGTGCTGGTTAGCTACGATTTTATAACCTCCTCAAAAGAAAAAGATACACCTTGCTCTCTTAACTTAAAAAGAAAACAAAACATGTTAAGTTGTCGCATATACGATATACAATAAATATGCTTGTTTCTAAGATATGATAAACATGATCTAAAACTGTTGGGCTGTTCTTTATCTGCTCTTAACCCATGGCTACGCTTTCTTTATTAGACAAAATACATTTATTATATTAGTTTCTCGTGTTTAGGTATAAATAATAGGATGCAGGGCCGACATAAACAGTAAAAGAGTGATTAATATTAAAGAAACACATGGCTCTGATACAAATGAATCTGATACAAACTCAGGTATCAGCATATGTTTACTGCATTAAGTTGCCTTATTAATTAAATAATATACATGCTAATAGTCGCTGGTACAAATTAAAACAGACCGCATTATCCATAGACATAAGAGTATATGCTTAAACAGTGTGGACAATTTTAACCCTCTCACAAATTAAGGATAACATTATAACAAGTGCTTTGACTTTTTTCCTTGTTCTGAAAGGGCCTGCCCTGCTTACAGTGCAACTACTGGAACTTTTGGACACTAATAACGAGCTAAAGTCATGTAAGTACTTTATCATCATACAAAATGGAAAGATATATGAAATATATCCTTCCCTTGATTCTTGCACTTAATAACCTTTTACGGTTGCGACACCTATTAAACAACATATGAACGACTTCATAAGGAGAAGAAAATATATATTTTGTTTAAAAAAATAAATGCATTTTTCGTGGAACAGTCACTGCGTATTTTTTGGCTTTCACTGGTCGTTATCAATATATAATGTTAATCTATAAAAGTATTATATTGAATATCTCACTTACTATATACTTATATATCAAGTACACCTCAACTTGTAGGTATAAGTGACATCTAACCAACATGAGCACCCTCTAAGTTGTATGATGTACACAGTGCGCATACACACACAAGTAGAAAGATATGTGCAAGTTAGGTGAGAGTACTGTTGCTTAAAGGTATCGCGAGTGGTGATAATGCAGAATTCCTGAAAAGTAAAGACCAATCTCTGGTAAGTGGCTTTCTATGTCATGATAACTATATTTTCTATTATTTTCGAAACACAGTCAAACCATTTCTATATAAAAGAACACACTCAATAAGTAAATGGCGGTGCTGTTTAGAAAAAAAATATCTTAAAGCGCATCAACGTGCATGGGATTTTATGTTTTAAATCAGCATTTAAATTACCCACCAATGCTTGATTAGTATGATGCTAAAGAAGGGTCATTTTAGGTCTGCGCACAATAAAAAAAGGCAAAAAGACAACACTGAAAATCAAAGCTGGATGTTTTCCTATTAGAAGCATATCGGCACTTTTGAATTGCACTTTTATTTGAGAAACCATGTGATTTCTCTGTCAAATTAATCCATATACATGTTAGGCTCTCCCAGGCTTTAAGTATATGTCATATATGCTCATGCACAGTTAAAACAGAACACCAGTGAATAATTGCGACCTGCCCCCGATTATCAGACATACATACATACCTGGGTATGTTCTTATCGACGGTGGTTACAACAAATGCGCGAGTAGCATGGTCACTAAGCTATTTGATAAGATCAAACGAAAATGAACATATATGTTTTTATATTTAACAAAAGCTATATACAGTAAAACCTCAAAATTACCATCACAAACTGGACCTGAATAAAGAGGTTTTCGTAAGAGCTTTATATATCTTATTTAAAGAGCAAAGACGGACCCTGAACAAATGGTCATTATTTTGAGGTGGTCGCATAAAAGAGATGGTGGTTAGGCAAGGTTTTACTGTATATATTTACCTGTCGTATAAAGAGTGCGGGCCCTTATTGTGATTTTATGTTGGTTTTCTAAATAAGCCCTGGCAGCATACCTCCATTAATTGCTTAATTTATTTTATATGGCCTTGCTCATGAAGATTACCTGGATCCATTTGATAAAAGTTATATCTTTAGTAAAGCTTATAATGGCGGATTTTTTTGTCGTCCACTTGTATTTGATGACTGAGTTCTTGTTCATTTTCTTAATTAGTGCCATATTTTTGTATAGAAATAATATGAAAATATGTATAAAGATATTTTTATGATTCTTTATTCCTTTACTTTGGCATACTTGAAATAGTTTTTGGATATATACATGTACTATTGTAAATATATATATATATATATATACATATATATATATATATATATATAAACAAGTTTTACAGAGAATTACAGAGTATACAGATCATAAGTAACCTCTGCACAACTGGCATTGATTCATAAAAGAAAAAAATGTCAATCTTTAAATCTTAAAGACCAGTTTAGTGTCACCCGATATAAGTTACCCCTTTCTAGTACCCAAGGGAAAAGGTTTGCCAATTGACGGACCGGTTTGCCTTTGGTTCAACGTGGAAAAGTAGAGATTGTGTGGTTTTGAACGCACACTCAACGTATCAGTACTCAGGCACACAACAAATCACAACAATCACGGTTTAAACAACAAGACTATAATAAAAGAACATATAAATAAGAGTTCAAAATTACCTACCAGATCGGTTTCTATCCTTTTACCACTCTCTAGACAGACTGGTATCAACTAAATAATAACTTTAGTCTCTAAAAGTCTCTAGATCTCTTTGACTAGTGATTCTGGACCCTGGCTGGCAAGATCTCACTGCACCTCACTTGAAACCCGTTGGCACAATCCACTGGTCATCCGCTGGCAGCACCTCACTCGACACCCGCTGGCAGCACCACACTTGACGCCCGCTGATAGCACTTCACTGGACACCCGATGGAAGCACCTCACCGGACCTCATTGGACAGAACCGCACTGGCAACACCTCGCAGGACACCACCTCACTAGGCAGCACCTCGCTGGACAGTACCTCAGTGGACAACACCACATTGGACAACACTTCGCTAGGCAGCACCTAGCCGGACAGCACCTCGCCGAACAGCACTTCGCAAGACAGCACCTCACCAGACAACATTTCGCCATACAGTAACTCACTGGTCACTTGGCATTGGCACCTCACTAGACAGCACCTCGACAGACTGTACCTCGCCAGATAACACCTCACCAGACAGAACCTCGCCGGACAGTACCTCACTGGACAGCACCTCGCTGGACAGCACTTCGTGTCTTTGCAGGCTCCATTTTGTGTCTGACCCCTAAATAATCGGCTGCACGTCCTTAAATACTCTTATACCCTGAAGGTTTATTATATTCATAAGTCGATCCCCAAAAGAAAAGAAATGTTGTCTGTCTTTCAAGCTTTAAGACCAGTCCAGATTAGTTTGCAGTAATGCCAGTGCAGGGAGGAATGTATGAAGATTAAATGTTCAATAAAGCTTTTAAGAGTTGTTAGTACAATATGCTCAAACATATAATCCCCGGGTTACTATCAGTTTGATACTTATATTTAGACTAGCTGGTTGGGTTGTCTCATTAATGAGGAAATTAAACTTTATATCACTCAGAGCAAAAAATCTCCTAATTATTAGGGATTATAACATTTGGAAAGGAAATGTCTGTTTTAGTGGTCCTTAAATGGACGAATGAGTCATTTTACTGTAACTTATCGACAACTTTCAAATTATTTTTTATAAGTACCTATAACCCTCCTGAGGGATTATACAAGAGCTATACAAGTGCCTATACAGATATGGCGAATCAGGTTTTGTTGGTGGGATCTGCAGTATGAAGGCATGGTAAGATGACTTTGGAGATTATTTTAAGGGATTTAGGCCATATGTGTTATATTATGAAAAATATGTTTGTCAATCCACAAGTAACTTTGCCGTTAATTTAGCACAAACCTTATTTATTTTTCTCAAGGTGATATTCAAACTTATTGCAAACAGTTTTGACGATAGAAAAAAAACGATTTTGTATACACATGGGCATCATTAAAATTACACTGAAAATTAATCTTCAAATACTCTTCAGATATTCTGAATATCTTATAAATTAAGCATTACCGAGTTGAACAATAATTACCACAGGTGCCTTAGATAAAGTCCATTCCTGAATATATTTACATTATTAGAAACATATCTGTTTCATAGGTGATAAGAAAGTGGAGAAATACATTCTTGCATTTTTTTATTAATATCAGATGAGACAGTATATACAGCAAAACCGTAATTCCATTCAGTTCTGTGTATCAGCAGTATCACATGGTTATATCTTTGATGCAGGAGTTACTGCAAACAGTATTAAAGAAAATCTAGAAGCAATAAAATGCCGGAATCTAGTAACGACTTATTGTTTCTACGAATTCTAGCTTTAAACCTTGTGGTCTTGGAGGTACTTGCTCTCATATGTGTTTAGAATGCAATCGTATACATATTTATGAACATTTATGTTTAAAAACATCCAAAACAATGGTAGAGCTAAGTATGTGACGTTTATTTTAGTTCACATTTTCTGCAGCGTTATGCCACCAAAGATGTAATGTCGTTTGTCTTTGAAGTATGCATGTCTCTTTTTTTGTAAATGACACCTGGTAGTTAGATATTCTATGTATTTTCACTGTTCTCCTTGCGCAGTCCTTTTAGCAAATACTAAAGACAAAAATAAAGTCGGTTTAAACGTATACATGGAAAGGTACAATTTATTTTCTAACCTAATGTTATTTACTAAGTATTCATAGAATAAAAATGGATTACAGCAAAAGAACTAACGATTCAGCATTATAAAATCTATAACAAGGTACAAAATAATACTTTATTAATTCATGTGTGAAAAAAATTATTGATGTTCCTTTTGAAAAACTTTCTTCAGTTTCAATATTTATATATGAAATAGTAACTAATCTTAAACGTTAGTGTTTTTACTTGTATATTTCCTCAACAACCATAGATGAAACCTTCAAAAGCGGTGCACCCTAAAGCTCTTACAAGAAGTGACGAAAATATACCTGGAAAATATACTTTTAGGGAGCTACCTATCATGGACTCTTTACTCTTTATTTTCCACTGTAAAATGCAGGCTATAAGTTCATTTAACATGTTTCAAGCTTAATCGGAGTATGCCTCTCGATTATATTAGTAAAAAAAATCCCTACTTTTGCTTTAGTGCCCTTTAACAAATAACATAAATGACCTTAACAGCACCTTTCCAGGCCAAATATATAACTTTCTTGCTCGTTATACCCTCCACTATTGTTCATACCTGCAAACATGTCCGTTCGGTCTCGTGGAGTCACGTGTGGTACGAGATAAGCGATGTGTTTTGTTTACAGTTCTTCCCATAAATATTGCAAAGTTCATGACGACCCGTGATATCTTCCTGATATGCTTAACTCAATATGGGGACGTTTTGCTCTAGATACTCTAGAAAATGATTTATGTGCCATCACCCTTCCCTAACAGCAGTAGAAAAAAAAGATTTAAAGAAATTACCTTCCTATGTCCAGCTGTCACTGAAAACATTTAAGGATACATAATTCCTCGCATTCTGTCCTAAAGAGAAAACAGTGAACGTTTCATGTACCATAAATTAAACCTGAATCATGCCCTCTTCTTTTAACCTGCTCTTTTTTCAATCGGAACTTGTATTAACTAAATAAATGCCACATATAACCTGACAAAGCCCATATGAAGAGAGATTGCCTGCATAGGCATTGTGTCATGTGTCCTGTTGATACACGTCCTGTTAGTTATATGTTGTGGCAATATACAGTTTTAACACAAAATGTGCTGTATGTAATTTGATTGAACCTGCTGGTTTAAAGCCAGCTGAGCAGCTGCTAATATATAGAATCTTTGTACTTTCTCTGGGTGTATATTAATGAAATGCGATTAATAACTGGTAAGAAACTGATCCGTCTGATATGAAACCAGTGGTAGTTGTAGGACGTGTATGGGATACAATGGGCCCAAACATGTTATCAACTCATTTGTATAAACAATCCGGACACCCTGTGCTTCGTGGGATAGGCGCTTTTGGTTTATCTATATAAAACATTCAAGATATTTTCCAATCAATACACGTCCAATAATTAAAAAGGGTCTTTAATGATTAGTTTATGAAGTTTATAAGCACCTACTAAAGACTGATATACCAAGAGCTAATGAGGCTGCTCACAAACAAAGAAGCTGTAAATCCTCTTCGACATAAACAAGTTAAGTATCAAAGCAACCATTGTGTGACTGTGATCTTATGAGTTTAATGTGTGTGTTTTTGTTTATATCAGCTAGAAATGCTTATCCTTCATGAATCTTTGGATTATACAATATAAAGCTCGATTAATAAGTAATATTTTTTCCCCGAGTATTATTTTCGAATGTGCGGTAACAACTTAATTGTGAACGGATATTTAAAAATAAACATTCTTTTATAACAATATGTTTATACATGTTGTTATAAACAGTGTCAAAAGGATATTCTCTGATACAAGGGTGCTTATTTAATAAGACCGATCCATGTTGCCGCTCCGATTCCAAATTATGCACGAAGAATGCACACAAATTATAATGTTCCTAACAATATATTAAAAAACTGATAAATGTTTCTTGTCCACTATGTTTAGGAAAACACCAGGAAATATTCACTTGAAACCTGCAGGTTAAACAGGTAAATTTGATGTACTTTTCAGTATATTCTGTCTTTGACGTTACCTTAAAGATACGTCCATGTAGAAAAATGTGATATTTAAGTTTCAGACTGAGCACAAATGTAAATATCACAGGGCTAGATTTGTCAGCTTGTCATCTTTTGGAACTCACCACTTCGCTTCTTTTATTATACTGACACTTTAGGTTAACCAGCTATTACAAATGTATAAACATGTTTGGTAAAAATAGGTATCCTGTCATGACTGTTAGCTTCACGTTCAGGCCGGAATTACCAGGTATAAGTACTTCTTTTACAAATAGCTAGCAGTGCTTGCAGTAAGGATTTTAGTCTTGACCTTGCATTCTAATTAATTAAAGTCAGATCCATAATTATTTGAATAATGTACATACACATTTTTAATATACATAGATTGTATCATAATAATAAAACATTATACCTGCATTTACGGTCTTATTATCGTTACACTTCCTTGAATTTTAATCTTTAATTAAATCAATTATAACCCCAATGAATATTTTGACATTGAGGGTTTATAAAAGTGGTCAGTAATTACTTTAAAAAGAAACATATATCGCAAGAATAAAACAAACCCAGTTCAGATTATATATTTTCAAATATACGTGGAAATTATTAGAGCTATTATTCAGACAATTACTGGATAAAATACTGTTTTGAGAAAATGACCAAAACTGTTTGGGAGGAATAATGTCATCCGCATTGAGTAGCTGAAATATAAATGCAAATGACGGTCATTCAACATTAATCCATATCATGCTTTCATATTTTTCCTTAAACAGTTATTTTAAAGCCAAATGTCAAGTCTTTATGTGCCAAACTCATGAAGAGGCGAGATTTATCATCTCATAGCAAGCCAAGTGCTCAATAGGTTACAATACATGAGTCTAATTACCTAAAGATAGAATGGGCTGTATTAAACAGAGTGAGTATTTTTTAGGCACTTTCATGTTTGGAGTGTAAGTTATGGAAGAGACACAGAAACAAAAGCCGTCGTATGCACATGCGCCTATTGCCGATAGGACACAATATATGCTGCCGTCATATGTTTCCTTATATCAAATTTAGTAAGCTTAAATTAGAGTATTATACACATTTTAAACTTTGATAACTGCTCGAGCAGTTTCACATTTGTTAGAACATGATCTGAAACATGGGTTAACTTTTGAAATACAAATGTACATACCAATATTCAAGGCCATGCTGGCTCCACCTTCAAGTGCGCATGCTTGTTTTAGTGGCTCCACCTGGCCGAGGCAGTGAAAAAATACCTTTTTGGTATCTTCCTATTCATGATAAAGCATAATAAATGGTTAAGATGTGAAGGTACCGCCTTGACATAACGAGATGTAATGACCAATAAACACATAAAAACTTTGGATTAAATTTTGTTTATATGGCAATAACCTTACAAGGCATTAGCATGAGCATATTACATAAATCTTAGTTCTTATAAATAGAAATTTAAAGCTTTTCAAAGTAATTTTATCAACTTTAATACATATTACTTCCTATTAAATCGGTTCCTGACTAGGCAACTAAGCTATGAGCAGATAATGATGTACTGAATCTGTACTTGTTCACTGCCAGCTTGGGATGTGCTTATTATTAGAGCTAGCATTGGGCAACTGTTGGTTATGCGTGTGGTGACCTGTGATTCTAATTGCAGAAGATAAGTTCAGTGGACACAGACTGCAGGTTTAGATCTGGAGAAGCTAACTAAGCTGCCTAGACTTTTCTGGTGTTTCATGATGGTCTTGGATCAATAGCATTAATCTGCTGTTGTTATATATATATATATATATATATATATATATATATATATATATATATATATATATATAATAATAAAACAAATATTTTAGCTTTTGAGGTAATCTTACAATAATGAAGGGCTAAGTATCAGACCACTCTCAATTAGTTAAACAACCCTAAGATATTGTACATGGAAAAATTAAACGGTATGTTATGTGTGTATTTGGACCTGGTTAAATACATAGGCTGAAGTCTTACGTTACATTTAGATTCCTCGGGTGGGGATGGTAGTCTGGGAATATAGAAATTAAGCAACAGGATTGGATATGTTATGGTAACGGTGATAACATTTCTTATTTATTGAAAAGGGTAATCTCTCTTGCACACGAACTTTACAAACACTATTTTATATTTATTTCAAATAATACAATTTCTCTGGCAGTTCTAGATATATATGTCTGAGATTTATTATTGATGCATTGTTTTGTCGTTGACTGTTCAATGGTTAAAATTCATTTTTGATAGTTCTATTTCGTATTCAGAAACATATACGGTATCATCTAACATGTCTCTTTCATACGTGTGCATATTAGGTTAATATAAAAAATAGCTATCTTAAAACAGCTAAAAGAACTAATATTAATACAAATAATTACATTTAAAATGTGTATATATACACACAAGTGAATGCCCTTTAAACGTATGTACTTGTATGTGTTTGACAGGCAAGCATTATGCAAAATAAATGACGACTCTAAAAGTATAACGACTAAAAAAATTACTCTCTTTTGGCTGGTCAATAACATACTTTTTTTCAACGTCGAACGGATAAAAAGCATTTGCGTTTTGAGTCTGCCTTCAACTGAGGTCAGTTACGCAGACAAGCATGAATAGTATTCATGTTTATCCATGTGCTTCAATTTACAGCTCGATGTTTTCATATACATATAATAGAATAAATTTAATGTTAATTTTACATTAGCATTTTTTATTTCTCTTTGCTCACAAATGCTATCGTACTCACATGATTGAATATTAGATAATGTTTTTGTGAAAACAAAGTTAAGAAGGTAGACGTGACTCGTTTAAAACGTGCAGAAAAACTAATGCTCAGCTTTTAAGACATCACTCATGTGAACTTTAATTGAATCTGAAAAAAAATTTAAATATAGAAATAGATCCTCAAATTTTAATGTTGTTTTGAAAAAGTTCAGTTCAAGTTTGTCAAGGTTTACCCTATATACCCTAACAATTTCTCACACTGAAAGTTCGAATAAGAAACACCCTGCTTTCCAATCAGATATTGTTATTATATTATTTTTTTTTCTATGGAAAACGTGTGTATAAAACTGACACGTCCAGATGCCTTTTTAGGTCCAATCTATTCACCTCATCTTAAAGTAAAACATGAATAGGGGACCGCTTTCTATATCATCATATAAAACTTTAGGTCGTCACAATGTGAATCGTGTCAGTTCAATCATGTTTTATTTGTATTCTGTGTTTGAGCTTTAAATTGGGATATGTAGAGCGAAAATCGACGCGCCTGCCAGAGTCACTGTGTCGTATTCAATAATGGTGGTCGGTGTGTTTTGTTCCCGTCCTATTTATTATTTAGCATGCTCATGAATAGGGATGAACCATAGTAGAAAAGCAGGCCGAGACTTTGTATAACACTTATGAAGATAACTGAGCCTCCGAGTAGAGATGTATTTAAAGAGAGTTGCACACTCGGTTAGGACACATAGTATGGGGAGCCTGCTGAGTCCAGAATCAAGACAGCCGCCCGGTCAAGTCAAGAGAAGCTGCCAGCCAGACTCCACAGGTGCTGCCAGCCAGTGAACGTGCTGCCAGCCTGTGTTCAGAGAGTTGCTGCCAGATGGTGTCAAGAGTTGCTGCCATCCGGTGTTCAGAATTGCTGCAAGCCAGTGTCCAGACGTCCAGCAAGCCAGTGTTCAGAGAGATGCAGCCAGCCGGTGACCTGAGAGGTGGTGCCAGTCAGTGTCCGGAGAGGTGCTGCCAGCCAGTGCCCAGAGAGGTGCTGTCAGTCTGTCTTCAGACGTGATGCCTGCCAATAGCCAGAGGTGTGGCCAGCCAGTGTCTAGACAGACGCTGCTAGCCGGATTTCAGAGGTGCTGCCAGCCGGTGTCCAGAGGTACTGCCAGCAAATGTACAGAGTGATACTGCCAAATGGTGTCACGAGTTGCTGCCATCCGGTGTCCAGATATTATCCAAGCCAGTGTCCAGACGTCCTCCAAGCCAGTATTCAGAGAGGTGCTGAATGTCGGTGTCCATAGGTGCTGCAAACCAGGCCGCAGAGGTGCTCCTAGCCGTTGCCGAGACGTGCTGCCAGCCGGTGTCCCAGAACGCCGCCAGCCAGTGTCCAGAGGAGGTGATGTTAGTCTGTGACCAGAGAGGTGCTGCAAGCCGGTGACCAGAGAGGTGCTGCAAGCTGATTTTCAGAGATGCCGCCAGTCGGTGACCTGAGAGGTGCTACCAGCCAGCTTCTAGAGAAGTGCTGCCAGTCAGTGTCCGAAGAGGTGCTGCCAGCGAGTGACCAGATAGGTGCTGTCAGTCGGTGTCCAGACGTGATGCCCGCCGATATCCAGAGGTATGGCTCGCCAGTGTCTAGAGAGAAGCTACCAGCCAGATTTCAGAGGTGCTGCCAGCCGGTGTCCAGAGGTACTACTAGCCATTGTCCAGAGGTGCTGCCAGCAAATGAACAGAGTGATACTGCCAGTTAGTGTCCAGGGGTGCTGCCGTTGACAAGTGCTACCAGTCGGGGTCAAGTGCCGTCTGTCGGGATCCAGTATTCCCAGTTTAGAAATTCTACAGAGAGAGATTGTTTAACCGGACTCTGTGTTTTTACTAGAGTTTTATTTATTGTGCAACCAGTGTCTTTTCTGTGGTGTGAAGCATAACGGGCTTGGAACTATATCTGGAAGTGGTTTTGAGTTCTGTCCTTTATTTATTTTAAAATATAATCCTTGTTACTTAGCCATGTTAAACTGCCACTGAACATAATACGATTATGTTATAGGATTTATTTAGACTAATATCCTACCTTGTGTTTTGTCGTGTCAGTGAGTGCAGATACGATGAGTGAGCCACCAAAACCACACAATTTCTACTTTTTCACATTAAACCACAGGCAACGAGTCCGTCACTTGGTAAGGGACACAAGAAAGGGATAAATTTTATCGGCTGACACAAGTAAACCAATGAACCTAATAGGATTATGTAATAGGATATATTTAGAGAAATGTCTTAATAATAAAAAACCTACTGGGCAAAACAATGATTGTACTAATGTGTACGTACAGTAGTATTGTGTCAACTTATTGTGACATTAATTAAGAATACACGTGTAATGACACATGTACTATAATATACAAGTCTACGTAACTTAGATTCAAGGCATCAAAGGACTAGTCTTGAATAACCTTACACCAGAAACCTTATCGCTTTGATTGGTGGAAAATATAAGAGAAATGACGGGAATGATAAGTTCGTTTTCCATTCCGGATTTCTTAGTTCTATGTAAGAAGAATGTATGACTGAGGTGACATCTTTAATATCAGCTATGTCCGGCGTCAGGCCGTCTGTCCGTTAGCCAGGCACAAAGCATTACCGCTGAACCGGGAATCTTCTAACTTGACATCCAGGGAGGTCCATTTGATACAAATGCTTAAGTATCTGAAAAACTAACATATTGTTCAACATGATACTTTGCAAGCATATTAACCATTGAGTGTTTCATCAGTTCCTGCAGACTGGTGGCGCCACCTGGATTTTTTTTTCGAATTTGAACACTTCCTGTTTTTAGACTTTTAAAGATGTGGTCGTCCGAAAACAGGGCACAAATGGTTACTATTGTTCCTAGAATCTTCTTACATCACATCCTGGGAGTTTCCTTTCAAAATTCTCCTTGGAAATCTGAAATTAGGGTTCTTTACCCATTTTCTCCGAGCTATGGTGCTTATACCCCCCCCCCCGCGCCCCAGAATAATTGAAAATTTGATACAAAAGCAGGGCACAAATCATAACCTATGGACCAAGAATCTTCTTACTTGACATCATGAGATTTCTTCAAAAGTCCTCCTCAGAAACCTGCAATAACATCACTGTGACCAATATTATACTTGGCATGTTTGAGCACACCAGGAAAAGGAAGAATACACACAGATTTCCAGTTTCCTCAGGAACGGCTGCATTGATTGTCATCAAATTTGGTGTGTTTTTTGGTCTTGATTAACTAATATACGTGAACAAAAATGCCACCTTAATTTTCTTAATTGGCTGCCTGTGCAAGGTTTTATTGTCAACATGTCATTCGGCTTATAGTCATGACCCATGGGTCACTTGTCTATTGACTTCATATTCTCTAGTGACATTATGAAAAAAAAAACTATTTTATTAATACAGACCTGGAAATGAGGTTGGTTACAAACATACACTTTAAATATATGGTAGGACACTTTGTTGGTATGCTTACAATACCGAGAATAACCCAAACAACTAGTTTTCTAATAACTTTTTCAATTTAGTAGGGACTAATATCGTTTTGTCATGCTGTCATTGAGATCTTTTTAATGTTGTCACTGTTTTGCATTAATAAGATTAAATCACTGACTCACAAGTATCATACTTTATAATAAATGATGATTATTCTCTATTATTCTAAATGATCCATTCCTACTACATTGTGTCCTATAGCAATATTGTTTATCTTAAATTGTGGAACAGATTTCGCCTATACATGTACATGTATATCTTAGCGCAAAGTAACACACATGGTGTCTTTGTTGAGGTATTTTCTGTATATGTATTTGATTTAACTCAATAGGCTTTTAAATTACTTTTGCAAACTCAGTCTTATTCATTAAGTACACATTTCGAGGTACAGCCCCTAGGTGTTTCATTTAATATAGGAGATTGAAGATACCAATAGGACACCACGTAGGTGACATAACCATCATATAGGTGGCTTAAATGGCATGAAACTAAAAAAAAAACAAAATTCAAGATTATTTCGAGCTCTCAGATTGTTTATACATAACGAGCAACTAATGGAAAAATGTAAAACGGGATGCCTACCAGAATACCATGTTTCTACAGGTTGAAAACAGGAGTCCTTTATATAATCTTGGATCATCACGGTTTTCCACCGTTTCCTCACGTGTGAATCACGTCTCCTCCTCTTTCTCTGTCCCTCTCTCTCTCTCTCTCTCTCTCTCTCTCTCTCTCTCAACAGAGTAATCAAAATAAGAAGCGATCATACATGTATGCGTCTATCTGTGCATGCGACTTTTCAGGACAATACCACACAACCCCTTGATAGAAATTACTTTATTTGAAAGAGTATTGACTAGGATTCTGGTCTGCCACCTGAACTGGATATGGTAATCTCTGGCTTTCGTCTATCTGTCCGTCGTGCAGCACACCTTTAAAAAACAGTAAAATATGTATAAAGAGATAATCATAACTTCCTGATTTACCAAGGATTGACATATGCTATACCTGGGGAATGGAAGTTTGTTTTAGCAAAAAAAGTGACAGGGACAGTGTTTTACAAGCGAATATTGACTTTTAAGCATGAAGAGAGTCACAAAGCACGTGAACTGTTAGCTTATTACAAAACTTTTTTTTTAAATCCCAGAAAAAAGCAATAGGGAAGTAGTGTGAGTATTTAAATATTGAAAGCTCTGTATTATATATGAAATAGTATTTCAAGCTTACACTAATCTTAGAAAGGTAACAAATTCAGCACAATTGCGAATATTTCAGTATAAGATAAAAAGCAGAACTCTTATTCTAAATACTCAGCTTGTTCATATGAAAATTACTTAAGATGCAAGATGTTCTTTTCGTTATGTGAAAGGTAAACGTACATACATTTATTCTTCACTAGTATTTTATCTAAATATATATGAAGGAAATTAAATGAAGGGATTATTTTGAACGAAAACCATTCTAAAACCTTTTATTTTAATGCTGTAGTTATACTTTTAGGACAGCACAAAAGTAAATTATAGATTTTGAAAGATGTATAGCATATAAATATGAAACCATTCATAGTCATGAATATAAATGGAAGGGTTTAGCTGATATTATGCAAGAATGTTTACCCACACAAAATTGAGGGTATGGCTAACAAATTAAAAAGTATGGTTCTCAGGCACCGCCCGCATCAATTTTAACCCCCGCATCAAACATTTGTATTTTGGTATTCATCTTACTTGAAGATAAAATAATACAATTTAAATACGATTATCTTTGTAATGTAGTGTTTTTACCTGTTTAGCAGAAACAAATTGTTATTCTCATGCTTTTCCCTGATCATATGACATTTTTATCGAAACATACAAAAAAGGTAAAAAATAAAATACCGCTTGCCCGCATTGATTTCTAAAAAAAAGTGCCTGAGAACCATACCTTTTTATGTTTTTGGCCCAACAATTAAGATTTAACATTTGTTTCACCATTAGATACGTATGGGTGCAGGGTAGAGAATATATTAAATTAGATACATCTATAGATCAATACAAAGTGAGGACGATAAGTTAAACTTTATATCTTTATATGATTATTATTTTACATGATTAGACAATTTTGCACAATTTTATCGAGCAATATTTACTTTGAAGTTTCTTACAGGGACAAAGATTTAATATATATATTCTGGAAAATATGTTCATAGATATGTTCTTTAGATAAACTTTACCTTATCTTATTTTAAACTATTATGTAATTCATAGTATAACGCAGTCATGGGGTATTTGTATTCAGTGTTCATATACAGGTATTTTCAGTATTCCTATTTGTATTCGAATACATTTGTAAAAAGTACAAAGATATTTATATACATATTCAAATACATTGAAGAAGTATTCACATTCATGAATACTTTTCATGAAAACATGCCGTACACATTAATGTTGTTTCCCTTTTGTCCTTAATCCATTTGGGAAAATGTGCCATTATTTCAATAGTGACTGCTTTAGACCCACTTGAAACATGCACACTAACAATATAATTTACATATTTTGACATTTTTTTACTTTATTCATACTAACATAATAATAATGTGTTCATTCTGTCATATGTGTGTACACAACATTGCAAGTAACACATCTTCTTGAACGTACCTACTGAAGCTTCAAGTATGGTTACTATTCACCCTAACATCTGAGCCTATCTGATGTATTCAGGCATTAACAATACAAGCAGTTAAGGCTGGTACTGTGACCAACCCTGGCTGTCATTAATTAAGTTTAAGCAGTTCAAGTGAGCTAATACACGTCATTACCTGCCTACCCCTATATTCTCCGACAGGTCAGATGTGTCAGAGACATCATTTCAGTTTCTGATGCACACTGGGATTTGTTGTCTGTCAGAGATATTGTAGAACAGTAATCAGTATGGCATAACCTGCCAATATGTCAGCAATTTATTGATTTTGACCTGCCAGATTGTACCAATGGATCCTACAAAGGCAAATGCAAGTACTGTGCGGCACATATTTCAACTACTGGAAAAACCACATCGAATCTCCTCAAACCCTTGCATGAATGGTTTGAGTTTTGGACTTAAATACATTTTGCAAATGTGAATATATGATGATTGCAGTAACTTGTATTAAAAAAGGACGATACTTGATAGTTTCTTTTTGTTTCAGTAAATTGTATTCATATTGATATTCATGAATACATTGCATTTGTATTCTTTTTTGTATTCGAATACATTTCTGTTTTTTAGTATTTATATTCGTATTCATGTACCCCTGCTGTATTCGTATTCGTATTCGAATACATTCCTCCTGTATTCAAACGATGTCTGGTATTACTTATTTTGTAAAAGCATATTGGGACAGACTGTCTTTAACTAAATAAATGTAAATAATTTGTAAATTTGTAGACTAGATAGTTTTTTCTATTTGAATACGTTTAATGCGAAGGGAAAGCTCGATGGTAAATCATAAGATACTTAAGTGTTTATGCCACATGGAAATGCCACAGGACGCATTTTTCCAGAGACATTGTTAAATAAAAAGATATTTTGGAATAAGCAGATATATTTTTCCTATTTTTTTTACAGACTGCAATTCTGGTAGGATTGTATGACACATTTTATAATGTGTGGAGATGGGATATTTTTTATTGAAATAAAATCATAATTATAAAAAAAAATGGCAGATCGGCCGTGATTGCTTTAAGCTTGTAGTTCAATTAACTTATACTACTATCACAGGGCGTTATAAAAACCTTTCTTTGCAGGATGTACAGGGCTACATTTTCATTTATACGAATTCAGAGTAAGCTAGAAATCATATTAATTCTACAAATTAAAAAAGCCAAATTGCAGGCTTAAAAATGAAGTGGCAATTAACTTAGAGTTTATAAACAGTAAGAAGAGTCTAAGGTTGTTAAATGACAGTGATGAAGAAAAGCTACCATACTACTTGAGCTTTGGTCTTTGTAATTAATAGAGTGCAACCTATTTATTCACTTCTTATGGGTTCCGTAGGTATAAGAATCTCAAGTGCGATAATTTTGTCGAAATTCCTTTGCCAAAATTATGCTAGCTAGACCATCAAGGTAGTTTTAAGGGCGAAACTGAATACAGATATGTATATAAAGTTTATATTCATGATATCTTAATTAACCTATGGTTCCTGAAGGTCCTGGGTGTCCTAAAGGTCCAACTGGTCCCTGAGGACCATGCACTCCTTCAGTATAAAATGATAATTAAGTCTGTTTACCCAAAAATCGGTTTGAAACGATACATTGATATGATTTGCAGAATGTTTCCTGTTTTGATTCATCGTATTGAGGAAATGTTAATATAAATTATTATGATTTAAATATTGGGATGCTTAGTATCCACATTTAAGGTCTTTAATATACATGGTGAGCTCAGCAAGTGTGAGCATAAAAAAGAACTGCATTGTAGCCTCACTTTTTTACTTTGTTTACAACTATGGTTCTGACATCTTGGTACGATATTTAATGTCAAAATAATTGCTTTGATCAAGTTTTGCTCTATAGCAAATGTTCATAGGATAGTTATCATGAATCCCTTAATATTTTAAGAGACGCAAGAGCCGGAAAAAGCAGAAATGAACACAAAATGCAACCTGATTTCCTTCTGGAAGTGAAAGAATCTTTAAGCCAACTTTAGCTAGCATTCCATATATGATCAGTGAAATTATTTGCCAGAGCAAATACCCTCGCACTCCGTTTCTATTGGTATGCGTTTTCTATCACTATATTGAAATATCGAACACACATCTCTAGAATCACCCCAAGAGGACATTATATGTCCGGTCCCCAGCTTCTACGGCATACGTATTGCATACGTATATATGGAAAGCCACATTTATTGTTGTAGATTATTGAAAGTGATATGATTTATTTTATCCTTAATAGTACTATTTTTTCCTTGGTCAAGATAACAGACTTTCCAAGGTGTCTCTAATGTAAATGTGCTGAGTAATATTTAGTTAAAAAGTTATATAGATTAAAAAAAATAACATAATGTGTTAGTTACGCAACCATGTGCATTATAAAAACAGAATAGTTGAAAATACCTATCTCAATATATTCTTCATACACTTTGGTAGTGAAACCTGAATATATATCTTAAATTTATTTTATATCACAGCAGTACAAATTTATAGGAATGCCAGTTTTATATTTATTTGACTTTGGCCATGTATATGGCTATAGTCATAAAATTTTCAGTGTCAAAATAAGTGCTCCAAATCATCCATTCAGCAATAATTATATTTATCCAAGTTTCACCGTCACCATACTTTATTCTTGGTGACACAACATACCTGCATCATCTTGAAGGTTTGGAGACTCCAAAGCACCTGTTGAGCAAAGGGACGTATGTTCTGAAAGAAATACGAAAGCTCAGGTTTCGTTCTTCCAAAACAAATTCAGTGAAATGATATTCGGTGTAGGCAAATGAATACTAATATTTTGATTTAGTGAATGTAAAGTGTCACATAAAGAGGCATCTATTAAAGGTGTGTATAGTGATAAAGTGTGGAATACTGCCTTTGGTTTCTATGCCTATTGGGTTTGGATTTTGCTTTCTCATGTAGTGATACGTTTGATGATAAAAAAACAAAATGTACTAAACCATGCAGTACTTCACAGATATATGTACTTTTTGGTTTGGAAAGTTGACTATATGATCTACCTTCATCTTCTATGTTGAGGCTCAAATATTCAAAGCCCTGCGATGAACAAGAGGTACAGTTGTCTGAAACAGAGGAAAAAAATAAGCTTAAATAGCAATTATTTTGTGTATAATGAAAGGGAGTGACAGTAGACGGATTATTATAAAGGATTTATTATATACATACATAAGTATGTATATAATATGTTTGTATATAAAGGGGCTACATGCAAATAGACGCTGCAAAAACGTAGGAATTAGTATCACCATTCCATGTTAGAAGTTAGGTTTTGTAAAAAAAAGAATCAACCATAACACCAAATATTAGTGTAAACTATAAATGCCTTACAATACAAAAAATATTTATGTTCTTACCTGAACGCATAGAATTATGTACAGCATATAAGAGTGATTCAGTTTCTGTTAAATATTCTGTTAAAGAATTCATGATCATCATTCTGATGTTACAATACAGTATTTGTCAAAAAGAGATTAACTCATATAATCGCATGCATGGATTTCTTATAAAAAAGACATTGCTCACCATGTAGCGTCACTATTTCGAATTCATCGGAGAGAGGTGGCTCTGAGACAAATTAAAATAAGAAATAATAAATTAATCCACATATCTAGTATATATATAATCTTATTTATTTTAAATGGATTGTACAAATAGATATAATAAATAATCAAGGCACTCTCCATGGCTAAGATGATGGCGTTCGGTAGTGTGCAGGATTGGAGCAAACCACAGAACCCGGAGAAAAC
The DNA here is from genome assembly GCA_026874595.1 of Sipunculus nudus. NCBI lineage: Eukaryota > Metazoa > Annelida > Sipuncula > Golfingiida > Sipunculidae > Sipunculus > Sipunculus nudus. The sequence continues at coordinate 8,920,959 of CM049314.1, read as the reverse complement.
CATCGGGATTGTACGGGCTACTACAACTCAGTCTCATAGCCAGGCCGGGGATCCAGAGGAGAGAGCCGAGCGTTTACCCCTCGACTGTCCAGGCAGAAAGAACACTTACCAAGCCTTTTAAACAGTGTTCATTATTTTTATGATATTGATTCCATTCTTGACAAAGTTCTAGATTAATAACTTTCTTATGGGAGCTACTATTTATCAATACATTTATATATAAAGGTTTTACATATACATTAGTAATATATTGCTTACCATTTGAGAAAGAGTCGAGAGCAATATTAGGCGTCATTGATCGTGCTCCAGCGTTCCTTGTCCCATCGACTATGTCAACATCTGTTTAGATAGATAATGAAGCTGAATTAAATGAAGCTTATCATCCTATAAATTTGATTGCTTTACAAATCCAGTTACTGATATAATCTTCAAAATTTGTAAAAAAAAAAAAAAAAAAAGCCAACATAGGCCATCAGTGAAACCTACGAGGCTTAATCCACCAAGAACATGTACTATCAGGGAAATATTGCAAACTGAATTCGTCACAATCACCTGTAGAGTAAAATGTCTTTACTAATCTTATTGTATCATACTTGAATGCATAATGTGTATATTAGCATTATGTTGCTTACCATTAGAGAAATACTGGGGCATGATGTCAGGTGTCACAGATCTTGTTTCAGTGTTACTTGTGCCATGGCCTATCCCAGCCTCTGTGTATATAACATTGCTTATATTAGTTATTTTTCAAACTTAATTGACCATAAAAACAATAACGCTTGACTCACATACTAACAACAATATCACTTCAGGTGTTAAATAAACGGACCTTGTTATCGGAGTTTACTCTTAGCATATTGATTCAAAAGTATTTCAATTTCTGAGAGTCTATGATTTTTTTAACAATTCTTTATTGAATATATACATATCACAACAATAAAAACACTTTCCATTGAATTACAAACAATAATTACGTACAATTACAAAATGAGGAAATATATATAGATATCCCAGATTCTATCTGCTTTGAATTTCCTCATAACAACATAAAAGATGATAAGTAGACGTACACAAATGTAAATTATGACAGATAACATTCCAATGCATACACAGTTAACTGATATTTATAGAAATCAGAGATTATTCATAGTTGGTAATCAAAATATTGATCTCCTTTATTCTGATTACCTGATCCGAGGCATTAACTGATTCCACTTTTTTTAAATGAAATTATATATTGCCCTTCTTTTCCGGAATGATATATTCCTCTTTTTTGAAGAAAGATTACAAAAGACTTAAACTTAGAGAAAAGATCTGTTTCATTTTTGCATTCTTTTTCATTATATATATATATATATATATATATATATATATATATATATATATATAGTTTATACAGTACAATAATAGTGTTTATCAAATTATTGTTGTCAGTAACAGGCAATGCTCCAAAAATTATAGCATTTGATGTAAATGCTGGCATATATATTTCAACTTTTTTCAACCAGTCATGTATTTTAAATTATAAATTCTTTTTAACCATACATTGACAAAACAAGTGGAATGATTTTTCCGTTTATAAAAAGAAATAATTGCATCTGTCACCCCTATCAAATTCCGTTTGAATAGCTGGGTATTGACTTGTAAATTTAACAATAAAGATAATAAAAGATAATAATAAAGATTTTGTTCTGGAATTCCCTGGTGTATCGGTCCAGTAAAATATAATATATAGCTATGAAACGTTCGTTTTCCTGATTAGGCACATTCAAGTATTCATCCACTTTATTATTCCTGATACTACCTATGTCGCCTATGCATTTCTTATAGATTAATTTTGATCATAACTGTTCAATATCACATGATACATTTTTGATATACCCAATATTGTTGTAAATAATATTATTGTCCAAATGTTGATAAGAAAGTATCTCACATAGTTTCCTAGTTATACAGTTGACTAACTATAATTGTAATTTTTGTAAAGTTGTCAAAGTAAGACAAAAATCATCTACATATAAAAAATCAATCAATTTTCATTAAATACCCCATAAAATGTATGTCTAGAGAAGAGAGTTTGTTATGAAATACAGATTGGTTACCAATGTTTTACCATTTATTATTGCATAAGGACTGGGATATAAATTCAGCTGTGTACTCAGGAGTACATTTTAACACATCAGCTCATGACTTCAAGCAGTTCTTATAGACCGATGGTATGAATTTTAGAATTATATTTACATCAACATTCGTTCTTATGAAGGCAATACCCCAACATAGTGCATTTCAACAATATGATTTGCATCATCTGTATTCTTTGCAAATATTTTTCTAATCCAAGCGATTTGTACCTTGGGGTCTTTCTTACTGTATTGAAAGCCTGAACCGGATGACAAGTCATCGACTATCATGACCTCTTTATATTTAAGTTTTTTCCTCTCTTTCTTTCCTATCATCTCAGTTTTTAAATCTGACTATTAGTGGTCTTGGATTATTTTGCCATTTCATGCCTACTCTGTGTGCAGTATGTATTGCATGTGCATGTTCATGTGCATTGTTTTATTCAGTAATTTAACAACATTTTTTACAGTTTTCATCCATCTGAAAGACCAGTAATACTCACATTTAAACTACGTGAGAACTGCTCGTTTTTAATAGCCTGTACTTTTGCTCGGTGTGCTTTCTGTTTAGTGTCTTGAGGTTCTTTTCTAATTTGGTAACCTTTCCCTCTACAGCTGCTATTCGGTTTTCTAACCCAAACACCCTACCTTCTATTTTCTCTATATATGTCTCTATGACAGCTTTGAATTCATTTCTTATCTCTTCTTTCAGTTGCACAAGCATGCCACTAAACACTTATTCTGTTACCATTCCTTCTATCATCTCTGTTTTTATTTTCATTGTTTTCACTAGCCTATTTCAAACTATATTTAATTTGTTTAGATGAAGGGTGAGAACCCTGTGGAAATAAACTGGATGTACTTGAAGTGCTGGATAATACAGACCTTAATCTTTTTCTGTTATCGTCTCCAGACATGTCAATGTGAAAACTTTCAGTATATAGACTTTTTTTATAACAATGCATTCCTTAGAATATAAGCAGGCCCAAATAAATATGAAAAGTTTACATTATATAAGTCATTCTTGTGTATATTTTTTTCTCATTTAAGACCAAACCAGTATTAAAAATTTACAACACTACAGGCCAGCTGGTGCATGTGGGTGATAATAGTTGAGTTTCCTTTATAAACACAGCCCTTTCAAGTCAGTGTCCATGCACCCATTGAAAAACACAATGGACGATCTATTGAATTTAAAAATGTGATGATCTGAAGAGTGTAACATCTAATTTTAACCTTTTGAAGTTAGTTGTAACAAAATCCAGACTACTTAAGTAGTTTATATATAGTTTTCTTTGGTGTACTTGCCCCTAAAAAATAGGAATTTGTGGATTATATCAAGAGACCAAAAGCATGCCTCTTTCACTGCATGCACCGTCTATGATATTTTATGGATCTCGTGGTTGCCAGATTTAATAGGTTAACCTTGGGGTTGATATATCCAATACACAGGTGTGCATTTTGTAGAATACAATGCAATGTGAACATAAGCTATATTTACCATCTTGGTCAATAAAAACGAATCCTTCGTCAATGGAACTTGAAGCTTCACCAATTTCTAATAAACATAAAATAGACGAAGATATTACAAACGATCATAGCATTTTGCAAAAAGTGAGTTTAGGTTTAAATGATGGTGTTTTTAATGTAAGGTTTAAATCCAACACCTGCAGAAAAATTACCTAAAGATAAGGTTTGAGCGGAGACGTAAATCCACGTGACACGTAATTAACCCTTCTCCCGGGATCTTGGTGACGAATAATCCATTACATTCCCGAAATGATTATGATTAATAATTATAAGCAAAGATATGTCATGCCTGCCATACCATGGATCAAATCAAGCTTTTTATCATGATAACTTTATATATTCAGCCAACTTTTGTGAGAAAGCTTTCTTGTTTATCTCCGTGATTAGTTGAACATATATAACGAGAGTAATCTGGCTACCTCGCGACCTCTTAAAGAAGGCCACGTGCACACTGTGATTGCTTGTCGTGACATTTTAAATTTCTAATAGGTCCGCTTTAGGTATCCAGAGAGTATTAAACATATATAGAGAAAGGTTATCTAAAAAATTGCATTTCATTAGCGTTAATGAACGAGACAAATGCTGCATGCATGCATGGGACTAACCTGCCGCCATATTTAATTCTCGGCCACGTGACATTAATGACGAGTTGCTTACACTCTGGATATGATGTATAGTTTCGTATGTGAGACTATCTTTTTCATTAAGAAGCATGTAGTTTCAATAACCTCCTCCAGTCCTAAATGCACCTACCTAATGACAGTCTGTCCTAAAATGCAGTCATAATTCACATAAATTTAATAATCTATACTTCACATAGCCGATCATACAGGTGTGCCCTCGTAGCATCAAATGTCGTAGCTCAATAGACAAAGCTTGAGTGACTACACATGGCACCTGTGGACATTTGTACCCGGCTTTTTACAAGCCCCATCGCTGAAGTAACTTAAATATCAGATCTAGTCCTAATACTATAGCTTGATAATAGGTTATGTGACGTGTTGGCCCAATGCCATTTTGCCAAAACAAGCCAGTAGCATGTGTGCAATGACAGGTTAGATTGAGTTATATTGGTACTGATGGCACAGATACAAAGGGTCCCCCTCGTGCTTGCAGGAAACAGCTGTCAATATTGAAATTTTTCTTTAATAAAACCTGTTCCGAACATTGGTGCCCAAAAGCCCCCTCCCCTTCCCCCATTAACATTACACAAGTGATACCTATCAGGTTGGTTGAACAAAGTATGGCAAATGGTCCTAGTGGCTTTGACACTTTTACTTCCTTTACCACTTTAACACTTTAAATACAAACACATGAATATGGCTTTAAGATAACGAAGAAAATACTCCATATTAAACTAGTTTCAAAGTTGCACCCAACCTGTCAGGAAATATTTTTGGTCGACCAGACCTCATTATCTCTGCTGTTAATGAAGCCATTAAGCAGATGTTTGACGCCAATAAGCAGAATTATTGTTAAATTATTTTTAGCCCAAAAGCTTTGATAAAAATAAAAATTTAAATTATCAGAGAGAAAGAAAGATAGAATATAAAAACTGGTTTGAGAAATATGTATTTTCATGTAGTTTAAAATAAACCTTGTAAGAAATTCAGCCCAAAAAATCAATGTTAAACTATTGAGATCGGTGAAATAGATATGGAGGCATTTTCTTTTTTTTTATTATTATTATTATTTTAATAAATGCATTTATGACAGAAAAGACGGAATTATGCATCCAACAAAACGTGATATTCTGGTCAATGGGATAGCAAGCTACAAAGAATGTCAGCAATTAATACAATAATAATGACACTTAAGATGTGTGGTAGGTACACCACTGCGTATAACAGGAACAATTTATAGGTGAGCCTTCATTAAACATTTACTTTTCTCTCAGTCAAGTTTAAACGTAACTCATCATAAACTGGTGATTTAGTTTGAAGTTCTATTGGGTTTTCTACATGTAAAGATATATTTTATTAAATATCAACTCATATAAAAGTCATTTTTCAATTTCAATATATATATGCCATATATTCTAAAACAGGGTACCACAGGGTATTATATTATTCCTCTTCTTTTATAAGAGGATCACAACGTAAAGTCAGCACTAATTTTAGTTTATTACACTTTAATTCTCTCCTATTGCAGTCACAGATGCATTATTATAGAGTTAGGATTACAGATGCATTTTTAAGATGCTTTATTATAAAGTGTTTTTTTTTTTGTGAATCATTTCCAACCGCATTTTGTAAATGTAAGTAACCCATACTCAATAATAATGCATTATTTTAGGATATGGGTCACTTTAATTTAAAAAATGCGGTTTGAAAAGATTCCTTTGGGAAAGCAGTTAACACATTTGCAATCATGCACGATCATAGTCTGAAGTCAGGGTAACATGAATTATATTAACCACATTCCCCTCCATTTTGTGCATTATAAGACTGTTTCCACTGTAGAGAAATTGTTTTTAATTTATAGTGTGTATATGAGGCTATCCTTTTGATTCATTAGAGGTAAAACTGATATGATGACATTTTTTTAAATTTACAGTGTGTATATGAAGCTATCCAATTTCATTTGTCAGTAAAACTTATATGAGGTGACGGAACATGATGTGCAGCTTATAACTTGTGTTCCTGTCACGTATTCATTCAGTTGTAACATTAAAACAAACAGTTTGCCATTCCTTGATACATTAAAAATGAATTTGATGCACATACTAGATATTCAGGAAATATTTACAGGCTGTATATTGAAGGGAATTACAAAATGTCACTATAAAAATATAAATATTAAGTTAAAATATTGAGTCATATATGATATTAAGTTTGACAGTGAAGACAAATAGTACAAAACTAACCAATGTAACTTTAAATACGTAATTAAAATCGACACATCTGCTGTAGTTGTTTCCGAAAATATCATTCCTGTAAATATTTGATTTGGGCTACAATTCATTCTACTTATTTCCTCACCCTTAGTGTGCCATAAACATCAGTCCAAGTGTCACATCCAAATTAACATTTATTCGAGCAATAGATCCAATGCGAGGCCGACATTATACAAATTATACACAAAAATTACATTGTTTAGTATTTTTCATAGGACAAGCCTTCGAGTATAATTCCAGTCTAACAATTAAACACGTTTGTAGAAAATGAAAAATATTTACTGGTAGTTGCAGTGGTTATCACTAAAGTATTGCATCGCAATATCTGTTCCGTCATAATATATATTTCCGTTGGAGTTATGGTTGGCCCATGTTCAGAGGGAATAATGTGTGGGTTGGGTAATTGTCCTGCCTGCATGGACTTGTCTTTTATAATGAAAAGGTTCTTTAAACAGGAACCCGTACCGATCAAGGTGTACAGCCAATGACATATTCAGCCCCAAAAAAATCAATGTTAAACAACTTGGGAGGTTCCCCTCAGATTATCCCATAATTCTGCCTTTTACAACAGGAAATGTCGTAACTGTATAGAGTTGACATCTGGGGCATCATGCTTACTGCTATATACCGTACCTACTGATGTAAATGAGATACGGCTAGTGATGGAATAGAGGAAACAGCATATATATAAAAACATCTACGTTAAAACAAATCTGGAGGCATATCAGGCATTATATATATATATATATATATATAGAGAGAGAGAGAGAGAGAGAGAGAGAGAGAGAGGGGGAGGTATACTTTTAGATTTTATGTATATCACATATTCCTGGGCGTGATATGATCCCCTTTATGCGAGACAGATACTGCTTTGTCCTCTCGTTTAGTACACTGTCCGGCCGGTATACCATTAATAGGCCTACAGCTATAAGCAGAGATGACATCAGCGTCAACCCTTGTGCTTCTTGTTTACGGTTTTCCTACCAGGGCACGACACAGAGCACGTAAGGAGCTGCCCAGAACCCAATCATTGTGTTCCATTCAAGACTGTTTTTAAAGATCATGGCCCATTGGGTTCATTATCAATTATTTTGCTTTATGGACACAAACGTGTACTTTACAGATTGTATGTGTATGCAACAACAAGTGGGAGTAAGACGGTAATGCTTTACAAAATGCCAAGTAACATATGAACCATAGGAACAAATATAACAAGTGCCCTAGTGTTTGATGGTAAGAGTGGATGGTACTTTCAGTTTGTGTGTATATGGTTATATCCAGGTTACACCATACATTATTTAAATAACTTTACTGTGCCCAGGCCAGTTGACGATATGTCATTTCACTGCTCAACGGACGGCAAACAATAGTCTGGCTTTTTTAAGTACCTCATGCAAGCTCCGCAGATAAACATGAACAATAAACACCTTCACTTATGCCACATCCTTATTTCAACTTGTTGTGGGTGTTTGAATGAATGTGTATCTTTTATTTAGCACTTCAACGATTTAACCTTACAAACAGTAATAAAGCTGCACAACCATAATATATTAAGGTAGCATATAATGATTTGGCTTTCCTTGTGATAACTTATTAAATTAAAATCAAATATTTAAGAAATGATCTCTTCTAAAGCACGTTTTTTACAAAAGTTAAACAAGTAACCGCATATGTTTTCGAAACAGCATAGTTTAGATTAATATCATATACATTAATGCCTGACCACACTGTCATTTCATAAGGATACTGGTCTCCATGAATAGTGATTAGACTTTGATCCGTTCAGCTTTGGTATATCATTAATATTGCGTACAAATATATCAACACTGTGCATTTCCCCTTGTTGTTCAGTTCTAAGTATGATTGCGGAGTATTTCTAACGTTATAACTGGCGAATTTATGTTAGAGGATGCTCTATACATTCTTAGAGTTTACATTAGTTATCACTACTCAGACCTTTTACAACAGACCTGCGCAAACTCGCACAAGAGGAACATGGTATTACATATATATGTTTATATAATTGTCTTCCTAGAGTTGAGGGAATGCAAATATCATAAGTATTACTCATAAGTATGACTGTTGATCTTATTGTGGATCTAGCTGTCGATAGAAACACATTTTAATCACACTTGGAAACCCTTTCACCATGTAAATTAAGTATGTAAAATATCTGCATGATAGATATTATATACTAAACAACCGAATAGATATATGGTTATGAAAGGATTGGTTGATTGCAATTGCAGCTTTTAAACATAGTGGGTACAAAATTTGTAATTTGTTTTTCATGACTAAAAATACTTAATTACAGACTGTAATTTCTAGGTCTACATGCACCGTCAGGACGTTCCCCTTGATAGATCATATCTGCACTGATTCTTAGTTACTGTAAAGGTAACTAACTGTCAGGGCAGAAAAAGGTTTTAGACATAAACCACCCATCAAATGAAAAGAAGGCCATTAATATATTTTCAATCTCTGGTAATATGTTTGTTTGTTGCTGCAACTAAATGATATATATACAGGGACATAAGGGGTTTCATGTTGTATAGCAATTTATTTGGCATTACAAAAATTATCTCTAGGTCAATGAAATAAAAATTAGATGGTCCATGAAATAAAATTGGGAAGATATAAGCTGACCTAGTCCTGGATAATCACTAAGGCTTTACAAACCAGATGCAGACAAAGAGATGGATCAAACACTTTGATTAGAGACACAGGTGAACAATACATTGCAATTATACAAGGCATAAAAGGAGAGTGGCCAGACAGCAAAACTAACTAATTGCCTATCACAGATAACATTTTTATATTTGAACTATCAAACAAAATTAATGTACTCCTTTTAAAGCGAAAAATTATGTACATAATATTAATGAGACATCATCTGTTTAGGCGCGGCATGTCACAAACAGTATTATATAGATTTAAAAAGTTGAGTTTAACATTGACATGTTGAATGTAATACAAAAAATATGAAACTATCATTTTATGCTAACATGATTTAGATATATATATATATATATATATATATATATATATATATATTTTATGTTAATACCTTGAATATAAACTTATATTTATGCAAGTATATTATACAAGAGAAAGAATCATCACACCAGATAAACCTAGTTATTGCAGAGTTTAAACTGATATGTCGACACATCAGGGATTTTTTTTTATTTCAGCGAACTAAGGTACCAAAATATATAGAATACTAATGGCAGTCTAAGTGTATTTCTGGATCTTAACACATATCTTTACAGAGAATTTGCAGTAACACTTTGCTGTATACATTTAATCAGATAATTATTCACATGTAATATTTAGTATAATATAAACCATTTACACTTCAACTTATTTTAATACCTTATCCCTTAATACTAAAGGTGAACTGTAAAGATATTTTTGAGATACTTGGTGAATCACACATGTCGATGACAGATGGCTTTATTTGCAGTTATACAACATCTTTCCATTTAAAGATATTTTAGCCAAAATAGCTTGGAAAATAGAAAACGTTCTGATTATCGAGTCTGACAGCCTGAGCAACCCTGCTTTTTTCTGCATGTCAAAGTCTCCTGACCAGGCACAGGCACCAACCGCATTCATTCTAGACACGTATATATATATATATATATATATATATATATATATATATATATATATATAATATCAGTCAATGCGTAAAATCAGACAATAAGTCAAAAACGTCTGATTAACTCAGGCACTTCAAACATACCTGAAAGTTTGGGTCCCCTACACAGTGTCACGGAAAAGAGTGAATCATGCCATATAAACAGTCATTGTGTTAAGTTATTTATTAGCTATTTTTTTCAAAGATTACACCCTTTTAATATTTGAGGAAACAGTTACACATTTTTGTCAATTACATTATTGTAATGGCAACATTAGATTTTTTTGTTTGTCAATAGGGGGGTAATAAATGGCAACATTAGATTTTTTTGTTTGTCAATAGGGGGGTAATAAAGAATGTCACCTAATGACCCCCCCCCCCCCCCCGTTCCCCTCCAAATTGTGCTTCTTTACTGTCTTAATAACGGTTGACTACTCAACAGTACCAGCCATCACAATTTGGTTCCATTCAAAGAATGTGGATGGCAAACTCATTAAAAATAACAAACACAGTTGGTATATTTGTGATTAAACCCTACCCTTTGTAATTCACTTATGCATATCGTAATCATGTATCTGACATTAACAAACATGTAAATGTGGTTATTCTTCAACATTCTAAAATCTACATAATTCATTTCACATGTTATTGCACATTTTAATGTTTTTTCAATGTTTTATTTAATCAAATGTTTCCAATTCTTTTTATTTTAAATTATAAATTCTTTTTAACCATACATTGACAAAACAAGTGGAATGATTTTTCCGTTTATAAAAAGAAATAATTGCATCTGTCACCCCTATCAAATTCCGTTTGAATAGCTGGGTATTGACTTGTAAATTTAACAATAAAGATAATAAAAGATAATAATAAAGATTTTGTTCTGGAATTCCCTGGTGTATCGGTCCAGTAAAATATAATATATAGCTATGAAACGTTCGTTTTCCTGATTAGGCACATTCAAGTATTCATCCACTTTATTATTCCTGATACTACCTATGTCGCCTATGCATTTCTTATAGATTAATTTTGATCATAACTGTTCAATATCACATGATACATTTTTGATATACCCAATATTGTTGTAAATAATATTATTGTCCAAATGTTGATAAGAAAGTATCTCACATAGTTTCCTAGTTATACAGTTGACTAACTATAATTGTAATTTTTGTAAAGTTGTCAAAGTAAGACAAAAATCATCTACATATAAAAAATCAATCAATTTTCATTAAATACCCCATAAAATGTATGTCTAGAGAAGAGAGTTTGTTATGAAATACAGATTGGTTACCAATGTTTTACCATTTATTATTGCATAAGGACTGGGATATAAATTCAGCTGTGTACTCAGGAGTACATTTTAACACATCAGCTCATGACTTCAAGCAGTTCTTATAGACCGATGGTATGAATTTTAGAATTATATTTACATCAACATTCGTTCTTATGAAGGCAATACCCCAACATAGTGCATTTCAACAATATGATTTGCATCATCTGTATTCTTTGCAAATATTTTTCTAATCCAAGCGATTTGTACCTTGGGGTCTTTCTTACTGTATTGAAAGCCTGAACCGGATGACAAGTCATCGACTATCATGACCTCTTTATATTTAAGTTTTTTCCTCTCTTTCTTTCCTATCATCTCAGTTTTTAAATCTGACTATTAGTGGTCTTGGATTATTTTGCCATTTCATGCCTACTCTGTGTGCAGTATGTATTGCATGTGCATGTTCATGTGCATTGTTTTATTCAGTAATTTAACAACATTTTTTACAGTTTTCATCCATCTGAAAGACCAGTAATACTCACATTTAAACTACGTGAGAACTGCTCGTTTTTAATAGCCTGTACTTTTGCTCGGTGTGCTTTCTGTTTAGTGTCTTGAGGTTCTTTTCTAATTTGGTAACCTTTCCCTCTACAGCTGCTATTCGGTTTTCTAACCCAAACACCCTACCTTCTATTTTCTCTATATATGTCTCTATGACAGCTTTGAATTCATTTCTTATCTCTTCTTTCAGTTGCACAAGCATGCCACTAAACACTTATTCTGTTACCATTCCTTCTATCATCTCTGTTTTTATTTTCATTGTTTTCACTAGCCTATTTCAAACTATATTTAATTTGTTTAGATGAAGGGTGAGAACCCTGTGGAAATAAACTGGATGTACTTGAAGTGCTGGATAATACAGACCTTAATCTTTTTCTGTTATCGTCTCCAGACATGTCAATGTGAAAACTTTCAGTATATAGACTTTTTTTATAACAATGCATTCCTTAGAATATAAGCAGGCCCAAATAAATATGAAAAGTTTACATTATATAAGTCATTCTTGTGTATATTTTTTTCTCATTTAAGACCAAACCAGTATTAAAAATTTACAACACTACAGGCCAGCTGGTGCATGTGGGTGATAATAGTTGAGTTTCCTTTATAAACACAGCCCTTTCAAGTCAGTGTCCATGCACCCATTGAAAAACACAATGGACGATCTATTGAATTTAAAAATGTGATGATCTGAAGAGTGTAACATCTAATTTTAACCTTTTGAAGTTAGTTGTAACAAAATCCAGACTACTTAAGTAGTTTATATATAGTTTTCTTTGGTGTACTTGCCCCTAAAAAATAGGAATTTGTGGATTATATCAAGAGACCAAAAGCATGCCTCTTTCACTGCATGCACCGTCTATGATATTTTATGGATCTCGTGGTTGCCAGATTTAATAGGTTAACCTTGGGGTTGATATATCCAATACACAGGTGTGCATTTTGTAGAATACAATGCAATGTGAACATAAGCTATATTTACCATCTTGGTCAATAAAAACGAATCCTTCGTCAATGGAACTTGAAGCTTCACCAATTTCTAATAAACATAAAATAGACGAAGATATTACAAACGATCATAGCATTTTGCAAAAAGTGAGTTTAGGTTTAAATGATGGTGTTTTTAATGTAAGGTTTAAATCCAACACCTGCAGAAAAATTACCTAAAGATAAGGTTTGAGCGGAGACGTAAATCCACGTGACACGTAATTAACCCTTCTCCCGGGATCTTGGTGACGAATAATCCATTACATTCCCGAAATGATTATGATTAATAATTATAAGCAAAGATATGTCATGCCTGCCATACCATGGATCAAATCAAGCTTTTTATCATGATAACTTTATATATTCAGCCAACTTTTGTGAGAAAGCTTTCTTGTTTATCTCCGTGATTAGTTGAACATATATAACGAGAGTAATCTGGCTACCTCGCGACCTCTTAAAGAAGGCCACGTGCACACTGTGATTGCTTGTCGTGACATTTTAAATTTCTAATAGGTCCGCTTTAGGTATCCAGAGAGTATTAAACATATATAGAGAAAGGTTATCTAAAAAATTGCATTTCATTAGCGTTAATGAACGAGACAAATGCTGCATGCATGCATGGGACTAACCTGCCGCCATATTTAATTCTCGGCCACGTGACATTAATGACGAGTTGCTTACACTCTGGATATGATGTATAGTTTCGTATGTGAGACTATCTTTTTCATTAAGAAGCATGTAGTTTCAATAACCTCCTCCAGTCCTAAATGCACCTACCTAATGACAGTCTGTCCTAAAATGCAGTCATAATTCACATAAATTTAATAATCTATACTTCACATAGCCGATCATACAGGTGTGCCCTCGTAGCATCAAATGTCGTAGCTCAATAGACAAAGCTTGAGTGACTACACATGGCACCTGTGGACATTTGTACCCGGCTTTTTACAAGCCCCATCGCTGAAGTAACTTAAATATCAGATCTAGTCCTAATACTATAGCTTGATAATAGGTTATGTGACGTGTTGGCCCAATGCCATTTTGCCAAAACAAGCCAGTAGCATGTGTGCAATGACAGGTTAGATTGAGTTATATTGGTACTGATGGCACAGATACAAAGGGTCCCCCTCGTGCTTGCAGGAAACAGCTGTCAATATTGAAATTTTTCTTTAATAAAACCTGTTCCGAACATTGGTGCCCAAAAGCCCCCTCCCCTTCCCCCATTAACATTACACAAGTGATACCTATCAGGTTGGTTGAACAAAGTATGGCAAATGGTCCTAGTGGCTTTGACACTTTTACTTCCTTTACCACTTTAACACTTTAAATACAAACACATGAATATGGCTTTAAGATAACGAAGAAAATACTCCATATTAAACTAGTTTCAAAGTTGCACCCAACCTGTCAGGAAATATTTTTGGTCGACCAGACCTCATTATCTCTGCTGTTAATGAAGCCATTAAGCAGATGTTTGACGCCAATAAGCAGAATTATTGTTAAATTATTTTTAGCCCAAAAGCTTTGATAAAAATAAAAATTTAAATTATCAGAGAGAAAGAAAGATAGAATATAAAAACTGGTTTGAGAAATATGTATTTTCATGTAGTTTAAAATAAACCTTGTAAGAAATTCAGCCCAAAAAATCAATGTTAAACTATTGAGATCGGTGAAATAGATATGGAGGCATTTTCTTTTTTTTTATTATTATTATTATTTTAATAAATGCATTTATGACAGAAAAGACGGAATTATGCATCCAACAAAACGTGATATTCTGGTCAATGGGATAGCAAGCTACAAAGAATGTCAGCAATTAATACAATAATAATGACACTTAAGATGTGTGGTAGGTACACCACTGCGTATAACAGGAACAATTTATAGGTGAGCCTTCATTAAACATTTACTTTTCTCTCAGTCAAGTTTAAACGTAACTCATCATAAACTGGTGATTTAGTTTGAAGTTCTATTGGGTTTTCTACATGTAAAGATATATTTTATTAAATATCAACTCATATAAAAGTCATTTTTCAATTTCAATATATATATGCCATATATTCTAAAACAGGGTACCACAGGGTATTATATTATTCCTCTTCTTTTATAAGAGGATCACAACGTAAAGTCAGCACTAATTTTAGTTTATTACACTTTAATTCTCTCCTATTGCAGTCACAGATGCATTATTATAGAGTTAGGATTACAGATGCATTTTTAAGATGCTTTATTATAAAGTGTTTTTTTTTTTTGTGAATCATTTCCAACCGCATTTTGTAAATGTAAGTAACCCATACTCAATAATAATGCATTATTTTAGGATATGGGTCACTTTAATTTAAAAAATGCGGTTTGAAAAGATTCCTTTGGGAAAGCAGTTAACACATTTGCAATCATGCACGATCATAGTCTGAAGTCAGGGTAACATGAATTATATTAACCACATTCCCCTCCATTTTGTGCATTATAAGACTGTTTCCACTGTAGAGAAATTGTTTTTAATTTATAGTGTGTATATGAGGCTATCCTTTTGATTCATTAGAGGTAAAACTGATATGATGACATTTTTTTAAATTTACAGTGTGTATATGAAGCTATCCAATTTCATTTGTCAGTAAAACTTATATGAGGTGACGGAACATGATGTGCAGCTTATAACTTGTGTTCCTGTCACGTATTCATTCAGTTGTAACATTAAAACAAACAGTTTGCCATTCCTTGATACATTAAAAATGAATTTGATGCACATACTAGATATTCAGGAAATATTTACAGGCTGTATATTGAAGGGAATTACAAAATGTCACTATAAAAATATAAATATTAAGTTAAAATATTGAGTCATATATGATATTAAGTTTGACAGTGAAGACAAATAGTACAAAACTAACCAATGTAACTTTAAATACGTAATTAAAATCGACACATCTGCTGTAGTTGTTTCCGAAAATATCATTCCTGTAAATATTTGATTTGGGCTACAATTCATTCTACTTATTTCCTCACCCTTAGTGTGCCATAAACATCAGTCCAAGTGTCACATCCAAATTAACATTTATTCGAGCAATAGATCCAATGCGAGGCCGACATTATACAAATTATACACAAAAATTACATTGTTTAGTATTTTTCATAGGACAAGCCTTCGAGTATAATTCCAGTCTAACAATTAAACACGTTTGTAGAAAATGAAAAATATTTACTGGTAGTTGCAGTGGTTATCACTAAAGTATTGCATCGCAATATCTGTTCCGTCATAATATATATTTCCGTTGGAGTTATGGTTGGCCCATGTTCAGAGGGAATAATGTGTGGGTTGGGTAATTGTCCTGCCTGCATGGACTTGTCTTTTATAATGAAAAGGTTCTTTAAACAGGAACCCGTACCGATCAAGGTGTACAGCCAATGACATATTCAGCCCCAAAAAAATCAATGTTAAACAACTTGGGAGGTTCCCCTCAGATTATCCCATAATTCTGCCTTTTACAACAGGAAATGTCGTAACTGTATAGAGTTGACATCTGGGGCATCATGCTTACTGCTATATACCGTACCTACTGATGTAAATGAGATACGGCTAGTGATGGAATAGAGGAAACAGCATATATATAAAAACATCTACGTTAAAACAAATCTGGAGGCATATCAGGCATTATATATATATATATATATATATATATATAGAGAGAGAGAGAGAGAGAGAGAGAGAGGGAGGTATACTTTTAGATTTTATGTATATCACATATTCCTGGGCGTGATATGATCCCCTTTATGCGAGACAGATACTGCTTTGTCCTCTCGTTTAGTACACTGTCCGGCCGGTATACCATTAATAGGCCTACAGCTATAAGCAGAGATGACATCAGCGTCAACCCCTGTGCTTCTTGTTTACGGTTTTCCTACCAGGGCACGACACAGAGCACGTAAGGAGCTGCCCAGAACCCAATCATTGTGTTCCATTCAAGACTGTTTTTAAAGATCATGGCCCATTGGGTTCATTATCAATTATTTTGCTTTATGGACACAAACGTGTACTTTACAGATTGTATGTGTATGCAACAACAAGTGGGAGTAAGACGGTAATGCTTTACAAAATGCCAAGTAACATATGAACCATAGGAACAAATATAACAAGTGCCCTAGTGTTTGATGGTAAGAGTGGATGGTACTTTCAGTTTGTGTGTATATGGTTATATCCAGGTTACACCATACATTATTTAAATAACTTTACTGTGCCCAGGCCAGTTGACGATATGTCATTTCACTGCTCAACGGACGGCAAACAATAGTCTGGCTTTTTTAAGTACCTCATGCAAGCTCCGCAGATAAACATGAACAATAAACACCTTCACTTATGCCACATCCTTATTTCAACTTGTTGTGGGTGTTTGAATGAATGTGTATCTTTTATTTAGCACTTCAACGATTTAACCTTACAAACAGTAATAAAGCTGCACAACCATAATATATTAAGGTAGCATATAATGATTTGGCTTTCCTTGTGATAACTTATTAAATTAAAATCAAATATTTAAGAAATGATCTCTTCTAAAGCACGTTTTTTACAAAAGTTAAACAAGTAACCGCATATGTTTTCGAAACAGCA
The DNA here is from genome assembly GCA_026874595.1 of Sipunculus nudus. Lineage (NCBI taxonomy): Eukaryota > Metazoa > Annelida > Sipuncula > Golfingiida > Sipunculidae > Sipunculus > Sipunculus nudus. The sequence goes on along the minus strand of CM049314.1, from coordinate 8,903,346 downwards.
TAGTTTAGATTAATATCATATACATTAATGCCTGACCACACTGTCATTTCATAAGGATACTGGTCTCCATGAATAGTGATTAGACTTTGATCCGTTCAGCTTTGGTATATCATTAATATTGCGTACAAATATATCAACACTGTGCATTTCCCCTTGTTGTTCAGTTCTAAGTATGATTGCGGAGTATTTCTAACGTTATAACTGGCGAATTTATGTTAGAGGATGCTCTATACATTCTTAGAGTTTACATTAGTTATCACTACTCAGACCTTTTACAACAGACCTGCGCAAACTCGCACAAGAGGAACATGGTATTACATATATATGTTTATATAATTGTCTTCCTAGAGTTGAGGGAATGCAAATATCATAAGTATTACTCATAAGTATGACTGTTGATCTTATTGTGGATCTAGCTGTCGATAGAAACACATTTTAATCACACTTGGAAACCCTTTCACCATGTAAATTAAGTATGTAAAATATCTGCATGATAGATATTATATACTAAACAACCGAATAGATATATGGTTATGAAAGGATTGGTTGATTGCAATTGCAGCTTTTAAACATAGTGGGTACAAAATTTGTAATTTGTTTTTCATGACTAAAAATACTTAATTACAGACTGTAATTTCTAGGTCTACATGCACCGTCAGGACGTTCCCCTTGATAGATCATATCTGCACTGATTCTTAGTTACTGTAAAGGTAACTAACTGTCAGGGCAGAAAAAGGTTTTAGACATAAACCACCCATCAAATGAAAAGAAGGCCATTAATATATTTTCAATCTCTGGTAATATGTTTGTTTGTTGCTGCAACTAAATGATATATATACAGGGACATAAGGGGTTTCATGTTGTATAGCAATTTATTTGGCATTACAAAAATTATCTCTAGGTCAATGAAATAAAAATTAGATGGTCCATGAAATAAAATTGGGAAGATATAAGCTGACCTAGTCCTGGATAATCACTAAGGCTTTACAAACCAGATGCAGACAAAGAGATGGATCAAACACTTTGATTAGAGACACAGGTGAACAATACATTGCAATTATACAAGGCATAAAAGGAGAGTGGCCAGACAGCAAAACTAACTAATTGCCTATCACAGATAACATTTTTATATTTGAACTATCAAACAAAATTAATGTACTCCTTTTAAAGCGAAAAATTATGTACATAATATTAATGAGACATCATCTGTTTAGGCGCGGCATGTCACAAACAGTATTATATAGATTTAAAAAGTTGAGTTTAACATTGACATGTTGAATGTAATACAAAAAATATGAAACTATCATTTTATGCTAACATGATTTAGATATATATATATATATATATATATATATATATATATATATATATATTTTATGTTAATACCTTGAATATAAACTTATATTTATGCAAGTATATTATACAAGAGAAAGAATCATCACACCAGATAAACCTAGTTATTGCAGAGTTTAAACTGATATGTCGACACATCAGGGATTTTTTTTTATTTCAGCGAACTAAGGTACCAAAATATATAGAATACTAATGGCAGTCTAAGTGTATTTCTGGATCTTAACACATATCTTTACAGAGAATTTGCAGTAACACTTTGCTGTATACATTTAATCAGATAATTATTCACATGTAATATTTAGTATAATATAAACCATTTACACTTCAACTTATTTTAATACCTTATCCCTTAATACTAAAGGTGAACTGTAAAGATATTTTTGAGATACTTGGTGAATCACACATGTCGATGACAGATGGCTTTATTTGCAGTTATACAACATCTTTCCATTTAAAGATATTTTAGCCAAAATAGCTTGGAAAATAGAAAACGTTCTGATTATCGAGTCTGACAGCCTGAGCAACCCTGCTTTTTTCTGCATGTCAAAGTCTCCTGACCAGGCACAGGCACCAACCGCATTCATTCTAGACACGTATATATATATATATATATATATATATATATATATATATATATATAATATCAGTCAATGCGTAAAATCAGACAATAAGTCAAAAACGTCTGATTAACTCAGGCACTTCAAACATACCTGAAAGTTTGGGTCCCCTACACAGTGTCACGGAAAAGAGTGAATCATGCCATATAAACAGTCATTGTGTTAAGTTATTTATTAGCTATTTTTTTCAAAGATTACACCCTTTTAATATTTGAGGAAACAGTTACACATTTTTGTCAATTACATTATTGTAATGGCAACATTAGATTTTTTTGTTTGTCAATAGGGGGGTAATAAATGGCAACATTAGATTTTTTTGTTTGTCAATAGGGGGGTAATAAAGAATGTCACCTAATGACCCCCCCCCCCCCCCGTTCCCCTCCAAATTGTGCTTCTTTACTGTCTTAATAACGGTTGACTACTCAACAGTACCAGCCATCACAATTTGGTTCCATTCAAAGAATGTGGATGGCAAACTCATTAAAAATAACAAACACAGTTGGTATATTTGTGATTAAACCCTACCCTTTGTAATTCACTTATGCATATCGTAATCATGTATCTGACATTAACAAACATGTAAATGTGGTTATTCTTCAACATTCTAAAATCTACATAATTCATTTCACATGTTATTGCACATTTTAATGTTTTTTCAATGTTTTATTTAATCAAATGTTTCCAATTCTTTTTATTTTAAATTATAAATTCTTTTTAACCATACATTGACAAAACAAGTGGAATGATTTTTCCGTTTATAAAAAGAAATAATTGCATCTGTCACCCCTATCAAATTCCGTTTGAATAGCTGGGTATTGACTTGTAAATTTAACAATAAAGATAATAAAAGATAATAATAAAGATTTTGTTCTGGAATTCCCTGGTGTATCGGTCCAGTAAAATATAATATATAGCTATGAAACGTTCGTTTTCCTGATTAGGCACATTCAAGTATTCATCCACTTTATTATTCCTGATACTACCTATGTCGCCTATGCATTTCTTATAGATTAATTTTGATCATAACTGTTCAATATCACATGATACATTTTTGATATACCCAATATTGTTGTAAATAATATTATTGTCCAAATGTTGATAAGAAAGTATCTCACATAGTTTCCTAGTTATACAGTTGACTAACTATAATTGTAATTTTTGTAAAGTTGTCAAAGTAAGACAAAAATCATCTACATATAAAAAATCAATCAATTTTCATTAAATACCCCATAAAATGTATGTCTAGAGAAGAGAGTTTGTTATGAAATACAGATTGGTTACCAATGTTTTACCATTTATTATTGCATAAGGACTGGGATATAAATTCAGCTGTGTACTCAGGAGTACATTTTAACACATCAGCTCATGACTTCAAGCAGTTCTTATAGACCGATGGTATGAATTTTAGAATTATATTTACATCAACATTCGTTCTTATGAAGGCAATACCCCAACATAGTGCATTTCAACAATATGATTTGCATCATCTGTATTCTTTGCAAATATTTTTCTAATCCAAGCGATTTGTACCTTGGGGTCTTTCTTACTGTATTGAAAGCCTGAACCGGATGACAAGTCATCGACTATCATGACCTCTTTATATTTAAGTTTTTTCCTCTCTTTCTTTCCTATCATCTCAGTTTTTAAATCTGACTATTAGTGGTCTTGGATTATTTTGCCATTTCATGCCTACTCTGTGTGCAGTATGTATTGCATGTGCATGTTCATGTGCATTGTTTTATTCAGTAATTTAACAACATTTTTTACAGTTTTCATCCATCTGAAAGACCAGTAATACTCACATTTAAACTACGTGAGAACTGCTCGTTTTTAATAGCCTGTACTTTTGCTCGGTGTGCTTTCTGTTTAGTGTCTTGAGGTTCTTTTCTAATTTGGTAACCTTTCCCTCTACAGCTGCTATTCGGTTTTCTAACCCAAACACCCTACCTTCTATTTTCTCTATATATGTCTCTATGACAGCTTTGAATTCATTTCTTATCTCTTCTTTCAGTTGCACAAGCATGCCACTAAACACTTATTCTGTTACCATTCCTTCTATCATCTCTGTTTTTATTTTCATTGTTTTCACTAGCCTATTTCAAACTATATTTAATTTGTTTAGATGAAGGGTGAGAACCCTGTGGAAATAAACTGGATGTACTTGAAGTGCTGGATAATACAGACCTTAATCTTTTTCTGTTATCGTCTCCAGACATGTCAATGTGAAAACTTTCAGTATATAGACTTTTTTTATAACAATGCATTCCTTAGAATATAAGCAGGCCCAAATAAATATGAAAAGTTTACATTATATAAGTCATTCTTGTGTATATTTTTTTCTCATTTAAGACCAAACCAGTATTAAAAATTTACAACACTACAGGCCAGCTGGTGCATGTGGGTGATAATAGTTGAGTTTCCTTTATAAACACAGCCCTTTCAAGTCAGTGTCCATGCACCCATTGAAAAACACAATGGACGATCTATTGAATTTAAAAATGTGATGATCTGAAGAGTGTAACATCTAATTTTAACCTTTTGAAGTTAGTTGTAACAAAATCCAGACTACTTAAGTAGTTTATATATAGTTTTCTTTGGTGTACTTGCCCCTAAAAAATAGGAATTTGTGGATTATATCAAGAGACCAAAAGCATGCCTCTTTCACTGCATGCACCGTCTATGATATTTTATGGATCTCGTGGTTGCCAGATTTAATAGGTTAACCTTGGGGTTGATATATCCAATACACAGGTGTGCATTTTGTAGAATACAATGCAATGTGAACATAAGCTATATTTACCATCTTGGTCAATAAAAACGAATCCTTCGTCAATGGAACTTGAAGCTTCACCAATTTCTAATAAACATAAAATAGACGAAGATATTACAAACGATCATAGCATTTTGCAAAAAGTGAGTTTAGGTTTAAATGATGGTGTTTTTAATGTAAGGTTTAAATCCAACACCTGCAGAAAAATTACCTAAAGATAAGGTTTGAGCGGAGACGTAAATCCACGTGACACGTAATTAACCCTTCTCCCGGGATCTTGGTGACGAATAATCCATTACATTCCCGAAATGATTATGATTAATAATTATAAGCAAAGATATGTCATGCCTGCCATACCATGGATCAAATCAAGCTTTTTATCATGATAACTTTATATATTCAGCCAACTTTTGTGAGAAAGCTTTCTTGTTTATCTCCGTGATTAGTTGAACATATATAACGAGAGTAATCTGGCTACCTCGCGACCTCTTAAAGAAGGCCACGTGCACACTGTGATTGCTTGTCGTGACATTTTAAATTTCTAATAGGTCCGCTTTAGGTATCCAGAGAGTATTAAACATATATAGAGAAAGGTTATCTAAAAAATTGCATTTCATTAGCGTTAATGAACGAGACAAATGCTGCATGCATGCATGGGACTAACCTGCCGCCATATTTAATTCTCGGCCACGTGACATTAATGACGAGTTGCTTACACTCTGGATATGATGTATAGTTTCGTATGTGAGACTATCTTTTTCATTAAGAAGCATGTAGTTTCAATAACCTCCTCCAGTCCTAAATGCACCTACCTAATGACAGTCTGTCCTAAAATGCAGTCATAATTCACATAAATTTAATAATCTATACTTCACATAGCCGATCATACAGGTGTGCCCTCGTAGCATCAAATGTCGTAGCTCAATAGACAAAGCTTGAGTGACTACACATGGCACCTGTGGACATTTGTACCCGGCTTTTTACAAGCCCCATCGCTGAAGTAACTTAAATATCAGATCTAGTCCTAATACTATAGCTTGATAATAGGTTATGTGACGTGTTGGCCCAATGCCATTTTGCCAAAACAAGCCAGTAGCATGTGTGCAATGACAGGTTAGATTGAGTTATATTGGTACTGATGGCACAGATACAAAGGGTCCCCCTCGTGCTTGCAGGAAACAGCTGTCAATATTGAAATTTTTCTTTAATAAAACCTGTTCCGAACATTGGTGCCCAAAAGCCCCCTCCCCTTCCCCCATTAACATTACACAAGTGATACCTATCAGGTTGGTTGAACAAAGTATGGCAAATGGTCCTAGTGGCTTTGACACTTTTACTTCCTTTACCACTTTAACACTTTAAATACAAACACATGAATATGGCTTTAAGATAACGAAGAAAATACTCCATATTAAACTAGTTTCAAAGTTGCACCCAACCTGTCAGGAAATATTTTTGGTCGACCAGACCTCATTATCTCTGCTGTTAATGAAGCCATTAAGCAGATGTTTGACGCCAATAAGCAGAATTATTGTTAAATTATTTTTAGCCCAAAAGCTTTGATAAAAATAAAAATTTAAATTATCAGAGAGAAAGAAAGATAGAATATAAAAACTGGTTTGAGAAATATGTATTTTCATGTAGTTTAAAATAAACCTTGTAAGAAATTCAGCCCAAAAAATCAATGTTAAACTATTGAGATCGGTGAAATAGATATGGAGGCATTTTCTTTTTTTTTATTATTATTATTATTTTAATAAATGCATTTATGACAGAAAAGACGGAATTATGCATCCAACAAAACGTGATATTCTGGTCAATGGGATAGCAAGCTACAAAGAATGTCAGCAATTAATACAATAATAATGACACTTAAGATGTGTGGTAGGTACACCACTGCGTATAACAGGAACAATTTATAGGTGAGCCTTCATTAAACATTTACTTTTCTCTCAGTCAAGTTTAAACGTAACTCATCATAAACTGGTGATTTAGTTTGAAGTTCTATTGGGTTTTCTACATGTAAAGATATATTTTATTAAATATCAACTCATATAAAAGTCATTTTTCAATTTCAATATATATATGCCATATATTCTAAAACAGGGTACCACAGGGTATTATATTATTCCTCTTCTTTTATAAGAGGATCACAACGTAAAGTCAGCACTAATTTTAGTTTATTACACTTTAATTCTCTCCTATTGCAGTCACAGATGCATTATTATAGAGTTAGGATTACAGATGCATTTTTAAGATGCTTTATTATAAAGTGTTTTTTTTTTTTGTGAATCATTTCCAACCGCATTTTGTAAATGTAAGTAACCCATACTCAATAATAATGCATTATTTTAGGATATGGGTCACTTTAATTTAAAAAATGCGGTTTGAAAAGATTCCTTTGGGAAAGCAGTTAACACATTTGCAATCATGCACGATCATAGTCTGAAGTCAGGGTAACATGAATTATATTAACCACATTCCCCTCCATTTTGTGCATTATAAGACTGTTTCCACTGTAGAGAAATTGTTTTTAATTTATAGTGTGTATATGAGGCTATCCTTTTGATTCATTAGAGGTAAAACTGATATGATGACATTTTTTTAAATTTACAGTGTGTATATGAAGCTATCCAATTTCATTTGTCAGTAAAACTTATATGAGGTGACGGAACATGATGTGCAGCTTATAACTTGTGTTCCTGTCACGTATTCATTCAGTTGTAACATTAAAACAAACAGTTTGCCATTCCTTGATACATTAAAAATGAATTTGATGCACATACTAGATATTCAGGAAATATTTACAGGCTGTATATTGAAGGGAATTACAAAATGTCACTATAAAAATATAAATATTAAGTTAAAATATTGAGTCATATATGATATTAAGTTTGACAGTGAAGACAAATAGTACAAAACTAACCAATGTAACTTTAAATACGTAATTAAAATCGACACATCTGCTGTAGTTGTTTCCGAAAATATCATTCCTGTAAATATTTGATTTGGGCTACAATTCATTCTACTTATTTCCTCACCCTTAGTGTGCCATAAACATCAGTCCAAGTGTCACATCCAAATTAACATTTATTCGAGCAATAGATCCAATGCGAGGCCGACATTATACAAATTATACACAAAAATTACATTGTTTAGTATTTTTCATAGGACAAGCCTTCGAGTATAATTCCAGTCTAACAATTAAACACGTTTGTAGAAAATGAAAAATATTTACTGGTAGTTGCAGTGGTTATCACTAAAGTATTGCATCGCAATATCTGTTCCGTCATAATATATATTTCCGTTGGAGTTATGGTTGGCCCATGTTCAGAGGGAATAATGTGTGGGTTGGGTAATTGTCCTGCCTGCATGGACTTGTCTTTTATAATGAAAAGGTTCTTTAAACAGGAACCCGTACCGATCAAGGTGTACAGCCAATGACATATTCAGCCCCAAAAAAATCAATGTTAAACAACTTGGGAGGTTCCCCTCAGATTATCCCATAATTCTGCCTTTTACAACAGGAAATGTCGTAACTGTATAGAGTTGACATCTGGGGCATCATGCTTACTGCTATATACCGTACCTACTGATGTAAATGAGATACGGCTAGTGATGGAATAGAGGAAACAGCATATATATAAAAACATCTACGTTAAAACAAATCTGGAGGCATATCAGGCATTATATATATATATATATATATATATATATAGAGAGAGAGAGAGAGAGAGAGAGAGAGGGAGGTATACTTTTAGATTTTATGTATATCACATATTCCTGGGCGTGATATGATCCCCTTTATGCGAGACAGATACTGCTTTGTCCTCTCGTTTAGTACACTGTCCGGCCGGTATACCATTAATAGGCCTACAGCTATAAGCAGAGATGACATCAGCGTCAACCCCTGTGCTTCTTGTTTACGGTTTTCCTACCAGGGCACGACACAGAGCACGTAAGGAGCTGCCCAGAACCCAATCATTGTGTTCCATTCAAGACTGTTTTTAAAGATCATGGCCCATTGGGTTCATTATCAATTATTTTGCTTTATGGACACAAACGTGTACTTTACAGATTGTATGTGTATGCAACAACAAGTGGGAGTAAGACGGTAATGCTTTACAAAATGCCAAGTAACATATGAACCATAGGAACAAATATAACAAGTGCCCTAGTGTTTGATGGTAAGAGTGGATGGTACTTTCAGTTTGTGTGTATATGGTTATATCCAGGTTACACCATACATTATTTAAATAACTTTACTGTGCCCAGGCCAGTTGACGATATGTCATTTCACTGCTCAACGGACGGCAAACAATAGTCTGGCTTTTTTAAGTACCTCATGCAAGCTCCGCAGATAAACATGAACAATAAACACCTTCACTTATGCCACATCCTTATTTCAACTTGTTGTGGGTGTTTGAATGAATGTGTATCTTTTATTTAGCACTTCAACGATTTAACCTTACAAACAGTAATAAAGCTGCACAACCATAATATATTAAGGTAGCATATAATGATTTGGCTTTCCTTGTGATAACTTATTAAATTAAAATCAAATATTTAAGAAATGATCTCTTCTAAAGCACGTTTTTTACAAAAGTTAAACAAGTAACCGCATATGTTTTCGAAACAGCATAGTTTAGATTAATATCATATACATTAATGCCTGACCACACTGTCATTTCATAAGGATACTGGTCTCCATGAATAGTGATTAGACTTTGATCCGTTCAGCTTTGGTATATCATTAATATTGCGTACAAATATATCAACACTGTGCATTTCCCCTTGTTGTTCAGTTCTAAGTATGATTGCGGAGTATTTCTAACGTTATAACTGGCGAATTTATGTTAGAGGATGCTCTATACATTCTTAGAGTTTACATTAGTTATCACTACTCAGACCTTTTACAACAGACCTGCGCAAACTCGCACAAGAGGAACATGGTATTACATATATATGTTTATATAATTGTCTTCCTAGAGTTGAGGGAATGCAAATATCATAAGTATTACTCATAAGTATGACTGTTGATCTTATTGTGGATCTAGCTGTCGATAGAAACACATTTTAATCACACTTGGAAACCCTTTCACCATGTAAATTAAGTATGTAAAATATCTGCATGATAGATATTATATACTAAACAACCGAATAGATATATGGTTATGAAAGGATTGGTTGATTGCAATTGCAGCTTTTAAACATAGTGGGTACAAAATTTGTAATTTGTTTTTCATGACTAAAAATACTTAATTACAGACTGTAATTTCTAGGTCTACATGCACCGTCAGGACGTTCCCCTTGATAGATCATATCTGCACTGATTCTTAGTTACTGTAAAGGTAACTAACTGTCAGGGCAGAAAAAGGTTTTAGACATAAACCACCCATCAAATGAAAAGAAGGCCATTAATATATTTTCAATCTCTGGTAATATGTTTGTTTGTTGCTGCAACTAAATGATATATATACAGGGACATAAGGGGTTTCATGTTGTATAGCAATTTATTTGGCATTACAAAAATTATCTCTAGGTCAATGAAATAAAAATTAGATGGTCCATGAAATAAAATTGGGAAGATATAAGCTGACCTAGTCCTGGATAATCACTAAGGCTTTACAAACCAGATGCAGACAAAGAGATGGATCAAACACTTTGATTAGAGACACAGGTGAACAATACATTGCAATTATACAAGGCATAAAAGGAGAGTGGCCAGACAGCAAAACTAACTAATTGCCTATCACAGATAACATTTTTATATTTGAACTATCAAACAAAATTAATGTACTCCTTTTAAAGCGAAAAATTATGTACATAATATTAATGAGACATCATCTGTTTAGGCGCGGCATGTCACAAACAGTATTATATAGATTTAAAAAGTTGAGTTTAACATTGACATGTTGAATGTAATACAAAAAATATGAAACTATCATTTTATGCTAACATGATTTAGATATATATATATATATATATATATATATATATATATATATATATATTTTATGTTAATACCTTGAATATAAACTTATATTTATGCAAGTATATTATACAAGAGAAAGAATCATCACACCAGATAAACCTAGTTATTGCAGAGTTTAAACTGATATGTCGACACATCAGGGATTTTTTTTTATTTCAGCGAACTAAGGTACCAAAATATATAGAATACTAATGGCAGTCTAAGTGTATTTCTGGATCTTAACACATATCTTTACAGAGAATTTGCAGTAACACTTTGCTGTATACATTTAATCAGATAATTATTCACATGTAATATTTAGTATAATATAAACCATTTACACTTCAACTTATTTTAATACCTTATCCCTTAATACTAAAGGTGAACTGTAAAGATATTTTTGAGATACTTGGTGAATCACACATGTCGATGACAGATGGCTTTATTTGCAGTTATACAACATCTTTCCATTTAAAGATATTTTAGCCAAAATAGCTTGGAAAATAGAAAACGTTCTGATTATCGAGTCTGACAGCCTGAGCAACCCTGCTTTTTTCTGCATGTCAAAGTCTCCTGACCAGGCACAGGCACCAACCGCATTCATTCTAGACACGTATATATATATATATATATATATATATATATATATATATAATATCAGTCAATGCGTAAAATCAGACAATAAGTCAAAAACGTCTGATTAACTCAGGCACTTCAAACATACCTGAAAGTTTGGGTCCCCTACACAGTGTCACGGAAAAGAGTGAATCATGCCATATAAACAGTCATTGTGTTAAGTTATTTATTAGCTATTTTTTTCAAAGATTACACCCTTTTAATATTTGAGGAAACAGTTACACATTTTTGTCAATTACATTATTGTAATGGCAACATTAGATTTTTTTGTTTGTCAATAGGGGGGTAATAAATGGCAACATTAGATTTTTTTGTTTGTCAATAGGGGGGTAATAAAGAATGTCACCTAAGGACCCCCCCCCCCCCCCCGTTCCCCTCCAAATTGTGCTTCTTTACTGTCTTAATAACGGTTGACTACTCAACAGTACCAGCCATCACAATTTGGTTCCATTCAAAGAATGTGGATGGCAAACTCATTAAAAATAACAAACACAGTTGGTATATTTGTGATTAAACCCTACCCTTTGTAATTCACTTATGCATATCGTAATCATGTATCTGACATTAACAAACATGTAAATGTGGTTATTCTTCAACATTCTAAAATCTACATAATTCATTTCACATGTTATTGCACATTTTAATGTTTTTTCAATGTTTTATTTAATCAAATGTTTCCAATTCTTTTTATTCTTGTTCTTACATAGCAAAGATGTAACCATATGAGTTTTTAAAATATAGTATGCATGTATGTGAACCAACAGACTATTCCATTCGGTAATGTGTCAAATGTGGTAATGTGATTCAGGCAATGTGTCAAATAAACGGACTGATTTTTCAGTCAGTTTGTAAAATGCCTGAAAATATCAGTTATTTTATTAAGTGCCAGAGTCAATAAGACAACTTGTGAAATTGACTGAAAATTTCAGGCAATTTACAAATTGACTGATTTTACACATTGACTGTAACACGTATATATATACATACACACACATATATATATATATATATATATATATATATATATATATATATACACATATATAATATTACAATTTTAGTCAAATGCCGGCATAATAGGGTTTTTAAATACCAGTATTGATTGTTATATTGTCAACTGTGCATGCAACTACAGCTGTCAGACATGAACATTTAATTGTAAATACATCTGTACATAAATGGAAATGAGTCTGTACTGAGTGAAACTTGGTGTGTGTGTGTGTGTGTGTGTGAGAAAAAGATAGAAATAACCAAATATGTTGTAGGTTCCTTGTCCTGATTATCATGATTAGGCACACTCAGTATTACAATTAATACCATTTCACTACCAGTATGTTTCCTTGCAGTCACTCAATTAGTCCTTGGCTGATTGTGTAAGGCCTGAACATGTTATGTATCGAATTTAGGATAGGTTTTGTTGTTTGTTTAACTGAAGTGTTAAATTATGAAAATGTCTCATTGTTGTGTCCTCCCTGAATCCCTGTGCAAAACTGAATATATATTGCAGTAAGTTTTAAAAAGATCAAAACCCTGATTAATAATATCAATAATATGGGCCTTGCGGTTTGGGTGACCCAGCATAATCTACATGAAAAGTATATATTCAATAAAAGCATTGGTGAATATAAATCAATACACTGGACCATACCTAGCTCCTATGGGAATGCACATGTCCCTATTTGATATAATTTACGTAAATAGTGTCCAACGGAGAAATACTATTTACATCATATACTTAGGAAGTGCGTGAAAACCAATATATATTGCATATCAGACATTATAAAAGACGATTTTTACCATTCAAATGGTTTATCCCTAGCCATATCTGAAATGAACGAATATCAGTTCTGCTTAATATTTACAATGCATACGTTAACATCTGCACCTAAAATGAACAACAGCGTCAGTTTAGAGGTGACATTATAAACCAATATTCCAATATTTTAAAAGTTTTTTAAAATGATCAAACCATTCACTATCAATACTTCAAACGTCATATAAAAAGGACAAGGCATAACAAATATTCCATGAATAAATGAATTTTAGTTTAGTAAACTAAATCTGTCAGCTTGGCTCCAGTGTGTTTCACTAGTATTTTACACTAATGAAATGAGCTGTGCTGAACTTTAATTTATTAATTCAATTGTACTCAAGGTTATCATCAGCTGAGTACATGGTTAATGCTGTAACTTATCTAGGAACACTTGAATGCATTATAGGATCTCCCCAGGAACACAGGATAATTTCAGGAGCCCTTAATTAGACAGACGGCCTCTGTCTCCTAATGTGAATCAGCTGAAATTGGGTGAAATCGCTTAATCCTTACAACACTGAATCCTTGTATTAGTATACTAATCATATGAGATACAACGTCTCAAAGAGGTAGACTTCTGTTAAAGAACCAGTACACACTCAACGTTAATAAACGAGACAAAAGCTGGATGCATGCTTGGGACATACGTGCCGCCATATTTAATTCTCGGCCACGTGACATTAATGACTTCTGAGTTGTTTAAAACCTGGATATTATTTACAGTTTTGTGTGTGACACTATCTTATCCTTTAGAAAGCATGAAGTTTTTATAGCCTCCTTCAGTCATACATCCACTTTCCTAATACGGACTTTCCCAGAACGCAGTAATATTTCACATAACTTCAAAACTATACTTAATATAGCCTGTCATACAGCTGTTCACTGGTTGCATCAAGGGCCTAAGCGGATTGAGTTTGAGTGACTTCACAAGTCATGGCACCTTTGGACATTCGAAACCAGCTTTTAATCATCTCCACCGCTTATGTACCTTTACTAGCAGATCTACAACATTTACTATAGTTTGAAAATATTTAATGTAACCAGCTGGCAAAATGCCAATATTTTGTTTAGATAGTTTACAAATTGCCTGATTCACTGACTGGCATTTTACTATATTACTTAAAAATCAGTCATTTTATTTGATGCATTAACTGAAATGGATGTGGTGTTCACTCAGTGTTGGAATGTTTTACAATTTCTTCCATAATTCAGCATTTTTGGTTCAAAATAACAAGGCATTTATAAATACAAACAACATATATAGTTTTCACTTAGGTAATGAGGAGGACAAACGTTCCCTGAGGACCACAGACCCAACTCCCATCCCTTAGATCCACTGTTGTAATTTTTTATTTCTTGTAATCTGAAGGAATTATTAAATTTGTGTTTTAATACCTGGGTTTCACAATGTCATCCCACATTACAGTTCATCGTTTTAAATTTAGTTAAATACTGCATTAACCAATAGTTGAGGAAATTTTCACCCATTTAAAGGGCAACTCCTATTTTACGGATTAAATATTAGAGCCTATGTTCATTGCACAATTACATTCTTTTATATTACAATATGGAGGTTTGTTTGTGTGAAGGTAATATGGTATGTCCAATATGGTTTGAAAAATTGACTGCTCTACATTCCAAACCATCACAGTTTTGCTTTACTCGAAGAATGCAGTCGGCAAGCCCATTAAATGAAACAAAAACAGCAGTGTCGGTAATTCTTATTAAGCTGAAGCCTTTGTAACTCATTTAAGTTTATCTTAATCATATATTGAATTTCATATTAACATTTATATAATTGTGATTATCCTTTACTGTTCATAAAAAAATTTCACATATTGATACACATTTTAATGTTTCATATAATCAACAAAATAAGCTTAAATAGCAATTATTTTGTGTATAATGAAAGGGAGTGACAGTAGACGGATTATTATAAAGGATTTATTATATACATACATAAGTATGTATATAATATGTTTGTATATAAAGGGGCTACATGCAAATAGACGCTGCAAAAACGTAGGAATTAGTATCACCATTCCATGTTAGAAGTTAGGATTTGTAAAAAAAAGAATCAACCCTAAAACACCAAATATTAGTGTAAACTATAAATGCCTTACAATACAAAAAATATTTATGTTCTTACCTGAACGCATAGAATTATGTACAGCATATAAGAGTGATTCAGTTTCTGTTAAATATTCTGTTAAAGAATTCATGATCATCATTCTGATGTTACAATACAGTATTTGTCAAAAAGAGATTAACTCATATAATCGCATGCATGGATTTCTTATAAAAAGACATTGCTTACCATGTAGCGTCACTATTTCGAATTCATCGGAGAGAGGTGGCTCTGAGACAAATTAAAATAAGAAATAATAAATTAATCCACATATCTAGTATATATATATAATCTTATTTATTTTAAATGGATTGTACAAATAGATATAATAAATAATCAAGGCACTCTCCATGGCTAAGATGATGGCGTTCGGTAGTGTGCAGGATTGGAGCAAACCACAGAACCCGGAGAAAACCATCGGGATTGTACGGGCTACTACAACTCAGTCTCATAGCCAGGCCGGGGATCCAGAGGAGAGAGCCGAGCGTTTATCCCTCGACTGTCCAGGCAGAAAGACTACTTACCAAGCCTTTTAAACAGTGTTCATTATTTTTATGATATTGATTCCATTCTTGACAAAGTTCTAGATTAATAACTTTCTTATGGGAGCTACTATTTATCAATACATTTATATATAAAGGTTTTACATATACATTAGTAATATATTGCTTACCATTTGAGAAAGAGTCGAGAGCAATATTAGGCGTCATTGATCGTGCTCCAGCGTTCCTTGTCCCATCGACTATGTCAACATCTGTTTAGATAGATAATGAAGCTGAATTAAATGAAGCTTATCATCCTATAAATTTGATTGCTTTACAAATCCAGTTACTGATATAATCTTCAAAATTTGTAAAAAAAAAAAAAAAAAAAAAAAGGCCAACATAGGCCATCAGTGAAACCTACGAGGCTTAATCCACCAAGAACATGTACTATCAGGGAAATATTGCAAACTGAATTCGTCACAATCACCTGTAGAGTAAAATGTCTTTTCTAATCTTATTGTATCATACTTGAATGCATAATGTGTATATTAGCATTATGTTGCTTACCATTAGAGAAATACTGGTGTCACAGATCTTGTTTCAGTGTTACTTGTGCCATTGCCTATCCCAGCCTCTGTGTATATAACATTGCTTATATTAGTTATTTTTCAAACTTAATTGACCATAAAAACAATAACGCTTGACTCACATACTAACAACAATATCACTTCAGGTGTTAAATAAACGGACCTTGTTATCGGAGTTTACTCTTAGCATATTGATTCAAAAGTATTTCAATTTCTGAGAGTCTATGATTTTTTTAACAATTCTTTATTGAATATATACATATCACAACAATAAAAACACTTTCCATTGAATTACAAACAATAATTACGTACAATTACAAAATGAGGAAATATATATAGATATCCCAGATTCTATCTGCTTTGAATTTCCTCATAACAACATAAAAGATGATAAGAAGACGTACACAAATGTAAATTATGACAGATAACATTCCAATGCATACACAGTTAACTGATATTTATAGAAGTCAGAGATTATTCATAGTTGGTAATCAAAATATTGATCTCCTTTATTCTGAATACCTGATCCGAGGCATTAACTGATTCCACTTTTTTTAAATAAAATTATATATTGCCCTTTTTTTCCGGAATGATATATTCCTCTTTTTTGAAGAAAGATTACAAAAGACTTAAACTTAGAGAAAAGATCTGTTTCATTTTTGCATTCTTTTTCATTTTATATATATATATATATATATATATATATATATATATATATATATATTATACAGTACAATAATAGTGTTTATCAAATTATTGTTGTCAGTAACAGGCAATGCTCCAAAAATTATAGCATTAGGTGTAAATGCTGGCATATATATTTCAACTTTTTTCAACCAGTCATGTATTTTAAATTATAAATTCTTTTTAACCATACATTGACAAAACAAGTGGAATGATTTTTCCGTTTATAAAAAGAAATAATTGCATCTGTCACCCCTATCAAATTCCGTTTGAATAGCTGGGTATTGACTTGTCAATTTAACAATAAAGATAATTAAAGATAATAATAAAGATTTTGTTCTGGAATTCCCTGGTGTATCGGTCAAGTAAAATATAATATATAGCTATGAAACGTTCGTTTTCCTGATTAGGCACATTCAAGTATCCATCCACTTTATTATTCCTGATACTACCTATGTCGCCTATGCATTTCTTATAGATTAATTTTGATCATAACTGTTCAATATCACATGATACATTTTTGATATACCCAATATTGTTGTAAATAATATTATTGTCCAAATGTTGATAAGAAAGTATCTCACATAGTTTCCTAGTTATACAGTTGACTAACTATAATTGTAATTTTTCTAAAGTTTTCAAAGTAAGACAAAAATCATCTACATATAAAAAATCAATCAATTTTCATTAAATACCACATAAAATGTATGTCTAGAGAAGAGAGTTTGTTATGAAATACAGATTGGTTACCAATGTTTAACCATTTATTATTGCATAAGGACTGGGATATAAATTCAGCTGTGTACTCAGGAGTACATTTTAACACATCAGCTCATGACTTCAAGCAGTTCTTATAGACCGATGGTATGAATTTTAGAATTATATTTACATCAACATTCGTTCTTATGAAGGCAATACCCCAACATAGTGCATTTCAACAATATGATTTGCATCATCTGTATTCTTTGCAAATATTTTTCTAATCCAAGCGATTTGTACCTTGGGGTCTTTCTTACTGTATTGAAAGCCTGAACCGGATGACAAGTCATCGACTATCATGACCTCTTTATATTTAAGTTGTTTCCTCTCTTTCTTTCCTATCATCTGAGTTTTTAAATCTGACTATTAGTGGTCTTGGATTATTTTGCCATTTCATGCCTACTCTGTGTGCAGTATGTATTGCATGTGCATGTTCATGTGCATTGTTTTATTCAGTAATTTAACAACATTTTTTACAGTTTTCATCCATCTGAAAGACCAGTAATACTCACATTAAAACTACGTGAGAACTGCTCGTTTTTAATAGCCTGTACTTTTGCTTGGTGTGCTTTCTGTTTAGTGTCTTGAGGTTCTTTTCTAATTTGGTAACCTTTCCCTCTACAGCTGCTATTCGGTTTTCTAACCCAAACACCCTACCTTCTATTTTCTCTATATATGTCTCTATGACAGCTTTGAATTCATTTCTTATCTCTTCTTTCAGTTGCACAAGCATGCCACTAAACACTTATTCTGTTACCATTCCTTCTATCATCTCTGTTTTTATTTTCATTGTTTTCACTAGCCTATTTCAAACTATATTTAATTTGTTTAGATGAAGGGTGAGAACCCTGTGGAAATAAACTGGATGTACTTGAAGTGCTGGATAATACAGACCTTAATCTTTTTCTGTTATCGTCTCCAGACATGTCAATGTGAAAACTTTCAGTATATAGACTTTTTTTATAACAATGCATTCCTTAGAATATAAGCAGGCCCAAATAAATATGAAAGGTTTACATTATATAAGTCATTCTTGTGTATATTTTTTCTCATTTAAGACCAAACCAGTATTAAAAATTTACAACACTACAGGCCAGCTGGTGCATGTGGGTGATAATAGTTGTGTTTCCTTTATAAACACAGCCCTTTCAAGTCAGTGTCCATGCACCCATTGAAAAACACAATGGACGATCTATTGAATTTAAAAATGTGATGATCTGAAGAGTGTAACATTTAATTTTAACCTTTTGAAGTTAGTTGTAACAAAATCCAGACTACTTAAGTAGTTTATATATAGTTTTCTTTGGTGTACTTGCCCCTAAAAAATAGGAATTTGTGGATTATATCAAGAGACCAAAAGCATGCCTCTTTCACTGCATGCACCGTCTATGATTTTTTATGGATCTCGTGGTTGCCAGATTAAATAGGTTAACCTTGGGGTTGATATATCCAATACACAGGTGTGCATTTTGTAGAATACAATGCAATGTGAACATAAGCTATATTTACCATCTTGGTCAATAAAAACGAATCCTTCGTCAATGGAACTTGAAGCTTCACCAATTTCTAATAAACATAAAATAGACGAGATATTACAAACGATCATAGCATTTTGCAAAAAGTGAGTTTAGGTTTAAATGATGGTGTTTTTAATGTAAGGTTTAAATCCAACACCTGCAGAAAAATTACCTAAAGATAAGGTTTGAGCGGAGACGTAAATCCACGTGACACGTAATTAACCCTTCTCCCGGGATCAGGGTGACGAATAATCCATTACATTCCCGAAATGATTATGATTAATAATTATAAGCAAAGATATGTCATTCCTGCCATACCATGGATCAAATCAAGCTTTTTATCATGATAACTTTATATATTCAGCCAACTTTTGTGAGAAAGCTTTCTTGTTTATCTCCGTGATTAGTTGAACATATATAACGAGAGTAATCTGGCTACCTCGCGACCTCTTAAAGAAGGCCACGTGCACACTGATTATTGCTTGTCGTGACATTTTAAATTTCTAATAGGTCCGCTTTAGGTATCCAGAGAGTATTAAACATATATAGAGAAAGGTTATCTAAAAAATTGCATTTCATTAGCGTTAATGAACGAGACAAATGCTGCATGCATGCATGGGACTAACCTGCCGCCATATTTAATTCTCGGCCACGTGACATTAATGACGAGTTGCTTACACTCTGGATATGATGTATAATTTCGTATGTGAGACTATCTTTTTCATTAAGAAGCATGTAGTTTCAATACCCTCCTCCAGTCCTAAATGCACTTACCTAATGACAGTCTGTCCTAAAATGCAGTCATAATTCACATAAATTTAATAATCTATACTTCACATAGCCGATCATACAGGTGTGCCCTCGTAGCATCAAAAGTCGTAGCTCAATAGACAAAGCTTGAGTGACTACACATGGCACCTGTGGACATTTGTACCCGGCTTTTTACAAGCCCCATCGCTGAAGTACCTTAAATATCAGATCTAGTCCTAATACTATAGTTTGATAATAGGTTATGTGACGTGTTGGCCCAATGCCATTTTGCCAAAACAAGCCAGTAGCATGTGTACAATGACAGGTTAGATTGAGTTATATTGGTACTGATGGCACAGATACAAAAGGTCCCCCTCATGCTTGCAGGAAACAGCTGTCAATATTGAAATTTTTCTTTAATAAAACGTGTTCCGAACATTGGTGCCCAAAAGCCCCCTCCCCTTCCCCCATTAACATTACACAAGTGATACCTATCAGGTTGGTTGAACAAAGTATGGCAAATGGTCCTAGTGGCTTTGACACTTTTACTTCTTTTACCACTTTAACACTTTAAATACAAACACATGAATATGGCTTTAAGATAACGAAGAAAATACTCCATATTAAACTAGTTTCAAAGTTGCACCCAACCTGTCAGGAAATATTTTTGGTCGAACAGACCTCATTATCTCTGCTGTTAATGAAGCCATTAAGCAGATGTTTGACGCCAATAAGCAGAATTATTGTTAAATTATTTCTAGCCCAAAAGCTTTGATAAAAATAAAAATTTAAATTATCAGAGAGAAAGAAAGATAGAATATAAAAACTGGTTTGAGAAATATGTATTTTCATGTAGTTTAAAATAAACCTTGTAAGAAATTCAGCCCAAAAAATCAATGTTAAACTATTGAGATCGGTGAAATAGATATGGAGGCATTTTCTTTTTTTTATTATTATTATTATTTTAATAAATGCATTCATGACAGAAAAGACGGAATTATGCATCCAACAAAACGTGATATTCTGGTCAATGGGATAGCAAGCTCCAAAGAATGTCAGCAATTAATACAATAATAATGACACTTAAGATGTGTGGTAGGTACACCACTGCGTATAACAGGAACAATTTATAGGTGAGCCTTCATTAAACATTTACTTTTCTCTCAGTCAAGTTTAAACGTAACTCATCATAAACTGGTGATTTAGTTTGAAGTTCTATTGGGTTTTTACATGTAAAGATAAATTTTATTAAATATCAACTCATATAAAAGTCATTTTTCAATTTCAATATATATATGCTATATATTCTAAAACAGGGTACCACAGGGTATTATATTATTCCTCTTCTTTTATAAGAGGATCACAACGTAAAGTCAGCACTAATTTTAGTTTATAAAAGGCATAAGCAATTATGGCTAATTACACTTTAATTCTCTTCTATTGCAGTCACAGATAGGAGTAAGGATTACAGATGCATTTTTAAGATGCTTTATTATAAAGTGTTTTTTTTTTGTGAATCATTTCCAACCGCATTTTGTAAATGTAAGTAACCCATACTCAATGATAATGCATTATTTTAGGATATGGGTCACTTTAATTTAAAAAATGCGGTTTGAAAAGATTCCATTGGGAAAGCAGTTAACACATTTGCAATCATGCACGATCATAGTCTGAAGTCAGGGTAACATGAATTATATTAACCACATTCCCCTCCATTTTGTGCATTATAAGACTGTTTCCACTGTAGAGAAATTGTTTTTAATTTATAGTGTGTATATGAGGCTATCCTTTTGATTCATTAGAGGTAAAACTGATATGATGACATTTTTTTAAATTTACAGTGTGTATATGAAGCTATCCTATTTCATTTGTCAGTAAAACTTATATGAGGTGACGGAACATGATGTGCAGCTTATAACTTGTGTTCCTGTCACGTATTCATTCAGTTGTAACATTAAAACAAACAGTTTGCCATTCCTTGATACATTAAAAATGAATTTGATGCACATACTAGATATTCAGGAAATATTTACAGGCTGTATATTGAAGGGAATTAGAAAATGTTACTATAAAAATATAAATATTAAGTTAAAATATTGAGTCATATATGATATTAAGTTTGACAGTGAAGACAAATAGTACAAAACTAACCAATGTAACTTTAAATACGTAATTAAAATCGACACATCTGCTGTAGTTGTTTCCGAAAATATCATTCCTGTAAATATTTGATTTGGGCTACAATTCATTCTACTTATTTCCTCACCCTTAGTGTGCCATAAACATCAGTCCAAGTGTCACATCCAAATTAACATTTATTCGAGCAATAGATCCAATGCGAGGCCGACATTATACAAATTATACACAAAAATTACATTGTTTAGTATTTTTCATAGGACAAGCCTTCGAGTATAATTCCAGTCTAACAATTAAACACGTTTGTAGAAAATGAAAAATATTTACTGGTAGTTGCAGTGGTTATCACTAAAGTATTGCATCGCAATATCTGTTCCGTCATAATATATATTTCCGTTGGAGTTATGGTTGGCCCATGTTCAGAGGGAATAATGTGTGGGTTGGGTAATTGTCCTGCCTGCATGGACTTGTCTTTTATAATGAAAAGGTTCTTTAAACAGGAACCCGTACCGATCAAGGTGTACAGCCAATGACATATTCAGCCCCCAAAAAATCAATGTTAAACAACTTGGGAGGTTCCCCTCAGATTATCCCATAATTCTGCCTTTTACAACAGGAAATGTCGTAACTGTATAGAGTTGACATCTGGGGCATCATGCTTACTGCTATATACCGTACCTACTGATGTAAATGAGATACGGCTAGTGATGGAATAGAGGAAACAGCATATATATAAAAACATCTACGTTAAAACAAATCTGGAGGCATATCAGGCATTATATATATATATATATATATATAGAGAGAGAGAGAGAGAGAGAGAGAGGGGGGGAGGTATACTTTTAGATTTTATGTATATCACATATTCCTGGGCGTGATATGATCCCCTTTATGCGAGACAGATACTGCTTTGTCCTCTCGTTTAGTACACTGTCCGGCCGGTATACCATTAATAGGCCTACAGCTATAAGCAGAGATGACATCAGCTTCAACCCCTGTGCTTCTTGTTTACGGTTTTCCTACCAGGGCACGACACAGAGCACGTAAGGAGCTGCCCAGAACCCAATCATTGTGTTCCATTCAAGACTGTTTTTAAAGATCATGGCCCATTGGGTTCATTATCAATTATTTTGCTTTATGGACACAAACGTGTACTTTACAGATTGTATGTGTATGCAACAACAAGTGGGAGTAAGACGGTAATGCTTTACAAAATGCCAAGTAACATATGAACCATAGGAACAAATATAACAAGTGCCCTAGTGTTTGATGGTAAGAGTGGATGGTACTTTCAGTTTGTGTGTATATGGTTATATCCAGGTTACACCATACATTATTTAAATAACTTTACTGTGCCCAGGCCAGTTGACGATATGTCATTTCACTGCTCAACGGACGGTAAACAATAGTCTGGCTTTTTTAAGTACCTCATGCAAGCTCCGCAGATAAACATGAACAATAAACACCTTCACTTATGCCACATCCTTATTTCAACTTGTTGTGGGTGTTTGTATGAATGTGTATCTTTTATTTAGCACTTCAACGATTTAACCTTACAAACAGTAATAAAGCTGCACAACCATAATATATTAAGGTAGCATATAATGATTTGGCTTTCCTTGTGATAACTTATTAAAATAAAATCAAATATTTAAGAAATGATCTCTTCTAAAGCACGTTTTTTACAAAAGTTAAACAAGTAACCGCATATGTTTTCGAAACAGCATAGTTTAGATTAATATCATATACATTAATGCCTGACCACACTGTCATTTCATAAGGATACTGGTCTCCATGAATAGTGATTACACTTTGATCCGTTCAGCTTTGGTATATCATTAATATTGCGTACAAATATATCAACACTGTGCATTTCCCCTTGTTGTTCAGTTCTAAGTATGATTGCGG
Source organism: Sipunculus nudus (assembly GCA_026874595.1). Taxonomy (NCBI): domain Eukaryota; kingdom Metazoa; phylum Annelida; class Sipuncula; order Golfingiida; family Sipunculidae; genus Sipunculus; species Sipunculus nudus. The sequence goes on along the minus strand of CM049314.1, from coordinate 8,879,229 downwards.
AGTATTTCTAACGTTATAACTGGCGAATTTATGTTAGAGGATGCTCTATACATTCTTAGAGTTTACATTAGTTATCACTACTCAGACCTTTTACAACAGACTTGCGCAAATTCGCACAAGAGGAACATGGTATTACATATATATGTTTATATAATTGTCTTCCTAGAGTTGAGGGAATGCAAATATCATAAGTATTACTCATAAGTATGACTGTTGATCTTATTGTGGGTCTAGCTGTCGATAGAAACACATTTTAATCACACTTGGAAACCCTTTCACCATGTAAATTAAGTATGTAAAATATCTGCATGATAGATATTATATACTAAACAACCGAATAGATATATGGTTATGAAAGGATTGGTTGATTGCAATTACAGCTTTTAAACATAGTGGGTACAAAATTTGTAATTTGTTTTTCATGACTAAAAATACTTAATTACAGACTGTAATTTCTAGGTCTACATGCACCGTCAGGACGTTCCCCTTGATAGATCATATCTGCACTGATTCTTAGTTACTGTAAAGGTAACTAACTGTCAGGGCAGAAAAAGGTTTTAGACATAAACCACCCATCAAATGAAAAGAAGGCCATTAATATATTTTCAATCTCTGGTAATATGTTTGTTTGTTGCTGCAACTAAATGATATATATATACAGGGACATAAGGGGTTTCTTGTTGTATTGCAATTTATTTGGCATTACAAAAATTATCTCTAGGTCAATGAAATAAAAATTAGATGGTCCATGAAATAAAATTGGGAAGATATAAGCTGACCTAGTCCTGGATAATCACTAAGGCTTTACAAACCAGATGCAGACAAAGAGATGGATCAAACACTTTGATTAGAGACACAGGTGAACAATACATTGTAATTATACAAGGCATAAAAGGAGAGTGGCCAGACAGCAAAACTAACTAATTGCCTATCACAGATAACATTTTTATATTTGAACTATCAAACAAAATTAATGTACTCCTTTTAAAGCAAAAAATTATGTACATAATATTAATGAGACATCATCTGTTTAGGCGCGGCATGTCACAAACAGTATTATATAGATTTAAAAAGTTGAGTTTAACATTGACATGTTGAATGTAATACAAAAAAATATGAAACTATCATTTTATGCTAACATGATTTAGATATATATATATATATATATATTTTATGTTAATACCTTGAAAATAAACTTATATTTATGCAAGTATATTATACAAGAGAAAGAATCATCACACCAGATAAACCTAGTTATTGCAGAGTTTAAACTGATATGTCGACACATCAGAGATTTTTTTTATTTCAGCGAACTTAGGTACCAAAATATATAGAATACTAATGGCAGTCTAAGTGTATTTCTGGATCTTAACACATATCTTTACAGAGAATTTGCAGTAACACTTTGCTGTATACATTTAATCAGATAATTATTCACATGTAATATTTAGTATAATATAAACCTTTTACACTTCAACTTATTTTAATACCTTATCCCTTAATACTAAAGGTGAACTGTAAAGATATTTTTGAGATACTTGGTGAATCACACATGTCGATGACAGATGGCTTTATTTGCAGTTATACAACATCTTTCAATTTAAAGATATTTTAGCCAAAATAGCTTGGAAAATAGAAAACGTTCTGATTATCGAGTCTGACAGCCTGAGCAACCCTGCTTTTTTCTGCATGTCAAAGTCTCCTGACCAGGCACAGGCACCAACCGCAATCATTCTAGACACATATATATATATATATATATATATATATATATATATATATATATATATATATATATATCAGTCAATGCGTAAAATCAGACAATAAGTCAAAAACGTCTGATTAACTCAGGCACTTCAAACATACCTGAAAGTTTGGGTCCCCTACACAGTGTCAAGGAAAAGAGTGAATCATGCCATATAAACAGTCATTGTGTTAAGTTATTTATTAGCTATTTTTTCAAAGATTACACCCTTTTAATATTTGAGGAAACAGTTACACATTTTTGTCAATTACATTATTGTAATGGCAACATTAGATTTTTTTGTTTGTCAATAGGGGGGTAATAAATGGCAACATTAGATTTTTTTGTTTGTCAATAGAGGGGTAATAAAGAATGTCACCTAATGACCCCCCCCCCCCCCCCCCGTTCCCCTCCAAATTGTGCTTCTTTACTGTCTTAATAACGGTTGACTACTCAACAGTACCAGCCATCACAATTTGGTTCCATTCAAAGAATGTGGATGGCAAACTCATTAAAAATAACAAACACAGTTGGTATATTTGTGATTTAACCCTACCCTTTGTAATTCACTTATGCATATCGTAATCATGTATCTGACATTATCAAACATGTAAATGTGGTTATTCTTCAACATTCTACAATCTACATAATTCATTTCACATGTTATTGCACATTTTAGTGTTTTTTCAATGTTTTATTTAATCAAATGTTTCCAATTCTTTTTATTCTTGTTCTTACATAGCAAAGATGTAACCATATGAGTTTTTAAAATATAGTATGCATGTTTCATTATGTCTTAATAGTTTGCATGTTTGGACTATATGATTCTAGTAACTTCACAAGTCGGTAGATTTAAGTCTTATAACGTGATCAATATTCTTTAAAAAAAATACCCTAGAAAGCAGAAACAGGGATAAACTTTACTTCAATGTAGCTGGTTATACTAAATGACAATGTCTGTTTCATAATAATGAGATATGTGAACCAACAGACTATTCCATTCGGTAATGTGTCAAATGTGGTAATGTGATTCAGGCAATGTGTCAAATAAACTGACTGATTTTTCAGTCAGTTTGTAAAATGCCTGAAAATATCAGTTATTTTATTAAGTGCCAGAGTCAATAAGATAACTTGTGAAATTGACTGAAAATTTCAGGCAATTTACAAATTGACTGATTTTACACATTGACAGTAACACGTATATATATACATACACACACATATATATATATATATATATATATATATATATATATATATAATATTACAATTTTAGTCAATTGCCGGCATAATAGGGTTTTTAAATACCAGTATTGATTGTTATATTGTCAACTGTGCATGCAACTACAGCTGTCAGACATGAACATTTAATTGTAAATACATCTGTACATAAATGGAAATGAGTCTGTACTGAGTGAAACTTGGTGTGTGTGTGTGTGTGTGTGTGTGTGAGAAAAAGATAGAAATAACCAAATATGTTGTAGGTTCCTTGTCCTGATTATCATGATTAGGCACACTCAGTATTACAATTAATACCATTTCACTACCAGTATGTTTCCTTGCAGTCACTCAATTAGTCCTTGGCTGATTGTGTAAGGCCTGAACATGTTATGTATCGAATTTAGGATAGGTTTTGTTGTTTGTTTAACTGAAGTGTTAAATTATGAAAATGTCTCATTGTTGTGTCCTCCCTGAATCCCTGTACAAAACTGAATATATATTGCAGTAAGTTTTAAAAAGATCAAAACCCTGATTAATAATATCAATAATATGGGCCTTGCGGTTTGGGTGACTCAGCATAATCAACATGAAAAGTATATATTCAATAAAAGCATTGGTGAATATAAATCAATACACTGGACCATACCTAGCTCCTATGGGTATGCACATGTCCCTATTTGATATAATTTACGTAAATAGTGTCCAACGGAGAAATACTATTTACATCATATACTTAGGAAGTGCGTGAAAACCAATATATATTGCATATCAGACATTATAAAAGACGATTTTTACCATTTAAATGGTTTATCCCTAGCCATATCTGAAATGAACGAATATCAGTTCTGCTTAATATTTACAATGCATACGTTAACATCTGCACCTAAAATGAACAACAGCGTCAGTTTAGAGGTGACATTATAAACCAATATTCCAATATTTTAAAAGTTTTTTAAAATGATCAAACCATTCACTATCAATACTTCAAACGTAATATAAAAATGACAAGGCATAACAAATATTCCATGAATAAATGAATTTTAGTTTAGTAAACTAAATCTGTCAGCTTGGCTCCAGTGTGTTTCACTAGTATTTTACACTAATGAAATGAGCTGTGCTGAACTTTAATTTATTAATTCAATTGTACTCAAGGTTATCATCAGCTGAGTACATGGTTAATGCTGTAACTTATCTAGGAACACTTGAATGCATTATAGGATCTCCCCAGGAACACAGGATAATTTCAGGAGCCCTTAATTAGACAGACGGCCTCTGTCTCCTAATGTGAATCAGCTGAAATTGGGTGAAATCGCTTAATCCTTACAACACTGAATCCTTGTATTAGTATACTAATCATATGAGATACAACGTCTCAAAGAGGTAGACTTCTGTTAAAGAACCAGTGCACACTCAACGTTAATAAACGAGACAAAAGCTGGATGCATGCTTGGGACATACGTGCCGCCATATTTAATTCTCGGCCACGTGACATAAATGACTTCTGAGTTGTTTAAAACCTGGATATTATTTACAGTTTTGTGTGTGACACTATCTTATCCTTTAAAAAGCATGAAGTTTTTATAGCCTCCTTCAGTCATACATCCACTTTCCTAATACGGACTTTCCCAGAACGCAGTAATATTTCACATAACTTCAAAACTATACTTAATATAGCCTGTCATACAGCTGTTCACTGGTTGCATCAAGGGCCTAAGCGGATTGAGTTTGAGTGACTTCACAAGTCATGGCACCTTTGGACATTCGAAACCAGCTTTTAATCATCTCCACCGCTTATGTACCTTAACTAGCAGATCTACTACATTTACTATAGTTTGAAAATATTTAATGTAACCAGCTGGCAAAATGCCAATATTTTGTTTAGATAGTATACAAATTGCCTGATTCACTGACTGGCATTTTACTATATTACTTAAAAATCAGTCATTTTATTTGATGCATTAACTGAAATGGATGTGGTGTTCACTCAGTGTTGGAATGTTTTACAATTTCTCCCATAATTCAGCATTTTTGGTTCAAAATAACAAGGCATTTTTAAATACAAACAACATATATAGTTTTCACTTAGGTAATGAGGAGGACAAACGTTCCCTGAGGAACACAGACCCAACTCCCATCCCTTAGATCCACTGTTGTAATTTTTTATTTCTTGTAATCTGAAGGAATTATTAAATTTGTGCTTTAATACCTGGGTTTCACAATGTCATCCCACATTACAGTTCATCGTTTTAAATTTAGTTAAATACTGCATTTAACCAATAGTTGAGGAAATTTTCACCCATTTAAAGGGCAACTCCTATTTTACGGATTAAATATTAGAGCCTATGTTCATTGCACAATTACATTCTTTTATATTACAATATGGAGGTTTGTTTGTGTGAAGGTAATATGGTATGTCCAATATGGTTTGAAAAAATTGACTGCTCTACATTCCAAACCATCACAGTTTTGCTTTACTCGAAGAATGCAGTCGGCAAGCCCATTAAATGAAACAAAAACAGCAGTGTCGGTAATTCTTATTAAGCTGAAGCCTTTGTAACTCATTTAAGTTTATCTTAATCATATATTGAATTTCATATTAACATTTATATAATTGTGATTATCCTTTACTGTTCATAAAAAAATTTCACATATTGATACACATTTTAATGTTTCATATAATCAAAAGTTTCTTATGACTTGATTCTGGTTCTTAAACGAGCAAATATGTAGTAATATGAGTTGAGATTTAGTATGCATATTTCATGTTATTATAATAGTGTCCATATTTCAGCTTTATCATTCTGGCTACCCCTCATGAGTGTGTGCATTATGTTATTTGATCAGCATTCTTCCGAAAATAGGTTTACTCAAAAGTATTTGGTTATAGTATTTAGCAATGCCTGTTTCACAATGATGAGATATGTGAAGCCAAAGACTTTTTTTAATATCGATTCAGTCAATCTGTCGAATAAACCGACTAATTTTTCAGTCAATTTGTAAAATGCAAGAAAAGTTCAGTCATTTTATGAACTGCCCGAGTGAATCAGGTACTTGAAATGTTATTGAAAATGTCAGGCAATTTACAAATGGACTTATTACACACATTGACTGTAACATTTATGATGAAACCGGTATTTAAAAAATAAATTCTACCGGTAATGGGATAAAATATATGTGCAGTTGTTTCCGAGAATATCATTCCTGCAAATATAGGCTACAATTCATTCTTTTTTATGTCCTCACCCTTGGTGAGCCATTAACATCGGCCGTAGTGCCACATGCATAGGTTTATTATATGATGATGAAAGTAACCTTATATTTGTCACATCCAAATTTAGATTCATTCAAGCAATAGATCCAGTGCGAGGCCGAAATTATTTATTTACAAAAAGTACATTAACCAGTACTTGTGATACGACATTCCTTCGAGTATAATTTTAGATAAATAATTAAATATATTTGTTGAATTTGAATATTTTTTTGTAATTTGCAGTGATAAACTTAATTATTGCATGGAAATATATGATAATTTATTATGGTATACACTAAATGAATCTAGTATCAGAGGGGGAATATTGAAGGCACTACAATCTATATATATATTGATATGAAACCATGTGTTCTTGCAGATTATGTATTAACAGATTATTTCAGGTGTAATAATGGGGCGCTTCAAGGATGTAGAGTAAGTCCATTGTTGTTTTCTATTTTTATCAATGACTTTCATATACAAATTTAAGATGCAGGTTCTCAGAGAATCTTTATAAATGAAAAACTACCAAATCTGAAAGAGCTAATGTTTGCAGATGGCCCAGTTAATTTTAGTTATACAGTAGGGAGATTACGAGATCGAATTAATGAGTTACATAAATATTTCATGAAATATAGTATGAGGGTTAATGTTGATAAGACAAAGAAGATGGTGTTTAGGCATGGTGGAGAAAGTTGAAACATGGTATTGTATGAATAGAAAAATTGTGCCATTTTATAAATATATATCTGGGTATTAATTTTACAATGAAAATAACGTGGTACAAAACTGAGCGGCAACAAGTACTACAACCAGGGAGAGCATTTTGTATTATTAAAACATTTCATAGAAAATGTAGTCACTTAACAATGAATTATTTTAACTGTTTGATAGTTAAAGTGAACCCATGTTGTTGTATGGGTCTTAGTTTAAGGGTTATGAGAGGAGTGAGATTATAGAACGAGTTTAGCATAAATTTTGTAAATATTTCATGAAATTAGGTTCATCTATATCTAATTTAGCTGTGCTGGGGAGGGTGTGATAGATATCCATAATATGTAAATCAGGTAATCAAATGTATTCATTACCGGGTTAAATTAATCCGATATCCGATTCTAGGTACCCAAAGCACATTTACAATGTGTTGCATATTTTTGTTGAAAATTGAGCAACACAAATAAAACATATACTTTTCAATGTAGGATTTGAATTTGTATGGATGGCACAAGATGTAGGGAACTCTACTTTGTTTATACAAGGAATAAACTTAAGAGTAAGAGATGTAGTTATGCAAAACTGGTACAGTGATGTTCCGATCAGCAGTAAATTGGAACTTTATGGTAGTTTAAATTAACAATTACTCTAGAGAGGTGTCTGGCTTATGTACCAAATATAAAACAGAGATGAGCACTAGCTCAATTAAGATGCTTAAATCTTAACTTGCTAAAAGAGAAGGGTAGGCACATTAATATGGATAAATAAGAGAAAGTATGTCAGTATTGTACAAACTATGGCATAAATGATATAGAAGATGAATATCATTTTTGATAAGATGTTTATTATATATTTATTTGTGAGGAAATATTTATAAGAAATCAATTGAAAACTTCTCACTTATACTTATGCCTGATGAATAAAATGGAGATCTGTTATTTAGCAGCTTAACTTACCAAACTTACCAAGCCTAAAGGAGAGGGAAACAGCTATTTAGGTATAATGTCAGTTATTATATATATATATATATATATATATATATATATATATGTATATATATATATATATATATATTCATATAAAATATTCCCGTTTCATATATTCTTTGTTAGTAGGAACGGGATACATCAATGCTTCAAATGTTTAACAGCTTGCACTTAAAATGCAAGAATTTTCCTAAAATATGAACACTCATTATGTAAATTTTATATTGTAATGGTTCACTAAACAGTTACATATCTTGATTTATATTTCCTTTAAGGTTACTGAGATAAGACATATCTAGCCTTATTTCATTTGTTTATATTTTTTATTTTGATCATTTGCTTGTTTATTAATTTTCCAATAACATTTAAAGAAGATATATACATATTTCTTTTTGTGTTTATTTCATTAATAGTCAATTTGTTTTCATTTACTGTCTATTCTATTTACATATAAATATTTACATTAACTGTTGTAATGTAGTATTCAGTAAATCCAAACCGTAGCCACACACAGTTAATTTTGTTAATTTAATTCTCTGTTTTTGTATTAAGTTTGTTTGTTTAACTGATTGTATTCAGATCAAATTTAAAGAGTTTTTAAACAAGAACTGTATAATGTTGAATAATGTTGTTAACTGCAGAGTTGGGTCCAAAAGTAATTGTAATTGAAGTAATTGTAATTACAATTACTTTTTCAAGTAATTGTACTTGTAATCGATTACTTTTTGAAACCCTGAAAAGTTATTGTACTTGTAATCGATTACTTTTGAAAAGTAATTGTTTGAACAATTACTTTTCAATTACTTTCAAGTGCTGTGTAAAATGTGAGAGTAATATACAATTACAGCATTCAAAGTGATGGTATTATTAACTATAAAAAAATCATTTATAGTTTCAAAGTACACAAAGCAAAATGCTCATATTACTTTAGAACTATTACTTCACATGCCCTGCTAGGTGGCCAGATAATGCAGGTATGGTTTGTTGTAGGCCAGTTATCACCTGATCAACAACCGACTGTCAGGACACAAGTTTGCCAGCTGTAAGATACTAGGGATCTAGTGCATGGTGCTAATTAATTTACTGAATAGATCAGTTCACATACAGAGATTACCAACAGTCTGGCCTTTGATCACTAAGATTGTCTTAATTAGGGATTAGCCAATGCATAGGGGTGCTCATCATGCAGCCAAGCTTTACTCTGTTATTATGAGGCTCAGTTCAATGCGCAAACATAAGGTAATAGTAGTAAGTAAGAGTATTACTATTAGACAGCTTTTATCAAGTTATAGAAATAAACCTAAATATATGAGCTGAAAGTAATAATAATCGCAACAGTAGGCACATTTATATTTAGATTAATACATGTACATTTATTTTCCATTCCCTGTTAGGTCATTAAGAAGATGAGCAAATATTTCTTAACAGGCTTTTTTTCTGTTTGAGTGATCGCCTATATTATGTACAGATTGTTAAGGCAAGTTAATATAAAAAGGATAACCATTAGTGCAAATTGCATGAGAGCACTGGAACGCAGGATTGAGCACAAGCTAACTTATTAACTCTATCTGGCTCCTGATGACAAAAATAATCCATAAATATAGGGATAGATAGAGAAAGTATATTATTATTTTGACAATAAACATCACATATTACAAATTTACAACAATGAATCTATATCTATTTTGAAAAAGAGGGTAGAGAGAAATATTTTATTTAACATAAAGTAATTATATATATATTTATATATATATATATATATATATATATATATATATCTACAACATATAATTTGTTTTTGTCAGGAGACTTGTGTTTGTATAGTATTAATTATCCAGGCTTTGATGGATTTTTCCACAACACTCAATATAACTACTTAACGTTTAAACAATAGATTATATTGCTCGAATTCATTCTAGACAGTGATGAGAATAGAGAATCATATTTACATAAAAGTCATATAAACAGTCATATTTATGGGAAGGTTGTTAATTTAGTTGACAATTCAATTGTTAGATAATTAATGCTTAATTTTAATAACTTGAAAATACCTTGCACCACTATTTGACAGATAGTATTAATATGAAACATTTTTTGTAATAATTAAGTAAATTAAAAAAGTCTCATTCAAAATTAGTTTGTTATTAAGTTAAGTAATAAAGTAATGTCACTTAAAAGTAATAGATGAGAAACTGTGGCAATAGTAAATTAGTAATAGCAATAGCAAAATAATAAAATAAAACTAAAGTAAAGTTAACATAAATAAATTGAACTTAACCCAACCCTGATGAGGGTGTTCAAATTTTTTTTTCATACTAAACATCCAGGAGTCAGCATGAGCAGAGAACTGTCTACACCAAACAAATATCAAACAATGTGTAATGATTTTGGAAAAACCCATGCTCAAATTGTATAGAGTGCATTCACCACTGTGTGATGCATTTGTGTTATCAGATTTTGATTTGTGTGTTTATTGAAAATAAACAATGTACTACCTAGTTGTTTTTTTGTCACTATCACAATGTAAATCCCCTGAAAGCACAAAAGTAATTGCTAAAGTAATTCCAATTACTTCCAAAGGTATTTGTAATTGTAATCGATTACTTTTTTTGAAAACACAAAAGTAATTGTAATTGTAATCGATTATTTTTAAAAGTAATTGTATTTGTAATCGATTATTTTTAAAGTATTTTGACCCAACCCTGGCTAACTTTATGCCCTGTGGGCATTTTCAGGAATAAATTTCTGTTCTGTTCTATATGATATGTCTGCTATATATTTCCGTTAGAGTTATGGTTGCCTTGTGTTCAACAGAAATAATGTTTGGGTTGGCTCATTATCCTGCCTGCATGGACTTATCTTTTATTATAGAATATTCTTTAAACAGGAGCTCGTACCAATCTTGGATGGTGTAAAGCCGATTCAGCCCAAAACAATCAATGTTAAACTGGAGATTTATCCCATAATTCCGCCTTTCACAACCGGAACTTACGTTACTGTATACAGTTGACGTCTGGGACAGCATGTTTATTGTTATGTACCGTACGTACTGGTGAAAATGAAATAAGGGTAGTGGTGGAACATGGATGAAAAGCATATATAAAACATCTACGTTGAAACAGATCTGGAGGCATCAGTTTTTATAAATGTGTATATACATTTATATATATATATATAGAGAGAGAGAGAGAGAGAGAATGAGAGTGTGTGTGTGTGTGTGTGAGAGAGAGAGAGAGAGGTATACTCTTAGATTTATACATATTACATATTTATAAGCCTGAATATGTGATATGACCCCCTTAATGCAAAACAAATACTGATTTGGACTTTCGTTTAGTACACTGTCAGGCCGGCATCCCATTTTTTAGGCCAACAGCTATTAGCGGGGATGACATCGGATTCAAATCAAGTGCTTATTTTTACGGATTTCAAACCAGGGCATGACACAGAGTCAATACGTAATAAGCTGCATAGAAACAAATCATCGCAATCCATTCTAGACTGTTTTTAAAGACCATGGCCCATGGGGTTCGATATCCTCTATTTTGCTTTATGGACACAAAGTGTACTTTACAGGTTGTATGGGTATGCTGCACAAGTGGGCAGAGTAAAAATGCCGAGTAACATATGAATCATAGGAACAAATATAATAAGTGCCCTAGTTTTTGATGGTAAGAGTGAATGGTACTTTCAGTTTGTGTGTATATGGTTATATCCAGGTTACACCATACATTATTTGATTAACGTAACTGTGCCCGGGCCAGTTGACGATATGTCATTTCACCGCTTAACGGACAGTAAACAAAAGACTGGCTTTTCTATGAAACTCACGAAAGCTCTGTAGATAAACATGAACAACTATCACCTTCACTTATGCCAGATCCTTATTTCAACTTGATGTGGGTTTTTGTATAAATATTCTATTTTTAGAATAAATGGTATATGTGTGTGTGTCATGTCTGATATAATGTATTTCTTTAAAATTGATAATTTACTTTTTAATGAGAGTTGTTGTCTAATACATGTTCTCTTTGCATGTAAAAATACCAAAGGAACTTTAAACCAAATCACCAGTTCGTGAGTTACGTTTAAACGTGACTGAATGGAATGTGAATGTTTAATGATGGCTTACTTGTAAATTCGGTGTGTTATAGTTGAACTTACTACACATCTAAAGTGTAATTATTTTAGCAATAATTGCAGACATTCATTATAGCTTTCTGTGCCATTGACCAGAATATATACCTAAAATACGTTGATCTAAATAAAATAAGTATTGTTGTATATTGCTTTCTGTTGACCTGATTTATTCAAGCGTTTGGTGGTGATAGGTTTTTTATATCATCTATTTATTTTGCTTGTATTTTTATCTTTTCTGATTATCGAGCCTAGCGGCGTGAGCAACCCTACTTCTGACTTTTGTTCAATTGTTTTTCATTTTTATTGCATTATGGTTACCGTGCAAAACAAAGTCTGTACTGATTAAACCGGGGTGTGTGTGGATGTGTGTAAAAAATAGAAAAATATTTGAAAAGGTACCTGCCCTGATTTGTGTGATCGAGCACATTGGTGAATGAATTTTAATATAAACTTGACCATATCTTTAGGTGATTATAATTTAGTACACACTGGATTCTACCTAGCTCATGTTTGATATCATTTGCCTATTTAATTTTCAACGGAGATATTATATTACTTAGTAAGTGTGTGCAAACTGTGCAGTACTGCAAAATGTATCATATATATCTTCTGAACTTAGGTCGATGTTATATTTACTTAAGATTAAAAGCCAAAATAAAAGACAAATTTACAGTCAGACGGTTTGTCCCTAGCAACAGCTGAAATAAATTAATATCAGGAAATGCATGCGTCACATCCGGACCTTAAATGAATAACAATTAGGGGAGAACCGGGAACCTCGAGCACGTGTGTTTGTGATTGAGGCCTTTTTCTGTAAACATTAAATTAAGCATACGATACGCAACGCACATCTATTCACTGTAATCAGTCCTCTACAAAAAATATTGATTCATTTATGTAAGGGTGTAATCGATTTTGAGTTTTCAGTCTGATTTATTCCACATAATCCAAAACCTGGAGAGCAGATTCAGTCTTGTGCCTCGTTATGATTGGCTATTTTATTAGCCTAATATCACTGAAGTAAAAAGACCCGTTCTGGCATAGGGCCAAGAATCAGACCAATCAGAGCTTTCGTCCCCTCAAATTAAAACCACAAAGAAAGGGTGAGGTATGTTTAAAATTTGGGTTTCATGCAAAATGCATCTCAGTGGTCTGAACCCAAGTCTGTGCTCTCTGCGCACCCTGTTGTTCCTGTCCAGTGATTATTGGCACGGAAAGCAGCGGTTACACGAAAGGATGTCCGGGACTACTGCAGTGTATAACCGCCGCGTGGGCAGTGTATCGTAGGACTTATTTCGTTTCCTTGGAAGTGTTGCGGTTACTGTAATTCTGGTTACATTTCATGCTGAATCCATGGACTGAAATAGGGCTACAGTTCACCTTTAAGTTTATCTTGGGAATTATCATATTGAAATATATCATATTGTTTAATGTATAAGAACATTACCCCATTCCCTCATCCATGTGTATCTTTCATTTAGCACTTTAACAATATAAGTTGACAAACAGATGAACAGCAGCACAGCACTATTATGTTTAAGGTAGTTAATAATGATTTGTCTTTCCTTGTGATATCTTATTAAAAAATCAAATATTTATGAAATGATCTGATCTAGGGCACGTTCTTTACTTAAGTTTAACAAGTAAGCCCATATGTTTGCGAAACAGCATGGTTAAGGCTAATATCATATACATTTATACCTGACCACACTGTCATTTCTTGAGAATATGGACGACTATTGGTCCCTATGGATAGTAATTAGTCTCAATTGTGATCCATTCAACTTTAGTATATCATTGATATTGTTTACAAATATATCAACACTGTGTATTTCCACTTGTTTTTTCTGTGCTAAGTATGTTCGCGGAGTATTTCTAACGTTATAACTAGCGAATATCTGTTAGAGGATGCTCCATATATTCTTGGAGCTTACATTAGTTATCACTACTCAGACCTTTTACAACAGACCTGTGCAATCTAGCACAAGAGCAACATGGTATTACATATATCGCTTAATCCTTACAACACTGAATCCTTGTATTAGTATAATAATCGTATGAGATACATCGTCTCTAAAAGGTAGACCTCTATGAAAGAACCAGTGCCCACATAACGTTAATGAACGAGACAAATGCTTTATGCATGCTTGGGACATACGTGCAGCCATATTTATTTCTCGGCCACGTGACATTACTGACTTCTGAGTTGTTTATAACCTGGATATCATTTACAGTTTTGTGTGTTTTATCCATTAGGAAGCATGTAGTTTTTATAGCCTCCTTCAGTCATACATCTACTTCCCTAATTCCAGTCTTTCCTAGAACGCAGTAATATTTCACATAACTTCAAAACTATACTTTATACAGCCTGTCATACAGCTGTTCACTGGTTGCACCAAAGGTCTAAACTGACAAGACGAAGTTTGAGTGACTTGACAAGTCATGGCACCTTTGGATATTTGAAACCGGCTTTTAACTAGCAGATCTAGCACAAATACTACAGTTTGAAATATTCCATGTGCCCTGTTGGCAAAATGCCAATTTTTTGTTTAGATAATTTACAAATTCCTGATTCACTGACTTGCATTTTACTAATTGACTTAAGAATCAGTCAGTTTATTTGATACATTGACTGAAATGGAAGTGGTGTCCACTCAGTGTTGGAATTGTTAACAATTTCTTTCATAATTTCAGTAATTTTGGTTTAAAATAACAAGGCATTTTCAGAAACAAACAACATATATAGTTTCCCTTAAAAGTAATGAGAGGGACAAACGTTCCCTGAGGATCCCACATCCCACTCCCACCCCTTAGATCCACTGTTGGTTATTTTAAATTCTTAAATCTGTAGGAATTATTGAATTTGTGCTTTAACACCTGGGTTTACAACTTCATTGAAATCATGCCACATTACAAATCATCGTTTTAAATTTAGTTTCATCTTAAATATTACACTTAACCAATATTTGAGGAAACTTGCACACATTTTTGGTAGGTAACTACTATTTAACGGATTGAAATAAGAGCCATATTCATTGCACAATTACATTGTTTTAAATGACAATTATGGGTAGGGTTTGAGTAGAGTATGTCCACTCTGGTTGGAACAGTTGACGGCTCTACATTCTGAACCATCACAATTTAGCTCCAATCAAAGAATGTAGACGGCAAACTCATTAAATGAAACAAACACAGCAGTGCCGGTATTTGTAATTAAGCTAATTCCCTTGTAACTCACTTAAGTGTATCTTAACCATGTATTTAATAATTACAATTATGTATTTGTGATTATCTTTTACCTTTCATTATCAATTTCACATTTTCACATTTTAATACTTCATTTAATCAAAAACTTCCATTTGACTTTATTCTTGTTCTTTAATATGCAAATATGTAGTTTTAGGGTTGTAAAATAGCATGCATATTTTATTGGGTTAAAATAGTGTGCATTTTTCAACTATATCATTATGGCTACCCCTAATGTGCGTGTATTATATTATTTTATCAGCATTCTTTAAAAAAATCTGTTTATTCAAATCTATTTGGTTATAGTATTTTAGCAATGTCTGTTTTACAATGATGAGATATGTGGAGCAAAAGACCATTTCATATCGATGCAGTCAATGTGTAAAAAAACTGACTGATTTTTCAGTCAATTTGTAAAATGCCTGAAAAGTTCAGTAATTTCATTTTATAAATTGCCAGAGTAAATCAGGCACTTTGTAAAGTGATTGATAATGTCAGGCATTTAACAAATGAACTGATCTTCAAATTAACTAATATATATTTGATGAAACCGGTATTTAAAAAACATAAATTCTGCCGGTATGGGCTAAAATATATACATGCAGTTGTTTCCGAGAATATCATTCCTGTAAATATTTTATTTGGGCTACAATTCATTCATTTTATTTCTTCACCCTTAATGAGCCATAGACATCGGTACAAGTGCCACGTGCAAATGTTTATTTATGGTGATGAAAGTATCCTCATATTGTCAAAAAAATCTTTTATTTATTCAAGCAATATATCCAGTGCGAGGCCGAAATTATTTATTTAGAAAAAAAAATACATTGATCAGTTATTTTCTTATGACAAGCTTTCGAGTATAATTTTAGTTAAATGATAAAACACATTTGTTGGAACAAAAGAATATCAATTTGTAATTGCAGTGATAAACTTAAGTATTGCATGGAAATATAAGACGATTTATCAGGGCACACACTACTTAAATCTTCTATCAGAGGAAAATTAATAAAGGTGAGCAATTTATGTATAGTAATATGAAACCATGTGTTCTGACAGATTATGGATTAACTTATCATTTTAGGTGTACGTACGTAATAATGGGGCGTGTCAAGGATGTTGCGTAAGTTGATTGTTGATTTTTATTTTTATAAATGAGTTTCACCCACAAATTTATGATACAGATTGTCAGGGATATTTATAAATGAAGATCTACCAAATATGAATTAATGAGTTATATAAAATTAATATTGTTTGATATATGGTATGAGGTTTAATGCTGATAAGACATAGATAATGGTGTTTAGACATGGTTGATTTCTGAAGAAAGTTGAAACATGGTATTATATGAATAGAAAAAAATATGCCATTATAAAAATATATGGGTATATGTTTTATTATGAAATTAACATGGTCCAAAACTGAACGGTCCTACAACCAGGGAGAGCATTTTGTATTATTAAAACATTTCATAGTAAATGTAGTCACTTGACCATGAGTTATTTTAATTGTTTGATGGTTAAATTAAATCAATGTTGTGGGTCTCAGTTGTGGGGTTATGAGAGGAGTGAGATTATAGAAAAAGTTCAGAATAAATTTGGTAAATATGTCATGAAATTAAGTTCATCTACATCTAATTTAGCTGCAATGGGGAATGTGTGGTAGATATCCATTGTATGTTAATCAGGTAATCAAATGTATTCATTACTGGGTAAAATTAATCCGATATCCAGATTCTAGTTACCCAAAGCACATTTACAATATGTTGCATAAATTTGATTAAAAGGGATAGATAACATGGGAAACACATATTAAACATATAAAGTTCAATGTAGGATTTGGATTTGTATGGATGGCACAAAATGTAGTGGACTCTTAATTTATTTATACAAGGATTAAAATTAAGAGTAAGAGACATAGTTATGAAAAACTGGTACAGTGATGTTCAGAAAAGCAGTTAATTGGAATTTTATGATAGTTTTAAATTAATAATTACTCTAGAGACGTATCTAGCTTGTGTACCAAATATAAAACAGAGATGAGCACTAGCTCAATTAAGATGCTCAAATCTTAACTTTCTAAAAGGTCGAGAGTAGATACAGTTATGTCAGTTATATTATATTAACTATGGTATAAATGATATAGAAGATTAATATGTTTTGTTAAGATGTTTATTTTATGTTTTTAAGGGAAAATATTTGTAGAAAAGACATTATAAGACATCAATAAAAACATCTTGCATAATATTATGATTAATGATAAATTGAAGATCTGTAATTTAGCAGCATACACTTACCATGCTTTTATGGAGAGGAAAACAGCTCTTTAGGTATAATGTCAGTTATTATATAAATATTCATAAAACATGTTCCTTTTTCATATATTCTAGGGCCATGATTATCTCTGTAAGTAGGAACTGGATACATAAATGCTTAAAATGTTTAACAGTTTGCACTTTAAATGCACGAATACTCCCAAAAATATAAATACTGCATTAAATAACTTTTATATTGTAATGGTTCTTATAACTGTTATACATCTTGATTTATATTTCCTTTTAATGATAATGGGGTAAGTTATCTCTAGATATAATTTTATTTGTTTGTATATTTCATTTATTTACATATTTTCTATTATATTAAACTCGTGATACGTATTGGTAATTGTTAAATGTGTTGAAGCACAAAACATTTGTAGAATATACATGTTCACATAACATTTGAAGAAGAAAACCGTAGCCACAGACATAGTTAATTTATTAATTTAGTTCTCTGTGTTT
Organism: Sipunculus nudus; assembly: GCA_026874595.1. Taxonomy (NCBI): domain Eukaryota; kingdom Metazoa; phylum Annelida; class Sipuncula; order Golfingiida; family Sipunculidae; genus Sipunculus; species Sipunculus nudus. The sequence continues at coordinate 8,861,149 of CM049314.1, read as the reverse complement.
ATATTAAGTTTTTTTGTTTAACTGACTGTATTCAGATCAATTTTATACAGTTGGTTAATAATAATATTTTGTATAATTTTGAATAATGTTGTTAACCGTAGGCCCCTTGACCATTTTTTTTTTGGGGGGGGGGGGAATTAATTTCTGTTCTGTTCTATATGTTATGTTATTTTATATATTTATGGTTGCCTCGTATTCAACAGAAACAATGTGTGGGTTGGCCCATTATCCTGCCTGCATGGATATATCATTTTACAATAAATATTCTTTTAACAGGAGCCCGTAATAATCATAGTATAAAGCCACATTAAGCCCAAAACAATCAATGTTAAACAACTGTGGATATTCCCTTCAGTTTATCCAATAATTCCGCCTTTCACAACCGGAACTGACGTTACTGTATAGAGTTGACCTCTGGGGCAGCATGTTTACTTTTATATACCGTACATACTGATGTACATGAGATAAGAGTAGTAGTGGAACAGGGAGAAATAGCATACATAAAACATCTACGTTGAAACAGATATGATGGAAAATCAGGGATAGTATATATATACACATTGTATCTATATATATATATATATATATAGAGAGAGAGAGAGAGAGAGAGAGAGAGAGAGAGGCATACTTTCAGGTTTACACAGATTACATATTTATATGCCTGGAAATGTGATATGATCCCCTTATTGCAAAACACATATTGCTTTGTCCTTTTGTTTAGTACACTGTCAGGCAGGCATCATGTTTATAGGTCTTCAGCTATAAGCAGAGATGACATCAGCTTCAAATCCAGTGCTCCTTATTAACGGATATCCTACCAGGGCATTATGCAGAGTCAATACGTGAGTAGCTGAATAGCAGCCAATCATCGTATTCCATTTTAGATCGTTTTTAAGATCATGGCCAATGTGGTTCGATGTCCACCATTTTGTTTCATGGACACAAACGTGTACTTTACAGGTCGTATGGGTATTCCACATCACGTGAGAGAGACGCCGAGTAGCATATGGACCATATGAACAAAATGTATCAAGTGCTACAGTACATGCCTGATGGTAAGAGTGAATGGTACTTTCAGTTTGTAAGTATATGGTTATATCCAGGTTACGCCATACACTCTTCGCATAACTTAACTGTCCCCAGGTCAGTTGACAATATGTCATTCAACGCTTAACGGACAGTCAATAATGGTCTGGCTTTATTAAGTACCTCATGCAAGCTTTGCAGATTAACATGAACAATAAACACCTTCACTTATGCCAGATCCCTATTTCAACTCGGTGTTGAAGTTTTAATGAATATTCTATTTTAGAATATATGGTATATATGTTATGTGGTATATATTGTGTGAAATAACTTAAAATTAATTAATAAAAAAAATAAATTAATAAAATTACTTTTAAATGACTTGATATTTAATATAGTAAATTTTTAATGATGGCTCCCTTATAAATTGTGCCTGTTTTAGGTGTACCTACCACACATCTCAAATGTCATTATTTTAGTAATAATTGCAGACATAAATGTTTAGCTTTCTGTACCATTGACCAGAATATTACGTTTTGTAGGACGCAAAATTCCGTTTTTCTGTCTTAAATACGGTAATCTAAATAAAAAAAAAGTGTTTTATATTGCTTTTATATTGCAAACTCAACAGAAAGTGTTTTATATTGCTTTCTGTTGACCTTAGATATTTAAGCTTTTGAGCCCTCCCAAGATGCTGTCGTCTGTTAACAGGGGACAATTTGTAACCTTTGGACCTAGAATCTTCTAACTTGACATCTAGGGAGGTCCATGAAAAATCTCCTAGAAAATTTGAAATTAGGTCTCTGTTACCCATATCCTCCGAGCTATGGGACTCTGAAGTACCCCCTAGATTAATTGAAAATGTTGATACAAAAGCTCCAGTATCAGAACAACTATTGCATTGATCACTATGATTATGTGCATGCATATTGATCATGGAGTGTTTCCTCAGTTCCAGTAGACTGATGGCGCCCCCTGGATTTTTTCAAAGTTTTACATATAGCCAAAATTAAAAACTTACATCCGAATCTGTTCCTATTTGTCCTCATGCGGGATCCCTGCTCAACTCCCGTTAACATGAATGCAATAACATGAGCAGCCAGACGTTGGCACTGTTTTCCAGTATGAAACTTTCCACACTGCAAAATTTTCATCACTTCATCCTTTAATATATAGAGGTGTATGTCAGACACTAAAATTATTGACTAATAGATCTTAAGTGTCTCTGTAGAATTCGTAATTGTTTGTAGTGTCTATATGCGCCTTTCATCACAAAGCACAGTAACAAAGTACAGTCAAACCCTCTTAGTGGGCATCTCCATAAAGTGGGCACCTCTATAATGTGGGCACTTTCATGCGGCCCCATTTTTTTCCTTTTTATTATGTTAAGCTAATGTGGGCAACTATATTCTGTAAAGTGGGCACTTTTTCACAGCTAATGTGGACACCTATTTTTCCAGCATTAAATTTTCGGAGCCTTATTTATTGTGTATTTTTAATGATAACCTATATGAATTAACTAGTAATTATTAAATTTTTTATAACAATCAAACAAATGAACAAAGATCAGAAGGGTTTAATGACTGATTACATAATCATGATAACAGGCTACTTGACTCAGAGCTAAACAAATGATCTATGCATACTAATTAGACTACTATACCTGCACGTACTCATGTCAGCCCTCCGACCAGGTTGATCATGTGAAAGTTAATACCTTGAATACACCATTCAGTATGCATTTACTTTGGACTGATAGGCCTACTTTGATTTGACATGTACCCAGACAAAATGCAGCTTTAGTTAATACCATGAGTGCATGGAACCCCTTCTTATTCACCCAATTACTTGATACTCTGTGATAAGGCAACAGGGTAAGGTCCTCTTGGTAACAGATTAAGGTCCCCCTGACCCAGTGTATTGTTTATTTAACTTAATGACCAATACCAAACATTGGCTTTGCTGAACCATCTAAAAAATGTCAACCCAAACTCATAAGAAAAGGTTGATATCATCTATGAAAGTTATATATTGAAAGATTTCCTGCCGTGGAGAAAGCTTGTAGAAAAGTTTGGTGTCTCGAAGTGGGCAAGCATGATAGCAAACTTACTGAGCACTTTCAGGATGGCGCTGTCTCGGTCGACAGAAAGCGCTTCCGGTGCCGAACCAGTTTTGTTACATATTACATGCTGCAGTGCCATGTTGAGCTTACCAATATATTTAAGTGATTTAAATGGTTATAAAAGATTGCATACTAGTTATGTCCATACATTTATGATATTTCCACGTGGTTATGTCCATACATATAATAAACTTGTACATATATATACATACATATATATATATACAATTAATTATAAATCATACTTTTCAACCTTAAGCAAAAAGTTAATACAGTACTATTTAAACAGGAGTAATAATAATATATTTTTTAAAGTGGGTAGGAGCACTGAATGAGACGATCATCACCTCCATACAGTAGGCACCTCCATAAAGTGAGCAGTTTGGCCAAGTCCCAAGGGTGCCCAATTATAGAGGTTCAACTGTAATTGCTTGTAGTGTTTCAAATTCAATGGTGGTATGTAAAGGTGTGCATGTAACCGTTAGGGAATAAAGGTGTTCCAGTATTATTTATCCCCCAAGGGGTATGATGAAATTCTTCCAGCTTATCAAACCTTGATCCAAAAGACTGACTCATACAGCGTCGATTAGTGAAGGTACTTATCTGGAGTTTTATTAGATTTCTTTATTCGAACTTTCCCACACGTTTGCAAAATTGCTGCTCTTAACTCTTTACAATAAATATACTATACATGAATACTTATTCATGTGTAATACACCTGGACACCGAGATACACATTCAAACAAGTGACCCATGGGTCATGACGCTCAGCTGACTGGGAAGAGATTCACAAAAGGAAATTTTATCATCAGAATGGTAGATACCCATTCAACTGAAGCATCAAACAGATTAACCAACAGGCCAAGATTTAGTCTGTATTTATATATCTGAAAAATAGAGAAAAATTGTGTAAACTTTAAAAACTAGAATACAGGTAGCCGACAAGTGACTATGTGTATCCGCCAAAATCAGAGTGGAACGGGTGAAGTGAGGCACGGATTGAGTGGCAAGGGGAAACAGAGTGAGGTATGTTGCATATTAGCATGGATGTCTGCAGCCTAAATGTGTATGTAGGTTGTGCCACCTACCACAAATCCAGAAAGCTGTCCAAGTTGTATACATATGCAAAATTTTAGGCAGAAATGTCAAACCACTACATAGATATGAGTGATTTAAGCCCACGGCAGACAAACAGACAGACGCTGTGCAAAAATGGTTGCAGGTGGCCCCTCCAGTTTTGTGTATGATGAAGACCTATGTAAGATCTAAACACAAGCACAATTTTGGCCTAATCGGTCAAATGGTTCCTGAGATATTAGCTTGGATGTGTGCAGCGTTAAGTAGAATGTAGGTGGCGCCACCTGTCAAAAAATCAAGAAAGCTGTCCAGGATGTATAAACCTGCAAAATTTTAGGCAGTTATGTCAAACCACTACAGAGAAATGAGTGATTTTAGGCCACGGCAGACAAACAGACAGATGCTGTGCAAAATGTGCAAAAATTGCTGCAGGTGGCCCCTCCAGTTTTGTGTATGATAAAGACCCATGTGAGATCTATACACATGCAAAATTTTGGCCCAATCGTTCAAACGGTTCCCGAGATATGAGCTTGGATGTCTGCAGCATAAACTAGAATAAAGGTGGCGCCACCTGTCATAAAATCAAGAAAGCTATCCAGGATGTATAAAACTGCAAAATTTTAGGCAGATATGTCAAACCACTGCCAAGATGTGAGTGACTTTATTGCATGGCAGACAAACAGACAGACGCTGTGCAAAAATGGTTGCAGTTGGTGCCACCAGTTTTGCGTATGATAAGGAGCTATGTTAGATCTATACACATGCAAAATTTTGGCCCAATCGGTCAAACGGTTCCCGAGATATGAGCTTGGATGTCATCAGCGAGAACGAGAAGGTAGGTGGCGCCACCTGTCATAAAATCAAGAAAGCTATCCAGGATGTATACGCATGCCGAATTTCAGGTGAATTAGTCAATTCACTGCAGAGATATGAGTGATTTTAACCAAAGGCAGATGAACAGATGGACAGTGCAAACATGGTTACAGGTGGCGCCACCATTTTTTGTGTATATTATAGAGCTATCCAAGGACTACATTTGTATAAATTTTTTTCCTGATCAGTCAAACGGTTCCTGAGATATGAGCTTGGATGTCATCAGCGTGAACGTGAATGTAGGTGGTGCCACCTGTCATAAAATCAAGAAAGCTATCCAGGTTGTATAAAACTGCAAAATTTTAGGCAGATATGTCAAACCACTGCCGAGATATGAGTGACATTATCGCACGGCAGACAAACAGACAGACGCTGTGCCAAAAAGGTTGCAGGTGGCGCCACCAGTTTAGCGTATGATAAAGAGCTATGTTAGATCTACACACATGCAAAATTTTGGTCGATCGGTCAAACGGTTCCCGAGATATGAGCTTGGATGTCATCAGCGTGAATGAGAAGGTAGGTGGCGCTACCTGTCATAAAATCAAGAAAGCTATCCAGGATGTATACGCATGCCGAATTTCAGGTGAATTAGTCAATTCACTGCAGAGATATGAGTGATTTTAACCAAAGGCAAATGAACAGATGGACACTGTGCAAACATGGTTACAGGTGGCGCCACCATTTTTTGTGTATCCTATAGAGCTATCCAAGGGCTACATTTGTATAAATTTTATTTCCTGATTAGTCAAACGGTTCCCGAGATATGAGTTTGAAAAGCTCATAAAATCAAGTCCCAGAGGAGCTCTCTGGAAACGAACGTGGCAACGGCGGAGGAACCCGGTCAAAAACATAGTATCCGCAAAACTTCGTTTTGGCGGGTACAAAAATACAGGTGGCTCCACCAGTCTGCAGAAACTAATAAAAACACTTAATGATCAATATCCATGCAAAGAATCATGGTGATCTCTGCATTAGTTGTTCAGATACTTCAGCTTTTGTATCAAATTGTCCATTATACTGAGGGATACTTCGGAGTCCTATAGCTTGAAGGATATGGGTAACAGAGACCTAATTTTAAGTTTCCACGGGCACTTTTTATGGGCCTCCTTGCATGACAAGAATGAATATTCTAGGTCCACTTGTTGCGATTTGTACCCTGTTGACAGATAACCACATCTTTAAAGGTATCAAAAAAAAGAGAAAAAAAAATCGTAAAAATTTGAAAAAATTGAGGTGGCGCACCCAGTCTGCAGAAACTGATGGAACAGGTCATGATCAATATGCATGCCGAAAATCATGACCATCAGTGTTGTAGTTATTGAGATACTGCAGTTTTTGTATCAAATTTTCCATTATTCTGGGGGGTAATTTGGAGCCATACAGCTTAAAGAATATGGGTAACAGAGACCTAATTTAAGGTTTCCATGGAGACTTTTCATGGGTCTCCCTGTGTGTCAAGAATGAAGATTCTAGGTCCAGTTTTAATGATTTGTGCCCTGTTAACAGATGTTCAAAACTTTAAAGGTCTCAAAAATAGAGAAAAAATTCGTAAAAAAACCCGAGGTGCCACAAGTCTGCAGAAACTAATGAAACACTCCATGATCAATATCCATGAAAACAATTATGGTGATCGCTGCATTAGTTGTTCAGATACTTCAGCTTTTGTATCAAATTTCCCATTATTCTGAGCAGTACTTTGGAGTGCCATAGCTCAAAGGATATGAGTAACAGAGACCTAATTTCAGGTTTCCATGGAGACTTATCATGGATCTCCCTGTGTGTCAAGAATGAAGATTCTAGGTGCAGTCTTTATGATTTGTGCCCTGTTAACAGCTGTTCACATTTTTAAAGGTCTCAAAAATAGAGAAAACCATTCGTAAAAAATCGAAAAATACAGATGGCTCCACCAGTCTGCAGGAAGTGGTGGAACATCTCATGATCAATACGTATGCCAAAAATCATGACCATCAGTCAAGTAGTTAATGAGATATTGAAGTTTTTGTATGAAATTTTTTACTTTTATGGGGCGTACTTTGGGGCCCCATAGCTCAAAGGATATGGGTAACAGAGATCTAATTTATGGTTTCCATGGAGACTTTTAATAGGTCTCTCAGTGTGTCGAGAATGAAAGTTCTAGGTCCAGCGGTTACGATTTGTGCCACGTTAACAGATGACAGCATCTTTAAACGTCTCAAAAATAGAGGAAAAAATCGTAAAATAATCGAAAAATACAGGTGGCGCCACCAGTCTGCAGGAACTTATGAAACATCTCATGATCAATATGTATGCCAAAAATCATGACCATCAGTGATGTTGTTATTGAGATATTAAAGTTTTTGTATGAAATTTTTTACTATTCTGGGGGGTACTTTGGGGCCCCATAGCTCAAAGGATATGGGTAACAGAGACCTAATTTCTGGTTTCCAAGGAGATTTTTCATGGTACTCTCAGTGTATCAAGAATTAAGATTCTAGGTCTAGTCTTTACGATTTGTGCCTTGTTAACAGATGTTCACATTTTTAAAGGTCTCAAAAATAGAGAAAAAAATTCGTAAAAAAATCGAAAATACAGGTGGCGCCACCAGTCTGCAGGAAGTGATGGAACATCTCATGATCAATATGTATGCCAAAAATCATGACCATCAGTCAAGTAGTTAATGAGATATTGAAGTTTTCGTATGAAATTTTTTACTTTTCTGGGGGGTACTTTGGGGCCCCATAGCTCGAAGGATATGGGTAACAGAGACCTAATTTCTGCTTTCCAAGGAGTTTTTTCATGGACCTCTCAGAATCCCAAGTTACAAGGTTCTAGGTCCAGTGGTTACGATTTGTGCCTGGTTTACGGACGGACAGACGGACAGACGGACAAAGAGTGATCGCTATAGCTCAGATGACTTTCAGTCAGCTGAGCTAAAAATGATTTCAGTGAAGGAAGGAGTGGGGTCCAGCTGCTCAATCTTCTATCGTTCGTCTTCTGTTGCAAACGTACCATAAAACCGTAATTTCTTCGACCTCTATATGCGGATCTTTCCCCAAGGATGATGTTAAAACCTGTTCACATGAAAGTGAAGTCACTTCATTTAAGCAGCATTTTGGGAATAGAAATGCTGGAATCAGAAGTTATGAGGGCATTCGACATGCAGTGGAGTAGTACCAACCTCGAGTTCTCCTTCTAACCTTAGCCCTACGTTTGTTCTGTGTGTGTACAGTTTATTCATTCTTTTCCAGAATATGCAGTTGTTAGAAATCAGGTTCCTCGGTTGTGTTCAGACAGAAAACAAGATGAAATTATTGTTCATAATGTGGAGTTTATTTCACACACTCAAGCAGCGACAGTTCACAAATCCATCCAAAATTACATATTTCCAAGGACAAACATCCTTATTCCCCTGGACAACCAGTGGCGGATCTAGAACAAACTGTTGGGGGGGGGGGGGGAGGGGGCGACGGCTTAGATTCTAGATTGCATGTTGGTCGAGGGCGCGTAGCACCCAAGTGGGGGAGGGTGTGGGAGGGGGTTAGGAAATTTTTTGAAGACATGATGATTAGAAAATCAAATTTGAGCATTTTCGTGAACTTAAACCAGACATTTTTGTTTCTGATAAATTGGATACAAAGCAAAAGTTTTAGAAAAAAGGACTAAATCACTTCTGTTTGTCCTATTGAGGGTGTGTGTGGGGGGGGGGGGGGGGTGTCTCCCTCACATGCATGGTGAGGAAATTTTTTTAAAATACGATGATTAAGAAATCAAATTTGAGCATTTTCGGGCACATAAACCAGACATTTTTGTTTCTGATAAATTTGATACAACACTGGTGTAGGCCTACTAGACTTTTATCTTCCAGTGATGTCAGTAAACTGGTAAAGAACTAGCTTCAAGTGGACACAGTATCGGAGATATGACTTTATTCCTTAGCATTTACTCATGTGACAAGTTAATATTCCTGGTACTGTTTGTTTCTTGTGTGTTTAATGCAGTGCTGATTATCTTGAATTCTTGATTTTATATTTCACTGTCAAGAAGTTAACAAAGACAAGGTAAAAAAGTACCTTTTCTCAGAAAACAATTTGAAATTTTCATGAGCCCAATTTTCATGAGCCCGAAAAAAATTCTAGGGGGGGGGGGCGATCGCCCCCGGTCCCCCCCCCCCCCCCCCCCTTGGATCCGCCACTGACAACATCCATATTCCAATGGACAACAAGACAAGCAGCCGTTTCCATCATACCCTGTACCAAATATGCAATTCAAACGATAACAGTTATATCACATACCATTCATAGGCAAATAATAATTTAAATACCTGCAAGACATGTAGCTGCTGACCTGTAAATCAGTTGTTTCTCTTTAACCCGTATTTTCATATTAATTTGTTAAATTATCTTGGCGCGTCAAAAAATGAGCCTCTGTGGTATTCAATCTACCTGGTATATGCTATGAGAATACTGGCGATCAAACCGGAGGTCGTACACGTCTACATAAATCCACTCCATACAGTATAGCCATCTTTGGCCATTCAAATCAATGTTTTTGTCTTCAATAGGGTTTATGGAAAACAGACCTCAGAACAATGTCTTAATACATTCATGAAGAAGCATGCCACAATATACGTTTGGAGAGGTTTATATTCATCAGGTTTTCTAAATTCTTACTCATCAATCCCTCCACTTTGAAAAGCCTACCTATGGATCTGTAAAATGAATCTCATTTTCTCACTCGGTACCTCATTATGACAAAAAATGTCAGAAAATATGAAAAATAGCAGAATATCAACAAGAGTCTCACTTGTCTACTTTAAAACGCACTAGGACAGAATATGACATTCCGGTATGTCACGATCTTCCAGGACACCCATAAGTTGTCCCATTCAATGTCCCTTGATATGAAACAAGTGTCCAGCTCTGGTCTTATCATACACATACACATTCCCTCTTTCATACAAAACAATTCATTATGCTTATCACCAAGCTGTTAACAGAGACACATTCCTTCTTACATACAAAAACGATTTATCATTCATATCACTAAACTGTTAATAGAAACACATTCCCTCTTACATACAAAACAAGTCACTCAATAAGTTAGCCATAATAGCATGGCACATGGACAATTTCTTCTTTTCACAAATAAGCCAAATGAATCTAGGACATAAATATCGAAGTCTGAGTGACCGACTACTGCTGGCAATTAGTAAACAAAAGTTGACCATTTCGACTCATTTTGATCGCATCTGACCTTTTTTCAAAACGGACTGAATCAGTTTTTAATGAGCATTCATATTTTCGCAGACGTTTCACATTAACTTGCTCCATGTTTTCTGATGAATAACCTGTATAACAGCTGTCTGCAGGTAAACATATTTCCACTTTTCGTAAATGTAAAAACCTAAAAATATGAATAACAAGAAAACTACTGCCTGCCTTTTGAGATTATGAACATAAAATGTTGAGACACATTGAGCAGCCATGTGGTACCGACAAACTTTTTTTAAATAGATTTTATTTTTCAATTAATAAATAGAATCTAAATACTAGCTTCGTTTGGATAAAACATGATCCTTGCAAACTAAATTATAATACTGATGAACATATATGTTCCACATACAACCGAACAAGACAACCTTTCCTAGCCACAAAACACTGTATTCCTGTGGGTTCAACGATGAGATTAGTTTATAATAATAATTTATCATCTTTGCCGTCCATTGTGGAACTCCCCTTCATGTGGTAGTGCGGTGCTCCGGGGATAAAACGTATGTTTTAGGGAGTACTTCTGCAGGTTGACCACTGATGACATATAGATATCAGCAAACCTAATCAGGCGCCGGGTGAAGTAGGTGGAATTGTGGTAGGTTCTAAAGAGACTGCCAAAACGAGGGTTGAACACCTTCTTCTTCAGCTGCCTGGAATCACAAATACATGAAGACTGTAACATTATGTTTCGGATAACAGTTCAATGAATGTGTAATTTTATGCTTGAAACAAAAATTGTTTCAACTGATTCTAACTGCAGCTATAGCATCTAAGCAGACCCGAGACCACTGAAGTGAAATATGGGTGTCATAGGAAACTAATACAAGGAATTTCGATGTCATAGTAACTTAATCTTTAAAATGAACCCCACAACACTGACTACAAGTTAAATCATGAAAGCGTTTGTTATCTAAATATATTTTCACACGAAAAAAGCAATAGGCTTTCCTTCTGAAAATTTTAAAATCATCTAGGACTGGAAACTGATCTTGAAAAAAAACTGGTGAACAGCAGATTTAATCACTAGCGATTTTGTGTATGTTTACTTAAATGAGTACTTATATAGAATACTTTTAATGAGTACTTTCATAGAAATCGTGAAAATGAGAAGAACATGAAGACAGGGAGAATCCTGGCACAAGCACTTGGTACCTCTGCTTCTTTACTGTTTGTGTGCGTGTGTGTTTGTTTGTTCACAGCATAAGTCATGAAATTATGAACGGAATCTTATACAATTTTTAGGGTGAATGGTCCAATAAGGAATCAATAAGATTTTGGAATGGATCCAGCACAAGATCTGGATTCAGGAACGTCATAACCGATTATTCACAAATGTACAGTCACTTATGCACTAATGAACCAGTGAAGATTGGCCGAATAAGTGAATGCAAACACGATTTTGGGAGTTTAAGGATACTGACAATGTCTCTTTCTCACCTTAATTCACTCCTCTCCTCACACCACGCATTGAGAATTTGTTCTGACTCCTCATCTTCATACATCTGACTCTCCTCAATCAGACCCTGAAGTGCATTCAACCACCTGGTGGCCGTCTTGTAGTCCTCTGAATTCTGGATCTCTATTTCATTCTGCATTGTTCGAAATATACAAGATAATTTGACATTTTTTTTCAGTTTTGTTTATGTTATATCTATTTCATTGTACCCCCATTGATATATACTCCAGATAACATTTAATGCCTGTGTAATGATAGCATCCTTGAATGACATATCTTTACCAGTGGTCTTTACTGGTCTTTTTCTCAAGAACCAAAAATATGAACTTACTTTTGTCAAATGAGTGCTAAGATTATAAGCCTGAAATAATACATAAACAGGTGGTACCTTTGTACATCTGCTATATAAGGTGTGTGTTCCTCATTTACAAACTGTTAGGCCAAACATCCACCCCTGTCATGACCTATTGAATCAGGCAGATGTTCAGAAAAAAGTTAAACATTTTCTTACGCTTTCTGGGTTTCCCCATTTTCAACATTAAAGTAATGACCAGACAGTTACAGTCATTTGTTAAGTCACTGAAGTAAAGAAATAAGGCTACACTAAAATGATTAAATTTGTGTTTTGGCCCCTTTTGGGGATTTCAAACTAGTTTAATTGTCTCTAACATTGGGACATGCACTATCTGATGTTGTAGCTAGCTACAAGATGTTAGTATGTTATAAAAGAGTTATTATTATTTCTTTAGTTACATCATATTATGTCTATTATAGTGCTAAAACTGAATAAATATTCAAACATTTTCAGAAAACATTAAAAGTACTTTAGTTATTCAGATTAGTCAATCTTGATTCTCACTGTATGAAATTTAAAACATTTTTAAGCGGAAAACATGATTCATTTGAAAGGTAATGAACTTATGATAGGACCAACGTATCCCAAATCCACTTAATATAAAACAATGACTCTCAGTCATATTGTGACTTTCAAAACAATAAATACCAACAAATTCTTTTAAAATGTATCCATACATATATGCCATGATGCATCTCTGGTCAGATTTCAAAATCTTAGTTACTATAACAATAGGAAGGTCATGACCGTGGTTTCAATGTCTTGTTTAAACTGATCAGGTTTAACAATCATGTGCATCCAAAGAGTGCATATGTGTGAATATGCCTTACACTTGTTTATAATGCTCCAGTTTTTAATGTGAGTATATACTGGATATTTACTGTATACGAGTGACTGCCATGTGTAGCATCACATGAAAAAAGCAGATTTATTTCTTAATGTCATAGAAGGCATACTTTAATAAACATATCTATCACCTCTGTCTGTCTGTCTGTCTGTCTGTCTGTCTGTCTGTTTCTCTCTCTCTCTCTCTCTATATATATATATATATATATATATATATATATATATATAAATATATAAATATATACTTTCACATTTTACATTCACAGCACATCTATAAACACATTAACTGTGGTCTTGGGCTCAAGGTAGCGGCTTAGCACTATAAGTTGTTACAGAATACTATTGTGTATATATATATAAACCTAAGTTATTTAGGCAACCCCTAGATCTGGTTGTGTAAGAAATCACCTGCCTCAAGTTCTGGAATGATTGCTCCTGTTCTCCAGCCATGCTTGAGTGTTGGATCCTAAAAAAAATAAAACCTAGTGCAGGACAAGGACATAAACTGGTAATGAAGCATGGATAATACATTTTACCACTTTTCTTCAAACTTAAAGATAAATCTGTGATTAAAACCACAGTGAGGAACAAGTACATTTTAAAAATCTAGGTAGTAAAATTTCATATTATCATATTTTACGAGCTTGTACAGGAAAACTTTCATTTTAAATTCTACTGGAACCAGACATTTTTTTCTGGAGCTAAAGTGTATTTTTTTAACACTTTTCATCATATTTTATAAAAAAATAAATATTGCTCTGTTTCATGATCCCACTGAGGAGGTGCCCTATATTCAGCCTGGTGCTAACTGGAAGGATATCATGCATATCATTTACATTAGTATCATTATTTAATTGGATTGGATAAGGATTGCATCCTAGCAAATGCAGCCTAAAAGAATATGGGTTGGAATGGCAATGCGTTCTACTCTTCCCATGAAATCTGCAGATTAAACTTATAAAAAATTCTACATGACTGAATGTAAAACCCTTGATGTTACAAATCAATCAAAATATTACAAGCAAACTGGCATGTTCAAAGTTTAATAGATTTCTAATGTATCATCCATGCAATAATAATAAGCAATGCATGGTTAGCCTCATAAATATGTTTACATCATGCAAACAGTGGATACAAAATTACCTGCAATATTATACCTGAAACAATTGCAGGTGGTGCCACAAGCCTTGTATAAAACAAAACTATCCGGGATGTATCAACATACATAATTTCAAGCTGATATGTATAATCGCTCCAAAGAAATAAGCAGGGACATATATACTGTGCAAAAATTATTGTAGGTGGCACCACCAGTCTTGTATATGAAGAAGCTATCTGAGATGTATTCATATGCCCAATTTCAGGCTGATATGACAAATGGAATATGAACCGGAACATACTATCAACTGCAACTACTGCACTGAATGAACTCTTGACCTGTACCTGGCTGCACAAAGTGAACTCTTGACCTGTTGCCATATCTGATACAGATCTAGACTAACCTTTGGCCTATTGCCACTTTTGAAATAGTTACCAGTCTGCCAAGCTATATATAGATACAGACACAATCTTGGCCTGTTGGTAAATCTGTTTACACATACTGAAAGACTTTAGATGGCTAAAATGCTATTTTTCAAGCTGACATATTCATAAGATTTTTATATCAAAATGATTAGCTTTATCAAAGAATCTCAAAGTTCTTTCATTGATAAAGGTCCAATAATTCTGCCAAAATCATTTAAGTTTACTTGAACAAAGGCCACCTAAGAATAGTTTTTGTGCAATATTACAGAAGTTGAAACAACAGTTTTGCAGAAGAAGACTATTGTAGCTCTCAGTTTAAAATAGGCATACTTATATGGCCTTATGACCAACATCAGCTTTCTATGACTCTACCAAAAATCAACGAACCCAATCTATTCCTATACAATTGAAAGAACCCTAATCAAGGATACCATACATTCTGAATCAATTCAGAAAAAGTATTTTCTGAAATGAATAAATATTATCTTTACTTAAAACATTCAAAACCACAAAATTTCAATAGCTTGAGTGAATATATATGATTTTCACGAGCTGTCACATTGCTGATTTGCTGGAAATAGAGATCTAGCCTTGGACTCATTGAATGAAAGACACTTTATTTGATTTGTAATTCGTGCAAATCATCACTGGGAGAGAGCAGTGGGCCATAATAGCGTGGGGTACCAGTGGGGGCTTTTGGTAACTAGTTACACGAGTGGACTCCTGTGGGACTGCCTAAATGTTTTAGCAATATTTTCTGGGGCAGATCTTTGCCGGCTCATTTTCCACCTAGAAAAATATGGGGCTGACTGCCTGCCTGGATTGTCAAGGTAAACAGACAGGTTGGGAACTGAGCTAGAAGACAACCGGTGGCGTGGGACATGAATAATAATATCAGAGCAATCTTTTCACAACATGCCCTATTTATCGCAGCTGTGCAATTGTACACAATCACAGTGAATGCTGATGCGAACTGTTGGCCCTGAATAGAGGACACACATAGCAGGCTGGCAAGCAGGCTAAATATCAACCAGAAACACCTTCTATTTATTTTTTAAAACAGGCCGATGTGCTGTATTTACAGGCTAAAATTGTCAACTAATACAGTGGAATGCATGTACCAAATTCACCTTGTATTATATAATTTAAGT
Organism: Sipunculus nudus; assembly: GCA_026874595.1. Taxonomy (NCBI): domain Eukaryota; kingdom Metazoa; phylum Annelida; class Sipuncula; order Golfingiida; family Sipunculidae; genus Sipunculus; species Sipunculus nudus. The sequence goes on along the minus strand of CM049314.1, from coordinate 8,845,470 downwards.
AGCACTAACAGCATGCAAAGGTCCACAGAAATGTTTTTTGCAAATACATGAAAAAATAGACAGAAATAATGCAATATAATGTAGATAATTATAACATATCTTAACTTCTGGTATTATCGCTCACTCAAGAATCTGGTGGACTGATGGTCCAAGCAACAACAAACAAGGGACCTGTGGGTCACAGCGCTCAGCTGAAATTGATTCTGAGAATGATTGTATAAAATCTAGAGTTTTTGTTGACTGTGCACTTTTATGGATTACATGATCACATTCATGCATTTGTAAAAGTTTCAATAATTCAACTGATAGACTGTAATATGCATGTAAATAAATCCACCGGGAACTGATGAAACTCTGTAAATTAAAGAATGGACATGAGCTGAAGCATAATAATACACTTTTTAAATTTTACAGAATTTTATTTCAGTTAATAAAGTTTAATTTTTACAGAATTTTATTTCAGTTAATAAAGAAACTTTTCCATTTTCAGATGAGCATAAACTAAATTTGATAAGCAAGTTATAAAAAGCCAATTAGGTATACATTGCATCTGCACAATGTAATATTTATACTTGTGGCCTGAAACCATTTAATGATGCAATTAGGAAAAAAAATAGTACTGGGCCTAAGTGATATATGAAAATATACATTTTTTTTAAAATGTGTGGCCTTGTATTATTTATGGCCATGTGAACTAAAAATTAAATCCCATAAAAGTTTGCCCAATATTCCTGATCAATTGAGTGTACAGTGTCATTCATAGCAAGGTCTAGCACACTTTAAAAGATAAGAAGGAAATGCTACAAAGTATTTACACCTTATTATATATTCAGACATGTCAATGAGCACATACTTGATCCTAATATTTAATCATATATGAATATTAAAAAAATAAATTAACAACATAAATTTGCAATGTGTAGAGCTTTGGATTCAAATCCTGAAATTTTTTTGTTTTAACAAAAACTGAATTTAACACTGAAAAATATAACATTAATTTTGTTTATATGACCTGTAAATTGTTACATAAACAGCTTCAGGTGGCCACACCACCTATGGCATAAGATATGCCTGATGTAAGAAGCAGTTATATTTATGACATGATCTTATAAATTCTTGGATAAAAGCTACAATTTTTACCAATTCCTTTCGATTTTAAGACCTTAAAAGCTTAAATCCATCCATGTGCATCCTATAAAATTAAATGTGCTTACAGGCAAAAATGTGCAACTGAGGGGAACCTGCCTGAGTTGGGCAAAGCGAGCCAGGAGTCAAGTGAAATTATGTAATAGGCTGGGGAGGCCAGGGCTACAAGCTCTCGTGCTTTCTCTCTCTCTCTCTCTCTCTCTCTCTGAATACAACTTAACTGGGCTGGCCTGATGTAAACAATACTGGTGGCTGAAAACTTGAATAGAAGCTACAGTTTTGACTTTTAAAAGATTATCTCCTTATGTGGATAAGCTGTGAGAATTAAAGTAACAGTGCTCATAAGCAGGTGAAACTCAGATATGCATAAGTGACACCAATGAGCTTGACATGGTATATGAAAACTTGAATAAAAGCTACTCTTTTTGACCAATTCCTTTCAAATTTCAGATTATGTTTACTTTAATCCTTATCTATCCATCATGTGAAAATTAAACTGAATGTATGTATAGGAAAAAATGTGCCAAAGTCAAATTTAGGTAAAATTTAAGGAAATGATTTTACATTTAAGATAAAATTACAAAATTTTGATCTGATTTCCAGTATACACTTAAAATGAGTTAAATATAGTTAAATGTTTCAAATAAGCTCTCTAGCTTGAAAAATTATCATGTTAAGAGAGTAAATTTATTTCCTAATTTCAGACAAAGTGCATTATCTTTTGGCCCATAACTTCAAAGATTTACACAATATTGAGTTAATTTCTGGCTTGTACATAGGAAATATATGTAGGTGTGTAATGTCAAATATGAATAGATTAACAACAACAGTTTTCACAGTGGATTTTGAAGTGTAACATTAGGGTTTTACTGGAAAATGGAGGTTTTTACTTAATTTCTCAAAGAAATTAAGTCACAGTGACTCATATTCAGGGTTTTGTAGGAGAACTTGGGGATATCTAACTCTATGTCCAATTTTGGAATCGTAGGTCTAAGGGTCTAAAAATGTGCCCTGTTAACAGACGTCTTGCTTTCAAAGGACCAAAACTTTAACTCAGATGACTTATAGTCAGCTGAGCTAAAAACTTTATATTGATTTTTTATTGTTTTAATTCCAAATTCAGAGATAGTGATTATTTAGTTCTTTAGGAATTGGTTAAGAATGTACAGTAATTCTTGAGAAAAATTAAACCATTCGGCTTGACAGTTTCATCATAAAACATTTTTAAGCTGAATGAAGCTAAAATTATGAGGTTTTAGCCCATATAAAACAGGTTGGTGTAGGTAGCGCCACAAAAACCGCAATTTCAATTATGAGTCATGTGACCAACATTTGCACAAAACTTGGTGATGCTAGCTCATGTTGTTTCTGAGATTGTTATGTTGGTATGCTTACTTGCCCCAATAATTAAGTTAAAATTCCTATAACTCAGCCAATATTTATCAAACCCAAACCATTTGAACAAAATTGAGAGAGCTTGTCACTGGGATCATTTCTGTGAAATTTTGAACAATTTGGCTGAACAATTTCAGAGAAGATGATTTTCAAAGGCTATCAAGCTTTCTCCCCATAAAATGTAAGTTGATGCAGGTGGCGCCACAAAAGCTTAATCCCACTACATTTGATATGTGACAGATTTTTACATAAAATTTCAGGATGCTAGCTTCAGCTATTCCTGAGAAATTATGGGTAAATGTACTGACGACCGTGACCCCCATACAAAACAAGGGACCCATGGGTCACGGCGCTCAGCTTAAGTTTGAAATTTTTGCAAATGCAAAATATTCTATTTTAATGTTTTTCATTTATATAAGCATATAAGAAGCTAAAGAAAAGAGGCCCTCCTACTTGGTTATAGTAAAGTTCTAAATATATGATTGCAAACTAATACTCTGACAAGACTGTAATGAAGAAAAACAGTAAAAGTTTTGAGATACTGTGATGCATATGAAAAATTTACAAATGGACAGGCCAGTGGACAGAATGGACTAAAACCTTTATTTCACTTTCAAAGGAATAATGCATTTTAGTTTATATATAAGCCTATTATTAAAGCATATCCACTTTTTCCATTAAAATAGTTTTTATCTGATTAATTTGTTTATTTACAAGTTTTATAAAATTGTATTAAAAAACACTGAAAATATAAGTTAAAATATTAGAATTCTAAGTTGCAATCATTATATATCCAGAGTGTAGCTCATATTGGGTCATTAAAAAGTTTTGCACATTGGAGTTTTCAGTACATGCTTGATCTTATTCACTGAAATAAAATACAAGATTCAGTAAATTTGGTAAAATAAAAACATCTTTTTAAATAAAGTATACACACAATTGGTTGAATGAGGGACAAACAATATCATTATGCTAATTACAATGTAAGCTTTAATTTATTACTGGAATTAATAGTCAATTTCACACCTGGTGAAGTTTTTACTCTTCTCAAGTGAGGAATTACTTATCTGATGAACATCCACACTTTCATAGCAATACACCACTTTGTGGACACAATTAAATGTGCACTTTAATCATTGTAATCCTGGTGGTACAATTCAAAATCTAAAATGTAGCATAGCCAAGAATAAAAGAAAATACAGAAAATTATAACATTCATCTAGTTAATGCACCATCTGGGGGGGGGGAGTGCAGGGCAGAGTGGAAGCCTGCTAGTAGTGGCCAAGCTGGGCAAAGGCGAGCTGCCTGGGGTGGGTTACATAACGCAAGTGAAGGCTGTGTTACTAGGTGGGCTAGATGTAAACAACACTTGACATGGTGTATGAAAACTTGAATAAAAGCTACTCTTTTCAATCAATTCCTTTGAAATTTCAGATTATAAAAGAATAAATCCTTATGTATATATGCTGTGAAAATTAAATCAACAGTGCTTACTGGGAAAAAATGTGCCATTGCCAAAGTTGGACTAAATTTAAGGTATTGATTTTTTATTTATGCTAATAACTTGAAAATTTTGCAAAATTCAGATATAATTTTGGGTAAACCATTGAATCTTGATTAAATAAAGTTATATTCCTGAAAAAAAGTTTCCAGCTTCAGCAATTCTCATGTTAGGTGAGTAAATATATTTCCTGATTTTTTAAAAATTGCATTATATTTGGGCCCATAACTTACAAATAATACCTAAAACTGACCTAATTTTTGGTATGTTCATAGAAAATGTATGGAAGAATGTGAATACTAAATATTATCAAAAACAGATCAGTGGTTTGACATTAGGCAGCCTTGAAGTGTTACAATGGCTGTTTTATGGAAAACAGAGGTTTTTCCTTAATATCTCGAAGGAACGAAGTCCTAATGACCCAATTTTTGGTATGGTAGGAGATTTTGGGGACATCTAATGGTAAGCAAAATTTTGGATTCGTAGGTCCAATGGTTTAAAAACGTGCCCTGTTAACGGACGGACGGCGGGACGGACTGACGGACGAAGGCAAAGGACCATGACTATAGCTCAGATGACTTACAGTCAGCTGAGCTAAAAATTTAAAAGATTTTGATCTAATTTTGGGTATACAATTTAATTTTGATTAATAAAAGTAATATTACTGGAAAAAATGTGCTCAGCTTTACTAAGTTTTGTGTTAAGTGATCAAATTTCTTTCCTGATTATTTACAAAATGCTTTATGTTTGGGCCCATAACTTTTTTAAATTATATAATACAGACCTAATATCTGGCATGTACATAGGAACTATATAGAGGATTATTTATGGTAAATATGAGGAAAAACAGATGAGTGGTTTTGATATTGAGATCCTGGGGACATCTAACATTATGCCAAATTTTGGATTCCTAGGTCTTACGGTTTCAAAACGTGCCACATCTACGGACAGACAGACGGACGGACAGACAGACAGACAATGGACCACGACTATAGCTCAGATGACTTATTGTCAGCTGAGCTAAAAAGGTTGATGCAGGTGGCGCCATCAATACTTCTATTCAAATATCACTCATGTGACCAACATTTGCATAAAATTTCTTGATGATAGCCACAGCCGTTTCTGAGATTATAATTTCAGTATGCTTTTTTGCATAAATAACTAAGTTCAGCTTCCTGTAATTCAGCCAAAAATCACAGAAATGGAACAATTTGAACTTGAGAGAAACTGATTCGGGGATTATTTCTGTGAAATATTGAACAATTTGGCTGGACAATTTCAGGGAAGAAGAATTTTAAAGGTTTTTTTAAAATCTTAGTAAATGCAGAGAGCAACAAAATAAGCAAAATCCGATTGAGTTTTTTAGATGACTGTTTTTTGCATAAAATTTGATGATGCTAACTCCTGCTGTTTCTGAGATAGTATGGGTTAACATACAGACAACAGACAACAGATGATGCCACACCATTGCATAAGCTCACAGGTTCGCTAAAAATGACAACCTGAGTATTTGCCGATTTATTCAAAAATTTGAAATAAATATACCATTAATGAAAACATATTTGCATTTATTACATTTCTAAATTTCAGATTATGAAACTTGATTAAATTTTAGACCAACATCTAATGGGAAATCCATGTTATAACTTGACTAGTGAAATTATATGATAAAAGGTACAACATATTATTATTTTCAGAATACATATTTGCATTTATTACATTTCCAAAATTTCAGATGATGAAACTGATTAAATTTTAGACCAACATCTAATGGGAAATCCATGTTATAACTTGACTAGTGAAATTTTATGATAAAAGGTACAACATATATTATTATTTTCAGAACTGTGACAACCTGGGGAGAGGATAATACATACAGCCAGATCACTATAGACATGGTCCCCGAAGTACAGCACCTTACAGCCGTACCAGTTGGTCATCTTCTGAAGCTGGGCCAGATTCCCCTGATTGAAGAGAGAATTTGAACTATACAGTTATATATACAGTGTCGTGATTTCATTGCATAGTAAACTGTACAGAGTAGCCCTTATTCAATAGTATATACATTAGTATATATAAAGTATTAATTATATTCATAAAAAATTCATAAATGATGAAAATAAACAAATGTATATTCTAACCATACTTGTCCTTGGTGAGCTGTCCTGCATGAAATGACTGGTAGATTTTAGTGAAATGATAAAACAAAAGGACCAGACAGTGGGTTAGGAAGTCATATATCAGAGGTATAGTGTGCTCAGACTGGTTTCTTGCATATTTTTTTCATCTTTATTCCAAAATACTTCATTCCTCAACCTGTAGCAGGTCTAGGGTTGCTAACAGGACTCAAGTACTCCCATCAACTTTAAAACACAAATATTACCTAGTGAAAATAAATATATAAAACATTACTCACCTGGAAGTATATACTTCCTTTCTTTAACTTGGTCACTCTGTCAAATGACAGAGTTTTTCTGTCTGGACAGTATAGTCTGAATGGCCTGGGAAAAACAAAACATAATTCTTACTATTTAATTCATTTCAATATCACATATTTTAGCAGTCTTACATCCTGACATCCACTAATTTATAGATAAATCAACTCTCTAAATAACTGATTGGTACTTCACACGTTATACTGTTAACAGATCATTAATCTGTAAAACAATGTATTACAATGAATTATACATGGGGAAAGGTGCATCAGGTGTTGAAACAATGTTTTGGAGTGTTTATATTCTAGATACTTAGTGACCTAATGACTGAAAATCATTAAATATTTATTTCTCAATTTCTAATCCAGGGGTATGTGAGGTTACATACTGCATAATTATGTACACAGTGACTAAATGATCTTTTAAATATGTACAGTAAATGTGAAAGAATTACATCTGGCATGACTAAGAACTAACAAAGACCTGGACATTTTTATGCAATATACCAAACAACAATGATGTGCAACTACTTTTCGCCCACATCCTGAAGCACATTAATCCACAGTGTTTATCTTGTGATCTGTATCATGCATACATCTCTTAAAAACTTAAACACTGCAGGAAAACACACTGTGATGCAAATGAAAAGTGGCCACTTCTACAGGTCTATTTTCTTGCTCACTCTCAAGCACTTAAGCAAGAGGAAGGCATATCATGCCAGAGGCATTACACATCCTTTGGGTTCTAGTACAGAACAAACATGTAACATGAAGTTACTGATTGGACTGTGCCGAGGCTATTTTAATCTCTGCATTTTGACATAGATCTGAAATCAGACTTTGTGACCTCTATGTATAAGTGCTTACAACAGATTTCAGCACACTTTTTTAAATGCATACACGTAATGACTAGGGGATTGTTAAGGACACCAAAAAACAAAAGTACTCTGAGGACAGTCCAAAGGAGACAATCTATCTGAGGAGAGATTGGACCCATAGAAACAAATACGAGGCCACAACATGTTTCAGTGACCTTATCCTTCTTTTTCAATTATAGCAGCTTCCAGTAAATATTGCTTGCTTGATTTATTTCTCCAAAAGAGACCGTCATTTCACCTTCTTTTAGGATGACCAGTCGATCTTATTTCACAAGAGAACTGGCATATTTACCTTGTCTTCAAGGGAAAATCATGTATTTAACTGACCCAATGTAATATTGTGACCTGCAGTGGTAGAAATGAATAAATCCTCCTTGTTAAAACTATGTTAAAACTAGCAGTTTAGTCATAATTCTTACATGTGACTCATGACATCCAGGATTGTGTCTATGAAAAATGGCAGCTCCCATGAGCCATTCCAAGAAACTTGGAGAAATAAACCTGTCAAGGCTCAATAAGGGCACAGTGATGCTACGCAAAAGTACTCTGTGGACAGTGTTTAAGTGAGCATCTATTTGCGGGGCATGTATCGGCAAAGTTCTGAGTAGAATGACAATTTTTTGGAATATGTCATAATCCTTCATATAAATAGGATGAGTTGTACACTAAAGACATTGTAAAAATCATGACCAATAATTTAGGATACCAGCAATAAAAATTTCTCGTTTCAGAGAATGCAGTATTAAAACTGTATGATCAAGGTCAGCACAGAGCACTTGGGAAGCACCTACAAAATCATTACAATGTACAGTAGCTGATGATAATATGATATGACTAAAAAACACATTTAGTCCACATATTTCTTATGTTAAATATTTAGTAATGCATGTACTTAAAGGTGGAAAAATGAAACCTGTGAGTATATTCAACATGAAATTCAAAGAAATAATAAATTTACTGTGAGCACTGTAAATGAGTATAAACTTATATGAACTCAGAATTTCAGCTGTATTTGCAAATTATTCACATATATACTAGCTGAGTGGATATTTTTCTTCAGGTTGACTCAACTGGTTTTTTTTTTGTAAATTCCTTTCACAAATTAAAACATATTTCAGGTGTTAGTATTTTTCTATACAATGGACAAAATTGGCTGGTCCCTAAACAAATCCACACAGACATATATATGAGTTACAAATAGTCCAATAAAAAAGAATGTACCAGTAATTAAATCATCTTGATTACTACCAATGGAGGGGGAAATTAGTTTCCATGGAGTCCCTTTTTTTCCCATGATCCATCAAGTTTTTTTACCACACTTACAAGGTGGGCAGGATGGCGGGTTTGGTAGTGGTGGAATTGCAATTTTTTATCGACATTCCGAATTTCTGAGTATTCTGAACCAGATAAATCATAAGTTTTTAAAAAAGAAGGGACACACACATTTCTGGCATTGTTATCTCTGGCATGGGGGCCCATGCTTAAAGAAACTATAAATATAAAAGTTTTTCCTTGATATTAATTTGTCTGACACCAACTCATTTGAGGATTGTGGGAAGGGGAGGAGTGGTTGGCATTTCCAATCACAGAAATTACAGTGGTGATGCTACAAGAAGTCTGGGATCCTCTGGCTTCATTAAAATATATGCATGCATTTTGCCAAGAATCACTCTCAAGCAGGATAAGTACTATATTTGTTAATATTCAGAGTGAGTTTCATAAAAAGCTTTGGTAAGTTTTCAAACAGGTACCAAAGTTAACTGACAAACAGATGGACATACATAACAAGTGACCCATGGGTCATGATGCTCAGCTGACTGGGAAGAGATTCGCAAAAGGAAATTTTATCATCAGAATGGTAGTATATACCCATTCAACTGAAGCATCAAACAGATTAACCAACAGGCCAAGATATAGTCTGTATTTATATATCTCAAAAATAGAGAAAAATGTGTAAACTTTTAAAACTAGAATACGGGTAACCGACAAGTGACTACATGTATCTGCCAAAATCGGATAGTGAGGCATGGATTGAGTGGCAAGGGGAAATAGAGTGAGGTATGTTGCATATTAGCATGGATGTCTGCAGCCTAAATGTGTATGTAGGTTGTGCCACCTACCACAAATCCAGAAAGCTGTCCAAGTTGTATACACCTGCAAAATTTTAGGCAGAAAAGTCAAACCACTACATGTATATGAGCGATTTTTGCCCATGGCAGACAAACAGACAAACACTGTGCAAAAATCTTTGCAGGTAACCCCTCCAGTTTTGTGTATAATAAAGACCTATGTGAGATCTAAACACATGCACAATTTTGGCCCAATCGGTCAAATGGTTCCTGAGATATGAGCTTGGATGTGTCCAGCGTTAACTAGAATGTAGGTGGCGCCACCTGTCATAAAATCAAGAAAGCTGTCCACGATGTATAAACCTGCAAAATTTTAGGCAGTTATGTCGAACCACTAAAGAGAAATGAGTAATTTTAGGCCACGGCAGACTAAGAGACAGACGCTGTGCAAACATTGTTACAGGTGGCGCCACCATTTTTTGTGTATGTTACAGAGCTATCAAAGGGCTACATTTGTATAAATTTTATTTCCTGATCGGTCAAACGGTTCCCGAGATATAAGCTTGGATGTCATCAGCGTGAACGTGAACGTAGGTGGCGCCACCTGTCATAAAATCAAGAAAGCTATCCTGGATGTATACACATGACGAATTTCAGGTGAATTAGTCAATTCACTGCAGAGATATGAGTGATTTTAACCCAAGGCAGATGAACAGATGGACACTGTGCAAACATGGTTACAGGTGGCGCCACCATTTTTTGTGTATGTTATAAAGCAATCCAAGGGCTACATTTGTATCAATTTTATTTCCTGATCGGTCAAACGGTTCCCGAGATATGAGGGTTTATGAGTGGAAACAGACCCACAAATGGACACTGGATAGAGAGGAAAGCTCAGAGGTCAATGCAAATTGGTTAGGCACCAGTTCACATGTGACCCGATAATAGGTGTAAGTTTGGGAAAAATCGGTCCATTAGTCTCCGAGGAGCTCTCTGGAAACGAACGCTGCCGCGGCGGAGGAACTCGGTCAAAAACATAGTATCCGCAAAACTTTGTTTTGGCGGATACAAAAATACAGGTGGCTCCACCAGTCTGCAGAAACTAATAAAAACACTTAATGGTCAATATCCATGCAAAAAATCATGGTGATCTCTGCATTAGTTGTTCAGATACTTCAGTTTTTGTATCAAATTGTCCATTATTCTGATGGATACTTCGGAGTCCTATAGCTTGAAGGATATGGGTAACAGAGACCTAATTTCAAGTTTCCACAGGCACCTTTCATGGGCCTCCTTGCATGACAAGAATAAAGATTCTAGGTCCAGTTGTTGCGATTTGTACCCTGTTGACAGATAACCACATCTTTAAAGGTCTCAAAAAAAAAAAAAAAAATTCGTAAAAATTTGAAAAAAAAATAGAGGTGGCACACCCAGTCTGCAGAAACTGATGGAACAGCTCATGATCAATATGTATGCCGAAAATCATGACCATCAGTGTTGTAATTATTAAAATACTGCAGTTTTTGTATCAAATTTTCCATTATTCTGGGGGGGGGGGTATTTTGGACCCATACAGCTTAAAGAATATGGGTAACAGAGACCTAATTTCAAGTTTCCATGGAGACTTTTCATGGGTCTCCCTGTGTGTCAAGAATGAAGATTCTTGGTCCAGTTTTTATGATTTGTGCCCTGTTAACAGATGTTCATATCTTTAAAGGTCTCAAAAATACAGAAAAATTTCGTAAAAAAAACCGAACAAATACAGGTGGTGCCACCAGTCTGCAGAAACTTATGAAACACTCCATGATCAATATCCATGCAAACAATTATGGTTATCTCTGCATTAGTTGTTCAGATACTTTAGCTTTTGTATCAAATTTTCCATTAATCTGAGCTGTACTTTGGAGTGCCATAGCTCAAAGGATATGGGTAACAGAGACCTAATTTCTGGTTTCCATGGAGATTTTTCATGGACCTCTCAGTGTGTCAAGAATTAAGATTCTAAGTCCAGTCTTTATGATTTGTGCCATGTTAACAGATGTTCACATTTTTAAAGGTCTCAAAAATAGAGAAAAAAATTCGTAAAAAATCGAAAAATACAGGTGGCGCCACCAGTCTGCAGGAAGTGATGTAACATCTCATGATCAATATGTATGCCAAAAATCATGACCATCAGTCAAGTAGTTAATGAGATATTGAAGTTTTTGTATGAAATTTTTTACTTTTCTGGGGGGTACTTTGGGGCCACATAGCTCGAAGGATATGGGTAACAGAGACCTAATTTCTGGTTTCCAAGGAGATTTTTTATGGACCTCTCAGAATCCCAAGTTACAAGGTTCTAGGTCCAGCGGTTACGATTTGTGCCTGGTTAACGGACAGACAGACGGACAGACGGACGACGGACAAAGAGTGATCGCTATAGCTCAGATGACTTTCAGTCAGCTGAGCTAAAAACACTGCCAGTACTAGGATAATATGATCTGTCCATAAGAACTCTTGGAATTATCCTTTCAAAGCAGTTTAGAGCAGTTTCTCAGAGGTTTGTAGGTGTATAGCAGTAAGATTATAATAAAATATTTCAATGATATAAGCAGCGTTAGAGATGCAGTTTAAGTAGAGTATCTGTATAATCAATCTAACCCCTATATCCAACTCTACACCCACCCCCTCACCCCCATAAACTGCTTGAAAATACCAAAATAAAAAGCAGAGTTAATATCAACCAGAGAAGTTATGCCAAGAATTGGGTCTCTCCCTTCATATACATTACTTTTCTATATTTCCTTTATGCGTCCTACAGAAAAATTATGGAAAAACATAAGTGATCCCCTGAGCAAGAGACAACTTCTTTACACATATAATATTCCTATAACTTAAATTTAATTCAAAGTTACTGTTTCATGTCATACACACACAAGATTCTATATGGTCTGGCAAAAACTTCCTCATCTGATGAAGCCTGCAATTTGATTCATATGATAGAAACGGTAACAGCATTACAAAATGTTGATACTTTAATTTATATCTAGTATGATTCAGTGTCAAAGATTTTGAAGAAGTTGTATCTTAATGTTTTTATTTTCACATGAGAATCAATTGTGCTCAAATTAAAACCTACAGTGAAAATACAGTCAGAAGGTGAAACGGAGACATATCACACACAAATAGCATAAATAAGAGAACAACCGATCATCAGTTAATTGTTGTTTTCTTTTTTCTAATACTGACTAGGGAAACACTGTGCACTCACACTACCAGCTTGAAACAAGGGACCCATGGGTCACATCGCTCAGCTGAATTTTGGAAAATATTAGTAACTGCAAAATATTTTTATTTCTCTTGGTTTTTCATGTATATTATCATTAGAAAAGCTATGAGAAAATGGCCCTGCTAAAATGAAACTCTGTAAATTATAGAATAATGGACATGAGCTTAACCATTTAGTAATGCACCAAGGGAACAAATGGGCCTACGGCAAGTGTTATATAAAAATAACATTTCATAAACAAATAATGTGTGAAAGGTAATTAAGTTTTCAAAAGCATTTGAATATTAGGATTAAATTCCTGATTTTTTTTCTTTAAAACAATCAAAATTGTCCAAGTCTTATCAAAAAGAATTTATTTAACATTAAAATAATAAGATTCATCTTGTTTATTAGTCCTGTGTATTGAAGGGGTGGGTGGGGGGGGGGGGGGAGGGGTCTCCGTTGTTACTGCTCGTTGCTGAAAAAAATGTTAATTTTAAGATTCATCTAGTTCATAGTACAGGTCTGTCAACAGAATGGGGGTTGGGGGGGGGGGGGGGGGGGGGGGGTGGTGTTGCCAGAGAAAAAGGCTCCCTGTGGTATGGTATTAACTGCAGACGGCCTGATCAAGCTCAACTCTGTTGAGAGAGCTGCACTGAATGACCTACAGTCACCAAAGTGGACTGCTTGACAATGTAAGGGAATACAACAAGAGCTTCCAAAAAAAATTCAATTACTAGCCTAATTTTGCAGCTTTTATTTTCAAATTTCAGATTTTAACAGATTAAATCCTTATGTGCACATGCTGTGAAAATTAAATCCACAGTGCTTACAGGAAAAAAATGTGCCGTGACCAGAGTTGGGCAAAATTTAAGGTACCAATTTTTATTTCTGCTATTATTTTAAAAAATTTAAAAGATTTTTATCTAATTTTGCGTATACAATTTAATTTTGATTAATTAAAGTTATATAATTGGAAAAAAGTCCTTAGCTTTAACATGTTTTGTGTCAAGCAATCAAATATCTTTTCTGATTTTTTACAAAATGCATTATGTTTGAGCCCATAACTTTATTAAATTATATAATACAGACCATATTTCTGGCATGTATATAGGAACTATACAGAGGAATATTTATGGTAAATATGAAGAAAACCAGATGAGTGTTTTTGATATTAGGCAGTCCTGAAGTGTGATAATATGTTTTTAATAAAAAATTGAGGTTTTTCCTTATTATCTCGAAGGAACGAAGTCCTATTGACCCAATTTTCGGCATGGTAGGAGATTTAGGGGACATCTAACTGTATGCAGAATTTAAGATTCGTAGGTCCAATGTTGTCGAAACGTGCCAGTCTTACGGATGGACGGACGGACTGACAGACAGACGGACGGACGACGGACAATGGACCACGACTATAGCTCAGATGACTTATAGTCAGCTGAGCTAAAAATCTTGTAATCATTATTATATAATTAAACAAAAGGGTGTGCTTTTTTGTTAATTATTCAGTGCAAAAAAAGAGATTCTGACAGATTTCTAATATATGTATGTAAAAAGCGCTAAACTTTATGCTAATACAACTACTTCCACAGCATTTATCACAAATAAAAAATATTTCAGAATCATCAGACCTGATACCTCCATACTTCTTTTTGAGATAAGAGTACACTAAAACTAGATATTTCTTGGTGCCATAGTATCCCAAAACAATTAATCCCCCCCCCCCTTAATAGGCCTCCCATCTTCAGCAGCATATACTGACACTTGGCAAGCGACCATAGTTTCTTCCTTCTATCAACTTGAAAAACAATATTTTTCACCACATGTTGGGGCCAATACATTGAATCACTCTTGAGAAAAGAGCATTAATTTATTTTGTGGAAACAGGAAAGTAGGTGGCGTCACCTGTCTGGATTTCAAGATAATTTTCCAAGATGGATAGACATGCCAAATTTAAGACCAATACCTTGAACCACTCTTGAGATATGAGCAATTTTCACCCAAAGCAAATGTACAGATGGATGCCACGGCAAAACGATTGCAGATGGTGCCACCAATCTCGAGTACAAGACTGAGGAGTCCAAGATCTATGGATATGCACATTTTCAGGCCAATAGGGCAAATCACTCCTAATAAAAAGGCATTAATTTATTCTACAAAAACGGGAAGGTAGGTGGCACCACCTGTCTGGTTTATGAGAAAACTTTCCAAGATGGTTGAACATGCCAAATTTCAGACCTGTACCTTGAATCTTTCCGGAGATATGAGTAATTTTCACTGAAAGCAAATGTACGGATGGACGCCACACAATTATGATTGCAGATAGCGCCACCAGTTTTAAATACAAGATGGAGGTATCCAAGGTCAATGAACATGCCACATTTCAGCCCAACCTGTCCATTAGTTTTAGACTTATAATGCACACAGTGATGTCAAGTGGTTATGATTGGGTAATAAAAGGCGCAAAACAAGAAAAGGACAGAAAGTACCACCACTTGTCTTCCACAGAAGACAAAAGCTATCCAAGATCTTGGGTCAGTTTGATTTTTGGACCAATCCATGCATCTCTTACTGAGATATTTATGATTTTGTGTGTTTTTCACCATACATGGCAATATTCAAGGTCAAGGCCACTCTCATAGAAAAGGTCATGACATCAATTTGAATATACATCATCCCATAACTCATGTCTATGTATATGCAAAATATGAAAGAAAACTGTTCTTTAGTTTTTGACTTATAATGCTAACAGTACTGTTAAGTGGCAATGATGGGGGTATTAAACGGCACAAAAACAAGAAAAGTATAACTGGTGGTGCCACCAGTTTCCGGGACATGACAACACTATCCAAGATCTTTGGTCAAGTTGACTTTTGGATCAATCCATGCAAGATTTTTTTAGATATTTAAGAATATGTGTGATTTTCCCCCCAATGGACCTATTCAAGGCCACTCTCCTAGTGAAGGTCATGACCCTATTTTGAATAGGCTTCGTCCACTCACCCATATCTATGCACATGTCAAGTTTGGTAAAGATCCGTAAAATATTTCTTTGAGTTATTGCATCCAAACAAAATCTCTGCAGGGGCAGCGCGTCCCGTGCTTAAACCATAGTATCAAGACTTTGTCTAGGGATACAATTATCGATGAAAATGATAGAACATGCCAAATACACATGAAATGCAACGAACCTTCCACACATTTCTATAATTTCTTGGGTTTTTTTTACTGGTTGCTAGTCAATCATAATAGATACTCTTCAGATTAAAACTGACCCTCAGCTGGATATATATTTTATCATCTCAGGGATGATGCTCATACCTTGTGTGTTCTGTGAAGAATTTGGGTTTCCTCGCATTTGTGATAACCACATCAAATGCATCTAACCATTCTGGTCCCATCAGATATGACATGCCTTTATCACTGCAACATAAAAAGTGAATAAACCATTCAACTGACTTAATCTGATTAAAATAATAGCACCTGTGCATGAGAGATGATTAAAGACAAACTGTAAGAAGACATATATATGTTACAATGGGTAATTGATCATATTCAGTTTAATCATATTAATGTGAACATATCTAGGAACACTGAGTTTGTTCAGATAAATAGGGGATCAGATATGTTTTTTTGAATGGTTAAACATATCCAGATTGTTGTGTATACCTGTATGCAGTATATTGGAGATTTTATAATTAACACCCACATCATGACTTATAGGCTAAAAACAAAAAACAACAAAACTGCAGGATTAGACTTGCAGAACTTTTCCTTTGTAACACATTAAAATCACATCATATAAAGCTAGCTTTCTGAGGATAACTTGAACTTTGGTCAAAATATTTACATCAAAACCTCACACTCCACTCATCCACGGGCTGCTCAACAATAAAACAAAGCATTTAAAATAAGCATTTCCCTTTTTTAAAGGGGAGTATTCCTGTAAGTGACATGCATTAAATAAAGGTTAACACTTGAACCTTTAATCAAAATAAGTAAACTTTTGCTGATCCCCATTGTGCACAGGCTGTCAGGTTTATTAATGTTTGTGTAGAATTGTTTGGACCCCTTTAATAGATAGTAATCCCAAACAAGTTCAACTAGGACAATAATGGCAAAATCAGAGGAACCAGATGTTTGCAAATGAAAATACATGGCATTGCATACTTCACCTGATGTCACCAGCTAGAATGCAATAAACCTCCTCCAGTCATGTTTTTTTTTTGTTTGTCAACAAGGTCACATGTACCATGTTTACAAACATCATGTAGATAACCTTCTATACACGGGTAGGAAGAAATAACTACATTTCATTAATATGTACCCAAAGTAAGCGAGAAATCACATAAATTCTTCAAATAAGACAGGTGAATAGCTGGCTTAAACCATGCATTTTGGAGAACTGCACTATAAGAAATATCCTTAATGCGCCAACACAGAATAGTAATAAGTGAAAACATTTACACACACAAAGCTGATCCCGCTGTTGGTGATGAGGAAGAGTTTCTTGCCAGAAGCCACCAGGGTTTCTAACAGTTCCTTCACCTCCGAGGTCTTCTCCAGGTAATGTTCTGAAGAATATTAATTCTTGGTGTGAAAAATAATTCAAATTCAAAGATATTTTGTAAAACAATACCTTAAAATACATAATGACTTCAAAGAGAATTCTGTAAAATTTAAAATATTTGAAAAAGTCTTTGTTTTCAAAAGACAGATAGTCTGTAAAATAGTGAATATACTTAATAACATCTATATAAATGTATTTTAATTATCCAAAATGTGAATAGAGTATACCAATATAAGAGAATGTAATCCTCTTGACAGAATACAAATAATATGACTGCTTTGACCAAATGATCATAATTTTGAATCATGAATATAAATTCCATGTTCCCAGTTTCAGGATGTATAAGTTTTACAGACACTTCCCTATCAGTTATGTACCCCATAAAAAACAGTGGTCATCATATAAATCCTAACACTTTCTGATGCATTAGCCTGCTTGATAAACCATTTTGACACATCTATAGTAACCTATTGGGTTTTTTTTAAATTTGTATAAAATTGGATGCAAGTACAGACTGGCATCTTTTCCCTCATAATTTGCAAAGAAAACATGGAAAATAACCCACCAATATTGTTGATGATAGCTGTGTGTAGCTGTCCTGAGGAATGGAGACCCTGTACTGCGTGCTGAAAGTATACTAGAGAGCATGAGAGAGCACACAACTCCTCCACACCTGGCTGTTCTCACTTAATTTCAATGGTAAGAAAGTTCCAAAATGGTGCTTATAATCAACAACATGGTGGAACAGGAGGTCTGCCTTGTCACATCCATGCCAGTAACACTATATAAAATATATTTTTGCTAATTAGGCATTTCATATTGAGCATATATTGAGGTATATTGAGCAATGGTGCAGATGCACACTTGCATCCAAATTGGGCACAGGCTTACATAATAAATCAACTATATCAATACCATTATGACCTTAACAAATAAATGTATATGAACAAATACATATGTATTCATTTATTCTTTAGCTCTTGATGAACTTTAATTGAAAAGGTGAACAATTTTAATAGTTTCACCTATTAACAACCAGGATAACAGGGAGAAAATCCTCATTATAAAAACATATCTATTACTATTCCGATATAGCAATCTAGATTAAGCCTTCTTGTTTAAATCTAGAACTTAAAAGTCCATGATAGGAAAATGTTTATTCCCAGGAATCCATATTAAAAAGTCACAAAACATCTTTTCAGATTTTACTCTACATTTCCACACAAGGACCACGAAGATGGCAACTATGGATGAAGCTGGCTATTTATAATACTATGTGGCTTGCCTAGTTTGATATATCATTGACTTTAAGATTATTTTTAAACACAAACAAAAATTATTAAGAAATTGCAGATGAAAACACTTTAATGACACTGTTTATTAAATGAGGCATTGTTGTAAGTTGCCACAAAGACTAGCCAACAAATGATATTTTTGAGTTTGTCCATAACTTTCATTTCCACTTAGCTTGTCATCGAAGTAAAACTTACCCTGACATCATAGAACACACATTCAGGGTCATATGGAATGTTCTGTTTGATAAAGTACTGAAAATAAGAGAGAAGTTTTGGTCAGTCCTAACATGAAGCAAAGCCTAGGCTTCAAGAAAAACAACCCCCACCACAACCACCTTATGTATATACAAATATAAAATGTACCACTTGGCAAGAGATCAATCTTCATTACAGTTCTCTCAACAATGTTCCACAAACAAGCTATTGTACTAAATTACATATTTCTGATTTCTATCATTCTAACCTATCGTTAAGTTTTAAAGAAGATAACAAAATATTATTTTCATATAAAATTTACAACACTGGGCCAAAGAGACCTTCTCTTTGCAAAGATAATGATTTCCTCTATTCACAAGAATCTTCAGTACTAGTGGACTAACTGACATACCTCAATAACACTGGCCAGCAGAGTAATCTCTGGTACAGCAAACAAATCCATCAGCTGAAACATGTGGGACCCCTGTAATAAAACAGTGACACAGGATAAAATACAAAAACATTTTTGTTTTTAGCTTTTAAAAAATGTATAAAAAGTTTATATAAGGCTTCAGCCCATCATCAATTTGGACAACTTATACTTTAACTGATCTTTTGTAAAGGAAAACAAGACTATATAATTAAGAAAATGACAACAAACAAATATGTCTTCTTCCATCATGGCTTTTATGTGGTATAGAAAGACTTTTAACCCCCCCCCCCAAAAAAAAAAAAATTTCATTATATTAAAATTTCTCAATATTTAGTATCCAAAAAGTATGCAATCTCATGACTTCTTTAGTATGCAATATTCTCTTTAAATAATTTTCAAATGCCCTTAGAAAGGATAAAGTCTTGGAAAGACTTGTCCAGAGTTCCCCCATCACTTACTGTTCCATAGAAGCTGAGATCTTCTATCGCAACGTGTGTCCCCCGGTACAGAGAGATGACCTCATCATCATCCACAGGACACAGGCCCCTGGGTCAAAAGGTCAGTGAAACTGTTGAATATTCATGATATTTTGGCAAGCAGCCAAAACTAACATAATATATGAACAATGAACATGATGTGTGATTGTATGTGATGTAATACTGGATATACAGCAGACCATGTCTTGAATATGAGGTCTACTAAGCTTTCTCCTTATGTCATCTGTAAACAACACGTATTTCTAGAAATTATGACAAACTGCAACCATCTTTTCACATCTTATATACCTGAACCTATAGCCTATCACTTTGTATTGTTATATATGTATACTGCTGAGTTTTAACCCTTTCTCTTGTATAATTTATCCCACTACCTCTCTCGACATGGGACCTGTGACATCCTGGTTTCAGTGTGTACACAAAATGACAGCCCATGTGAGTGGTTTTGAGAAAATGGGGAAAATAACCCTGTCAGGGTTCGATAAGGGCTTAGGGATGCAATATGAAAAAACTCTGACGACAGCACCCTGGCGAAACTCTATCTACAAAGAGAGTTTGGTGGCAACTGGCAAGGGGACATGTAACAGCAATATTTAGATAGGAATATTAGTTTATTGGACCAAGCCCATATCCTCATATTATAGAAATTTTTCTTCTTGGTAGTACAATCAAAGTTAACATATTTCTTTAAATATTTCCTGATTGCTTTTAAAGAATTAAAGAAAAAACATTTTGTGTGTGTTAATTTGTAGATAAAAGTTTACCTGTAAACAGTACCAAGTTGAATATTCAGGAATGAGTCAATCTTCATTAATAAGCCCTGAAAAATACATAAAACACAAGTAGCACAACAATTTTGCAAATGAATATGTTAAAAGATCAACAGCAAAGAAGGAATAAAACTACTAAATGTTCACCTTTATTCTAATAATAGTCAGTGTGAAATCTTTGGGATTTTTGTAAAGTCACCATGGTGCCTCTAAAGTGCAGTGACATCTGACCTCATTAAATATGCATGGATTTTGCCGGAAATCGAATTTGAGCAACATATTTTACTGATTATCATTTCTGATGAGTTTTATCATAATTCTTCATATTCTTCATAAGATATCGTGGTGACACCACTAAGTAGCCGAGTGACACATGACCTATTAAATAAGCGTGGACGTTGCCCATAATCGAACTTGGGCAAAATAGTCTGTTGGTTAGTACTTGTGGTGAGTTTCAATAAATTCATCAAAGCCCTGGTAAGTTAACACGGTGAAACTTAAAAAAGTTCATAGACAGACAGTGGGTATACCATTATACTCCTGTCATATTGTAAATATTCTTTCATAGAATATGTTAAGTTATTGCATATGTATATTTTATTCTGATTTTATTCTGATGTATTAACAATTCGTCATTAAGGGGTTATATTTGTCTTAATGTACAATTTTCATTACAATGTACTATTCAGTAGTTTCATAGGAATAAGCATGTCCACTGTAGTGCTATGAATTATGTAAGATTATGTTCTCACGAGAACTCAGTATGCACTTGAACCGTGAATGTTTTAAGCTATTTGAATTTACTCTTTGTGTAAGCTTCCAGTGCAATGTATGTATTTTGTATGAAGCTGTACACTAATTTCTGCCTCCATTGTGACTCTATTCACACATCGTGCAGGTTAGATCTTGATTGTATAATATGTACAGCGAAGCCGTCACGGTTAATTACCCCTCTTTCTGTACAAGTGTCAGCAGCCAAAGAAACCCTAATTGAGGTGCCGCACACTCACGTTATCACTGTAGTAATTTCACTTTGTGCATACGCTCTTATGTTCTATTGTGTCTAATTGCGCTTAGGCCTGACATGGCCCCACATTGATTAATGTTACACTTGAACATTTCTTTTAATTTATATTATAATGAGCTTCCGTACAAGTTCCTGATTGGACAACTCCTTGTATGTGATAGATATATGTACGTACTGTGGAGGGGGGAGGCCAGAGTAAAACTGGGACTTGAACTGAGCGCAAGCGAGTTCAACCCAGCTCGAGATATATTAAATAAACCACGTATTGCTGTAACCCGCTGTTGTGTATTTCCTTGGGAACTTACAATATGACGGGCATATAAAAAGGTATCTTTAACTGAAAGATGACCACTCACAAAAATTCAACTGAGAAATTAATTAGAATACATGGTATCATGAAGTAGGAAAAATGTGAAGATATATTAATATATTATATTAATATGATATATATATAATATATCACGAAGCCTGAGATTGTTTGGAGATGGATACAGACCTTTTTGACATCACAGTGAAGACCTCGGATGGCGTAGGTTGGATCATATGGAATCTGGGATATTTCTTCTGGGTACTGAAATATAAAATAATTTCTAGTTAAAACCTTTGTCAAAAGTGTGTGCTCACACTGTGCTCACACTGATATAGTATAAATTTGACAACAGAATTATGACTCCTAATCAACCACTCACTGTCCAAGATTTCGAGTATCTCTACTGATTCAGATGCAGTTGATTTAAGTCCTGCATGCCCTTCACAATGTATTGCAATATGATATAATTTCTCCAACTTAAGATTAGTTAAGATTCAGGCCCTTAGGTAAAGGTTTATGTTGGACACACTTGTCCATTTGGGAAAATAGGAGCCCACTTTTGGTTGTTGTACCACCATTTTTTCTGGAACTTTTACTTGCCTGGGGCAAGTTAACGTCCAGACCTGGCTTCAGACATTAATGCATTCATCATAATAGAGGTGTACCTTGAATTTGTCTATGAGAACCTTCTTCCCATCTTCATATATCAGATCATGTAGTGTGTCCTTATATGATGCCAGTGTGTAATCATAATCAAACCCAAACACCTCCACCTGGTCAAGGTCCAGCTCATTGTTAGCAAAGATAGCCTTGGGGTTCCTGTCTTCAGGCAAACGACTGTCTGTAATTACAGCAAACAGGGCATTATCAGCACAAGTTAGTGACAGGTTTTAGTTGTAAACGTATGTTTGGTCACTGAAGAAATAAAACAACTGATGATCAAGTATTGATTGATTATTTAAATACCTTCTATGTCATCATGGAATCTGTTATATATAATTATACCTGAAAGACTGACCAGCTAAATTCAGTTTAACTTGTACATCATGCTGAATGTTCAAGGTACGGGCAGTCTAACTCGTGCACGGCACGGACCAGCTTCTGTGGCTCAAGGGTAGAGCACAAGACTCAAAGCCGGGAGATTGTGGGTTCGAATCTCAGCTGAGGCGGTGAAATTTTTCACGGTCGGTCCCCACCAAGGATGAGAGCTCTGCAGGTGCCCAAAGGCCATATTTCACTCACAAACAAGTGCACTTTTCGGGGGTTTTTCAGTGGTATGACCCAGCAATGGGGACTATTACCAACCCAGGGCCCGCTGGTGCAGTAATCACCAGGCCTTGTTGACACCAGGCTGTAAAATGAGAGGAAGCATGTGATTCTGCCCTGTCATGTAGTCCGAAACTGGAATGGAATTTTGCAGATGTACATATACTTAGTACTATTTGAGTTATAAATTCCTAAAATATCACTCTAGACTGCTCTTATCCATTGCAAGACATTTTCTGTCTCATTAAATGTGGATCCTCACTGAGGGTAGTGCCTAACTGCAAGAAAACATACAAGTTTCAAAATGAGAGAATTATCAACAAAATTAAGCTGTTACTGGAACACTGACAATGGTCAAGAAATAGGGATTACTCTTATAGGGCATCCATACAATGGACCCACCATGCATGGACCAGTAGCTTTAATCATATTACCAATTTTCCTGAAATGAGGACCAGCATTGACCATTAATGAATGTATCCTCTCAAGTTCTAAGCTTTTTTTATCCCAGTGTTCAGCAGGGTTGTTATTTTTTCCCCGGAAAAAACTTGTTTTTCCCGGACAGTGGGAAAAACCTGGGATTAATTGGGAATAACTGGGGAAAACAGGTTAGTACCTGGAATTACTGGGGAAAATGTCTGATCAAAATTTTTGAGAGAGTATAATAATGTATAGTTAATTAATTTCTGTTTAATGTTGCATGTTGAAATTATATGTGTGTGTGTATATATATATATATATATATATATATATATATCCACATGTGATGAATATATATATATATATATATATATATATATATATATATATATATATATATATATATATATTTATATATATGTGTGCAATATTTCCACAACTCATACTAGTGCATTACTATTACTTAATTACCAATTAACTGCAACATATACTGAACATCAAGTATCGATGAAACCTCAGCTGCCTTGTGCTACTAGATAGAACAGGCAGCTAAACTGCATCAACTCATACCTGACTAACAGACCTTTCCTAGTGATTTTATGTGCACAAGAATATGAAGCCATTGATACTCCCATACGCAATCCGGTCAATAACATCAGCCTGTGGAAGGAAGCACAAAATATGCGCAGTCAACTTCAGCCTATATCAAAAGCCCTGGACTTCATGCAATCTGACCACACAAGTATAGCAGATGCGTGTGAAACCTGGCTAGAACTTCTGGACAATCAGGATTTGCAACACCACATAACCAAGATCAAGTCAAGGTTTGAGCAAGCCATGACAGATGACACCCTGTCACTTCCTCGCTAATCTCCTGCACCCAAAGTATCAGGGCCAGAGGTTATCTAAAGAGCAACAAGAGACAGCAAGGAATCTGCTTGAGCAGCACCAACCAGACCTTCTGTGTCACATATTCTTCTTCCAGTCCAAAGCAGCTCCTTTCCCCAAATCACTCTTCACAGATACATGTGTTTCATCCATGTCAGCCGCAACTTGTTGGCGCTGCCTCAGGGACACCAAGACTGATGTACCCCAGGAACTCAGTGAGTTAGCAATTCACCTTCATCAACTGCCTTCCAGCACATCATCAATTGAAAGAATTTTTTTCAAATTTCAAATTTTTTCAAACTTTGGGCTTGTGCAGTCCAAACTGCGAAACAGACTAGGACTTGAGAAAACTGCCAAGCTTGTAACATGTTACCGCACCCTGAGAGGTCCATCAGAGTTGGATTGGTAAATATGTATCAATGAACCTTATTTCTTAGCCATCAATGGAATTTTTCAGTGTAACTGATATATCTGATTATCTGATTACCAATCACTATGTATATACATACAAACAAGTTGTTTTTAAGGAAAACAATATAAATTTTCATATCTTGGTTTTGTGATTTGAGTATGTTTGTTTAAATATATATATATACCGGTATATGTGTGTGTGCATGTGTGTGAGATGATATTTCCTTTTAATTCAGTCAGATATCTGCTGGTCTCTCCTTTTATAAGATTATTAGAGGTTTTTTCCAGTTTTCCCGTTTTCCCACTTTGAGAGGTTTTTCCAAAGGCGGTAAATATCGGTATTTACAAGCTGGTAAATACCCCATTGGGAAAAACTTAACAACCCTGGTGTTCAGTGCCAGTATTGACTTTCTTACTCAATCAATTATGTATTATCATTTACAGGGTTCATTCACTTCCAGCAAATCAAAATTTCATGACTTTTTAATGACTTTTTCAGGACCTGTGACAAAAAAATCATGACCTTTTCCTTGTCACTTTGACACGCAAATGTTACTTAAGAAACTTGATGTAGATCATCCTTGCTCATAAAGATATGAAGAATATAGCTTGAAGAATACATAAATAGTTAAATATATTTAAGGTACTCATTTAAAAAATGTGGATTTTTTTTTATTTTCCACTCATTGTTAAAAAATATTTGCATGGCCATTAGGATATTAAACCATTAAAATGAACACATGGAATGATTAAGTAAAAACAATCCAGTTTAACAGTTCAGTCTTGCATGTGTTCTTTTTTTTAAGATTCAACGTTTTAATGAAAACTTTTTCATATTGAGAATGAAATATAACACCTAAACAGCTTTCAAACTGTCAATAAAATTACTTTCAAACATAGAGATGCAACAACCCAAGAATTAGTCAGGATGGTAAATGGTACCAGAAAATAAACACCGTTTAATTGGGGTCAGCAAGAACTGCGCCATTTACTTTGCTGTATTACTTTTTTAAATTAATCAATGTAACGTCATCAGTTTGATATATGGAAGAAAAGGAAAGATCTTGATTAAGGTTATTAATTCAACTTAGAGATCCAATGACATTAGATACTAATACTGACCCTATCTACATAATCATGGAATAAAATATGTTCTCAATAATCATTTCATAAAATTCAGTAAAACTACACCTATATAAGTATCTGGATGGTTCCAAAGCGGTCAAGTCCTGTCATAATATTCCATGCCATCAGCCATGAGGCATTCATGGATGCACCGGCGCGCACATCAATTAGTTCGCTGTGTACAGGACATGGCATGAAATCAGACCAGTGGTAGGAAGATTTATTTTCGAGAAAAATATGGGATATTACACTTAGTTTTCACAACCGCACAAATTTAAGCTATTTAAGTAATACATATAATTTTTACACCGGAAAACACCATCAAGGTTACCGGGGAGTAATAAGGCGGGAAAACTTTGGAGCCCTTGGTATCGTTTATTCATTCCATTTAAATAGACCGTGGCTCTTTAATCTGCTAAATCTGTCAGCTTCGTTAGTCTTCCATTTTTTTTAATTTTTAAACCTTAAATATTTTATTTTAACTCTTCGTTTTTTTATTTATTGATCAGAATGGTATGTGTATCTATAAAGTCCCATCACTTCTACCAACAGTAGTACGGGCCATATCAGTAAATACACTTGTAGGCGACAACGGTTTCCTGCCAAACCATCTGGAATGCACAGGTTATGAAATGTTTCATGTGCATACATGAGGCCTCATTGGCATTTTGGATGAGACTTTCTTACAACTTCAAGACAGTATATATAATATTAATCCGTTCTTGTTCAATTATAAACTTTAAGAGAGACACGAATGTTTGGAGTATGGGCATTTAAATTCGCTATATGCAACAGAAGGCCCGGGAGGGCAGGGGATTAAGCATTAAACCTCGGTATAGACTCCCGGTAAACGAGTGTTGAAATCTGACTGGATAACAATGATGCCATCGTAATGACTACAAAAGCAACATTCTGTTATTTAAATCACAGCATATTAACCTTTCCTTTCATTTTAAAAACTTATTTTTTAAATTCCAATTTTCAATACACAACAATTTTACATTACTGAAAATTATCTAATAAAGAATTTTTATTTATGATTTAACATCTTGAACTCATAGGCCTAAGTGATTATTTTTTATTGCAAAAAACCGTGAAATGCAAACCATTTTTATTCGTCTCATATATGTACCATTTTTAGCTTCTCCCCTGTGATGTTAAACTGCATTTGCACAGAACTTGACAATGCCGTGATCAATCCACCACAGAAAAGCTTAGAATTTGGTTCGCTTGGTATCCTACGAACACCACTCAATTCTTGAATTTGTAGATCTTGAACGCATGTTTAGCTTAATGAAGACTGCCTGGCATTTATTTTACAAAGGTATTCATGAGAATGGCATGACGGCAATGGGGGGGGGGGGGTTGACTGCCCAGATAGGAAATGGGAGCGGACGCCAACCTAAGTTGGAACAGCACTATAAAGGGAGAAAAGCCCAGGTGTAGTCTGGTTAAGGTGGTTTTCATGAATCACGTACTTTCAATCTTTGACAAATATAATAAAGTTGATCCGAAATCTTTTCAAACAATCATAAAATGAAAAATCATGACTTTTTCATGACTTTTGAGAATTTTCTAAAAAATCATGACTTTTTAAGTACTGATTTTTTAAATCTCAAAAATCATGACTTTTTAAGGATGTACGAACCCTGATTTACTTTTTTTGTTATTCATGTGAAACATATATGACTGGAATATACACTGGTCTGAGTTTATGGACATTAGTCTGCATTATTGGACAAGGACAATGCCTTAGTTGAAAAACCCTTTTGTACTTTCTAGCTAATTGGCTTTTGGACATATTATAAGTTATACCATTTCTAGTCACAGATAAGTTGCCATGGATAATGCACAATGTAAACTATGAAACAATTTCCAATAAGACCAATTAAGTTAGAATGCCCATAGAATGATCAGACAGAGAAATAAGATTGAGAACTTTGAAAACCATATATATATTAGTGGTACATTCTGGTGATCTGGTCTGCATTTGGGGAAAATGGTAACATGAAAAAAGCCACAGATCCATGTTTAGAGGGATGCCACCAAAGTGCAGTGACCTCTGACCTTATTAACTAGAATATGGGTAGTTGACAAGCGACTACATGTATCCGCCTAAATCAGAGTGGACAGGTGAAGTGAGGCATGGATTGAGTGGCAAGGGGAAATAGAGTGAGGTGTGTTGCATATTAGCATGGATGTTAGAGTGGTACCCCACTTTACACCGCTGCTCTAGGCCAATCATAGAGACGGGCGTACAACGTCATCTTCAGGACTCCCGGCGGACTGGTTCCAACTCAAGTATGATTTATATATGATAAAAATAAGCATTTCGTTTGCTCAGAGAAGTTGTTAAAAGTTGGCTGTACATTTCATGTGACATTTATGATTAGACTAATAGATATTGATAATAAACCAATGCTACGTACAGTGGAATATCAAGTATTCAGTATATTGTATGATTTGTATCATCTATACATCCATCAGTCAATTTTTGTGCAAAAACTCATTTTTCAATATTTGGAAACTTTAAATAACTAAAAAAAGTAATTTTATAAGTAATCTTCACGGATAACCAGCCAGGATCGCGAGAACGTCCATGACAATCGGTGTGAGTGTGCAGACTGCAGTTGGAACCAGTCTACAGGAAGGTCAGGAGTTGCAACTGGGAGTACTTAAGATGGCGTTGTACGCCTGTCTCTATGCTTGGCTTGAGGGTATTAATAGAGCAGGGTACCAGTCTACATGGATGTCTGCAGCCCAAATTTGTATGTAGGTTGCGCCAGTTACCACAGATCCAGAAAGCTGTCCAAGTTGTATACATATGCAAAATTTTAGGCAGAAAAGTCAAACCATTACATGTATATGAGTGATTTTATCCCACAGCAGACAAACAGGACTAGTGCATAAATGGTGGCAGGTGGCACCACCAATTTTTGTGTATGATCAAGAGCTGTGCGAGATCTATACACATGCCAAATTTTTGCCCAATCGGTCAAACGGTTCCCGAGATATGAGCTTGGATGTCTGCAGCGTAAACTAGAATGTAGGTGGCGCCACCTGTCATAAAATCAAGAAAGCTGTCATGAATGTATAATCCTGAAAAATTTTAGGCAGTTATGTCAAACCACTACAGAGATACAAGTGATTTTAGCCCAAGGCAAACAAACAGATTGATGCTGTGCAAAAATGGTTGCAGGTGGCGCCACCAGTTTTGTGTATGATAAAGAGCTATGTGAGATCTATACACATGCAAAATTTTGGCCCTATTGGTCAAACAGTTCCCGAGATATGAGCTTGTATGTCTGCAGCGTGAACATGAATGTAGGTGGCGCCACCTGTCATAAAATTAAGAAAGCTATCCAGGATGTATAAGCATGCCAAATTTCAGGTGAATTAGTGAAACCACCACAGAGATACAAGTGATTTTAGCCCAAGGCAAACAAACAGAGGGATGCTGTGCAAAAATGGTTGCAGGTGGCGCCACCAGTTTTGTGTATGATAAAGAGCTATGTGAGATCTATACACATGCAAAATTTTGGCCCTATTGGTCAAACAGTTCCCAAGATATGAGCTTGGATGTCTGCAGCGTGAACATGAATGTAGGTGGCGCCACCTGTCATAAAATTAAGAAAGCTATCCAGGATGTATAAGCATGCCAAATTTCAGGTGAATTAGTGAAACCACCACAGAGATACAAGTGATTTTAGCTCAAGGCAAACAAACAGACGGACGCTGTGCAAAAATGGTTGCAGGTGGCACCACCAGTTTTGTGTATGATAAAGAGCTATGTGAGATCTATACACATGCAAAATATTGGCCCAATCGGTCAAACGGTTCTCGAGATATGAGCTTGGATGTCTGCAACGTGAAGGTTTATGTAGGTGGCGCCACCTGTCATAAAATCAAGAAAGCTATCCAGGATGTATATGCATGCCGAATTTCAGGTAAATTTGTCAAACCACTGCAGAGATATAAGTGATTTTAACCCAAGGCAGATGAACAGATGGACACTGTGCAAACATGGTTGTAGGTGGTGCCACCATTTTTAAAGTATGTTATAAAGCTATCCAAGGGCTACATTTGTACAAAAAATTTTTTCTGATCGGTCAAACGGTTCCCGAGATATGTGGGTTATGTGTGGAAACAGACACACAAATGGACACTGGGCAGAGAGGAAAGGTCAGAGGAAAAGGCCCATGGTTAGGCACTAGTTCACATGTGACCCGATAATTGGTGTAAGTTTCGGAAAAATCCATCCAGTAGTCTCACAGGAGTTCTCCAGAAACGAACACAGCGGCGGCGGCGGAACCCGGTCAAAAACATAGTATATGCAAAACTTTGTTTTGGCGGATACAATTACCGTAAAATCTCCACTTAAAACCGCGGTTTAATCAAGAAATTCAAAATCTTGAAATCAGGTTGATTTCCTGAAAGCACTGTGCAGTTTATACTAGAAGGGTTTCCTGAATATCTTCCTGACAGACATCGTTTTGGGGCCGGCCAGTGGGTGATATTGCAACTTTCGAAGGCCGTTGTTAGCAGCAGTCTCGCATGCATGGGAGCCATGTGTAAATGTATTATTTACGATTATTTGTTATTTATAAATTAAATATTGCTGAATAGTTTTCGTGAGATATATAATTTGTTAATTTTGGTAATTTTCACCAAATAATACGTTTACAACAACCCTTCTGTAACACACAGCGGCCCACTTCGTTGGGCATGCTCAAGCAAAAGTGAAATAAAATCCTACTCTAAACCCATTTGCAGCATTATTTAGCAATGATTATTTGTTTAAAACGTAAAATGAATAAAAAGCTGACATCGTAAGGAGTCACACAATGGCAGACGATCGTTTTAAAATCAAGTTTGAGTGCCGCCATGTGCTATTCTGCTAAGAATATTTTGAACGGCTGTACGCGGTGGGTGGTAAACAGAACAGCCACCTATTTCGTCCCAGCGTGCCTTGCGTGAACACTGCCTTGACAAAATGGCTCCCCACACGGAAACTTTCTTCAGGAAAAAAAACTTGCTTACCCGACTGGCCACTTTAATTTTACCTTAAAATCACTCGTTATCAAGCGTCATGTTTCCTATACGTGCGTTTCTCAACAAGGTAACTTCAATTACTTTGATATTTAGTGAAGTTGACCAGCGATGTTTTCAAACGCGCCAGCAAATTGTGACATGGAGCGATGTCAACGTACGATGTGACGATGATAATACCGATGTAACCGGTATGAAAATGATTTGAATCTTCCGAGTAATTCCAGAAAATGGAATTTTCATCAAAAAGTTTTAGAATTAAAATATACAGTGACTTGAAATGGATCAGAATATTTTTTCCAAAATATAATGACAAATCAGTAGCAAACAAGAATACAGCACGGAATATAAAATCTGTATAAACAGGCAGAGGTTCACCAGCCCTTACGTCTTCCCAAACTTCATGCTTGAGTGACCCTGCAAAAAAGTGTTATGGTGTGTTTAAATAAAATGCCCAAGGAATTTAAAAGTGGACAGGAATGGCCGAGTTGCAACCTACGCGTGTTCATTTCTAGATGATAGCTTGATTGTGTCTTTTGTCAAATCATTCCGTCGCGAAAGTTGGTGCGGTTTTAAAGGGGGGTTCTTAGTATTTGAGCCCCTCGCGATGTTTCACCTGGAATTTCGGCCAAGTCTGGGTGCGGTTTTAATTGGAAGTGCGGTTTTAAGTGGAGATTTTACGGTATGCATGGTCTTTGCTGGAAATCGAACTAAGTGAGATATTTTATTGATTAACATTTCTACTGAGTTTTACCAAAATCCATGCATATTCCCTGTTGTGGTAAGTTTTCTTAGCAACACCAAAAAGTAGCCTAATGACCTCTGACCTTATTAAATATGCGCAGCTTTTGCCCAATAATTGAACTCGGGCAAGTTACTCTATTGGTAAGTACATTGAAAACTGGTCTAACGGACACCTTACTTAGGCAGACAACTGGCTATAACCGACAATATAATTAAGTCCCTTCAAAATTCCCTATATGTTATGTATAAGTGAAACCTCTATAAGGCGGACACCTGACTACTGCGGACAACAGACCGGATTTCAACTCAAACTAACCTTCTAAGAGTAAATGAACCTGACAAATATGGACACGATACACCATCTCCGGCAGACACTGATTACTCGCCCCGGACAACATCAAAGGCCACCGTTACTGTTGTTCCTGGGACTGGAACACAATGGATTGAGCAATCCCCAGTTGTTACCTTAATGCGTGTTGGACTTGGTGTTCATGTCACAGTGTGATGTGCTCATAGGATAAACACAGCAAGGGTGAAGCGGTAAACATCCTGTCACTTTATTTCACGGTTGATCATTCACACTTTGCGAAGCTGCATATTATTGGCTCGACTGTGGGGTCATTAAAATGATTAAACGGCTGCTGATTACCCGTGCGTCCCTGATTTCACCATACAATATCTAACTGTAAACTAGCCACTTTGATGTAGCAGGCTGTTGGATATAAATTAATTAGTTTTGCTCAATATATCTCAAACTGATCTGCCCCGTGTCAACCATGTGCTCGCTCCGTAGTTACGCATATTGTGCTGTCGTGCACAAGCTTCCTCGGGGTTTGTTTAATCTCAAATGCCATCAACATCAAAGCAAAACAAACCAAACAACCATCATCAAAGAAAGTTTAGTAAGGCTACAGTTACATTCACATATAAAAAACAAATGTTCCAAGATTTGTAGCCAAAACACACAAATCTTCTCATTATCAACGTCATTATTATCTTTGAGATTATAGCATAGGGGCAGCTGAACAGGATATTTTAGACAATGTCGCCAGGTGGCACCATGCGTACTTCAGGCGGGAGCTTACACTACCTGAAAAAGTCAAGCTTATTGGACTGAGTGAATCAGCAAAAAGAGCATATGCGCACTTGCAGAAGAATTTATGAACATTGTTATTACGGATGATTTCATAGACCTTTTTCCTCATATTGTTTACTACTTGAGATAAGTAAAAATAATCACAGTTTGTATATGACGATTGAATGCATGATGTGTGCATGAATATGTTGTACATGTACACGAAACCTGATATAATACAATAAACACGTTCTTGCAGCTGTTCGTTGTCTTTATTTATAATCCCTCAGTTATCAACCAAGGTCAACCTGCCTAATAAGGACACCTCACTATTAAGGACAAAATGATTGAGTCCCTTGACTGTCCGCTTTAGACGGGTTTCACTGTATAAGTTATGGTGAGTTTGTGAAACTTCATCAAAGCCCTGGTAAGTTACCATGGCGACACTAAAAGTAACTGGACAGATGGACAGACAGTGGGTATACCATAATAGATCTCATCATAGACAAGCGTGTAAAAATATATAAATAAAATAATGCAGTGAAATATACCAAGATGTGGCTCTGTACTATATACACACATAGCCTCAGACCTTTGGTTTCACTGATCCAGCAGATGTAGCCCATGCATGCAAAATTCTGCACAGCACTTGTGTGTTGGGTCCTGTCCCAGTCAGCCAACCACTAATTACACACATGACTGTTCCAGCCTGTAGGGTGCATTCTGGTACATGTAAATTACATTTTCAGCTGGAGGGCCTGGAGGTTTGCAGTGATGATGTAATACATCATGCACACTGCTGCCTGGCTGAAACAATCACCAGGGGCCTACTGGGAGAGGTACCCTAGCTGGGCTCACTGAGACAGGCAGTCAGTCAGGCACCCAACACAAGGGGTCACAATAGGTGCTGTGCAATATCAATGTGCTCAATTCATCCCTTAGATAAATGAAACAAGAGGTCTAGAGCCATAACCAGGTCTAGGGTGTGTAAGATGCAACAATGGCTACTGCTACTTTAGTATAAAGCATATAATGCTATTTCTCATATTTTTTATTAAAAAAGATGGGACGAGCATTCCCTGTGCCCTCTCTAAATTCATTCCTGAATATCTGATTAATAAAGCTATTTTTAGGAAGATTTTTTTATTTGGCATCTCAACATCTTTTATGGTAGAGTTGCATTTTGTGGGGTTGAACTTCAAGGGCTAAAACAGAAACTGAACCCAAATTATTGCTTGTAAAAATGTGGGTTTAATGCCTAATAGGCAACTTCTGTACCCTGCAATAGATAATATATTATATATATTAATATCTTATCCTTTGTCCAGGTAATATAGGAAAAATAAGCGTCATTTCTTGACTTATTTTTCTTGACGTGTTATGTGTACAAGACGTCATTGACAAAAACAACAAATGGGGGTTCACCAAAAACATACAAGATCAGCTATAATATTAAGTGAACCCACATTTTCTTTTTTAAAAATGTTGGCTCAACACCTAATAGGCTTGTACTATATATACTTATATAAGTAAAATATAATAGTATTTAAGTTAGAAATATGCAGTTAAAAAAAAGCTCCACATCTTGATTTATGTTCTGGACATGCTACGCGATGTCATCAACAAAAATACCAAAAACTACAAAAGTGGGTTCACTTTGCACAAGATAAATGTTGGTTCACAGGCTGAAATGTTGGATTTTGTCAAAATAAAAATGTGGGTTCATGAGTGGAGTGTCTATTAGGCATTGAACCTACATTTTCCTGTATACAAATGTGGGTTCACTTGTTGTTTTAGCCCCCTGAAGTTCAGCCCCGTAAAATGCACCTATAGTCTATACCTCTTTAATTTGCATGGTTTTAAAATGTTTTGACTTAAAAATCAGTTAAATATTAGTCAAATTAATTTTAACCAATCAGATGACCTAACACAGGATAAACAACAGCTGCCATCTTGTCTGGAAATTCCCTAAAATTAAAAATACCACAATTTGTAACAAAAGATAAGTATATTATAAAGAAAATCCACTCTTATCCACTCAATGCCATATTATAATATTAATAATATAAACAGACCATTCAATTTTAACTTACTATGACATATCATTTTATGATTTATCAAGTTATACACTGAAAAAAATGTAACATGCGTGTGCACATGTGTACCCGATTTGTTTACAAACAAATACACGTGCTTTCTGCTTTCCACGTGAATGGCTGGCATAATGCAAGTGAAGAACGGATTCAATGAATGGCTGAACGTCAAAATATAACGAGTCACAATACCTTCAATTTTGGTCTTTGTCCTGTAGTATTTCTGCCAAAGTGCAGCTTGTTCTAGTCTCTGAGTACACTTCCTTCTCGATGGCACCCGGCAAACCGCTGTGGGTGGTACAAAGCTTGGACGTAATGCTCGAATTTGTTTTTTACTCACCCGGCTCAAACATCTCAAGGACGCGGCCATGTTTGCAACGACGAGCCTAGCGCCACCTATTGATCAGGTGAATAATTATCATAATTATCGTGAATGAGAATTTTTCACCGAAAATGAAGGGCATATAGTAGGCGTGTGTACTACTGTAGAAAATAATTTACAATCTGCCTTTGCATAATAATGCATGCAACAATTAATCCGCAACACAATGTAATACACTATTAGGCTTTATTATTAAATTTTATTATTATACAAAAATTATTATTATTATTATTAATATTATTATAAAATGTACATATTATACATGTTGATCCAGTCTGTCTCTAAGTTAGGACTGGCTTAAAAAAATTAATATGAAGGCATTTAAATGGGTACAACCTAAGCGATTTTATTATTATTTTTTTTTTTACCTTTTTGTGTATTTTGTATGCATGAAAATAACATTTTTTTTTTTTTGCTTAACAGGGAAAAGCACTACATAACAATATGAATTTTATCAAAATTATATTATTTTATCATCTTGAAAGATGAAATCAAGATAAAAACTTTTTATGCGGGGGGGGGGGGGGTTAAAATTGACGCGGGCGATGCCTGAGAACCATGCCTTTTATTTTTTTTTTTTTTTAATTTTGGCCCAATCAATTTTCTTTTATTTAACCTTTTCACGCGCCAAATATTATTATTATTATTACTAGTAGTAGTAGTAGGAGTAGTAGTATAAAATATGCATACATGCAGATCTCTGTCTCTATTTTATGCTAGGCTTTATCAAGACATTTAGGCCTTTTCAAACGGGCAGATTTTATGGTGGATCCTGAGGGGGGCGGTTTCCAGGGGTTCGCCGGGATCCCCTCCTTTTGAACCGAAACAACTCTTTTTTCAGGATTTTAAAACAATTTTTCCGGCCTCGATCCCTCCCTTTCTGAATCAGGGGCCTCTTTTAAGGTTTCTTTTATTAGTCTGCCTGGGTTGGACCCTGCTTTTTCCAAAACGCTCGATCCTCCCCTGCCATTGGATAAATTTAAGGTGCGGATCCGGTATGACGGCTTTGCCTTCTTCACAAATTTAACTGAATCTGACTTTGGGTGCACCTGAAGACCAGGCGGATTGTATATTGTACACACGTCCCATCTGATTGCCATTCTGTTCGAGGAATTAGGCCACACCTAAAAATTAATTGTTCTACAAACTCAGCAAACAAAAAATATATATATTGTGCCATCGACCGATTTAAACTTTGTTTGTTTAATTAGGCCAAAAAAAAGGTATGGTTCTCAGGCACTTTTTTCATAAACCAGAGTGGGCGGGCGATATTTTTTTTTACCGTTTTGTATATTCCGATAAAAATGTCTTATGATTAGGGAAAAGCATGAAAATAACAGAATAGTTTTGCGAAACAGGTTAAGGCACTACATAACTACGGAAATCTTATCAAAATTGTATTATTTTATCTTCTTTAAAGATGAAGATAATAAAAATTGTTAGCGGGGGTTAAAATTGACGTGGGTCGCGGGCGGTGCTCTAGAACCATACCTATAATTATTATTTATTTTTTTTTTGCCTTAACGGTCCAGACATAATACATGGCATTTGCAAGATTGCTAAAAAATGTTTGAAATGGTGCATATAATCAACAATCGAGGACAGTGAAAAAATTAGTAACATGCATAAACGAGGAATGGGTTAATTGCCAAAAATAAATTACCCACGGCTAAATGGGAACAACGGATCTGTAGAACAACATTTTTGTATGGTATTGGTCAGGTCTGGACGAAATCTGCGCGACTTTTACATGCGAAAATAACACGCAGCCGATTTTAAATCATTATGGTAACATTAGACCTAATCAGTGATTGTGAACAGTATAAATAGATTCAGAATGAATTTTGTTTCTATCAGCATGTATAATTTTACGGTTAAGGTTGAAAGTTTGACCGACCATTTAAAAGTTTAATACAAAAACATGATAAAAATCGAGATTTTTTTTAGTTTTTACTCCCATGAAATGTGTTTCAAATTACATATGCATGGTTATTACATACATCGAAAGACCATTAAAAGACCTTTCAATTGATATCTACATTATAAAAATTTGATTAATTAGAAGCCAAGATATTCACATTTATGTTAATCCTAACCCTTATCATTTTCAAGCTTTAACGGTCAAGCGTCGGGTACAAAACGGTCAGTAGCACAAAACTGATACCACAATTTGATAGTACTGCCCCCCCCCCCCCCCTTGCAGTACTGTAGGGGTGTCAGTCTACTAAAATATCAAGTCAGATCTTAGCTGTGTGGTGGGTTGAACAACGATCCTTTTGCCAGGTCCGTGCTCCCCGTCTTTTAATTGTATCCACCAAAACATAATTTTGCGAATACTTTGTTTCAGCCTGAACGCCGCCGCCTAGATTGCCTTGGGTTAAATCACAAGGCAGTGGTTTGAAATCCGCCTGAAACTTTGCAGATTTTTCGTTGAGTTGAGAGGTGGCGCCACCTACAATCACATTTACGCTACAGACATCCATGCAAATATCTCATGACTGGTTTGACGTATAAGCCTGACATTTTGCATGTGTATAGAACTATAGATCTTACATAGCTATTTATCATTCGCAAAACTAGTGGCGCCACCTGCAACAATTGTTGCACAGCGTCCGTCCCTTTTTTTACCTTGGGTAAAAATCGCTCATATCTCGGTAAGCGATTGATCGATCCTCCCGAAATGTTGCCTGTGTATGCATCTTGGATAAATTTCTCGTTTATATGACAGGTGGCGCTACCTATTAACACCTTTTCACGGCAGACATCCATGCTTATATCTCAGGACTCGCTTGATGTATCGGCCTGAAATGTTGCATGTGTATAGATCCTATATAGCTCTTTTTCAGGCACAAAACGGATGGCGCCACCTGCAAATATCTTTTCATGGTGTCCGTTTGTATGCCTTAGAAAAAAAAAACACATATCTCGACAGTAGTTTGACCTATCCGCCTGAAATTTTGCATGTGTATACATCTTGGATAGCTTTCTCGTTCAAATGACAGGCGCTGCCATCTATAATAATGTTATTGTGACCTACATCCATGGTAATATGCAACCATCTCACTCTGTTTCCCCTTATCACTCAATCCATGCTTTACTTCACTTGCACCTATACCACTCTGATATCAGCGGATACACGTATTCTAGTTGTCACTTGTTTGATTCCCAAGGAATAGTTATATCTTTATCACTAATTCAGACCTGATGAAAAGAGTTTTGGACACCCTCTACCGGGATAACCTCCTACATAAACAAACTCTACAGGATAGTTTAGTAAACTCAGGGCGCACAGGTACAATTATTTGAAGGCCATTATTATCACTGCAAGATGATCATGATGATAGCTATAACAAGCGACCCATAGGTCATGACGCTCAGCCGACTGACATGTTGACAATATGCCCTTGCACGGGCAAGTAATTAAGATAACGTAGGTGGTATCATCATTCATGCATATTTGCTTAAGTCCATCAAGACCAACAAGCAAGGCAATCGAGCCGTTCCTAAAGAATCTGGCAATTTGTGTGTATTTTTAATTATTTCTGGGGTGCTCAAACATGTCCCGTAACTCCAAGAATAAAGGTCATAGTTATCTATAATTTCAGGTTTCCAAGCAGATTTTTCATGGGGCTCCCTGGATGTCAAGTGAGAAGATTCTAGGTCCAATGTTTACGATTTGTGCCTTGTTAATGGATGACCACAAAAAAAAAACCACTACTGAAATTTCGAAAAAAAATCCACGTGGCGCCACCAGCTCGCAGGAACTGATGAGACATTTGATGAAGAATATGCACGCAAAGAATCATGGGGATCAACGCATTAGTGGTTCATATACTGGAGCTTTTGTATCAATTTTGTAATATACCGGGGGGGGGGGTATTTCTGAGCCCACTAGCTCGGAGGATGTGGGTAACAGGGACACAATTTCAGGTTTCCATGAAGATTTTTCATGGACCTCCCTGGATGTCAAGTTAGAAGATTCCAGGTCCAGCGGTTACGATTTTTGCCTTGTTAAAAGACAAAGCGGGACAGACGGACGACGGACAAAGAGTGATCGCTATTGAGAAAAAAAATGACATGTGTTTGCTTATAGCATTACCGTTCTAAAACTACCTGAAATCAGTCCGTATTTTAAAGCACTCTAGTGTATATAAATTATATATATTTATAGAGTGCCACAACCAGTTGGATCCATATAAAATGTGGGCATAACAACGCTCGGCTCCATGCAATTAGCCCGTAATAGGCTTATTTATACCCTGACTCCTTGCGGGTGCAACCTAAATAGACACAGGCGATATAGCAACCGGCGGGGATTCCAGCATGTATTTATATTTTTTACAATTTAGTCTCATTACATACCGTTTTTTATATTGATTAAAGTCTATGCCAGCATGTTCATTACTCAAATGTATACAGACGAATAAATTAGGTGAACACACGTATCATTTTCTATCAAAAGGAATCAGGAGTACTATTTTCAGTTTTTTTCTGATATTCATTGTTATTTCATATTAGAATTTGAGCCCTATTTGTGAATATGCATGATCATTTATGAAATAAATCTTTTCAAGAAAAAGCTTATTATCGCCCATGGTACAGGTCTAGAATCCGTTCAGAAAGCTTTATCCTATGTTGTAACATTCTTGACCTTTGACTTGGCCAGGGGTGGGGCATGAACACTGATTGACAGTCAATATAGAGATGCCCCAGAGCCAATCACAGGCAGCTAAGGACTTCGCCCTCTGTCCCTCTGGGATAAAACTCCCTTGCCCTGGCGATTCTCTCTCTTGGATCATCAAGCAGTGGACCCCTATGCCTGCCCTCTGTGGCAGGCAGAGGGTATATGGCTTCTTTTTCACCTTGGGGTTGGTTTTACGACAGTGTCGGCTACCCAGGTGAAGAGCCACCCACTACCAAAGAGCAGTCCTTTTATCTAGCCTGGTAAGTATC
Organism: Sipunculus nudus; assembly: GCA_026874595.1. Lineage (NCBI taxonomy): Eukaryota > Metazoa > Annelida > Sipuncula > Golfingiida > Sipunculidae > Sipunculus > Sipunculus nudus. The sequence goes on along the minus strand of CM049314.1, from coordinate 8,805,297 downwards.
TTTCTGTTTCATTTATAAGTCTAGATAATAATATGCAGTCGTGATATTTTGAAGGTTTAGGCTCTAAATTTTATTCCAGTAAAAAAGTGGTATATTATCTCTTTAAATTGTGCGAGTGCATGTTGCCCAAGCCCAATTTCCTCCCAGAATAAATAAGCAGCTACAATGTAATGCCCAGCCAGATCATATGATTTATAGTTTTATCTGTCCAAGCGCCTGTGCTTGACTATAATATGTCAAATATGCCTCCCTGGATACGTGGTATCTAGCAATGTCTTTTTCCGCCCTGTTGACGTTATGGTCGTCACTCTGTATCACCTTGTCTAACTCAAAAAACTATTGGCTATACCTGGGACACAACTGCTGTCCCATAGCTATCATAGCTAGTACACCGCTCTATTTATGTCTGTATTTATAGTCACTGCAAGGTAGGTTGTGTGTATATTTGTTGCAAGATCAACTTACATATTTCTATATAATATCCTATTTGCTAGCTGTTAACTGTCTAACTTTTTAATAGTATTATTTTACAGTGCATAACTAATTATTTTAAATTAAAATACGTACATATTCTACCTGCCAGTGTACAAAAGGGCATCATTCAAATTAAACACCTTTGACAAATTTGTATTTTTCCTGAAAAAAAATTACTATGTATTTAATAAGCTCCAGAAGTTTTGTTTTCTTTTCACATGAGATTTTCTTGGGCCTGAAGTGACGTCACAGGCTCACAGCATGCGTGGGCCCCAGGACACTCTCTACAATCGACCTAGCCGTTACGTCACGTTAATGGCCCCAGAAAAGCAGCTGGAGCCTTCACAAGCAGTCAACCTCCAGTTTCTTATGTGGGAAATAAATAGGAAATGTTTGTCTGCCATTAAATGAGCATTATAGAATTAAAACTGTGCATGATAATATTTTATTTCATACTAGTATAATGCGAAAAGGGAACTAAAATTTTAAATACATATGTAACATCTGCTTGAGCATAAACATGTGCATGGACTATGGTGCACAAACGCCAAGATGCAGCGCCATCGTGTGTCTGTGGGGAAGACTATTAAAGATCGTGGGTAAAAAGACCAGCGTCTTGTCTACCCACAGAGAAAAAGGAAATAAACACACAAAATCCTGATTCACTAAAAGTGTAAAACTGCCGTTCACAATGGCGGTGACATGTGTTCACCTGGCCGCGGACGCTTACATGGTCTGTTTGACCCACGCAATGTCCACTGAGAAGGAAGAAATAATGGGCTTACTCATAGGCGAGGTGACGTATATATAATATCCGTATTATCGCTCACGTCAGTTTTAGTCGCAATTGCAGGGTGATGATGAACTTATAGACTATAGACTAAGTACAAGTGTAACCACTGTCCAGTAGTAAAAAAAACTAAGTAAAGGATTCGACGTGTTATTGGGTAGCTGGTAAAAGCCGGACTCTAACTCTACTTTCACAACTACACAAATGGCAATTTCTTGAAGTTGTCATGCAAGATATTGTGAATTGTAATTTTTCTATTTTTTTTTCATGCGATTTAAATACATAATTCATGATATATTAATGCTGTTTTTATTATCAAAAAGTTTTGCACATTTTATGTCAAAATGATTGGTTATGTACAATCGGAGGTGGTACAGGTTGCCTGAATGTCAAAAAAATTATACTTTCATATATTTTGGTATATTTGAGGCAAATTCCATATCAGTGTCATTTATTCTCATTATCAGTCATTAGAGAGCAGTTGAATATGATATAATGATTGATAAAAAGCATAGACCACAGGCTCAGGAAGACAGCCCTGACACCAAACCATGCTGCCTGGTCGGGTAGCTGTCAGTCGAAATGAAACAGTATTGCCTCTAGGTATGCCTTGCTGGGCTGGTATTCTGTTATCTGGCAACGGATACATGGCTACATTAAAATAGACTTGATGTCATTAGAGGCTGACGGAGTAGGAATGTAGAGGGAGCAAAATTAAACCTATTATTTAATAGGAGTAGTGAATGCAAAGAATGATATATGCATAAAAAGATCTTTTTCAAAGACTTTTATTAAATAATTATTATTCAAATTCTTGGGTCTATGCATTAAGAATTATCATCAACTGGTCATCAACACTGCTAGTGTAGCAGTGATAAAAAGCACTCTGCAAGGCTGACAGGTTGCATCATACCTGCACCATTGAAATATTGTGCAAACTACACCCCATCACTGCCCCATCCTGTCACTGACCAGTGAGTATGCAACCAGTCAGCTGAGGCCTGAGGGCTTGCCTGTTTATCCTCTCATCTAGTTAATTAGCCAATGGCAAGGTTTGCTCCACTTCAACCCCTACTTCTGAGTCCTCTTTCTGCCATTAGTGCAAATTTTGTTTGGTCGGTAAGTTTGCATGAAAATAACCCCCCCCCCCCCCCCGCCCTCCACGCTAATGAATGTTGTAATGTTTCACTCTCTTGACTTTTAAACTTCTCTGAAAAAGCTGCTTAGTAATTTTTGAATTTTTTTTCATAAATATTCTCTTTTTCATGTAGTAATATTCTTTGTTTATTATGTATTTGTATTCATATTGTTGTGTATTTGTAATTGTTCTCATGTTTGCTCTTGCAGGTGGATGAAAAAAAGACCTGCCATATTTCTGCAGTCATCATGTTACGACGATCAGACAAACAGCCAGACAGAGTGGAAATCTCACCAGAACAACTGTCAGCAGCCTCGACAGAGGCTGAAATATCCTTCATTGTCACCACTTAAACTCAAATATCCACATAACATAACAATAATGTTACTTTAAACTGTGTTTATTGTGTAAGGGCCTGGACAGTAGATTGGTACGTGGTAAAACAATCAACATTCTGTACTGGCGACCTGGGTTTGATCCCCGGTAAGGCAATGAGAGTAGGTTTGTTGTTGCTCATCCAAGGCCCGTAGTTTTCTCTTTAGCTGTATATTTTGTCATAAACAATGCCTTTTAAGTGAACAATGAAGTTGGTTTTGTTTTGTTTTGTTTTTTTGGAGAATTATGAATCAATATTTTTTTCAAAAGTCTGTAAAGTAATGGACATTCAGTGTTAATTAATCCAGTAAATTCTACATAAATCCTTTCAATATAAAAAATTTAAGCTCATTTAATAAATCTTTTGCTCCTTCCTTATCTGAAGTGAGACATCTCAAAATCTGGAACCACATTTCACTGCACAGTTTTTAAATTTGTAAAACCCTTCCTCGGCTGACAAGCTAAAAACCACATTTTGGAACCACAATCTTTAAATTTGTATACTCTTTGCTTTTGAATTCCTTGACTGTGATCTACCATTTAGCAATGGTGGTTGGACGACCTATGCGTGTAGTTGGCTGGTATCATTCTCATCCTCACATAACAGTCTGGCCATCACATGTTGGTATGTTTGCTTCTCTTCTGCTGTCAAACTCACATGTACTTTCATTTGTATGATATATAATGTCAGATAAAAATGATGAGATTGAATTTTCACAATGGAACACCATTATAATTTGTCAATATTTTTTACATGCCCATCTATGATGGGGCATACTTTGGTAAACCATCCATCTGTTAACTTTTAGATACTAACAGATTTTCTCACCTGAGTTCAATTTTGAACAAAATCCATGCATATTTAATAATTTCAGAGGTCACTAGGCTGCATAGTGGTGTCACAGAAATAACATACAAGGAATATAATGGATTTTTTATAAAGCTCAACAGAAAATGTTAATCAATAAAATATCTCACCTAAGTTCAATTTCTAGCAAAATACACTCATATTTAATGAGGTCAGAGGTCACCGCACATTGAAGGCACCGTGGTGACTTACCCAAAATTCTATGGATTTTCATGAAACTGGTAGTACATATTTCCCCAATAGAGTTTCTCACTTCAATTAAATTCTCAGCAAAATTCATGCATATTTAATAAGGTCAGAGGTCACCTCACTTTGATGGCACCAATCAGACTTACCAAAAAACTGATGGAATTTCATATAACTCATGATGAATTTTAACCAATACAGTTTCTCACCTGAATGACATTCTCAGTAAGTTCACCCATATTTAACGAGGCCAGAGGTCACAATATGCAAGGGGCATTTTATGCACCATTTGCTGTGCTCTTGTTTCTGTTATCCCTAAAGCTGACAAATGTTAAAAATGTAATCTTAGAATGTAATGCATTCATTTAGAATTGGACTAAACTGTTTTTATAAAGTATTTTATACAAATTACAATTTAGTATTTTTATGATTCACATCTGTTTGGCACCTCTAAACTATGTCATCTAGGACCTGGCTGCTAATATGGTTTTACATTTAATATTTTCATTAGAACTACTATAATACCCCCAAACTATAACCAGTTTTATATTGCAGATGTCAGGACACAGGCTTCCTACCAGCTGATGGACGAGGGGTTTGTTGGTCTCATTTTCTCAGTGTTTAATCAAGACAAAGGAACAAAGGTAGGAGAGTGATGATAATAAATCTGAGAGGAGAGTGATGATAATAAATCTGAGAGGAGAGTGATAATAATAAATCTGAGAGGAGAGTGATGTTAATTAATCTGAGAGGAGAGTGATGATAATTAATCTGAGAGGAGAGTGATGATAATTAATCTGAGAGGAGAGTGATGATAATTAATCTGAGAGGGGAGTGATGATAATTAATCTGATAGGAGAGTAATGATAATTAATCTGAGCAGAGAGTGATGATATTTAATCTGAGAGGAGAGTGATGATAATTAATCTGAGAGGAGAGTAATGTTAATTAATCTGATATTTCATCTAATGAATTTCACCAAGAGGTACTCTAGGCTGTGGCTCAAGAAATTGCATTCATGGAGAATTAGCATGCAGAATAAGAACAGAAGAATATATCTGTCACCAGACAATAGGTGACAATATGTACGGTGTTTTGTATCATAGTTTAATGAAGTCTGTTCTCTATTGATATTGACGTGAAACGTCATCCTAAAGCGTTGACAGGTCTTGATTGTACATATATATATTGTGTATTCTTGTATGAAATCCCATCGGCTATCAGCTGATTTATCCGTGTCACGCTTCGTGTGTATTATTACATTTTTGGTATGTGGGTCGCCAAGGTGACGCTAGCAGTCAAACCAGGTCACATATAACCTTATATGGGACACTTGAGCCATAAGCCAATCAGAGAACCGGATCGCCGTATTGTGACGACGATGGTGACGTCAGACTTCAAGAAGAGACGCTGAATGTTGGTTCAGTTGGGTCCTGAAGCTTGAGGTGGCAGCACGCATGCACGGGAGTAGGAACATTGAAACGCCAGAAACGGCATAGAAGCAAGCTTCTGCATGAGGCAAGGACCCAGCTCATAAGAACTCAGCCGTGCTGCCGAAAGAGCTTCGTATTGGCGATATAGAGAGAGCGCGCTCGTCACCTGCCGGCCTAGTTCAGCTTGACCTAGATACATAACCGCCGTAAGCCGTGAAACCGTTGCTACAAGAGCAAGGTCAAGGACTCTAAGCTCTGCGTAAACAAAGAGCGCTATTGCATTCAAGTGAACGTAAACCTACCCGGGTCGCTGACAAGCAAGATCAGCTGAAGATCGCTAAACTCAGAAAGACTAGAGCTATATGGTGCTAACCATACGCTAGATTCTACACAAAACAGTAACCAGAGATCTCTGAAGGAACTGGACTTTATGGTTTTTTTTATACAAACCATGGACTCAGTAATTATCCAGTAATTTTAATGTGAAGAACTGTCGTATTGACACATCAATGCACACACTCACATTTGTGTCTCTGTAAGTATTGTCTTGAATTATATTTGTGAATTTAACCTGATGTCTCATAGTTTCTATTGATCTGGGTGTATGATTGTCTGGTATTTTAATACACGTCCTTAAAAGAACCTGGAAATGTCACCTGTAATGACCGGGATCTAATTTCTTGATGAGTGAAATCAAGTGGCGAGCGTAAACCCATCGTATGGTTTTATAGGATATATCCGTTGTAAAGTTTTCACGTTAAGTTAGGGGTGACAATATCCCATGACTGTTGATTATATTTTCCTAAACTTTTGCAGAAACTTTGCAGAAACCTGGTGCCCTCTGGTGTTTGCTAAAGGAAACAATCAATTTTGTCAAAGCCAAAAGCATCCCCATCTGTTATTTGTAATCACATTTACTGACTCGAACTAACTGTTACATCTATTAAACATGTACACACTATCCATGTACCTCAGCAGCTTTGATTGTAACAAAAGATTTTTTTGTCTGTATAATATTAATATCATAATATAATAATTATAAAGCCTCCCCTGCTAGGGGGAGGCTCATTGATTCCCTACCTTTTTTTTCTTCTTTTTCTTTTTTTCTCTTCTTCTTCTGGACACTCTTTTGCGTTCACAATATTTCAAGATTTGCTGAGCCAATCAGGATGACACTTTATATTTTTACTTACCAGTTAAGAGGTAACACTTGATTGGATTTTGAGAGTTGTTTCAACAGCTTAATTATGCTAAATAGCTTAACGAGTAGTTTTCTTTGGGCTCGTGCTCAAAACTTAACCATAAATATGATTTGTACTAAATTTTGTTGATACCTTGAGAGTACTCCTCTGACAAGTTGATTAACTTTTGGGGTCAATCTGTGCATATTAAGTAGGTCATTTCATAATTATTAGCTCAGCTGACTATAAGTCATCTGAGCTATAGTCGTGGTCCGTTGTCCGTCTGTCTGTCTGTCTGTCCGTCTGTCTGTCCGGATGTCCGTCCGTAAGACTGGCACGTTTCAACACAGTTGAACCTATGAATCTGAAATTCGGCATACAGTTAGATGTCCCCAAAATCTCCTACCATGCCAAAAATTGGGTCAATAGGACTACGTTCCTTAGTAATATTAAGGAAAAACCTCAATTTTTTGTTAGAAATCTATTTTTACACTTCAGGACTGCCTAATATCAAAACCACTCATCTTCTTTTCTTCATAATTACCATAAATATTCCTCTATATAGTTCCTATGTACATGCTTGAAATTAAATCAGTATTGTTAAATTTAAAAAAGTTTTGGGCCCAAACATAATGAACTTTGTAAAAAAAAAATCAGGAAGATATTTGGTCACCTAAGACCAAAAGTGTTAAAGGTAGGGATTTTTTTTCAGTAATACAACTTTAATTAATCAAAATTCAATTGTATACCAAAAATTAGATCAAAATCTGTTAAATTATTTTAAATATTGGTAAAAATATAAAATTGGTACCTTAAATTTTGCCCAACTTTGGCCACGGCACGTTTTTTTCCTGTAAGTACTGTGGATTTAATTTTCACAGCATGTACACATAAGGATTTAATCTGTTAAAATCTGAAATTTGAAAACAAAAGCTGCAATATTAGGCTAGTTATTGAATTTTTTTTTAGGCTCTTGTTGTATTCCCTTACATTGTCAAGCAGTCCACTTTGATGACTGTAGGTCATTCAGTGCACATCTCTATGCTCCCCAGGCTGTTGGCATAATTTTAGATGTCCCCAAAATCTCCTACCAAACCGAAAATTAGATCATTAGGACTTCGTTTTGAGATATTAAGGAAAAACCTCTGTTTTCCATAAAAAAAGCCATTGTTACACTTCAAGGCTGCCTAATATCAAAACCACTAATCTGTTTTTGATCATATTTAGTATTCACATTCTTTCATACATTATCTATGAACATACCAAAAATTAGGTCAGTATTGGGTATTATTTTGAAGTTATAGGCCAAAATATAATGCAATTTTTTAAAAAATCAGGAAATTTATTTACTCACCTAACATGAGCATTGCTGAACCTAGAGACTTTTTTCAGGAATATAACTTATTTAATCAAGATTCAATTGTTTACCCAAAATTAGATATGAATTTTGCAAATTTTTCAAGTTATTTGCATAAATAAAAAATCAATACCATAAATTTTGTCCAACTTTGGCACTGTTGATTTAATTTTTCACAGCATATATACATAAGTATTTAATCTTTTAAAATCTGAAATTTCAAAGAAATTGATTGGAAAGAATAGCTTTTATTCACGTTTTCATACACCATGTCAAGTGTTGTTTACATCTAGCCCACCTAGTAGTACAGTCTTCACTTGCATTATGTAACACACCCCAGGCAGCTTGCCTTGGCTAAGCTTGGCCACTACCAGCAGGCTTCCCCTCTGCCCTGCACTTCCCCCCCCCCAGATGGTGCATAAACTAGATTAATGTTATTATTTTCTGTATTTGATTCATTCTTATTCTAGGCTATGCTACATTTTAGATTTTGTATTGTACCACCAGTGTTACAATGATTAAAGTGTACATTTAATTGTGTCCACAAAGTGGTGTATTGCTATGAAAGTGTGGATGTTCATCAGATAAGTAATTCCTTACTTCAGAAGAGTAAAAACTTCACCAGGTGTGAAATTGACTATTAATTCCAGTAATAAATTAAAACTGGGATAGTAATTAGCACAATGATATTGTTTGTCCCTCATTCAACCAACAGTGTGTATACTTTATTTGAAAAGATGTTTTTTTTTTATCAAATTTACTGAATCTTTTATTTTATTTTGGTGTATAAAATTAAGCATGTGCTGAAAACTCCAGCGTGCAAAACTTTTTAATAGTGATTCAAGGAATATTCTTGTAGATGCCATGTTGTGGCATTATTTTCTTTTAAATTCAGTTAAAACATTTATGATTTAAAAATAATAAAATATATGTGTATGCATAATATGACCCAGTATGAGCTACACTCTGGATATATGATGATTGCAATTTTTGCAACAATTCTAATATTTAAACTTATAGTTTCAGTTTTTTACTCTGTATATATAATGATTGCAACTTTTTCAACAATTCTAATATTATAACTTATATTTTCAGTTTTTTTATTAAAATTTATAAAACCTGTAAATAAAAAAAAATGATTCAGATAAAAACTTCTAAATGGAAAAAGTGGATATGCAAAAAAATAGGCATTTTAACCATTACACCACCGCCCCCCGCAGCTAAAAAAAAAAAAAAATAGGCTTATATATAAACTTAAATGCATTATTCCCTTGAAAGTGAAATAAAGGTATGAGTCCATTCTGTCCACTTGCCTGTCCATCTGTAAATTTTCATATGCATCACAGTATCTCAAAACTTTACTGTTTTTCTTCATGACAGTCTTGTCAGAGTATAAGTTTGCAATCATATATTTAGAACTTTACTATAACCAAGTAGGAGGGCCCCTTTCCTCTTAGCTTTTCATATTCTTATATAAATGAAAAACATTATACAATAGAATATTTCTACATCCACCTTCGTGCTGCCCTCACTTTTCCCTTCTCCGAACCCTATCCCAAAGTCATCCTCAGTAAGCAAGAACAAGGTGAATCAGATATATTCATACTTTAATATTTTGTATAACTATTCATCCATAGGTACCTATGTACATGCCAGAAATTATGTCAATATTGTGTAATATGTAGACATAGTGGGCATCACAATAATGTACTTTGTCAAGACTAAAGATATATTGTGTCATACAGTCACAAATTCATAAATCACTTCATCAGCATAGTTAATCATAACATCATATATGTCAAATTGAAAGCTTGCAGACTACCATACACTTTAGATCCTTCAACAAATAGCCTTATCATCATTCTACTACTGCTTATTAGTGCTGTCATTGCATTCATATTTGCTCAAATATATCACAATTTTCAACCCCTCCTAAATAAATAAAAATAAACCACTATATTTTACTCTATTAATCCATCAGTCAGGTAATTTCATTAATCATTTACTCACATATTACATTACATTCCTTTATAATAGCCCAACATGTCCATGATATTCATAAGCTTTCTCGACTCGATATAGTATCACAGTGGAGAAACATTTATAGTCCAATCACGATCAGCTGAGCGCCGTGACCCATGGGTCCCTTGTTTTAATCAGCCATGCGTTAATTTTTCAATTTTACAAAATTCTTAAGTCTATCCATTTCATTTTTGAACATATAACACTTTAAACCCAGGAAAGATATTTTGCATACCATATTTACCTTGCAAACATGGATGGATATTTTGTGTACAGATATTTTAATCATGCTAACATGCTGCAAAGGCTCTTAACAATTGTAAAAGTTAAGGGCTTACAGATTTCCCACAGGTCACTATTCGCTGACCTTCTGCAGGGGAGGGTTGAATTTGCTTGCAAATTCAACTATATCTATTTAGTACAATAAAACTTTGTAATGGTAATAATATTAAAATTCATCATCTACTGTGTCATAACATTATGAGTTATAGCATTAGTTTCTATAAATAAAATTGTCCCTTTCTTTTCCCACAGTTAAATAAAGTGCAGGTCACATGTTTCCAGTCAACCAATCAGAGTCCAGAAGGAGAACCTCCCCAGTAAGTATAATCTTGTATTTTCAGACAGTATTAGGGTTAGGATGATATCACTTTTCTATATCATGATAATGAAATAAAATTTATTGTGGTATATCATTGTATCGTAATATAAGTATCTCGCAAGAGTTCTCCAGCATTTGTTGCAATATCACAAATTTTTAGTGCTTTCTGCCATGTTCAACTACATGTAAGCAGGCAAATCACCAGTTTCAGAGAATGTGATTCTGTCAGTTTGTCCGCCTCTGTCATTTTGAATGTACCAATATTAGTATAAATGTTATCCTTGAAAATATATGATTTTCTGAATACAGAAAGACCCTAGTGATGTCATAATCTTTTGGTATTAAGTTATTAACCCTAAAAGGGCATGTGTGTGTTCGAAAACTGGACAAATAAGCTTATCATGATATCACGATAACAGGGAAGTTAACGATACCATTACCACAGCTGTCAGATAACGTGATAATCCCAGATATTGGTTATCATCACAAATTTAGACAGTATCAGGTAGTAAAGAGTTTTAAAACAAAATCTCTATCATTAAAAAATTCTTATGGTCATGGTGATATGGAATTTCTTTTCACTTAACCCACAGTGCCATTGATATATAATGACTGATCTTTGTCTAGTATTCTGAATAGTTCACCCATTGGCAAGTAATAAGTTATCAGTTTCAGAGTTACAGGATCCTAATTTGGTACTCATACACATGTCATATATTGTAGATTCTTTTATAGGTCTCAGTGATACAATTCTTTTCTGTAAGGTTTCAGGTAAAACACAATTTTTGAGTACCATAGGAGCCAGACTCTGGTGAGGTCTGTAAATATTTGGCAAAGAATGATAAAAATGAAGTTTTGTATTAACATTCTGTGAATACACTGTGGTTGCTTGTTTACCTGTGAGGTGCTGTGTTGGTAAAATTATTAATTTTCTGTGTTACAGATACATGAGGCTGGAGGTACCATTACACATTGTCCAACAAGACACTGTGAGGAAGCCTTGTGTTCAGTCGCTCGTTAAACTTCCTGAGATCCTGAGTCTGGAGGAAGAGGAGGTCTACAGTAAAGCATGTAGGTCAGCTGACCTTGATCTCGTGACCAAGATACATAATGGGGCAGGTGAGTGACTCGGGATGACCATGACATAGGGACATACTCTGGGCACCCATATATTGGTGACATTGAATTTTAATGATTTATGTATTTAATATTAAACATAATTCCTCCATTCAACAGTCACAACTGAATGCATATTTGTATCCACCAGAACAATGTTTTGCAGATACTACGTTTTTGATTGGGTTCTGCTGCCGCGGTGTTTGTTTCCAGAGAACTGCTCTGAGACCCTTGGACCCAACTTTCCTAAACCTAACAAAGTTATCGGGTGGCACGAACTGCAGTCCTGTATGTGCAGTATGAATCTGGGTGTCTTTGTGATAACAGCCCATATCTCAGGAATGGTTCAATGTATTGAGCTGAAATTTTGCATGTCCATAGATCTTCAATGTCTCCATCTCATTCTAAAGAATGGTGGCGCCACCTGCAACCAGTTTTGCATTTCCCATCTGTTTGTCTTTGTGATTGGTTCAATATATTGGGCTGTAAATGTGCTTTTCTATAGATCATGGATAGCCCCATCTCATATTTAAGACTGGTGGCGCCATCTTCAATCGTTTTCAAGTGGCAACTATCAGTATGTTTGCTTAGAGTGAAAATTGATCATTTCTCAGGTATGGTTCAAAGTATTGGTCTGAAATTTTGCATGTTTACCCATCTTTGATGCCTTTATCTGGTACTCAGTACTAGTGGTGCCATCTGAAATTGTTTTTTGCATGTCCATCTGTACATTTGCTTTGGGTGAAAATTGCTCATATCTCAGGAGTGGTTCAATGTATTGGTCTGAAATATGGTATGTCCATCCATCTGAGAGAGAAGTCTCATAGACCAGACAGGTGGCACCACCTCTCATCCCCTTTTTGTTGAATATATTAATACCCTTTTCTCAGGAGTGGTTTGTTGTATTTGGCTGAAATGAAGCATGTCCATAGATCTTGGGAACCATCTCATACTAAATACAGGTGGTGCCATCTGCAGCCGTTCTTGCATGGCATTCATCCATGCATTGGCTTTGGGTGAAAATTGCTCATATCTCAGGATTGGTTAAATTTATGTGTAAAAAATTTGGCATGTCCATCCATCTCGGAGATTTCTCGGAGACCAGACAAGTGGTGGCAACTACCTTCCTGTTTTCAAAGAATACATTGATGCCCTTGCCTCAGGAGTGGTTTGCCATATTGGCCTAAAATTGTGCATGTTCATAGATCATGGATACCTCCATCTCATATTAAAGACTGGTGGCACCATCTGCAATTGTTTTCGCGTGGTGTCCATCTGTCCATTTGCTTTGGCTAAAAATTCAGGAGTGGATATCTCAGGAGTGAATGGATATATCAACCTGAAATTTTGCATGTTTATCTGTCTTGGATAGCTTATTTGTAGACCAGACAGGTGGTGCCAACTGCTATTCAAGTTTTATAGAAAACATTGATGCACTTTTTCTCAGTAGTGGATTGGTGTCTCAGCCTAAAATTTTGCATGGTGTATCCATCTATAGATTTGTTTTGGTGACAAATGCACATATATGAGGAGTTTACTTGGCATCACTGATGCCACAGATTTGTAGTCTTGTCATGTAAGAAGCATTCAGTGCCTTACTTTGCCCATGCCTCAATTTTAGTTGAAAAAAGGCTTGGCTTAACTCTAGTGGATACAAGCAATATCAGCCATCAGTTTAAATTAGGCCTTTAAGGAATAATTGGTGCCTTGAAATGCAATCACTCAGTTAAATTGTAATCAATTCTTATGCTTAAGATTGATTTGTTTCAATTACAGTAGAGCGCAGTTTTTCCTAAAGCGTCGGGGGACAAGCTTTTTATTCGAAAAAACGAACATTCGGAAATGCGGACAGGGGTCTAGCAGCAAGTTATTACAACAGTTAATGATTAACTTAATGCCTTTTTACCTGAGGAACACGGTGTTTCTTATCAATATTCATAATTCACAACCTTGACGTATAAAAAATATTGGATTATTGCTGAGCATAATTGGCAAAGATCAGTCTAACCTGATTTAAAGGGGCCAAATCACCAATAAAGCATGTTGACTTCCCTTTAAAATAAATCTGTACCTGCCAAAACATTGCCTTGAAATCGTTTGCTTACTCCTGTAAACGAGTGTTGGAAACAGTGGACCAGGCGTAATGGCAGGTGTCAACATAAACACAGTGCGTGGGGCCGTGTGCAGCGTGAAGCCTCTACACGTGTAAATCAGGAGATGTCCTGACTGACTTGGCCAAAAAAAAATAAAATACATGTTCCCGCAGGCTGAAAAACCACGTGTTGCACCTATTAATCGGACCTCCGGTCACGCAGCCCTGAATATGGTTAACAGACACATGTGGACTGTGTTTACCAACACGCATGGTCATAACAAGGTGTTAAACAGTCATATGCGAGGGATAAGACTATGTGCTGGGATAGTTCTGCTGGGAAACCTTTGTTTAAAGCAAAACTGGACTGATAGTGTGAAAAGATAGGCATAATATTGATCCTGATTATGTCCCTTTAAGGATACGTGCTTGCCCTTTTTTCATCAAATTCACTGGAGGGAAAGGTCAAATGATATCGCCAAGGAAGACGGTGTTTCTTATTGATCTATGGATTTGAAGACCGGGACATATAAAAGCTGCTTGAGCAGAAGTGTTTAATGAATTATACCTCACCAATGCCGATGCAAGTAAACTGCTCAGTTATTTGGTATGACATCCTGTCCCAAGCCGACGAATTATGCTTGCTTGAGTACAAACGAGATGTGGTTGATAGCACACAAGTGCTCTTGGATTAACTGCTCAGTTGCTTGCTAGGGGTACAGGGGGCCTAGCGTTGCGGAGCTAGCTGTAGATTTCAGACCTTTGCCCCGGCCACAAAATCGGCCCAGAACTAATTAATTAGGGACACCACCAGGCATAACACATGACTGCAGGCCTTGTGACTCCCAATTACAATACTCCTTTTAGGTTTTTACATACTTGAAATATATTTCGGAAATACGAATAAATTTTCGGTGCCCCATTTTAATTTTTGGAAAAACAAATTTTTGGAAATTCGGCATTCGGAAATATGGCATCCTACTGTATTTAATCTTTTGAATGTACTATCTCAGCTACTCAGTGAGCTGTCATTTTTGATGGTGCAAGCTGCCATAGTAAGACTTATTTATTGTGTTTTCAATATCTAGTTTCAGCACTCACTGGTAAACCTCTACAATCACATAAGCAAAGGGGGAGCTAAATTGTTCCTTAACTTGATAAAATTAACTGATGCCTATTGTAGTAAAATATTTATTCTTGAAAAAGTCTGAAATTTACAAATTTAAGTAATAATTGAATTGAGAATCAAATCAAAGGTAAAAAATTGCTTAATTGAATTCAAAGGCTGCTCACATTTTGGCCTAATAGGGACAGTTTACTGCTCTACATAACACAGAGTACTTCAGCCCATCTCGTGATAGTCTTTAATTTAGTTAAATCGTTTGTTGATGCAGCTGAAGTACTAATTAACATATTGCTCTTCTTTTGTCATTTCAGTGTTCACCAAGGCCCTGTGTCACATCATGGAGGTGATGAACGGACCCCTGGTGCAGTCATTAGAAAACAGACTCGAGAATAATCGTAGACGGATAAAACAGCTCCAGCAAAAGCGTAAAGAACTGGTAGATACACTTATACAGCTCGACAGTCAAGGAGATCTCATAGATATGTAAACAGTTGACAGGAGATTATTCTGGTTATATGTAAACAATTAACGAGAGAATAGGTTGATCATATGTGAACAGAGTACAAGAGACCAGTTTGATAAACCCATAATCTGAACAGAGAGGGCAGAGAGTGTCCTACTGTGGTGTTATGTTTGTGGTGTACCTGCCTCAAATTAAAAAGACATAGAATGTGACACTGATTTGACAGTTGGTCATTTACATGAGAATTTGCCAGGAAAACAGCTTGACCTACGGGTATTTGTTAAACCTCACCTGTAATAAAAATTCAGGTAGTGTGTGTTTTCACTCCGTACTGAAAATCTAGGACAAGGGACAGATCTGTGGTGTTCCTCTTTATTGATGGTGCATGTGTCGTGCTTTTACTTGTAATTACCGGTAGAATATAAGTGAGCGTGGTGCCCATTACCTATTAAAGGAAAAAAGGTCAAGGTGTGTAGTGCACATGCTCTGTAACAAGAATACAGGTCAAGGTGTGGTTTGTCTGGTTTCTAACATTTATTGTAGTGCTCACCAGTAATGGTTTTATAGTTGAAGCTACACGTTTGGTGGCTTCTTGCATGTTATCGGAATATTGGCCAGAACACTGGTTTTGGGACAGACCTCCCATTATGGTAATGTAGGTTATGGTGCAACTGTGCTCCTCACCGATGATAACAGACATGCTGGTCCTGAACTGTGATTAGAATACACATATATCAAGGTGTATGGTGGAGTATAGAGGTAAAGTTTACACTCATAAAATGCTTCTTACTATGAAATGGAATTAATGTGAAGGCACAGGTGTTGTTCCTCACCTGAAATGAGAAAATAAGCAGGAGTTAGTTCCATTATATTTGGATGTGTGTTATGATGTATAAGATGAATAAGTATTCCTTACTGAGGTCATACATGCCCTTGGACACTCAAATGCCCCAGATATTGACACAATGTTATTATATTTCCAGATTATAATTCCCATGATCAGAAATTAATGACTTGGTTCAAGGTCACAGAGTACTCAGGAATTGTGGCTAAGCCAGTGAAAAGGGTTTCCTTGTTTTTTTAATATTATCTTGTTTATTTAACTTTGATTTAAAAAATAGTATTAAAACCACATTGATCATATAGTACATTAAAACAATTGATTATCCATTAATGAAACAGTCTTTGGGCCTTTTAAATATCAAAACAACTTACCCCTGAGAGAGTTACCGAACTATGTAGGAAAAATATTGTGAAATATCCTAGAGAAATATAAGCCTTAAGCTATAAGAAAACCCAATTGCATATATGGTAAGATGATTAGGTTTCTGCCTTGTGATCATCATTTCTAGTAAATACTAAACAAAAAGGGAACAAGATGATAAATACATCTTATGAGAAAATAAAAATCCAGTACCCATTTTTCATATATGTTTTTATATGTGTGATAACTATGTGGATGTAGGTCTTGCATTAAATGCAAAAGATTTAGACACTAATATTTCTGTTGTTGTTAAATAAATAAAAAAAAATATAATTGTCTGCTTGTTTTGCTCATTACACTACATTATATATCGACTGATCAGCTGATGTATCTAGTGCCCAGAAATAGTCACATTCTTGCACCTTAATCCATATTTTAATTTGACATGAACTTCATCACTCAGATTCTTTGACATAGCGTAATGAATCTGGATTTATTTCTGCTTATTTAGTAAGCTATATGCTTCACTAACTGCTGAACTGCATGATGTATAGTATTCACCAATATGAGTGCATCATATAAAACACAGTTTCATTTTGTAGGTAGGATTACGTAACATGGGACCTGTAGTCATCTGACATTGCGCCACAAATAAAAAGCTTTGTAGCCTCTTCCACAGGCTCATCATAAGGGTGATGGGGGGGGGGGGGGCATTGGTGCCACTGCCAAGTACTCCAATAGCAGCCGTTCGTGCTGACATCTGGTGGAGATATTTGGTACTGTTGGAGGAAAAACTCATGTTTCTGGGAAATTAGTATTGTTTGTGTGTGCATTTTGGCGATCTAACCAAATCTTTGCTAACAGTTTGTAGAGCTTGTTACTATTTACCTACATATCGTATCAATTAAAAACAATAGGAAGGTGCACTGAGGTGATTTAGTAATTTATTTCAATCGTGTACTCATATTTATGCCATGTTGCATTGCCTAACGAAAATTTATGGCTAAAATATATTCTGTTTATATATAGTGATTTTTTAAAATCATATAATCCTTTGGCCTTGATTTTATCCCAACGTCCGTTAGGTGTTAATGCGAGGAGCACTCTGAACTAGTTTCATGATGCTTTAGGAAAACTTGTATTCCTGCGTAAAGGCAAGTTCGACGTATCCAATGGAATGTAATGGGAGGATTGCCTCGCGCACAGGTCTGAATGGCCGAAAAATTTAGAAAAAAAAGCAATACATATATCTTCAAAATATTTATTTAAATCTAGCATTTATTATCACGAGGGGTTTTCAGAGCCTGACGTCACTGCAGGTTTGATATTGCCTTCGAAAGTAATGATATTTGTTAAACGAAAACTTCTAATTCACAGGGGCCGAGGATAAGGGGGATAATTTCCCCATTACAAAGTGTGTGTGTGTGGGGGGGGGGGGAATTCAGGCTGTAATGTCGCAGTCTGGACAGTTTAAAATGCATCATAATGCAAAATCCGGCTTTTTTTTACTATTCCCCCCGCCCATCAGCCCCGCTAAAAGTACGACAGGGAGAGACAGTTTGGGCCCCGCAATGTCGAAGTGTCTGTATGGTGCCTCTAGTGTCATTTTCCAGTCTGATAAAAAAAAATAAGTCTTTAAGCGGCACAGTACCCTGTCTGCCTAGAAATCAGTCCATTCTTATTGCGTATTGAGTTTCTATCTTTGCTACGTATTACCAAATAAACGCATTCAACAGTGATACCTTTGTATTAAATGGCAGTCAAGCCTCATGTTATCGCCTGTTTTCGAATCAGAATCGCGTACCAGCATTACAACAAAACACTTGTTATAACTGGCTCATATTTTTTGTTGGGGTTATCTCTCAAGGTTCATTTCTTCGAATTCACCAGAAAATTATATCTTCCTAATAACATTCTGAGTACAGAACTCGTTTTTTCAGTACAAGCAAGTACAGAAGCGGATCCAGGGGGGTGGTCCAGGGCGTCCGGACCCCCCCCCCCCCCTTTTTCACCCGAAGCAACCTTTTTTAAGGGGTTTTAGACGTAATTTTGCGGCCTGGACCCCCCCCCCCCTTTTCCAGACCTGATGACCTTTTTTTTGTCCTCCTGGGTTGGACCCCCCCCCCCCCCCTTTTCCTAAATCCTGGATCCGCCCCTGAAGTATGAGAAATTTGGTCAAAGTCTATATAATCGTGCCATGCCCTCCTTCGACATTTCTGCCCATGCACGCTTTTGTATTGATAACACCGCCGCAGAAGGCTATAAATAGACCAAAATCACTGTCGAAATATAAGATCGCTGTTTACCAGTAACCTGCCAGTCACACGGGCCATAAACCTGTGGCCGGATCGATAATCGATGAGCCCGTGTCATGATAACTGATAATGGTGATCTGTGGTCAGCCACCGGTACACTATGAACGGTGAAGGCAACTCGGTGGGGGCTCCTCTGTTGACAACTAAACTCAGTGTGCACGGTGAGTTGAGTATTTGGTAAATTTTTGATAATGGAATCAAGATCGTTCCAAGTGAACTATTTATACTATTTTTGCATGTTGTTATATGTACCGGTATATGTATTTGAAACGTTGGTATATTTAACGTGATTCAGGTGTTAAAACAGTATCTCTTACAATTTGTTTTCTCGACATTAGTATCTTTTTAATTGACCTCATTCATACTGAGGTAGGTGTCACCTGACAGTAATTTGTTTGTGTGTGTATATATATATATATATAAACTATAATTTACATCGTTTGTATTCTATGAGATTATGTAGTATAAATGTTCGAGTGTAGCGTATAATGTTCCTTGGTATCTTTTTCAGGGACATATTTAGGATTTGAGAATAAGCGGGGGGGGGGGGCGGCTGTAAGACAGGGGGTTTCCCTTCACATTCGCGAATGTATAAACAATTTAAAAATTGAGACTGTATAATAGTGCATTCGGGGTAGTCAAAATGAATACTCATGCATATTGGGCTCTGTTTTTAGGTATTATGCGCTTATTGTTGTATTTCCCATATTTTTTAGGGCGAAAAGAGGACGTACCCCCCCCCCCCCCCCCCAAATCAAATCCGCCCCAGACGGCCATCTAGCCATAAGGACTTGTCCTTAAATTTTAGTTAAGGATATGGCGGGGTATCACGAAAGTGTGACATCACCACATTGGTTTGAATGTGTAACTAAGGTGGTACGTGCTCATTAAGACTGTATCTAGACAGTGACGTAGGTCTCAGGTCCTGACTTTGACACAGTACACTTTTTCAGGGACTCGGACTTGAACTCGAGGCTGCTGGATTCGGACTTGTACTCTAAGGCAAGGGCGCGAGAAATTAGGCCAAGCCCATCTGCAGTCCAACAGAAATAAACTCCGTCTCATATTATAAAGACGTATGTACATGTGCGAATTACTACCCGAATGTTATAAAATAATAAAACTCAGTATACCAAGCTTTGCTTAGCATTGGAAGCTGTACATATACTTATAACCATTAAATTTTAAAGCACGTGTGAAATACAACGTAAGATGTACATGAAAATCTGAACTTCCATTTCAAATATTTTTTAAAGAATATTTCATTGGACTCGGGTTCCAAAAGAATCCTACTCGAAGGACTTGGACTCGGGTGGCCTGGACTCGACTTGGATATTGTGGACTCGACTATACATCATTGGACCTGGGAACTTAGACTGGGTGTGTAAACTGAAATGAGACGTGTGACTAAGTTTGGACGAGTTAACTGAAGATGGACACATGGAAATATTTGGGCGTTTGAACTGGGATGGGACGGGTCAGTTAGGTTGGGACGCGTGAGCTAACGTTGGAAGTATATGGTCGAATGTTGACGGATCCGGACTGTACTGCAGTCGTTAACGTGACAACCTGTTGAATCTAACAATATTGTATAAGCGCTAGCAGGGTCGCTGATTTAGTTACTTCCTAAATGATTTATTATCACTCGTGATAAGCGTGTAATCATTATTAAAAAGTAAAAAAAAATTATTATGACTGTACCCAACTCTATTTTAAAGTATACAATCCTGCTGCAAGAGTATGCAATAAACCTGATGCTGCGTAGCACGTCATCTCCCCGCTGAGGTAAGGCCGTTTGCAGGGTTAGAAACAACTTTCGTGCAGTCTATTGTGCAAAATGTATAAACCCTGCTGGCAGTCGGGGACTAGCTTAAACATGTTTGACCTGACATTTGACCCAGTCACCGCCTCACACTTACATGATCAGTAAATGTAAACAGCATGTGACTCACGATCCCTTAGGACTCGTGTCTTCTGTCAGCATGCAGTATTGGTTAATCCCCGAATTCTTGCAGTAATCCTTTTGCAAAATGATGAAATAAACCCCGGAAGCGCCGCCAGCTGAGATGAAATCAAGCCGAGCCGAGTTTATCAGTAGGCGCCGCCGATATTTCATTAAGCCGAAGTGAGCCGATTTTGTGAAGCTTAGTTTGCCTTGAGAAAAATAAAATGAATACAAAAAGATAAATTGTTTACAATTTAAAATGCCCGAAACATAACTAGGCTAATACAAAGTTACTTTTATTGATTTGATTCTGATTGACAAAGTGCAAAGCACGTAGCTGAAGAACAACATTTGTAAAACAGTCAGGTTTTGCTATTTTTTTTTTTTAGCTCAGCTGACTTTCAGTCATGCTGGGCTATAGCGATGGGTCTTTGTCCGTCGTCCTTCCGTCTGTCCGTCCGGCCGGCCGTCCGTCCGTTAGCAGGGCACAAATCGTAACCGTAGGGGCTAGGGCCATGAATCCTATGCAGTCTTAGAGGTTCTAAAAAGATCTCCTTGCAAACCTGAAATTAGGTCACTGCGACCTATATTCTCGAAGTGATGGGGTGTGTTTGCAACCCCCAGAAATAATTCTTTTAGCCAAAAGTTTCATCCCAAACCTTCCATCTTTCACATACAGCTCACCTACCAACAGGGGAAGAACCATAATTATTTTGAGGTCCAAAGGTCAAGGTCACAGAACCAACTTCCTTGAAAAGCCTGTGGATGCATTTGAAGCCAAACCTTTCATCCCAATTCTTTGATCTTTCACATATAGCTCACCTACTAAGTGGGAGAAGAATCCTATAGATGTTGAGGTCACAAAGTCAAAGATCAGGGTCACAGGATCCACTTCTTTGAAAAGGTTGTGGACACATTTCAAGGTAGACCTTTCATTCCAAACCTTTCAGCACTGATATCGCTTCTCTGTCAACAGGGGAAAAGACCTGTTGATTTTGAGGTCAAAGGTCAAGTTCACAGCACCCTCTTGCTTGGAGTCATTTTCAGGAATACTTTTCAATCTATACTTTCCATCTGTCATATAAGGCTTACCTACCAATAGGGGAAGAAGCCTATTGAAGTTGAGTTTCAAAGGTCAAGGTCACAATATTGTTCTAAATGCTTGTGAACATATTTCAAGTGAAACTGTTCAACCCAAACCTTCAGTCTTTCACATATGCCACATCTATGCATCACTCAATGTGATTCAAACTTCATATTTATGGGTCTTTTTGCATAAAGAAATAACTAATTGATTTTGAGGTCAGCTGGTCAGGAGGTTAAAGGTTGCAGGTCTAAGTTATTCACTCATTGGTTGCCAAGTAATTACACCTGGCCAGATGTAAGTGGTTAGTAGTTACCCATCATTTAGAAAGAATCCAGTTGATATGTGGGCAAAAGGCCAAGGTCATAGGTCAGGGATGTTCACAATAACTTATTTTGTAGACCATCTCTATTTTTCTTGTATATATAAGCTTGCACTCCAGCTGGTACATCTCACCGTGTGGCCGTAATTGTGAGTGACACTGGTGACTTATGACTCCCGTTTGTATCAGGCTATTAAGTGATAAGGCTGAGTGATAAGTACCTCGTTACCGCATAACAAAACACTGTTGTTGGAATACTTCAGCCAGGAATTAACACTATGAGAGTATAGTATTAAGGTTTAGCTATTTATAAGATGATGGGAATATTTTGCAGTTTATTTTACGGAATCATAGCAATAAACTTAGTTTCCTAGATATCTGAATAGTTTTATATAAATCACCACATGTAAAAGCAAGTGTTTGTTCTCATAATATGTGGATGTGTACTTGATTTAGGATGGCTTTATTTTATTACAAGACTCTTAGTCATGCTTTCTGCATTTCTTTTCTTTCAGGTTTTGCAGTTTACCAACCCTGCTGACCCCATTGAAAAGCAGAGTGATAATAAAAAAATATTGGACCTACACTTTTACATTTGCATATCTGTAAATCTGATATGAGCGCCTGAACATGCCTTTTGAATTGTTTTGGACATTCATTACTGTAACATCATTTGGAGAATTTGCCCCAAGTTTGGTCTCTAATTGGAGGATGTGTGATATCAAATGCCAGACTTGTCAGAAATCCATTATGTCTGCCAGTTAGCCACCTTAGAACTCCTTTTTT
The DNA here is from genome assembly GCA_026874595.1 of Sipunculus nudus. Classification (NCBI taxonomy): domain Eukaryota; kingdom Metazoa; phylum Annelida; class Sipuncula; order Golfingiida; family Sipunculidae; genus Sipunculus; species Sipunculus nudus. The sequence goes on along the minus strand of CM049314.1, from coordinate 8,782,419 downwards.
CAGTGCAGTTTCAGTAATTTTCCTTCAATTTTTGGTCCGATTTAGAGAATGGTTGTTGTCTGATTTTAGACCTGTCAGAAGTCCAAAATGGCCACCAGGCAACCATTTTTAAATTCCTTTTGATCATATTATCTCAAGAACTGTTAAAGTGAAGGCAGTCGGACGTATATTAATGTAATCTTGGAAAGGATTGGGTCAAACATTTCTTAATAAATATTATCATCATATATGAAAGTGCAGTACAGTTGGCTTGTATTGAATAAAAATTCATACAGAAGCACCTGTTTCTCAATAATTCTTGCATGGATTTCCTTGTTGGATTTTTTGCTATATATTTTGATCTTATATTTGCCCTTTGTGGTGTTCCTTTTGAGACTGACAGGTATCAAGTAAGTTATGGGAATAGTTCTGGATACCTTAACAATCATACATTTTCCTCAGACCATCAATTCACTGTGTTTTAACCAGACATAGGTGATATATATTTCTGTTGTCGTAGAAAATTTCAACAAATTGGCAAATTGGTTCTTCAAAATTTGACTGGAAGTTGTGAATCTCAGCCCATGATGTCGCAGGTCATGCTTGGCAGCTGAGCGTCATGACCCATGGGTCACTTGTTTTTTTTTTTTTTTTTTGTCATGGAAAGGGAACGGTGTGATTGTTTAGGGTTGCATGATGTGTTGGATTATGTAACCACTCGGATTAACTATATACTCGATATTTCACACTAGTTAAATGTGAAATGGATGCAATATGTCACATATATAGAGAATGTGTTTAAATATCGTCAAATGAATAGGCTTTCAGGTCTGCTTTAGCCGGTCGACATTTTGCAAGCCAAGTCGAGCCACGAAACTCGGCTTACTACTTAAGTAAGCCGTTCTTTTGTCCAGGCCAGGCGCATTTGTGTTGTTAACACGGCTCCAGGCTCTTGTTGAAAAGACATAAAAAAGATTCGCTGCACCATCACCGTGTATTTACATCTTCAATAATTCTGGAAGCAGTTGTATCACGTAAACTAACCAAAGAGGCACGTGTACATGTATCTGTCTATATATACTATACCACATCACAGATATTACACCGCAAAATAGATCCACAGGTTTATCAATATACAAAATCTGTTATTCGGACAAATACCTTTTGTTAGTTATATTTTGAATGAATGTTGTCGAAGCATACTCTATTTTTGCTTGATTTACTTTTAAAAATTTTTTTTATCTCAGCTGACTGTAAGTCATCTGAGATATAGCGATCACTCTTTGTCCGTCGTCAGTCTATCTAGCTGTTCATCTGTCCGTCTGTCCCTCCGTTAAAGACCCACCCGGAGTATAGAAAGGTCCCGCAAGATGGCGTAGCTGTCAGTCAATGAAATTTAAATACCTGTCGAGACACATCGCCCGAAATCATGAAAAAAGTCATTCAGCTTGAATTCTAGGCCATTATTCAGTACAATATTTGTCTGACATACGCATTTAAACTCAAGGAATCAAATGTGACCATTAAAATGATCATCCGTAATATATTTTCTCCAATATCTGACGATGTTGCTCACCAGTCGGCCAGCTGTCAGTGCCGATCACCAATCGCCGCCGGCTGGGAAAGATTGGATAATTTTAGTTTAGTCGAGCGACTTTCTCTCTCAGACAAAACGTATGCCTTATTGATGCATCAAATATTATTGTTCTCATTTTTAAAGTGATAAATCAAGTATTTTTTTAGATATTCCCAGTTCTAGTGCCGAGGCGGACTGTCAGATTGCATAGGTTTGAAATGGCAGTTGGGGGGTCACGTGACATGACACCCCAATGTAAACAATAACAACCTGCACGTTTTTTAGTGGGCGTTGCCTGGTCTTTTGCCTCTACAAAACATAGTGGAATCAGTGTCGTTACATTCAACTGAACTGAATTTTTTGAGAAACCAAAGAAAACATTTAAATAAATAGGAAAAGTAAAATTCCGTAAACATGGGCGTTTTACCCCAGTCCTGGGGCAAGACGCCCATGGGTGGGTTTTTTACCTCGACCTCAGCCTTCCTCATTTATAATCCGTTTTGTTTTCAGACGGACTCTTTTGTTAAAAACTTGGTCCTATAACAGTTTAGCCAAAGCATGAAGATATATATATGTCACATATGACCTTGGCCTAGGTTAAATCAGAATTTCAATCTCGCCCAGGCGGATTTAAAATCTGCCTAGGCGAGATTGAAATCCTACATATAATCATAACAGTATTTTAATCTCGCCTAGGCGGAATCAGAATTCCAATCTCGTGTTACACGAATGCCCTACCCCTGGTATTACCGGGGGAACACCCTATGACGTCATGGCAACCAGGGGAGGTTCCCTTGGTATTGATGCCACCAGATGCAGATCTCTGGGGTTGACCAATGACCACAGAGCTGGCGATGCAGGGTTGGAATGACTGATACATGAGCCATGTATCAGCCTAGCCCTGTCTCTTAGGCCCGGGACTCGTGAACACTGCATATGTGCTGGTGTCTGTCCCACAGGGCTTTGAGCCTCTCTGGTCCATCTTAGCAGAAGCTGAGATTATAGGGACAAGGGAAACCTGGACAGCCACATTCTGGTTAGTATTTATATATAATTGTTATGTAATATCAGTCAGGGCATGATTCTTGTGTACCGGTAATCATGTAGTTCTTTCGTAATAAATTCTTGTGGCCACTAATTGATTTTTATCTGCCTGAGTTCATATTCTCTGTTGTATGCATGGAGGGGTATTTGTAAATTCAGTCACGCTACCCAAACTAATTAATTACAAAAACCCCATCCCTGTAATTCTGTTTATCAGAATTAGGGGTGGGGCCCAGTTTTGTTTCACTCGCCTAGGCAGATTTTAAATGCATGCTCAGTGTATGTGCATGTGCTCAATTTATGTGCAGAAGCAGATCCAAGGGAGGGGTCCTAGGGTCGCGACAGTGCCCCCCCCCCCCCTTTTTTTCTTTGGCTACTGCAATCTTTCATGGCGACAGAGTAAATTGTGTGGCCTAGACACCCCCAATCCCCCTTTACCTTTTCTGGACCTGAAGACGGGCATACCTCAAGGCAAAAGAAGGCATTTTCAAAGCGGCGTCACCATACGACCCCCCCCCCCCCCTTTTTTTTTTTTTTTTTGTTTTCCTTTTATATGAACGAACCGTCTTCATTAATATGTATTTGGACCGCATCAACTCAAAATTTCATGCTAACTTTTTTAAAATAAAGTGACATGCTAGGTAATTAAAGAAGGGTGATCCAGTCTGAAGCAAAAGAAAATTAGCATTTTAAAATGAAAATCTAGTGGCACACTGGTCATAGTTAGTATTCGATTTCAAATATTATCTAAGCGATGACTGAATCACGATATAAACAAAGGTACTTAAACTTTCAAACTATAAAGTAAGGATCTAGGGCTATATATGTGCGCTTGCACATCCTATTCGCGTATATGACTTGGAACCTAGGCTTGGGAACATTAACAACATAAAACAAGAATATTCTATTCACTATAAACCTTTGTAACAATGGCTCGGTCTGGACCTTAATTAATGTCTGTTTTTTTTTTTTTTTTTTTTTTTTTTTTTTTTTTTGCAAAGGCCTAAAGAAACTATTGCTGATATAGATAAATCAAATAACAAAGGATACAACATAATTTCTCTCTCAACCTGCGGTATAATAATGTAGCCTTGTAGGTATATTTATTACTTGCATATCTTAAATTCTTGGTCAGTCTAAGTGTATACAACACACAGGGTATATACATTTAAAATATTTATATATAGGCCTACTTGCAGGGCAACGGTGTTATAATATATCAGTATTACACCATCGTATGGCTTTATATATGGTTCAAGTCCATATCTTATTTTAAACACTTTGCCCAATGTGATTGGGACAAAACACCCCACTGGGCATTTTGCCCCCGACGTACGCGACGTGTTTCGTTGCACACGGCACATTCCTTGGAATAGTTCTGGGCTTGTAACGTTATACATTCAGACAATGCAAGCTTAATTAAATGTGTGATAGTCGTTTTTTTTTAATTTCTTACCTATACTTCAACTGACAGAGTTCAATAAATGAGGTACACGAGTTAATTTTTACCTTTGTTTTAATGCCGTGAGCTGAATAGCGTCCCCATAGACCATTAAACCTGGCGAAATTGTACTTGGCTTTTAATATAGAAGGTGCTTGTGAATTTTTCATGAATTAAAACGCGATATGAAACATAACAGAACAAATACAAGGGGTGGGCCTTTTGCCCCCTGTAGGCGTCTTGCCCCAGTCTACCCTATAAGGTAGACGCGCACTGCGCATGCGACCCGACGGCGGATCGGGTGTTGGGTCTTAAACCAGGCACAAATCGTAACCGCTGGACCTAGAATCTTGTAACTTGACATTCTGAGAGGTCCATGAAAAATCTCCTTGAAAACCAGAAAATGCAGAGATCACCATAATTGTTTGCATGGATATTGATCATGGAGTGTTTCATCAGTTTCTGCAGACTGGTGGCACCACCTGTATTTGTTCGGGTTTTTTTTACGAATTTTTTTCTCTTTTTTTGAGACCTTTAAAGATATGAACATTGTTCACAGGGTACAAATCATAACAACTAGACCTAGAATCTTCATTCTTGACACACAGGGAGACCCATAAAAAGTCTCCATGGAAACTTGAAATTAGGTCTCTGTTACCCATATCCTTCGAGCTATGGGGCCCCAAAGTACCCCCCAGAATAGTCAAAGATTTCATACAAAAACTTCAATATCTCATTAACTACATCACTGATGGTCATGATGTTTTGCATACATATTGATCATGAGATGATCTATCAGTTCCTGCAGACTGGTGGCGTCACCTGTATTTTTCGATTTTTTACGATTTTTTTTCTCTATTTTTGAGACCTTTAAAAATGTGAACTTCTGTTAACAGGACACAAATCGTAAAGACTGGACCTAAAATCTTCATTCTTGACACACTGAAAGACCTATGAAAAGTCTCCATGGAAACCAGAAATTATGTCTCTGTTACCCATATCATTCGAGCTATGGGGCCCTAAAGTACCCCCCCCCAAAAAAAAAAAAAATAGTCAAAAATTTCATACATTAAAAAAAATATCTCATAACTACATCACTGATGGTCATGATTTTTTGCACACATATTGATCATGAGATGTTTCATCAATTTCTGCAGACTGGTGGCACCACCTGTATTATTCGTTTTTTAAGAATTTTTTTCTCAATTTTTGAAACCTTTAAAAATGTGAACATCTGTTAACAGGGCACAAATCGTAAAAACTGGATCTTGAATCTTCTTTCTTGACACAGTGAGAGACCTAAGAAAAGTCTCCATGGAAACCTGAAATAAGGTCTCTGTTACCCATATCCTTTGAGCTGTGGGGCTCCCAATTGCCCCTCGGAATAATGGAAAATTTGATAAAAAAAATGCAACATTTCAATAACTACATCACTGATGGTCATTATCTTTAGCATACATATTGATCAAGAGGTGTTCCATCAGTTCCTGCAGACTGGTGGCGCCACCTGTATTTTTTGTCAAATTTTTACAATTTTTTTTCTCTCTATTTTTGAGACTTTCAAAGATGTAGTTATCTGTCAACAGGGTACAAATCATAACGACTGGACCTAGAATCTTCATTCTTGACACACAGGGGGACCCATGAAAAGTCTCCATGGAAACCTGAAATTATGTCTCTTTTACCCATATCCTTTAAGCTATGGCACTCCAAAGTACAGCTCAGAATAATGGAAAATTTGATACAAAAGCTGAAGTATCTGAACAACTAATGCAGAGATCACCATAATTGTTTCCATGGATATTGGTCATGGAGTGTTTCATCAGTTTCTGCAGACTGGTGGCACCACCTGTATTTGTTCTGGGTTTTTTTTTTACGAATTTTTTCTCTATTTTTGAGACCTTTAAAGATATGAACATTGTTCACAGGGTATAAATCATAACAACTGGACCTAGAATCTTCATTCTTGACACACAGGGAGACCAATGAAAAGTCTCCATGGAAACCTAAAATTAGGTCTCTGTTGCCCATATCCTTTAAGCTGTATGGCTCCAAAATACCCCCCAGAATAATGAAAAATTTGATACAAAAACTGCAGTATCTCAATAACTACAACACTGATGGTCATGATTTTTAGCGAACCTGTGAGCTTATGCGATGGTGTGGCGTCGTCCGGCGTCCGTCGGCCGTCGTCCGTCGTCTGTACGTTAACCCATACTATCTTGAAAACGGCAAGAGTTAGCATCAAGAAATTTTCTGCAAAAAATTAGTCATCTAAAAAACTCTATCGGATTTTGTTTATTTTTTGGCTAACTACGTTTTCTTAGATTTTATAGAGAAAAAGCTAAAAAAGCTTTAAAAATCTTCTTCTCCGAAACCGTTCAGCCAAATTGTCCAATTTTTCACAGAAATGATCCCTGGAACAATCTCTCTGAAGTTTGTTCGAATGGTTTAAGTTCGGTGATTTTTGGCCGAGTTACAGCTAGTTGAACTCAGTCATCTGTTCAAAAAATCATACTAAAATTACAATCTTAGAAACGGCTGGAGCTGTCATCACCAAATTTTATGCCAATGTTGGTCACATGAGTCATGTCATTCAGGTATTGGTGGCGCCACCTGCATCGGCCTTTTTTGAATGGGGGTCATCATTGCCCGTATCATATTGACGGCTACAAAAAACTTCTTCTCTGAAACCATTTGGCCAAATTGTTTAATTTCGCACAGAAATGATCCTAGGGTAGTGCTTTCTGAAGTTTGTTCAAATGGTCTCAGTTCAGTGACTTTTGGCTGAGTTATGGGAAGCTGAATTTAGTCATATGCCATAACAGCCCATTTTAGCTCAGTGTCTACAAAGATCTTCTTCTCAAAAACCACTGGGCCAAATTCTTAAATCTCACACATTAATTATCCTTAGATGTTGATAATTCAAGTTTGTTCAAATAGTTTTGGTTCAGTGATTTTTGGCTGAGTTATTGGAAGTTTAACTTAGCCATTTTGCTTTATTTTCCCATATGAGTTATAAACCTGCAAAACGTTTTTTGGCTGACGCCACTGAGACCAATTTGTTTAATATTTTACAAGAATAATCCCCTGAATAATTCTTATAATAATTGTCTTTTATCGTTCCAAAGAATGAATTTTGGTTGAATAATAAAGATTGAATTGAGTCATTTTACCATATATGTTAGCTGTGTGAAGCAGATACATTTAGCCTGGAACCAGTTTATCAGCATCCGTTACATCATGCCTCCAGACAGTTAGATTTCAGGTTATCTATGGTTAATATTGACAAGAATGTTTTTTAAAAACTTAAAAAAAAATGTAGATTTATGATTTTAAATTTCCTCATGCCAGGCAATGTTTACAATCACAGGTAAACGTTAACCCATACTATTTAGAAAACGACTGGAGCTAGCATCATGAAATTTAATGCAAAAAATTAGCCATCTGAAAAAAATCTGCATTTTCTCAGATTTTATAGAGAAAAAGCTAAAAAAAACTTTAAAAAAATCTTCTCCTCTGAAACGGTCAAGCCAATTTGTTCAATATTTCACAGAAATAATCTTTTATACCATCTCTCTCAAGTTTGTTCAAATGGTTCAAATTTTGTGAATTTTGGCCAAATTACAGGAAGTTGAACCTAGTCATCTGTCCAAAAAAGCATACTAAAATGACAATCTCAGATAGGCCAGAGCTATCATCACCAAATTTTATGCCAGTGTTGGTCACATGAGTCATATATGAAATTCAGGTATTGGTGGCGCCACCTGCATTGACATTTTTTTGTACGGGGGTCATTGGTCATCTGTATATCAACCCATAATTTCTCAGGAATTGCAGTACCTACCCTCAGATTTTATGCAATTATCTGTCACATTTCAAATGTTGTGGGATTCAGCTTATGTTTTTTGCTATCTGCATTTACTTAGATTTTATAGGGGAAAAGCTGAAAAACCTTTAAAAGTCTTCTTGTAAACGGTCCAGCCAAATTGTTCAATATTTTACAGAAATGACCCCAGAGGCAAGCACTCTTTAGTTTGTTCAAATGGTTTGCATTTGATGAATTTTAGTGGAGTTAAATGAATTCGAACGGTCATTTGGCCAAGTAAGCATACTGACATAGTTATCTCAGAAATGACAGAAGCTAGCATTACCAAGTATTGTGCAAATGTTGGTCACATGACTCATATTTGACGTTGCAGATTTTGATGTGCCACCTACATTGACCTGTTTTTTATGGGCAAAAACCTCATAATTTTAGCCTCTTTCAGCTTAAAATGTTTATGATGAAACTGTCAAGTTGAATCGTTCGATTTTTCAAAAGAATTATCATAGGACATGGTTCTTTCAATAATATCAGAAAAACTTAAGTTGGTCTTATGACCATTATTATGTCTAACTCAAACTGGGGACTGCAAAACTGTTCTTCTACAAAATTATTGTTTCAATTATAACTTCTGTTCAAGGCACAAAAATTATTCTTAGGTGGCCTTTGTTCAAGTTTACTTGAATGATTTTTGGCAGAATTATTGGACCTTTAACAATGAAAGAACTGAATCTTTTATTTTTCTAGATATTTTGATAAAAAGTTTATGAATATTTCAGCTTGAAAAAAGCATTTTAGCCAAATTCTTTCAGTATGTGAAAAAAGATTTGCCAACAGGCCAAGATTGTGTCTGTATATTTACATAGGTCAAGAAACTGCCAACTGTTTCAGATTTGGCAATAGATCAAGAGTTCATTCAGTGCAGCCAGATATAGGTCAAGAGTTAAGTCAGTGCAGCCAAGTGCAAGGCATGTGATCCCCTCATGGGTGACATGTGAACACCTCATGGGCACCATGTGATCACCTCATGGGTGTCATGCCCCTCAGGGCTGCATGTGGAGCCAATCTATTTATAGCTTTGGCAGAATGCCAACTGTATTAGATTAGGCAACAGGTCTAGAGTTCACTCAGTGCAGCCAGGTACAGGTCAAAAGTTTACCCAGTCTAGCCAGGTGCAGGTCATGAGTTCACTCAGTGCAGTAGCCTGAGCTAGCAAATTTGTCACAGTTCACTCGGGGCAACTGCCTTTCTTACCTTAGCGTGGTCAGCCCCATGCATCAGACTTAAGGTAAGTTTGATGTATTGGCCTAATATTTTGACCTGTCTATGTGTCTTTGGTGGGTTTCTTGTTCACAAGACAGGTGTCACCAACTACAATGACATTTGCACATTGTGTGACTTTTGTGCCTGTTTATTTCTATAAAGGAATTTGATATATCATCCTGAAATTGGGAATATTTATACCTATCGTATTTTAATTATCGTATACTTGTATACAAGACTGGTGGTGCCACCTACAATAATTTTTTGCACAGTGTGTGTCCTAGCTTATTTCCCAGGAGGGGTTTGATATATCAGTCTGAACTTGGGCATATGTATATATCTCTGATAGCTTTGTTGTATACAAGACTGGTGGTACCAGCTTCAATCATTTTTAGCTCAGCTGACTGTAAGTCAACTGAGGTATAGGAATGGCGCTTTGTCCGTCGTCCGTATGGACGTCCGGCCTTACGTTAGTAGGGCACAAATCATAACAGCTGGTCCTAGAAACTTCTAAGTGAATATCCAGGGAGGTCAATTAAAAATTTCCTTGGAAACCTGAAATGAGGTCACTGCGACCTTTTTCCTTTAAGCTATGGGACTTGAAAGTAACCCCCAGAATAGTAAAAAATTTGATACAAATCCTCTAATATCTTGATAATTAATGCATGGTTTTTCATGAATCTTGCCTTGAATATTGACCATGACTAGTTTTGTCAGTTCCTGAAACTTGGTGGTTTTCCTGTTATAACAAATATTTTTATATTTATTTACTATAAAATGACAACAATTATGTCAGTTTCTCAGCTGTCATTACATCTGGTGTCCCAAAACCTGGTGTGTTTATTGATCACAAGTGGATGCCCTATACTAATCACCCTGTCTGTCAGTCTGTCTGTTTGTATGTCTGTCTGTCTGTCAATCCGTCCATCCACACAAATTAGTTTCCAGATGATAACTCCTGTTAAGTTTGATAAATTGTTTTTGGGGTCCAACGGTCAAAGGTCAAGGTCACAGGACCCATTTCTGTAAAAGGAATGTGGATGCATTTGAAGCCAAACTTTTCATCGCAAACCTTCCATCTTTAAGATATTGCTAACCTGCCACTAGGGGAAGATTCTATTTGATTTTTGGGTCATAGGTCAAAGGTCAAGGTCACAGGGCCCATCCATTCACAAATTAGTTTATGGATGATAATTCTGCTTTGGATAGACAGACATGCTTTAAACTTGATTTAATAATGACCAACCACATATGTAAATTCATTTTAATTTTCAGGGTCCAGCGATCTAAGTTGAAGGTCACAGAAGCCACATCTTTAAAAAGATTGTGGATGCACTGTAAATCAAACTTTTCATCATGAACTTTCCAACATTCACACATGGCTTACTTGCCCAAAGTGAGGAAACCTGTAGAATTTGAGGTTATCTGGTCAGAGGTCAAGGTCACTTTTTAAAAGATTGTTACAATAATCCTAATGCTGCAAGTTCAAGGATATAAAGTTCTAAGATTTTTTGGTTACAGGGTCATTGGTTAAGGTCAGAGGACTGTCATTCTGAAAAATTTCTTTCAAAATATCCTTATAGACAAATTCAACTGAGCGTTGAGACCCATGGGTCCCTAGTTGTGTTGTGTGCACCCATGCCAGAAGTTCAGCAGTGATGTTTGTGTAATTGTTTCTTATTCAAAATGTTTAGTACCTGCATTGTTCATACACATGAGAAGTCATGGTCCAACACTGAAGCATTATACCTGGTGTATTTCCCAATGCACAGGTTCGTATTAGGCCTGTAGGCCTTGTTGGAATACATATTGATCATGAAGTGTTCCATCAGTCTCTGCAGACTAAGTGCGCCACCTCTATTTTTTTCAAACTTTTACGATTTTTTTTCTCTATTTTTGAGACCTTTAAAGATGTAGTTATCTGTCAACAGGGTACAAATCATAACGACTGGACCTAGAATCTTCATTCTTGACACACAGGGAGACCCATGTAAAGTGTCTGTGGAAACCTGAAATTAGGTCTCTGTTTCCCAAATCCTTCAAGCTATAGGAATCCGAAGTAACCCTCAGAATAATGGAAAATTTGATACAAAAGCTGAAGTATCTGAACAAATAATGCAGATATCACCATGATTCTTTGCATGGATATTGACCATTAATTGTTGTTTTTTTTAGTTTCTGCAGACTGGTGGAGCCACCTGTATTTTTTTAAAGTTTACACATTTTTTCCCTTTTTTTAGATATATAAATACAGACACAATCTTGGCCTGTTGGTTAATCTGTTTGATGCTTCAGTTGAATGAGTATATACCACCATTCAGATGATAAAAATTCCTTTTGCGAATCTCTTCCTAGTCAGCTGAGCGTCATGATCCATGGGTCACTTGTTTAATTTAAGCTTCTCGGGCGACATGGCTCGATTTTGGCCCATACCTGTGCTGCATGCACGAATGTGTGCATGAGATCTATCCTTGAACTTCATAGAGAGCATGGAGAATGGGTTTGAAATGAAAAATAGTTTCTGTGAAGGGCCACAGATGTCACCTTTTATCAAGCGGTTTTCGGCACCCGCGCATCCTTTCAGTTCCCTGTGCATGATACAATAATCCCCGGGATTTCTTTTAAATATTTTGTTTTCGTCCTGTTAGAACCAACACATATACCGGCGAACTTTAAGGGCCTTACATTATGCTCAATATTCAATATCACTGCAATCTTTACGAAACAAATTAAATTAGCCCTCACGACCTGACCTTGAAACAGGCAATATTTATAACACAATGACAATATGCCAGGTTGAGCGATTAACGTGTTTATTGCGGACTTATTCTTCGTCTCTGCCAGCACCAAGTCCAGTGGCCTGTATCAAATATTAGATATACAAAGTTCTACACACACACACACACATATATATATATATTTATATTTATATATATGCAAACACATTAAATATATATATATTTATTTATATATATATATATATATATATATATATATATATAAATATATATATATATATATATATATATATCCACTTAATTTCTGTATCTTGTTTTCCAGCTCACCTGAGAACTGGAGCGTGTCATAGCCTTGGCTTTGAACAGCTTGATATCTGATACCTTGCAAGGATAAGTAAATCTGTCAACACTGAAAGAGAGTGCGCCTCGTTCTCTCCGTAAACTGATTGACGTCACATTCAACCTCACGCTTTATTGGTCTACAGTCACAAGTAGTCGGCTTCTGTAACGTATAAACGGATCCACTTGAGTAAGCAAAATTTATGAAAGAGGTCGTTTGTTCAAGAAGCTTCTCCATTTTTTTATAACTCACGTGGATGCCGTTTTTATATTTTTGTTTACATTCATACGTTTGCGCTACTTACTAAACTATATACGGTATACTACCCGTGTCAGGTAGTGCCTGATTGCCGAATGATTTACAGCGCAAATATATATTAGATCATATGCGATCTGCAGTACATTTGCAGGAACGCCTGCCCTACCCCAAAGTAAAACATTTACAAGTGGTTGAATAACACAAAAAGAAAAAGAAAAGTCATGCAAATCCATTGATCAGTTCATTAACATTTATTTTATCGATGGTTATTTAAATATGCACCATCAATCATCATGACTTATTCATGTCGTGATTTACATATTGCCATGACGCCACGAATAATGAAAACGGTATTATGTGGACGGGGCTGGCGAGGGAAATTACTCCCGCTGTTCATTTTCCTCATTTGCATAGGTATATATTACGTCACTGATGATACAAGGAGGAACTGTTCCACAGAGGATTTTAGAGCCCTTCTCAGCATCAACAAGCCAACGTGTCTGTTACGACGTCCCACTGAGTTACATTACAGAAGCAACACCTGGCAGTTACTTCAAGACCATACCAAAGAAATCGCATTGTACACGGCACATTTTGATCCCAGGCAGGAATTCGTCGATTTTCTCGGGACGATCCGTGTCCTGGGAGTCGGTTCCCATGATGAAAATATTACTGTATATTGTCATTTGTGGTATAAAAGCCTAAATGTATCAACAACTGTACCAGCTTTACCAGTCAATGCTATTGGCAGAGGTTTGAGTATAAACAGCATATCATACATGGAATATCTGTACACTTGTCCGCTAGCAACGGTTGCATTTTTACCTTCCCATGTTTCCTTGTCATTTCAAGCATGCGCAGATATACATAATCTTCTTCCGGTACAGATTCCAGCGGGGATTGAAACTTCCTTGAAAAGAGTATATAACCAACAGCCATGCGGTGTGCGATTTGTTCCCCAGAATAATGATAATACTGTGAAGTATGAGCATGAGTTTGGGGTGTGTGTGCCAGTTGCTTATGGCAATCTTGGACGATTAAAACTTGCAGAATGGCTTGAATTCAACAAATTGCAGGGCGTGACAGAATTCACTGTTTATACTAGTGACGTCACTGAATCTTCACTCGCAGTCCTCAAATATTACCAAACCAAAGGTGTTTTGCGATTGAGACCATTGCCTCCTCCGATAGAGCGAACCGAACTTTGGACGCGCAAACTAGCGACTATTTCCGGGCTAAATCGCTGCTTGTACGAGAATATGTACCGGTATAAATATCTAATTATACTAGATTTTGATGAATTTATCATGCCGAATACAAGCACCAATTACCATGAACTAATAACGAAACTCGAGAAAGTCTGGCAAACACAGGTTCCTGGCTGGGTGTTCTACAACACGTACTTCTGGTTGGATTATATTCCGGATATAATGTTTCACAGAGCATTAATCACGGCTGGGTTCATTAAACACACCGATATCAGCGCTCTAGGATACAGCTGCAAATCATTCACAAATCTACGGCAGTGTGTAGCTGTTAATAACCATTTTTGTAGCCTCAGGACGCGGGACGTCGGCATGTACTGGACGAATGCTGTAGAACCAGAAATGGCTAAATTACACCATTACAAAAAGTGCCATTTTGAGCCGGCAGAGTGCGCTAAATCCATGAATGAAAACGCGACGCATGTTGACGTCACAGCGAGGAAGTTCAGCATAGACTTGTACCACCATGTTAAATCTGCCCTGACCGAGGCCGGCATTTGGAAGGAAATATTTCCCTCCCACCACAAAAGTGCAGAGTAGACAGTTTTATTAAGCCTGTCTCATTGCAAACAATATATGATTTTGTTATATTAAAAAAAATATATTTTCAATTGGCATTTTCATATTAATTGCCATGTGATGCCTTCTTTATTGTTCAAAGACGCTAACGGTTTATGACGTAAGAGAGATTAAAAGAGAGACACAACAGATTGATTAAAGTAACAAAATAACCATGTAGAAATTAAATATTTTTGTTCACAATATGATTCTGAATTTCCAAATAAAGGAGAAAGCTCCATGTAATCAATGACGTATACCATATACTGGTGATTTGTACAATAAAGATTGGTATGAACTCCTTCAGAACATATTTTAACAACATAATATGAGCGGAAGTTACGTGCAATAAGGGAGACCATATAAAATGAAAGATCCCGGTTTTGGTTTGAGTTGACAAAACAAGTGAAAACTATATTCGTGAACGGTTGCCGCTAACACAGAAAACGATCTAGCTTTACTTAAAGTGTAGGTGGGTGAGAGGTCCATATCACTGAGATGTAATGCTAGTGCCTGTTAGTGATAAATATTGATTCTTATAAAAAAATTCTAGGTATCAAACAACATCAATATTTCACCTTAATATGCGTCTATGAATGAGAGTGGAACTGCGCATGGGCAACAGCAAACCGACCGAAAAGGAATCCCATGCTAATTTGGTGGGCAGTCTATACAGAAGAGCTTTGCTCATGGCCACAGTGACGTCGCCGATGACAGACCCTCATTTTCAAAAGCGTTTTATCCATCATACATCACGGTGCTTTATACCCAATGGCTGTTCCAACCGGAAGGCTCTAGCAGCCTGATGAAGAAGAAGCAATATCTTACTGTGTGTAAACTAACCACTTTGACACCATATGGATCTAGCCAACAGAAGTGCATGACTAAAATGTTAGATATATGAAATGGTACATAGTGGTCTAATTGGGCGTTTGTATGACAGTCACCATCGTGCAGGTCATGGTTGAAGGGATGGCTGAGATTCCATTTCTGAAAACCAATTCAGAGATACACGGTCTATCTTGAGATGAATAACATGACTTTAGGAAAAAGTTCCAGCCTTTCACTAATTATTTGAGGCAAGAAGCACAACACACTTCCTATCCTTGAATTTCCCATTATCCACTACCACACTTTTGATATACAAGTGAATTGGAACGGAGTGTCCTTATTTCCATTTTTTGGAGCCAGATCTTTTGGATGTCTCTGTGGAAATATTTATGACGAAATATAATACCCGTGGTCCCATTTAATATGACCGAGTTCATAGCGTACAGAGCCGACGGTTCATACATTAGCTTGCCAAATGCTCAGTTACTCTTGCGTGACGAACCGCCATAAATATATGGCCGATTTTTCGGCCTGAACACTTAAAAGAGGCCTTCATGAATTTTCTCGAGAGAAATATAGCTACGTTTCCAAAACGTAAGATCACTATTATTTCTGGTAGTCTGAGAACGGACGGTTTTACAAGCACTGCCGACCTGTGCAACATGCATGAACATTGCAGGATGTTGTTTTTTCTGGATGCCATTATGCTGTTTTCATTGAGGACTCGTTGGCCTTCCTCGGACAACCCTAGGTGTACCTTCAGGTGTGTAATAAGGCTGAGATAAGTTGAAGTGTAATGCTTATGTATGTTGGACTCGATTTTTTTCTAAAAGCTTGACTCATGATAAGAAGTTAACATATATAAGCTAGTTTACTAAAACTATGATGCTGTTTAATGCCAGATTCGCTCGTCACAGGTCCGTGGCAGCTTTTGCTCTCTGTACATGTTTTATATTATACTGTCTCCCTGTTAATGACATGAAGGATAAACAAGAATGTTCAAAAGACGCTTTTTTAGCCTTTTTAATAAGCGATAGCAAACTGTGTGAAATGAGTATTCCATGGCCGAGTCATGTAAACCGCAGGAGAGGCGTGTGGCAGGTAGCCAAGGAGGACGGCATGGAGATGGTGCTGTACACGGCACATTTGGATCCCAGACTTGAATACGACGGAGTACCCGGCACCATCCGTATAACTGGAGTTGGTTCCCACGATGCCTACACAAAACTTTACTGCCGGCTGTGGTATAAAGAACTGGGAACCTCCGTGAGCACTCTGGCCTTACCAAGTAAAGGTATCGGCAGTGGATTATATATTCAAGGCGTGAGATATATGGAATACCTGTACACCTGTCCTCTCTCTACCGTCGCCTACATTCCTTCTCACGTATCACTATCGCTTCGTGCTTGCTCTGAAGTGTATAACATGATTCCAGTACATATCCCTAATGGTCTTGACAGAGTGATGGCAAGGATTCATGACCTTGTGCCCTGTAATGTTCGCTATGTTCCTCGGTTCATAAAGGGAAACATTTCTTATGAACATGAATTTGGAGTCTGTGTTCCTGTGGCGTTTGGCAAACCTGATCCAGTGGAGCTGGCGGAATGGTTTGAATTAAACAAGATATTAGGCGTCACGGAGGTTACCATGTTCACCAGTAATTTAACAGGCTCAAGCAACAAAATTTTACGACATTACCGAAACGCCGGATTTCTACGACATTGGTCATTACCGCCCCCTGTCGAGCAGGAGCAAGGTTGGCCTCGTAACCTTAACACAATCCCGGCACTAAACCGATGCTTGTACGACAATATGTACCGATACAGATACCTTGTAATAATGGACTTTGATGAAAACGTTATACCGCAGATACATTACAATTATCACGAACTCCTATCAAGCCTGCAAGAAAATTTAACAGAACAAAAATGCGGATGGCTGTTTTACAATACTTATTTTTGGCTTGACTTTCCTCCAGACGCTAAGGCGATACCTTATTTGAGGACAGCGCGGTTTATCAGACATGCAGACATTAGTCCAATGGGTTACAGTACCAAGTCTTTTACCAATCCACGCAGATGCGTCGCGCACACAAATCACTACTGTCACGTGCGAACAAAAGACACCAGTAAGAGGTTGATGCGATATGTGGACCCAAAAATAGCAAAACTCCATCATTACAAAAAGTGCCATTTTACCCCTCCTGAGTGTGCAAAATCTGTCAAATACCCTCATTATGACGTCACAGCGCAGAAGTATGCAAAAGACTTGTCACAACGTGTCAAGTCTATCTTAACTTCGACAGGTATTTGGGACAAGACAGCGAAGTGAATATTTGTGATGTGAGGTCAATTGATTGGGATAATGCTACGTGCTATGTAATATATATTATATGAAGTTTTGTAAAACAATCTGCAAAGAATGCATCTGTACAGTTATAACACCTTTTTATATATCTCATTATTCAATACTTTTCCGAATTTTGTCATTTGACAAGATATTCCATTCGTTAACAGTGATCGACTAACGGAAATATACAAATAAAATTAAATGTTTTACACTGATCATTTCATAATATTTCACCAATGTATATTTTTTACTTTTCTTTGGACATATGGCATGCTTTTACATAGAACTGACATATTACTTTTGTTTATATTTTATAAGACTATAACACCAGCACCAGTTATATGTCGACTACGTGATTTAATTACGCGTGTTTGTGTGTGTGTGTGTGTGTGTGTGCTTGTGCCTGCAGGTGTTTCAACTACAGGTTGGCAAGCAGTCTGATTTCATGTGTTCTACATATTTAATGTATGATATCAATAAATCTCTTGCGGTTTGAAAAAATGGGGTAAATTGTGATATAATTACTACTAATCCTATCCAGAGAGATCATCCTTTTTACATCGAAAAAATGCAAGTAAAACGGGGCTGGAAGTGTCTTTACTCACAGCACTGGCTCAAGAAGCAAAAATATACTTACAACCTAATCATTTTAAAACAGCTAAATTAATACCACAAGCCTATGGTACTTGTACATTTTTTAACTTTAAAATTTAGTTTTAACCCAAATACAATAGTGAATACTGGCTAAACTATTAAAATATTAAAAACATCCCACACCCATTTAAGATATGACATGCCTTAATATATTTTTTAAATTAATAAGCTATATAATTTCAAACCCTACTCACCTATTATTTTATTTATAGAAACAGAATGTGTGTGTACATGCTCCAGGATCAACTGAACATGTCGTAATACCTGAGTCTTTGAGTCTCAGAAAATGTTACGATTTATTTTTTTTTTAAATTAGGAAACCTCATCTGGAACTGTTTGTCCTCTTCTTGCACTTCTTGCCGTGAAACATAATAGCCACGTCACACACCGGTCGGGGGGTCATATGTCATGATTCAGAGTATCAAACTGCTTTCTGTCTTGGTGCACAATCGTGGTTGCCGACAGATGGCGCTGCCATAGCGTCTTGGAAAAATAATTTGATATTTGTCTGGATTTATTGAAATTTTAGTAAAATGACCTCTTTAGGACACATTCTGCATCATTCCCGACAATTGAAGATTTTAAACGTACATATCCGAGGCGTGCCCACTGAGCAGTTCCGTGACAAAAGTTCAGTCCGACCACCTGTCAAACAGGCATAATATTCAAACACGGAGCAGATGATAAAAAAAAGGACTGTAACATATGATCTATGTAAGAGGTCTGGACCCGACCGCTTGGACCGACCCGGTCAACAAATTTTGGCTGGACCACAGCTAGGCAAAATACCGGACCGCTCGTTCATGGACCTGACGGTCCGGACCACCCCTTCATATTTTTTAATTGAATTCTTGTGCTTTGGAAGAATTGGTTGTATTTTTTAACTGATAATCTAACCTTTATAAAGCCCGTTTTCCATGATCTGTGGAAAAAATCATTCCAGTGTAAACCATTTATACATGTATACATGAAAATGTAGGGTGTTGAATGCATTTATTGTTGCATTATTTTATAAAAAAAAATATATTGAACATTGACAGTAAAAAGTTTATAGTATGCATCTTATTGTTTGCGTGTGTTTCACTGAAACAAGTCGGATTTAATTACTTATGGGTGTTATTTCTCCACATTATTGTATCACTATTACATGCAATAAATAAATAAATGGACCGGACCGTTGTTGAATGGTCCAGGCTTGTTACCGGACCATCCATAGCTGGACCGGACCAGGGCTGGTCCGCCCCTCTATCCTATGCTGACATCTGCTGGCATTTTCGGATATTATTGTTTATCCTGCAGTTTCTCCTGACTAATTGCATCCACTGTTCGAAGTTTTTTTTTTTTTTTTTTTCATCAAAAGCACAACCAAACGTGACTTTCACTATACAGAAACCGAAATAACACTGACCCCTAATTTTATGCAACAACCAATAATTCACATTTGAGATGCAACAACCCGCTGTCTTATACTTATAATATTAAGATTTGAGAAGTGTCTTTTTGTGAAAATCAAAGAAAATCATAACAAGTGGCCGAAATGCTATGACGCCAAGATGAATATGATACACTTCTGAAGGCTAAAGCACATCAGGATATGCCGCAGTGGCCTAATTTGGCGTTTATATGGCACAACAACAGTTACTGGGAATCTGTTTGCAGAAAAATTACTTTTGTTAAGATCTTTCCCAGTAGGCCATACTTTAATCATTTCACTCTGACTTTTTTAAATTATCTAACCTAGTCCAGCTCATGTGTCAGTGCATGCGTGTGTGCGGTAAAAATGCGAAGATCGAGAGAACGCCACCATTTTAGTCCGCTCTTTCACTTGAGAGCAGGTGACTGTGTTTATTTTTTCTATATAACATCCACAACTACCCTGAAATCTGGGCTTATTGCGTACAATTCTAAAAATAAATTGCATTATATTAAAAAATTTGCTTGGGATTTTGTTGTTTCTAAATTCAGACAATGCCAAGAAAATCGGGCTTGTGTATCTAATTTTTTCTCACAATACTGATCCGAATGCAATGAAGTCAAATTTAAACCTCCAAGCAGTCCAAAAATATGCATTTAAACAACATCTTTCATTTGCCACATATTCAAAACCACTGAAAGATGATGTCAATTTTGTTTTATATAAAGCTAGACATACATAAAAATCAAACAATGGGTTTTCTAAGGCCACCTGGCATAATGGCTAGAACCAACTAGAGCAAAACATTAACTACACCATTATAGGGCCGTGACCCCGGATTATGTGAATAAATAGGACCATGTGATCTTTATGACTCACATTGAAACAAGGAAAGCACGAGTTTCCTAGTCACAAGCGGCGGCGTGCAGCTTGCTTTGCCTCCAGAACAACTGAATCCACCAAACAGATTTTCGGTATGTTTTAAGCAAAATTCAAACGAAAAATCAACATGTATACTAGAAATCTGCCTTCTACAGAATATAAGCCCCAGCCATGCGTTTAAATTCACCTTTTCGGCTCACATTTCCATATTCTTTCGAGCAGAAGTGATTTTTCTTTTGTTTCAATATTCCTTGATGGCGCTCCTGAATCCGAATTATGCGCCGGATCCACGTTTTTCAATTTAAAAAAATCAGATTTTTATTAATTAAATCGGATTTTATTGATTTAAGTACATTTTTTTATTTTTTTTATTGTTCCATTTAAAATCAATTTCTTTAATTTTGAATCTCAAGTGAAATATTATTTACTAAATCACCCAAATATATTTAATATTCTAATTAATAAGTAATGATTTAAGCAAAATGTTATCAAAAGCTGATAAAAAAACAGTAAAATCATTTTTAATATTTTGATTAACAATTACCAATCAGCAACTTTTTACAATTGTACATACAAGTCCCATGTCATGGTAACTAAATTACTCAGTACTGTAAGTATCGGCCAGGGTTTAACAGTTTGCAGATGATATCATAAGGTGATAAAACAGTAAAATCATGTTGTTGCTTCATATTATTCAAATCTAGATATATGAAATACTGTTACCACTCAGGTATTTATGATTTTTCACAACTGTGCCCAATTTCTATTGGCCAGGTCTGTATCAGGGCTAAGCTTTAATATGGTTGGCTGGTTAAATTAGTGTTACACAATACACCCCACCTACCAGTTACCACCTTGAAAACACAAAGGTGAGGGGCCTGAGACTGAAACTGATACAAAAGCCAGTTAGCTGGGTGTTCTGATAACAAGAAACAGCCAGTCTGCAGACCAACAGATGAGGTCAAATGCATTGACGTGTACTACAATCAAAGGTGACACCGATTCAATGTGATCCAGTCAAAACAGCCCATTTGTGTCATTGATTCTGCTAATATCATCAGTGTTATGTAAATTGGAGCTGCTGTCCATTTAAATACTTTGTAAAGTAAACCAAAAATGTAAAAAAAAATCATAAAATATGATTTTTAGGGTGATTAAAATCAGGATTAAAATCATTGATTAAAATAATTTGATTTTAATCAGCTAACCCTGCTTGGCCTATTCCCGAAATTCCCTGAAAACATCATGAGATTCCCGTTCAGGATTGCATGATGTTATATTGTGAACAAACACACGCACAAACACACACAAACACACATACGAACGGGGATGAACGCATGCCCTCCTGACAGAGCCAATAATCTTGCACCCGCATCATAATCTGGAACCTCTCCAAAACCAAAGTGTTTACTTGTGCACGATATACATATAAGAAATAAATGCATGCATCGGTGATTACGTCACCATATTTCCACAGATTATGTCAGAGTTCATGAGGTGCTTTGATAAATGTACGTTATGCTAGTTAGTTCTTATTGGTGACCTTCACCCATTCAATTACTTATTGTTAACCAGCAGTGATTAAACAGGTCCAGTGAAGCTGCCTTGGCGTATAACTCGGTCACGTGAGTGCCTTGGTGAATGCTGACTGGGTTAATTGGACTTGCCTCAATGTGAATGCAGAAGAAACTGCGATGAGTGCAGTTTTGGTGGTAGTCTCTTACACAGACACAAGGTGGCGCTCCGAGACAACGAGTCTGTTATTGGACGCATTTTTTTTTCAATTTTGTTTTAAAGTTTTTAATCAACGGAAATCACATCCCTATAGTATGGTCACTCCAGCAGACGGCAGGTGCCAAGTAAAATAGTGTGCCATGAATTATGGTGACAAGCAAACACACCGACTCAAATTGGATTAAGACTGATGCTGGGCCAGGTGCAGGTCATTTGATAAATGTTGCAATGAAAGTTTTTGCCAATCTGACAAATCAATATGTAGAAGTGTAATTATGGAAAATTGGTTAGTCGTGGAGTACCAAGAAAATATTATCTGATTTATTGAGCAATGGAAGAACAAATAGTCAGTCAAGGAAAATAGTTGATTATAGAGAATGAGGGATGTAAGTTAATGTGTTACACACAGTCCGGATTTAAGCAAATTGAAGAAACAAGTACAAAAGAAATGTTTGACTATCTAATTGACCAAAAGGGACAAACGTATACAGAAAAAAAACTAAATTAACTAAAAATATGATCTAAATTATAATGGTTTGAGTTCCTATTTCCAGGTTCTACAAAATATAACAAAAGATAGGATATGTGTTGAATTTCAATATAAGATACTTATTATTTTTGTTTAATTTTAAATAATAGGGTGTTCGATTACGGCATTTAAGAAAATTCGAAATGTACGTTTTGTTTACAAAATGAGGAAACTTTGATACACCTATTCCAGGAATGTGAAGTGACGACAAAGTTCAAGAAATGTGTGTATATTCAGTTTGAAACACATTTGGAGAGGAAAAGATAACGTATTAGGTCTGCCAGGGGGTGATATGGTTTTCAATAAGGTTGTGATACATGCACTATATTTTATTTGATGTCTAGGATTTTGTCAGTCAGTTTCTATACTGTTTTATATGAAAGCGTGTTTTGATGTATATAAAGTATGTCCTTTCTATGCAATTTTTTGTAGCCCAATAAAGTATATGTGGATATATATATATATATATATATATATATATATATATATATATATATATATATTCAGGAGTGAATACAAGGGGGAGTGGGGTGATGGTTTCGTCCCCCCCCCCCGTCCTCTTTTTCAGTCGCTATAACTTTTTTTGAAGGAGCCCAATCAACCATCTACCCTTTCAACACTAATGGTTATCGCTTGGAGCTTTTGTAAAAAATAGGCCAGAAAATGTCGATATCACTGCACATAGTCTGCTTGTTTTGTTTATATCAGTGTTTATAATATATGGGGGCCCGCAAAAATATTCAAAACCAATTCAACAAGGGGATCTGGCGGCAAGTCAGATTAGCCAGAGCTTTTCAAATGGCGTTTTGCAAAAAGAGACTTTTCTACCTCTGCCTTTATGCAACCAACTACCGTAGGTTACATGTTTTCCGTATTTGTCAATATTGCTGTGTTTACAAACATGTTGTTATAAACAACTTCATACATCCTTCATGGAGGCCTTCTATGAACTTTTCATAACCAGAATTACCCTTACATCATTATGATATACGCAGAGGAAGCCGAACATCACATTAATTCATGTTGAAAAAGTAGGTTAATGGGTACCTTTAAGTGTTTCAGACCAATCTGTGCGGCCCGAACCCCCATTTTCCTGACATAAGTCCTCCTGGGTTTGGACCACTCCTTTTCCTAAGTTCTGGATCCGCCCCTGATATGTCTGACCAATTAGAATGTATCTGCGGAGACGGTCTGATGGACATTAAATCTGCAAATTTATTATACTGGGATAATAAGAACTAACTACAGTATGTATAGTTTGTATGGGTACCCACAGGGGTCAATATAGGGGGTAGGGGTATATACCCATTGGAGATGAAGTAATATATTATTGTGTTCACAGTTAAAGCCCCTATTTTCAAACACACACACACATATATATATATATATATATATATATATATATATAATTGTGTATTATATATATTATTGTGTATTGTATATATTATATATATATTATTGTGTTCACAGTTAAAGCCCCT
Source organism: Sipunculus nudus (assembly GCA_026874595.1). Taxonomy (NCBI): domain Eukaryota; kingdom Metazoa; phylum Annelida; class Sipuncula; order Golfingiida; family Sipunculidae; genus Sipunculus; species Sipunculus nudus. The sequence goes on along the minus strand of CM049314.1, from coordinate 8,758,257 downwards.
ATTTTCAAACATATATATATATATATATCGATTTGTTCAACGATTTGTAGCGTTACTCTTAATGGCGTACACTGTAGCGGTATCGTTACCAACCATGGTGAAGCGATATATACTGTAGCTAAATAAAAGCCAACCATGGTGAAGCGATAAATACTCTAGCTAAATAAACAGCCAACCATGGTGAAGCGATATATACTGTAGCTAAATAAAAGCCAACCATGGTGAAGCGATGAATACTGTAGCTAAATAAAAGCCAACCATGGTGAAGCGTTATATACTGTAGCTAAATAAAAGCCAACCATGGTGAAGCGATATATACTGTAGCTAAATAAACCACCCTTATCTGTGCGGTGTACGATTCTTTGTCACGTGATATGAACAAAGGCCCCGTGTCCTGTGAGTGGTTTTGCCCGCATGGAGTGATAGTGTGTGTGATTCATATCCTGCACCACGGCATGACATTGCTCATGAATATTTATAATTTGCTCGTGCCAGGGTAAGCACTGTAAATTTGATTACTTGAAATGACGACGTGAAACATCACAACACATTAACCACCTGCATAGGTTATTTTTATCGTGGGCTACGATTAAACTGTCAATTAACATAACGGCCAGCCTGAGAACCATGCACACGTTCCGATGGATGCGGTAATAAGTCCAAAATCTATCAATTAATCTCTTTCAGTCCAAGATCATGCACTGGCAATTTATTCTATTTTCTGTCATTGTTTCCCATATAACTTTTAAAAAGTCCGTGACAATTTCTGTCATTGAATCAATGCTCATTCGTTATATTTTCGGCCCCTGAGCCATCTGTGCAAATATTCCTATATAGTGTCCGTTATATAGTAACATACGTCCGACAGTAACTATAATCTATATATATATATGTGTGTGTGTATAAGGTACAGATAATTTCTTGAACCTTTTATAAAGAAAGATGGTCAAGGGAACGCCGTTCTCACAGTACATAAGCTGTTCATTTTGTTTATATCCATGTGTTTATCAACATGCCGCTGGTGAAAGGGGGGGGGGCAATCCAAACACATCGAACCAGGACACCTGGGGGTTAGTCAGACGTACCAGAATTATGCAAATGACGTACCAGAATTATGCAAATGACGTACCAGAATATGCAAATGACCTTTCAGCTTCCGCATATATGCCATCAACCACCTTTCATAATGTGTTTTTTTTTTCTTTTTGTCAACATGGACGCAAGTACTGTGTTTAATTACAGCTTGAAGATAAACAGGCCCACACATCCGTCACAGAGATGTTATAATTACCCTTCTTGTCTGAATTATCATAAAATATAATATAATATAATATAATATAATATAATTTAATATGCAGATATACAGTAAACCCTTGCCTAACAACCACCTACTGTAGCGACCACCTAAAAATAACAACCCCTTTTTGCGGTCCCATTTTTTTCACATTTTATATTAAACCTTGCACAGAGGACCACCTAAAAAATTAGACCACTTCATCGAGGTCCCGTTGGTGGTCGTACACAAGGGTTTCAACTGTTTTTTCCCGGTGAAACTTACCTTAAGCCAAGCTGGTGGTGGAACTTCCGACTTGTGTGTCTAGGGTTACGGGTTCGAATCCACATTCGGTCCTACTTTTATTTTCACCTTTTACCTATATATGCAATGTATATTTCCTTTCACCATAAAAGATTTATAACACGTGCAAAGGATGTTACCTTTTCTGCAAACCAACGGTTTATAAAAGTCAACGTAATCACCCCGAGGGGGCCGCAATCACCTTTTACAGCCGCCGCAAATTGTTTAAAGGGCTATAGACCAATTTATGAGGCCTGCCCCCCCCCCCTTCGGACCTGGAGACTTTTTTAGGTTTTATCATTATTCCTCTGGGGTAAGACCCCACCTTCTTCAAATCCTGGGCCCGCCCCTGCCCCGGTTCTAAATCTCGGATCCGTCCCTGGTATGAAGAGAGCGGTTATAACGGAAGCTCCTCCCTAATGATCTTGTCGTTTGGTTTTGTCACTTGCTGTCTAGGTGTTAGTCCGTGGCCTTGAAGCCCTTCACAATTCACGAGGCACAATTGGACCCTGACGGGTTTGTGTTGCTATGTTAGGTACACCTGTGTCGCGGCCAGCTTCTGCCAACTTTCCGCTTGTATGCGTTTATGGTAATTACCCCATACCTGGCCAAGGCGAACCAAAGGCCGCTAAAAATATTCACGTCATGTAATCAGATCGTTATATTTTGCAAGCGCTTCATGAACATTTACATCATTGCCGTGCCAAATCCGACAACCCGTGAGGCAATTCCGACAAGCGTGGGTTGTTAATTCATAAAACCATGCAGGCTGATTAAGGGACCACGTGGGTCCCTCCGGGTAGGTAACATACCTGAGCGTGCGGATATTTCTCGCCCCGATGTCACTCATGCATACGTACTTTATGCTTCGCTTGATCCTCGCCAACAGTGCCTTGCTTTGAAAAAGTTAACGGTATGAACCGTCCGTCAATGAGCACCATTGGTCGGGTTTTACATAGAAATATTGCTGCTGAAATAGAAATATTAATTGAATGGAAAATTGACGTGGAATCTACCGCGCCTGACCATCACACGAAAACAGATGTATTGATTAAAGGTCTCAGACAGGAGGCCAGGACCACTGGATATTTGCAGCACTAGGTAATTGGTACAATAATTAATGCTTTTCGAAGACAATGGCGGTGACAAACATATTTGGTAAACGGTTTCTGCGTTTATTATTTGTAATAATTGGAATTGTCTTTGCAATATATGCTTTTACCAGCCGTGGAGCAAGTAACCTAGCGGTTGAGGAGCTTGGCGACTGCTCAATGGCGGACTTCCAGGCGTTTTCGCTTAAAAAGAGCCTAAACTGCGGGTCTCCTGCCACGAGGCCTGCTGATATACACCTTACGAGGAAGGTGTGGCAACATGTCCAGGAGGGCAACAATGAGATGGTACTATATACGGCACATTTTGATCCAAGACTGGAGTTTCCAGAATTTGCAGGCACCGTGCGTGTGGTCGGAATAGGTGCCCATGATATCGGCGCCGATGTCTATTGCCATGTGTGGTATCCTGGACTAGAGAATCCGGTGATTATGAAAGCCTTACCAACCAGAAGCACGGGCAGTGGGTTAAGTTTACAAGGTAAAGGTTGGATGGAACACTTGTACACGTGCCCTTTGACCTCCGTCGCTTATATCCCCTCCCAGGTGTCGCTGTCGTTCGAGCGCTGTTCGGAGCTTCATAATTTAATCACCGTGATCGTGCCGGCCGGCTTCGAATCTGCACTTGTGAGAAACCAATCTCTGCACTCCTGTGATGCCAGGTTTGTCCCAGCAGACAATTATGATACCATTAAATATGAGCACGATTTTGGAGTGTGCGTTTGTGTGTCATACGGAGAAATTAACGCTTCAAGGTTGGTCGAATGGTTTGAACTGAACCAGATTCTGGGGGTGACTGAATTCAATGTATTTGACAGTAACATCACCGGCGACAGCCTACCTCTGCTGAACTATTACAAGAGTAAAGGAATTCTCAAAGTAAGACCTTTGCCCCCTCCGGTGGAGCCTAAACAAATGTGGCCGTTTAATTTGAACACGATCGCGGGACTAAATCGGTGTGTGTACGAGAACATGTACCGATACAAATATCTCGTAATAATTGATTTTGACGAGTTTATTATGTCAAACACATACAAAAAACATGAAGACCTCGCGAGAAGACTGGAAGCAGATTATCCCAAAAACGTAGGTGCATTTATGTTTTATAACACATATTTCTGGTTGAACTATCCGCCTGGTTCAATGGATAAAACTCGCCTGACCACCACCCGTTACGTCAGACACACGGATATAAGCCCTCAGGGGTACAGTCTCAAATCGTTCACAAACCCACGGAGATGTGCCGCCCACACCAACCATTACTGTATAATAACGGTGATGAAGGACACACAGCTACATTATGTAGACCCGAAAATCGCCAAGCTCCATCATTACAAGAAGTGTCACTTTAATAAAGAGGAATGTGAAAAATCACTAAGCGTGTCGTATCGGGACCTCACTGCATGGAACTACTACGCCGATCTGTCAGAACGCGTGAATTCAACGCTCAAAGAAGCAGGTCTCTGGGATAAGCTGGAAAACCCCAAGTAACATTAAAAAGTGTTAGCATATGCTGTATTTTTTCAATATGGTATGATCTTTTAATTTTTCGAATCTAATTTAACACATTCCTTATAAGAGTAAGATAGATTCCTGGGGTCATTTATGTTCCTCGGCAGCGGGTGTTATATTGGGCCGACCCATTTTCCATGTAATTGATTAGGACACGAGTCATAGGGGTTGTGTTGAAAGTTAAAGTTTGTAGGACACGAATCGTCGCGTAGTTGTGTGACTTGCACCTGTCGTATATCCGGGTCTTGATAAGCGCCTGACCCTCTAATATTTATGTAAGTGAAGATTGGAAAGAATAATGTGGTTACTGAATTAACCATTACATTTGTTAAGTTATCAGGGTTTATTAATCAATAACCATGGTGTTGTGTATTTACCGAGGATGTATTAAATCCGCCAACCACGGTTCCCCACTCACCCCCCTATCATCTGATTTGTACGTATTAGATTGGTAAACATAGCGGGAGTGTCTAGTGAAGTTAGATACAAGTCAGAGACTCCCGACACGAACCTGGCCGTTGATGATAAGTTTTATCATTTCATTTCATTATTACAAAATGTCTTTGTTTGTCGATATACAACACCCTAACACTCTGTACCGGTTGTCGCCGACAGGGGGCACTAGTGTGATCGATAACATTGGTGCTTCAATGCACGTGACCAGCCGGACTGTTGAGTTGTTCATGTTTAAACTGCCATTTGTGTGCACTACTGTGTGAGACCCATATTTGTACCTTAATTTGTTTGTTTTCAAATAAAATAACTGAAAATCTTTGGTGTGCTGAGTAACTTATTATTATGACAAAGTCGAGATTTCCCAACTTTACTGAAAATTGTTTATACTGCATGTATATATAATAATCAATTCATATATTTTCACCATTTTAGAGTGAAAATTAGATACATCATGACATACACCTAGTTGTTGCTCTGAGGTATTCACAGTGCCAATGACCTCTTGAGGCGGTCATCGATGATTTGACCAGTCAAATAAAGCCATATAAACATGTTCCGTTTCAAGTGCATACGTTTTCTTGTTCAGATGGCATGTGAACAGTGTATTGTTTACATTTTGTCATCTGGGTTAGTGCAGTTTTTATTTCATCCTGAACACCACCAGGCTTGTTCATTGTTCATGAAATAGACGCAGAGTGGCTCGCTGAATCTAGATCTGTGAAAAGCGAAGCCACATACTTGATAGTATGAAAATCTGTAAATGTAGCAAAGTAGAAATGAAACTACACGTACATATTCCGTTTCCAGTATAGATATGGAAGGACATATACATTGATAAACTCGGTGGTTAAAATGCACGGGTTTTTTTGTTTCACCGGGTTTACTTTGGCGTGGTTTTGTTGTTTTCTCTTCTTCTGTTTTATTTGATAGCCTCGTTTCAAGTGACAGAACGGATGGAATTAAACAAGCCACCCCTTGCGAAGGCAACGAACAGAGACTGATATAAACACTGCATGGTCTTCCCATGCAAATAAAACCCCGAAACTTCTGCTGAAGTCTAATGACTTTCAAATAATACCAGCAAAGTAATGCAAGTATCCATTAATAATTCCTATATGCTCGACCAAATTAATGATATACTGATATATGTATATACTAGTTGTCCCCCGCTTCCTCGGAACAGGGCACATTGATTTGTGTTTGTCTGTCTGTCTGTCTCTTTCTCTGTCTGTCCGTCCGTCAGGTTTTCGTTTCCGTGAGATAACTTTCCTGAATAGTATCCGATTTCATTTAAATCTGGGTTAGTGATTGCTCTCATGCATACCTTGGTTGGGATTGGTTTAGGAGTATCCCAGTCGGGAATTTGACATCACAGTGATATCACCATGACATCACAGATTAGCTCGCATGACCTCATGGTGTGACCTCACTGTGACATGAAATCTGTAACCTCACACTGGTGACAAAGTGATGTCACACGCTGATGTCACATGGTGATCATACTGTGATTTCACCTTGATCTCTTTCTTTTGATGTGACAGAGATATCACAGGCTGATGTCACGATGACATCACATATTAGCCCACACAGACCTCATGCTGTGACCTCACTGTGACATAAATTTGTAACCTCACACAAGTGACACAGTGATGTTACATGCTGAGGTCACATGGTGATCATATTGTGATATCACCTTGATTTCTCTCTCTTGGTGTCACAGAGATATCACATGGTGATGTCACAATGACATCCCATATTATCTCACACAGACCTCATGGTGTGACCTCACTGTGACATAAATTTGTAACCTCGCACAGATGACACAGTGATGTTACATGCTGAGGTCACATGGTGATCATATTGTGATATCACCTTGATTTCTCTCCCTTGGTGTCACAGAGATATCACATGGTGATGTCACAATGACATCCCATATTATCTTACACAGACCTCATGGTGTGACCTCACTGTGACATAAATTTGTAACCTCGCACAGATGACACAGTGATGTTACATGCTGAGGTCACATGGTGATCATATTGTGATATCACCGTGATCTCTCTTGATGTCACAGAGATGTCACATTCTGAGTTCACATGATGATCATTCTGTGATATCACCATGCTCTCTCTCTCTCTCTCTCTCTCTCTCTCTCTCTCTCTCTCTCTCTCTCTCTCAATATACACAACATAAAAATCAGAAAAGACATATGAAATTATAAATTTTGTTCCTAATGTTTCATAGTATCTCAGGTTGTACTGAATGTGACACACGATGTATCGTATATATGAATACTACTCCGTTCACTTATTGCTGCCTGCCTTAGTCCCATATAAGCATTGGCCAAAAAGACCTCTTTTTGTGTGGACACTTCTGATAGGACAGATGCCAGAAACATCCTCCTTGGCTCTTATAGGCGTTATTCGATCTTCTTTGTTAAATGTCTTCACACAAGCTAAAAGAAAAGGGTCAATATTTAGTATTTTGAAAATTATTCACACATGATAAAAGAATAAATTTATACAGTAAAATGTCTCGAATTACAATGGACCCCCATCCCCAAATGTTAACGAAAAAATCTCAACAGTTAGGGGGTTAAATGCAAGATTCTAGATTTCTGCAGATTTGACCTTGAAGATCAAGGTCACAAGTCACCAGTTTTCCAACTGCTGACACTTGAAGGAAACACTTTGTGTGTCAAATTTGAGGGAAAATCTTCAGTACCGCATATGTGACAGGAGTCACGATTATCATAGATTTCCACAGATTTAATCTCATTCAAGCACTGGGTGGAATCAACTTTTGTTACACATTTGAGGGGGAAAATGCAATACTTTTTAAAAGACAAGTGACCCATGGGTCATGACGCTCAGCTGACAAGCATGAGATCACGGCTTAATTTTTACAACTGTTGTCTTATTTAGAATAGATGATTGCAAATGTTATTTAAATTTTGGGGAGGGGTAGGAAGATTTGTACGCATAAAGCACATTAATTGATGGTTCAGGGCAAAATAGTGATAAAAGGCATGACTGAACATTTGCTACTGGTTCAAACAGTGAAACTGATGTTTACAAAACACAGCTTGCAGAATATAGATCACCATGACCTTATTTAAGGATTGCATGGATTTTTTTTAGCTGAGCAACAAAGTACAAACTAGATCCAGTTGTTAAGATTTGTGCCCTGCTTTGGTATCAAATTTTCAATTATTCTGTCTTATAAGCCCCATAGCTAGGAGAACATGGATAACAGAGACCTTAATTCAGGTTTCCAAAGAGACTACTCACGGACCTCCCGGGATGTCAAGTTAGAAGATTCCAGGTCCAGTGTTTACGATTTGTGCCCTGTTAACAGATGACCGCATCTTTAAAGGTATAAAAAAAAATAGAGAAAAAAATGTGTAAAAATTCGAAAAAAAAATTCAGGTAGCACCACTTGTTTTCAGAAAATGGCGAAACACTGCATGATGAATATGCATGCAAAGAATCATGGTGATCAATCCATTATAGTTGTTCGGATACTGGAGCTTTTGTATCAATTTTTTTTATTATTCTGGGTGGTACATCGGAGCCCCATAGCTCAAAGGATATGGGTAACAGAGTCCTAATTTCAGGTTTCTAAAAGGACTTTTCCTGGACATTCATGGATGTCCAGTTAAAAGATTTTAGGTCGAATGGTTACGATTTGTGCCCTGTTAATGGGCGACCGCATCTTTGAACGTAACAAAAATAGAGAAATAAATGTGTTAATTCGAAAAAAAAATTCAGGTGGTGCCTCCAGTCTACAGGAACTGATAAAACATTCCGTGATCAATATGTATGCAAAGAATTACGGTGATCAATGCATTAGTTTTCTGATACTGGAGCTTTTGTATCAAACTTTCAATTATTCTGGTTGGGGGGTACTTCAGAGCCCCATAGCTTGAAGGAAATGGGTAATAGAGACCTAATTTCAGGTTTCCAAGGATATTTTTCATGGACCTCCCCAGATATAAAGTAAGAAGATTCTAGGTCCAGCGGTTACGATTTGTGCCCTGCTAACGTCCGGCCTGACAGCCGGACGGAAGGACGACGGACAATGAAAGTCAGCTGAGCTAAAAAAATCTTTCATATTTGCAAGAAATCCTTCAGACGACTGATGGCGGGACTATAAAACAAGGGACCCATTGGTCACGGTGCTCATCTGAAGTTGATCTTGAAGGTAAAAATCTATAAAAATAACAAATGGAGATGTCTTGGAGGTAAAGGTAACATAGACCATGGTAGGTTGACATGCTTGGTTTGTATTGATGAGTAAGGAATATTTCTCTTCAATGTTATAATATAATGTATACAGTTGTAATAATCACTAAATGTCCCCAGTGCACAGGTGCAAGGACTTGATTGTGGGTGAGGAGTGTTGGCAGTTTCATCTTTGCGTATACATACAGGATATGAAATTTAATTAAAAAAGTGCTTACAAGAAAAGATTCGCAATTGGTGAATATTGAAAAATGAACAGACTGACAGGTAGACAAACAAAGCTGGTCACTTTATCTTCCATATTGCTTAGCAGGAAAATATAGATCATTTTTATTATATCGAATTGTTTTTCAAGTTTATATTTATTTTACATTTGCAATATTACGTGTCAATATAACAGTTACTTTCACATTTAAGACAAATGTCAAGCTTAAATCCATACACATACAGCATAATAAAGTTATTTCAGCAGTGATTATACGAAAAGAGTTCATACATAACATATATTTAATATAAAAAAAACAGAGATGATGGACAGTCAGAGCTGTTCACTTTATGTCCCTTTCTCCTGAGGCAAGAATATATTTTTAATCAGATCTTAATTTTTTCTTATACTTTTTTTAATTGAATAAAATGTATACATTTGCAATAAAACTAATGTCCCTAGTGCACAGGTGCAAGGACTCAATGGCAGGGGAGGGGGGATTGTGGGAATAACAACCCCCTACATTTACATACAGGACAAATGAAGCTGATCCCTTATTTCCAATTCTGCTGAGGCAGAGCTGTTCACTTAATGTCCCCTTCTCCTGAGGCAAAATATATTTTCTAATCATATCTTAATTTTTATACTAATTTTCATTTAATAAAAGTTATACATTTGCAATAAAACTACTGTCCCCAATGCACAGTTGCAATGACTCAATGGCGGGGAGGGGGGGGGGGGGGGGGTTAGGGGGGAGGAAATGGTTGGAATTGCAACACCTCTGCATATACATACAGGACAAACGAATCCGTTTCTCGGTGAACAGTCTTATTCATCCCAACTCCTTCCTGTTTGCATTTGTCACAACCGTTAAAAGCGTTGTAGGGTTTGCAGCATGTAATGAATGAACGTGCAGGCAATCACAAGTTATAGCAGAAAGTCTAATTTTATATAATTTTCATAAAACTCAGGGGCGTTCCCAGGGGGGGGGTTGGGCCGCAGGGGCCATGGCCCAACTCCCCCCCCCCCCCCGGTCGCATCCAGTACTCGCCGTCCTTTCGGAATTTCACTTAGTCTAATATATATATATATATATATATATATATATATATATATATATATATATATATAACACCAAGAAACAGGCTTTTCTTTGGAAATAACCATAAAAGATAAATACTGATAACTTGATGTTAGAATAACCAGCTCGTATAGTCTCAAGAGCACTCTTTTCAATATATTTACATAATAATATGCGAAATATTGTTACATATTTTGTTGGCATTGCCATTCCTAATTTGAAAGTGCAAACACAAAGATAAGGTTATTTAGCTGTGGATATAGTTCGATGCCCCTTTATATTCAACAAGTCCTTTGACATGTTATTCCTTAGTCATATATTGTTAGAGAAGACTCAATGGATCCCTGATACATGTAGGCTTCGATTTAGGAATTGTATGTACTTTTTATTTAAATTTTAGAATGATGTATCCACCTCCGTTGTTCAAGCAATGGTTTACCTACAGAATTCTATTTCAGTTTTAGACAGTTCAAGACGTAACAGGGCGGTTGCCCATGCAAGCGTCCTCTCATTTTATCCATGTGCTAAGCAGATCCGGTAACAACCCCACCTGTTGGTCTATATTCCTAGATTATATCACCGATTACACCCCAAATACGCACTCGTTTGCAAGTAATGGGAGGGCACAGCTTTCCTATTAAGACTTCAGAGCACTCAACCTTGGTCAGACCGATCGTTAAAAATCCACCGATTCTCGACTGGGTTTCGAATTCACCATCCACGGTGGTTGAGTCCTGTCCTATATCTCCCTGACAACAGTAGCCATATATTATTTATTTGTTTTTGGATCTTTGTTGTTGCAGTCCTATATAAGTCACCTTGAGTTAGTAATTCACTGTACTGATATTCATGTTTATGTTTATCTATATTTTCAATGTCGAGGCAGGAGTGACTTTAACGAAATGTGTAGTCCTTGTAAAATGCATTTGTCACCGCCGCGATCCGTTAAATTCTTACATCCGAGCTTATACATGCCTTCTTTTCTTTTGATCTTGAACTTTACACACAGATAAAGGCATGGAACTATGGTCCGATAAAACGCGTGGATGGATGGAGATCACTCACTGTTGTTTAACATTTACAAAGCAGTCTAGTTAACTTTGATGTTACGTTGCCATAATAAACCCAGACGCGAGAGCGAACCCTAACGGGATTATGAGTGGCGAACAATTCGCGGGAGGTATTCCAATAAAAGCGACTCGTTACGCGATATATAGTCTCTTCGTCACAATTACATTACAGAAAGAACGAACCAAAGTGATTATTCTATAATAAAAGGTATGTTCCGATCGGTTTTTATCTTAAGATAAAGAACATGCATGCCTCTATTTAAAGTTACTTTCCCTCTACGTCCCGCATTTCCAGTGTCACACGTTCCTAATCAATTAGTCATTGATATAGAGAAAGGTAGCATCGTATAAAAAGTATATAGTGCCTTTGAAGTTTCATTTATAAACTCTACCAATCTCTCCCCCTCACCATCAATAAACATCATCTGTGTTTTTAGCATGTTCTCTCTCTCACACACACCATAGCACATACACTACGCACATTTCCACATACATATAATTTATTCATTAACTTTATGCCTTCGTTGTGTGTATTATGTGTTACATGTTCAGATTTTATATTTTAAATTACATGGAACATTGTGGTCTGTGTAATGTGACTTTATTTGTAATATTTAAGTGACTTTAATAATAAAGATCTATGTATTCACAAAAATTTGGTAAATTCAATAAGTAATAATAAAAAAATAAACCTGTTCATATAACAGGTCATTCTTTAATTTAAGTGACGAGCATGGACCAATTACAGCCTATTGGATTATATTTATTATCCCGAGGATAACGTCGCACATTTTGTCCTCGAACGTTTGTTGGAACTCTCCAACATATTCAATAACGTCAGATACAAAAGACTGTACCTGGCGCCAAGATACATATTTGGTACATTGGTCCATATATACACTGTTTTGTTTCTATTTGTGTTAGGTTGTTTGCATGAGAGCCACATAACAAGAATTCAACAACTTTTTTAATCACGCAATAGATCCACCACGCTGCTGTTAGTTAGAGCGGTGAACCGTGTATGGTCTAACTCCTTTGAGCCAGGCACGAGGAGACCGTGGGAGTTTAAGTAAACTCAGATACAAAAGACTGTACCTGGCGCCAAGATTAATATTTGGTAAATTGGTCCATATATACACTGTTTTATTTTCTTTTTGTGTTAGGTTTTTGCATGAGAGCCACATAACAAGAATTCAACAACTTTTTTTAATCACGCAATAGATCCACCACGCTGCTGTTAGTTAGAGCGGTGAATTGTGTAAGGTCTAACTCCTTTGAGCCAGGCACGAGGAGACCGTGGGAGTTTAAGTAAACTCAGATACAAAAGACTGTACCTGGCGCCAAGATAAATATTTGGTAAATTGGTCCATTTATACACTGTTTTGTTTCTTTTTGTGTTAGGTTTTTGCATGAGAGCCACATAACAAGAATTCAACTACTTTTTTTAATCACGCAATAGATCCACCACGCTGCTGTTAGTTAGAGCGGTGAACCGTGTATGGTCTAACTCCTTTGAGCCAGGCACGAGGAGACCGTGGGAGTTTAAGTAAACTCAGATACAAAAGACTGTACCTGGCGCCAAGATAAATATTTTGTAAATTGGTCCATATATACACTGTTTTGTTTCTTTTTGTGTTAGGTTTTTGCATGAGAGCCACATAACAAGAATTCAACTACTTTTTTTAATCACGCAATAGATCCACCACGCTGCTGTTAGTTAGAGCGGTGAATTGTGTAAGGTCTAACTCCTTTGAGCCAGGCACGAGGAGACCGTGGGAGTTTAAGTAAACTCAGATACAAAAGACTGTACCTGGCGCCAAGATAAATATTTGGTAAATTGGTCCATTTATACACTGTTTTGTTTCTTTTTGTGTTAGGTTTTTGCATGAGAGCCACATAACAAGAATTCAACTACTTTTTTTAATCACGCAATAGATCCACCACGATGCTGTTAGTTAGAGCGGTGAACCGTGTATGGTCTAACTCCTTTGAGCCAGGCACGAGGAGACCGTGGGAGTTTAAGTAAACTCAGATACAAAAGACTGTACCTGGCGCCAAGATAAATATTTGGTAAATTGGTCCATATATACACTGTTTTATTTTCTTTTTGTGTTAGGTTTTTGCATGAGAGCCACATAACAAGAATTCAACAACTTTTTTTAATCACGCAATAGATCCACCACGCTGCTGTTAGTTAGAGCGGTGAATTGTGTAAGGTCTAACTCCTTTGAGCCAGGCACGAGGAGACCGTGGGAGTTTAAGTAAACTCAGATACAAAAGACTGTACCTGGCGCCAAGATAAATATTTTGTAAATTGGTCCATATATACACTGTTTTGTTTCTATTTGTGTTAGGTTTTTGCATGAGAGCCACATAACAAGAATTCAACAACTTTTTTAATCACGCAATAGATCCACCACGCTGCTGTTAGTTAGAGCGGTGAACCGTGTAAGGTCTAACTCCTTTGAGCCAGGCACGAGGAGACCGTGGGAGTTTAAGTTAACTCAGATACATGACACCCGACCAATTCATAACCATACCACTGTTAGTCTATTCATTTTTACATTGGAATATCAAATGACGTCAGTGTTCATAGCTACTTTTCTGTGATTGCAAATACTAATTTAACCTACTAAGTAACCTCCTATGTGAAGTTTTGATTTGCTTATACAAAAAGTACACCTTTTTTAAGACTAGCTTTGTCCAGGTTCTCGGTCCCCTTCTTCAGGTGTGAATGGAGCTGTACCTCAGGTAGCTGTTCCCAGTATTACTCCGTTGACAGGGAATCCTTGTAATCAACTTTATTAATAATACCTTAGAGCTAAATTTGGGTAACACTTGCCAGATTTGTTTTTAACATTAGACTCTCTTTCCACCTTCAGTAGAATTCACCTTTTTATTAGTCTTGAAAAAAACGAGAAGTTGTTTGATATTTTTAACAGTTCTAACACGGATGTGGGCACGGGTCCGGGTGTATTTTAAAAGATAAATTAGTCCATATAATATATATAATAACATCTCATATAATATACTAACGACCACTAATGGGACCTTGATAAAGTGGTCTTTTTTTTTTTTGTCATCTAAGCCGGGTTTGACTGAGACAGATCTTACAACAGGATCACTCACGGCCATATTTGGGTTCGTCATGCGTATTATGCGCTTCAGCCCCAAAAGCCCCCCCCCCCCCCCCCCTCCCCCCGGATCCGCCACGGTTATATTAATATGTGAGATAATAATATGAATATTCGGCTCGATAACAATTGTTAACATTTAAAAAGCTTTCCACTCGATTCCCATGAGATTTGTCTGTTTGTTGAGATAGCTAGCAAGCGGAATATGTGATCATTTTGAATCTGGGCAATTAACCCTATACAATCGCTATAGGTTACTTTTATAAACATCTTTTAAAATCGGGACTACATTTGGGGGGCATCCATCAGTATGATCGAAGAAAACTTTCGACTGCAGTGTCGTCCGTGAACACAGATCACACTGTCACCCCGGTGAACAAAACTTACACATATACCTGCAGACAAAACCCATCCTTTTACAATGCCATAATTTTTACGACTTATCAGTGTATCTAGTTTTATACTTAAATGATTCAAGGAAATGCGAAATTCTACATTCGTTTTCATCATGTTAAATTCTTACATTAACATGTAAGAGTACATGAGACTCTGCTATACCTCTGATGAAAGTGGACCTGCCATATTCCAGAACATCATCGATCATATGCATACATATGCATACATATCATATGCTAATTTATGCTAAACATGCAAGTTTTACCTCCCTTTGGTTTGTTTAATATACAAAGTATTATATAGATCTCATGTTTTGTGAGGTTTAAGCAAATGTTATATATGAAAACGATCTAATTAAATAAAAAATATAATTATTTATATATAAATAATATAAATCATAATATGCCCGTTGGAATGTTTCGAAGGGTTTTCAAACTGATTTGTGCCGTATTTACCAAAATAGTTATGTTCAAATTTCTATTTATTCTGTATGAAAGTGACTAATTTTTTAAATTGTTATCAAGTAAATTATAATTTTATTTTCACAAGAAATATTTATAATTTCTTTAAATAACATTTAGCAAAAGAATTATATGTTTAAATTTATATTTTTAAGTACTGAAATAAAGTAACCAGATTTTATATATATATATATATATATATATATATATATAGATTGATTGATATATATATAAATATATATATATATATATATATTTATATATATATATATATATATTGCCAAATATGGGAGGGGGATACCCATACCTTCCCCATGTACGTGTAACTAACCTTAATGAAACCATGGTTCATAATTGAAAATTTAAAAAAAAATCTGTATTTTCATACACTAAAATATACAACGTATACTATGATAATGATAATAATAATAATAATAATAATTATAATAATATATACATATATATATATATGTATACACACGTATATACATTAGTACCCATACATGCATATTAGCGCCCCTACCCCCTTCCGAATTTTTGGATCCGCCACTGATCATGGCCCCCTCCCCTACCTTAATCCTTGCTACACCCCTGAATAAAACAAACCATCACTTTCCAGCATTTTCATTTTTGAAACAAATTCTGACAAATACTCTTGACGGTTTTTGGCTTAATAGGAAAGGCCAGCAAACCGTCCTAACACAAATGGCTCACTATAGTTAAAGGGACATTAATCATTCCAAAAAAATTGTCCATAATGCATTTTGTAACTCTTGAACAAAGGCAGTCTGTCAATATTTATTAGAAGGGAAACTGTGGCATTAGTAAGAGCAGTGCTTGGATATTTATGAAATATTATTTTTATACCTTTTGCAATTCCAAAATGATGATATTACCCACCAGATATTTCATTTAAATAATTTTTTTTTTTGTTTTTAAGAGAGTTCTTGGATCTTTGGGCAGTTTTGCACCTTCTGTCATTAATATAAATAACAAGACAAGTAGTGCTGCATGACTAATTGCGAACTGAATTGCCCAATCTGCCATTTGCTGCTGATATTAAATTAAAATTCATCAGATAAATTACCGCTTTCACTGTCAACATTATACGTCTAATATTTCAATTACCAGCGTTTAAACGGCGACGTTTCATATCTTCCCTTTCGTGTAAACGTTTACACTTTTGTGTAAACGTGGCAGGCCTAATATATATATATATATGAGAGAGAGAGAGAGAGAGAGAGAGAGAGAGAGAGAGAGAGATGTCACAGACGAGATTGAATTCCAGGCAGATTTTAAATTTTGCGACTTTTAAATTAGGCGAGATTGTGATTGTGATCTCATTAGACAGATTTTAATCGCATCATGTAGCAGGCCAGGATTTTAATCTTGCTTAGGCGAGTTTAAAATTTGCATGGTTTCATCAAGGTGAGTTTAAAATCCGCCTGATATCATCCGGGCGAATTTAAAATTGGTCTTAGTGAGAATGAAAAAGTGGTCTGATGGTATTTTCTAATATATTGGGCATTCTAGATTACATATGAATGATGTTTTCAGTAATATTTTTAATAAGAAACTCGCTAAGTTCCTATAGGCTTTTATACGGCATATTTATGTGGAATTATCTGATGTCGTGCCAGTTTTGGATTTGCCACTAATTATATAATGTATAGGGTAATTTATCTGGCAATTATTTAAATAATTTTTTGAGGGGGTGGGGGGCTGTGGCAATTCTTTAAAGGTGTGATATTCTTTACATAGGTTTAGTTGTATGCATGATTATTAATAATAATTAAATATTATTAATATTAATTTGAATAAAATGATATTATTAACGGTAGTATTTAAGAAGACATGCACACCCATAAATGGAATATGCACAACCATGTCTAATTTTTTCATTAAATTTCATATTAAATTTAAAAGGTAAGCGGGGCAGTAATATTGTACCAGCGTCTTCATAAATAGTGATACATTTTAAACAGAAATATATATAAACAATTTATCACTGATTTACAATATATTATATTTGCTCTGCCTTTTACAGTTGCATATATTACAGATGACCTGTAATTAATGACATCACAGAAATGTGGATAAATATATTACATAACTGTGCCTGTTAAATTGCTATATATTAAATTCAATAATAAATAATATTATTATATATCATTTTTTTATTTTTATGGCAAAAGACTCCACAGCTTATAGAAAACTGGAAAAAATAAAGATGTCACAGTTATTACACTTTTTGTTAAGTTCAGATAACAGTGAATAACCTGCTACTTTCAAATAATGAATTATACAAACAAAATGAATGAACGTCCACATATCTTTTCCGCTCACAAATGAACATCAAGTTATTGTCATAGCAAGTCAATTGTAACCAATTGGCATGACCCATGCCTTCAAGAGACCCATGCCTTCAAGAGCATTGCACATTTAATCAATTAATCAAATTTAAGCAAATAATTTTCATGAGATGGTTGCTGTAAACCACACAGAATACAAAAAGGTGCCAGGGATATTCCAATATTCATTAATGATACCAGTTCTAATTATTATATTAATAATATTACTGTAAAAATTACAAATAATATTACTTATCGACTTCACCAGACCTTGTTATTAAGTTGCCTAAGATTATAAGACCCCAAACTTGGAGGTAATGTCTCAGTCTATACATATATAGTAATTACCATTTAGGCCAAAATAGTTAATTATGCAGAGATCATAATTAATAATATTACGGAAATTCATATATCATTTAAAATGCAGACTTTAAACTCGCCTGGTTGATACCAGGCAGATTTGAAACTCGTCTGGGCAAGATTAAATTCCTGGCCTGCTCCATAATGGATTATATATATATATATATATATATATATATATTTATATATATATATATATATATATATATATATATATATATATATATATATATATATATATATATTAATGTAAGTCAGGAAGACCAGGGTCAACGAATGGTAGAATAACATGAGGTTGTGGTATGGAGGTACAGGAACATAACATACTACCTTTTGTATATATTGTTACAGGTGTTCTGTTATGTGACACGGGCGTAACTCGTGTTGTTGATACATTCCGTACTGGTTGAACTCTGGTTGTTATGTGGGCCTTGAGTTTTCACGCTTGGTCGTGGTTCACGTGATTAGCCTGGTATGTGTAGAGACACGCGGCTATGTCTTTTAGAGAATTCCTGAAACGCTTGTTTACTGTGGAGTAGGGTTCTTTATAGACTGTTCGAGAAGTAGAAGGTTCCCGGCTTAGGGTGTGAAGGTATATAAAGGGCTGTTTTTTAGAACCAGGGGGCAGACAGCAGAGCAGATACCAGCGGACGCAAAAGAGTGTCAGATTCTAAGACCTTATCCGACGAATGCGGCAATGATAGATTTTTTCAGGTATTCAGGTATTGTACCATTATCTTTCTGTATTGACTTGTTGCTATACCGCTGTTCCACTGTATAATTGTATTGATTTAGTGTATTGTATTGTTAGGGTTGTTTTAGGAATAAATTATAGTTATTTGTTAACAAAAAAACCACTGACTTCTTTATTCATTCCCCTTGACATTTCACGCTGCCTAGTGTTACAGATCTGATTTTTTTTATCTTCATTACAAAATTTGTGTTCATCACGCATCCGTGATCTGTTTATATTAGGTTCCGTAACAATATGTATATATTACAGTGCATCATTGAGGAAAACAGTTGACAAGTTGTCACAATAATATATCAACATAATCTCAGGGGTTAAGTATGTTACCCCCCCCCCCCCCCCCCGAGCTTTGTGCTGGCAAGGTTACCTGCTGTGTACTATGTGTACAGCCCAAAGTCAAATTCTGTACCCCTAAACTAAGTAACAGCATAGCAAATGATAAAGGTGATACCCATAACAGCACCACTATCAAACTTTAATTACAAGATCCTGAATGCATATATGACATTAGTGCTTTTCACTAATATAAATTATTATTATTATAGTATAAAATCTCAATGCTAATTCTTATATGGATAAAGAAACAGTGCTATTCATTACACAAAGTACTCGGAATATTGTATCATGTGTATCCTGTATATGAAGTTCAGATTCAAAACTGTCAAACTGTCATCAAACTGTCTCTCTATTAAATGATGAGATTAATTTGCCAAGATTTAAATATTTCCTGTCGAAAATTGCTACAGATTTCATATTTATTAGCCCATATTTTTCAAACAAGATATATTATATTAAGGTTCTACCCCTTCCTTTTCACATCAACATTATATAATAATACAAATGTATAATAAACAATCAATTATTATATTTTTTACATGCTGTATTTACCCTAATTAGCTAAATTTCCATCCTCCCAACCATTATTTACAGGCCTGGTTAAAAAATCAACATTCATTAAAAGATCATGATTTTGGATTTTTTTATTTAAATCGACTTTTTTATTTAAATCAGCTATTGATAAATAGACGATGTCTTTCTTTTTTTCAAATAATTAAGATTTTTATAATACAGATTATTTTAAAAGTATTTTAGAGAATTAATAGAAAGTAAATAATCATATATAAGTAACAAAATATAATTTTTTTACATAAAAATAACATGATCATATATACTTGCAGATCTGATCTCAGGTTGAACAGTTATTTATGTAATTAGACTCTAAAATGCCTGCATACCCTTTATCAGTTTTTCTTGGCTTATCTCCAAAGATCATAAAATTAAGTTAAAAATATCCTGTGAAGTGCAGTCTTTGAATTAACCTATTTAGACCTTCATAGTGCCTATAAGTTTACCAAATTCTTTTTGTATTTTAATCTCAAAGACCATCAACGCTGTGTTGCTATGCCATCTAACATATCTATCAAATGAATTCAGTATATCTTCATTTTATGTTATCAGCATATTTCACTTTTTATAAAACAAATCTACATTGCAATAGAAAAACTTACTACTTGACAGCTGTAAAGTTTATATTGAGGGAGAAATATCTAAGAATTTTAATTATACTTATAGGGCATGGTTCATTTTGGGGGTTGAAATAATACTGTATTAATACTTTTTGCTTGTAAATCAAGAAATATTAACTTTGAGCATTGTGTTAGACAGCATATATCATGGCCAAGAAAAATATATGAAGCCTAAAGCAAAGGTTATTACTTAAATTTGTTACAGTAAATTTTTACATTCAGCCAAGCCCGCTTATTGTCATGTCGCTGGTGCATGCATAAATTATGATAATAACCGGGATGTGACATTATGCGGGTTTCAACATCGAAGTCCTTTTCAGTCATAGAAAAAGCGTTATGTCTCAAATGATATTAAATAATTCGTCAATAAAAAGTAAACAGAAACCTTTATGAATATTTTTATTGAATAACGGCGTATTAATTTTCGTTTATGCGCACCAAACAATTTATTTCCTGTAAGGTGTGTGCCGCATGCCACATTAACTGAAAAAAAATCCGATTTGCCAAGAGAAAGAGACGTAGCGTCTGGGTCATGAGGTCAAATGTCATGATATATGCGGCACAGTTATAACGTTATGCACAGGCAAACTATTTTACTAGATACAAAGTTTTCCGGATACTATGTTTTTGACCGGGTTCCCCCGCCGCCGCCGAGTTCGTTTCCGGAGAACTCCTCTGAGACTACTAAACGGATCTTTCCGAAACTTACACCAATTATCGGGTCATTGTGAACTGGTGCCTAATCAATTGGCCTCGACCTCTGGCCTTTCCTCTCTGCCCAGCGTCCGTTTGTGCGTCTGTTTCCACACATAAACACACATATCTCGGGAACCGTTTGACCGACCAGGAATAAAAAATTGTACAAATGTAGCCCTTGGATAGCTTTATAACATACACAAAAAATGGTGGCGCCACCTGCAACCATGTTTGCACAGTGTCCATCTTTTCATCTGCCTTGGGTTAAAATCACTCATATCTCTGCAGTGGTTTAACTAATTCACCTGAAATTCGGCATGAGTATACATCCTAGATAGCTTTCTTGATTTTTTTTCACAGGTGGCGCCACCTACATTCACTTTCACGTTGCAGACATCCAAGCTCATATCTCTTGAACCGTTTGACCAATAAGAAAAAACATTTGCACAAATGTAGCCCTTGGATAGCTTTATAACGTACACAAAAATGGTGGCACCACCTGCAGCCATTTTTGCACAGCGTCCATCTGTTTGTCTGCCTTGGGTTAAAATCACTCGTATCTCTGCAGTGGTTTGACCAAATTACCTGAAATTCGGCATGCATATACATCATTGATAGCTTTCTTGATTTTATGACAGGTGGCGCCAGCTTCATTCTTTTTCACGCTGCAGACATTAATGCTTATATCTCCGGACTCGTTTGACCATTCAGGGAAAACTTTTTACACAAATGTAGCCCTTGAATTGCTTATAACATACACAAAAATGGGGGCGCCACCTGCAGCCATTTTTGCACAGCGTCCATCTGTTTGTCTGCTGTGGGATAAAATCACTCATATCCCTGCAGTGGTTTGACTTTTCCACCTGAAATTTTGCATGTGTATACATCTTGTATAGTTTCTCGTTCAAATAACAGATGACGCCACCTACAATTATGTTTACGTGGCAGACATACATTCTAATATGTAACATATGTAACTCTATTTCCCCTTGCCACTCAATCCATGCCTCACTTCACCCGTCCTACTCTGATTTTGGCGGATACACGTAGTCGCTTGTCGACTACCCGTATTTTAGTTCTTTCCCCGGCTATTACGCCTTATTTTTCGGAATTCTTATTAATGACTCAAACTTGCATGATCGTCTTTATGATAGGACTGTTCGGGGAGCACGCATCGTCATGCTATTGTTTACTTTCTGAAGTTTCGCCGCGACTGAGGTTTTAGACCGGGTATCACCGCCAGTGCTCACAAAACCTCCATCTTTTCATGGACCCTAAAAGAGGATTTCCAGTCGTAAGCAACGTTTAGAGATCGTGCTTCATATAATCTCGGCAAAATGTAAGTGAGGTGTAAACCGCAGCCTTTCAAAGGTCAGGAGTTCATTATGTATGATATCTGAACGCAAACATCGCCCTTGTTAACGTACGAAGAAACGCAATGATCTTGATTAGCGTGGTATCTTATGACGTAAATTAGCTAAGGGACGGGGAGTGACCCGCATGCATCACTGCACTTGCCTAGCGCACACAGGATGGAGATGCGATCGTTTGATACCCCTGACTGATTACTGGCTCTTGGCCTCGTTGATCGCCTGGTCGGCGTTTGATATGGTATTAACTGCGAAATGGTATCACTGCTAGGGTTCCAGGCATGACAAAAAAAGGGGATTATGAAAATATTCCATGATATTAAACGGTCAGATTTACGATTGTTTATACAGAAAATGGTTTGGGATTTCAGATTTATGTGACAATAAACGGGATTTTCTATTAACCGATATGATACAAAGTGGGCTCGACTGTATATATATATATATATATATATATATATATATATATATATATATATATATTAATTTTGTGAAAAACATATATGAGAATTGACAAATTAACCGAAAAACCAAATTTGATGAGTTTTATGACTTTTTTGCAGTGATTTAAACCATACCAGCATTGATAATGTAATTAAAAATAAAAATCTACAACAGATACGAATGAAATATGTCCATGCACTGACTTGACATGCACACACAATCTCTGTATCTTGTCTGTCGGCCTGCTTCTCTGTTAATATCATTCTTGACTCTATATATATTTCATTATTTCCCTTACATATCTGCAACTTTCTTTCAACGTTAAATACCGAACGTTTGTTCTTAAATGTAGGTCTTACTTTGGTTACATGTTGGCTGTCCAATGGTAGTTTTAAGGGTTTTGGTCCATCGTTGAAAAAAAAGTTACCTATCCAACTCCTACGTGTACCCAACAAGCAAATATCTCTCTAATATTTACTAGACGTTCAATGCTGGCTGGGATCACTATGAACTCACTATTGTGTAAAATACCGGTACATGAACTCATTCCATGCCATCACTGTGAGCCATCGGTGGTGAATTCACCATGGTGTCACATGTTTGACGTCATCTTGTGATATCACTATGAGCTCACCTTTGTGAATTCACCAGGGTGTCACATTTTTGACGTCATCTTGTGATATTACTGTGAACTCGTCGTTGCGTAACAGACATGAACTCATGCCACGATATCACTGTAAGATTACCGTTGTGAATTCACCAGGGTGTCACATATTTGACGTCATCCTGTGATATTACTGTGAACTCGCTGTTGTGTAACAGACATAAACTCATGCCATGATATCACTGTCAACTCACGGTTGTGAATTCACCACCCAACAAGCAAATATCTCTCTAATGTTTACTAAACGTTCAATGCTGGCTGGGATCACTGTGTATGCAATGTTGTGTAACAGATATGAATTCATTCCATGATATCACTTTGAGCTCACAGTTGTGATTTCACCACGGTGTCACATTTTTATACATTATCCTGTGATATCACTGTGAATTCACTGTTGTGTAACAGATATTAACTCAAGCCATGATATCACTAGGAGCTCACAGTTGTGAATTCACTGTGGTGTCACATTTTTGACGTCATCCTGGGATATCTCTGGGAACTCACTGTTGTGTAACAGACATAAATTCATGCCATGATATCACTCTGAGCTCACAGTTGTGAATTCACTTTGGTGTCACATTTTTGACGTCACCCTGTGATATCTCTGTGAACTCACTGTTGTGTAACAGACATAAATTCATGCCATGATATCACTGTGAGCTCACAGTTGTGAATTCACTGTGATATCACATTTTTTACGTCAGCCTCTGATATCACTGTGAATTCACTGTTGTGTAACAGACATTAACTCAAGCCATGATATCGCTAGGAGCTCACAGTTGTTAATTCACTGTGGTGTCACATTTTTGACGTCATCCTGGGATATCTCTGTGAACTCACTGTTGTGTAACAGGCATAAATTCATGCCATGATATCACTGTGAGCTAACAGTTGTGAACTCACTGTGGTGTCACATTTTTGACGTCATCCTGTGATATCACTGTGAACTCACTGTTACGTAACAAATATGAACTCATGCCATGATATCACTGTGAGCTCACAGTTGTGAATTCACCATAGTGTCACAATTTTTTGACGTCACCCTGTGATATCACTGTGAATTCACTGTTGTGTAATAGACATGAAATCATGCCATGATACCACTGTGTACTCACAGTTGTTAATTCACTGTGGTGTCACATTTTTGACGTCATCCTGTGATATCACTGTGAACTCACTGTTACGTAACAAATATGAACTCATGCCATGAAATCACTGTGAGCTCACAGTTGTGAATTCACCATAATGTCACATTTTTGACGTCACCCTGTGATATCACTGTGAACTCACTGTTACGTAACATACATGAACTCATGCCATGCTGTTACTGTCAGCTCACGATGATATATTCACTTTTGTGTCACATTTTTGACGTCATCCTGTGATAGCTCTGTGAACTCACTGTTGTGTAACAGACATGAACTCATGGCATGACACCACTGTGTACTCACAGTTGTTAATTCACTGTGGTGTCACATTTTTGACGTCATCCTGTGATATCACTGTGAACTCACTGTTACGTAACAAATATGAACTCATGCCATGATATCACTGTGAGCTCACGGTTGTGAATTCACCATAATGTCACATTTTTGACGTCACCCTGTGATATCACTGTGAACTCACTGCTGTGTAACAGACATGAACTCACTGCAGTGAGGTAACCATGAGTACACAGAGGGTTCACAGTAGTGAACTCACATCCGTGACTCTCTAATGATCTCAGTGATCTCAGTGATCTCGTGGTTAGCTCACGTCTTGACTGGGATCTGAATGTCTACATCACACTTACAATCAGTAACTTCTTTAACTGGGTCAGGGTCAGTTTTTACACAATTAACAGCAGTAACATTATGTACAACATCTGATGTGCTATTTCAGTCATAATATGGTTTCAACATGTTAACATGGCACAGTTGATTCTTCTTATGTCCATCTGGTGTCAACAATATGTAATTTAAATCACTGACTTTCTTGTCAACAAGGTAAGGACCAAAATACCTAGCTTGCAGAGGTCTGCCAGGGATGGGAAGTAAGGCAAGGACCTTTTCACCAGGCTCAAACGTCCTACTTACAGTGTGCTTGTCATACCCTGTTTTCATTTTACTTTGTGCAGGTTTTAGATTTGACTTTTCAATCTCACAAGCATTGTGTAGTATAGTGCGAAAGTCTGAGACTGCAGTAAACTAAGAGAATCAGGATTTTCACACAAGAGTTTTTCTATAAGCAGTTTCAATGGACCTCGAACGGAGTGTCCAAAAACTAGTTCAAATGGACTGAAACCCAAGGACTCTTGAAAGGATTCTCTGACAGCAAACAACAATAGGTGGATTCCTTCGTCCCAGTCTTTCTGTGTGTCATAGCAATGGGTCCTCATGTTTTTTAATTTCTGGTGAAAACACTCGAGGGCGCCCTGACTTTCAGGATGGTAAGGCGAAGAGCTGTACTGTTTTATACCTTGCTCAAGCATAACTTGTTGGAATAAGCCAGACATAAAATTAGACCCTTGGTCAGACTGGACGGATTTTGGCAATCCAAAAGTTATAAAAAAAACTTGGTCAGAGCTTTAACAACACTTTTGGCATTAATTTTGCTCAATGGTATTGCCTCAGGGAACCTGGTAGATGCGCACATAATTGTCTAAAAGTATTCATGTCCAGATTTTGTTTTGGGCGTGGTCCAACACAATCAACAATAATCCTACTGAATGGTTCCTCCTTAGGAGGATTCTGATTGGGCTTGCCTACCATCTGGCATGTATGGCATGATTTACAATATTGTACAACATCTTTCCTGAGGTTAGGCCAATAGAAGTGTGTACTAACTTTCTGATAAGTTTTATTTATACCTAAATGGCCAGACAAAGGAGCCTCATGTGCCATGCTTAGAATTTCATTGCGAAAGCTTTTGGGCATTACTATTTGATGTTTGATGGCCCACTCATCATCAGCGCATACATCAGGTGGTCGCCATTTACGTATAAGCACTCCATTTTTGACATAGAAACAAACTGGGTTCTGTGAGAGCTCATCTTTAGAAACTGCCCTGGGAAACAAACATGAAATATCAGGGTCCTTATGCTGTTCCGCGATAAGTTCTGACCTTGAGAATGCTGCATCCTGTACGGGCGAGTCGTTAGACGAGTCACTAGTGACTCCCAGATTGTTATCATCTGGACCATTATCCTCATGTTTGTTTGTCTTGGCCATGGATCTAGTTACAGCACGTAAAGGATACAAACCAGGAATTTCCTGACTTTCCGGATCAGTGTCCTGATCAAGTGACGGCTTTTCTGTCACTATTAGTACAGACTGTACTTTCATCACCTGCAACATCATTCCCTAGAAGCAACTGAATTCCCTTAAAGGGTTAAGTAGTTTTAATGCCCACAGTAATATTCCCAGAAATCAAATCTGACTTTAAATGGATACTGTGAAGCGGAACTGAAGTGTGCTTGTCTAAAAACACACCATTAACAAGTGCATGTGCACCAGTAAAGGACCTATTAGAAAATGGCAAAGTGTTTGCTAACATGAGAGTCTGGCCTGAACCAGTGTCCCTCAAAATTCTAATAGGAGTAGAATCTGAAAAAATCACTTGAAAGTGATACAAAACCATCATGTATGAATGGCTCAAATAACTCCATTTCAGAGTCAAGAGAGAAATCTACTACCCCAACCTCATCAAACAAAGAACTGACATTGAAGGTGTCAGTCATAAACTGTGTTTCAGAGTCATCTAAGGAATCTACATCCTTTTTATCACCAAACTCCTCATGGGAGTCAACAGAGGAATTTTCCTCAGCAGAAACAAACTTCTTTTTGTCATAAGAGGACCTGGCCTCATTTGAAATACTCTCGCAAGAGTCATAAAAGGACTTAGCCTCAGTTAGAGAACACTCCTCGCAGGGGTCTTGAAAGGACCTAGCCTTATTTAATTCCTCGCAGGAATTAACTGAGGTTTTTACCCCGCAATCTACTGATTCTTCTTTGGATTTAGACGGCACTTGTGCCTCAGTAGCATCAAACGCTTTATTTGAGTCAACAAAGGAGTTGTACCCCTTATTTACATGAAAAGAGCCTGCCTCTTGTACTATGCTATGCATAGATTTTGAAACAAAACCAGAAGGTTTGCCATTTGGTTTATTCGCAAGTTTCCAGCAGTCAGATATTAAATGACCTTCCTTCTTGCAGTGAGAAGTGTTTCAGGACTTTTCGAGAAAAGTTTACTTCTGCGTTAATGCAGCGCTTAAATTCTTCAAGCAAAATCAACCGGCGCAAATTGTCAAATAGAACTACACCAGCGATCAAACAACTGCTCTTTTGTCCTAGCATATTCGACGTAGGTCTGTTCTATGCGCTTTTCCCAATTTCTAAAGTTCTGGACGTAAGCCTCTGGAACTAACTCATAACCTTTTAGGATTAAACCTTTTACCAGGTCATAGTCAGCAGCAGCTTCTACTGAAAGGTCTGTATAAAGTTCTCTGGCCTTGCCAGTCAATACACTTTGTAACAGCATAGTCCAATTTTCCTTAGGCCATTTTAAATATTCAGCTACCTTCTCAAAGTGTAAGAAATATTTATCAACCTCTTTTTCTCGAAAAGGTGGGACAAGTCTGACCTGTTTAGCAACATCAAAACTGTGAGTTGGGGCAGCACGTAGACTATGTTCTAGTTTAAGTCTTTCTAATTCCAGTCTTTTTAACTCAATTTCTGTTTCTTTCTCTTTTAATGCTAGCTCATGTTGCATTTCTAACTTTTTTAATTCTAATTGCATAGAAAGGCTGTCATTTTTTTAAGTTTCAACTTCAGTCTCTTCAATTAAACCTTTGCTAACTAGATCTTGCATGATTTTAGCAATGATATCAGACTTTCTCAAAGCTTTCTTCACACTTAGCCCTAAGTGTTGTCCCAAATACAACAACTGTTCTTTTGACAACTGTTCAAGTTGATCAGGGTCAGGATCGTCAAGAAATGTCTCAGGTTTGAAATCTGCCATGTTAAGATGTCAAAACAATAACAAAAAACCACTGAGATAAATCCTGTAAACAATGTACTGTAAACAATATGTAATCTTGTAAACAATGTATGATAAAACAATGTATCCAGTTCAAGGCCTAATAAATTTGAAAACTATTAAGCATCCCTAATATGAACAGATCACGTATGCGTGATGAACACAAATTTTGTAATGGAGATAAAAACTAATCAGATTCTGTAAAACTAGGCAGCGTGAAATGTCTAGGGGAATGAATAAAAGAGTCAGTGGTTTTCTGTTAACAAATAACTATAATTTATTCTTAAAACAACCCTAACATTATAATACACTGAATCAATACAATTATACAGTTAAACAGCGGTATAACAACAAGTCAATACATCACATAGAAAAATAATGCGCACAATACCTTGATACCAACACCGTCATCACGATAAGTTCCCAAAATGTATACTCTCGGAATGACAGTCCAGTGTAAAGCTCTTGCAACAATCCAGAAAGTAAACTGAAGTCCAAATGCATAAAATCCAGGAGAAAGTCTTTGAAAATCTATAATTGCCGCATTCGTCAGATAAGGTCCTGACACACGCTTCTGCGTCCGCTGGAATCTGCTCTGCTGCTCTCTCTGCTGCCTGGTTCTAAAACACAGCCCCCTTATATACCTTCACACCCCAAGCCGAGAATTTACCACTTCACGAACAGTCCATAAGATCTTGCACAACACAGTAAGCACGCGTTTCAGGAATTCTCTAGAATAACAGCGCTGTGTGTATCTCTATATACCAGGCTCATCACGTGACCCACGATCACGCGTGAAAGCCCAAGGCTCACCTGACAACAAGAGTTGAACCAGTACGGATTAAACAGAGAATGTAATACGCGGCCAGACACGAGTGCCACAACAGGAGTCACGCCCGTGTCAAAATAAAAAAAAGAGCACCTCTAACACTACATATATCTGTAAAGTATATGGAATGCACATAATTTACAGGGAAAGCACATATGCATTAGATGCGCAAAAAAAGAAAGGTTGAGTAATTAGATAACTAAAAATTTATACATGAAAAATGATCAGCTAAACAAAACTAAAAAATATGCATTCTCAGGAATGCAGGCAACCGCCATGTGGACGGTGCTTAATGTGGAGTAGTCCGCAAATCGTTTTTGTTTTGTTTTTTTATTCGCAGGTTCATTGGTATATGAATTCCCCTTACATGTGTTTGTATTAATTTTTTCGGCCCATATTCCGATGTTTAATCATGCAGATGTGTCTGTACGCTTGTGAATATTCCTGGAAGTGCTTCTTGGATCCAGATCATGAGCCAAATCTTATCGATTCTTCACTGGCCTATTCCCGAGTTGCCCCTTAAATTTGTTGTGAACAACACACAAACACACACGAACGGGAATGAACGCATTCTCTTCTGTCGCAGGCATCAGACCAAAGATTAAATGAGACGTACTGGAACTGAACTCGGTGCCATTTGCCAAAGTGGGGGCTATGTGCTACGTTACCCTATTATGATTCACTCCAGCTTTAACACGTTTTTTATCGGCAATTATTCATGATGACGGGAAAAATTATATTCAACTTACTAATAATACGACTCCGCATCTGAATACCCGTGATCTTCATTATGTACCTTCAGTCAGGTAAATGGGTACAGGAACAACAACTTCGGAGCGGCAAGTCAGCCTCTGTTATACTCTTTTCCTCCAACTTGAGTCCACCTGTAATCGGTTAACGATTTTCACCTGGATATATACTCATCGCCAGATTTAATATACTCTGGTATGTGCCATGAAATAAATGACATAAAATGGTGCCCTGCCGTGTTTGCATTTAGGAGTTGGTGCTATGCCATCTATGTGGGGTGTTCGCCTCTGCCGAAGGCGCCATCTACATGTGACATGTGACCGACGGAGATTCATTCTGCATTCCGTGAAAATGTTCCAGTAGAAGTATATGACCTGCCAACTGATGACCATCAGTGACATAGATTTATCTTCAAGGGGGAGTGGGGGCTGATTCAGAAGTGTAGGTTAAGCATCTTTTAACAATAAACCTACGAATACTGAAATATCTTTTTCTTCAGTTACTGTACATATGGAATATAAATATACATGTGTATATATATATATGTTATATATATTATTAATATATATATATTATATATATATATTTGTTTTATATATAATACATACATATATATATATCCGAAAGACTTAATTATTCAGGTATATTTATTGACAGATTATACTTAATTCTCATCAAAGTGAAACCCCTGAGCCCCTCAAGTATACACATACATATACCCTGCAAACTGGTGTATTATTTATGCACATTTGTTATTGACAAGGCGACAGCACCCATGCAGAGTTATGACTCATAACCATTTGTTTTAACTGGTAACACGTAACTACAGTAACCAGTTTGTACACCTGCATTTCCAGGCTTATTGTTATAGCTGCGTATAGGTCAGGTAAACGTAAAAGCACATGGCGATGTTATGTGCAGGTAGATTTCATCCAGAACAGAGACTGTTTTTAGGCAATTGTGTTAGGCCTATATGATAATATAATGAGATTTGGAATACGTTTGCTTGACCTGATATCATTATCCCGTGGACCCCTATAACGTCAGTGAACCTATAGCCTAGTGTATGCTATGGTTCATGACCAGGGCCGTGACAATTAGGTGCGGGTTGAAAGAATGTACTCACAGCTAGTACATTCACAGAGAAGGGTCGCAGCGTGGGGAATGCACCCTGAGGTTTTGGCCTCGATTGAAAATGTTATAAATAAATTGGCAGCAGTGAATGCTGTCATAAACCCTAACCCCTGACCCCATTCCTTGTGTCATAAAGCTGGCCTGAACATCCAAAATATTCTCCCCCCCCCCAGCCCCACCGTGCACATTTGTTCCAAACCAGCATTTGTGGTTGAACAGAGTTTGGGGATAACTTGCACACACACACACACACACACACACACAATCACCATCCCCCTTTGCCAAAGAGTGGGGGAAACACTCTCTCCCCCCCCCCCCATTCCCCCTAAATTTACGCTCCTGCATGACACAAGGTGACCGAAATTGATTCAATGAAAACATATGAAAACGTTCACACATATAACAATGGAACTCTTGAAATATGGTACACAACCAACCGGAGGCAGCCCACGGTTCAGTGACCTCTGTTGAATATTAATAAGACCATGAGATCCTTATATACCGGTGTAGTCTTTCAGTTTACCAACCCTTCAGGTTACCCTAGGGGGCTAACTTTATATTGATATCATCCTCTCCCTATCTTTATCGATTACCCCAGAAAATGTTTGTCTATTCCTAAATGCTTACAATATTTGACATTTTTTTTTTTTAATTTCTCAAATAAGTTTGTTTTTGTAAATCATATGATTGTACGTAATTCGCCGTGACAACGTGTACGAGTCTATATTGGTATAATTAATAAAAATAAATATCAAACTGAATGGGACTCTACAAATATTGATAACAGCTTTAAATCTAGTATCTTCATTAGATCTTGAGGGGTAATCAGAACAGTGCGGGGTAACCTGATATCGATTTAAGACCTGAAATCGGGGTAGTTTCAAGTCTTCAGACACTCTCTGAACTTTTGCTCCATAGTAAACGTAGACTCGCATAAAGCAATACTACCCTCAGTGGCAAAGGGCAAACCGATTACTTGCCTTTGTTCATGTTACAGGGTATATATGCTGCTGCTGATTATCGCTGCTCAGTTGTTTACTCTGGCTCTGTCGGGAAGGCGTTGCTATGGTAATAAAATACCGGTTTTACCTGCAATGTCATATTGGTACCACAGGGACCAAAAAGGGGATAGCTGGGGGAACCCATACACTGTAAGCAATGCACAAGGCAACTGCACGTGTTTAAACAATTAATTCATTTAATAAGGTCCCTGCAGCTTGATGACTGCAATTAACTTGTAGCATATTACTAGCTATGACCCCGCCCCCCCCCCCCCCCCCCCCACACACATACATGCATAAACACGCGTGAATAATGAAAAACAATAACATGAACATTAAGCAGACCACACCCAGAGCGGACGAAACGAGATCGGATCGGATCGGACCGGACAGGACGGGGAGAATCCTATAGAGTCCGCCGCAATCTTTCCCGGTCCTGTCCGATCCTACAGAGGTCGCACACTGAGCGGATCGGACTGGACCGGATTGACATATGGATACGGGTATATATATATATACATATATATATATATATATATATATATATATATATATATATATATATATATACGGACTGACATAAAATTTGAGCCTCCACATAATTAAATACGGTGTGTTATCACTCTAAAAAACTTTTCTGTATATCAATACATAAATATATTAATATACAATATCACTGGTTTGATCTAGCAAGTTTTTTTCTATTAAAAACTAAAGAGGACACCAATCCCCATGCGTGACCCATGTAATTTCCTTTTCTTGATTCACCATCTTCAAATTTGTACGCCTATCATGTGATTAATAGAGCTGTTCTTATTGGTCAAAGATATACTCCCGACCCTGCCTTGTCCTGAAACCCCCGCAAACAGAGCATATTCAAACGGTCCGGACTATTCAGGACCAGTTCTGAAATCTAAAAAAAAATTGATATGGACAGGATCGCTCAGAACTTGCTCCGGAGCAGTCCCAGACTAGCAGTGTGTGCGGCCTTCTTTACAGGCGCGCACTAATTAACAGAAATGAGTTGCCTTGGTGCGAATTCTATCAGGTTTCTAATTCGTTTTACCATAAGAGACTTTCAGAGATTTTTGGGACAATTAAAAATGTTTCCTGATCCTGTCTATTTCCTCCAATGATTTTTATTGAACTTTTTAAATAAAAGAGAGGGACTCAGTGAGTAGATCATCAGTTAATTTAACTTATTGTTTTAAAATTCATGAAAAAAGAAATTGTGGATTTGAACCCATCACTTGTGACACATAAGTCAGACGCACGTTCAATCCGCTTCGCCAATAAAGCAAAGCTACACTTGCAAGGCCACTGAAACGGGTTTGTGTGCACGCTTTCGCATATATGTAATAAACTGTGAACATTAATTTTGAAAAAAATATTTGTCAAACGTCGAAAAGTAATTTTGCTCGATCGTAACCTGATCACGTGACCAGGGTCTCCACGTTCAAGAGCTGATAAGCAGATCTTGTTTGACACGAAAACAACTAAGAACTTCTGGTCTGAGAGAAAGAAAAGATAAACAAGTATGCTGCAGAGACATTTAAATATAGCCCTCCCTTCCAGGCTACATCTAATATTACTCCTGACAATATGGAAATAAATGTTGTTAATCAGAACTGTATCCACAAAAGGTCAAGGGAACTAGAGGCCCACAGCCCCCCCCCCCCCCCCCCGAACATTGCCTTAAACGGTGAGATAGGTGAGAATGAGCCTCTGTAGTGGGTTAATTCTAAACCAGATTATATATATATATATATATATATATATATATATATATATATATATATATATATATATATATATTATATATTATATATATATATATTTCAGGGGATAATTACATAAGCCATCAACCGCTGTTTAAAGTGGCCCCACCCCCCTGAGATAAGATAAGATTTCCTCCCCCCCCCCCCTTCCTCGGAACGAGGGACATTGATTTGGGTTTTTCTCTCTGTCTGTCCGTCTTTCGTGCCGTCTGTCTGTCCGTCCGTCAGGTTTTTGTTTCCGTGCGATAACTTTCCTTAATATTATCCGATTTCATTCAAGTTCAAATTTTCTAACTGAATGCTCTCATGCATACCGTTGTTGGGATTGGGTTTGGAGTGTCTGTCTGAAAATTTATTCTCACCATCTCCAAAACAAACAAAAAATAAATTTTGTTCCTATTTCACAACCAGAATTATGATATGAAGGGCACTATAAAAACCAAAACGCATAATCTACGACATGTGGAGACATTTTTCTTCAGGTGAAAATAAAAACTTAAACATTGATAAGGCAAGCATGAATGACAATAAGAGGCGGATGCGGAGGGCATCAATTCCACGAATTTGCTTGTAATACCTGGTTTGATATGGTGCATATATTTTAACAGCTGTAATATGACTATTTATATGGTTTTGAAATTCTAAATATGGCAACCTGTATTAATTATAAGGCAGAGAAACCCGCAGAACTACTTTGGAGCATTTATCTTATATAAACATTTTCATGTCAGCTCAATCTAAACTCTAGGCTACTTCAGAAGTTATCATGAAAATTGATAAGAAACATACGCTTGTTTTCCTGCTGAAATGCATTGTTTCTATCACATAAATATGTAACCTGGTATAATCATGACTGTATATAATATTTATTTCGTACAGAGAAGGAACTAGGACATCATTTGAAATGGTAAAGAATAAACAAAGGAAGAGACAGTTGGTAATTTGATGTATAATCACATCTAGAACTGTGATTTGAGTGAGGAGAAAGTCAAAGAAACCCATAATAATAATTGGAATGTCGGTTATGCCATCTCTTAAATTCACTAAGTTGAGGACTATGTGGAATGAAGACACTTGAAATACTTTGCTGTCGAACTCGAGCAAGGGAGATGCGGGTCCATCCCTATCGCTCCCGCTCCCACATCTAATTATGCAAAATTATACAGATAGTATGATGGATATGATGAAATCACATAACCATCGTTAATGTGGTTGATGCTCCTATGTTGGCAAACTGCCGCCCCCTCCCCCCCCCCCCTCCCGAAATATTGCGAATACGATATACAGTGTAACAGTTTGTATCTCTCCAAACCACGTGGAACAAATGAATATCATAAAACCTTTCACACTAAAGTTCATGGAGTATATATATATATATATATATATATATATATATATATATATATATATATAGATAGATAGATAGATATACATAAGCTGAAAAAAGTAGCAACCTTTTCTGTGTTACAGAATAATTGCTTAACCACGTTCAAATAAAAGGCATTATCCCATATTCAAAGTGAAAACGAGGTTAAGCACACAAACGTCGCTTCAGATAATAACGGTTTTTCACAAAACAGTTACGTCAGTTACATTTAATAACTGCTGGATTGCAGTAACTCCTTTGCGCATGCATTCTAAAAATAACGGATGGGGAAATCATGCTTGGCAACTCTATATGAATTTCAGAGGTCTTTATAAACACATCTTTATAAACGCATTCTAAAAATAACGGATGGGGAAAACATGCTTGGCAACTCTATATGAATTTCAGAGGTCTTTATAAACACATCATATATTCCTCGGTCAAAAGACGGTATCAAGTACAGGATTTGGGTTTATCATTTATAAATCTGGATATTTCTGAACACTGGAAACACTTCCGGTGTAAAGGACGTATATATGTTTTGCTGAAGGAATTGATAGACATGTAAATGAGGTAAGTAAACTGGAAACTGCATATCCGATACTCACTTGCACTCATTTTATACATGTTACAAAATCAAACTTCGTTACATATTCCACATGGAGAAAACAGTTTTATTACTTCTGTTACTTCAAACCAACCAAATGATGGAAGTTTAAAAGCCGAGCAGTGGGAATGGTGTTACCTGTTTGATTCCAAATATATATAAAAACAAATCAAAACTTAATAAAATCAAATTTCCAAAATTTGTGAAATATGGATATGACAAGCATTGTATCTAACACAAAATGTATCAAACAAAAATTAGCATTATCAATTGTATTTTAAGTAATTAATTTTATGGCCTACATTAGGTTAACAAGTGGTATAGTAGCTCTATAGACATGTTGATCTGAAATGTTTACTAAGGTTCTTTGTAATAATTTTTAAAAATATGGGTTAGATCTGTAATGTACACTAAGGTACAGTAAGGTTGACTTAGGCCCGTTTTCCATGTACGCTTTTTATCGCGCAGAAAAGTCGAGACAGTTTAAAGAAGTTGCAGCATTTCCATGTACGCTTTTCATCGCGCTTGCATTCATCGCGATGAAAAAAAGTCGATTCCTGTTCGACTTTTCTGCTCGCTTTTTTGCTCAGTACAGTTAAAACAGTAAACGGTAAAAAGTACCCCGGCCGGATTCAGCGAGCGGAAAGTGCACATTGAAAATATATTCAGCGCGGTTTTCAGCTTGTTGATTTCAAGCGCGATGAAATTTCAGTGTACATGGAAAACCGGAAAAAGGTTCATATGCATAACACAAGAGACAAGGGCATGTGCTAACATAAATAACAATGTGTTAATAATAGGACGCAGTTAAATGCAGGGTGTTATATTTTATAATCTGTGGCACATGACTGCGTTGCCTACCACCCTGCTCAGATAAAACACCCGAACACAAAATGTTAAGGTTAAGAATAAGTAGATGAAATAAAATTTAACTAGAAATTCTAGCAAGCCTCCTCCAAGTGTGTCTGTAGGTGTCGGGGGGGGGGGGGGGTTGTGAGGTGCTCCCCACTGCGTGTCTGCATTCGCTTATTTGGTCTATATACTAAGTTTCATTCATGCACAAGGTACTCTGCATTTGGAAATATTACTTGATGATATTCCTGAATGTAAATCATGTTCCGGATCAACATTAAATCGAATCGATTCTTTGTTTCCTCATTTCGATAAGTCCTGAAAATTTCATGAGATTCTGTTCATGAGTTATGTTGTGAACAAACACACCAACGCACGAACGTGGATGAAAGCATAACCTCCTGGCAGAGGCAATTACTCATTTCCAATCTACGTAATATAAAACTCAAATAAAACAAACAAATTCTCACCACACGTATATTGAATTATCACAGATCACACAAACTGCTCTTTATAGTTAAACCTACGTTACAGTCTTCATGAGGGCACAATGCCTGTGTTCCAGCAAATTTAACCGTAAGGAGTCATTTGGATTAAAACTATATTCTCTTAGTGTTACGATCCAATACTTGAACCAAGCTGGAATATTGCTTTCACATATTTTAACGTAAGAGATATATTAGCAGTATGATTCAAACCTTTCCTTCCCCTTCTCCACTAAATGTACGTAGTGTGCGAGGTAAAAAAGAAGAAACAAGTCGAGGGAAAAAAGGCAATGTTTTTTCCTACATTTATTGAAGTAAAAGCTTTCTGTCTATGCACTACGTTTTCTTTGATAAACTGAATAACAATGACATAATAAGGAATAAAATACACATTTGAATATATCCTTTTATATTTCTGCAGATCAGAAGAACAAATTGTAAATAATAAGTTCAAATTCAGTATGCACCGACATTATATCAAACGAACCATGGGTTTCATAAGATAAAAAAGGCGATACAATGCACTGCGCATACATTCCTTTCTTCCCAACTACCACTTCTATTACCATAAGCAATATGTACATTTTTTATATGTCATAACTGACTCGACCAAAGCTGAAAAGAACTGATCATTAAAAGAACTAGACTTGAATACAAGTGATATACTTCTATAAATTCATACATTGATGGGGACTCCGGGTCGCTTTTGTTCTTTATTCACCCGGCCTCTGTTCCTGCTAATTCGTTTCACACACGCACACAAAACTCGGGGGGGGGGGGGTGGTCACACCTTTTGCTCCCCTAGAGTGATCGTCTGTTATAATGTGTATTATGTCTGAATCTGAATGTGCAACGTTTATCTTTTTACAATATAAATATCATATTTTCAACGTGAGTGTATGTATTTGTGTGTGTTTCCCTGAATTTAACACTTTTCGCTCACCGGAATGGTTGTCTGTTGACGTGTAGATAAAATATCATGTTATTTTTTCTGAATTTGCAACGTTTATGTTATTACAATAAAAAATATAATATTTTCAAGATAAATGTTCCTGTACATGTGCTCCGTAATATGCTGACCTGTTTTTAAGGGCACACAAAATTTCACTGCCACACTGGAATCCATTCATAGCTTTATGGGTACCTCCATCTGTTATCGAGCAAAACATTGGTAATTTTCTTGTTTTCTCGGGGATTACTGCAGGCATTATCCGACACACAAAGTTAAAACGAGGTTAAACACACACAGCCCCTCAGAAAACTACGGTTTATCGCAAAAAACAACCTCAATTACACTAAATTACACAGTGTCTGCATGATTGCTTGGTATGGGCAACCGCCTGCTCTTACACTCCGCCCACATGTTCCTCGTTCAAAAACCATACCTACTGCAGGATTTTGGATTATCCTTAAATTATCTTCATATTTCGATCGCCGTTTCGACCAGGTAGGTAAAATTGAAACTGTATATCTCAACTCACTTTTACTCAGTTACATATATATATATTACAAAAAAATCAAGCTTTGTTATGTCACCTACATGTCTATTCGTTACTCAAACTTTGTTACACAACTGAACCCACTCACATGAACGTTTTTCATTAAATAAATGTAGCACGTATATATTTATATCCTATTTTTCGCTTTTGCTCCAAACTTATTAAACGATGGCAATATAAAGATTATAATTCCAAATAATGTTAATTACTTCACATTTGATTAACGGAGTCTGAAACGTGAAATGTGAATAAGGCAAGCAGTGACCATAAAATATTTTTCAGTACCTGTCAAAATCAGAAATGTCAGTGGTCTTAAGGAAATAAATTCTATCTCTTCATTAATATGAAACAAAAACAGATACTTTTATTTTTTATATTTCATTATGCAGGCTATGTTGCAAATACCTGCTTTTTAGTTTATATGGTCTATACAAGAATCCATTGTCAAAATATCGGTAAATCGGAAATGAGGAATTCTCTCGTTCCCAGCTCACAATATTTTTTACCATTGGCAATATATAAATGAGTTTCATTTATTACAACTGTGTCCATGGAATTTTAAAAAGAACTGATCAATTTGATGTATATCAGGATAAGGTCTCCTTTCGATGCATCCCACATATTCTCGCAACCGTGATATGACTGACGTAATGATTAAGAAACACTAACAGCGTCCGGTTATTCTTTAAAAAATAATTGATTTGTTTTTAATAAAAGTTATCCGGACAGGTAAAAATAAGAAACTTCATGTTTATTAAGTTCATGCTAAGTTGCATATTGCTTCATGACTGTCGAAGGTGCAATGAATTCTTTGTTTTGGCAATGCAATTTAAAACAGAACTTTGACAAAGGAGCAGGAAACAGAGTATTTTTTACAAATGTATTGGTAATTATCTGTTTACAATGTACACAAATACTTAGCTGACAAAAACATGCAATAAAAAGGGACACGGGTAATTAAGGACCTATCCTGGGTCACATAATTGGCACAATATACATAAATGACTAAGCGATATGGGTTTGTGGGTTTTCCAAGCACATGAAAATGCTGGCACATGTACTAATGTTTTTACTAACACACCAAAGATAAAGCGGAGTCATAACCACATCGCTTCAGATAATTAATGTTATTAAATACATCCTGAATTGTATTTGCTGGGGGCATGATTCGTCCGTGCATCAGGCCATATAAATACATATAAATACGGATATATTCTGAGAATAATCGATTCCAATATATCATATGGAAAGCCTGGTTGGTATTCAAACTTTTATCTAAATCTCAAAAGGGTTACAACAAATAGCTGATTAATATTAATATCATGATCATGAAAGTACACTAGCATATCCTAAGCGGATTGGATATATAACACTCTTACGTTATTCCTGGATTACCCATATGCATCAACTTTGCAAATGAATTGGCAGACTCGGAATTATATATACGACGCTCTTCTATCATGAAGGTAACATTTTTCAATAATTACTCCTTTCCATTTAACATCCATAACTGTACTCCATATCAGGTATTTTTGCATCTTCCAAGTTAAAATATTTTACTATGATTGAATAATTAAATTGTCATTTTTTCAGATATTTAAAATATATTAAAGCAAGAAAGCTCAGGTGTTTACATAATGGTAGCTGTTCTTCGCATTGATTTGTGTCCGAGAATAAACAAAAACAAGTTAAATGTGGGTGACACCAGTGTTACCAAAACGTTGAAAAACGGTCACAATTGTGTCACTATAAGATTATTACCTTATGTTATTACTGTCACTATCGAAAGTTTACAGACGAGGTTGGAAAGTGCCCCGATTTTGTTAACCACGATAGTAACTAGGGCTATCATTTGATAATTACTACAAATATTGTAGAGTTTGCAGCCGCTGTTGTAATAACTTTTTAATACCACAGTGTTTGGTGTTGCAGGTGGAAATGTCTTAATCTTTCAAAAGGAGTTTTTAAAACTTTGGAACAGACACATTATCAAAAAATATATAACTGATAAGTAGTTAAAACAACGAATTATTTCAGATTAGCACGTCATTTCAGTAGTCGTTTCTTAAACAGGAGAGTTTGATAAGGTTTGTATATTATTGTATTATGTTGCCATTGTTTTAAATAATAAAGTAAGGTCGAATTAATATTTATCCTAATTTTATTCAGCATATGATAATTTCTTTCACATTTGCACAAGAAACACGCTCTGTAGTAAAAGTTTCAGAATGAAAGTTGTGGACACCTAACAAGGTCAGACCAGAGACGTTAATGAATATTTTAAAAGAGACCACTATTACAAAAGTGGTTTCTTCATCTTGTCACCATTCGAATAACGAATTGTTATAAAATTGTGTAAAGCTGAATGGTAAAATATCTACAATATGATTAGCTTTCCCTTTGAACATAGAAATAATTAAAAAATTTTGGCATTTCAACACCTATGAAACCCTGAGACTTTTAAAGAAAATTTTCACTTTCACCACCAAGTACGCTTGCAGTTAAAATATGAAAAAAATATTGCAATAAAATATATCACAACAAAAGTGGCTGCAAATGCAACTACTACTTGATAATTACACGTGTTCCAACAGTGACAGTTTTTATAATACGGATTGACAAAATTTTACACTTTCCAAGAATTGATAAAAAATGATTGCAATACTGACTGTTATTACAACAGTGCACTTTCAACACACCAGCACTCGTGGAAAACATAAACAAACTTATAAATATTAGCTCCTGAAGAAATTCAGAATTATCAAATTCTAGAGGGGGAATGTTGGATCGGTCCCTACGTTCTCAGATGATATAAGTGATACGGGTATCAATATAAATCAATATTTTTTTATTAATTTATATAGGGATTGTAACACGTTCGTTGCTTGAAAAGTATCACTATATTACTACTTTAACGGTAAGTGAAATATTGGCCGTATTCCAAGCAAAAAGGGTAAATTTTCATAACTGTAATGTTCTGCATTAAAGGTCGCAATAGCTATGTTGGCTTACATACAACTGTGTGAAACAACAAAATACTTACAGCCCAAATATATGGTTCGAACATTATGAAGTATGTATATCATCCGGTTAAATGATGCCATGTTTGTGTTATTTCTTAAAGATAACAGCCAACCAACAACTTAAGAGGCATGCAGAACAACGGGCATGCTGGTTGATGACAGATGGAAATTCTTTGTTTAGTACATCCCCCACATAAACACCCACGTGCTCTGATTTTGCTAGCCAATCATATATCAGCTTTTGCAGTTGCCCGGAGATGACACTATTTCCGGGCTTTTTTCTATCGAGGCAAAAAAGAACAGCAGTACATTTATATTTTGTTTAATTCATTGGAAGACTGAAATATTTTACAAAACAAAGAGATAAAAGTATTTTAACCTCAGTTCTTAATCTACCATACCCCTACCCCTCCTGTTGGGTGTAATTGGGTCATCATCGAAGCCATATATGGTAACTGGGCTGTATTCATTGATATTATTTATAAATATTCCTATTTACCAAGGGAAAAATATGCAATTATCAGTAAAACCAGGAAATTTAAATTGGATTTGTTTTCTTACTGCATGTTGTTTGGAAAGATCTTTTCTCAACACGGGAATAAATAGGTCACTAAATAGGCCCGTGTTAAAAGCTGACTTGTTAAAATGGATGGTAAATGTTTACTTTATTAGCATGGCTATTAATTAATTAACGATAATAATGAGCATTCATGAGTAAGGTTTAAAAAAAAAGAATTTTCCTCGATAAATACACAACTGACCAGTTAAATAGAGATTGAGTCAATTATGCAGGTTTATTATAGGTATATACCAAGCGTTCACACGAACGTATTTTTGTCACGAACGGTATTGACAAACATGTGGATAAAACTCCGTGTTAAAACTCCGTACAAACATTAAAGAAATTATGATGGAACCTTTTATTTCTCTTCAAACCAAGTCTTTAGAGTAACGTATGAATGGTATCTAGAGGAAAATGCTTAATGTCTAATCTAGGTTTTCCGACTGATGCCATTGTATATCAAGGAACGAAACAAAATAAAAGAAAAGATATTTCAAATATAAATAAGCCATATTGACTGCTATCTGAAGAAATTAGCATAACATAAATTTCAGCCATATATCCCCAATAGCTGCCAATGAGCTGTCTCCCATGACTAAACTTTGTTGATAAATTTACTAACAGTCTATTGATAAAACTGTCAATAGTCTTTCATTATATATTGTTTATTACATTAATTATTGTTTCATTGTAACATTCTATTTATAATCTATTTTGACTCCAGAAAAAAGATACTACTTTGATGTGAGGTCAATGTTTCATGTAGAGAGCCATAACAAAATTTTTAACATGCTGACAATGGACAAACTTGATGCTTCATGCAAATAAAGTTTTAATAGTGATATGTGAAGAAAAACGGCATGTACCCTTCATAATGAACGTTGGACTATACTTATGATCACATATTATCACCTAATAAACAGAGGAGTTATCCCAGGTCAGGGTGTTCCACATACAACATGAGAGGTAGCATAAGTATACCTAGTTTTCATTATACATGACACTGAGGAGCTTATTTTCTCTGTTAAATAACATATATACGGGTGGAAGCTTTTGCCATTTTTTGTCATTTAATGAAGACACCATTTCATATTGCTTGCAATTTCTATAAAAGTATTGAAGGGCACCATGTTTTTTCACACATGTAAAGAGTTTTATCATGGTATTAATTGAAAGAATCTGTCAAATAATTTTGTAATTAGAAAGATGGTTTTTTGTGCAACAGTTCTATGGGAATTTAATAGATCATGTAAAAGTATTTCCTATTTCAAACAATGGAAAAGAATATCATGAGTATATCAACTCTTAACCTTTAAATCTATTATCTTAAATAGATAAAAAAAAGGACTGACTTTTTTATGTAGAGGGCCGCTTTGTACTTACATACTCTGGCTAATCCTGCTCAAACCGGTTATTTAACCGTTAAAATATATGTAAAATATTATAAAGAAAAAAACAATTGGCGATTAGATATGATGAGTTTTAAGGCTCCTCATTCCTGTGATGCTACTTTGCTTGCCAGATTTTCTATCATACTCACTACTTCTCCGGATTTTTTATTCTGAAGTAACATATACCCGTATGACTTCCTTGTATCTGAGCGTGAGAAATTGTGCTGGAAAGTACACCTGGGGAGCTGCTTTGAATAACATGAAAGCTACATAAATTATCATAACAAACCCATTTAAATCAATTCTCCTATTCCATCTCTGTCCACAGCAGGTATACTTTTTGCCCTGTTTCAGGTTATCCCTCTCAGGATAAACCTGTAAAATAATTCTTACTGCCTCATGTTCCTCTTTTTTTATCAATATTTGGCCTTACTTCTATTTTTATTTCTCCACGCCTGGCATTCTTGAATGATTTCTATTGCAGCAAACTTTTAGTTTCACCCTTTTCATTTCTTTCCAGGCCTGCTGACCTTGTTTCTTGTGTTTCCAGCGTAGCTGACCCTGTCATAAATATGGATACACCCTTTTATATTTCCAGGTCTCAGTCAATCACCACATGCACAAGGCCAACATGATGCAGGTAACTAAATTATTCATACGTCCAAGTCTTTTAGGGGAGCTTACCCTGTTAAATTATTTCTCCTGTTCTTCATATATTCCCGAATTACAAATCTATCTATACCAGGAGATTATCACAGTCATTTTTTTTTTTTCGTTTCATTACATATCATTACAATTTGGATACAATCTATATATAGAACGAATCAAATATCAAGAAAGCAACGGAGGTCTTGGTTGTTGTGGGAAAAAAATAAGACTTATCTAGTCTGGTAAGCTTGCCCATTGAAATTATAATTGCTGGGCAGCTTATATGCTCAATACAATCCACAATACAACTACATGGCAATACAATTTACTTGGGCAGCTGGTCCTGTGAAAACATTGT
Source organism: Sipunculus nudus (assembly GCA_026874595.1). Taxonomy (NCBI): domain Eukaryota; kingdom Metazoa; phylum Annelida; class Sipuncula; order Golfingiida; family Sipunculidae; genus Sipunculus; species Sipunculus nudus. The sequence continues at coordinate 8,713,552 of CM049314.1, read as the reverse complement.
ACTTATTTAATTTTTTCAAGGTCTCAGATATTATGTACCTGTACCTTCCCAGTTGTAATTACATTCCATCGTCTCAAAGAGCATTTTTTTGTTTTCTGAACATCCTGAGAATGTTTTAAAATTGTGTTTTAGAGAACAAATTATATCAAAGGAGGATGTCAGTATTGCAGTGGGAAGAGTAGAAACCTCTTAATGGTCAAGTAACCTTGGAAACCAATCACTTTGCTTCAGTGCAAGTGACCCTCTATATTATTAATCATTATAGAATTCTTTTCAGAGAAGATTATTCTATTTAGGTATTCATTCTGTTTTGCATTTTTCAGGTCCCGAGATCACAGCACAAGCACAAAGGCAGGAAGACACAGGTAATCCTAACTTTTCTTTTTTAATGAAACATAAAAGAAAGTATCACCTTTCTGGTCCTGTTCCTTATAAGACTCCTCTAAATTCAACATGGAAAAATACATACTGGGGGAGGGGTTATTTTCTCAAAACTGATGCCTTATTGGAACAATTAACATACAAGGAAAATAAGGAACTGAATGTTATTGTTGGGATGAATGTAGCTTCTAATTTATTATATTCATCTTACATACCGAAACTATTTTTATTTTTATAAATCTGGTACGCTTGGACAATAAAAGTTTTGATCCAGGGCAATTGACCTTCAATAATTGTATTCACTATTAAAAGTGTTTCCAAGGGAACCGATTCTGTTAAAGTAATCCCACTGTTTTACGTTTATTAACCCAGGTTCCGGTCACACAACGCAAGCAATTCGCCAGGAAGATGCAGGTAAACTTAACCCCTATATATATATATATATATATATATATATATATATATATATATATATATATAATGTTAGGAAAATAACAATAATATAAACCTTGTCTTTTTATTACGCTTGTGTGTTTCTACTGATAAGAGACGTTCACTATAGATAAATTGTTATTTTTGTAGTATTACCAGAAGAGAGAAAAAAGAGGACCTTGCTTTATGTTTATGCAATTGAATTAAATGTCCTCTATTTTATAGCTCATCGTCGTCTGTCGTCTGTCCTCTAACACTTACAGCTTTGCTCTGAAATGACATACATATCAATGTATTACAATTTCCATTCTTAATATACCATGTCCCTACCCCTCCCAAAAGTCCCCCATTTTCCTATTTACCAGGGGAAGAACATTAAACTATCAGTAAGACCAGGAACTTTCAAATATCATTTTGTTCTACTAGCATCTTGTTTGTAAAGATTCTTCTAGACACTGAAATATATCGGTCAATAATAGTCCCGTAAGATGACATCTAAAAGGTGACACGTATGGATGGTAGTTATTCGGTTTATCGCCTTTTTTTATCAATTTATTTACATTTCACGATATAAGTGAGTAAAAATGAGCAAGGATAAGAAAAAAATTTTCCTCGATTTATCCAAAACTGATAAGGTAAACAGAAATGATTCAGTATAATTATAAGTAAGTATCATGCGTTCACGCCCATGTTTTTTTCACGACTGGTATTGACATAAATTCCATGTTAAAACTGGATAAAACTAGTCCCTAAATATTACAAACATAAAATATATTATGATGAGGGCTGTTATTTTTCTTCTTAAAGCCTGCTGTTTAGGTTAATGTTTGAAGAGTAACTAAAGGAAATTGCTTAAAACAGTTACTCATCACAGTTTTCTGATTTGTGCAATATGTATATCAAGTTATTAAACAAAATAAAAGAAAATAATACTCGTAATATAATATAGCCATATGCACTAGTGTCTGAACAAATAAATATATATTTATTTAAAGCTAAAACTCCCAATAACCTGCCAATGAGCTGTAGAAAAGTCTTTCATTACCAAGCTTACCTGATAAATTACTTATAATCTATTGATGAAAACAAACAATATCTTTCTGTTACAATATAAAAAGGGATACATTGTAACACTCCATTCATACTCTATTTTTTTAATTTGGAGTGTGTCCTAGGCTTCACACAAAAATATGTAGCATTAATATACCTAATTTTCAGTATACATGACATTGAGAAGAAGCTATTTGGCTCTGTTAAATACCATATTAGTAGAAGCATTTGTTTTTTCCCATTACATGAAGACACCATTGCTAGCAATGTCTAATATGTATTGTAGAGCACCATGTTTTATTACACATGTCAACGGTTTTCATTATGCTTATATTTAAAAGGATCTGTCAAAATTAATTTTATGATTTAAATATATGATCATTTTTTTTGTGCAACATTTCAATGAGAGATTTTATAAATCATCTAAAAGTCTGTGGTATTGCCAACAGTGGGAACAAAATATCATGCGTAACCTGTGGTAAAATGAAATTAACTCTTAACCTTTAAAATCACATTTTTACTATTATCTTTAATAAATAAATAAAATTGGATTGAGTTATAGATGCAGAGGGCCGTATTGTACTTACATACTCTTCCTAATCCTGCTCAAAACGGTAATTTAACCGTTAAAATATATGTAACATATTATAAAGAAAACATACACTTGGCGATAAGATGTGACAAGTATTTAGGCTTTTCATTCATGTGTTGCTCCTTTCCTTGCCAGGTTTTCTGTCATACTCACTTCTTCTCCAGATTGTTTTATTCTGATGTAACCTATACCCGTATCATTTTCTCACGTCTGAGTGAGCAATTGTGCTGGAAAGACTATATAAAAATTTCACATGAAGGTTAACATGGGTAGCTTCTTTGAATATTATGAAAGGGAAATAAATCATCAAAACAACCCCATTTTAATCAATTTTCCTATTCAACCTCTTCCCAGAGCAGTTATTCTGTTTGCTCTGTTTCATCTATGTCAAATAACAATGTTAAATAATTCATACTGCCTCATGTTTCCTGGACTGCTGAACATGTTTTTTTTTTTTATTTTGATAGTAGTTGACCAAGTTATAAATTGAATACACCGTTTTATATTTACAGATCTGAGTCAATCACCACAAACACATGGCCAACATGACGCAGGTAACTCAAGGTCAACTTACCATACTTCCAAGGCATTAAGGGGAGCTGACCATGTTAAATTATTTCAAATATTCGAAGGCCCATATTACAAATCTTATCTATCCCAGGAGATTATTCCAGTGTGTTTTCCCCGTTTCGTTACATATCCTGACAATTTGGTAGTATCATTATAAGAATGAATACAATTCAGGAAAAAGACAAATAGATTTCTGTGTTGTTGTGGGGAAAATTTGACCCTTATTTACTCTGGGAAGCTTCCCAACTAAAATTATATTTGCTGGGCAGCTGATATGCTCAATACAATCCAGAATACAATTACATTGACAATACAATTACATGGGCAGCTTGTCCTGCGTAAACACTTCCTTTATTTTATTCTTTCAAGGTCTAAGATTATGCATTTGTACTATCCCGAGATGAAATTTAATTCCATCCACTCATTCTGGTTTTCTGAAAATACTGAGAATGTCTGACGAGTGTGTTTGAGAGAAAAAATAAGTTCAAAGGACGAGGTCAGTATTGCAGTTGGAAGAGTAGAAACCTCTTTTCAGTGTGGTAACCTTGGAAACTAATCTTTTTCTCAAGCGCAAGTGACCCTCTATATTAATCATTATCAAAATCTTTCAAGAGGAGCTGATTCTATTGAAGTAATCATTCTGTTATGCATTTGCAGAGCCATATCAAGCACAGAGGCAGGAAGACACAGGTATTCCTGACTTTTCTTTTTTATGAAACAATAAAGAAAGTAACACCTTTCTAGTCTTGTTCCTTATAATACTCCTCTAAGTTAAACATGGATAAACTGATACTTAGGGCGGTATTACCAGAAGGAATACTTAAGGGAATGACGTATTATATTGATGCACGTGAATTAAATGCTATTTTTCATTTCATGCCTTTGTGGGAAGCTTGCCTTGTCCAAATATTGCATGTGCTTAATGGGATTTCCAGGACCCGGCCTATAAAGCTCTTTTCTACGCACCCGTGAATTTACTCTGGGGTGAAAAAGTGCATTGTCCATTTTCTCAAACTGTTACCATATTGGAACAAATATCATACTAGGAAAATAAGAAATAGGAACTCAATGTTATTGTTGGGATGAATGTAGCCTCTAATTTATTATATTCAATTTGCACACAGAAAATGTTATTTATTTTTATAAATCTGGTAACCTTGGCATAACAGTTTTGATCCAGGGCAAAAGACCTTCTAAAATTGTATCCACTATTTGAAGTGTTTCCAAGGGAGCCGATTCCCCTGTTTTACGTTTGTTTACACAGGTTCCGGTCACACAACACAAGCGCTTCACCAGGAAGATGCAGGTAAACAACTTTTATTTGTATATTGAATGTAAAGAAAATAACAATAATATAACTCTTGTCTTTTTATAACTCTTGTGTTTTCTTATTGATAAGAGACGTTTCCTATAGATAAATTGTTATATTTGTGGTATAAACAGAAGGGAGAGAAAAGAGGACCATGATTGACGTTTATGTACATGAATCTTATGTCCTTTACTTTTTAAACAACTTTTTTTGTATACTGAATGTAAAAAAATTACAATAATATAACTCTTGTCTTTTTATTAATCTTGTGTGTTCATATTGACAAGAGACTTTCACTATGTCACAAACTTTTATAGATTTCTTTTATAATACAAAATTTGTGACACTATGATCATTTTAGTTTTTGTCACCTCCAGTTGTCGGTTAAGCGGCACAAATTGTTATCGTAAAAGCTAGGATCATGAACCTAAGCAGTCTCAAATGTTATAAAAAGATCTCCTTGGAAACCTGAAATTTGGTCACTGTGACCTATTTCCTGCAGTTATGGGCCACGATATAGCAGCCTAGAAATAAAGTTAATAACATGGTCAGATATCTAAAGGCAGGCTTGATGGATTGTTCCAAGAATCAGATTGCCTGGAGATCTTGGATAGCTTTTTCTTGTAGGGAAGATTGGTGGCACCAACTTTATTTTCACATATCTTTTCTCATATTTTAGACTGCCAAATTACAGGAAGGTGTGAGTTTCTTACATGATCTCAATTAGTGTCCTAACACCTCGTATGTTTATTGATCATGAGTAGTTTTATCAGTTCACCAAGACAGCTTGGGCCACTCCTATTTTTTTTTATTTTCATGCATTTTTCCCTCCTTTTTTAAGACTGCCATGTGACAGCAAGGTTTCGGTTTCTCAGCCCTAGTTTCATCTATAGTCTCTTGAATACTTTTGTGTTTATAATGCCCCTCCTCTGGGGGAGACAAATCGGTTTAAGTCACATCGACTGTTATTGTCATCGTTGTCAGTCTTGAGAATTTTTTGTGAACAATATAATTTATATTTGGTTCCAAATTTGACAGAAAAAAATGTTTAAAACAAGTTCTCAGACGCGTTTAAAACCGGTGACCTTGAACTTATTTTTCTTTTTTAATGGATCCATCCCTCACTTATGTGACACCATCACAGGGGAGAACCTTGTCGACTTTGGAAAAGGATATGCGGAAGATTTTAGCACCTCATTCTGCATTTAGCATGAATTCATTTTATATTTTAAGGTCTTAAGACTCTCAGTGTGTGTAAATATGGTTTCATTTTAATATTATGGTTCTTTTCACTCAAAGATGTTGCCCAAATTCCTGCCCTCAGAAAAGAAAGTAGATTCTGAAAAATAGGAATGTTCCATATTCTCTGGTGAATGAAAACTGATCTTTATTCCAATCTGAAAAACTTTTAACTTTACGTTAATCTTTCGTTGCCAATGCAACATTGTAGTTATATGTTGTATTTCTGCCAGCCAGCAATTAGTGAGTTTCCATGTTGAATGTGCCAGTATGGGTTATTTGATTAAATAATTAATTAAAGTCCAGAGTTTTTCAGCATCTGAAGAGATATGCTTAAACATATTTAGGTCAAGCAAACGTATTCCGAATCTCATTATATTACCATATAACATAATTGACTATGTAAAAATATTAATATATATTTTACATAAAATGAGCCCAATTCCTGGAGGAAAAAACATTTTTCTATCTATTTTTCCACTAAAAACATGAGGTTGTGTGATTTGTTATAAAACTATGGGCACATCTATGAGCACTGTCAAATCGGCAGTGACGTCACACACTGGGAAATCCCCTGTGACTAAAAATTCTAGATCTCAGTAAAAGCACAGTATTTCCGCATCTATCAGTCCCAAATTTTAAGCAGAGAATAAAAACAACATGCATTACTAGATCTTAGTTGTTGATAAAATTCAGTCCATAATGTTACACGTGTACCCGCCAATCAAATCAGGGCAAATTCTTGGATCTGGGTGAAATCCTCCCATCACACAACAAAGGCTCGTGGAATAGGTTTACTTAACCTTCATACACACTCCTGACACAGTTACGAGACCACAACATTAACTCCTTTGTTGATGTAGTCGGTTTTGTTATTAAGTTGGGTTTGCATTTTCCTCTAGTTTTCCCATATAAATTCATTCTGGGGATAAAGCAGATTGCATGGTCGCCGGTCATACTGCAATTAATATGATTGTAAGAGGGTTTTTGTTTATTTTCAGCTCTCTGTAGTCATTTAAGTGAGGTCAACTTGTGTATCTAGGCAAATAAGTTTGCATAAGTGTGTTCTTCATGTATGCCCAACAATATCTCTGTGAACATGCAAAATATTTACGAGAATAAGAACAGCAAATTCTTCGCACTTTTCATGTAAAATCTCAACAAAGCATACATTTTAAGCAAATGATTTAAAAAATTTTTAACAAATACAAGATTATTTCAGATAGCAGGCATGAACAATTTGCAAAATGTTCAATATTACAGATTATTTTTGTCTGAAATCCCTAATATATAAAAGAATTCAGTTTTGCATCTGAAATAAATATGATTTCAAGATGTTACGCAAAAGTTCACAGGTGAGCTTAGGGTCCCAGGGCACTTGTTTATCTCGTAGTTTTTGTTTTTTTTTCCTGATTTTTTTTTTAAATACTGAACTTATATGGAAAAACACCTGCAGGAACAAGTCACATGTCAGGAACATAAAACAGTGGTATCTCAGTCTTGTTGTGGAAAAAATTAAGGGACTCTCGAATTTACCTGGTTTACCAAGGGGAGTGGAATATGCTGGTATAAGCCATCAGGTACTCTCCTTTTATAAGAACACACATATTCATACACCTTTTATACGCCACTGTGAATATAAAATGTGTTTATCGCCTAATTATTGTTTCTTGTAAGAAAATTAAGGAATACATGACATGTCATATAAAAATGCTATCCACCTTTGAAAAGTCCTTTTTTCATCCATTACAAATATCTACTCATATGTCTGTGGTTAACACTGAGAGTTCTCAATGGAGAAGAAGGTTCATGCCAGCAGAATGTAATTTCATTTATAAAACCTATACATGTTCATAGCTGAAGTATAGCAAAGCCCATATCCACTGGAATAATATGCCCCTCATATGTGACTCATTACTTCAGATAGATCCCTTTCGACTTGGGTGTCAGAAGGTAAAATGTTCATATAACATCAAGATTCAGATAATAAGATTCTTCTTGTTAATTTCAAGTTAAAATGTCCTAATAGTCAGCTGAACGTCATGCCCCATTGGTCACTTTTTGAGTTCTTATGACCGAACGCTCAATTTATTGCTCAGCTGAATGTAAGTCATCTGAGCTTTAGCGATCACCCTTTGTCCGGCGTCCGTCCGGTTGTCCGGTCGTCCGGCCGGCCGGCCGTAACCAAAATCCGTAACCGGCACAAATCATAACCGTTAGATCTCGAAACTTCTAACTGTACATCCAGGGAGGTCATGGGCAAATCTCTTTGGAAACCTGAAGTTAGGTCATGATGACCTATATTTTGTGACCTACGGGCCGAAACATTATTTTGAGCACCCAGACAGCCAGACGGGGCACAAATTGTATCTATTAGGCCTGGAATCCTATAATCTTACATTTGGGGAGATCATAGGCAAAAGTCCTTGGAAACCTGAATTAGGTCACTGTGACCTATATTCTGTGACCTATAGGAAAAAGGTGTTGTATAAATACTCTGAATGTCAGATGGCGACAAATTGCATCTGTTAAGCCTAGAATCTTCTAACACAATATCCTGGAAGGTTCTAGGCAAATCTCCTTGGAAAATCTAAAATTAGGAAATGGTGACCTATATTATGTGACATACAGGCCGAAAACAGGATTTTGAGCACCCAGAAAGTCATGAAGGGCATACATTGTATTTGTTAGGCCTAGAATCTCTTAATGTAACGTTCTTAGATGTCCTTGGCAAATATCCTTGGAAAACTGAAATTAGGTCGCCATGACCTATATAATGCAACCTATCAGAAAAAGATGCCTTATAAGCACCCAAACAGTCAGACCGGGCACAAATTGTATCCCTTAGGCCTAGAATCATTTAACAAAAATTTCAGGGAGGTTTAGGCAAATCTCCTTGGAAACCAGAAATTAGGTCATGGTGGCAAACAGTATATATGTGAGGCCTAGAATCCAATGATGTAACATTCTGAGACGTGTTTAGCAAATGTTCATGGAAAAAGTGAAATTAGGTCACCATGACCTATATTTTGCGACCTATAGGAAAAGGTGTCATATAAGCACCCAGACAGTCAGACGGAGTACAAATTGTATCCATTAGGCCTAGAATCCTCTAACGCAACATCCTGGGAGGTTCTAGGCAAATGTCCTTGAAAATCAGAAATTAGGTCATGGTGACCTATATTCTGTAAACTTCTGGCCAGAAGTATGATTTTGAGCAGTCAGACAGGGTACAAATTGTATCCATAAGCTCTAGACTCTTCTAACATGATATTCAGGGAAATCCTAGGCAATTCCCCTTTAAAACCTGAAATTGGATCACGGTGTTCTATATTTTGCTAGCTATGGACCAGAATCATGATTTTGAACACCCAGACAGACAGGGTACAAATTGTATCCATTTTCTTCAGAATCCTCTATTGGGAAATCCAGGGGGTCCTGGGCAGGTCTCCTATGAATCCTGAAATTTTTATTTTCTGTCCAATTTTCAACAGAGTAACATTAGCGATAAGCTATTTTCACAGACAATATATAACATTGATAAAAAATATGAGCACCCAGTCAAAATTAGCTGAGCATCATGGCCGACGGGTCACTTATTTATATTTTTTCTGTTTTTAGGACCATGGTACTCAGGTGTAATGCAGATGATACATGGTAAGGTTTCATTTGTATTTTTAGAAACTCTTATTTCGTGCCCTGCTGGCTGGTCTACTGTTAGCTACATTGATGGTGTATTACTTAGTGTCTTTGTCGGGTTTTGTTTGCATTCAATATTTACGCTAAGCTGAGTCAGTTATTCCTTTTCTTCAGATAAACGTAATTGTGCTTTTAAGGTTTAATTTGCAGTATTTTATAATGTGATAATCAAGACAAATGTAGATTATCAGTTCAGTTATTTAAATACTGTTTTCAGTCAGATCTTTTTGTATCTACAAGTAATCAGGTTCTTTATTATAATTTTTAGTATCCCTCAGCCTACATTTAAAGTATATAATTATATTGAAAATCATGAATATAAACATTCTTTAATATTAAGAATGAGAAATCGTTCGAAAGACTTATATGAAGATCGAGTAATAGGGAGTACAAATGAAACTGTATTTCGAGTTGAAATAATAAAAGTGTTCTTTATTCATAATTGTAGAGACTGCACGAGACATTCATTGTGAGATTTTCATTATGCAGTTTTGCTGTCCCGAAAGCCCTTCAGTGCATGAAAGTCTACTCCTGTAACTGTTTCTCTTACCACAAAACAAGCATAATAAGTACCTAAATTCGTCTTGTCAGTATGAAACTTTAATATTATTTTTATGGGAATTGTTACATATGTTGGACTTTCAATTAATCTTAATGACATACAAATTCCCGAAATTATTGGAAATTATGCCATATGACTAACCAGTCTAAAATCCTAAAATCATTTTATTTTTCCATAAGTTCATGGGCCAGAAAATGAACCCACCCCCCACCTCCGCGACCCCTCCGATTTTTTTGCTTGAGGTGTCCTAAGCTCATTTGCAGGTGGTTCCAAACTTAAAAATATTACAAACACCCTGGAAAAAAACTTTTTTTTCTGGAACGACTTTCCATTGGTTTATGAATCATAACATTCTTAATTTACATCATTATTGCATATTTTTGGTATCAATGGAATTGAAAAAAAAACATTAGCTGCATAATGATATGTAGTTCTGTTTTAGAAAAGTATGGTGTAAATTCTACCATTTATTTTTCTGAAAATTTGACATATTTTCATATATTTTTTGTACCAATGGCTTATATGTATTAATAAGCACATCATTTTATCTGAACTTGTACAAATCTTCTTTCAGCGCAAAGTCATATGCATATTCACATTTGTTTTCCAAATTATGCAAAATAAGACACAATAAACAATCACCGAAAAATCAAGTCAAATATAAAAAAAATATCGTCTTCAGAGTGTATTGTGCTTCATAGCTTTTGTTAATCTCAGCATATCTGCAAGATTGTGGTATCAATGGATTTGTGGATACATTCCTACTTAATTACATTATAAATTAAAGATATTAATTAGATAAATGTCAATATACTTTCAAGCCTTTCATCTGATTTTATCGGCATGAGTTAAAACAGCTGGTTACCTCTGGCTTCCAGTTGGCGATTTTCCCAAAATTTCGGAAAACTGATCTACTGATCTCGAAAACACTATGCCGAAAATGCCTAAAAAGAGAATCGCAAGGCAAAATACGAAATGCTCTTGAGTGATTGCACTGATGGCTCTGCAGATATGTATACGTAGTCCAGGATATACATCTGAACATGTGGAAGGATTTGGTGTTGAACCAATGTTATTTTTGGAGCATTTTAATTTGAAAAATAAATGAAAACAAAGTTGTAAAATTTACCATATTTTGATAGACAAGATCAATGATAGCTTGATTATATATCAGTATATGATGTATAAAATAAAGGAAGAGCATGTATAGTGGTGACATTTTATGAGGCAAGACTTAAAACAGATAGCAATATAGAGCAGTGCACTAATGAACAAATAACAGTGCTTATTTTTTAACGCATTATTATAGTATATATAAGAATAAGGTCATATTATCTTTATTCTGGGCAGTTTTATAAGTTAAAATGAACAGGATCAAAGTGAAACAAGGACCATGTAAATTATTATTTGCTAGTACTTCAAGATATGGAATAAAGTGAATTATAATATTGGTAAAGCTGATTTTTCAGATGAAGTATTCGTAAATTCACTCAGATACTTCACATTTTATGTAGAAACACGAGAAGAAACCTGTGTCTTAGTCTCAATAATTACAACAAGTGTAAAATTATTTAAGTAGTACAACATGGAAATGACACTTTCACAATGTGAAGTTCAAGGAAGTTGGAGATCATTTAATTGATACTTGAGGGTAGGGAGTAACATCTAAGCACATACTAAGCACATCTTGCTAAGCACATCTAAGCACTTTCATTTGCTTGTATTTTTAGGATCATATATTTTTTTATCAATAAATTATGTCAATAGATAATTCCTGAAATTTCAATGACACCGGATCTTGCTCTTATAACAAGATTTGCAGGTGTGAAATCAAATACACAGTGAAATCAAGACGGCTGGAAATGCATTTCTATGTTATTATAGTGTTATTTTGTATATTTTGAGATACTAATCCATATGCTATAATGTAGCTAAACCGTAATTATAATATAGTAACATCTTTCAATTATGTATGATGTCAAAATTATGCAATGTTGATGCTTAATAATATTATTAAGGTATTTATTGTCCATGCACTGGCGCAAAGTCACTCCAGGCAAAGTTTCCAAAATAGGATTTGCAGGGTGTTTGACCCATTTATATGTTTGGAAACACCTTGCATTGATTAGGAAACATCTTACAACAGCCTGCTGATGGGATCAGGAAATTTCCACTGGGGATATATATATATATATATATATATATATATATATATATATATATATATATATATATATATATATATATCCCCAGTGGAAACCTCGTTGTGTCGAACTCGCTTAAGTCGAATACAACGCTTATGTCGAAGTTACAAACTCGACATTCCGGACAACTCTAGTCAAATTATTACCATATAAAACCCGCTTGTGTCGAACCTCGGATGAGTCGAAGTTTTCTGAGGGTCCCTTCGACTTCGACACAACGAGGTTTCACTGTGTATATATATATATATATATATATATATATATATATATATATATATATATATATATATATACAGCAGAATCTCCGAACAGACACCGACGGGACCGGACATTTGCCCGCAATAGAGAATTGTGTCTATAGTAAGGAGGTTCTTGTTTGGGGTCCTTCTTTAAGGGACTTAAAGTTGCCGTAAATAGAAGGTGCCCTCAGTACAGATGTGCCCGTAAGAAGATGTTCATGTGTGTGTGTGTTCTAATTATTAATGTTTCATCTCAGGGTATTTTTAAAATTTGATCTGAAGAGTTTGTGGGGTTTACCAAGATCTTGCTTCGCATAGGCCTTTCTTGTGCAAAAAAAGACCTTTAGCAGAGTTATGGTTTCACCGTAAATGCCCCTTATAATGTATAGATGCCTTACTCATTTCTTTGTCATTTCGATTACGATCTGTAAATGAAAACGATTATTTTCAAAACTGTTTACACCTTGATGAACATTGAATATATACTTCTGCATGAAATTGAGATTTATGTCATGCAAAGCAATTTTATTTATTCTAATTTAAAACATATAACTTTTGGATGGTAGTTTTCATTTACTATTTTGACATTCGAAATTAATGTGAGTAAAGGTATTACCTGAGAGTAATACTTTACTTTAGGAATTAGACAATTCATATTTAATAATCTTGTGTCTTTTTTATTAAGAACCCATTTATCACACGTTACATATGCGACAGGTCAAAACATAGCTTAATCCGGTATTGTCCTTTGCTATAATAACTGTATGAGGGTTTAATCTTAACCTTCCTATCCTCATTTGTTTTTACAGGAAACTCTCGTGTTCTTGGATACGCGGAACCGTCCATCGAACCTCCTGTCCAGGTCGAACACTGACCGCAGACCCCAGATGAGCGTGCTGCCAGCTAGCTGTGATAATCTGGCACTAACTCTTCTGTCTATATAGCATAGTTTTTTAAGTTGCCTTTGCACATATCGATCCGTTTTCTCTTTGGGAAACCAAATTTTAACGTATTGCACTCCACACAAAACATGTGATTTGTAATAATTACTTAGAATACAACTAGAGATGGTTCCTCCAGAGGTAATGACTACTTAAGGTCCACGAGGTTAATTCCTGTCTTCAAATACCTTCCTAAGCTCACAGATCATTTGATTTGTCAAGGACCAACATTAAATAAAGTTTATATTATTTTAAACAATGTATTTTTTTTATTTGTGAACTAGGGTGTACCATGTTTATAACCTGTGTTTGATCCATGTCCGTGTCCCCTTCTTCCCACCCCATACCATGATTCTCTTTTTGTGTGTGTGTGTGTTTGTGTGTGTATGTGTGTTAGTGTAAGTGATGTACTGCTCGAGTCCGGACTCGAGTCTACTTTTTAAGGGACTATAATTACACATGTATGTGTGTGTGTTAGAGATGTAGGACTCCATGGTCATCGACTCAGGTCCAGGAGAATAATGCTATGTCACATACATTAAAGTGTAATACACATGCACAACCTACCAGCAGAATATTATGTCTACATAAAAGACTATATTACTAAGTTTTATTCCGGCATCAGAAACTTAATGTTATTAAACATTCAAGCTAAAAGCACATGCAGACTTACATATAATAAACATGCTAAATTATCTTTAATTTCTCCACAACATTTCTCTTATAAAGTACTTCGACGTGGACGTGACTTCCAAGTGACGGAATCGAAGGAGCTTGACCTAAACTTGAACTTCAAACTTGGACTCAGATGCGAGTTCCCTACATGGACTCGAACTCAGATGTTGTGCTCCTGATTCCATCACTGACATTAATCATCCCAAGTGTCTTTAAGTTATAGATAATGAATAGAATATTCACAAGTAGCATATATACAGTTAGAGTAATTTCTAAGTGTTCTGGTGTTTTTATATCTTTCTGGGGTTTAAATCAGAATTGATACATAATTGACCAAACAGGAAAAAAAATTTGATAAATGGGTATCTATTTGATATGGATTAAGTATTTTTCCTGCTAAGATAAATGTGCAAACGCCTTTTAAATCTACAATAAAGTGAATATCTTTGAAGTATACTTCGTTGCATCTGAGGATGACTGTATACAGTTATGATTAAAAAGAATTACTAATCTAAACAATATGTTTAGATTTCAGCATCTTAATACTAACATATTTCATAAGCATGGTACTTCAAAAGAAAGCACACCTACTGCTTGTTTAAACGAGCCGACAAGTCGCAGCTAAAGAGAGATCTACCGCTAATTACGACAAAAAATCTCAGAATTGGACAGAACAAAAAAACAAGCTGTCCGCCCATTTTATTTTAATTAAAACCTAAATATTCTTATCAAAATAAAGTTTGCATTTGAGCCAAGTAATTCTGGCATTTCCACAGTGCCTAACTGAAAGTGGTTTGTTTTGGCTAAAAGGTTCGAATCATAGGAGCCGTACGATTGTGCGCTGTGTTGCCCATTGGTTTTATTGAAAAAAGATCAAATGTCATCGAAAACCTAAAGATCTTACTCTCCTATTAGCTTGGAATAAATTTGTCATATCAGCATAAACGTTATTCTTCTACGCGTTGTCCATAACATGGTCTAGTGACTTGACTTTTACATTGGTCTATTTGGCCGTTCGCGTGTGGTCGTCTCATTCGTTTTCTTGTATTATTTCTTCTGACATTTAAAGGGCACAATTTTGCAACAATTATTTCGAACGGCATACAGCTGGTATATATTTTTATCCCTCCCAAGTCTTTTTTTTTTGTGGGGGGGGGGGGGGGGGTCACAATCGGTAATACGTCAAGGTCACACAAAAAATAAAAATAGTTATTTTCTCATAACTTTGTCAAAAATGATCGTTGCCACATAAACTGTACCTCATTTTATTCGTCTTTCCAGGGATTCTTTAAAGAAAAATTATTCTGGTCGATGGTTTTGCACTCAGGGCAACCTTGGAAAGCACCCACTACCCAACTTAATCTGGATCAAAAGGGTGATGTATAGAAATTATCTTACCAGCCCCTTCAATCCTACCCTCCCCATCTAAATTGCATTTAACGTCAACATGATTGCTAGGGTGAAAAGTACTCTGTAAATTCATTCTCACAATAACAGATGCACGTATGTTATATGAATGGATGGATAAAACTTGCCATTTCAGTTCTATGTAAATTTCAGAAGTCCTTATAAATACATCTTATTTCTCATTTGGATAATATGTTCTTTGTACAAATTGACCTTGCCAGCTACATGATATGGTCTTATCCTGCACAAATCTGGATATTTCTGGATATTAAACGCTACAAACACTTCTTTGAAAACCCAAAATTGTATGGGGAGGTAATGGACTTTCAAACTAAAGTAAAAAAAAACCCTCACCATCCCCGTAACGACTTTGAAAATTAGGTCAAGGTCAAAATAAATACAAGTTGCAAATTTATTCCGTAAAACCACTTAGTGCTAAGACTGGCGGATGAAAAGAAAAATAAATAAGAAAAAAAGTAACCGGCTTTTGTGATTCAGGGGCAGAGCACAGGACTTAATGCCGGGAGATCGTGATTTCGAATCTCAGCCGAGGTGGGATGATTTTTTTTTAGGTCGGCCCCCACACAGGGTGAGCGCTCTGCAAACATACTGGGAAGATCGTGCTTCACTCAGAAAGAAGCGCTTTTCGGGGGTTCCCCTATGATTGGTCCAAGCAATTGGGACGATTACACAATTCTGCAGATTAACATATACTTAGTTAAGCTTATAATTGAATAATTGAATAAATGTGATTACCTCCGACAAAAAAAATATATTAAAAAAGGAAAAAGGGGGAGATTCTCATTGATAGTTTGTACTTCAGAGAAAACCTGGACCCAAATATCAATACAGAAACAAACATGCCAGCTCCTAATTTCAAAACGCTACGTACTCGATACAGCTTGGGAATCGCACTTGCACATATGGGGTTAAGCTAGGGAGCCCAGATTACACAATGAGCAAGTGGAATGCATGTATCAGTTCATTTAGACGCAGCTCCAGGCAGCTTTTCCACTCACACAGTGTTATTATTTGTAGCACATGATTGCCTAGACAATTTCTCTTCACATGTGATACAATAGCAAAATATATGCACAGTTTTGCCATACACCGATAATAAGAAGGGACTTTCTTGTATACAACTCCAGGAAATTAACCATTTTTAAATGCTCGTATACTGTCATAATTTTATTTGTCAGAACGTGACTTCAATTAACAGTGTTGCTTACATTTTTCCTCTACTTCCTACATTTTTCTCTTTGTGTTTGGAATAAAATGAGAAAAACCTAAAGTTGTAGTTCAATATTATTTGATATTATAAAGGCAACTTTTTGGTACATAAATATCGATTAAATGTTTAAGCTAAATGTTTTCGTTCCCTGACGGAGGAATAAAAACACTAGTCTGCACTCTGACTGTTATTTTGTTGCAAGACGGAGTTCGGGTTCATAGCATGTGGGATACGCACTGTATGATGAATGTCCTGAACAGCATGCAGTTTATATCCAGGAAAAATAGGTCAGTAATTTAACCAAGAACCTACAAAATTGTTAACCATTTACAACTTGTCAGTTCACGGGTCGAAAATTTGAGCGATAATCGGATAATACCATTTTATCGAGTACATCAGTGTTATTTTTATGTTATGCTACATCAAAATAAAAAAATAAAGATAGCTGTTTTAATTGAAAACATATCATCACTTAAATGCTTCGGCGGAAACATATATTAATTAAGATAGACACGTATACAAGGCGTATGGTCAATTGTGAAGCAGAATGCTTTGGTACTTCATTTATTAATTCATCACATTGTTTAATTCATCAGTAATTGGATTACTGATGAATATGACATACTAATGGAGTAATCCGACTTGTATTTTTAGATGCCCGATCGGCTCCCGAGCACTTTCCGACTAGACCCGAAACCTAAGCCAAAATGCACATGGGGGCGGCCATTTGCAATTTCGAGTTCAGAAACGCAGTACATGCGCAGCGAAATTCTTTTGAATCTTTTATTATCGCTGTCATCCATCAAAAATGCCAATGTGTTAATTACCAAAATATATTCACGTGTTACTGGGCCTTGTATGTTAGTGAAATAAAGTGAGATACTGTCAAACACGACCCATGTAGTCCGTGCTAGTCTGGCTGGGATTCTACTACAAATAGAATCGAACGCCGCACCTCTGTCATGGATTCTCAGTGTTTGTGTATTTACTTAGGCCCAGATTTATTTAAACCCTATTGTAAAGTAAATACATATTATATCGGTAGCAAGGTAGGAGCACAAGGCAAGTTGGTGCGATGTAATGTGACTATTAGTCCAAATGGTAGAAGCGCCAACAGCTTCACCTATTGACGACTGTGGTAACCAATAAATGTCAGAATAAAGAGGCGTAAAATATGAGTAAAACCCCCTTAATGATATATGTACGTTAATAACTTTATCAAGCCGGTTGTACGATGATATCACTAATATCAGCTTTGAAATCTGTTTCAGAGAAACTGGAAAACTGAAATCTAATCTGCAGAGAGTGTCAAAGAAATTTCTCTTTCCAGATACCATTTATGCTGTCAATACTGAGATGAAAGTAACTTTTGTCCAACTGTGTCCACAAAAAAATTGAAACTTTGCATAAAACGAATATAGGTGAGGACAATGATTTTTCACCATATCTGACACAATACACATTGAGTTGCAGAGTTTGGTCCAAAAGTAATTGTGTTTGAAGTAACTGTAAATACAATTACCTATTCAAGCAATTGTAATCATAATCGATTAGTTTTTTCTAATCACGGAAAGAAATTGAGATTGTAATGGATTACTTTTGAAATTTGTTTTTTCATAGATGACCTGGGATGCAACCAATGAATTGTAATTGTGACACAAATTTCTCTCGGCTTTGATTTATATATATATCCTGTGCTTATTGTTACGACCTAACAGACATCTCTTATTTACCCCCCCCCCCCCCCCCCCCAAATAATGGAGAACTGGATACAAAAGCTCAAGCATCTGAACAACTAATGCATTGATCCACATGATTTTTTTGGCAAGAATATTGATCATGGAGTGTTTCATAAGTTTCTGCAGACTAGTGGCGCCACCTGTATTTTTAGATTTTTTTACGATTTGTTTCTCTAGTTTTGAGACCTTTAAGGATGCGATCATCTGTAATCAGGGCACAAATCTTAATGACTGGACCTAGACATTTGTATCTTGAAATTCAGGGAGGCCCATGAAAAGTCTCCGTGGAAATCTTAAATTAGTTCTCTGTTACCCATATCCCCTGAGCTATGGGGCTTCGAAATACCGCCCCCCCCCCCCCCCCCGAATAATGGAAAATTTGATACAAAAGCTTAAGTATCTGAACAACTAATGCATTGATAACCATGATTCTTTGCACAGATATTGGTCCTGGAACGTTTCATCAGCTTCTCCAGAATGGTGGTGGCCCCTTTAATTTTTTTTTTCGATTTTTTTACGTTTTTTTTTACCTGTTTTTGAGACCTTAAAAGATGTGGCCATCTGTTAACAAGGCACAAATCATAACCATAATCATAGACCTGGAATCTTCTTACTTGACATCCCAGGAGGTCCATAAAAAATTCCATGGAAACCTGAAATTAGGTCTCTGTTACCCATATCCTCCGAGTAATGGGGGTCACAAGTACCCCCAGGATAACTAAAAGATTGTAACAAAAGCTCCAGTATCTGAACAACAAATGCATTGATCACCAAAATTCTTTGCGTGCATTTTTATCATGGAGTGTTTTATCAGTTCTTGCAGACTGGTGGCGCCACCTTGATTTTTTTTTCGAATTTTGACGCATTTTCTCTCGATTTAACCATTGGACCTAGAATCTTCTAACTTGACATTCAGGGAGGTCAATGAAAAATCTCCCTTTTACACCTTAAATTATGTGTCTGTTACCCATATTCTATGAGCTATGGGGCTCAAAAGTACCCCCCCCCCCAAAGAATAATTAAAAATTTGATACAAAAGCTCCAATATCTGAACAACTAATGCAATTGATCACCATGATTCTTTGTATGCGTATTTATCATGGAGTGTTTCATCAGGTCCTGCAAACTGGTGGCGCCATCTGTATTTTTTTAGAATTTCAAGCAATTTCTCTTTTTTTTTAGATGCAATCATCCATTAACAGGGCACAGATCTTAACCACTGGACCCAGAATCGTGTAACTTGACATCCAGGGAGGTCTATGAGAAATCTCCTTGAAAACCTTGAATCAGGTCTCTGAGCTATGGTGCTTATAAATACCAAACAGAATTATTGAAAATTTGATACCAAAACAGGGCACAAATCATAATCATTGGACCCAGAATCTTCTAACTTGACATCATAACCAGACCCCAGAAATGGGTCACTGTGACCTATATTTCATAGAGTATAGGGTATATTTGAGCACCCCAGAAATAATGCATAATACACACAAATTACCAGATTCCTCAGAGAAGGCTGGTTGGATTGTCATCAAATTTAGTGTGCTTATGGGTCTTGATGAACTTAAGCTAATATGCATGAACTATGATGCCACCTCAAATATCTTAATCAGTTGCCTGTACAATGACTTATTTTCAACAAGTCAGTCGGCTGAGCGTCATGATCCAGGGGTCACAGGGGTTAATCTTATATTTATTTTAATCTTATATTTAATCTTATATTAATATAGCAGCGCTAACGTAACAGTTCATTATTGGTCACTTACATTTATCTTCTTGTGACTGTCGCGGCTCCGGAGCTCAGATGGTAGATGCCCATTTTGCACAGCGTATGAGTTAACTTTATATAGGCTTATGTCTCACGGTTGTCTTTGTTTTTAGTATTTCAAATTATTTGTGTTTACTTGTGATTTTATTTCTTGTACAACAGATTTTTCTTTGTTTTGATCCAGCAGCCTGAGGTTCACTCATGGTCATGGGCTCAAAGTTACGTGCATAGAACCTTTATTTCAGTACAGATGGGCTGTATGGTTAGTCTTTCAGGACATACAGGGCACGTGTACAGCCCTGTGCAGTATACCATTTCAGTACGATGACATGACCATGATCTTCAAGTGCCCCCCTTGACCAGACCGAAGTGTAGCTTCTACACTTGTCCCCTGGCTGTGGCAGCTTATTTAATGTGATCCCCTGTCAGTCAGTTTAATATTATAATATTTAAAATCGAACATATTCTTGTTAAAACATTTAAATAAAACATAATATATTGTAACATTATGAACTGCATATTAACATTTGAATCCAGGTAATATCCGGTAATCTTAAATGTTGACGGAAGCAAATATGCAGTCTCTGACAGCTTTTCATTTAAATTCATTTATTATAACTGATTTATTAAATAAATTGAATTCATTCAATTATTGCTGAAACTTAAAACAAAAGTTTAAGAAATCGCCCAAGTCTCTGACCAAGGTGAAGTTACGGTCATAATGTAAATAGCCTTTAAGCACAAAAATAATTACAAATTGTAGTTAATTTAAAAATTGTCAGTTATTGTGATCGATTTTCTGAAAAACACAATATTAACTGTAATTGCAATCGATTACTTTTTTAATAATAGTATTTGTAATCAATTATTTCAAAAGTATTTGGGCTAAACTCTCTCCCTCCTCGGCTTTGTGATTTGACTGAGCATATACCTAGAAAAAATTTAAAAATCAACTTATTCTGGATGGCGCTACATGCCTTATTTAACTAATTATTAAATTTGACATTGTTGATAACAGAAAGAGCTGCCCTTCCAACTAATAAAGGGGTAAGGTTTAATAAGATTAAAAAAACGAAATTATTTTTTTTTTACATTTATCTTTTCCCATGTCATACAAACCAGATAAATGATGAAGTTATTAAGGTCTGTCAGTTTTCAAAGAGCATCCAAAATGCGGGTATGATTTTGTGATTATGGGGAATTATACAGCGGTTGTATCTGAGTGATATTGACACGCTTGGGTTTAAACAAGGCTATACAAACACCCTTTCTCGTTACAACTGGTTGCCACAAAAAGTACAGTAAATTATGATTGCTTAGTCCTCGCAGTACTGTAAATTTATATACGGTACATACAGATACGGTACATATACACATGAAGTCTTTTCCTCGTGTGCTCATTTCAATTTGATTATTCACCATACACTAACATAACCACACAGTATAATCACAGATAAAGGTCCAAATGGGATGAAAAACTTCATGATAATAAGCAGGATTTTATATTTCACCATCGTCCGGTTCTCCTTGATATTGTGGTCACATGACATAACACTGCTGTGATGACCTTGTTTTGATATTTACATTTTCCTTTCATGGCGTGAATGGATTATGTGAAGATACGTTTGGCCACTGAGCTCCGGTGTAAAATTCAGAAGGAATATTTTGTTTATATAAACATATGATACATCATTTTGATATGACGGACATTTTGATATTGCTAGCACATAAACGAAAATCAATTTTGCACAAGGAATTGATATACATTTCACCAAAGTAAGTAAACATAATATCATTTTGACTGATGAATATAAATAATACTTGTGCTTCAAAACCATGTAAGTGGTGATTCCTAAAAGCTGCGTAGTTTAAATAATGTCACATTAATTGCTCCAAATTCTTTAAAAGCTAAACGCTTCGAAAGTTTATGGAGATTGGATGAAACCAGCAGTAGCGGAATACGAAAACTATGTTCTATATCAATAATTACCTGAATGACTGACGTTGTCAGAATCAAGCGTTCGTTCTTCTTCGGGGGGAAATCAGATATTCGTATTTACTGGTATATTTAACCTCTGGTTTAGTGCTATGCCTTCCACAAACTATGCATTGTGCCTCATGTGATTTGTCTAATGGCAGTCATGGGAAAATTGCTCGTCAGTCACTGCTTCTTTGAATCAGTGTCAAGACAAATTTCGGACATATGAAATAAAACTAGTCTGTTTTTATAGGTCTGAGAGCAATTTGAACAAAGATTTTGAACTAAAAGCACTACTTGCTCAAAATATGTCAAAAGGATAAGATGATAAACGAATATTTTACGAAATACACATAGAAAAATTTACACAGTTACGATTAGAGCATACCAGTGACTAAAATGCAGCGGTAGGAGTTGTGCTATATAATAAGGTCCGTAATTATGAATATTCATAAGGAATTCCTTTTCAGATTAGGTGTGACAAATGTGACTAATAGGTGGCCCCCAAAGGTCACACAGAAATCTTTTTTTCATGAGCCAGTATAGGTTCATTTAGGCTGCAGAAGCGTGATCTGTAACAAAACAACCAGCTAAATGTCTTATAGATGTTTCAAATAAAAATACCAATACTTTGTTTTTGTGAATTGCCAAATTCTATGTCCGTTTTAAAGTTTCAATTCCGCGATTCAGTTCGTATTTTCTTACGCTTCCAATACCAGTATTTTTAGTCAGTATTAGTAAATGGTAAAGTCTAAACTGCTCTGAAAGAAATATTTGCCGGAGTCATTCTATAAATATATTCTGAGATTTTCAACCATAATTAATTTTAAAGAAAAATTATTCATAAAACGTCCGTGAATCAAATCCTACAGATCATTGCAAGGAGAAACTTCCGGTGGTACTCCCGGTGTCATTTACCAGGGTCAACCAAAATTTCAGATATTGAATGGTACATTTATACATTATATATATTACAAATTATGTGTATGGACATGTATTATCACTTTTTACTGTAAAATATTAACAGCCTCATTGTTACTCTGTTTTCCTTTGCATACTGGTATTAGGAGCCTTTTACACACAGACTCAATACCTGTCTATACAAGAATACAAATAATTATGCCATTACCTAGCAAAAAATAACACGGATTGCCATTTTGTTTTGTAAAGATTAATAGTTATCACTTATGAGAAGGAGTATCTATGAAATATAAAAAAAGCAAGTTGCGGGTAATATCTGCAATGCATATTTCAAACAAATGATAGAGTAAGCAACCCCCACTAATCAGTGATTATGTAGGCATATTTAGACTCAGTATTAGTATCTTATTTTCAAAATGATATTGAAAAATCATTTCTGATAAAAACGGCTACAGGAACCGGCTCAATAATTGTCATAGGGTAAGAAACTGAAGCATTCAAGCAGTTAACTGTGAAGGCATTTAGATTCATTATTGGTAAATCATTTTCATTGTATTACCATTGTATTTAAACCTCAATCATTTCTATGGCCGTCGTCTGTACAAAACATAAGATAAATCTCTGCCTTTACCAAACACTCTACACGGGTAAGAGCAGCTCCTGCAGGTATAGTTCCCTCTCTATAATCTTATACCTGTCTCTTGTTGTCTTGTTGTCCTCTGAAAAAAGGGGACGTCCTAACTAAAAAAAAACATTCATGACCCATGTTAATGGCGTTAAGTACAAGCTTGGCAATTTACAAGTATTTATTTACTGTTCATATTTTACATGAATGATATAGAAATCTAGAAATAGAATAGAAATCTACTGTGTAGACATATTGAGACTCATTATTGACAGACTCTTTGTTTTCATTGTTTCCTCGGAAGAAACAAGGCGGGGAACCACCTTATATGTTATTTCACTTGGAGAACAAGTAACAGTAAAATGAACAGAAACAGTCTGTTATTCTTCTGAAACATTTGCACTTTGAATTAGGTTATGCCAAGCTACATTTCACCTCAAATAAGCAGAATATGAAGCATGCTTTAACCATGTGTATAGTATACGGACAATTGTCTGCTTTTCTAGGTGATATAAGGTTCGAATCAAACGACAATTGTTATCATTGTTTGTAATTACCAGCTTCTGGTTTACTCTGGAGAGCCTTGCACATTGATATTAAATACTATTTCAGAAACGTGCTATAGTCATTGTTTTTGTATAAAACATGGGATAAAACAAAGAAACTTTTTCTAACTATCTAACCCTTTCTACAGAGGAATGTTTTTTAGGGTCCAGCCAATGTCAATATGCCCAAGGCTACCAATCTATATTGTCCACCATTTACATTTATAGGAAACGACAACCTTCAATTAGTTTACTGTGGAGATATTTTGAGAATTATTATTGATATTATTTAATCTTGTGTTATTATCTGTGTTCATGCACCTGGGAAACAAGTAAGAACAAAATAGTATGAGCATCTTAATAATTAAAAATTTAAGGGAAACAGAAATAGTCTCCTACTTATCTGATAAAACGCACTATGAAAGAAGGAATATATATTATAAAGAAGATAGTCATACCAGGCCACAGTTTACCTTAGAAATGCAAAAATGAAGCATTTATGATGTAAGGCAGAAGCCAATATTTTACTTTTATAGGTGAAGTAAGGTTAAAATTTAAAGACAATTATTATAAATTTATGAAATTACATTTCTATGGCAGTTATTTGTACAACACGTGATAAATCACAAATCTCAGCCTTTACCAGAACCTGAAACCCTGGTTAAATATTTAACTTTTTCTTGTTCTTCCAGGCTCCAGCCAGAATCCACATGCACAAGGAGAGCTTCTAGCTTGCTTGCATTGTTCCATATTCATAATTGTTTACCTGTCTATATTAGTTTGTATAAAACATATTAAATTATAAAAAAATGCGCCCTTTCTCATTCAGTTCACCCTGGTTAATCAAATTTCCTATGTTTCATCTTTTCAGGGTTCAACCAAACATCGCAGACACAAGGCCAGCACATTGCAGGTAAAGTTGATTATTCAAAATAACACTGAGGCAGACAGTCCAAGGTAAAGCAATCGGTTTACTACGGAAATAGTTGGACAGATTGTAAATAAATCATTTCGACTGTATAACAGGAATGCGGTCTCAAAACTACCATTTATTTTGTTCTTACATTTATATAAGCATTTATGAACTACATTTATAGTGTAAAGGGCAGTCAGAAGTCAATTTTTTACTGTATGTTTGTAGACTTATTTACATTCAAGAAGATTTGATAATTTTCTTAAATAAGTAGCCTATGTTTTACTCTGCTAATCCGTGTATGTTATTATGAACTAATTTCTGCGATACATATGATCAATACCGGGCTATATATGTGCAAAAGTTATCTTTAACTAGTGGCAAAATAATAAAATTGTAATAGTGTTGTGGAAAGAGAAGTAGTCTCGAATCTGCATTTATTGTCCACCATTTACATTTATAGAAAACGACAGCCGGCAATTATTTTACTGTTGAGATATTTTGAGACTCGTGATGGAAGTTATTTAATTGCATTGCATTATTGTTTGTGTCCATGCACCTGGAAAGCAAGTAACAGCAGAACAGTAAGGGCATCTCAGTATTTTTGTGTAAAGGAAAACCGCCTTATTTTTATGTACTTATTCATTCTACAAAATAATTATGTAATATTTACTCTACAAAACATCTATGTACGTATTCATTCTAAAAAAACAACGCTGTACTTATTCATTCTACGAAACAACTATGCACTATTCATTCTACAAAACAACTATGTACTTATTCATTCTAAAAAACATCTGTGTACTTATTCATTCTATAAAACAACGATGTATTTATTCATTCTATAATAGAACTATGTATACGTATTCATTCTACAAAACAATTATATTCTTATTCATTCTACAAAACAACTATGTACTCATTCATTCTACGAAACAACTATGTACTATTCATTCTACAAAACAACTATGAACTTATTCATTCGATAAAACAATTTTGTACTTATTCATTCGATAAAACAATTTGTACTTATTCGTTCTATGAACCAACTTTGAACTAATTCATTCAACAAAACAAAGCAGTACCATTACGTGAATCCTTTCTTTTTCCTTGTCGATTTATTACTTAACTGTGAATGGATCCACATTCGTAGTGAACCGACTTTCCTGTGTGTTAAATTTCTCTATACAATTAACCTACATCATGGCAATTCTTACATCTCTTTCTCTCTCTCTCTCTCTCTCTCTCTCTCTCTATATATATATATATATATATATATATATATATATAT
The DNA here is from genome assembly GCA_026874595.1 of Sipunculus nudus. Lineage (NCBI taxonomy): Eukaryota > Metazoa > Annelida > Sipuncula > Golfingiida > Sipunculidae > Sipunculus > Sipunculus nudus. The sequence continues at coordinate 8,687,241 of CM049314.1, read as the reverse complement.
ATATATATATATATACATAAATATAGATATATATATATATATATATATATATTCTAAATAATGCAGATCTCTACAATACCCCGGTCCCCTGAAATAATCCAGATTCGGAATTCAGACTTTAGAATTTACATATTAAAAATAAGAGGATTGACATATCTCACTTCACTCTCTAAATGACACCACAAGAACTGAGGAAGGTAATTACAGTAAGAGAAATTTTCTTTAGTCTCTGACTGTCTTGATGACTGCGGTTGCCTTTTCTTTCGCGAGGGTCTCGATAAACAATATTCATGAAAAGGGAATTATTGCAAAAATGGAAATTAAACGGTCGTTTTCAAACGACTGATAATTAAAATAAATAATGATAGTTCATGTATGTTCAATGAATCCTGTTTTAAACGACATCAGATCTTTCTGATTATCTGCCATGAATGAAAAAAATGCTGCTCGTCCGATAATCCTTTGGGTCCCCGTCTAATTATTAAGAACTTGCTCACCTATTATTAAGTATAATTATTTCATATTATAATGGTTTACTTTGTGTTGTTCTTTTAATACAATGTGATCGCGAAAATGAGAATCGTGAATTTTAACCCCGCGTGTTTGAAGCCAACCATATTATTTCAAACCCACTTCTGGGGTTTTCTCAATACCAGTACTCGAACAACATGCACAACTGTTGGGTCGGGATGGCAAACACAAGTAGTAAAAACGCAGCAAATAAGTTATGGACGTCTAGAGGTCATCTTTGACCAAAACTTATTCATCTCATACCCGTGACCTCATAATCGTGATCGTTATTTTATATCTAAGAAGTATGGTGTCTAAGAGTTACCGATAATATATTATTTTTCAATTCTTAATGTAACTGATCTAATTTAAAACAACACACGTTGTCTTTATTTTATGTATGGTATTATGAGAACGATCATGCTTGCATCTGAAATATAAGTTACTGATATACTATATGATTAACATATGAAAACGTTTCTTGAAAAGAAAAATTTATCTGGGGTGTAAAACCTAGTAAAAGCTGGTATACCGGCAATCAAATATATTGTATATAAGGTCCAATGATAGCGTGGCTCATAAGTTTTGTGATTTTCTTCTTATTTAACAGAGCCTGCTCGGGATATTCACGCTAAGATTTTAATCTCAGACATCATACCCATCCTGCTCATGCACATACCTCCATGTTTGTTTGTAATGCGAAATAAACAACGATTTGGACAATGCTTCAGGCCTGTCACAATGAAATTCAAATGTGAATAGTTTATATTCACAGTATTGTAACCCCGAAAATATGTGAAAATAAGAAAAATCATTAAGATGATTGATTTTACTTTAACATATTTGAATTTTCTTTTTCTTTTATATATACATGTACATGGCTTATCATGTATAGATGTATGGAGCTATGGCTACATTTATTTTGAATGGTATACAGTTATTTTACCTATGTTATTCATACTTTAGCACATATGAATTTTCTTTTTCTTTTATATATACATGGCTTATCATGTTTAAATGTATGGAGCTATGGCCACATTTATGTTAATTAGCATATAGTTATTTTACCTATATTATTCATATTGTAATGTCTTCAAATATAGCCGAACATCACGTATAAATAATGAGAAACAGTATGCAATACGTATGAATATTTCTAGGTGTGTAATTTGTTTTCATGCCATAATATCCCAAATATATAAAAATTTGATTAACAATAAATCATTTTATCTCATCGTTATTTCAAAATATAATATAACTTCCTATTCTAATTAGTGACCCAGGGTTCATGACGCTCAGTTTAAAAACCTATCACAGAATGGGCTAACATTCACAAATTTCACAAGTGTGGATTGACAAAAGTATACGACTGGGTAAAACATATTACTTAATATTCCAAGGCAAAGTGTTGATTGCAGACCTATTACGAGATCATGCATCAATTAACAGAAGGCTGGCGCTGTTTGAACTGTGACTACAATTAATGTTGAAATCTTTAGTCTATTTTCTTTGTGCGGTGAAAGATTAAATAAATGTTTATCTGCTTTTAGACATTACTTCAATTGGATGGACATCAGTAATACTTAGACGTGAATCCTCACAATACGGATACCATGTAGTAGGCTAAACACTGAGTCCGCTGCTGAGAAAATTACATAATTGCTGATATTGGTCAGTCATAAAAATAGAAATAAATGACTTAAAGATGAATAAAATATTGCACCACCAGCCTTGGATAGCAGGACCAGTCCAGTCTAATGATTATCCCCTTAAAGTATAATTTGAATGAGGGTTTAATTGTAACCTTTTTCTATTTATTGTTTTTTATTTATTTTTATTATTTCCTCAGGAGACACTGGTGGAACCATCACCAGAAACGCCAGTCCAAGCAGGAAACTAAGCGCATCCAGAAGAGCGTGCTGCCACATGGCTGTGATAACCAGGCACTACAAATTTCTGCATTTGGACATATCATGCATGGAAAATCGAAATATCTTACCCTGTACCAAACAACATTGGTAAATTAACTAACAAGAATGTGATAAGATAATTTGTATAATGTTGATAGTTTCTACTTAAAAGTTGGTGCAAGGCCCAGAGCTTAATTCCTCCCTGCATATTTTAAGAACCCCTCTTTAAAAATGCCAGGGACCAAATTTTGATAAAATATACTATGAAATATACTTCAAACGTCGTATTTGTTTTATCAATATAAAGTTTATTTACACGATCTCAACCGAGCTTGTATCAGATTCATGACTTTTTTTTCTTGTCAGCTCCATAGCATGACATTTAATATTCATTGTCAGAATTTCAGGCTATAGGAGCATTGATGGATTTTTGACAAACTGTTTCTTGTTTGGATCCGTTGATTTTAATCAGAAGTGTTAAGGATAAAAAATAAGCTGGACCTTAAACCACTTCTCTACATATCATTATTGTGAAGGCTGTTACTGCCCATGCACTGGTAATCAACTGATTTACCCTGTTTCTAATTTATACACTGGGTTCTTATTTAGGGTAATGTTAACATCTTTGTATGTCTCTTTCCAAAATGTATATATGGTTGGATAAGTTTCTCTTAAGTTTTTAGGTGATGCTATATGTTAATATGTATTGACTGTAGCATAACGCACTTTATAGGAAAGGTTTTGTACCTGATTGTAGTGGAAATGTATTTATTTGAACTTGAGAAATATAAGAATCTGTATTATCACTTTTTGCTGGCAATAGAGATGGTCATTGTCTGTCCGTGTCCTTCTGTCCATCTTTCTGTCGCGCCGTCCGTCCGTCCATCAATGAACAGGGCAAAGCGTAAATCATAATCGTAGTCCCATTAACATGGCAAGATATCCAGTTTTTACATGTTGAAAGGTTCTTTCGGATCATCCCTAAATATTAAAACAAAATCACTGTGACCTACATTATTTCGAGTAACGGGATGAAAAAGGCACCCTGGGACCCTCAGAAGCTGAGACTTCTCTCAGATAATTTCTTCTCAGTATTAGTCGGACTAAGCACTGGATGGCACCACTTGCATTTTTATTTCTATTTTCTGCGCATTTGTACGGGTTTATTTGAGGGTGAGGAGTTACAGTCATCCGTCTATATTCAGCATAGAAGAAAACCAAATCAGTGGTACCTCGGAGGTTCTAACCCGACAAGATGTCAAGTTCTGACAGGTCATCTAAGGATTCTGGAAAGGAGGTCATGTGACCTATTATCGAAGATTTTTGGACTTTTTAACAACTGCTGTAGACTCTATTAGTCATCTCAATTTCCCAAATCATTATTCATTTCTACTCTCTACCCTCTTTTATTTGCCCCTTGTTCATCCGACAATCTCGACTACCGCCAACAAATGACACAGTCCCGATTTCAATTTATTCACCTCGTTCATTTGCCAGCGTCGCTATCCACCAGATGTACTTGTGTTTTTGTGATTGCCAAATGATACATCATTCAGCATGGCATAAGCTGATAAATTGGGTTCAATAAAAATTCACATTAGAGTCAACATTTTCAGGAAAAGCTGATTGGATTGTACTCACCGATCCTGCACAACATTGTTTAATGCAGAAGACTACTTGCACCACGTGTAAATTCTTCATTATACGCATTTACGAGAATGACCTTCTCTTATCCATTAGTGGAGCAAAATTGACCGGTTATAGACAAAACAGCTTCGAGATATGATGAAATTTCTATGAATACCTGAATGTAGATATTTTCTGAGTAAGGGTATAGAAAGGTTTTAGTACTCAGAAGCTAATTCCATCGCAAATCATAAGATCTAACCGTTATACCTGAGGCGGTCAAACTACTAGCAGACTGCTTGTGGTAAAACTGAACATAAACCCTGTTCAACTACTATAATGCGGAATGAAATTAACTCCTTCTTTATTACATAGCTGTCACCTAAAATGGAGTTCTGAAAGTATAAGATGGATATAGATATTTAACTCAATTTGGTTAAACCCTGCACACCGGAACTAAAAGCAAAGGATCAAACGAAACACTACTGTCCACTTCTTGTTTTAATCTACTTCCTCGACACGTATAACTCAATGTTTTCAGACACCCCTTTCAGAACCATCCGTCATAAATCTTCAAACATTTGACTTTAAAATTACAAATGATTCAGAAGTGAAACAGTCATGGACAAAAGATAATTTCACCTTTGTTTCATTTCTGGTGAATGCAAGCGCAGTAACATGTGAATTTCCCCTTCATCTTAAATATGGATTGATTTCCATGCAGCAGTTCGATGGAGGTAAACGTTTTATGACAGGCTGAAGAAGATGTCATTTTTAGCATTTATCTGTAGGATTCGTTTTGTTGCAGTACTTCAAACATCACGTCGCTCGAACTGATCTAGAAGGGATTCACAACTCTATATTATAATTGACGGACTGCACTAGATTTTTATCGCGGCACTCCTCTGCGACAAAGCCCCGGATATGCACCTCTCTGGTCTTGAACTGTCCTAAATGTGTCCTGAGGGGGTCATTGCCCCTAGTTCCCCATAAATCCAGAGAAAAATTCAAATTATTTTTTATGTGGCTATCGCAGGTCTTAAAGCATTTGACTAAACAGATGACGTTACAAAATTGTCAAATGTTAAGTAAAAATTACGCAAACTTGACTGCCAAAACAAAACATATACACAGTTATTGTCGTGTAATGGCGAATGACCTTTCTTAGATGTACTTTCGGGTTTTAAAATAGTATACTTCACATAAATGAACCAGACACTGATATCGCCATGGTTGCTGTCAATCTTTTATTTTAGGTCAGCTGTCTGTAAGTCATCTGAGCTATAGCGATCACCTTTTGTCCGGCGTCCGTCCGGCCGTCCGTTAACAAGGCACAAATCGTAACCGTTAGACCTAGAAACTTCTTACTGTACATCCCGGGAGATCCTTGGCAAATCTCCTTGGAAACCCGAAATTAGGTCATGGTGACCTATATTTTGTGACTTATGGGCCGAAAACATGATTTTGAGCACCCAGATAATCAGACGGGACACAAATTGTATCCATTAGGCCTAGAAACCTCTAACCTGACATTTGGGATATCCTAGGCAGTTGTCCTTGGAAACCTGAAACTAGGTTACTGTGACCTATATTTTGCGACCTATAGGGAAAAGATTTCATATGAGCAGCCTGAATGTCAGATGAGGACAAATCATATCTGTGGAGCCTAGAATCTTCTAACACAATATCCTGGGAGTTTCTAGGCAAATCTCCTTCGAAACCTGAAATTAGGTCATGGTGAACTATATATTATTACCTATGGGTCAAAAACATGATTTTTAGCAACCAGACAGTCAGACGGGCACAAATTGAATCGGTAAGGCCACCAATGAGACTTTAAGGGAGGTCCTAGGCAAATTTCCTTGGACACCAGAAATAAGGTCATGGTGACCTATATTTTATGACCTATAGGTCGAAAAAATTATTTAGAGCACCATGAATGTCAGATGGGGATAAATCGTATATTTGAGGCCTAGAATCTTTCAACTCAATGTCCTTGGAGTTTCTAGGCAAATCTCCTTGGAAACCTGATATAAGGTCACTGTGACCTATATTCTGCATCCTATAGGAAAAAGATAGGGTTTGAACACCCTGAATGTCAAATGGTGACAAATCATATCTGTAAGGCCTAGGATCTTCTTACACAATTTCCTGGGAGGCGCTAGGCAAATCTCCTTGAAACCCTGAAATTAGGTCATGGTGACCTACATTTTGTGACATACGAGACAAAAACCTGATTTTGAGCACCCTGAATGTCAGATGGGCACAAATCGTATCTGTTAGGCCTAGAATATTCTTATTCAACATCCTGGGAGGTCCTAGGCAAATCTCCTTGGAAACCTTAAATAAGGATATGGTGACGTACATTTTGTGCCCTACAGGCCGAAAACAAGATTTTGAGCATCCAGAAAGTCAGGCAGGGCACACATTGTGCTTTTTAGGCATAGAATATTATAATGTAACATTTTGAGACGTCCTTGGCAAATGTGGGTGAATAACTGAAATTAGGTCACCATAACCTATATTTTGCGACCTTTAGGACAAGAAGCCTTAAAGGCACCCAGACAGTCAGTCAAGGCACACATTGTATCTGTTAGGCCTAGAATCTTCTTATGTAACATTCTGAGACATCCTTGTCCTGGGAAAACTGAAATTAGGTCACCATGACCTATATTTTGCAACCTATCAGAAAATATGTCATTTAAGCACCTAGACAGTCAGAGAGGGCACAAATTGTATCCATTAGGTCTAGAATCTTTAATATAAAATTCAGGGAGGTCTTAGTCAAGTGTCCTTGAAAACCTGAAATTAGGTCATGGTGACCTATATTGTGTGACCTATGGGCTGAAAAATGGTTTTGAGCACCCAGACAGACAAGGCACAGATTGTATCCATTAGCCCTAGAATCTTCTAACATGACATTCAGGGAAATCCTTGGCAATACTCCTTGGAAACCTGAATTTGGATCATGGTGACCTAAATTCTGCCAGATATGGACCAAAAACATGATTTTGAGCACCCAGACAGACAGGGTACAAATTGTATCCATTTTCCTTGGAACCCTCTATTGTGAAATCCAGGGGGTCCTGGGCAGGTCTCCTATGAATCCTGAAATTTGTATTTTCTGTCCATTTTTTTCATTACTGTAACTTTAGCCATAGGCTATTCTCACAGACAATATATAACATTAATAAAAAAATGAGCACCCAGTCTTTATTAGCTGAGCGTCATGGCCCATGGGCCACTTGTTTTTTTATTTATTTATTTATTTTTTTACCGGAATCATTGTGTCATGGTCTTTAAGCCATCAGTATGTTTAGAGTGTTTGCTGAAATATACAGATCTACTACTTCGGTGGTTGATTATCCTGAAATACTTATTATTATACAAATTATCTTTAGGTATTTTTCCTATGGCCTGTCCAATAAAATGTGTACAAGTCACGGGTGTATAGTTGAGTTAATTATTAAGTAATCTGTAATCAGTCGTATCAGTCGTATTTTATCATTTCAGTAATCTGCCTAGAGGCTATTATCCTCTATAAAAATACGCATACAGCTTCAAGAAAGAGTTCTGATATATGATACTTGTAAGTTATAAGGTGATCTGTAGAATTCTATATACCCTGATAAACGATACGTGTATGTTACAAAATGATTCTTGCATAACTATGGTCTGTAGAATGCTATGTATTATTAGGACAAACAAGATATTTTATATTCTTTAAATTATCATTACTAAACAGTGTATATAAACATATAAAACAGTGGACTGTTATTAACAAGCATGACGAATGACCTTGACAGGTAAATAACAACCTTAGGTTGTCATGACGAACATTTGGCAAACCCCTTTTGACAAACCAACAGTTTTGTCAAATAGATATTTTGACAACCTGGGTTGTGGTTTAAGGTACACCCATTTAACAACCTTAAAGTTGTCGATTTGACAACCTTATGTTTTCAGTGTTGATGGGAGTGTCGTGCGCGCGAGTACCATAAACAAAGGACAGCAATCAATTTACAGCGGGCTTCGTGGACATTAAAAAGGACTGTACATTGAACAAAGCATCAAATGTTCTGCATGAACGTCTCAATTAAGGTAGCAGGACTGGTCAAAATCCTAAAAATTGTTTTTTTCAATAAAAGGTATACGTAATATTGAATACTGGGCGGATCTAATGCAGCTGAGCACATTTTGGGTCGCCGGTTGCATTTTGTGGAAAAGGGGGATTTCTATTCAGTAAACACCGAGATGTGTTGACAGGGTGTTTGTAAACTAGCATTTTCAATATGTGAAAATTTCAGAATCGGTTCTTTTTTCTTAATTGAACAATGCTTTGGTTTTTTACAATCAGGCGCTTAAAATTTGGGGCCTTCCAAGGTCGCAGGGACATCAACTGGCTTTGAACAGTAACTATACGTCATTATAGACATGGAGATGATAACTTGGGTTAACTAACCCCTCCCCCCCCCCCCCACACACACACATACACACATTCAAAATACGGAAACACAATACCTTCAACATTTTCAAAAAGATTTTCTTGGTTGAATTTTATCAGAGTTATTTAAGTGATGAATCTTTTTATGCTACATTTATTACATTCTGTGTAACTTGAATAGTTACCGACTTGTATGAATTGCTCCTTAATTTAACATAGTTGATTTTGATCAGTAATCTTATTGATCTTGGACGAATGTGAAAATTAATGGTATGGAGCGACATTGAGTGAAAACAAAGTCTGGCCGTTAGTAGCTTACGTTAGTATTTTATCAATATGAGGGGATGATAATTAATTGTGAACAACGAGTATTGATGACAATAACATTTGTCAATGAACACAGTTCATACGATCGGACATTTTGAAAACGGATGTTATATGACTTACAGGCATATTTCCATATTTGAGAGCGTTTCTGTATCCACAGAAGAGACCACTGGGAACCTGCATTTCCTGTAAGGCAAAAATGCACAAACTTTTTTCATTTTTAAATTAACGTTAATAACCTTGAAGTACACTTTTAATTACAATTAATGTACCGTTTTTGTGAAGTATGGGGGAGGGGGAAAGGTTATCTACGCCTGCAAGTCATGATACACCGGACCAATTTTTCCCGTGCCCAGTTTGTCCAGTAACGTAACTCCACCTGTTGGCGGATGGTGAAATCAGAAGCTGCGCCTGTGATTCAAATGCTTCCATCTAGCGGAATTTAATATATGAATAACATGATTCATGTCAGAATATCAACTAGTTGCGTGTATAGATGCTCACGACATGTGCAAAGCAAATGTTCACAAATCAATACCATTGAGTAAATTAAGTTAGGCATTTCTCCTCATACAGGTTCGGACACGATACCTTAAAACTGGTAGAATTACATGATGTAAATCTTCAATTACATGATAAACATGTATTTAAAACACTTTTTTACATTTAGAAAGAGGTTATTCAGCGATAATCCAGGATTACAAATACAGTATCGGTTTAATATGAAGCAAGTATCACATACAACCTTGAGATCTCATGTGGACAAGAAGTGTTTATGGAGGGGGGGGGGGGGTTGAGTTCGTGAATACTTGGGGCACCTATTTTCGGACAATTCGAGTATTATTAAGTAACCATTCGATAAAATTCACTGGAACCTATTTGCATGATCCCTTTAATAAGCTTTAATAAGGCATGTATAGCCTTCTAATATTTGTAGTAATAATGTAGTCTAATATTTGTTGGGAAGACCTAATGGGTATAATGGTATTGGGTCCCCCAAGACACAAAAAACACTGTTACCAGATTTTTACTTTAACTTTAAAATTAAATGCAGCCACAGATTCATATTTTTTTATACTCTCATTTGCCTTCCAATGCATTAACATTAATTTGTTGACACTTTCAAGAAAAGAAGTTGGTTTAATGATTTATACTGAATAGTCGGAGGTGTACTACAGGTAAAGATATCAGTACTAGCACCCAAACACCTTGCTAACATTGAGGTGTGTTGGGGGGGGGGGGATTTGGTCTCAATGAACATGCAGTCTAAGACAACTCCAACATTTTATTTTTATTTTTTTTTTTTATTTCGGGTGGAGTAAAAATACATGGAAACTTGGAAGAAATATAGAGATATACGCGACAGTTAATGAATTGGTATGTACAGTATAATATCCAATGACATTTTTGTTAATTGAATTGGTTAAAGCAAGAGTAGCAATTTAGTAATAATTAAATTGTAAAGAGGACTCCGTGTTCACTCACAAAAAATGATCCCTGAAAAGTAAGAGCTGGTGAGTCCAGTGAAGAGTTTTGCTTATCGGTATGACCAGAGTTCAGTATACAATGGCGGCGGTCCCACTGATCAATAGAATAAAATGCATAACAGCATGTTTTTTTAAATTATTCAGGAAATGATAACATTTATAAAAGACAGATGAAAAAGGGGTGAGGGGCAATTTTTTTTCGGGGGGGGGGGGGTATTTTAGCTAATCAGTTTCTCTGTCAAATTGCTTTAGGCTGCTTATACTAATTACACTTTAAATATTTAAAATAAACTAAACACATTTTTGTATTTTATTTACCGTTAGATAGTTAAGATGGTACTTGGAATTTAGGGTCTTCTGGACATAATCAGGGAATTTGCCTTTTTGTGGCTAACACTTTGCGTTTTTTTTTTTAACGTTAGGAATTCGTATATGTCCTTTACTTCCCATGCAATGATAAACCAATGTGTATATATATTATCACAAATATAATAGCAACGAAGCAGCGACTAGGTAAACTGTTGTATAAATAATAAGATTTTTGTCGGTTGCTTAACTATAATTAAAAAAATACTCATTCCTCTAAAATAAAAATGAAAGAATAAAACCACAGATATATATTTTTAAAATCGTAGGCTGGCTCTATATTGTATTCCCAGAATCCACAGGACAATTTATTCATGTGATATTTTAAAGCGGATTTATTTAAATATACGTCCAGATGCAAAATGGGGGCCGGATATTTGTCGAAATTGTGATTGCGGAAGGAAACGTGTCAGGATAAATTTACCAAAAACAATTTGGCAAGTCAAGCGTACCGCAATTAAACTGATGCACCGTTGTCCCAATTATATAATCACTTTAATCACTGGTATATCAGATCAAAGGGCCAGGTAATTCCAGAGGCCACCATGGAAACTGGGTGTAATGAATTGTGGTGTTTTTTATTATTGCGAAGACGTTTCTTTTGTCTTTAATGAAACAGGGATTTTTCAGGGTAATTGTGTATTTAAAGGTTTTTTTTCGGTGACCTATTTTCCATCTTTATTATAAACAAAAGTAATATTCTGTAATATAAAGAAGATGTAAAATTTTAGAGGGAAAAAACATTTTATAATGAAAGGTGGTGTTGTTTGAGAGTCATTGTTTATCCTAAGTCGAATTTATCGGCTCAAACTTTGATCTACCACCATAACGTATATGCATGACGTTGATAACCGCGCTAAGAAAACGCTGCATTGCATTATACAAGCTATATTTGACTACATTTGGTCATTACATATCAAATAGTTCTCCTTATTATAGAATAATAACACTTTGAAATAAATGCGTCAAAGATAATAAATGAAATAAGCCGTTAAAAATTCTCTAAATGCACATTTACCTTGTCCAAGGCCCCTGGCAGGCATGCAGACGATTAGGAAACACTGTACAGAGGTCGAGACGTTGTTTTTTTGGTTTAGCACACGACGTATAGGTCATATGTAAACAAATGTGAATATATATATATATATATATATATATATATATATATATATATACAAACATACACATTTAAGCATCTGATAGCGTGATGAAGTAGTATTATGAGCTAATGTTGTGATATAACCTTATCATTCTACAGGTACACTGCATGATAAGATACATTAATGGAGGTAACAGAATGCATGAGATTTTGTTCCTTGGCGCGAGAGCGTAAGACGAGGGGTAAATGCGTGCATGAGTATCACGCCAAATGCGTGAGAATTGGCATGTCTGTATATATATATATATATATATATATATATATATATATATATATATATATATATGAATACTTTCTTGGTCAGACTTGTGTAATCCATAGTGATTCCAAAACCGTGACATCTCAATCAAATGATATCTATATGTTAAACAACCAATGTCTCTTTTAGAGCAGCAATTGCACATGCAGAACCTGTGAACACTACAAAAGTTACGGGAAGCTCTGTTTTGAATTTTCCCACATGACGGTGTTTTGGCATATCCCCATATCTCAGAGGCATAATCTATAGGACAGTTACTATACCATAATAAGATATATAATTTTGTAAAGGGGGGACTTCCGGTTAACATGGCGGACTTATGGCAACGCCTTAACGGAGCTCTTAAAAAAACAAGCAATAGTGCTACATATTATGGCAGAAACCTTTAACATAATAACAAGATCCAGGAGCAAATCGGACTTATCCAATCAGGAAGCAGCAGATATGGATAAATATTTAGAAAGTCAGAAAAAGAAGGGCAAAACCACTTCGACTACGAGGGAGGAACCAGAGCCGGAGAGACCATGTGCACAGGCAAGTGGGCCCATTGTCACCTTCATTGAAGCGAAATGCGCCGAGTTGGAAAGCTCGTTTCAAAAGGCTTTACACGAGTTCCAGGCGTCACTCATTGAGATCATAGAACACTTAAAAAAAGACATGCAAGATGTAGACAGAAAATACTCAGAACTTACAGAGAAGACAGGAGAAATTACACATAGTATAGAGTACTCACAAGCAGAGATAGAGACACTGAAAGTAAAACTGGAAAGAGCCGAGTCAAAAAACAAGGTTCTCCAGGAAGAGATAGACACACTAAAGTCAGAGAAACGTGAGACAAACGAACAACTCGATAAGATGAAAACAAAACTTGTAGACATTGAGCGACATAGTCGCGAATACAACCTAAGGCTATTGGGAATAACAGAGGAACAGGGAGAAATATGTGAAGATATCGTCGCCAAGGTCATAAAGGAACAAAAGTTAATGGGTGACAAAACAACAGATGACATAATGAAAACAATAGAACTGGCACACAGAACAGGCGCAAGAAAGTCAGGGGTCAATAGACACATCATTGTGCGCTTCATGAAAAGACCCACTAGAAACGGTGTGCTGAAATCTCAAAAGGAGAACAACACAGAGGGCGAGCGTAGAAAAGTCTTCTTTGTGGAGGATCTCACAAAAGAAGACTACCTTCTCAAAAAGAAAGCTATCCCCCAGATGCGTACAGCCTTCAAGGACAGATTGAAAGCCCGTTTTTGGCGTGGACGACTTATAATAGACGGGAAGCAAGTTCCTATTCAAGACACAAGTTCTCAAGCCAGTCAACCAGAATAATCTTACTCCTTCCACGTGTTGGACCTCGTATTCCGCAAGTACCCATTGAGTCGACAGGGGACGACGGTCTAAATACGAATTCGGCCGAGGACCTCCGAGTGTTTGTGACTTTGTGCTTCATGGGAATCCCCTTCATTGGTGATGGATATGAGAGACTCAGAGTAAGAAAGACCGCATACTGGGTTATCGCTCACGCTCGAGACGGACGTTTGATGTTATGTGTACTTTGGATTTTTGCTTATGCCACCGTGATGATAGGTATTTATGTCGAGATCTTTGTTAGTTACATAGTAATTGTTCAATCTTATCTAAACCACCCCATTACTAATTAGAACATTGCTTCATTTATGTAAAACGTTTAAAAACGGAGACTACGGCTTCAATACCGGTGGCAGTGACTTACAAACTTTGTGTATTTGTGCATTCAGCCACATTGAACCACATGATATATTAATATTCTATGGCACAGTTTTATATTCCCCAGTTGTCAGTTTGAACATGATATACCTGAAATTAATGTGTGCTCTCCTGAAATAGTACTTGTATCATTTAACTTCTACCAAATACTAACAGATCTACTAGTTCTGTATAGTTTTTAATCATAGCATACAAGGTATTTACACTATTACAACCTACAATGATTAGAAGATGTGTAGGACAGGCTAAAAGGAGACTACATTATTGACATGAGTCACTAACTATTATCAGGGCATGCTTCAAATCAGTTTACTAGCTTGACTTATGTTCTGTAGTAGCTTGATGCATGCATAACATGAATATTATCAGGGGATATTTGGATTTGCAGTCCATCTTCATATTACTCCGAATCAGACACAAAAGAATTTGTATGTTTGCCAATGGCACAGACCCGTAATTCTTGCCCCCTTGTATTGTATTGTATAAAATATCTGAGTGAATTATATAAATATTAGAAGACAGCGAGAATTCCTTGCCCCCTGTATTGTATATAATATCGGAGGGAAGTATATAAATATTAGAAGAGAGGGAGAATGATTCTAGGTATAATGTTTGTTATATACACACAATGACTGTAGATACCTTAAGATCTAAACTTGGAAAACAATATTTCCTGTCTATTCAGGCTATTTCTTAAGTACATAACACCACTTGAGTGAAATTTCACCGATAACAAACATTTTACCTCTAAAAATCATTTATTTTCAACAACCTACTCATGGAGAATTTTACACGGTCTAAAGAGAGAAACACGTATTGGATACATAAGTATTTTGCAGTCAGTTCACAGTCACTGTCCTAATAAGCAGTATATTATTTGCATATTAGTAATGATACATGGTATCATGGTAATAACCACACCAGTAGTTGATTATAAAAAAAAAAAAAAAAAAAAAAAAAACAATTGTTTGTATATTACACCCAATAGGTGAAAGGAATTAATGATGGGTTATAGTCTCTGGTGCAATAAGAGAGAGATGACAGAGAATATTGCTAGACTTTCATTAACAATTTACATATGCCTAGACTACTGTAGATTCAGAAATATTAGTTGGGATTTTATTTTCGTGGTTTTCGTGGATCAAGATAATCCACGAATTCATGATTCCAACGATCAAAAAATCACACGGTCAGAGGATATACGGTATCTCAACGGCTGCTGGTGGTCGACTTTATATTTATAATTGTTACCGCTGGCTGAATTTTCAATAAAGATACAAAAATTGTTTATTACTTTTTTATGATTGTTTTTGATACAATCATTAAATGCACTGAATTGCTTTTTGTAAATTACTATAAAAATACGGGATTTATAAATATTCTTTTGTCAATTAAATTATTTCCCCTAATATTGTACGAACACGGCCCCCTGATATCTTTACAATAAAACAATATCAAAGTATAATTTAAACTGAAAACGTATTTTCCTCTTATCAGCATTTCGGATGAAAAATTCAAGAACAATACCACATTTCTGTCGAGCAAAGCGGTAGTTCTGACACGCCAAGAACGGTACACAAGTTCCAATGTTCGTAACCATAGCTACCGAGGCACGGCTTTTTCGGAACCGGCCTTTTCAACCTTCTTTCAATAGATATTAAACGAGACTTACGCTACCTATTGGTCCAAAAGACAAGGGCCGTGTAAACTCATTTGCATTGCCGCGATTACCGCGGGACGCGAAAGAGCACTTATTCCGAATAAGGCGGTACTTTTTCCGAATATTGCCGATAGTTGTACATATATATGATAGCGTAAGTAAGCGTCACCGAATACTATTAGGCAAATTATTTCTTTATAATCTCCAAATATTGCTGACATGATGAATGGCGAACGAACCGTGTCTCGTCTCACCGCCCCGTCAGGGATTTACAGGCGCCACATGTGACTACCGCCTAGATAAAAAAAAAGTTAAAAACCTTCATGTGGACCGTCCCGTTTATTTTTTTCCTCCGGTCAAGTGATGATTTACGTTTTCTGTTAACGTGGTGTGATCGGGTGTTATAACTGATAGCCGATGTATCGCCCAGCACGTGTCGGTCACGGCTGATTAATTCTTTGTTAGGCTCGCGTCGGGCGGAGCATGTTTGTTCAACACTGACCTGATTGACCGCGGTACAGGCGCACCGTGCGATAAGCATCTGAGCCAAACCACCTGTGTACATAGGGCTCGTCTTCCTTGCGCATATGGAGGTATTAATAACCATAATTTTCTAAAGTTTTCTTTGTCTTTCCACGAATTCAAATACCCCACGATATGCGTTTTGTACAAAAACCACGAAATTTTAAGCCCACGATATTATCTGAATCTACAGTATGTCTAACATAATTCTTTTCAATGGCAAGATTTGACCTGATTAGCTCCTTTAATTAATACTCAGTGCAATTTAAGATTAATATAAATATAAATAGTATCTACCTCATAGAGACATTACATTATTTTCCAAGTGATAGCACTTAGTTTTTTTGTTTTTTTTTTCTCATAACATAAATACATTATTTAATGGTAACAATGCAGCAGTGAAGAGATTAACAAAGACTATCTTAGGAACGGCAATGTTTACCTCCAGTCTTAGATTTGTGTAACATCAGACTGCAGATATGGAAACCAATGGTCTCAAGGTCAAATCATTTATTACCGCTTTTGCTTGGAGTTCACTCATGCATTTGCCCTCTTGTTTATTTTAGTGATTGGTTCAGTATATTGGTGCATGTCCATAGATCTTTGATACCTTCATCTAATACTTAAGATTGGAGAATCCACCAGGAATTGTACTTGTATGACATCCACCTATGCATTTGCTACGGGTGTAAACCACTCATAACTCTGGAATGATTCAATGTATTAAGTTTAAGGGTGGCACAATCATCAGTCTCGGAGTTTTCTCGTAGACCAGACAGGTAATGCTGCCGACCTTTCCATTCACAAGTCTTTATTCATTAATATTTAGCCATAATGGTTTGAAATTACCAATGTCTAATTGTCTATTGATCTTGGATATCACCACCTTATACTTAAGACTATCCTCCCATATGCTTGGAAACATTGACGCCATTTTCTCATAAATGGTCTGTCACATTAGATTGAAATAATGCTCATCACACATATCTTAGATACCTACTCCCACTCGACTGGTGGGGTCTTCTGCAATGGTTAATGAACAGTCTCCATCTGTTGGCTTGCTCTTGGTGAATATCGCTCATATTTTAAGAGCTTATGACTGTATCAACCCGATATTTCGCATATTTATGAGTCCTGGATAGCTTTGTTGTGGGCAAGACATGTGGTACCATCTGCCATTCTTTTCTTGTAGAAGTCATTGATGCATTATTATTTAGCAGCAGTTTGGTGTCTCTGTGTGAACTGTTGCATGTTTATTGTTCTCGAGTTCTTAATTAAGAGATTAAGGGCAACACCATAGAAAACATTCATGTATTTATATCAGGATTGCTTTAATATATCAGCCCTGAATTTGACCTATCCAAATATTTCGGAAACCTTCAACTTACATACAAGCCACAGTGCACTACCTACAATCGTTTTCAAATAGTATAGGGCCATTATCGACCAAACAGGTGGCATCATCCATCTTGTAGTTTTTTATGTAAAAATAGCCTCCTCAGGAATGGTCTGGTGCACTCAACTGAAATTCTGAATGTCAATAGATCCATAGAAGTGGGTAATCATGTATTCAAGGTTTTTTTTTTTTTTTTTTTTTTTTTTTTCCGGACCACCTACAACTAATATCATTTTGTATTCATTGTAGATCCATAATTTATTATTTTTTTTCTGTAAAAACTACACATATCTGAAGAAATTAATTGGCATCTCTGATGCTGCCACTTGAGAATCATGTCTTATTAGGAACATTCAAGCCTTATTTCGACCATGCCTCTGTGATTTAGCAGATGCCTGCAGTCAATTGTTGACTAACTATTAGCAGATGCCTGAAGTTGATTGTGGATTGCCCATTTTCCATCTTTACTTAATGTTGATCAGAATTATGCTGCATTTCTCACAACATTTCTTAGCTTTCACCTTTAACATAGCCCGCATATTCTTCCAAATATGATTCAATATAAACAACTGCCATTACTCATTATTGCAGTTGAAAGGCGAACGGGACTTTAGATTTACATTAAATGAGGCACTATATCTATGATTGTAAATGCAAAGTTGTTGATCCTTTATATTCTGTTTTTTTTTATATATATATATAACTGGCATATCTGCTATGAGGCATTAATGTACTCAAAATGACCGCCTCAAGTACGACTTTGTAAACAACCTTTTTCATGGCCATCCTCTTTACAGAGTTTCATTCTGCCAGTAATTTATAATATGATTTGGAATATATTGTGAATCACAGTCTATTATTGCTATTAAATTTAAAGCTTTCAATAACAATGTAGAGAGCTCCACTGATTAGCAGTCAGCACTCGACAGGCACTCTTTCTGCTACTCATGTAGCAGAACTTATTGCATGTCATAACTGGTAAGCTTATCATCTCATGTTTATGACATTTTTTATATTATTTAAGGTATTTATGTATTTCTACATGTCTACATTATTCATTGTATGTATTGTAGGTACATTAACAGATGCAGGAATATTCATATA
Source organism: Sipunculus nudus (assembly GCA_026874595.1). NCBI lineage: Eukaryota > Metazoa > Annelida > Sipuncula > Golfingiida > Sipunculidae > Sipunculus > Sipunculus nudus. Next base: position 8,668,716 of record CM049314.1, on the reverse strand, counting down.
TATTGGCATTTCTGCCAATTCAGAAAAACTAATCAATATAACCAATTATGACCAATATTTGTCAGATAACATCACTTAATGCTAGAGGTCTAGCAAGTTATCCAAAAAGGAGAGAAGTTTTTCATTGGTTGAATAGAAAGAAAAGTTCTGTCATATTTTTACAAGAGACTCACAGTACAATAGATTGCGAAAATAGGTGGAAAACAGAATGGGGTAATGAGATATATTTTAGCCATGGCACTAGCCAAGCAAAAGGTGTTTGCACACTGATTAAAAACAGATCAGGAATTCAGGTTAAAGAGGTAATTAATGATAATTTTGGAAGATATTTAATTATTAATATAACAATATGTGAACACGACCTAACCTTAGTAAACATCTATGCACCTAATAAGGATGATCCTAGGTTCTATGAAGATTTGATTAACTCTGTAAATCACCATGCTACGGGCAGTTTAATAATAGGAGGAGACTTCAATTTAACATTAAATCCAGCATTAGATAAAAAAGGAGGAAATTCTAATAGTCATAATAAATCTAGACAAGTAATAAATCACTGGATAGAATTAGAACAACTGTCGGACATTTGGAGACTACAACACCCGAATAGTTTGGAATATACATGGCATAGATATCTACCTGATCCAGTGTTTTGCAGATTAGATTATTTTCTAATTAATGATAGCCTTATTAATAGTATAAGTCAGTCAGAAATTAAAGCAGGATATAAAAGCGACCATGCATTAATTACTATTAGTATAATTAAAACAGAACATAAACACGGACCAGGCTTTTGGAAATTAAACTGTTCACTGTTAAACGAAGAAAGTTACATAACCACAGTAAAAGAATGTATAAAAACAACAGTCTTTAATAATAAAGAAACAAACCCAACATTATTATGGGACACCATAAAATGCCAAATAAGAGGAGAAACCATAGCTTATGCAGTATATAGGAAAAAATTGAAAACACAAAAAATAAAACTTTTAGAAAAAAAAATTCATGACCTACAAAATATATTTAATACAACAGGTGATATTAAAGACCGAGAAAGCTGGGAGGAAGCAGTTAACAAACACAGACAACTTATTGAAGAAAAAACCAGAGGTGCAATAGTGAGATGTAGAACCAAATGGTACTCAGAGGGAGATAAACCAACTAAATACTTTCTCAATTTGGAGAAAAGAAATTACGATAAAAAATCTATACTAAAACTTAAAGATCAACATGGAAAAATAATTTCAGAACACAAAGATATTTTAAAAGAAGAATTACAATTTTATAAAAATTTATATACAGCCAGAGATTATCTCAAATCCCCAAATAGAAATTTTCTCTCAACAGAACATCTTAAAATTCTTGATGAAGATGAAAAGGAATTATGTGAGGAAGAATTAAAAGAGGAGGAATTAAAAGCTACAATGGAATCAATGTCTCTTAATAAATCGCCAGGTCCTGACGGATTCCCAGTTGAGTTCTAGAAAACTTTTTGGGGGGACTTAAAAGAATATTTTATAAGTGCTATTAACTATTCCTTCAATACAGATTGCCTTCCAATAACTATGCGTCAAGGAGTTATATGCCTCATTCCCAAGAAAGAAAAAGACCATTTATATTTGAAGAACTGGCGCCCCCTTTCACTTCTAAATACAGACTACAAGATAATAGCAAAAACATTAGCAAATAAACTCAAACTAGTTTTACCCTCTTTAATACACTCTGATCAAACTGGATTCATGAAAAATAGGTATATTGGAGAAAATATTATTAAAATTATAGGTATAATTTCCTATTTAAGAGCAACTAATAAATGTGGTTACTTGTTATCAGTGGACTTTGAAAAAGCTTTCGATCAATTAGAACGGCCATATATTCAAGATACTCTTAAAATACTTAACTTTGGAACTAAATTCAGGAAGTGGATAAATTTATTATACAGCGATATTCACAGTTGTGTACTAAATAGAGGCTGGGCTACAGAATTTTTTCCAGTAACTAGAGGTGTAAGGCAGGGCTGCCCTCTTTCTCCTTATTTATTTATTCTGGCAGCAGAAACTTTGGCAACCGAAATAAGGAACAATAGTAACATAAATGGAGTAATAATAGATCAGAAAGAACACAAAATTATACAATATGCTGATGATACAGTTTTAACATTAACAGGTGGGCCTTTGTCAGTGCAAGAAACCTTATTAGTATTCTCAGATTTTGAACAAATATCGGGACTCAAAGTAAATATAGAAAAAACAATAATAATGCCAATAACTGCTAACACACATGATCACGATACATTAAAATCCCTAGGCTTACAATGGTGCACCAATCCTGTAAAAATTTTAGGAATATCCATTCATCCAGAATGGAAAAAAATGATAGAGATCAATTATAAAGAAATCCTGAGTAAGATTAAAGTTATTATTAATACCTGGAGTAACAGAATAATGTCTCTTGCAGGCAGGATAACAATTATAAAAACCTGCATAATTTCACAGCTAACTTATTTATTCTTAGTACTACCAAGTCCACCAAACAATTATATCAAAGAAATTGAAAAATTAATATTTAAATTTATTTGGAATAACCAACCAGATAAAGTTAAAAGATCTACAATGATTGCAACAAAAAATAAAGGAGGGCTGAATATGATTCATCTTCCATCTAAGATACAATCTTTAAAAATTTCATGGGTTAAACGGTTCCTCAATGGATCTGTAGAAGATGGTTGGAGACAGATTATTAATGTACAATTTAAAAACCTGGGTTCATATATTTTTAAATGCAATTTAAAAGAACATGATATACACAATTTCAGTGACTCATGCGACCCGTTCTGGAAAGATGTGTAACACCATTGGTGCAAATACAATTTTAATAAGACTGTTAAAACACATGAAATTCAATTACAAACCTTATGGTATAATTCTCATATAAAGGTTAAAGGTACAGTAGTTTTTTATAAGAAATTGTATATGGCAGGCATAAAAACGCTTTCTGACATAACCAAAAAAATCAGGAAACCATCTATCATTTTTGCCATTTAAAGAATTCACTAACAAATACAAGGTTAATATAAGTTTTATAAAATATGTAGGTTTAGTGGATGCAATCCCAACTTGTTGGAAAAGAGAGTTAAAGAATAATCCTTGTTTAGAAGTACAAGAATATACGGTGGACAAAATAATAAATATGAAAAATACAACTCAGTTTGTATACTTAAATATTATTAATTCTGTCTCTTCGAAACCAGAAGAGCAAATAGAGAAATGGATTGGTGAACTAAGGCTACAAAATAAAGGAAAAATATTTAAAGCATTCAAGAATATTGATAAAATTACTATTTCAGAGAAATTAAGAATTTTCCAATTCAAATTATTACATAGAATTTTACCACTTAATCCACTTTTATATAAAATGAAGAAAAGCGAAACTGAACTCTGTTCATTCTGTAAAAAACAAAAGGAAACTTATCTACATATATTTTACCACTGTGAAGTAACCAATAAATTGTTAATAGCTTTTGAAAATTGGTCAAAAGACCTGGAACAATCTTTAAACTTAGGCAATGTTACAGGAACAGTATTAATATTAAACATCTCAGGTGACAGCCTACTTGATACCTTATTACTATTATTAAAACATTATATATATATCTGCAAATGTAGAGAGAAATTACCAACATTCTCTATGTATAAAAGTTATGTCACACAGATTTATAAAATGGAAAAACAAATTGCGAGTGCGAAGGGTAAAATAGAGAAACATAAACAAAAGTGGAAGAACTATCAAAACATACATATTGAAAACGAATAAAACAACATAAAGATAAAAACTCATTTAACCCACATTTTGAATTAGAAGAACAGTTTTATCTCTGTTATGTACCTATGTTATTTGTATCTGTTTTGTATGTATGACTTTCAATTGTCTTTGTCTACATTTTGTCTTTATGTACAATGTACCTTATTGTTTGTACTATTTGTTTGGAATAAAAAAAAAAAAAAAAAAAAAAAAAAAAAATTTGTAAAGGAATCATATGTGTAGTATCCTTAAAATTTTTAAACTTGCCCAATACTGAACCAAGAGCTCATAATCCAGCGGCCGCTATATAGGAAATAAAAACTTTTAGGCAAAAAGAAAGGATTTTATACCGCCATAGGGCTTTTTATTTTTCCTGCTAAGTCGTTAATTCATATATTAAACAGCTAGCGTTTATATATATAGCGATTATATATATCGACGTTTACCCCGCATAGTTCTCCAATTTGTGAAAATATTATTACTTAATCATACATAAACTGAATCACTACTTTATACACTTTTGATGGTGTTATAGATGTTGCAATCAATTTATTACCCATCAAAAGCTTTTTTTCTCGCATGCCCACTCACTAGGGCGACATGTTTCTATTCAATGAGGCAAACGATTCCTTAATAATGAAGTAACTAAAAATATGATCAGTACAGGAGCGTCCTTTTCGAAACCCATTCTGATCTTTGGCTTAAGGTTAAGTTTGTGACGCGTTATTCTATAATTAATCAGGCCACGATAATGAGTTGTTGACGAAGATATGACCATTACATGGCTCGTAGTAACTTAGCAAATTTCATTCTCGGTTTGTTCCTCTGATTTTTAACATGTCCACTTTACATCGTGAAAATCTGGAAAAGTATACATTTCATACAGAATAATGTGACAAAATTCCCAGCTATCACGGTCTGTATTAGTGTAATAAAGTATCCACTTCTCCAGGTTTATCGCTACACTTTATTTATTCAGTATTGATGTGCTTATATAAAGTTTGTATATTTATAAAAATCAGAAACTATGATTGAGTTACTATATTTTGTATTTGTTTCAATAAAGCTAATTTGCTAGTATTATCCTTGTTTATTATTTTCCAATTAGAAAAATGATATTCATTAAAAAAAAAGATATATAAATATATCAATTGATAATATTTTACTTTAAAATTAATGAATATATTTAAAATTTTGAAATGAGACAGTTTAGAAAAATGAGTAGAAAATAATTTTCATCCAAGATTTATTTTATATCCCCGAAATTAGTAGTACCCCGCCTAATAAAAATAGGTTTTAAACCAATTAATATACCCTATAGCGATGAAAGTAATAAACTATTGTAAATGTTAAACATTTTGTCAGAGATCAAAGGACTCAAATGGTAACACCTTATTAATCCAAAGGCAAAGCCACCACTTCTTCTACACGGCCCGGTAATTAAGACCTGCAACAGTAACAACAACTCCCGTTATTGATTCATGGTGTCGGGTATCACGACAAGGGGTGTTAGTGACAGACGGTGAAAGCCCTGCCATCTAGCGGGAGTGTAATAGATTTGACGCATGCGCACGGGGTGTGTCAATAAGGGCGGCCAACCAGGATACCCCTTCTTGCCAGATGTGAATCCACAAAATGACTAGTACACGCAAATAACAACAAGTAACCCATGGGTCATAACGCTCAGCTGACTGGAAAGAGATTCGCAAAAGGAAATTTTATCATCTGAATGGTAGTATATACCCATTCAACTGAAGCATCATACAGATTAACCAACAGGCCAAGATTGTGTCTGTATTTATATATCTCAAAAATAGAGAAAAATGCGTAAACTTTAAAAAAAATACAGGTGGCTCCACCAGTCTGCAGAAATTAATAAAAACACTTAATGGTCAATATCCATGCAAAGAATCATGGTGATCTCTGCATTAGTTGTTCAGATACTTGAGCTTTTGTATCAAATTTTCCATTATTTGGAGGAATACTTCGGAGTCCTATAGCTTGAAGGATATGGGTAACAGAGACCTAATTTCAGGTTTCCAAAGACACTTTTCATGGGCCTCCTAGCATGACAAGAATAAAGATTCTAGGTCCAGTTGTTACAATTTGTGCCACGTTAACAGATGACAGCATCCTTAAAGGTCTAAAAAAAAAGAGAAAAAAAATGAAAAATTGAATAAAATATAGGTGGCATCACCAGTCAGCAGAAACCGATGAAACACTCCATAATCAATATCCATGCAAAGAATCATGGTGATCTCTGCATAAGTTGTTCAGATACTTCAGCTTTTGTATCAAATTGTCCATTATTCTGCGGGATACTTCGAAGTCCTATAGCTTGAAGGATATGGGAAACAGAGACCTTATTTCAGGTTTCCACAAACACTTTTCATGGGCCTCCTTGCATGACAAGAATGAAGATTCTAGATCCTGTTGTTACGATTTGTAATCTGTTGGCAGGTAACCACATCTTTAAAGGTCTCAAAAATAGAGAAAAAAAAATCGTAAAAATTTGAAAAAAAATTAGAGGTGGTGCACCCAGTCTGCAGAAACTGATGGAACACCTCATGATTAATAAGTATTGCCAAAAATCTTGACCATCAGAGTTGTAGTTATTGAGATACTGCACTTTTTGTATCAAATTTTTCATTATTCGGGGGGGGGGGGTATTTTGGAGCCATACAGCTTAAAGGATATGGGTAACAGAGACCTAATTTTAGGTTTCCATGGAGACTTTTCATGGGTCTCCCTGTGTGTTAAGAATTAAGATTTTAGGTCCAGTTGTTATGATTTGTGTCCTGTTAACAGATGTTCATATCTTTAAAGGTCTCAAAAAAAGAGAAAAATTCGTAAAAAAAAACCCCGAACAAATACAGGTGGTGCCACCAGTCTGCAGAAACTGATGAAATACTCCATGATCAATATCCGTGCAAACCATTATGGTGATCTCTGCATTAGTTGTTCAGATACTTCAGCTTTTGTATCAAATTTTCAATTATTCTGAGCTGTACTTTGGAGTGCCATAGCTCAAAGGATATGGGTAACAGAGACCTAATTTCAGGTTTCCATGGAGACTTTTTATGGGTCTCTCAGTTTGTCAAGAATGAAGATTCTAGGTCCAGTCTTTACGATTTGTGCCCTGTTAACAGATGTTCACATTTTTAAACATCTCAAATATAGAGAAAAAAAAATTCGTAAAAATCGAAAAATAGAGGTGGCGCCACCAGACTGCAGGAACTGATGGAACATCTCATGATCAATATGTATGCCAAAAATCATGACCATCAGTGATGTAGTTAATGAGATATTGAAGTTTTTGTATGAATTTTTTAATATTCTGGGGGGTACTTTGGGGACCAATAGCTCGAAGGATATGGGTAACAGAGACCTAATTTCTGGTTTCCAAGGAGATTTTTTCATGGACCTCTCAGAATGTCAAGTTACAAGATTCTAGGTCCAGCGGCTACGATTTGTGCCTGGTTTACGGACAGACGGACGGACAGACGGACAGACGGACAAAGAGTGATCACTATAAGTATAACTCAGATGACTTACAGTCAGCTGAGCTAAAAAATGGGTTCTTATTCCCTGAATAAAAATTATTTGTCCTTGTTGTTGTTATGACTTATGTTGTCAGAGTAAAGCCTGTAGGTAATGTCCGCAATGAAAGGTACGTCAGGCAACACGCATCGTTTTACTTCTACCGAGTGGGTGCTCGCGGTAACCAGCCTATGCGCACTGACTTAAAGGTGGGGTATCTTTCGAACCAATACACACTAGCTTTAAAATGTTTTATGTGGGTAGGTAATGCTGTGGAGCGACATCTGTTAACAGGAATGAAAACTAAATCTGCGGCACATCCCCTTCACATTCCATTCTGTATGATTACAAGGGAACCCCGTGACGTCATACCGAGGATACCCTGCACTTCCGGGGGTCCGCGGCCATGTTTATCGTCTGTCGACAAAGTATGTCAAAAGGGACCTGAATTACTCACCCGAAAGAACCTGGGTGACGGTGTTAATAAGGATATAAACCCAAAAGCCCCGTGAGCGTCTTGTAAAGGTAAGCTCTTCTCTGAGTGAAGTTTAATTCCGAGACATTGACCCTTTGTTGTGAATGCACTTGGTGTTGAGTTTCTCTTTGACGGGCCGGCATTTCTTTACTCTTTGAGTTCACCGAGTGATGTGTGAGGACTCCTATTGAATGATTGAGTCACAGAGGTCAGTGAACGCTCATCGATAGGATCAACTCATATTTCTGTATTGAGGGTACGCCTGGTTGACTGAGTTTTATTCTGATTTGGATGCATCCACGAAATTATAAATTGATGAACTTTATTACCGGTTCTATATTATAATTATAGTCCGTTCCTGTACCCCTGTCCACCTGTTTTTTAGCTCAGCTGACTATAAGTCATCTGAGCTATAGTCGTGGTCCATTGTCCGTCGTCCGTCCGTCTGTCCGTCCGTCCGTAGATGTGGCACGTTTTGAAACCGTAAGCCCTAGGAATCCAAAATTCAGCATAATGTTAGATGTCCCCAAGATCTCCTACCAAACCGAAAACTGGGTCTTTGCGACTTTGTTCCTTTGAGAAATTAAGGAAAAACCTCAATTTTTTATTAAAATCCTATTTTCACACTTCAGGACTGCCTAATATCAAAACCACTCATCTGTTTTTCCTCATATTTACCATAAATATTCCTCTATATAGTTCCTATGTACATCCCAGAAATTAAGTCTGTAAAGTATAATTTCTTTAAGTTATGGGCCCTAACATAATGGACTTTGTAAAAAATCAGGAAAAATAATAACTCACTTAACATGAAAAATTTTGAAACTAGAGTCTATTTTCTCAAGTATATAACTATGTTTAATTAAGATTCAATTGTTTACCCAAAATTAGATCTGAATTTTGTAAATTTTTTAAGTTATTAGCATAAAAAAAAAATCAGTACTTTAAATTTTGCCCAACTTTGACCATGGCACGTTTTTTTCCTGTAAGCACCATTGATTTAATTTTCACAGCATGTAAACATAAATATTTAGTTTGTCTAAATCTGAAATTTGAAAATAAAAGCTTGAAAATTAAGCTAGTTATTGATTTTTTTTCTGTAGTCACTTGCTTTTATTACAGATGCAGGGTCCCACTCCAGGTCACTGGAAGTCAGCTATGCCAGGGTTTCTGATTTGTTACAGTCACTGGGGGAGATCCCCTGCTGTGACAGGTGTACAGTTATTCTCATATCATCACCCCCCCCCCCCCCCCCCCCCCCCCGCAAACCCAACCCACCAAGTGTTATGCAGTAATTGTTATTGTTTTCACTGTATTTCCTTAATTGTAATGCAGTTTCACTCCGATATGCAAAAACTTTCCTTGGAAAAATAATTCAAGGTGTAATCCAGAAGATGCAATGTTGTGTAATGTAGCATTTTTAAAGAAATAAATTTTCTTTTAAATGATTTTAACAAATATAACCCATCAGTATGCTTAAATTATGATAAAATATGAAGCACATTATGGATAAATAAAGACCCAATTAAAAATTGTGAAATCTATATCAAGTATTGTTTTTAGATATTGATTGTTTTGCAGATTTAAAAGATGTATTTTTGTGGTAAAAAATAAATAAACATTTGTATGCATGATTTGGTGTTATCTGACAAGATTGAGATTTATGATGATGCAATTGAGAATTATGAATCAACTTTTATATTCAGATATATATGTTAAATTGGAAATGTATAGAAATATAAACTTAAACTAGAAAATAATTGATGTGATAAAAAATCAGGATTTAATACAAACATTTGTTCATTATTTTCCTGCCTCAGCAGAATTTGAGATCAGGCTTTGTTTGCCCTGTTTTATGTTGTTAATTAGCTATATTTCAACTGTATACATTTCATAAAAAAAATACATATATATTTAATAATATATATTATACAAAAAAATAGATTCAATTGAACAAATGTGTAAACTACTGAAATGTCAACAGTTAATCGAAAAACCAACTAATGATCATGGTAATAGTACAGATCATTTTTTCACAAACTGCTCACATGCTTTAGTTTCAACATTAGGAAACACATGGCCAGGTCACAAAATATTTTTTGCAACAATTTCTTGCTCATCAATACAAACCAATCATATAAACCAACCATGGCCTTTATTACCTCTTCCTCTTACACTTTATCTCCATTAGATATTATTTTAGATTTTTACCTTCAAGGTTAATGTCAGCTGAGCACAGTGACCCATAGGTCCCTTGTTTGCGATTATCTCTACATAAGACAAATTTGGCAAACAAAATTTGCACCATTGGCATAAAGAGGCAAAAGCGTAAGTTTTGGTACCTTACCTACTGACGATATAAATATTATTTACTTTACGGCCTGGTTGACATGTCTCAAATATATCCGTGGTTCATGGCGTCCCTAATATGCGGCCATTGTTTATCATCCTTGGTCTTGGATATGGATAAAAAGTAATGTCACGTAACAGAGAAGCGCGTGCATATGGAGAATACAAGTCTCGCTGTAAACAGGGGTCGGCAGCTATTGATTATTGGTTCCGTGAATGTTGGTGCCTCTTTAGTACGTCACGTCTATTATGACGTCATCACTATCCCCTGATATGCCCATTTAACAGATTAGTGGCAAGATGTCACTAAAGAATAGACTAGTTACTCATAAAATGGTTTTAAATTGTTTACAGGAAAATTACATAAGGTAGGCTATTATTTCCATAATAGTTAACTATGCTTTTTCCTCTTTCTTCCCTAAGGTCAAACAGTTTTGGCGTTCTTCGGTTCACAAATAAATAATCGCGAAAAAACAGGTGGACAGGGGTACTGGAACGGACTATAGGTGATTCTTGTCAATATTGACTATTGTTGTACTACCACTATTGGGTATTGACTATTGTATTACTACTATTACATCATGATCATATTTGTTTGCCAAAACAGTTAATTAAATCTGTAAATGTAATATGTAAAAATAGTTAACCAGTTATATAATGTCAGTTCCAGTCGGTACTGTACAAAGTATATAAATAGGCCGTTGATCACTGCAGCAGTGCAGGTCCAGACCGGACATTAATCATGTATATAGGCTAAAGTTCAACATAAAATAGTTTAACACATTTAAAAAATTAATGAAAATTGATCAATAAATTTCCATGTGCAAGTAAAACTTCAACCATAAATTGCACAGAATATTTTGCACAGATGTTTTGTTTTCCAGAGGGTATTGATTGGTTTGTGGGTATAACTCATCACTTCACTAGTTTACACTTGATCAACTTGTATTTAATATACATGTACAGCAGAACCTGTCTTGAGGGGACACCTGTGGGATATCACCAAAGTGTCCCTACATTGCACAATGGCACGTTTTTTTTTCCTGTAAATACTGTGGATTTAATTTTCACAGCATGTACACATAAGGATTTAATCTGTTAAAATCTTAAATTTGAAAATAAAAGCTGCAAAATTAGGCTAGTTATTGAATTTTTTTTGGAGGCTCTGGTTGTAATCCCTTACATTGTCAAGCAGTCCACTTTGATGACTGTAGGTCATTCAATGCACATCTCTATGCTCCCCAGGCTGTTGGCATAATGTTAGATGTTCCCAAAATCTCCTACCATACCAAAAATTGGGTCATTAGGTCTTCGTTCCTTCGAGATATTAAGGAAAAACCTCCATTTTCCATAAAAAAAACATTGTTACACTTCAAGTAACAAATGTTGCCTTCAATATAAAATTTAATGTAATTTTTAAATAATCAGGAAATATATATTTTACTCACCTAACATGAGAATTGCTGAAGCTAGATACTTTTTTTTTTCAGGAATATAACTTAATTTAATCAAGATTCAATTGTTTACCCAAAATTAGATCTGAATTTTGCAGATTTTTCAAGTTATTAGCATAAATAAAAAATCAATATCTTAAAATTTTGTCCAACTTTGACAATGGCACATTTTTTCCCTGTAAGCACTGTTGATTTAATTTTCAAAGCATATATACATAAGGATTTAATCTTTTAAAATCTGAAATTTCAAAGGTATTGGTTGGAAAGAATAGCTTTTATTCATGTTTTCATACACCATTTCAAGTGTTGTTTACATCTAACCTACCTAGTAGTACAGCCTTCACTTGCATTATGTAACCCACCCCAGGCAGCTTGCCTTGGCTCAGCTTGGCCACTACCAGCAGGCTTCCCCTCTGCCCTGCACTCCCCCCCCCCCCCCCCAAATGGTGCTTAAACTAGATGAATGTTATTATTTTCTGTATTTGATTCATTTTATTCTAGGCTATGCTACATTTTAGATTTTGTATTGTACCACCAGGGTTACAATGATTAAAGTGTACATTTAATTGTGTCCACAAAGTGGTGTATTGCTATGAAAGTGTGGATGTTCATCAGATAAGTAATTCCTTACTTCAGAAGAGTAAAAACTTCACCAGGTGTGAAATTGACTATTAATTCCAGAAATAAATTAAAACTGGGATAGTAATTAGCACAATGATATTGTTTGTCCCTCATTCAACCAACAGTGTGAATTCATACTTTATTTGAAAAGATGTTTTATTTTATCAAATTTACTGAATCTTTTATTTTATTTTGGTGAATAAAATTAAGCATGTACTGAAAACTCCAATGTGCAAAACTTTTTAATAGTGACTCAACGGAATATTCTTGTAGATTCCATGTTGTGGCATTATTGTATCGCCAGACATAGTCTGGAGATACTATGGTTTAGGCACGGTCGCGCCGCCGCCGCCGCCGCAGAGATTTCTTTTGGACACAATAACTCAAAAAATATTTCACGGATCTTTACCAAACTTGGTATATGTATTGATATGGGTGAGAGGACGACGCCTATTTAAAATGAGGTCATGACCTCAACTAGGAGAGTGACCTTGACCTTGAATAGGTTCAATTTTGGGGAAAATCACACAAATTTTTAAATATCTCAAGAAAACTTGCATGGATTGATCCCAAAATCAAGTTGATCAAAGATCATGGATAGGGTTGTCATGTTCCAGAAACTGGTGGCGCCACCTATTATTCTTTACTTGTTTTCATGCCGTTTAATATCCCCATCATTGCTACTTGACAGTACTGTGAGCATTATAAGTCAAAAACTAATGGACAGATTTCTTTCATATTATGCAAATACATAGATATGGGTTATGGGATGATGTTTATTTAAATTGGGGTCATGACCTTTCCTATGAGAGTGGCCTTGACCTTGAATATTGCCATATATGGTGAAAATCACACAAAATCATTAATTTCTCAATAAGGGATGCATGCATTGGTCCAAAAATCAACTTGACCGAAGATCTTGGATAGTAATGTCATGTACCAGAAACAGGTGGCGCCACCTGTTATTCTTTTACTTGTTTTCGTGCCGTTTAATACCCCATCATTGCCACTTAACAGTACATTTATAACCTGTGAGCATTATAAGTCAAAAACTAATGGACAGATTTCTTTTATATTATGCATATACATATATATGGGTTATGGGATGATGTATATATAAATTGGGGTCATGACCTTTCCTATTGGAGTGGCCTTGACCTTGAATATTGCCATATATGGTGAAAAATTACACAAAATCATTAATATCTCAATAAGGGATGCATGCATTGGTCCAAAAATCAACATGTTCGAAGATCTTGGAAAGTATTGTCATGTACCGGAAACAGGTGGCACCACCTGTTATTCTTTTACTTGTTTTGTGCCGTTTAATACCCCATCATTGCCATTTATCAGTACTGTGAGCATTATAAGTCAAAAACTAATGGACAAATTTCTTTCATATTATGCATATACATGGATATGGGTTATAGGATAACGTTTATTTGAATAGGGGTCATGACCTTTTCAATGAGTGGCCTTGACCTTGAATATTGCCATATATGGTGAAAATCACACAAAATCATTAATTTCTCAATAAGGGATGCATTGATTGGTCCAAAAATCAACTTGAACGAAGATCTTTGATAGTGTTGTCATGTACGGGAAACAGGTGGTGCCACCTGTTATTCTTTTACTTGTTTTCGTGCCGTTTAATACCCCATCATTGCCACTTAACAGTACATTTATAACCTGTGAGCATTATAAGTCAAAAACTAATGGACAGATTTCTTTCATATTATGCATATACATAGACATGGGTTATGGGATAATGTATATATATAAATTGGGGTCATGACCTTTCCTATTAGAGTGGCCTTGACCTTGAATATTGCCATATATGGTGAAAAATTACACAAAATCATTAATATCTCAATAAGGGATGCATGCATTGGTCCAAAAATCAACATGTTCGAAGATCTTGGAAAGTATTGTCATGTACCGGAAACAGGTGGCGCCACCTGTTATTCTTTTACTTGTTTTGTGCTGTTTAATACCCCATCATTGCCATTTATCAGTACTGTGAGCATTATAAGTCAAAAACTAATGGACAGATTTCTTGCATATACATAGACATGGGTTAGGGGATGATGTATATTGAAATTTGGATCATGACCTTTTCTATGAGAATGACCTTTTCTATGAGTGTGGTCTGATATTAATTGTTGCTGAAGATGGGGGGCCTAATCTTAAAGGGGGGGGGGATTAATTGTCTGGGGATACTAAAAATATCTAGTTTTCTTTTAAATTCAGTTTAAACATTTATGATTTAAAAATAATAAAATATATGTGTATGTATAATATGACCCAATATGAGCTACACTCTGGATATATGATGATTGCAACTTTTGCAACAATTCTAATATTTTAACTTATAGTTTCAGTTTTTTACTCTGTATATATAATGATTGCAACTTTTGCAACAATTCTAATATTTTAAGTTATATTTTCAGGTTTTTTTATTAAAAATTTATAAAACCTGTAAATAAAAAAAATGATTCAGATAAAAACTTCTTAATGGAAAAAGTGGATATACTTAAAAAAAATAGGATTTTATATAAACTTAAATGCATTATTCCCTTTAATGTGAAATAAAGGTATTAGTCCATTCTGTCCACTTCCCTGTCTATCTGTAAATTTTCATATGCATTACAGTATCTCAAAACTTTTACTGTTTTTCTTCATGACAGTCTTGTCAGAGTATTAGTTTGCAATCATATATTTAGAACTTTACTATAACCAAGCAGGAGGGCCCCTTTCCTCTTAGCTTCTCATATTCTTATATAAATGAAAAACATTACAGTAGAATATTTTTTACATCCACCTTCGTGCTGCCCTCACTTTTCCCTTCTCCGAACCCCATCCCAAAGTCAGCCTTAGTAAGCAAGAACAAGATGAATCAGATATATTCATACTTTAATATTTGTATTTAACTATTCGTCCATAGGTACCTATGTACATGCCACAAATTATGTCAATATTGTGTAATATGTAAACATAGTGGGCGTCACAATAATGTACCTTGTCAAGACTAAAGAGATATTGTGTCATACAGTCACAAATTCATAAATCACTTCATCAGCATTGTTAATCATAACATCATATCTGTCAGATTGAAAGCTTGCAGACTACCATACACTTTTAGATCCTTCAACAAATAGCCTTATCATCATTCTACTACTGCTTATTACTGCTGGCATTGCATTCATATTTGCTCAAATATATCACAATTTTCAACCCCTCCTAAATAAATAAAAAATAAACCACTATATTTTACTCTATTAATCCATCAGTCAGGTAATTTCATTTATCATTTACTCACATATTACATTACATTCCTTTATAATAGCCCAACATGTCCATGATATTCATAAGCTTTATCGACTCGATATAGTATCACAGTGGAGAAACATTTATAGTCCAATCACGATCAGCTGAGCGCCGTGACCCATGGGTCCCTTGTTTAAAATATTAGCAAAAATAAAAAATTTTGTACCTTAAATTTTGCCCAACTTTGGCCACGGCACGTTTTGTACTGTAAGTACTTTGGATTTAATTTTCACAGCATGTGCACATAAGGATTTAATCTGTTAAAATCTGAAATTTGAAAATAAAAGCTGCAAAATTAGGCTTGTTATTGAATTTTTTTTGGAGGCTCTTGTTGTATTCCCTTACATTGTCAAACAGTCCACTTTGGTCACTGTAGTTCACTCAGTGAACTCTCTATACTCCCCAGGCTGTTGGCATTTATGTTATGCAATCCCATCACTAGGGCAAGCCCTCTCTCCACTGAGTTGAGCTTGATCAGGCTGTCTGCAGTTAATACCATACCACAAGGAGCCTTTTTCTCTACCCCCCCCCCCCCCCCCCCCATTCTGTTGACAGACCTGTACTATGAACTAGATGAATCTTAAAATCAACATTTTTTTCAGCAATAAGCAGTAACAACAGAGACCCATCCCCCCCACCCACCACTTCAATACACAGGACTAATAACAAGATGAATCTTATAATTTTAATGTTAAATAAATTCTTTTTGATGAGACTTGGACAATTTTGATTTTTTCTAAGAAAAAGAATTTCAGGAATTTAATCCTAATATTCAAATGTGATAAAATATTAGGATCTAATGTAAGTGCTAACTGACAAGATTTAAGAAGATGTAAATACTTTGGAGCATTTCATTCATATCTCTTAAAGTTGGCAGGACCTAGGTGTGAATAACAATGTTAACTTAGTATTAAAATTAGGAATATTGGTCAAACTTTGTGGGATTAATTTTTAACTCATATTGCCATATATTTAACTTTTGAAAGCTTAATTACCTTCACACATTATTTGTTTATAAAATGTTACTTTTATATAACACTTACTGTAGGCCATGTCCATTATTCTATAATTTACAGAGATTCATTTTAGCAGGGCCATTTTCTCATAGCTTTTCTAATGATAATATACATGAAAAACCAAAAGAAATAAAAATATTTTGCAGTTACTAATATTTTCCAAAATTCAGCTGAGCGATGTGACCCATGGGTCCCTTGCTTTATATTTTAACGAATATTTTTCTATTTTTCTACTATAAAATGACAACAATCATGTCAGTTTATTAGCTGTAATTACATCTTATGTCCCAAAACCTAGTGTGTTTACTGATCACAAGTGGATGCCCTATAGTAATCACCCCATCTGTCTGTCTGTTTGTCCATCTGTCTATCCAAACAATTTGTTTCCAGATGATAACTCGAGGTTGGATTGACGTACATGACTTACATATGGCCCACCACTAAAGCAAGAACATTTATGATTTTGGGGTTACAAGGTCAAAGGTCATGGTCACAGTACTCACTTATTTAAAAAGATTATGGTTGCATTTTAAGCCAAGCTTTTCATTTCAAACTTTCAATTTTGCACATTTAGCTGACTTGCCAGTTAGGGGAGAGCATAAAGGAATTTGGGGTCACAAGATCAAAGGTCAAGGTCACAGCGGCCATCTGTTCATAAATTAGTTTTCAGATGATAACTCCAGTTTAGTTTGACATATTGGTTTCAAACTTAACTTATATATGTCTCACCCCTAAAGTAAGAACCATGTTGATTTTGGGGTCAATTGGTCAAAGTCACAGGACCCATTTCTTTTAAAAGAATGCATATGCATTTGAAGCCAAACTTTTCATTGCAAACCTTTCATCTTCAAAATATTGCTAACCTGCCAAAGATTCTGGTCAATTTTGGGTCATAGGGTCAAAGGTCAAGGTCACAGGGCCCATCCATTCACAAATTAGTTTATGGATGATAATTCTGCTTTGGATAGACAGATTTTCTTCAAACTTGGTTTAATAATGACCCACCACTTAAGTAAATTCATTTTGATTTTCAGTGTCAAGAGATCATAGTTGAAGGTCACAGGAGCCACATCTTTAAAAAGATTGTGGATGCACTGTTAATCAAACTTTACATCCCAAACTTTACACATGGCTTACTTGCCCAAAGTTAGGAAATCTGTAGATTTTGAGGTTACCTGGTCAGAGGTCAGGGTCACTTTTTTAAAAGATTGGTACAATAATCTAAATGCTGCAAGTTCAAGGATAATAAGTTCTAAGATTTTTTTTCACAAGGTCATTGATTAAAGTCACAGGACTGTTATACTGAAAAATTTCTTTAAAAAAATTCTTATGAATAGACAGATTCAGTTGAGCGTCGAGACCCATGGGTCCCTAGTTATTATATAAAGGGAGTGCAAGCAAAACCTCTGGATGTCTGACAAACCAACTAGGGTGCTTTCCCAATTTCCAGGGGTGTGATTTTGACTGTGCAGCTTACTGGGGTAGTCTTTAGTTGAGAAATTAAGATGAACTTGGCTTGAGTCCGCAAAACCAAGGGGATGTGAGTTGTGCTTGGAGCTTGTCTAAAGTTGTCCAGAGATGAACTCAACTTGAGTCCATACAGTTCAAGGGGTGGAATGTTTTGTGGAAAATGGTTTGTACAGTCTTTTAGTTGATAAAGTAATAAAGATCATCTTAGAGTACATGCACTCCAGGGCTGTTTTGTACAGTAGGGGTAATCATAAGCTGAATAATTATACTTTAAATTAAATTACACTTAAATAAAGATTTCAAATTAAATTGGTTGGGTTAAGAAGATCCATATATATATATATATATATATATATATATATATATATACACTGTTTGAAAATTTACTGACTGTTGTGAGCAGATCAAACCTGCCTATGCAAAACATGATGAAACTGATGTGTCTCAGTCTTAATGAATGAGGAATACTGTCAGTGTTCTACTGTTCACAGTTGGTCAGTTTTATTTTATTTTATTTATTCAATTCTGTGAATTTTCAGTCTTAATTCACTGTGTAAATAATGAATAACAATGAGCAAACAATGAATGATTGTAGCCACCAAAACAGAGTTTTGTGGACACTATGTTTTCACTTAGGTTCTGGTGCTGCTCCATTCATCTGTGAAAAATTCCGCTGAGATACTTAGACCAAATCTTTCTGTAACTGGGCTTAATTATTGGGTCACATGTGAACTTGTTCCTAACAAAGATTGGTGGTTCCACCAACAGTCCTTTTCACATTGTGACCATCTGCGCGTCTTTTTCTTGTGATAATAGCATATATCTCAGATGTTGCTCAATGTTTTGGGCTGAAATTGTGTTCATAGATCTGGGATACCTTCAGCTTATTCTCAATACTGGTTGCACCATCTTTAATTGTATTTGCGTGACGTCCATCTGTGCACTTGCTTTGGGTAAAAATCAATCCTATCTCAGCAGTAGTTCATTGTTTCGGCCTGAAATTTTTCATATCTGTCTTAGATAGCTTTCTCATAGTCATGAAGGGTGGCGCCACCTATTATCATGTTTTTGTAGAATACATCCTACATTTATCTCAAGAGTGGTTTGATGTAATGAATATTGTTTCCGCTTATATTGTGCATGTCCATAGATCTTTGATATCTTAAACTTGTACCCAAGCACCAGTTTGGAGGGCTGCTTTGTCAGGAGATCCACCCCTTACTTAATCCGTACCTCTGTGATTTGGTGGATAACTGTGGTCACTTGTTCATCAGTCCTGAATGATCCAGTAATTGCCACATCAGTCGTCTGTCAGAAAAAGGGCTACTTTGTAGAGGCTGATGACACTAGTACCACATACAAGACAGCAGCAGCCTGTAAAGCATTGCTTCTGAAGTCCAAGACATATGCAGAGACAAACTACGGTTGTAAGGTGCAGTCTGTTGTTACAGACAATGCAAAGAATATGGACAAGATGAGGAAAGAACTAGAGAAGGATGATGACAGCCTTGTCACCTATGGCTGCTTTGTTCCTGTTGTGAACATGCTAGGGCAAGACCTTACACCCCTGTCATCAACCATGTAATTCAAGTAAATAAGTTCTTCAGGCAGAAAAACCAGTCAGGATCAATTCGTCCTTAGCTACCTAATGATATCCTGACCTGCATAGTTCTACCTCTCCAACAGAACCTACTACAGAAAGTTCATCCAAGACAACCGAGATGAAGTAGAACTGGTCATTGTCCATTGTCTATCCCCAATGAATATTTTGTTTTGCGGCCAATGTGATATCAGATCTTTCAAATAGTCTTCCGATAATAAACAAGAATTTCCACTTGTTCGATGCTGCCTTAATGATTATTTATCAAAACTAATTCAATATATACTCTGTGTGGTTTACAATATTGGCTGATCGTGAAAAATTGAACCCTCTCGAATAATGATAATGTGAAAATCTTGAAATTTTAACCCCACAAATATGAAGTAAACCACAGTATGTCAAATTGAACAGATTGAGATGATGAGGAATGGCTGATACTGATAAGCCCGGAATACCTAGTAGCAGTCATGGCTTTTCTCAATGTAGCAACCCCATTTCCCCCAATACAGAGAGGCAGGAATGCTGATCCAGCAACTTGCTTGAATGCTAGGTGCTTCAACATCTGACTTGCCTGATGGCTTCATGGACTTGATGGTGACTCTACAATCTTCAGTGGCTTCATCAGTAGCCTAAACTATGCAACAGATTTGGCATTCAGAAAACAGCAAAGCTGTTGTTAATATATATAGTTAAGAGAGGACCAAAGGAGCTGGATTATTAGTCATTGAGAAAAACTCAGCAGGGACAATTTTCCCAATATTTAAACCTAATCAATATTGCATTTATTTTCACTTGGAAGCCAGGTCTCCCAGTGATATACCATTGGTGTTATTGTTAAGTGTATTAATATATTTATTTGTTTCTGCATCAGCCTGTGCTGGTTTTTAAGTTTTTTTTGCAAATTATTGCAATTACCGTAAATCCTGTTTTTATCGCCGCGGCCTTAAAAACAAACTCAAAATCGAAAATCTCGACTTTTTTTCTGAACTCGGGATGCGGCCATAAATAGATGGTTTATCAGAAATGAACTGTGGGAAGAACTCTCTCCCGGACATGGCGCTCCTTTGGGCGATAATAGGAGATCAAGCACACCACAGAGGAAATACTCAAGTAGTCACAGATTTACTGTATAAAATTGTATAGTCTAAATGTTCATATAAAATATAACAATTATATGCAATCAATTAAACAATAACAATAAACATTGAACAATAACAACACTTATTACGAGATTAAAATGAATGAGATTATTCATGGTGAGGACTAGTGGTGACGTCTGTTGGGAAAAATCGGTATTACCGGTCATACCTTTGACGGAGCTGAATTGCCCTGGAATCTATGTTGTTCATAAAAATAATTCAGAAAATCAAAATATGTAATTTATAACACTATGAAATCTTTATAAAAGTTCAAATTTAGCAGGTACTTACTGACATTTTTTATAATGTCTGATACATGTACCTCAATATTGAATAGCCCATCTTCTCGCCCCCATGTCATGTTTCTGGAAAACCTTCATCCTTGAATGCGTATAGCCCGGTCATTTACTTCTGTTTAATCTTTGTTTTTTTTTATACAATCACGAATATATTGTATGAATGGAAATAGTGTGAGAGGGGAAACCCGCTTGTAGATATAAATGGTAGAACATGTCACTACAGCCGATGGTGAATATACAGATTTTACATGCGGTGCCGTATTCTTGTTTGCTACTGATTTTTCAATATATTTCGTATAGAAACATTCTGCTGATCCATTTAAAGTCACTGTATATTTTAATTCTAAAAGTAATATTTTTTTTTAATCTATGATGAAAATTCCATTTCTTGAATTACTCGGAAGATTCGAATCATTTTCATACCGGTAACTTCAGTATTATCATCGTCACATCGTTCGTTGACATCGCTCCATGTCACAATTTGCTGATGCGTTTGAAAACATCGCTGGTCAACTCAACTAAATATTAAAATAACTAAAGTTACCTTGTCGAGATACGCACGTATAGCAAACATGACGTGTGAAAACGAGTGATTTTGAAGTGAAATTAAATGGCCGGTCGAGGTAAGCAAGTTTTTTTCCTCAAGAAAGTGTCCGTGTACGCGTGTGGGGAGCCATCTTGTCAAGGTAGCGTTCGCGCAAGGCACACTGGGACGAAATAGGTTGGTGTTCTGTTTACCACCCACCGCGTACAGCCGTTCAAAATATTCTTAGCAGAACACCAGGGCGTTTCAGCACATGGCGGCACTCAAACTTGATTTTAAAACGATCGTCAGCCATTATGCGACTCTTTACGATGTCAGCTTTATATTCATTTTACTTTTTTAAACAAATAATCGTTGCTAAATAACACTGCAAATGAGTTTAAAGTAGGCATTTACTTCAATGTTGCTTGACCATGCCGGTAACTTCAGTATTATCATCGTCACATCGTTCGTTGACATCGCTCCATGTCACAATTTGCTGATGCGTTTGAAAACATCGCAGTTGGGGTGTTTTAAACGTATTATTTGGTGACAATTACCAAAATTTTTTATAACAAGTTATATATCGCACGAAAGATATACATGTCAAGGTTCTACATATAAGTTTTTATATGTATACCACGAGCCGTGATTAAGTTCCCGCAGGTTGAAAATCTGACAGTCTCAGCAGTCTTAGCCATCATGTCGCCCCCTGAACGCTACTGCGTGATGGTGCGTAATAGTGGATAGTATTCAGGCTTTTTGCTTCAATAAATGTACATATAAACCTCAATTCAGTGTTCATACTATGGTCTTTTACATGCAAAGAAGCGTGTTGATGCATACAAGAATCGTTTTGCGTAACCACCATTCAAACGAAACGATCGTTCGGGGAATCTTTCTTTTTCTGATAAATGCCAGCCAATCCATGTGCAAAAGTCGTTAGGGACAAAATATCTATATTGTCCCTATCTCGAGCGTTAAATATGTTTAATATACGTAATCTGCCAACATATTTAACCTCTGTAATTAATACTTTTTTATTCTAGTCTTCATTAAAGCAGCTATGTCGTGATTTATTTTGCTACGTGCAACTAATTATCTTACCCATCAGGCCAGAGACGGAGTCGGGGTGCGGCCTTTAAGGGGGGTTTTGGGTATTTGGACCTCAGTGGGAGCTCCTTTAAGAGACGTTGCAAACTCAGGGTGCGGCTATAAATAGACGTGCGGCCATAAAAACAAGATTTACGGTATTGCATTTTATAAAGCATTACATTAACACTTACTGAGTTTTTGGCAGTTTTAGCCAGCTAAAACTGTTAAAAAATGGTAAAAAATTGGTTTTAGCCAGTTTAAGCTTCCTCTTCAGATTTAAACCAATTCTGGCTTGTTGAATGCTCATATTCTTGTTGGATTTTGTGTTCTTTCTGGAGGGGGTCATCTGTGACGATCAGAATTAACCATGAGAAGGCACATTCACTGGTGTCTGTGTATAACAACTGTGATGTATGGCATGCTGACAGGACGCCTAATTAAATTGATTTAATAATAACACAAGTGCTGAGAATCTTGTTTTATATCCCATTGGATTCTTAGATGATCTGGGATATCAGTTCTGCTCTTGTTATGAGTCAGTAATGATATTTGCCTTCATTGATACTGGTTCGTTAATTATTTCAGTCTTTGCATCACTAAGAAAATTGGTACTTTGACATTTTACAGGTCTTTGGTTTAAATCCACCACCTAGATCAAGAGACCACTTAATTTAACAATTTTTTTCACTGGCACATCTAGGTTTACAAGTAAAATGTAGTATATAAGTATTAACAATCAAGGAAGGGGGCAGAAAACCGAAAAGCTGGTGTACAAGAACCTACACATAGCTAGTCTTTTTCAAATGGTGTCAACCATTAACATTACTTTTTGTAAGTAACAGACTAGCACGGCATTTTAAAACTTTATACGTCAATCAAGTGACCACCTGCCATATGCAACCAGCTTGAAGAATACTAATTTGTTATCCATTTAAAGTTCTTAATCTGAAATATTTTTTCAAAGTATGTATATTAAAGTGCCTCTGCTGTTGTGTAAACATAATGTTTAATAGTTTATAAAACTAGATCTATACAATCACCTAGTTATCATTGGAAGCCTCTGCCAACACCTGCAACAGAGCGATTAATGGGGAACCCCCATGGAGTGTATGTGTTAGGGAATAAGGTCAGGGTCAAAAATAAATATCAGGTGCAAATCTGTGACCTTTGAATAATAGGACACAAGTAGGTCTACCCTAACAATGTTTACCCATAAATGGATATAGAAATAAACTTATCAACCAACATAAGCCTTCCCTTCCTACAGGGAGGAGGGACTTAATAAAAGTAGCTTCATTTAATATTCCCCATATTCAAAAAGGGTTCAGTTTATATACCAGTTAGAAATCTGGGGTAACATTGGTAAAAGTACCTTTCTGGCATGTAGTAATGGTAGAAATGGTTAAAAAGTAGAAACCTGCCAGTCAGGTCAAAACTTGTGTCCTTTGAAATATTTCTTTTAATTTTTAGTGAACCTGTGAGCTTATGCGATGGTGCGGCGTCGTAAGTCATGCGTCGTATGTACATTCACCATAGCTATCTCAAAAACGGCAGGAGCTAGCATCACCATTTTTTTTGCAAATAATCAGTCACCTAAAAAACTCTATTGGATTTTGTTTATTTTTTTCTAACTGCATTTTCTTAGATTTTATAGGGAAAAAACTAAAAAAGCTTTATAAATCTTCTTCAACGAAACTGTCCAGCCAAATTGTCCAATATTTCACAGAAATGATCCCTTGAACAATCTATCTTAAGTTTGTTCCAATGGTTCCAGTTCGGAGATTTTTGGCCGAGTTACAGGAGGTTGAACTTAGTCATCTGTCCAAAAAAGCACACTAAAATTAAAATCTCAGAAACGGCTAGAGCTATAATCACCAAATTTTATACCAATGTTTGTCACATATATCATATCTGAAATTGAGGTATTGGTGGCGCCACCTACATTGATCTGTTTTTTACAAGCGAAAATGTAATTTTAAACTATTCTAGCTCTATACAAGAATTATTCTATGGTAGGATTCTGCCAGTTTTATAAGAATAGATTGAGTAATTACAGCTTTAAAAAAAGCATTATAGCCAATTGAAAAAGGCTTTCTGTGTTTGAAAACAGATTTGACAACATGCTGAGTTTCAGCAGCCAATTCAAGAGGTCACTCAATACAACCAGGTAGGGTTCAGACATCACAATGACAACTGACCTGGCTCTGGCGGGTGTCTAGACAGTTTGTCTAGGAATGTGTCTGGACGTCTAGACACAGCGTCGTCACGTCTAGACATTGTGTCTAGACGCAGAATTCCCAGATTATTGGAACTATATCTTTCAGCTGTTTGAAAAAACTTGGTTTGCATTTTTAGCAAATCTGTGAGCTTATGCAATGGTGCGGCGATGTCCGTCTTCCGTCATGCATCATAGCTATATCAAAAAGGTAAGGAGCTAGCATCACCAACTTTTTTGCAAAAGATTTTTCATCTAAAAAATTATCGGATTTTTAGCGAACCTGTGAGCTTATGCAATGCTGCTGCATCGTCCACCAGGCGTCAGTGCGTCGTGCGTCGTGCGTCATCTCTAGTTAACCATACCTATCTCAAAATGGAAGGAGCTAGCATCAGCAAATTTTTCGCAAATAATCAGTCATCAGTCATCATTTGTTTTTTTTGTTTTTTTCTCACTGCATTTTCTTAGATTTTTGCACAGCGTCCATCTGCCTCGGGATAAAAACACTCATATCTCAGCATTGGTTGGACTTATCAACCTGAAATTTTGCATGTGTATACATCTTGGACAGCTTTCTTGATTTTATGACAGGTGGCGCCACCTACCTCATGTTTAAGCTGCAGACATCCATGTTCATATCTTGGGAAACGTTTGACCAGTTGGACCAAAATTTTGCATGTGTACATAGATCTCCCATAGCTCAAGATTTATCATATGCAAAACCGGTGGCGCCACCAGCAACCATTCTTGCACAGCATCCATCTGTTCATCTGCCTTGGGATAAAATCACTCATATATCAGCAGTGGTTTGACTTATCCACATTAAATTTTGCAGCTTGACAGCTTTCTTGATTTTTTGGCAGGTGGCGCCACCGACATTCAGATTTACGCTGCAGACATCCAAGCTCATATCTCTGGAACCATTTGACCGATTGGGCAAAAATTTTGCATGTTTATAGATCTCACATTGCTCCTTATCATACCCAAAACTGGTGGTGCCACCTGCAATCATTTTTGCAGTGTCCATCTGTTTGTTTGCCGTAGGATAAAATCACTCATATCCCAGCTGTGATTTGACATATCTGCCTCAAATTTTGCAGGTTAATACATCTTGGATAGCTTTCTCAATTTTATTTTA
The DNA here is from genome assembly GCA_026874595.1 of Sipunculus nudus. Classification (NCBI taxonomy): domain Eukaryota; kingdom Metazoa; phylum Annelida; class Sipuncula; order Golfingiida; family Sipunculidae; genus Sipunculus; species Sipunculus nudus. Next base: position 8,642,654 of record CM049314.1, on the reverse strand, counting down.
TTTTTTTTAGCGCCACCTACATTTATGTATACACTGCCAACATTTAGGCTTATCTCAGGACTAGTTTGACATATCCCCTTGAAATTTTGCATGTGTAAAGATCTCACATAGCTCTTAATCATACACAAAAGTGGTGGTGCCACCTGCCACCATTTTTGCACAGCGTCCATCTGTTTGTCTGCCATGGGCACTCATATATCTGTAGTGGTTTGACTTGTCTGCCTAAAATTTTCGATGTTTATACATCTTGGACAGCTTTCTGGATTTTGTGGTAGGTGGCACAACCGACTTACACATTTCGGCTGCAGACATCCAGGCTATTATGCATCACACCTCACTCTATTTCCCCATGCCACTCAATCCATGCCTCACTTCACCTTTCCCACTCTGATTTTGGCGGATACAAGTAGTCGCTTGTTGACTACCCGTATTCTAGTTTTTGTGTTGTTTGCACCCATGCTTGAATTTCAGCAGTGATGTTTGTTTAATTGTTTCTTGTTATAAGTGTTTAGTACTTGCATTGTTCATATACATGTTACACATGTTCTTGAAAAGTAATGGTCCAGCATTGAAGCATTATACCTGGTGTAATCTCATTGCACAGGTTCGCATAAGGCCTGTAGGCCTTGTTTAATTTACAGAATATGTCTTCTGACAAAGTTGAAGAGTCTCCTATTTTTGATTAAGAAATTAAACAAATTTTCATACATGTTAGAGAAAAAAGAGGGAAAATAACACATTCCATAATGATTACCTAGGCTGCACAGTTTGCTATGGAACCAGTGAAAGTCAGAATACATTTTTACTATTTCTTAAAATATTCATATCTTTTTGTACCTAGACTATGGTTTCCTGAAATGAACTTGGTTCATTTTCTTGTAAACTACTAATCAACAGTCTGTGAAATCACCAGTATGTAGGAGTGATTATAAAATGTAACTTGTATGCTCTTAAGGTTTATGGATATTGATGGAATTTTATAATTTATAATTTATTCCAGTGGAGTTGGTAACCCTGGTACTTCGAGCACAGTTAAAATAACTACTGTACCAGTACTGGACAGAAACAGCTTCTTAATTGATACATTTTCATTTACTAAGTGTCTCCCAGTGTGAAAAAGCAATTTCTGAGTTGTTCATTTCAAATTACCATTAACTTTCCCATTCAAAAACTAAATTCAGACTTGAAGGACATTCTCCTAATATAAAAATCTGAATATGGTTTTCCAGTGTACAAGTGACCATACACACTGAACCTGTGATTTTCATGTAACTTGGATCCATTCCTGAATAATGTCCATTCCAGGAATTTTGAATCTTTTAATTAAGCTGTATCAAGGAGCTGATGAAGATATGAGTGAGTCAGTCAACAACACAGCCCTGGGAGTGCTGTATAATTAATAAGAACACTCCAGCCACTTAAGAGGCCCGGCCAGACCAGATTTGATACCTTATGGATTTCACTCCTGGGCAGCCTCATTCAAGTCCACAAATTAATAGCAGGTTCAATAGAAACATGATTCATTCCCTGCTGTTCTTTTTCCTCTCCATGTTTTTGATATCGTAACCCAGAATGTGATTTACATTGTGACACTACTCAAAATATTTGCATTCCTTGAATTCATGCATGAAACTCTTCATACTCAGTAACTCGCATACGAAAGTCAGGCCAGAGAAATTCAGAAAATGTGATCATGATTTCTGTTAATTCAGGAATTCCAAGGAATTTTATAAAATTGACCCCATTCTTGAATCTAAAACTGGTTGGAAACCTGGTACTGGTAGTCAGTACAGTAGCTGCAGCCAACAACTGATCTTTATGATTAAAGCCAGCTATACACTTGCCTCTTCTGTAGAATTTATATAATTTCTGACTTACTCTGCAAACATATTATATTCATCTGAAGGTCATTCCTGCTAGGAGAGGTTCATATATTTATAATGCCTCTGAGGCAGATGTTTGAGCTTGTATATCTACAAGCTGATAGAAAACATGTTACAAGCTCCCATATTGACAAACAGAACAAGTGTAACTGAAGACTGTCATATGCATTATGTGTTGAGTCTGAAAGGGCACCAGATGCAAAACACCATGTGCAAAACCCTGGTTCTTCTGACCTATCAGATGTCCTTTAAGAATGTGTTTTGATTATTTTGGCAGGCCCCCCACATGTTATACACCCATTGATATAAAAAAAAGGAACAGCCTTATTGTGTGGTCAATGTTTTCTTGCCTATTTCTGTGGAAGGTTCAGGGAAATCTTATCTTTATTTAATAGTCTTCAGATAACAGAAAAGGCCGCTTTAGGGTCAAAACAAGTTTAAAAAATGCAGTATTCTTTTTCTTTTCTTTTTTCTGGTAACATTTCACTTTATCTCATACTTCCTTAATTCCCCATTGATGTACATCTCTCCCATCTCTGTGAAGTATAACATTTTGTATCTATAAATAGACTTTTTCATTTGGGAACATCAGCAAATTTGCTCTCTCAGAATTTTAGATGCACTGTCTGTCCATGGGATTTCTCAGAGTTTTTATCCAAGCATCCCAGAGTGTAGAAATAATCTGTGACTTCTTTAAAAGGCTAAAACTTGTTTAATAGTATGACTTATTCAATAGTAACTGATAGTTCTTAGGGGTTCTTGTAGGGGTATTGATTCTGTGGATAAACCTTGAATATTCATTTATGTAATGCTGCTAATGCAGCATTCTTAACAGGAACTGCCTTTGGACTTAAGGCCTCTTCATACTACCAAGGCTGTGGTAGCCATGCTTTCAGAGACCTTGGTGTAGTGAGGCACTCATTTTCATGAAATGATTCATGAATAATGAACAAGCCTGCACCTGCAAGTGTTCAGCCAATATCAAAACTGATAATCAAATCTGATGAACAAAATGTAAACAACATACTCTTCACACATCATTTTAACAAGAACACATGTGCATCAGAAAAAGGACAGGTTAACACGGCTTTATTTGATTGGTCAAATTCTGGATACCCTCTTGGCAATGCTGAACATTTGGTCTAAAATAGCACAAGACATGCGCGGGCAGCCACGTAGAACAAGTTTACACAAGTCATTTGATTGGTTCAGTTGGTTCATTATTCATGAAATGGATGCCAGAGAGCCTTCCTGAAACAAGGTCTGTGAAAGCATGACTGCCACAGACTTCACTTGTAGTATGAAGTAAGATAGAATGATGATGATGATTTTTACAACTATATCAGGGATTATTCTGTTAAATTGATGGTTACACAGTTTAACTTGTTTTTCAGCTTGAAAACTGCCTAAAACCACAGACTCAGTATGTCGTCAGATTTTGAAGACATGGATAAACCCCCCGCTCCCCCGGTGCGTCTGACCAGTGCCAAGTAAGTCCTTACTTATCTTCCATTTAGTCTGTATTATAAGCTACCAGCTATGAATGGACAGATGCAGACCATTTTAGAAAGCTGTATAAAATCAGTCCTTTTGTAGTTTGTTTACCAGTATATTTGATATGTAATGAATAAAAATATTCAAATATAGCCTGTACAATGCCAGTATTTCTTGGCTTCGTCTTTAACATCATTAATAATGCAATGGGGGGAGATCAAAATGTGAGCCAATAAAGTCAGCAACAGAGACAACTTGACTCAAACTTCACAACCTTTCATTATATAATCCTTATTTCTCTAAAAGTATACATCTCCTCTATAATACATGATCTTACCTAGGTTTATAAATTTTTGTTAATGATAGTAAAATTAGCCATTTAAAAATACTTTTAAATTAAATTTACCTATTTCAGCTGTGATTCAATACTTGTAAATTTACACAAGTGCCTGACTCTGGTACTTGGCCACCACACATTATTTAGCTGTTTGCACTGAACAACACAACAATTTACAACTGAAATCAAGCTTCAGGGAGTCGGAAATCCTCAACAATGCCCATATTTGACCCCTATATGTTGCTGTTTTATGAATTTCTGATGTGGAAAATAAAGAAAATAATTTATTGACACGCTGGCGTCTGTAAGGTACATACTGACAATGAAGCAAGTCTGCCTGTTTGATCCTAGGGCTTCCAGCAGCTGGCTGTTTGTAAACTGGTAAGGCTTCGGTAAAATTAAGAAACAGTCAGTGCTTGTGAAAAGTTGATAAAAATGTTATGGAAATGACCAGTTTTAGCTCAGCTGAATGGAAGTTGTCTATACTTTTGGTTTTTGGATTAGTCTGCCTTCCTCCAGTCAGACTGGCTGTCTAGTCATATTTGAGCGGAGGATTTTATTTACCATTACTGATTAGGGCTATAAACTTCTCATTCTGCATCCACACAAATCATGGTGATATCTTCTTCAGATCCTCCCAAACACCCATGACCTCATCTCTGTAAGCAATATCAAGAAAACAGTTCTACCATTCACACAAATAGTGGCTATCCAGATATGCCATGTATCAAATCAAAGTTTAATTATGGCAAGGGGTGGTCATATTGCCCAATTTTAACTCGGCTGATTTTGAGCTTTAGGTACAAGTCTTTGTCCAAAAACCCTATATTGTCTTTAAATGTCATGTACTTGTATATTAACGTAAACTTACTACCTAATATTTAAAAGATTATGTCAAACGACTGGTAGCCTGCAGTAAACAGCAAAGGTTGACACATTGCAGTGTCCATAGGTTTATTAAGCAGGACTCAAATGCCAAGTCGAGCAAGTAGGAGCCAACATTTGGTTGCCCTACCACCATATTCTGGAACTTTTCTTGCCCTGCCTGGACAATAACCCTTCAATGTTGAGCCCTGCAGTTTTATATTAATAAAGATGAGCTGAATTTGTCAGCCAGTTCCCTTTTCTCCTATGGGTAAACTGCTTGACTGTGTACAATGGAACCTGTCTCAAAGACCACCTGCCTGAGAAGACTGTCTACTAAGACCATTCTTGAGTGAACCAAATCCTGCACTGTTAGTGTATATGCAACAGGTCCCAGAGCTGTCATATTTGTGATAAAACAGAAATTGCTCTGACTGTACAAAACATCTCTTCATATGATTCATTTTAATGGTATCTGGTATAAAATGTAAGTGTAAGTATGTGTTTCAAGTGAATAAATAAAACTGTGGTTCAAAGATAGCCCAGACTATGCCAGTGAAGTGTGCAAGGTAAATTAATCCTACTTTTTAGGGTTATTTCCTCTCTGTTATGACGAGAGATAGTATCATTGTGCAATGTCCAACAGACTTAGACTTATATGGTTTGAAACATCCACAGAAAAGTTGACCAGCAGATGTGCTCATGTGAGCATGTTGAATCATTTACTGTCATTTCAGTTCACTCATTTACATTACATATTCAGCTATCAGCTATTAATTGAATGCATTTAAAAAATAAAATTTTCAGTTGTAATGTTAAATAAGGTTTTTCTTTTACATCATGTTGTACTTGATCAATTGTCAAATTGGCTGTTCATAAGATAGACGAGTATACATTTCATTTCTTGTTTTCTGGTTATACATATCTGATTGACATCTGCTAGGACTAACTTACACACCAGGTATATTCAGATACTGTGCAGGTATTACCAGCTGAGAATATTTGTTTCATCAGCCCTGTAGACAGTGTGGACATTTAAATCAAACACTGGATTTCTGTAGGTTTCTGCCAGTCAGAAAGGTGCAGTGATCAAGCCGTGCAAGAGGGAAAACTGTTCTCAAACTGATGATACATGGTACAGTTGCAGTCACTAATGAGTCATGATTTACACAATGTTTCACCGCTGCCACGGCTTAATTATAATCAGAGGGTGTCCTCAGGGGGCTGGTTGTAGTTCTGTAAATGAGATATGCAGGTGGAAAATTATCTTCATTAGGAATCAGTTCCTTCTTGTTTTGCTTAATAAAAAAAAAATGATTTACTAGTTTTAGTCATTCAGTGGTCAGCAAGTCTGGCCACAAGAGCCCATTTTTACCAGCAGTTGTGGCTGAGAATCTGATATTGAGATATTGTTGTCTTCACCCAAAGTCATCAAATAATTGTGTATTGTTAGAAAACTATGCATTTTATCAAACCTGTCTTCACTTGGACTAAGGTTACTTGGTCAATCTTAAAACGTTAAATATATAGGTCAGCTGGACCATGTGATGATTGCTTTGGTGTAGTTTGTTTTGTGTTTTAATTTCTCCCAACAAATGCTTGTTATTTTTGTTCCTTTATATTTCTGATATAAAAAGGTCACCATTACCAAATCTGTTTATGTGATATATAAGGGTACAGTATTTGTTTATACAGCTTAAGATCTTGCATTTTTGTAGGGGATATACCAACTTTTTTATTCACCAAACTGTTCAACTGTGATCTTGAATGTGTCAGTTAATTATGTCATGTGTGTTTCATATGTCTTTTACATGTGGACCATGCAGGCCCTAAAATGTGAAAATGTAATTGTCTCTGTATCTACAACAAACAACCCTATCTAGTATTTCTAATTTAATGTTTTAGAACTATCCAAGGAGGATTTGTACACAATATTTCAGGTATCTTTAATATTAGCTTAACTGTTGCTTTGGTACAAGTTGATATGCATATCCTGACAGCTGTTAATGTTCTCTTCATTGTGGTATATGAACACTTTTTGATTTCTCAAAACTGGTTGATATTTTTTAGATTTAGGGGTCAATCAAACCGCAGACTATGGTAATAAGGATACACTGGAATGAAAGGTTTCATTTAAAGTATGTGTGTAATCTGAACATAAACTTAGGAATTTATATAACTGGCACTTGATTCATACCTTTTTAAATTAAACATCAATATTTGGTTGATGTTTTACTATTAGGTAAAATGAACTCCCAGATACTACAGCTTTGTATTTTATTATTCAAACACTTAACAACGTGTACTACTGAACAACTTGTTTAATTAGAGTGCATTATAAATAAAAAAATATTATAATTAATGATAAATATATGTATTATGTATACAGACTTTGGCTTTCAAATGTCTGGGAGAATGCTTTGGTTTAAATTCCTTGAGATGAATTTGTACTTGAGAGAGAGGAGGAATATGCAGCCGAGGTTTATCTGCTGGAGTTTTGGAAATTGTCAGTATTGATTGGTGAGGAACACAGTCTCTCAAGTCCATTAACCATTCACACAGTTTGTTTAACAGAAAAATAAGTATTGTTTACATTTGGAGAGGTTTTGTCCTTGATTTGGCCAATGTAGGGAACATTGGAACCTATTACCTAATTAGGCCTGAATTGTTTAATAATCCGTGGAATGTAAATCCTATTATCGTTCCCTTAGGAATATGTAGTTAATGGATGGTGTATGCTTAATCATAGCATTATCAACTACAAATGTTTCCATTACTGCCAGTCATTACATTTTATTATCATTGTCATATGGTATTTCAGGGATCTTTCAGCTTATATTATCTCCAGTCTCTCCTATAGCATCAATCAAGCATGCCATCCAAAGACATTATCAAGATTAAGCTGGTTCTTAGTAGTTAATCTGACCTTGATGATATGTAATAGAGGCTTTTATCAGGGAAGTGGGTTAATTAATAGAGTCATTAACAAATTCAGTTTGGGCTATTTTGTATGGAATTGCTTTCTGGTAAGCTTTGGTACCCCCCCCCCCCCCCACATGCCCTTCCCCTTTACATCAACTTGCCAACTCATCCAACTGGTACAACAAAGCCGTGTGGGGTTTAGTTTTGTTGCTTTTTATGTTTGGATCAAAATTCTCTGAGATAAAATGTTTACTTATGTTGTAACAACAGCCGTTGATTCACTGTGAGGACATCTGAGGATATGTAATCTTAAACTACAGCATCTTTAAGTTAATGATAAGACTGTTCAGCCTGGGTAACACCACAAAGCAGAGGTGCAGTTGAAATGGTTTCACATAAGACAGAGGCACCAATCTAGTACAGTCTGCAAAATGAAGTGAGAACACTAAAAGAACAACAATACAATGAAATCAAATTGATATTAGAAAAAGTAGATGAAAACGTGAGCTTTATGAAAAGAGTCCAAAAAATTATATGAAATCAAGACTCTGCTTGAAATACTAGCAATACTAAGCACTAATATAAGCATTTTTACCTCTTTTACATAAGAGGGTTTATATGTCAGAGTGCACCACACATCATATTAAAAACTGTGATTTGAATCTGAGGAAACAAACGTTTTAGTTATTTATCATAATGCCATATCACTAACTTCATGATGCCTCAGATAAACCAGCTCAACTCATTGAATATGTTTGTTCACTTCCCAACATAATTTAGCATGTACACAAAAGATTCCATTATAACTCAGCATTATGGAAACCTTTTTAGCAAACCTGTGAGCTTATGCGATCGCACAGTGTCGTCCGTCAACCGTCCGTTGTCCAGGGTTGGCTTTCCGCCGTCCATGGTAGTAATTCAGAAACCGTCGGAGCTAGCAGCTCCAAATTACATGTAAGAATTAGTCACATGAAAAACTTGGTGCCCTGGAGCTTATTATTGGGTATCTGCATTAATTTAGATTTTATAGAGAAAAAGCTTAAAAACCTTTAAAAATCTTCTTCTCTGAAACTGTCCCGCCAAATTGTCCAATATTTCCCTGGAACAATCTCTCTCAAGTTTGTTCGAATGGTTCCAGTTTGGAGATTTACAGGAGGTTGAACTTAGTCATCTGTCCAAAAAAAGCACTTAAATTAAAATCTCAGAAACGGCTAGAACTATAATCACCAAATTTTATACCAATGTTTGTCACATATGTCATATCTGATATTGAGGTATTGGTGGTGCCACCTACATTGATGTGTTTTTTACAAGCCAAAATGTAATTTTAATCTCTTCGAGCTTATACACTGATTTATGATGAAACTGTTAAGCTGATTGGTTTAAACTTTACAAGAATTATTCAGTGGTAGGGTTCTGCCAGTTTCATAAGAATAGATTGGGTAAATACAGTTTTAAAAAAGCATTGTAGCCAATTGAAAAAGGCTTTCTGTATTTGAAAACAGATTTGACAACATGCTGAGTTTCAGCAGCCAAGTCACTCAGTACAAACAGGTGGGGTCCAGACATCCCCATGGCAACTGACCTGGCTCTTGGGGGGTGTCTAGACAATATGTCTAGACATCTAGACTCAGCGTCTAGACATCTAGACACAATGTTTAGATGCAGAATTCCCAGATTATTGGAACTCTATCTTTCAACTGTTTGAAAAAACTTGATTTGCATTTTAAGCGAATCAGGTTTATTATCAGGTCACATGTGAACTGCTGCCCCCTCATTTTTGGTTGACCTCTGACCTTTCCTCGCTGCCCAGCGTCCATTTGTGCATCTGTTTCCACACATGAGCCTGCATAACCCGGGAACCGTTTGACTGATCAGGCTAAAAATTTTGCACAAATGTAGCCCTTTGATAGCTTTATAACATACACTTAAAATGGTGGTGCCACCTGCAACCATTTTTGCACAGCATCCATCTGTTCATCTGCCTTGGGATAATATCACTCATATCTCAGCAGTGGTTCGACTTATCCACCTGAAAGTTTGCAGGTTTATACATCCTGGACAAGTTTCTCGGATTTTATGACAGGTGGCACCACCTACATTCACGTTTACGCTGCAGACATCCATGCTAATATGCAACACACCTCACTCTATTCCCCTTGCCACTTAATCCATGCCTCACTTCACCCGTCCCACTCTGATTTCTGCGGATACACATAGTCGCTTGTCGACTACCCATATTCTAGTTTTTAAATGTCCTAGTCTGTAACTTGCAGGTCCGAAATGTCCATTTTGCTTAAATCATAATGACTAAGGTAGATATGCAGGACTTAAAAGGATCAATATTAAATTTTAAAAATAAACCTCCATTCATACTCCCAAACTTTGCACATGTTCGCATTAGGCCTCAGCCTAATTATGAGGTTGCTGTTTGTGCACGGAGATATTGTCATGATAGTATGGATGGTCCTCAAGTGCATTTTCGAATTTGATCAAATATCATTGTTCAAAGTCAGCTCTGTCACTGTCAGTCCTGTTGAAAAGTGTATCTAATTGGTCATGGCTAATGTTAATATGTACCCATTTGTACTATTCAACATTTAAACTCTTGACACAGCTTAAAAATTAAAGTAAATTTTAATCTGCAGAACCCTTATATTTTATATTGAAGTTGTTGATTAAATAGAAGCCAGGAAACCCTGGAGGGCTGGCATGTTCAGTTCTAGGAAAGCCAGTCGTTCTAGGCATGGGAGATGGCCTTGAAAGTGATTGAGGTCTGTTCATCACTGTTCGTGGCATCCCGGGCGGGGAGATACAAAGTCTTGCTGGGGAAGCTGGGTTCATGGTTATTAACTCAGAGCTTTTACAGCTAAGCAAGACTAAAGACAAGCTGACATGATTGGTTATAATACATTACCCTCAGATTGACAAATCAAATTACCAGTAGACCAGAATCTGTTGGAGTCAGTCTCAGAGGGGATGGCCTAACAGTGGCGCAGCAGGCCTTCCCATGCTTAACAGTATAATAAAATAATACCAGCTTAAAGGACTAGTTAAATAAAAAAAGCAATGAGCCCTATGGAAGAAAAGTTCTTTCAATACATATTATGATTTAATTAGTTTATCAGCTTCCAGTAGTGGTTTGTATCTTTAATGAACCAGTTATATCAGATCATAACTATACGGTCATCAGATCAGTTGTCACCAGTCATTCTTCGAGCACTGCACTTCCAGTTGTCTTCAGCACTGCAGTGCTCATTTCATAACACCTGCATGGATTACAAATGTAATTTCAATAAATCCTTATTTAGTTATGATAATCTGATAAATAATTGGGAATGATTTGTATCATTAATGTCCCAGAAAATTTTGGTACATTATAACTCTATTGTAATTAAGTCACTTTTTGTATATAATTTTCAACACTGCAAGGCTACATGTACAGTGAAACCTGTGTTATGAGGCCACCCTTGGGACTGGCCAGAAGTGGTCTTGATTCAGAGGTGTTCTTATTAGACAGATCAGTGAATGCTTTCGGTTCACTCAAGGTGGTCTTAATGGACAGATGGTCTTCGTAGACAGAGGTGGTCCTTCTGTCACTGCCCAGTTGTTTATGATGTTTGTTCACAAGCTGCTGATTTTCACACACAGAAGAATTCAGAATTATTCTCTAGTCCAGATGAAATTTAATTCTAAGTTTATTAAATCAAATTTTACAACAACAAATGTCCAAAATATAAACTGATAGTTGGCCTTTTTCCACTATCTGTTTCTGTTCTCTCTGTCTCTCTCTGTGTTAACTCCTGTCTTTATTCCTGTCTCCTCTCTCTATCCAAGCTCAGATTATATGACCGCCCTCTCTATAGCTATGAAATTAACTGTCTGGTACAGCAACCAGTGCACTATTTATACATTTGCAAAAATGATAATTTGAATTAAGGAATTTCTTACAACATTAATACAAGACATTGTATAATACATGCAACACCTTTCTTGCCATCCTGTGAACACCTTAGTTAAAACAGTTAATTAATAAGTTCATCTCTGCCTGTCAGATGTCTTAAAAGTGAATCCAGTCAACTGCATTAACATGCTTATACATTAATACTATTTTAAGACTTATCAAAGGGCTGGCAGTTATATGATAAACTGAATTGTAATAAGAAAAGATATCCTGTACAGAAGTCTGCTAAACACCTGCTTATTACATAGAACTGATCACTTTATAATGTCTAAATACAGTTGATAAATGAAATGATTTTAATTATCATAAAATTATCACACTGGTGATATTTCAAAAAGGTTCCCCTGTATTAACAAATATCAGTGGTGTACCATATACATTTGCATTATACCTTCAGGATGAATTCATACATAAAAAGACAGGTTATCAAAATGGAATATTAGTGGCCGTAGGTGATGGGATCTGTGTCAGAGTAGAGCTCTGCCACCTCATCAGGAGCATTGTAAACAGTGAGTCAACCACAGCCTTAGTTGTAGTAGCAGTACAGCGCTGACGGTGTGATTCACAGGCCAGAATTAAGACTCCTCCTCAAGCAGTCCTCCCAAACCTTACGAATTATTACTACTACCATGGCAACACAAATATAGATTTCTCTGCAGTATTAAAAGGTGCAAAAGAGTTTAGTTTTTAGAATTTAGAGGTTTTGTGAGTTCTCATTTGTTTGATGAGCATGTTTCTTTATTGACAAAGCTCTGGTACACCACCATTATTTCTATAATTTCATATGGCATTATAATAATAATATTTACAATAAAATACTAATAATAATAATAATAGGAATAATAATAATAGTAGGAATAATAAAAGGAATAATGATAATAATATTAATAAAACCTTTAAAGTTTTGGCCTTTAATAACTAAACGAATTTATGAATTTGCCAGTAGCCTTAATTGATAACAGCTGTCAGAGCTGAAGGCTGTGCTTGCTGGCTTTTGAAGCACACTAGGCCATAAAATAAGTGATTCAGCTATGTGATTGAGCAGATCTGTTTAAAACAAGTACTGGAGTCAGTCGGCAGAATTAAGTGCTTACAATGGACATGAATCCCCCCATGTATGTTTATTCAGATTCATTCATATTTATGATCATGCTGTTTTGGTTCTGTCTGATCCATAACTAATAAATCCTTCCTAAAATGTTTAATCTGCTACTTGAAAGGTTCATGAGCTTTTAATGGATATAACTGAATTCATTATGATACAAATTACAATTTTTTTAGTCCCTAACTGTTGTAGCTTTTATATGGAAGCCATTCTTTTTCAGGTAGTCTCCATGCAGACATAGTGGGTCATTTGTTTATTTTTGCAGCCTCTGAATGCAGTGTCTGATGGGAGATGAATGTATGGTCCAAGGCTAAATGTTTGAATGTCATGCAGAATTCATAGAGCTTTATTATTGCCTGGCATAAACAGCTTTTTTTTCTGTCTGTTGGAAATTCAGTTTTTACTGTGTGAGTGTGACCCCTCCATGGGAGGGAGATGTATAGTTTTTGTTTATCATCTATTGGCATTATCTGTGCAATGATTTTTTAACTCAATATCATTTGAAATACTCAAATATTCCTTACATTTTAAAGTTATTTTGATAAATAAATTATTTCAACCTTGTTCCTAAGCAAGCTTAAGACCTATTACCTTGACATTGGTCTTTGAGTTTCTCCTAAATGTTGTTGATTATGAGCAGGTTATATGTCAGAATATATTTACTTATGTTATAATAATTGTCACTGTGATCATCTTGGTTATTATAAGCCTGTCATATGATGGGGCTATTATGGTATACCCGCCATCCGTCTGTCCATCTGTCTGTAACTTTTAGTGTTGCTGATTATTTACTGGGGCTTTGATGGATTTTCACCGAACTCACCATAAATACTTACCAACAGATTATCTCACCCAAGTTTGATTATGAACAAAATCCAAGTTTGATTATGAACAAAATCCAAGTTTGATTATGAACAAAATCCATGCATATTTAAAAAGGTCAAAGGTCACTTGGCTACTTGGTGGTGTCACCACGATAACTTACAAAGAATATGAAGGATTATGATAAAACTCATCAGAAATGTTAATCAGTAAAACTAAAATATCAGTAAAATAAGTTCAATATCGAACAGTATCCACACATATTTAATGAAGTCAGAGGACACTGCATGTTGGAAGCACAGTGGTGACTTAACAAAAAATCCTGTGGATTTTCATGAAACTCATTATACATATTTACCAATAGAGTTTCTCATCTCAGTTAAATTCCTAAGCATATTTCACATATATTTAATGAGGTCAGGGGTCACAAGACATAAGACAGGCATATTACACATGTTTGCGGGGCTCCTGTTTCCATAAATTGTTGACCTTATTGTCTATTGACTGGTGGTGCCATTTTTCTTTTTCATCTCGCATGTTTTTTACTCATATTTTAAGACTGCCAAGGTACAGCAGTTGTGCCAGTATCACAGCAGTTGGTTCATGGATTGTCCTGACACTTGGTATGCACATTGATCATGAATACTGTAATCAGTTGCACATGATTTGGCTGAATAAACTTTCATTTCAGTATTGGCCATATGAAAAATTGTGTAAATACTTGAGACATTTATGTCTGTAACGGTGTTGCCAGAAGGCTTGCTATGTCAGTTATGTTATTGATACAGTGAAAGCCGCTGGCAAGTACCTCTAGAACCCACTGGATTAGAAATAACTCATCAGTTGTCATAAAATGTAGAGTCAGCATTTAGCAGGTCTCTAAAGGATAGTACCATTTAGATAACAGCCAGACAGCCATTGATTTACGAGCAACCGCCATGTCATATATCATATCTTTTTAAGCAGAAAACCCTGAAATACAAAACAAACTTCTCATTGATTTTTAATGTATAAACCAAACTGGGGTCCAAGCTTTCATGGGGAGGTTTGTAAACTTTAGCCTGGAGATGGGAAATTTTATTGCTTCTGTTCTTAATGAAGCTAATCATTTGATTGTCTCCATGGCAACCTGGGCACAGCTTATTTGTTAAGGGCATAGATAGAGGAACATATGCTTGATGGTTCATACATATCTTAGAGCATGTGGTAAAACTGCAAGTAATATCAATATAATAATACAATATGATTTAAATTTGTTCTGGCAGCTCTTCCTATTGCATGGCCACCTTTGGGCATAAACTTTGAGAATAAATGCGATCCCTGTGGTCAGGCAGAATATAGTTGTGTTTACACTGTGCCAGTATTCTCTGAATATGGTATATATAAAGTACATTTCTAAGAGTCTGCTGGGGGCCAAAAGTTCCTGTGAGATTCAAGAATTGCCCTGCAATTTGACATATATCAGGAGTATTGCTATAAGCAAGGCAATCATATATTTCCCCTGTTGTATCTTTTGTATGACACCAGAGGTGTTATCTTAAACATTTCAAGCGGGGCCCTATAGTGATCATCTTGTCCTTCCATTTGTTTGTCCTTCCATCCACCGGTCTGTCAGTGACTCTTTTTTTATGTGCAATATCTCTAACAAAATACATGTGATCATGGGGATGACTGGCATCTGTGAACAATCCAGTCCTGTCGAATGACAGGCCATCCAGAAATCCAACTTGTCTATCAGAGCACAATTGATTGTTTCACACACACAGCATCTCAAAGACTCAAAGAGAATATGTTTGATCTTTCTCAAATTAACAGGGATAATTTAAAATTTAAAAATATAAGACCTGTCCAAAGTCTAAAATGGCAGCCAGAGCAGAACTGTAAATTTTGACAAAGATTGGCGTTTCACCTTTTTTTGGTGATTGGTGCTTTTCAATCCTTCACCCCTGTCAGATTAAAGGCATGCTTTTGATACAAACTAACAAATACTTCATTTATTAATTTGACATGGACACTTCCAAACTTGAAACTCTTCAAAATCCTATTTGACTAACAAAATCCTCTGAAGAGACTCTTGTTTGATTTTACACAATGTGCAGGATTTGTCACAGTAGCTGTTTACAGAAGTGCCCCACCAGATGGCGCCACTCAATCATGAGGTCATCAGGTACACTTCTCCATCAGTCATCTGGTAAAGTGACGTGTGGAGAACTGTTCAGGTTCCTCACGTTGCTTTGCCCGTGGGACTACCTGGCTTGTGGTTCATAATGATGCGTGTTTACATGTTTGAATAATTACACTGCCTCTCTGCCACAAAGCACGTGCAGACCTCCGTTTTCCTGTTGTTCAATTCCCCTTCTAAGTGAGAAGGCTGACTCACTCTTCATTAATCATGACAGAACAATATTTTATGCAAGCAATTAGCAGTAAATGATCACAGAGGCTAAATGTTATTAATATTATGGATTTTATATTATCATACATTTATTTATTTTATTCATTATTCATTGTTTTTAATGATTTAATTGCCTATGAAAACAGGAAGGTTATATGTTCATCATAGGTTTCTGTTTGTTTGTCTGTATGGTGTGTACAAAATGACTTGATGATTTATACCTCCAATAAATTTGGTGGTCGTTGGCTTGTCTCAGACACTGGGCAAGACCCTGGGTAAAACCTGGGTAAAATCCTTTACACACTGGCTTGGGTTAAATTATTTTAACCTGGGTCAAATGTGAACCCTGCTTGTTTGTTGACTCATTAGCAACTTTATTCATAAAGTTATGAAGTACTTTTTATGAAATTTATTTGAAGGTTAGGGTAATACCCAAGGAACTACCCATCACATTTTTGAGGTAATCTCGGTCACTGCTGTATTTTAAAGGTTTATTACCATACAAAGATGGGCTGTTGTGACCATGGTCATTCACTTGTATTAGTAGAAACTTAAAGTATAGATTTCCTACAGGGTCAAATTAACCATGGTCTGCAGTGTGCATTAGTGCATTAGATATTTTTTCTAGATATTATCACTTCTTTGCATATTCATAAATAATCGTTTGTGATAGATTTTGCAAATTTGCAACCAATTAAATTGATTATGAAGGTGTCACCGAATTAAGTCTCCCCTCCTTTGTTTGGTCTGTCTTATTTGACGTCCATATTCACTGTCTGTGTCATTTCTTGTAAACGCGATAACTCGCAACTTTTTTTATGAAATTTGAAATTTGAATTGTTTCTACCATTATCTGGGACAAGTTTGAAAACCGGTGACCTTGATATTCATCATCAAGGTCAACAACTCAAATAGGCTGAAATAGAAATTTTTTGTGAATCCCATAACTTTTGAACTATTGCATATTTTTTCTTCAAATTTGAAACACTTATTGTTTCAACCAAGTTCTTTCATGAGTTTGATAAATGGGTGACCTTGACCTTGATCTTCAAGGTCAAATCAGCCAGAATATGAATAATTGAAATTAATTTAATAATAACATTTAAATAATTAAAGTGTATGATTATTAGCGTTATGATAGTACATTCAGTAAGGAGCTATCTTCCACAGGGAGATATAACCTAATGTTAACGACTTTAGAGCTGAAGGTTTACAGTATGGTGAAATCTCAATGCTGCCCGAGAAATTCTCTCCCTGCTCTTTAATTATTACAGGTTATGACTTAAGGGTTATTCCTAACCCATACATATAACACCTGGAATCAGGGACTTGAAGAAGGCAAAGTGACCATTGGTCAGTGTTGTTTTATCATTGGTTATGGTTTCCCTCATCCTTATTCTGTAGACAGTGTCACCAACAGGTTATGGACCTATTTTTTAAAAATAAAAATAACTCTCTCCTGTCATGGCTTTAAGACATTGTTTTGAGTCTCTGGCTTCACGAGGAGCAGCCTCATTATCATGGATGAATCACCGCTGCCGTTATTGATTCAACCAAGTTTGTAAGGTCTGAGTCTGCGGGACACCCTGGTCGATGATGTCATCAGCTCACTGTCACATTAGGATAAAGCTGGAATTCCCGGACATTTAGTTCTCAGCTGTTCCTGGCGACAGTGATGTCACAGGATGCTCTCAGGTTTATATATTGTTGATACCCGCAGCTTGTGGAGTGTGACATTGGAAATCATCAATATTTAGACTTGGCAGCACGTTAGGCCAGGCTGTCACACTACTGGATGTTCAGGTCAAAGCAACGGCTGTCCCTGTAGGTGGGAAATTTTGAGAAAAATAACAAGCAAACACAGAGCAGGAGTGACATCACCAGAGACTGGTGATTTAAACGTGACATTACACGGTTAACGGGATATACTCAGTGTTGTTCAATATATTGAAGCTGATACAGGAAAGAATATAATATTGCTACTGTGCTGATTTTTTTTTTCGCAGAAATGTTGCTACCATACCATACCTAAGGGGTTGAAATTATATCATGGTCAGTGTATTCAAGTTGGACAGCCTTGGATCTGTTAATAAATCATTGGTATCCTTTAACTGGATTTACGAATAAGAAGTTACCACACACTAGGACTGGCAGGTATTAATGTTGTGTGCTGTTACAAGACAAAACTGTGCACTTTTCAACTTACTGAGCCTTGTGTTTGAACCCTTCCTTTCATATTGCTGACAAACCGAGGTAGGCTGCGCAGTATTTGTGTTGAGCTAGCTTGTTATATCTTGGAATGTAATTTGACTGATATGCTGTCAACATAAAATAAATTTGCCAGATCACAATATTTGAGAATTCCTATGGGGAGGCATTGCATTCCATTGTGACTTTTGCTGCCCCCACAAACAACCAATTAACAAGGAATTAGAACACTTGGAGTTCCTTGATTTTACAAACAGCTTTACAGTAATTGGCACATTCCATCAGATAAGAGGAACAGCTGATAGGATAACAGTCTTCAGAGGCTGAACCAGCAAGTGACTCAGCTTGTCACAGTGGGATGTTGAGTCATCCAAAGCATCTTCTGTGTGATGAGGAGGCGTCCTTAATTTGATTCTGATGCTGGCCAAGTGTTGTTATTAACTATAAGAACACCGCAGGAACTATAAGGATTTGATGCTTATACCTGAAACTGAAGTTTTTCCCAACCATTTTCAATTGGGTTACTGCTGTAATCAGAAAAGTGAACAATAGTATTACTGGTAACAAGAATAGTATTGAGGAACTGGTATCTCTAGTGTCATTGTGAATTGGTTTTGCTCATCCAAGTGCAATTGTGCATTTTGTTAAATCTGCAGCTATATATTATTATACAAATTTTCTACCCGTATGAAAAGACTAATTTATCATTCCTGTGGGCTAAACTGGAGCCTATATTAATTCTGAAAAATAGTTCAAAGAGTTCAAGTGAATTAACTGTCCTTTTATCCAATATCAGTGGGTAGCTAAGGTTCCAGTGTCTGCCAGTTAGGGCAAGCTTTCAGTCAGGGAAAAAAGAATGAAGCGGGGAAGAAAAAACGATGTTATCTTCAAAAGAACTGAAGCAGACCATGCTTTGATCAACTCAGAATAATATCAGCTCTGAGATTCACTGACTTCAAGTCTTCTGTAGCACATATTCATACAAAATAACACTCAGAGGGGCCAGATCTGTGACAGGATTATAAATGGATTATAACTTTGGTCCACGATAAGGTTTTGATTGGATATTGAGAGTATGATACAGCATCTATATAGTGAACTCCTGTTTGTCGTCACTCAAGCTCTGCCTCTGGAAATACATACATCTGTATGATATCAGGATCCATCAAGATCAGGAAATCATACTCTCTGAAAGGGGAACGCATATTATCCATCGTGTCCATCTGAAAGTGACACAACTGGCAAGGAGAAAAAGTTATTCAGATTGATATGACTTTATATGAATTGAATATGAATATTATTGGTTATCTGCCCTAGCAGCGGGAAGAACGTCATTGGTTGTTATCTGACACTGGATGAGACATCGCAGCATCATACAAGTTGATTACTCACTATCAGGCATATCTAGCTTTATACAAAGATTCAGTAACATTTTTTGAAAACAAGACATCATCTGTTGACGTCATCAGCAGTATGCTACAGTTAAACAATACCATATTGGCTTATATGTGAATGACATGACAGTCTCTCATTTTGAGTCAGACCATCCTCTGAGGCAGAAATTCTGTGCTGCATACATACATATAAAGTGAACTGTGTCACTCTGGTATTATCTACTTGAGATTAAAACACTCAGTTTCCAGGAATGTAAATCAACCAGCTTTTGGGAGATTTTTGCTTCAGGGTGATCCAGAGTCATTGAATAAACAAGCTACTTTCACACGAGTGGTGACCCCTGGCTTCTCTGGGGAAGCTTATTGTTTACATTACACACCCATGGCCATCTTGTGGTCGGCCAGGTTGCGGTGTATTTGAGATGATAATAAGCAAGGCGGTTTGAATAAATACAGCAGCATTACCAGCTGGGTGAGTGCTGTATTTACGTAATTAGACACATTTATTACTCTCCGTCTCTGAACCAGCTGAATTCTCTACACATTCCAGCTGTGACCTGAGTTCAAATTGGTGTTGGTTTTTTGGAGATTACACAACACTGAGTGATGCAAGAGTGCCAGAAATAATGTTATTTGAGTAATACCAGGTGTAGGTAACGAGAATTTCAAGGAACCCAGGATGCCAAGACAGTCCTCACTGATGCTATGTTGAGTGCTCACATGGCATGGTCCAAACCCATTGCAAACATTCCTGTCACATCCTATGTATAAAGAAGCATACTTACACATATATTGCACACATTTGTGCTGGATTAAAGTCACTGCTGCTGCTTTCATATATTATTTAAATAAAATTAAAAAGGTGATTGGTAAATTGATTTCCACACTGTATTCTGTCATTCCTCACAGCTGCTGGTGTTTGATGATCAGTTCTGCTGGATAATTGATACTATTGATCTTATGCTGGTGTATCCAGGGACAAAATAATTCATCGAAGAGGAAAGACCTAGTAGCTATTTTCAGAGGCTCTACACAGGAAAAAATAAAGGGTTCTCTCAGGAGTAACCCCAGAGATCATTGAGACAGTGAATCATTAGTTTTGTTCAAACCATTATTCCGGTGTAACCACGGAGGCTTTTGTGATATAAACTAATGTAGTTTGTTATATACAAGACTTACATGTAAACCAAAGACTGTTAAGACAAAGGACCTTGTGACCAACCCTCATTGTTTCACCTTTACTGGGGGCTGTGTTTCCTAAACAGCAGCTGTTGTGGTCAGTGTAGCTGTCCAGTCCAGCTCAGCGTATGGTGCATGTTATAGTTGGCTTGGAGGCAGTATCAAGGATTTAAAGCTGTTCTGCTGGATGTCAGCCATTAACATTGACATCTGGAACAACAAGGTTACTCGAGTAACCCCTGCGGTTATCTTAACAATACACACTTTACAGGAGAAGTGTCTTCTAAACAGCTGTGAACTCTACTACATCAGGACACAGTCCATGTACTGGCAGTATTATAGTGATACAGGGATACTTCTAAACAGTATTAATACAGCACCTACAGAGCTGCTCACATGATATGATGGTTTTACAACAAATACGTTTAATATTATGAT
Organism: Sipunculus nudus; assembly: GCA_026874595.1. Taxonomy (NCBI): domain Eukaryota; kingdom Metazoa; phylum Annelida; class Sipuncula; order Golfingiida; family Sipunculidae; genus Sipunculus; species Sipunculus nudus. Next base: position 8,621,649 of record CM049314.1, on the reverse strand, counting down.
GTACTGTTGCCATGACAACCACCCACTGATAACCTCACAAAGAAAGGTCACATCCAATTATGCAAATTATACAGTGTTCCAAACATGCTGTAATTTTACTTAAAAATACAGCACTGTATATGAGTATACCATATTGAGAACTTTGCAACAAATGAATAGATATAAAACAGATAATATTTTATCATCATAGTCCAGATTGTTATATTTTCTTATCAGATTAACCTGGTGCTTTGTATATTTTTACATAATACTACCTCAGAGCTGCCAAACTATCACATAACCGTAGTGTAAAAATCATTAAAAAATACATTTTACTTTACAATACTGTTCATCACTCATTAACACTGTTGTACTGGAGAAATATAACCGCAAAATGAATGGCCCATGCTGTTTACGATCTTATGAAACTGTTGCCAACCTGGCCATAAGAAACTGTGAAGGGCGTAACCATCTGATCAAAAAGTCTGTGCCAGGAAGACAAGGCGCACGAAAACATGATGGTGAAAATTGTGAAGTCAGTAGCCAGGCTGATAGTGGTATTGAAATCAGTGCTTGTGACGTGAAGGATCAAGAAGTTGAATTTAGACAGCCAGGGTCAAGAGTAGACATCTCAGAATTAAAACAAGATCGTGTTCAGTTCCGTGGTGACACTCAAAGAAACCACAGCCCTGAAGTACCTAAAAATGACCGTCAGATCTTGTACTCAGGTGGTTCAAGAGACATTGATGGCAGAGTAGACTGCAGAGATCATGGAGAACATGGTTTTAAAAAAGACAGTGTGGAATTGAACCACAAACATTATGGTAAATGCGGTTATAGAGACAAGAATGTCCAATTTACTCCCAGGGATTGTGGTGAACATTCATGTCATTGTGGTTCTAAAGATTGTGATAGCAACAAATGTTTGGTTGCAGTCAGTAAGAATACAGAGAATTTAAGGTGCTATGGTCATGGCGTCCACGTTGAAACACAAAATGTTGTAGAGTACAGAGACCATGAGAACAATATTTGCCATAGTATTATGACCAGGAGCCACCGTGGTTTACGAAATCAGGACTCTGCCATAGTGGAGGATGCTGGGAGTTTTGGTTGTTACCACAATGACGTTTATAGTTGTTACACAATTTATGCAAACGATGATAACCCAAGCTACCGTAACACTATGGTCAGCTGTCATAGTGCACGAGGACTGCAAAACATGATTAACCATTACGTCATTAAAAACCATGACACTCAAGACGAACCAGGAGTGAACAATAATTATAACCTCAACGGACAAGATACTTATGGTTCCCATGATGCATCAGTTATTCATAAACCGACAGAGCGGAGCAGTATGATGCCGGACTCGGAAACAGAAGTAGCCAGGCCTTCTCGTGCCTGCTGCGGCTGTGCCACGCTCGCTTGCCATTTTCTTAAGAACCTCATACTAACACCCTGCAGAATGTTATTCCCATCCAGTGATAAAACAAACAGGTAGGCCAGATTCCTTGAATCTAATTGCAAACTTCATCATTAAATGAATCACTAGTGAAACTTGACAACAGTCAGTATACATCTGCGAATGCCAAACAGGATATTATATGAGCTTAGCAAATCCTTCCTAGTTCCCTAATTATATTTCCAATAATACCAAAATCATCCAACAGGTGGCAGCACTAATACTTTCTCCTTTCCTGTCAATTCAAAATAGCTGTACAAAAAGGCTAAATAATGACCCTGCATACGTTGATATTGATGTACAATAACATTAAATCAACTCTACCTTGCCTTTAGTCACACCACTCCTCAGGTGTGGCTGGAAATCCAGGTGTAACATTTTGAAATATATGGCACCTAGTCAAACAGTTAGACATACTAACATGAAAGACAGTTGTGGATGGTTACAGAACCACCCCATCATGTTGATGGAGGAGTTAAATAAATTATGCTGAACTTCCTCTGATTTTTGCAATTTCCTAAAAAAAATGCTCATGGTTGCAAAGTTACAAATGGCCAGTGTTCAGTTTATAGCCATGTGTACGTTATTAAATAATTTAGATGGATAGATTGATCTGCTTTGGATACTGTGCACTTTAGACTGAGGTATATGTATTTTAAATTTCTTTATTAGTTGTTACTTATAATTATTCCGTGTATGTATCTAATAATCTTTTCATGGGTGTGCTGCTAAGGTGATAGTCTGAAGCAGTCATAACTGAAACAGACTGGTACCAAAAACAGTGATATTGTAACAGGCAAACTGGTTTTGAGGTGTCCATCAAGAGGGAAGTGGATTAGTTAGGCTTAAAGCTTACCTGACTTTCTTTTGCTGATAATCTCTTCCCTCAAGTTTCAGTTTTTCTAAAGGCATCTCCAGTTGTCCTTATCCACATTATATGATTAGCAATATATATCATTGGTGTCTGTCGGCTGAGTCACCTTCCTTCCTTGTCAGACTGTCTGTTGCTTTAAAGGGACCTATTAACATACGAGGTCTGTTGGATATACATGCAATACAGTGTGTCCTCCTTAAACTTCTATGATATTTGTTAATATTTTTGTTCTTAAACCATTTGGTTACGTGTTGATATAAGCTTGCATTAGCGTGATCAGTGGCTGAACATAAATATAGTGTGTGCCACCTGGAGGCAGTACAGAACAACTTCACAAATCTGGATTTTTCAAGCTTAAAACTAGTGTTTTCTTCTGTGTTCCTACTTTCATTTTTAGCTCAGCTGACTTTCAGTCATGCTGGGCTATAGCGATTGGTCTTTGTCCGTCGTCCTTTTGCTGTCCGGCCGGCCGGCCATCCGGCCGTTAGCAGGGCACAAATCATAACCGTAGGGGCTAGGGCCATGAACCCTATGCAGTCTTAGAGGTTCTAAAAAGATCTCCTTGCAAACCTGAAATTAGGTCACTGCGACCTATATTCTCGAAGTTATGGGGTGTGTTTGCACACCCCAGAAATAATTCATTTTAGCCAAAATTTTCATCCCAAACCTTCCATCTTTCACATACAGCTCACCTACCAACAGGGGAAGAACCATAATTATTTTGAGGTCACAAGGTCAAAGGTCAAGGTCACAGAACCAACTTCTTTGAAAAGCCTGTGGATGCATTTTAATCCAAACCTTTCATCCCAATTCTTTGATCTTTCACATATAGCTCACCTACTAAGTGGGAGAAGAATCCTATAGATGTTGAGGTCACAAGGTCAAAGGTCAGGGTCACAGGATCCACTTCTTTGAAAAGGTTGTGGACACATTTCAAGCTAGACCTTTCATTCCAAACCTTTCAGCACTGATATCGCTTCTCTGCCAACAGGGGAAAAGACCTGTTGATTTTGAGGTCAAAAGTCAAGTTCACAGCACCCTCTTCTTGCGTGGAGTCATTTTCAGGCAAACTTTTCAATCTATACTTTGCATCTGTTATATATGGCTTACCTACCAATAGGGGAAGAAGCCTATTGATGTTGAGTTCAAAAGGTCAAAGGTCAAGGTCACAATATTGTTCTAAATGCTTGTGAACATATTTCAAGTGAAACTGTTCAACCCAAACCTTCAGTCTTTCACATATGCCACATCTATGCATCACTGAATGTGATTCAAACTTCATATTTATGGGTCTTTTTGCATGAAGAAATAACTAATTGATTTTGGGGTCAGCTGGTCAGGAGGTTAAAGGTTGCAGGTCTATGTTATTCACTCATTGGTTGCCAAGTAATTACACCCGGCCAGATGTAAGTGGTTAGTAGTTACCCATTATTCAGAAAGAATCCAGTTGATATGTGGGCAAAAGGCCAAGGTCATAGGTCAGGGATGTTCACAATAACTTATTTTGTAGACCATCTCTATTTTTCTTGTACATATAACCATTGGTTATGGTACATCTCACTGTGGCTGTAATTGTGAGTGATGCTGGTGACATATGACCCTCTTTTGTATCAGCCTGTTAAGTGATAAGGCTGAGTGATAAATACCTCGTTACTGCATAACAAAAATACTGTTGCCAGAATGCTTCAGCCAGGCATTAAGACTGTGAGAGTATAGTATTAAGGTTTAGCTACTGATTTATAAGATGATGGGAACATTTTGCAGTTTATTTTATGGAATCATAGCAATAAACTTAGTTTCCTAGATATCTGAATATTTTTATATAAATCACCAGATATAAAAGCAAATGTTTGTTCTCATAATATGTGGATGTGTACCTGGATTTTGGATGGCTTTTTTTTATTACAAGACCTTAAGTCATGCTTTCTGCATTTCTTTTCTTTCAGGTTTTGCAGTTTACCTACCCTGCTTATCCCATTGAAAAGCAGAGTGATAATAAAAAATATTCGACTTACACTTTTTACATTTGCATATCTATAAATCTAATATGAGGGCCTGAAAATGCCTTTTGAATTGTTTTGGACATTCATTACATTCATCTCCTTTGGAGAATTTGCTACAAGTTTGGTCTCTTATTGGAGGATGTGTGATATCAAATGTCAGACTTGTCAGAAATCCATTATGTCTGCCAGTTAGCCACCTTAGAAATCCTTTTGTCAGTGCAGTTTCAGTGATTTTTAGCTCAGCTGACTTTTAGTCATGCTGTGCTATAGCGATGGTTTTTTGTCCGTCGGCCTTCCATCTGTCCGGCCAGCCGGCCGGCCGTTAGCAGGGCACAAATTGTAACTGTAAGGGCTAGATACATGAACCCTATGCAGTCTTAGAGGTTTTAAAACGATCTCCTTGCAGATCTGAAATTAGGTCACTGTGACCTATATTCTCTGAGTAAAGGGGTGTGTTTGCACCTCCCAGAATTAATTCTTATAGCCAAAATAATCATCCCAAACCTTACATGTCAATAGAGGAACAAACCTTTTGATATTTAGGTCTTAGGGTCAAAGGTCAATGTCACAGGACCAGCTTCTTGAAAAAAGTTGTGGATGCATTTCAAGTCAGACTTTTCATCCCAAACCTTCCATCTTCCAAGTATGGTCAGATACCATATGGTATACCATCAGGCTTTAAATACAGGTAATGCTTGTCAGCTGAGCATCATGACCCATGGGTCACTTGTTCTTCTCCTTGTTTGGGAGTTGTTCTGCATTCTTATTTAAAATAGAAACACATGGACTGTGTTTACTCACACACAGAACCATAACAGCGTATATATAACAGGTGAATTGGAGATCAGTAAGTGCGTGTGCCATGATTGTTTTGCCAGAATGAACTAATACCTTGAGATAAAACGTATTTTATTGCAAGTGATTATGTACCTTTTATTCTTGGTTTCCTAGTTTGAAATCCAGGCGGTTTTATTGAAACTTTAATATGTTTGAGCCAGCAGTATAGGTTGAGACAGATTAACGAGGGATTCATGATGCCGTGTTGTTGTTACAGAGAATCCGGTGCAGTGGACCTAGACATGAAACCCCTGCCAAAAGAACCAGACGCAGACGATAAGAAAAAGGATAAGAAGCTCAAAACAAATAAAGGTAACTTGCACATATAGATGGTAGCAAATACAGGACTCATTTTAATTCCTATAGTTTCCTATTAGAAATGTCTCCTATAATTTCCTATATTTTCCAGTGTTTAGAACGTAATCTCCTTTATTTTCTTTTATTTTTTCACTGCAACTTTGATTATGATAAAACTGTTATAACTGAATAATTATTGTGATTTAGATCCATTATTATTGAATAGACTCAGCTCTTTTGTAGAACTGTCCAGGCAAGTATTGCAAATATTCATGTACAGTCATCTAAACCAATTATACAGCCATAGTAGAACTGATGGTCAAGGTAAATAACCTAGTTAAACATGGCTGTGCAGTGAAATTTTGTCTCAAGTGCTACTATAAAATTCCTGTATTTCCTTGGGAGCCTGGCTGGCGCCCTGCAAGAATATTTTCCCATATTCAGTACAGATTATGAAAGAACCTTCCTAGTCCAGTAATATAAGCAGACTGACATACACATGCACAATAAGGTTATGATATCATATTCAGTACTGATAAAAGAAGGAAAGTCTCTTGGCCAAATACTCAGACAGACATGCACAGATTAGAGAACTTCACAGTCCTGTTGCCCTCAAAAGGAATAAAAGTTTAATTACCTCGTGTAAGGGCAGCTGATAGCCAAACAGGAATTTAATAACACTTACTTAGGATAAATTTTGTGTGTTTAAGATAACAGACAACATGGTCACAATGCCAGGTAAGTAGAATTTGTTGAAAGATGGAAGCTGAAATGCTGTGCTTGGTGTCTTATATATTTTAGAATTAATGCACAGGGTCGAGGATGTATTTATGCATGATGAAACATGCACATAGTATACTACAGCCAGACTCTGACTGTCATTTGAACAGCATGCAAGCTTTATATGAGATCATTTTTTGCTTCTTATCAAGCTGTCCTCTCTTTACAGTCAAACAGTACCGGTTGAGTGAGAAGCCAGTGATCTCTCCACCCTCTAATTTTGAACATACTGTCCATGTGGGTTTTGATCCACGAACAGGTGAATTCACAGTAAGTATATAAAGATAATCATAGCTTATTAACAAAAGGAGTGTATCATATATAGTTACTTATACTTTGTAAAAACTCTAAAACAAAAAAGAATTACAGTAGTTAGTGTCTGTGTCTGTGGTATATTATCAAGGTTACTGGGATGAAGGACTCAAGTTTGGACTTGGACTTTAAGGGACTCAGACTTTGACTCAAGGGTCTTGCACTTGTTCCCTGACTTGAGCAATCAAACAAGGTTCATCTCGAGTCCAGAAGAAGGAAAACTGTGTCACATCCTATAAAATCATTTATATACATGTGCCAAATACTAACAGAATATCATAAAAAAGACTGTATATACTAAACTGGCTTCAGCTGTGTAGTGGGAGCTAAATGTAATAAAACATTCAAATAAAAAGCATGTCGAATAACATAAAAAATCTTTTAATCTTTTTTAATTTGGAGATTTTTACAGGACTTGGACTTTGACTCGGGTTCTGGATGACTCAGACTTGGACTAAGACTTGTACTTGGACTCTGATGGTGTAGACTTGACTACATCATTGCAAGGGTATCCAGTCAGGATTATCACTGGAGTATTTAGAGCTCTGCAGCATGGAACCTCCTGGTAGCCAGGGACTTGTTCTAGGTAGATAATATTAGAAAATACTTCATATCATCAACACAGTCTTCATTTGTTGTACATTTTATTTATAGGGAATGCCAGAGTCATGGGCCAGGCTACTTCAGAACTCCAATATTTCCAAGACAGAACAGAAGAAGAACCCCCAGGCCGTTCTGGATGTACTCAAGTATTACGACACGTCAGCCAAGGAGAGACAGGGCAGCAAGTACATGATCAGCATCTCAAAACCACAAAGTAAGACGTTAAAATTGTATACAGTAAACCCCACTAACATGACAACTCAAAACCACAAAGTAAGAAGTTAATATTGTATACAGTAGACCCCACTAACATGACAACTCAAAACCACAAAGTAAGAAGTTAATATTGTATACAGTAGACCCCACTAACATGACAACTCAAAACCACAAAGTAAGAAGTTTAAATTGTATACAGTAAACCCCACTAACATGACAACTCAAAACCACAAAAGTAAGACATTAATATTGTTTATAGTAAACCCCACTAACATGACATCTTAAAACCACAAAATAAGACATTAATATTGTATACAACCCCACTATCAGGACATCTCAAAACCACAAAGTAAGACTTTAATATTGTATACAATAAACCAATTAACATGATATCTGAATTTAAGTATTTAATTTGTTACAGAATAATTCTTTTTAAGTTCTTGAAATTATAACAGAAAAGGACATACATCTTGTCAGATGTCAATGTGCAAACTTTGTATATCATAAAGATCTTCTTTTATTGTATTTTTTTGTCATTTAGACAACACAGCAGTCACTGGACTTAGTGAGAGGCTGGCAGCCGGAGCAGTTATCAGCCCAGTGAGTATGAAATATCTACATTACTATTTTAACATGAGATAGGGTGCAATCTTCAGATAATTGATAATTGTACATCAGCCAATATCCTCCATATGTATATCAGAAGAATATTACAGTACATTCAAAATACAGTTATGTAGCAAGTCTTCCCTACCATTGACACATAGTTGCATTCATGTTACATCAAAATTGCAAATGTGTGGAATTTTCTTTGTTTCATGATTAACCAGTGTAATATTGCATTTTACTGAAAGTGTACTCTTTTGAGTTTCTGAATTTGTTGTTATTTTCACGTAAATATCACATTTACTTATTTGCATAATTTTTTTGCAGTACTTTCTTGTATTATTGTTGCATAAATATGATTTTTACCAACAAACAAGAACATTTCAACTGAAAATAAACAAACAAATGATAATATGAAGCTGTTCACTTCATTATGAAATACTTTTCTTTAAGTTAGGTTACATTTGAAATAAAAATGATAAAATAAAGAAATGTTAAGACACATTATGATCTTACCATAGATGAGTAGAATTTTCATTGGCACCCTTTTCAACCTAAATACAATTATTAATATTTTCTTGTTCCCAGCCACCGAAACCTGTAGAACCCTCACCCCCAACACCCGAGGAGGATGAGGGGGTAGATGAGCCCCCTCCACCCCCAATAGCGGCGCGACCTGAGAGGACCAAGTCTATAGTGAGTGCTCAATACAATACACTTCAGCATACAAATACAACCGGGGTTAATAACATAGGCCTATCCCAGGGCATGTGGAGAAAATTACATTGATTATGACTGTTTGAAAATTGAATATCCCATCACTTTTTGATGATAACCAGTGTTAAGTTCATGAGTAATATTAGCATTTTTTTAAAATGCTCATTCTCTACTCCTGTACCTAGAAAAATACGTTATCCACCTTATAAATCAAACAATTGTGCCTTTACTGTTCCAGTGTGTCAGCTTCATTTTGTGTCAAGTGTAGAACATTTCTGAACTTTCCCATTTACAGTATACAAAACCAGTGGAACCAGTGGAGGAGAAACAAAATGGCGTTAACGCAATCCGACAAGAAAAACAGCGGAAAAAGAAGATGACGGATGAGGAAATACTAGAAAAACTACGAACAATTGTCTCCATAGGTGATCCAAACAGGAAGTACACCAAGATGGAGAAAATTGGACAAGGGTAAGATGATAACCAATACTATTACACTAAAGTTAAACACAGCAGAACCTCAGTTAACTATATTTACCAATACTGTAGAACCTCAATTTATTGTATTTATAACCAAATTTTATTTAAATGTCGAAAGGGGGAACTGGAATATCTTGTTGCATTGGTGAAAATATGTGATTTATGTATATAGGATATGGAAAATTGCATTTTATGCATTTTTGCTCATTTCTAATTTTAGAAGCCCTTGGTTTAATTCTCAGGCACTGTGTAAACTGAACTTCTCTGCATATTCCTTTAGTGTCTTTCTTATTATAATGCTACGGAACAGCATGACTGCATTATCATCTGATTTTAACAAGGATATTGTCTGTAGTAGCTACACTTTAGAATTTAAAGGAAAAAATGGAGCTTTGATCAGTGTGTTTGTATGATAGGAGTTGCTTGTATGGTAAGATTGGTATATCATGTGCTAAAACACACATTGATAATAATATTTATCTGATTGTCACTTACAGAGCATCTGGCACAGTTTTCATTGCCATTGAGGTGGCGACTGGTCGTGAAGTGGCCATCAAACAGATGAATCTCTCACAGCAGCCCAAGAAGGAGCTGATCATCAACGAGATCCTAGTCATGAGGGAAAACCAAAACCCCAACATTGTCAACTACTTAGATAGCTTCCTCGTCGGGGAGGAATTATGGGTAGGTTAATTGTCAACCATGTATTATCAGTATATAAATATAAAAACGTGAAATTATAGGTAGGTTATTAGTCGAACAAGCAATATTAATGTATTGATCACATATAAAAACAGGAATGTTACTCATTGAAATAGCCTGTACATAAAACCCCTGAAGTATCACTTCCAGGGCTTTCTCATTTCTGCCAAGGAGTTGTTTTCACCTTTACGTACTTTTCAACCTGCATTCTTGTTATTTTTATAGCATTTCTTAATACAATTATAAAAAAATAACTATATATAATTTAAGCTCAAAGCCTAAGTGACTTGACCTGATTATGTCATAAATATAAATGTTCATGTAGTTTATGGATAAACATGTAAACCATGCTCAGTTAATGCATTTCCACAGACCCTCCCCAGATGTCCCTACTTAATTTTTTTTTTTTTTATTAGGATAACATAAATACAGAGATTATGTATCAACAATACAATATCAGTCAAAAAACAATAGAAATACAAATAATACACTGAACACATATCAACATGAATGTCATTATATTGTTACTGATCTATATCCAGTAAATTTTCCCATCTATCATAAAATTCTTGCTTTCTGTTTTCTTTCCTTGCCATTATTTGCTCTATTTTTACATATGCTTTAATTTTTAACTTAAAATGATCCAATTTTGGTAATTTCTCATTACATTTCATATGGTAAATATACTGTTTAGCCAAGAGGATAATGATATTATCTATAAACCTTACTTAAAAGTTGCATGTTTTGGAATAACAACTTCCAGTTCTTAAAACCTATTACTTTGCCATTTGTGAATTAATTAATCATTTAACTCTTGATTTTTATTTTGTAAATAGAAAAATGGATAAAATAGATAAATATAAAATAAGATCCTGTGTTAATTAATTAAAAAGTAAAATAATTACACTTGTCAAGTTTTGCAGGTGTTTATGAAAGGTTCACCTGCTTGTGTTTGTATATTATCCAGTAATCAGATCAAATGTGTCCACATTCACTCTGAGTGGTCTCTATATCCCACAGGTTGTGATGGAATATCTAGATGGTGGGTCATTAACAGACGTTGTTACGGAAACCTGTATGGATGAAGGTCAAATAGCTGCTGTATGTAGGGAGGTAAGTGCAGACACATTCTCATCAAAAACTGTAAATTTGAAAGGCCTATAAATATTGTATATACCAAAGTTGTGCAAATTTATTATCAGGACTCAAATGGTTGTTCTCAATTAACATAACATGTGCCATATTAGCAAACAATTATTAATACCCGTTTCTGGGTATTCAAAACCAGCTGTTTCATAAATGTGATATTTAATGTACCCATGAGCTGGAGATCTATTTAAGTTTAAAAATAAGTTACCTGCAGGGCTGTCATTGTACTACACAATATTTATGCCTTAAGCAGTAAGGAAACCTACAAAAATCCTAAAAAGATGTTCTACCATATTTTCCATTAGATTCTGTTTCATAGTGAATATTAATATTGCAAACTCTTTTATATCTTTTGTTTTAATTTACACTTAAAAAATTAATGTAAAATGTATGATTTCATTTGTTCTTGTCACAGTGTCTTCAAGCCTTAGAGTTTCTGCATGACAACAACGTAATACATCGAGACATTAAGAGTGACAACATCCTACTGGGCATGGATGGCAGTGTGAAACTAAGTAAGATTGTTTTCTTCATAATTTGTCAACAAGTTGTAAATTTGTGCAAATCAAGAGACACTTTACACAGATCAGGAGACATCCTACCTAGTTCCTTTTTCTGTGTTTGATGCATATTAAAGTCACTAAAAAATTTGTTAATCATGATCAATCTTGTGATCAGTGACCAAAGAACTGAATCAATATTCTTGTACTAACTCATTTCTTCTTTTTTGATTATACATATCTTTATATCAGGAGCAACATATAATCACTACTAATTTCTAAACTTTGATCAAGAGTACGATTTGTGTTTTTAAAAAATGCAGTATAGAGAAATAGAAATAATAAGTGTAATTTTGTGTGGTCATGATAGACATAACTCTCCGGGAGATGCTGTGTAAAACTGTGCTGTTTGATAATTTAATTGTCTCAAAGATTACAATGTTAAAGTACCATCACCAAAAGTGAGATGCTAAACACTTAAAGAAGAAACCAGATAACAGAAAACAGAAAGCAGAAAGCGTATGTTTTTGCAAGGCTTTATCCATTACCCCCAAGCATTTTGAGTGTCATGTCAGTAACAACTGGTTTTCTCTCACAGCTGATTTTGGTTTCTGCGCTCAACTTAGTCAAGAACAGAATAAACGGTCCACGATGGTAGGGACACCTTACTGGATGGCACCTGAGGTGGTTACAAGGTGAATATAAGTAAAAAATATGAGTGCTGTATGTGCTCACATGAACACCCAAAAATTAGTTTGTCTGTAATAAAACCAGGTGAATTCTAATGTGACTTTAGTTTTCTACAATGATTATTAAAATTTGTGGCAGTATATATTTCTTCTGTTGCAGCACTAGATGAGGTTTAAGATGAGGCTTATTATTATAAAAAGAAAAATATTTCCCTTACCATCCTTTTTCCTGCTAGAGTGCATAAGAACCTTACGCTCATCAAATTCCTGCCTCATTATAATATTTAAAGATCTATTTTTTTTTTTCAACTGATTTTTTCACATTGACAAAACTCCTGTTCTGAATATTTGCCAAAACAAAAGCATGTAATAATGCATGGATATCCAACAATAAGTTCAGGTTCAGATCCATGAGATCCCACTGGTTATTCAAATAAGTTTTGTATTTTATTCTCTTTCCAGGAAGCAATATGGTCCTAAAGTGGACATCTGGAGTTTGGGTATTATGGCTATAGAAATGATTGATGGGGAACCCCCATATCTCAACGAAAACCCTCTCAGGGTCAGTAAATGTTATACTTTATGTTGAGTGTAATTTCTTGAAATCTCAATATCTTCTATGATCTTGGCATTTTATCTTGACAGACATTCAGGTAGCCCCAGTGCTTAGTTTTTTTGCGGCTACACTTCCATCTGTCCTCTTTCAAACTAAATAAAAGTAAATAAAGGTATTATGCTGGGTTAATGTTATTGTTATGATGAAGTCTTAATACAGGAAAGAATACAAGGTCATGCAACCTTGCTAAGGTGGAGTGATAAAAATGCTGCTCTGTTAATTAAAGGATGAGTTTTTATGTAGTAAATTCACTTACAAAAACAATATTTTAAGTTTATTCAATGAAATTTGAGAAGACATTATATGAGACTGTTATCTGTATGAATGCTTGATGTATAAGTGTCTAAACAGATTATACATATTGTAAAATGTTCCATATTGAGGACTGAAATTCTCTGTAAAAAATAATTAACTACATTAATATATAATTTAGCTGGTTAATTATCTCTCCGTTCCTCTTTCTTGCAGGCTCTGTACCTGATAGCAACCAACGGAAAACCAGAAATCAAAGATAAACACAAACTGTCACCTGTCTTCCAAGATTTCTTGGACCGCTGCTTGGACGTTGACGTAGAGAACCGCTTCAGTGCACTCGAGCTGCTGAGACACCCATTCTTACGTTTAGCGCGACCACTAGCGAGTCTGACACCACTTATACAGGCAGCGAAAGAAGCTGCCAAGGGACACTAATAAATAGATAGACTTATATTAAGTATGGAGTGTAAATAGTGTGTATATCCAGGTCTTGTTTCTAGTTTTATACTTGTAACCAAGATTTCTCTACTGCCTTCAGAATGAGATATGGGTCTGCATTTTTATCGCCAACATTATCATAATCTCATGAATATGCTGATTCACCTTAGGTCAAAGTTCATCCCAGTTCCTACATAACAAACCCATATTAGCATCACATAGCCTCTTGCTGTTATAGTTTACCTAGATGTGTAGAAGTCTGGATTTTGACCACCTACAGTACTTAACGTCAATGTGTCCCAGTTTGTGCTTTGCCTTTATGACAGGTAGATCAGTGTTTTTCTCCGGAGCCTTATTCATAAGTAGTTGATATGGATTTCTATGTATATTCCTGCAGTGCAATGGTGCCCAAGTAAAGGATTTTATAAACTGGATTAATGCTGTAAGTTTTTACAGGTGAGTTTGTCTAAGGTTCAAGTTTGATCATGTCAATGTAAACTTACAGATTGTCATAATTGGTTGTATTTTACTTCTGAGAAGTAGAGAGTATGAAGCATTATCAGTGTTAAACACTGCCATGGGCAGTGTCAAATACCGTAACAAGGAGAGATATTTTGAAGTGCAGTTCACCAATGCAAGGCCAGAATGTTATATAGCTTTTTATAGAGCAAAGTGCCAATAATTTGCTGAGTTACATATTTACTTGTATATGTTTGTGTTGCATTGGTCAGTCAAAGTATGTTTATATAAACACACTCCACAAGGATAGATATGTTAACACATATTCATGTAACTTAGTAGTTGAGATGGAAGATACCCTCAGATCTTTCTGATTCTCCAACGACAAGTAGTAATCTGCATTCTCATGAATGCAAGCCTCTGCAATATGGGGGATCCCCATTGTGGGATTTCCCAACCCTGTGTTTACATTCACATATTCAGTTCATATACCCAGGTTCATTCATGCATAAGTGACTGCACATTTGTGAGTGTTCCTTGATGTCTTTCCTGAATCTAAAAAATCTAATTGGTTCTTTATTAGCCCTTTCCCGAAATTGCCAGAAAATTTCATGAGATTCCATCATGACTGAGCGAGTTATATTTTGAACAAATACACACACAAACACATACACACGAACAGAGATGAATGCATATCCCCCTATTGGAAGCAAACAGTATTTTTCAAGATTCAGCTGGGACTGATTTGTTGGCCCTTGTATTAAAGGATTTCATTGTAGATGGTTAAGTGGTGTAATGTGCAATACTTCTTCATGAAGCATACCTGTATGTAGTGAAAAAAAATTGTGTTTAACAAAGCATGCTATAGGATGACTGTTTATCAATATTTCCTGAAAACGGCAGGTCTGTAAACAAGATATAGATAGATTTAGCGAAGCTGATTTTCAGTCATACCGAGCTATAGTTATGGGCCTTTGTCTTTTGTCAAGCAGACTGGACACATTTTAATACAAAACAGACCATAAACTTCAGACCAGGAAAGTTTTTGCTCTATACCCAGACGCTTCCTGGTGAAATCTCTTTTGAAGCACAAAATTTGGTCACATTGACCACCATGCTTTTGATCACCATGAAAAGCAGACTTTCTAACTGATAAGGCTGTTGAACCAAAAAAATACATTTTCATGACAAAAATTAGATAATTTACCTTAATTAAACACAAACGTCTATTTACCTGGTAATGTCCAAATCATGCTTGTCAGTTGAGCATCATAACCCAGGGTCAACTTGTTTAAAAGATGCTGTGCATTGCCATAAACTAGATATATATCCTGAACATGCAGATCATAATGCTATATTACTGTCTTATTTCTTAGGTTCCTAAAAGAACCACTGGTAACTGTGTCAGGCCACCTCTGAAATATTGGTATATCCATTGAACAGACTACAGTAGGACATGATAATTTATGTATTACATTCAACAGACATTACCTACCCTATTAAATTGTTATATTTATCTGTGCATATTTAGATGCACATGTATATCAGATGTGATAAAAGAAGAGAGTTATGAGGACTAGGCACACATTTTTATTCTGAAAGACATTAATAATGATAATATTTGTTTTTGTTTAGAGCCTATATTACAACCACTTACACTATAATTAGATATCAGACTGAGCATTTAGATTTTAAATAAGTCATGTGATGGATGCCATTATTTAAGACCATGTGTTATGCATGAAATGCATAGGTCAGCCATAGAATACATTGGTATAATTAAATAGGGCATCTATTTATGCTAGTTAGAGGATATAAATGCCACCATGTACAATATATGTATGATATCTTGTATGTTATTCACGTATTTCATTGTCAAACGTGTGAGCTATGATGTACATCTATAGAATGTTTTCTGTAGTATCTATTTGAGGTATAGCTGTCCCTGGTTTCTACTCCACAGTATAGGGATGTTGCTTTGACTAATTACAAGCCTGTATTATACACCATTTTTCTATGATAACCTAATGAATAAATTTATACAATATGAATTTTATTGCTCATCAACTCATTATTCAAATCCCTCAAAAACAAATTTGATATTCTTCAGAATCGCATTCAGTGTTTGATGTTATTAGTATAAGTTGTTGCATTAACATTTGACCCATCTAAAGCCCAGCAGCAGGCCCTACTGCCATTCTTACAATTGTGACATCATAATGGTTACCATAGTGACACACGGATATCCCTGGGTTTACATCCGTCCTTTCCCTATGAATCACCTCCAACATCCATAATTTGTAACCAACAAACTTCTTTAATGGCTGTTTGCTGTTGAAAATGTTTCTGTAACAAGGCAGATTTACCATTTATTCAAAATCCTTCCTTGTTTCAGTGTTGCAATATGAAGAACAGCCACTTATAAGTGCAGTCATCTTTGAAGTGATGGTGATGCTGCTACCCATTATTAATGAAGCTTCCCTCTCCGAAGTGCCTCTCCGCAAGATGTCGTTTCTTCTCAAAACGAACCTCTTCCAGTTAGACACTGTTGGACTGCCAGGACTACTTGTCTCAACTTTAAAATCAAAATTTGTTACTTTTCAAGGAAACACCTGTGTAAGCATTACTTATTCCATGAGGTCCTTCCCACACAAATTCATTCATGTTTATGTAATTTGCATTGAAACAAATCTTGCCCGGCATGTTTGAACAGACCACATTACCCTAAAAACTAAATAAAAACTGAATTACCCTCTTCACCGTATATAACCACCCCGCTGGTGTACTTAGAAACCCGGTGCATTGTGGTTGCAAGATTTTGGCGCCCACAAACACTAACCAGCCGTTATATTCTTGTTAGTCCGATTCTGCACTGTGTGTCCTTGACGTAGTCGTACCTTATTTAAAGTGCTGCTTTTCAGCAGGGATGAGGAACTTCAGGATACTGAAGACATTCTGATATAGGAAATTTCAGGAAATTATCTCTTTGTATCTGCCAAAGCAAAATTTTGCAGATACTATGTTTTTGACTGGGTTCCACTGCGTTCATTTCCACAGAACTTTTCAGAGACCCTTGGACTGATCTTTCCGAAATCCGGCATAGTTATTTGATCACGTTTGCAGTTGTGCCTAACAAAGACGGGCAGTGCCAAATGCAATCCTTTATGTGCAGTATGAATCTGGGCGTTTTTGTGATAACAGCCCATATCTCAGGAGTGGTCAAATGTATTTGTCTAAAATTTGCATGCCCGTCCGTCTTAGATACCACCATCTTGTATTCAAGAGTAGTTGCGCTACCTGCAATGGTTTTTGCATGGCGTCCATCCGTACATTTGCTTTGGGTGAAAATTGCTCATATTTCATGAGTGGTTCAATGAATTGGTCTGAAATTTGGCATGTTCATTCATCTATGAGAGTAATCTCGTAGACCAGACAGGTAGCGCCACCTACCTTCCTATTTTTATAGAATACATTGATGCCCTTTCCTCAGAAGTGGTTTGTCCTATTGGCCTGAAATTGTGCATGTTCATGTTTGGACCAGATGTATTGACCAGATAATCGATAGTGCAGCCTTCTTGAGATGTTTTTGATTGTGCTGTCCTCTTGGGGAAAGTTTATCGAAGGCGTTTCCATTTGGGCAGCAGCAGGGTTCCTAGTGCTACGATCTGGTGGATGGCCCAGTGAAACCCACTTTTCTACTGTATTAGATATCTGCCAATTATTCTCCCAGTTCTCAAGAGCCCCATGCACACCGTGGTTTCTGATGATGTTCGTCTTTCTGATTCTATTGATTATTTCTTTTTTACCAGATGTGACCTTTGTTACCTTGTGATATCCTTTCATTTAATTGATTAAAGTCCTTGCTCTTTTTGGAACTTAAGGAAGTCATAACGAAATGCATAAAGATGTCCTTGGTTCCCAGGGCGGATCTAGGATTTAGGAAAAGGAGGGGTGCAACCCTCGAGGACAAATGACTAAACCTAAATAAAGGTCCCTAGGTCCGGAAAGGGGGTGGGGTACAGGCAGCAAAAATTGATCTGAAACCCTTAAGAAAGTTTCAGCCAGAGCCCCTGCCCCCCATCCCCCTTCTGAATCCACTTCTGCTGACCCCCCCCCCCCCCCCCCCCTCTCTCTCTCTCTCTCTTTCTCTCTCTCTCTCTCTGTTTTGTAATTTATTTTGTTTATTCTTAATGCCTTTGCTAGTAATAACCTGTGATATTTATATATATATGTATGAGATGGAGAGAAAAGAAAAGCAATAAGAGATTTACAATCATTAACCAAGTAAAATTCAATAAGTATTTCTCTTCAGTGTTCATCTCTCTGTTTCTCATGCTCTGTTTTTAGCTCAGCTGACTTTCAGTCATGCTGGGCTATAGCGATGGGTCTTTGTCCGGCGTCCTTCCGTCTGTCCGGCCGGCCGGCCGTCCGTCCGTTAGCAGGGCACAAATCGTAACCGTAGGGGCTAGGGCCATGAACCCTATGCAGTCTTAGAGGTTATAAAAAGATCTCCTTGCAAACCTGAAATTAGGTCACTGCGACCTATATTCTCGAAGTTATGGGGTGTGTTTGCACCCCCCAGAAATAACTCTTTGAGACAAAATTTTCATCCCAAACCTTCCATCTTTCACATACAGCTCACCTACCAACAGGGGAAGAACCATAATTTTTTTTAGGTCCAAAGGTCAAGGTCACAGGAGCCTCTTCTTTGAAAAGCCTGTGGATGCATTTTAAGCCAACCCTTTCATCCCAATTCTTTGATCTTTCACATATAGCACACCTACTAAGTTGGAGAAGAATCCTATAGATTTTGAGGTCACAAGGTCAAAGGTCAGGGTCACAGGATCCACTTCTTTGAAAAGGTAGTGGACACATTTCAAGCTAGACTTTTCATTCCAAACCTTCCAGCACTGATATCGCTTCTCTGTCAACAGGGGAAAAGACCTGTTGATTTTGAGGTCAAAGGTCAAGTTCACAGCACCCACTTCTTGCGTGGAGTCATTTTCAGGCAAACTTTTCAATCTGTACCTTCCATCTGTCATATATGGCTTACCTACCAATAAGGGAAGAAGCCTATTGATGTTGAGGTCAAAAAGTCAAAGGTCAAGGTCACAATATTTAATTGTTCTAAATGCTTGTGAGCATATTTCAAGTGTAACTGTTCAACCCAAACCTTCAGTCTTTCACATATGCCACATCTATGCATCACTCAGTTTGACTCAAACTTCATATTTATGGGTCTTTTTGCTTGAATAAATAACTTATTGATTTTGGGGTCAGCTGGTCAGCAGGTTAAAGGTTGCAGGTCAAAGTTATTCACCCATTGGTTGCCAAGTAATTACACCAGATTTAAGTGGTCAGTAGTTACCCATCATTTAGAAAGAATCCAGTTGATATATGGGCAAAAGGCCAAGGTCATAGGTCAGGGATGTTCACAATTACTTATTTTATAGACCATCTCTATTTTTCTTGTATATATAACCATCCCACTCCAGCTGGTACATCTCCCTGTGTGGCCGTAATTGTGAGTGACACTGGTGACATATGACTCCCTTTTGTATCAGCCTATTAAGTGATAAGGCTAAGTGATAAGTACCTCGTTACTTCATAACAAAAACACTGTTGTCAGAATGCTTCAGCCAGGCATTAAGACTATGAGAGTATACTATTAAGGTTTAGCTACTGATTTATAAGATGATGGGAACATTTTGCAGTTTATTTTATGGAATCCTAGCAATAAACTTAGTTTCCTAGATATCTGAATATTTTAATATATATCACCACATATAAAAGCAAGTGTTTGTTCTCATAATATGTGGATGTGTACATTGATTTAGGATGGCTTTTTGTTTTATTTCAAGACTCTTAGTCATGCTTTCTGCATTTCTTTTCTTTCAGGTTTGGCAGTTTACCTACCCTGCTGACCCCATTGAAAAGCAGAGTGATAATATAAAATATTGGACTTACACTTTTTACAATTGCATATCTATAAATCTGATATGAGGGCCTGGACATGCCTTTTGAATTATTTTGGGCATTTATTACTGGAAAATTTGCCCCAAGTTTGGTCTCTTATTGGAGAATGTGGGATATCAAATGTCATACTTGTCAGAAATCCATTATGTCTGCCAGTTAGCCACCTTAGAAATTCTTTCTTCAGGGCAGTTTCAGTAATTTTTCTTTAATGTTTTGTCCGATTTAGAGAATGTTTGTTGTCTGATTTCAGACTTGTCAGAAGTTCAATATGGCCACCAGGCAACCATCTTTTAATTCCTTTTGATCATATTATCTCAAGAACAGTTAAAGTGAATGCAGTTGCATGTATATTTATGTAATCTTGTAAAGGATTGGGTCAAATATTTCTGAATAAATATTACCATCATTTATAAAAGTGCAGTACAGTTGGCTGGTATTGAATAAAAATTCATACAGAAGCACCTGTTTCTCAATAATTCTTGCATGTATTTCCTTGATTTTTGCTATATGTTTTGATCTTATATTTGCCCTTTGTGGTGTTCCTTTTGAGACTGACAGGTTTCAAGCAAGCTGTTGGAATAGTTCCTGATAGCTTAGCAATCATGCATTTTCCTCAGACCATCAATTCTCTGTGTTTTAACCAGACATAGGTGATATATATTTCTGTTGTCATAGAAAATTTTCAACAAATTGGCAAATTGGTTCTTCAGAATTTGACTGGAAGTTGTGAATCTCAGTCTATGATGTCACAGGTCATGCTTGGCAGCTGAGCGTCATGACCCATGGGTCACTTGTTGTGAAAGCTACAGTGACGCCCATACGGAGAACTTCTCAGATGTTGGTAATTTAAGAGTAAACGACCCCGTTTTCCATATTGTTATTTATAAAATGCCTTTCGCTAGTCTTAAACTCTCAAAAAAGTTTGCGGCAGCTGAAAAAGCGGGGTGTCTGCCCCCCCCCCCCCCCCCCCCTATCTCTCCCCATGCACACGAAGTGGTCCAAGAGCATGTAGCAGTATTATAGTTTTGTTTGGCAAAGTTGTTTTAATCAGCTGCGCGTTTGGTTTCCATCATACCATAAAAACATAACATAGAAACCGTGATCCCTGGGGTTGGGGATTGCGTGGTTGAGAAAAATGAAGGGGAGACGAAACATTAGTAGCCATGATGTTGCCCGTAATAAATGCATGTCCTTCATGGTTTCACAATTATGTAGACCAAATATCATTTCACTAAAAAAATGATACATTAAAAAAAACAGATTGGATTTTTATCTTCACTAAAATATGATACATTAAAAAAAATTGGAATTTTATTTTATTTTGTTAAAAGTCAATTTAGTAGTGAAAAACGGTAGTTGTGTAGTCTGCATACGTCACAGCAAAATTATTCTATCCAAGAATATACATATGAGGCGACGCCTAAAAAAGGAAATGTCAATAAAAATAATTTTATGGCAGGTTAAAACAATCGTTGCTATTTCTTTGTTTGTTAAAAATTTCTGGTTGGAACATATTTTCTCTCTCCTTCTCTCTCTCTCTCTCTCTCTCTCTCTCTCTCTCTCTCTCTAACTGATTTTATGATATAATTATGAAGGAAACACTAGGAAAAATGTTGGAAAATACAGAAACAGAAGGACAACAATTTTCATGAAACAACAGGCGCATTCTTGAAAAATTAATTTTAAATCCAAGATAAAGATAAAGAATATGCTGGTAATTAAGATTTTTGACGCCGAGAGAGGAGCTCACTTAGACTTTTCATTCTGTTAAGATCACAAAGTCTTCCAAATTGCCCATGAACGTTTATTGATAATAATAAGACCACGCTTTAACAGCAATTAATGGCATTTTGAAATTGGATTTTACAAAGCAAACTCCAAACACAATAAATTGGAAAAGTAGATATTTTGAAGAAAAAGTATGAAATATAAGTTCATGACCATAAAACCTTCAACATTGCTGGACAACCATATATGTTTGTTTTCTTCGGACAATTAAATTCCTGAAGAGTAAGTGTCATAACATGTGTTATTGGATTTTACTCAGCTAAAAAAGAAACACCATTCAGACACTGCTTAATTGAAGGCTTGTTATGTGTAAGTTTAATAAATTATAAACATGTATCTATATTAATAAGTGCAATATCTTAGATATGATATGATCATTTCTTGTACATTATGTACAAGTCATTTTATTATAAAGATTTCGTGTGAAGCAAGTGTAAACTACTAAAATTGTGTATATAGCCAAAGAACGTAATTAATCTAATTGAGCAGCGGTATACCTAATAGTTTTGCATGACATTTTAGTTTATTAAATAATACAACTTAAACTGATGGAGATATTTGAATCGTTCACAATCGGAATTTTCTACCTGTGTATTTCACCGATGAATGCATATATATTTGCTTAACGCCATTATGAAATGTAAATAATTTTACATTATTCAGTATCAGACATAAATTTTCCATCGCAGAACAGTACAAAATATATGGCTTGTGCATTGTTTAAAAGATATTTTGAATGTAATATACTTGTTTGTAATTTTATTTCAACAGCATATATTATGCAGGTATAATATAAGTCGCTTTTTAAGTAGTTTTGTCCCATTTTCCTTTATATTGTATATGTATATGTCCAGTGCTCTGATATCCTGCCTCTCTTAGGTATCTTTTCCTTAGACATTTTGTCCGGATAGCATATACTTTGTTACTATACGGACGATATCCAGTTGATATGGTAATAAGCCTAAATATATAAGTCGAATTTTTCCAGGGTATGATCTGGTTATAAAAGGGACCAGAGTAGCGACAGCTTGTCACCCCAAACGTCGATTTTAGATGAACTAGATGAACCCTATCAGTTTATTTCCGAAGGCCTGAGTGTCATGTTGTCATGGCTAGGACCAGAGTAACTTAAATTTTAAATTAAAAAAGAGGGATTTTATGTCATTGTATAAAATAATTATTTATTCAACAGAAATAAAGTAAAGAAACATTTATGCTACTTTTTTTTAGGATATGCAAATTTATAAACTTTATTGGTGATATGCAAATGATCATATGCTTAATAAATCTGCTTCGAATTCTGTTCTCTTAATGCTGAAAACACATTATTATTTTATATCAGGAGTCTAATGTAATGTTTGTTCGCTTTTTATGTTGACATGAAATGATTATTGGGAAAATAAACACTTTCGTACGGTATATATGTTCTTGTGTTATATATATATATATATATATATATATATATATATATATATATATATATATATATATGTTTATATTTTCACTAATAATCGTAGTGCATGAAAAGGCGGTCCTGTTCACACTGTTCTTTTTTCAGTAGAGTGAGGTGTTTTCATAATTTAAATGTGTACATGCATGTTTCCATTTTCCTTTATCTTTATTTCGTTAAACGGGAATAGACCTTTGGAGTGTATGTTTTCTATAGTCACTATAGAAGTAACCCATGGCTCATCAGCGGTTGTTGAGATCATTTATAAACAGCCGAAATCAAAATCTTGTTTTTCTTGGAATAAACATGCACTTGTGATATTTTGGTCAACACGCGCCAAAGCATGTCACTTTTAATTGGAAGCCATGCAGCGAGAAGGATGCAAGTGTAAATTATATAAATAAGAGATTTTTTTTTGTAATTTAAACAAGCATTTACTATAAAACGGTTAAATAAAACAATGTAAGAGGTAACAGACGATGCCTGAAGATGGCGCAAGCCACTATACGGGTTTCAGTTCCCACCGATCCTTTCCAACCAACACTTCTTCAAATTTATTATAATGATTAACCCTATTGATTCATTCATATTTCTTACACGCATGGTTTTACATGTTAAAGGCGTCCTGGGTTGCAAATATGCTATTTATACACACACACACTCACACACACACACACACACACACCTATATATATGGTTATATAGAACCTCCAACATGCATGAATATATTTGACAACAGATCATTAATTATTGTTTGTGTGACACATTTCAAATATCTTACAATTAAGTATAAAGTTTAAAAACAAAGTATTATGTTTCCAGTATAAGTTAGTTCTAAACGAGGTTAAGGTGTATATTATTCTAAGAAAAACCAAAGTGTATAATTATAATTATTAATATATTTAATTTCCAATATATAATTGTTTTTCTCTGACCAGCAGGGAGATAATTACATTTACCATCCCCCCTTGGCAAAATGCGGGGGGGTATATATAACCCCACCCATCCCCACCCTTGTATTGACGCCCCTGCAAAAAAAGGACTCGAATACACGTCAGAGTGGCGAAATACTTTAACGTGTTGAATAAATAATTAAAATGCATTAGTGGGATTTCATATTTTCTTCAGTGTGACATATAAGATTTTGTACCTGGCCACAGACCTCGCATGTAGGTGAGAAGTTCCTAAAGTGAAAATACATCGTATTGAATGGGCAAGAAGTTGGCAAACAAGTCCGTCTTGTGAATTAATAATTTCAAATAAATTCCTTAGTATGCATGCAAGGACTAAGACGTAACCATGAACGTAAGGGTTTGCAACAACCCCGAGTTGTGGTATTTGCAAGATCAGAGGGGTTACACTTAACTTTTTATTAATATAACCCTGCGTGTGCAGGGTTCCAGAAATTAATCATAGACTCATTGTAGTGTTCCTCTCCACGGAAATCTTTAGTAAAAGGCGAAAGATTTATGCGTGGCTGAAGAGAAACCAGAGTAACATTGCAGGTTAATGTAACTATATAAGGTGATTGATTGAATAACATTTCTGGTGTGTTAAGCTAATACTTTAACAAGAACAAAATGCTCGGTATATCTTCTGAAATAAAATTATTAAAATATATATTGTAAACTAATATAAAGCATGTATCTATAATATAATTTCAGGATATATTTGAAAAAACACGTAAAATTAGTCAAACATATTAAATTCTGTGACGTATACGTGCGCCGCCTATATGCGTAGTTGGTGAACCAAGGAGTGTCACAGGGAGAGTGCTCGACCCGACCGGGTCTCGTGTTAAACTTACACGATGTTTAGACTGGTACCCTGCTCTATTTTGGCCCTCAGCCAAGCATAGAGACAGGCGTACAACGCCATCTTAAGTACTCCCAGTTGCAACTCCTGACTTACCTGTAGACTGGTTCCAACTCCAGTATGCACTCTCATACCTATTGTCATGGACGTTCACGCGATCCTGGCTGGTTATCCGTGAATATTTCTTATGAGAATTACTTTCTTTAGTTATTTCTAGTTTTCAAATATTGAAAAATGAGTTGTTGCACAAAAATTGAATGATGGATGTATAGATAATACGATATACTGAATCTTTGATATTCCACTGTACGTGGCATTGATTTATTGTATCCCCAGACAAAGTCGGGGGATACTATGTTTTCATACCGGTCCCGCCGCCGCCGCCGCCGCCGCCGCCGCCGCCGCCGCCGCCGCATATGAATCTTGTTGGCGCGATAACCCAAAAAATATTTCACGGAACTTTACCAAACTTGGTATATGTATAGATATGGGTAAGAGGACGACGCCTATTTAAAATGAGGTCATGACCTTTACTAGGAGAGTGTCCTTGACCTTGAATAGGTCCAATTTTGGGGAAAATCACACAAATTCTTTAATATCTCAAGAAATCTTGCATGGATTTATCCCAAAATCAAGTTGATGGAAGATCATGGATAGGGTTGTCATGTTCCAGAAACTGGTGGCGCCACCTATTATTCTTTACTTTTTTTCGTGCCGTTTAATACCCCCTAAATTGCCACCTTACAGCACTGTGAGCATTATAAGTCAAAAACTAATGGACAGATTTCTTTTATATTATGCATATACATAGGTATGGGTTATGGGATGATGCTTATTTAAATTGGGGTCATAACCTTTCCTATGATAGTGGCCTTGACCTTGAATATTGCCATATATGGTGAAAATCACACACCTCTTATGATATCTCCAGTGTTGATAGCCATATGGATTTCAAACATGACTTATGTATGGCCCACCACTAAAGTAAGAACCCTATAGGTTCTAGGGTCATGAGGTCAAAGGTCAAGGTCACTGGACTGGCATTTTAAAAGATACTTTGGATGCATTTTAAGCCAAACTTTCATCCCAGGTCTTCCATCTTGAATATATAGCTCACTTGCCAATAATGGATGATCCATATAAATTTTGGGGTCACAAGGTCAAAGGTCAAGGCCACAGGAGCTATCTGTCCAAAAATTAGTTTCTGGATGATAATTCCTGCTTTTATTGATGTAATGATTTCAAAATTGACTTATATATGTCCCATTGAAAAAGCAAGACTCAAATTGATTTTGGGGTCATGAGGTCAAAGGTCAAGGTCACAGGAAACCTCTATAAAAAGATTGTGGATGCATTTTCAGCCAAACAATTCATCTCAGATCTTTCATCTTGCACATATAGTTCACCTGCCAAGAGTGGAAGACCCCTATCAATTTTGAGGTCACAAGGTCAAAGGTGAAGGTCACAGGAGCCATATGTCCAAAAATTAGTTTCTGGATCATAATTCCTGCTTTTATTGATGTATGGATTTCAAACTTGACTTATATATGTCCCATTGGAAAAGCAAGACCCAAATTGATTTTGGGGTCATGAGGTCAAAGGTCAAGGTCACAGGACACATCTTTAAAAAGATGTGGATGCATTTTCAGCCAAACATTTCATCTCAGACCTTTCATCTTGCACATATAGTTCACCTGCCAAGAGAGGAAGAACCCTATCAATTTTGAGGTCACAAGGTCAAAGGTGAAGGTCACAGGAGCCATCTGTCCAAAAATTAGTTTCTGGATGATGATTCCTTCTTTTATTGATGTTTGGATTTCAAAACTTGACTTGAATTTGACCCATTGGAAAAGCAAGACCGGAATTGAATTTGGGGTCATAAGGTCAAAGGTAAAGGTCACAGGAAACCTCTATAAAAAGATTGTGGATGCATTTTCAGCCAAACAATTCATCTCAGATCTTTCATCTTGCACATATAGTTCACCTGCCAAGAGTGGAAGACCCCTATCAATTTTGAGGTCACAAGGTCAAAGGTGAAGGTCACAGGAGCCATATGTCCAAAAATTAGTTTCTGGATGATAATTCCTGCTTTTATTGATGTATGGATTTCAAACTTGACTTATATATATCCCATTGGAAAAGCAAGACCTAAATTGATTTTGGGGTCATGAGGTCAAAGGTCAAGGTCACATCTTTAAAAAGATGTGGATGCATTTTCAGCCAAACATTTCATCTCAGGTCTTTCATCTTGCACATATAGTTCACCTGCCAAGAGAGGAAGAACCCTATCAGATTTGAGGTCACAAGGTCAAAGGTGAAGGTCACAGGAGCCATCTGTCCAAAAATTAGTTTCTGGATGATAATTCCTTCTTTTATTGATGTTTGGATTTCAAACTTGACTTGTACTTGACCCATTGGAAAAGCAAGACCGGAATTGAATTTGGGGTCATGAGGTCAAAGGTCAAGGTCACAGGAAACCTCTATAAAAAGATTGTGGATGCATTTTCAGCCAAACAATTCATCTCAGATCTTTCATCTTGCACATATAGTTCACCTGCCAAGAGTGAAAAACCCCTATCAATTTTGAGGTCACAAGGTCAAAGGTGAAGGTCACAGGAGCCATATGTCCAAAAATTAGTTTCTGGATGATAATTCCTGCTTTTATTGATGTATGGATTTCAAACTTGACTTATATATGTCCCATTGGAAAAGCAAGACCCAAATTGATTTTGGGGTCATGAGGTCAAAGGTCAAGGTCACATCTTTAAAAAGATGTGGATGCATTTTCAGCCAAACATTTCATTTCAGGTCTTTCATCTTGCACATATAGTTCACCTGCCAAGAGAGGAAGAACCCTATCAGTTTTGAGGTCACAAGGTCAAAGGTGAAGGTCACAGGAGCCATCTGTCCAAAAATTAGTTTCTGGATGATAATTCCATCTTTTACTGATGTATGGATTTCAAACTTGGCTTTGTTATTGACCCATTAGAAAAGCAAGACCCAAATTGATTTTGGGGTCATGAGGTCAAAGGTCAAGGTCACAGGAAACCTCTTTAAAAAGATTGTGGATGCATTTTCAGCCAAACAATTCATCTCAGATCTTTCCTCTTGCACATATAGTTCACCTGCCAAGAGTGGAAGACCCTATCAGTTTTGAGGTCACAAGGTCAAAGATGAAGGTCACAGGAGCCATATATATTCAAAAATTAGTTTCTGGATGATAATTCCTGCTTTTATTGATGTATGTGTTTCAAACTTGACTTGTATATGTCCCATTGGAAAAGTAAGACCAAAATTGATTTTGGGGTCATGAGGTCAAAGGTCAAGGTCACAGGACACATCTTTAAAAAGATGTGGATGCATTTTCAGTCAAACATTTCATCTCATATCTTTCATCTTACACATATAGTTCTCCTGCCAAGAGAGGAAGAACACTATCAATTTTGAGGTCACAAGGTCAAAGGTGAAGGTCACAGGAGCCATCTGTCCAAAAATAAGTTTCTGGATGATAATTCCTGCTTTATTGATGTATAGATTTCAAACTTGACTTGCATATGTCCCATTGGAAAAGCAAGACCCAAATTGATTTTGGGGTTATGAGATCAAAGGTCAAGGTCACAGGACACATCTTTAAAAAGATCAAGGTCACAGGACCAACATCTTCAACAAGATTGTGGATCGTTAGATGGAATAAACAATAAATATGCCAAGTGTCAGTATATGCTGCTAAAAATGGGGGTCTGTTCTTGTAGGAGGGGGGCCTACTATGTCTGGGGATACTCTGGCACCTGCGGTGCCAAGAAATGTCTAGTTATCAATATATATTAATCTAGTCATAAATGTCACACAAAATGTACAGCCAACTTTTGGCAACTTCACTGAGTAATCGAAATGCATATTTTTATTGTATATAATACATACTGGAGTTGGAACCAGTCTGCCGGGAGTACAAAAGATGGCGTTGTACGCCCGTCTCTATGATTGGCCTAGAGCAGCGGTGCCATAATAGAGCGGGGTACCAGTCTAACACGATGTTAAGCCTTGATCATCACGTGGTTGAGAACCTGCTATGTCTATGATCTATGCTTGGCCGAGGGCCATATTAGAGCAGGGTACCAGTCTAAGATCTGGCCTGAAACACAAGCGCGGGCGGCAGCGCAAGCGAGCGCGAAGTGGAAAACAATTTGACAAATGACTCGGGCGGGAGGCCTGCGGTCACGTGGTGTAAATACTAGAGTATGTGGAAATATTGTAACATACGTTAAATATTCACTTTATTACTTCAATATATAATTATGTGAATATAGACAATAAAGCACTATATATATACATGTAGGCCTAGTTAACGTCATGAAGACACTGTCAAGACGTTCGATTCAGTTTCATGTATCAATGAAACTCCAATACATTAGTTATATCATGTAGGCTACATACTTCTTTTAAAAAAAAAAACGATTACTGCATGAACTATAGTCATAAGACGGTTTAAATGGATTTTACTTGTAATTACCTAGACTGCGCAAATATCAATATATATGAAAATTACCATGCATGTAGGCCTAGTTGCTTGTATATAGCGTGTCAGGATATTGTTCAGTAAGGATTATCACGACTATTTTATGAAATATCTGCTTACCGGGGATATATTTTTTAGAAATACATATAAAGCTAAATTTACAAAATTCGAAAGCGATGAAACATTCAAAATTTATTAATAATTTATTTACTAAATATTTATAAACTAAAACTGTGCGTGATGGATGTGTTGACTAAATCTAAGGTTCATAACACTGATCGAGTGAACAGCCGACCGGGAGTAATTCCAGGTTGTATATACTGCTGTACTGATTTTGCTTTTAAATAAGATCGTGTGCAGTTTATTCTCCATTCGGTTTAGGTCTGACGGGATATTTTGCTGAATTGGGATCCCAAAAATTATTTAAAATATTTTAGGGGCACGATAATACTTTTCTCATTTTAAATTCTTCACGTGTCAGTTGAGTCACTTTTAACAAAATATGTACATCTACTTTCAGTTTTCCCCTTTTTCAGTATCTTCTAGTTACATTAGGGCAATGAGGCAAAATCAACACTTCGTACATTGAGGTATGAGGCAAAATCAACACTTGATTCAACCACTCACGACATGTGTGAAATGGAACCACTTTTTGATTTGTGGTATCAGTTAACAACAGCACAGCAACTTGCGTTGTCAGAAAATTTAAGCCATATGCACATTAGTATATAAAGTGGAAATGTAATAGAAGTGAGTGCTGTAATTGCGATTTCGCGAATGATTATTATCATCAATAATCAAAATAAGGAACGAGTATTTAGTAAACATCAAATAAGATTTTATTGCACTAAAGGTCCAGTTATATCTAACACACATGGCCTTAATTGCTGACATTCGGGATCCTCCGGCCTCATCAAATAAGCTATAGAAATGGAATGATGCGACCCATTCGACCACCCCCTTAATACACCAGTAATGTTCCTGTCCATATATGATGAAATCAGAGAGGAACTTTGCAAATATATTCATAACTGTGAAACAGAGTTGCCAGTTTAAATACCTGCTTCATAACAGTTTAAATTGATCAGTGACTTGGGCATTGATATAAAATAATTAAATAATTAATTTTTGCATTTAAAACAGAGAAAATGAATCATTTGAAGAAAATATAAACATTTTAACATTGCTTTTAAAATCAATAAGGGTCTTGTGGACATCTACTCAACATATATTTATAGATACAGTTATGAGCTTGACCAGGGGCATGGGCAGCCATACTTCTGACGCAGCGGTTACACACAGGCAGCCATTTATATATATATATATATCCTTGGCTCTAACCGCTGCTTTTTATTTAAAGATTCTCCGGGTTTCACCGACAGGGCTGGCACAGGGCCAAGAATTGTAATCAGACCAAGAGGTATATAAATGCATGGTATCGCAAAGTGCCTCTTAAGCACGACAGCCCGCTCTCGTTGCTCTGGTTCTATAGGTCCTGTACTGCCAGTTTAATGGTACTGAGACTCCGAAAATGTTCTATATACACAGCTGCAGTGAAAGCGAAAAAGTTCTGGAACGAATACAGTATAAACTAGACATTTCTTGGCACCGCAGGTGCCAGAGTATCCCCAGACATAGTAGGCCCCCACCCCCTTTATAAATAGACCCCCCATTTTTAGCAGCATATACTGACACTTGGCATATTCATTGTTTCTTCCATCTAACAATCAACAATCTTGTTAAAGATGTTGGTCCTGTGACCTTGATCTTTTTAAAGATGTGTCCTGTGACCTTGACCTGTGACCTCATGACCCCAAAATCAAATCTGGTCTTGCTTTTCCAATGGGACATATGCAAGTTAAGTTTGAAATCTATACATCAATAAAGCAGGAATTATCACCCAGAAACTAATTTTTGGACAGATGGCTCCTGTGACCTTCACCTTTGACCTTGTGACCTCAAAATTGATAGGGTTCTTCCTCTCTTGGCAGGTGAATTATATGTGCAAGATGAAAGATCTGAGATGAAATGTTTGGCTGAAAATGCATCCACATCTTTTTAAAGGTGTGTCCTGTGACCTTGACCTTTGACCTCATAACCTCAAAATCAATTTGGGTCTTGCTTTTCCAATGGGACAAATACAAGTCAAGTTTGAAATCTATACATCAGTAAAAGCAGGAATTATCATCCAGAAACTAAATTTTGGACTGATGGCTCCTGTGACCTTCACCTTTGACCTCACAATTGATAGGGGTCTTCTACTCTTGGCAGGTGAACTATATGTGCAAGATGAAAGATCTGAGATGAATTGTTTGGCTGAAAATGCATCCACAATCTTTTTAAAAAGGTTTCCTGTGACCTTGACCTTTGACCTCATGACCCCAAAATCAATTCAGGTCTTGCTTTTCCAAAGGGTCAAATACAAGTCGAGTTTGAAATCCATACATCAATAAAAGAAGGAATTATCATCCAGAAACTAAATTTTGGACAGATGGCTCCTGTGACCTTCACCTTTGACATTGTGACCTCAAAATTAATAGGGTTCTTCCTCTCTTGGCCGGTGAACTATATGTGCAAGATGGAAGATCTGAGATGAAATGTTTGACTGAAAATGCATCCACATCTTTTTAAAGGTGTGTCCTGTGACCTTGACCTTTGACCTCATAACCTCAAAATCAATTTGGGTCTTGCTTTTCCAATGGGACATATACAAGTCATGTTTGAAATCCATACATCGATAAAAGCAGGAATTATCATCCAGAAACTAATTTTTGGACAGATGGCTCCTGTGACCTTCACCTTTGACCTTGTGACCTCAAACTTGATAGGGTTCTTCCTCTCTTGGCAGGTGAACTATATGTGCAAGATGAAAGATCTGAGATGAAATGTTTGGCTGAAAATGCATCCACATCTTTTTAAAGGTGTGTCCTGTGACCTTGACCTTTGACCTCATAACCTCAAAATCAATTTGGGTCTTGCTTTTCCAATGGGACATATACAAGTCAAGTTTGAAATCCATACATCAATAAATGCAGGAATTATCATCCAGAAACTAATTTTTAGACAGATGGCTCCTGTGACCTTCACCTTTGACCTTGTGACCTCAAAACTGATAGGGGTCTTCCTCTATTGGCAGATGACTTACATGTGCAAGATGAAAAGTCTGAGATGAAATGTTTGGCTGAAAATGCATCCACAATCTTTTTAAAGATGTGTCCTGTGACCTTGACCTTTGACCTCATGACCCCAAAATCAATTGGAGTCTTGCTTTTTCAATGGGACATATATAAGTCAAGTTTGAAATCAATACATCAAAAAAAGCAGGAATTATCATCCAGAAACTAATTTTTGGACAGATAGCTCCTGTGGCCTTGACCTTTGACCTTGTGACCCCAAAATTTATATGGATCATCCACTACTGGCAAGTGAGCTATACATTCAAGATGGAAGACCTAAGATGAAAGTTTGGCTTAAAATGCATCCACAGTATCTTTTAAAAAGCCAGTCCAGTGACCTTGACCTTTGACCTCATGACCCTAGAACCTATAGGGTTCTTACTTTAGTGGTGGGCCATACATAAGTCATGTTTGAAATCCATATGGCTATCAACACTGGAGATATCATAAGAGGTGTGTGATTTTCACCATATATGGCAATATTCAAGGTCAAGGCCACTATCATAGGAAAGGTCATGACCCCAATTTAAATAAACATCATCCCATAACCCATACCTATGTATATGCATAAGATAAAAGAAATCTGTCCATTAGTTTTTGACTTATAATGCCTCAGTACTGTAAGGTGGCAATTTTGGGGGTATTAAACGGCACAAAAACAAGTAAAGAATAATAGGTGGCGCCACCAGTTTCTGGAACATGACAACCCTATCCATGATCTTCCATCAACTTGATTTTGGGATAAATCCATGCAAGATTTCTTGAGATATTAAAGAATTTGTGTGATTTTCCCCAAAATTGGACCTATTCAAGGTCAAGGACACTCTCCTAGTAAAGGTCATGACCTCATTTTAAATAGGCGTCGTCCTCTCACCCATATCTATACATATACCAAGTTTGGTAAAGTTCCGTGAAATATTTTTTGGGTTATCGCGCCAACAAGATTTATATGCGGCGGCGGCGGCGGTGGCGGCGGCGGCGGGACCGGTATAAAAACATAGTATCCCCCGACTTTGTCTGGGGATACAATAACCGCTGCATGCGTGAGGAATGCACGATAGCCATAATCTTGAATTGATCAGACAGGGAGTCATTCTTTCTGTTAATAATCGAAGATCTGGATTAAGGCCGATCTGAACCCGGACCGGGATCAGGTCTTGACGAATCAGGAACTGGTCCAGATCGATATATTTGCCTTGCCACTTACTTTGTGAGTGGGGCCTGGACAGCTGAGCGGTAAAATGCTCGGCCTTCTCCGCTGGCCACCCGGGTTTGATCCCAGGTGCTGCTATGAGAGTGGGTTGTAGTGGCCCGTCCAAGGTCGGTGGTTCTCTCCGGGTTCCTCCATCTCTCTCACTTCGATCTTCAACTCTATCAGTATCTTCCATTTTCGCCTTAAATATCTAACTTTATACCGACTCAATCTGTCAAACTTGGTCGTTGTTGAGGGAGCCAGTGCGGGCCGGATTTTCCGGAAGCGCCGACTTCACTTTCAGTCACTTACTTTGTGAAAAGGGTGTAAGCGATTACAATATGTGCAAAGCGAAACGCACAGAAGTATAAAAAAGTTTCTTAAGAGGTCAGAGACCTGCGCATCAGTACAGGTCACAGAGAGCATTTATTTCTGGGAAAAAAATAGGAAGTATTCGTATTCATATTTACAATGTGATGGTTTGAGAGTCCAGTCTTTGAACAGTGGACATAGGAATGCCTTCAAGGTTAAGTATGCCATCCTGTGCAGTGCCGGCTCAAAACGAGGAATACAACTGGCCCCTCCCAATTTGGACACCCTGTCGAATTTTCATAAAGAATTTTGCAAACATACTTTTTTCATAACTTTGGGTCATAATTTAACTAATAAGTGACCAGGGGTCATGACACTCAGCGGACCAGGAAGGAATTTTATCTGAATGCCCAAATTTTTAGGTGGTAGCGCCATTCAACAGAAGCATAGCTCAGAGGATATGAGTAACAGAGACCTTAGTCCAAATTTCCAAGGTGATTGTTTATGGACCTCCCTGGATATTAAGTTAGAAAATTCTAGATGCAATGGTTACGATTTGAGCCCTGTAAACAGACGACCGCAACTTTGAAGGTGTCAAAAATAGAGGTAAAAATTCGAAAAGAATTCAGGTGGCGCCATAAGTCTACAGGTACTGACGAACAGTCCATAATGAAAATGCATGCAACAATTCAAGGTGATCAATGCATCGGTTGTTCAGATACTGGAGCCTTTGTTACAAATTTCTAATTATTCTGGGGGGGGGGGGGGGGGGGAACTGCCGGACATTCCACGGTTCCACCGATACTGTCTGGATCAAAAGAATCTTTGCGCCTTGTGACAATCCTAGTCGCTTTTTCTTTAAAGTAGGACAATTTACAAACAGTCATAGAGACAAGCCGGGCTTTCTCGTAATGCAAGTGTTCGCTGGTTAAAATCGTGGACCTCCCAAGTTGCAGATGGATATAAAACAAAACGTTACAAATCTCAGTGAAGGAATGATTCAATGGGAGAATTGCGAGATCTCGTCCACATTCATGCATGCTCATTTCCACACTCCATAGCACGTGATAAAAAGGGAGAAAGTACCAATTAGGATACCATGTTTATTCGGCCATCACACAATGATGTATACATTTCAAATTGTCCTTCAATGCTACGGTTGTCTCTTCAATGCTGCAAAGTACATCTCTTGTATATGCAAGTTTCCCACAGACTAATATGAAATAAGAAAGATAACTTCCAATATATATATATATACAATCTATTTAAAAGAAATCAACTGGACCTTTGCACCAGGGGCGGAAAGGCCCACTGGGACACCAGGCAGCTGATGCCTGTGGACAGCTGGGATAAACTAAATGGTTCCCGTAGGGCCGATGGGATAAAATTTAGGGCCTCTTTCAGAAAATATCCAGGGCCTTATTCCCACCCTTCTCTTTTGCACACTGTTTCCAATAAAATAAAAGTTCGCCCGCTGCTGCTCATACATCAGATTGATCGCCCTCTGCTGCTCATACATCAGATTGATCGCCCGCTGCTGCTCATACATCAGATTGATCGCCCGCTGCTGCTCATACATCAGATTGATCGCCCGCTGCTGCTCATACATCAGACTTAAAACTCTGTTAAATGTCCCTCGATGTCTGTTACTCCGGCACAAAAGAGAAGAATCTTGCGGCTGGTTTCCTCTTTCTATTGCGGGCACCTCGATGACCACGGTAATCCACTGTCACTTCGGGATCAGCAGTCGCCCTCGGGTTCTGGTAGTGGCACTCCCCCGTCAAACCTGAAACGTTGTAACAGAAGTCTTGTATTCGATAAAGGACAAAGCAAGGGGGTATGCAGGTAAATATGCCTATCGTATCCGACACCAAAAATAATTTCGTTCGATCAACACAGAAGGGAAACAGCTTTTGTATTTGGCACAGACTTTCTGTTATTTTCATGTGTTGTCAGCAGATTCGTAAATTCACCAATTTAACCGTCATCCATTGTGCGACTGCAGTTTTCATGCTCATAATTCACTTAAACCTTATAGTACAGTTTGAAATTTCCATACCTCAGTTTGGGGGTTCTTGGGCCTGTAAGAAGTGGAATGGTACTTCTCCAGCTGCTTGGTTGGTACACCCATCCAAATAGTTGTTCAATCTAAGATGAAGTGTAATACTCAATGCACGTTCCTCACATGTACGGAGAGCAAAAATGAACATCTTCACTGAACATTATCATTATTTGTGTTAAAATTTTAGCATTCTAAACATGCCACAGACAAAATTCTTCGTTTAGAAGTTTTAACCAACTAATTTCCAATCCTACACGATTCCATATTTACATTAGAACTGTTTAGCCTGAATGAATCTTCTACTATTTGCTATGCAAGACTTAGTACAAGAGAAATTCTGCAGAATTCAGTCAGCGCACTGTGCAGGAACAGAAGCACTGGTGCAAAATATTTCTGCTTTTGCTCTATTTGGCTTTCCTGTGATGCTTTGTAAACAGACTGTGCGTACAAAAGCTCATGTACTTCTAGGGATGATATTTCGAACTTGTATTTTGCATCGATATTGGTAAGCACATTTTGTCTGTTCACTGCTATGTTCGGTTGCAGACTGCACGCTGGTGTGCGTGACTTCCATCACCATGCCCACAAGCGCAAGATCTCCACCAACAACCTCCGCCACAGAACATGGCAGATCAGACAAATCTACACCCATAACCAGACTTCCGCAGGATTCTAGACTGTACAATTCCATCATCCGGACATGTTTCATGCCCCACAATGAAGCGACATAGAAACTGTTTTAAAACTTCGCCGACGAGACAGTTTGCTTAATGTACAACATGTTACCTTCGTTTAGTTCGTCCTGAAGATCTGAATCGTTAAACTGCTTCTCATTTGGGTGCTTTCACTGCTTTGTTGTTTCTTCTCGTTTGCGCAGAACTTGTCAGCATTCATTAACTCGTAGCTTACAAAGAAGACTTGCGCATTCAAAACAAAACTGCAATTAATGACACAACTATGCTTATACACTGCCAATTTGATTTTTTCCTTGAGAACCGCATTCACAACTGATATGTATGTAACCATGTGATTCGCAAACTCAATTTTGTTAAAACCAAAGAGGTGAAGGAAGAAATCATTACTACTCTGACGAGTTTAGAGAAGCAGCGCTTTCATTTTCAGTTGTTTGGACTGAAAAATAATCCTTTGAACTCGATGAAATGTTCGCAGATTTTCAGTTGTAAATTATATCATCAAAATACGACCCAATAATAACTGATTGTTTCTTGCAGACAGCCCCTCTGCCTGGATTTTTATGGGACACTTTCTAAGGGTCACCAGACTTTTATTTTCTACTTGTTATACATTATATTGTTTTTTAAACGGCAGATATCCTGAAAAAAGTTCACTACGTCCTCTTAGACATGGGCCTCTTTCATCCCCTTTTGTTAAAGTTTTACACTGGCCAGGATGATTTTTTTCCCTTTTGCAGACTGTCGTCAAATCAACTGCTCAATGCATGCATTTATCTGGTGACCTTAAATTAACGTTGTGCTGGTCTTAAATATGATATATATATATAAACGTTTACGGGGAAAAAACACGGCTGATGAATACATCTCCAATTGTCGGAAGTAGCAGATTTAACGCGCCTGGAAATAGCCGTGGTACTTTTTACCTATTGTTTTACTCGG
Organism: Sipunculus nudus; assembly: GCA_026874595.1. Lineage (NCBI taxonomy): Eukaryota > Metazoa > Annelida > Sipuncula > Golfingiida > Sipunculidae > Sipunculus > Sipunculus nudus. Next base: position 8,583,754 of record CM049314.1, on the reverse strand, counting down.
TTTACTGTAAGTAATGGATTATTATTTCATTGTCGGGCTGATTTACGAGATTCAAATCTTTCCCATCCAAGGTGAAGGTTGTGACATTCCGTATAAAAGTCTAAAGTTGGCAGGTCAAAGTCTTGTCTGTTCTTAAATCGAATTATGATTTTTCACTTCCACATGGACCTTGGTTTCTTTAGAATTATCACACAAAAATGTTCTCAGTTGGCATATGAAAATGTTCATTACTACATTTTAAGAATAGATCCTCCTTTAAATTTTATGTCCGGTACTTCCACAAACATACCATGGCTGCACATGATATGGTTTCCATTCCATGATTGATCGTTTTGACGTCAAGGTCAAAGAATATCAAATGGGCCATGGATTTTCGGCCTTATTTAATTCAGAAAGAAACTAAATCCTTCTCGAGGTTAGTCGGTTCGTCAAATCGGAAATCATATCAATTTTATAATTTTTTTTTGTATAATAAATTGTTAAATATTACCATATTTTTTCATTGTCCAGATGTTTATGGTTGATTCGTACTCAGTTGCGTCCCACATTGTATTTCTTGGACTCGTTCTCAAAACACCCTCATCATACCTATATTTGGCATTTAATGGATGTCAACGTGTCAAGTTCAAAAGTGTTTGGTCGAAGGGCTACAATTTTTTTTTGTGTATTCAAGATGTCATTTTTGATGGTCAACTGCTTTTTTCCCTTGAACGGTATAACAGATTTCTTTCAAATTTCACAGCCGGCTAATCTGTATGCGGTGTTGTTGGCATCTGATTTTTTTTTCTGAACAACACCATTCAGAAACAAAAAAGGTAGTTTTCTTTGAACACACTAAATATGTTGACTTTCTTTCCTTTTCAGTGAACCCTGATTAATATCATGTTTTCAACTAGTATTGACCAATCCCCTGAAAGACACTGACATATTTATTTCTCCACAACCCTCCACTGCCTTCCAGTGCTCGTTGCCAACCCAACCAGCCAATACTGACATCCGTCTCCATCCATATTTCTCGCATGGACTCGAAGATTTGTTTACAGAAAGTGACCTTATTAAAAACCCAAATGTAATTCCGGCGAAACAGCTGTGTGTAAACTATTTTTTTTTTTAAGTTATCACCAATGGGTAAGCTAAAGGGAAATTCGTCATTTGTATGTCTGCGAGGTCTCCTGTTATCTGCACCGAAAGGAAGTAATTATTGTGAAACGTGGTGATAATCAACATTCACTTCTCATCTCGCTGTTGCTTTCTTACTGTTGGAGTTGCAGTAAGACAATCAATTTTATTCTTTGTATAAAAGCGAATGCCTGCCGTCTGTAAAAATTATGTGTGGTCTCTGAGACTTCCGTTTTCAAAGGCGTTCTAAATTGCTTTCTTTAACTTTCCAAAAAATGCTCCATTGTTCTGTCACATGGTTTTGCGGGGCAAGATAATCAACCATTCACACGAACGATCGCTGACTGCGAGGTACAGTAACAAAAGATTGAAGGATTGATAGACTGAAAGAGTTAAACACATCAAATTCTTACATCACTTTACTGCAAATACAATTACTTGGACAGAAATACAAAATAGCTACAGGACATTAAATTACAAACTAAAACAAGAAAGTTGTGGTCCTTAAACTGCAAAAAAAAAAAAAACATTGATCTTTCCCCTTCTTTTGTGGTTATATTGCACTCCATGTGCTACTTGTAAAAGACAAAGGACACTAAATAAAAGTTCCGATGAGTTTTGTAGAAATCGCTGCCCAAATATAGAAAGCCACATTGTTTTTCTCAGCCTGCTGGAAATGAATACTTCTCATGTAAGTTTTACACATTATCTTTTCTACACTTTTTCATATTTTTACACTGGCACGAAGACTGTACGAACAATAACGTTACTGTACATAAAAGCCTAGTCTGAGACTTGTTTCTCAATGGGCCACGTAAAAACCTATTCCGGCAAACTAGGCCTAAAACACCTGCTGGATACGTCGCTCAAACACTATAAATGCGTTGACCAGAGAGCTCCCGTGCACTGGATATTTATATTTTTTTGTATGGAGCCATACATTTGTCCTCATTGTTCACTCTGTGTCCGTCATGTATATTTAACGCCTGTGCATTCCTCGTGATCCACCACGGCTGCGACCACCTCTTGGAGCATCGTAGGGTGGGCCTCGCATGCTTGCCCGACCTGGGCCGCCACCAATATCCTCTCTTGCACGTTTAGGGGGTGGTGGGAAGTCACGTGAACTTGGTGGGCCCATGTCACTTGATCTCATTGTTCTCTTTTCCCTTGGAGGGCCATCACTCATGAACGATCGCGACTGTGATCCACCCATAGCACGACTTGAACCTAAAACAGCAGCTTTTTCATTGTATTACTTGAATTTAGAGTTAAGCATGGTATGTTTATTCCAAAGTGCCTCTTTGTTGGCATTCTGGTTTTATCTTACCTTGTTAGTATAGAATAAGTTGTGATACATTGGCAATTGCCAATTTCTCAGCGTCTGATGACCCCTTTTCTTCCTTCTGATGAAATCACTTAAAAAACTATAAAATCATGTGTACACAGACTTTCCTTTTGCATTTCTGACGGTCTGCTCCTCTCTTTGGTACAGGCACTGACGTTGCAACTTATCAAACTAAGTTATTTTACTTGTTATTATATACAGGTAGAGTGCTTTCGTTGCAATTGCGTGTACTATGATTCAAAGAAGCATGGTCCTGGTCGGCATGTACCTTTTCATGTACTGCAGTTAATCTATTCAAAGTCCAAATAAATGTGCTAAATGAATGATGCACCCAAATTCTAAGGAACTTCACAGTTTTCCATTTCACATTTTCCACATTTTCTTCTATGAACTGTTTTTACCAAGCCTTAAAAATGTTTGAACTTTCGGTGATACAAAGTAGGACTAATTGTAATAAATTTACATAATTTTTCAATGGAAGTGGTTTTAATACATCTTCCTTTTCGAAATGACTTTGCCAAGGCTCATGGCACATAACAATGCAGAAAGCACTATCTTTTTTTAATTAACTTAATGCATGCAGATATGTGCAAAGAGGAAACATATTTCTTCAACTCCGTCTATTCATCCTCGTTATTCTGCTGCAAGAGAATCTTCTCTTTATGTTACAAGTTGATACAGGTTAGCCAGACCGGTTATACATGATAACTGCTTTTGACCAAAACTTTTTGACTAATTTCCTTCTTATACATTCAATTTAATTCTGTGTACATCAAAGTTCATATACATTGAGGTTTTTATTTTCTTTCATTTTTTTTTCTCGTCTGCAGATTATGCCAACCATGTTTTTTTTATCAAACAGTCGCTTCAGTTAAGGCGGTCTCATATTTTGTCATCACAGAGAGAAGCCACTGATCTTGCCTTCCACATGTCTGAGCTAAACATATGGATGGAACAAATGAACGTTTCATAGAACGGTATGGTGGATGGTTGGATGGGCGGTAATTCACAATGAAATTTCTTAGAACAAAAGCAAATATCTGCTCAGACTTCAGGCCCAGACATGTTGTTCTGGGTTTTCACATTTAGACACTGGATAAGACTAGCTCCACAATGAAATTTCACTTCCTCAGCTGGTTCTTGATGGCATTTTCTCTTCATTGACGACTGAGCAAGTCCAAATAAATTAAAGAGGATCAAGAAGACTTTTCTGTGGATTTGTCAGCTAAGTTGCTTGGTAACTTTATATTATCGATGAAAATCATTCAGTTACAAGAAACCATGAATTCTGCTATATCCTGATATTAATACATTTTTTTACAGCATTGGTCTCTTCTCCTCATGCCAACTATCATCAGAACATACTCTCACTCTTGTTCTGATTTGCAAGCAAACAATTTATGACTGGAAATTTCCACTGAATCAAATTTAGTATTTTGCCATTTGCTTAGTAAATGCAGCAAAACATTGTTTCCTCAAGAAATTCTTTTCGATACGCAAAATTAAATGATTGAAATTTCCCGAATTCTGCATCAATGTCAGAAGAGCCTAGAGGTATGTTCCCTCTACAAGATTTCTTATAGCTTGTAAACCTTCAGCTTTTTTTCAAATCTGCAATGGAAAACAACACCAGGCAACTGTCGCTCTCCTCCCGAAGGCAGTCTCTTGTTATCAACTTAAGATCATCCTCTGTTCAATTTGTATAACATGCCATGATGTCAACTTCAAAGTTGCGCAATCAAACACCATTTTCAAAAGTTTGTTTATAAAAACTAGAACCATTTCTTCAATTTGAATAACAAAAACTTTTTCATAGACCTTTTGTCATTCAATTGATGTGACCAGATCCTGATTGTGATATCAAAGTATTTCCACATAATTCCTTTTGTGGTTGAGACATGTAAGGAAAAGGTTTTACGTGAAATGAGGAAGACTGAAGAAAGCAAACTCTGGAGGGAAGGAAAGATACATACCAAAGTCATCTCTGCTGGAGTAGCTGTCGTATGTGCTGCGGGGTCCTAAGTCACCTGATCAAGACAAAATATACCATACTCATGACACCTAACGTGTGACATACTGGTTCACAATTAAAATTAAACTACTCAAAATCCAAACTGACACTACCTGAGATATGCTGTAAAAGCAAGCAGATGCTAAACCCTGGAATAGGAGCAAGTTCAAGTCATTGGTGGAATTCTCACTTGATGAAATTAAACCACCTTGTATGGTCCGACCAGCAGATCCAATGCTTTAGAATGATATGCAGAAAACACTGGGCTCTTTAAAGGATAATTAATATGAAATATCCACGATGAAAGAAATTATATAAAAAATCACATAAGAATTGTCTGGCTGTTAACCTCTGAGCACCCAGTCCTTAACTATTACCAAGCTAAAAATTCATAAATCTTGGAGATTAATGGTGATTGGGATCACAAATTCTTACTATAGCGGTCTTCGTAGTCCCTGGTACTGGACCTTGGAGGAGCATCATACGAGTCTCTGGATGATATACCGTAATCTCTGGAGTCCCTGCTGGACAAACAAAATAACATTTTGTCACAAAGAGGGGAGCAATATCATAAATTGTCTTAATTTCACTTTTACTTTTCAGACGGGTAAAACCAAGAGGTGGTTAGTAAAAGGCCATGGGGTTTGCGACTAGCAAACCAAAACAGGTTGTGCCCTTGTAGACACAAGATCTCACAGGCAATATTAATTTTGTTCTTAGAAAGATTATATTTCTAATTCAAAGAAAGTTTTTCTGTTGACAATCCTAAAGATATTTGTGTCTTGATTTGTAGGCAGCATGCTTTCATGTCAACAAATTATATCTAGCTTTTCTTCAGACAAGCTTTTCTTATCAAAAGAAACTTTCCTTCAACATTATAGCCCAAAAAACTATTTCTTGCAATGTTTTTTTTTTCTGACAAGAAAAATTATCTTATTAGAAGAAAAAAATTCTTATCAGAATAAACTTTTTCTTTACCATAAGAAATAATTTATTAATTTTCTAGCCCTTCTCCTTAGAAATATTTCTTGCAATAGGAATATTGTCATTTTTTTCTGATAGTAATAAAATTATGGGGAGTGGGGCAACAAAATTACTCTTTTCAAGAAAATTATTTTTGGCAGTGGTTTTTTCCCCAATAATCTTTTGTTGATGTTATGGAATCTGGAAGGGGTATTCAAATTAAGTTCAAGTGATCTAATTTTTAGTATGATATTTAAGTGGCAGGGCAGGCAGATACCTTGACGAAGTGTAATCCCTTGGAGATCCATAATCTCTGTCACTGCGTCCACTGCTGGTACTGTAACTGGGGTAGCTGTCTCTAGTGGAGCCATAATCCCTGCTTCCTCCATAGTCACGGCTTGAACCATATTCTCTGCGTGGCGGGCTGTAGTCTCGACTCGAGTAATCTAATGAGCTGCCTCCATAGTCCCTATTCGGAAAAGAATGTCTGATTCTGACAGAAATTACAATAATTTAAAGTTTCCTCTTTGCCATCTCCTCCATTAAATGCTGTGAACGACAAACTACAATTCAATAAAGATTAATTTTCTGCAAAGTGTCTTCTTCTTTATATGCTGTGATTGGAAAAGGTGCATTAAATTCAAATGGAACCAATAAATAAATAAATGAAAATCAAACAAAGAAAATTCTACGAACATAATAAAATAATAATAATAGATTCTATAGAAATGATTAGACAAGATTTGTTTGTAAGAAAATGCACCAAAATCATTTTTCATAACCAAAAGCAAATTACAATCACAGATATTAGTATTTGCAAATGACAGTTATATTGAGAAAAAGGATGTTAGCAGCAAAAACAATACATTGAACTGAAACATTAAAAGCTTCATACTCAACATGGTAATTGGCATGGACTTGGGTCACAATGCAACAGAAAGCTGCAAGTGGTCTACCCAAAAATGCTAGCAGCAGGTAACAAAACAGCACTTACGAAGTTTCACAAATACTAGAAATACTTCTGATGAATTCTCATCAATTTAGACTGCTATACCATTTTAGACTTATCTCAAAAGGTTTATTTAAAGATTACTGAAAGAAACTCTTTCACCTCCTATGCAAGGATTACCAGTACCTGGGTTTCTCTATAGTCAATATCCTTGACTGAACATGACAAAATAAACACGCACAAGTAACAATCAGTGTCAGTGAGCATGATAATAATTGGCATACAGTGGAGTTTGTTGAGAACTATGCCTTAGTTATTGGTCCTTCACATGATGAAGTTCAGGGACAGGAATTAAGTGTGCATGCTTACAAATGACTACGGGCTCAATCTGATACACCAGACAGAGCAGGAGGAATCTGTTTCGGTATAACCAAGAGAGAAAGGAGGAAATCACTTCAGAAAGGATCTGTCCGATCCAGAGTGACACATTTAACTACCAGGTGAGAAAGCAACCAATAGTAACCCCCTGACAACATACAGAAATAAGAAAAATAAAAGAAATGACAAGCCAGGAGAATTTAACCGTAACAGAACATGAACAGTGAAACCCATGGCAAAAGACAGTTAGATGTCACCCCCCCCCCCCCCCAGTTTCCTATTCTACCTTTTACACAATTAAAACCAGTATTTTAGACATTAAGTATTCTTGTATCAAAACAGTTTCAATCAACTTTTACATATATTCAGAGTTGCCAAAAAACAATAATACACAATCTATTTAAATATATTTACGTTATTAAGCATGTTAAACTTTTGGGGCAATTTCCAAGCAATAATTTCATGACATTCACTTCAAAATCTTGAATGAAAATTCCAGGCTTATCATTTCTAAATTAGTAACACAAACTGCTGTGAACAAATTTAACCAAATACCCACATATTACCTTAACCCAGTGCCTCACCAACACAACATCAGTATGACACAAACAAGAAAGCCTGACACTGGAGTTCCATCAAAAGTATGTCTTAAAATGCCCATTAGTAGTTTCTGATTAAGTATGATTTACCAGTAGGAGGCTTTCATGTTTGTGACTCAGACCTGCCCGATTTCTTCAAACCATGAAGAATATCATTCTTTTAAGGGGAGTTTACCTCAGGTAACCAGCTATGCAGCCATTTTGTTCATCACTCAAAAAGAGTTGCTCAAGTTTGTATGCCCATGAGCAAAACATAAGATTTATTAATTTCCAATATACAAAAACAAATATTTTTTTTTTCAAACCTTAAAATTCATTTACATTAAAAGACCATCACAGCTGCTTGATAGGAGGTAAAGCAGCATTGAATGGGATGAGGATGCATTTTCTTCTTGAGCTCGACTTTTATCAGCCATGAGAGAGGACCCAAGAGATAGTGGGCTAGAGGTCCAGTTGATTTTAAGTACATGTATTGTATCATAGATACGATGAGTGAATGAGTTAACATTTCATGACAATTCCTTAAATGAAAATATCTACATTTTCTGAAATAAGAATATTTCCCTGAAATTTCTTATGCATGTTTTATAATTGACTCTTCAAGGTTTGAGGATAGGACAGGCAGGTCTGCGACATGCTGGATAACCAAAGCATGATGAATGGTCAAAATACAGGAGAGGGACGTGGATGGCACAACACTGAGATGACATGAAACTAAAGCTAGGCTTTACCTGTCATATCTACTGGGTTTAGGCTCAGAGTAACCAAAGTCCCTGTAGATTATACACAAGACTTGCCAGATCAATTCTCCCTTAATCAACCGCACATACAAAGCTCAAGTGGTCAAAAATAAGTACAGCAACAAACAGACAATGCATGTTCACTGCCACTTGACCCATCTGACTAATGAAAGGCTGATATCATACCAACTGAAAAGCTCAAGTATGATTATTTTCTACTTGGTTTAAACTCAACATTAACCACAACTTCCACTAAACAGTGTTGAATTTCTAAGCATGACACCAAATCAAGGCTGGCTATGCATTTCATTAATCCCTTGATATCAGGATGTGTCAGGGCCAATATAACATCCTTCTTTGGAGCAGTGCATTTTAAATGTGCAAATTTGGTAATTGTATTTTGCTCTTCATTAAGGTTACATACAACAACTTTCAAAAATTCAAGATTACAAATAATAAGGACGAATGAAACATGCATGTCTGCTTATGCTTTACATAAAAACTTAAATTAATCTCATTTAACTGTCAATCACATACAAACACATTCAGACTTATGCATGTAATGATGAGGTCATGATGCCCAGCTGACTGGTTTTGTCAATATAAAGTGCGCTGTTAATTCAATCAAAAACACATATGATTTTATAGGACATTATGTAGGGATTATGTATTACTAACTAAATGATATACCTTGAAACTTAGAACACTAACTATATATCACAGCATTCCCTCTGTCGTTCTCAAAGTTACAAATAAACTGGGGTAAAATGACAATTCAAAGTGGCATCAAAATACAATAAATACAGCTATCCAAGATCATCATGCATAGCAAATTACACATCAACCTATTAAATGCATAAATTATTAAGTTATGGATGCTAATGGATGATTTTTTTACATAAAATTTATTTAAGTTTTTTTTTATTTACTGGTCAACTTTGTTAACACATTACATCAGGGTTAGGTCTGACTGAAGTGCACTATTAAAATTTCAGGATCCAATATATTACTTTTTGTTCAGAAAATCATGTCTACAAGGGCAAGTTTTTATCAACCATTAGCTAACAAAATAAAGACCAATTAATGTTAATGTGACCAAATGCAGGTTTTCTTTCACTTGGGTCTCTCTGCAAGCCAATGATCTGCTGTCAACAGCTAACAGTTACAATTTACTACTGTATACATTTTACACAATTTGCATCCAATGAACTAACTTAAGAACAGATGCACAAAGAACATTCACTACAGCTCGGATGAGTTTTTGTCAGCCGAGCTAAAAATTGTTGCTATGATTATTGTCTGCTCGCGTTAGCACACAAACCTGACCATGTATTACACATCTCTCCTATTAGGTCACATTTTTCATGTACTCAGTCAAAAAGTACACATATCCAAAATTTTGGAACATATTAAAACCACAAGATTTACAACAAAAATACCTTAAATCAATATAATTTCAGAAAGAGAAATATTTGAGAATGTAAGCTGTATTTCACTAAATACAATCACTGTATTTAAATTAGTCAATTTATTTGTAAGTGTGATAGTCAACTATGTTATTACATGTATATCCTACCCAAATCCTAATACTACATCTAATAAATCTATAAACAAGAAGTTTGAGGACTCAAGCAAATAATTAAAAGATGTTTAGTCTGTGCAGAAGTAGCCAGTCATAAAATGGAGCTGACCACAAGATGAAACAACACGTGGTGGCTAGAATGAAATTCTTAAAGCGGTGTTTTGGCTACGTTACCTGTCATATCTAGCTGGATTAGGTTCTGAGTACCCATAATTCCTGTAAACACACCACTGCTTGTAATATCATGCAAATAACTACTATATTACACCAGCATTCCTTCAAACACAACAACTAAAAACTGCAGGTACAGAATTATCTTGAGCACCATGATGTGGCACAATATGATGACAATTTACTGATATATATATATATATATATATATATATATATATATATATATATATATATATATATATATATATATATATATATATATTACTTCCAACCTATGATTTTGACAATGTATTGACAGAGAAAATGTTTGTCATCAACCTGTTTCTGCAATGGTCATGTTACATTTTTTCCAGACATTTCATTTAATCACTGCTTTCCACAGGAGACACTGCCACCAGGGAGTTGGCATAGGACCATGGATACTGTAACATACATTTCATGTATAACCTCTATAGTACAAGGAATGAGAGGAGTACATGATGGAATAAAGATTGAGAGAGGATTCTTGCAAGTTTCAAACTTGGATAGAATGAAATACCGGCTCTCACTGGTTGGAACATTTTTGGCACTAGGCAAAATCCCTGGTGGAAATACCCTGCTAATCTCGCTTTTTATATTGTATTGTTAATATTAAAGTAGAAGTTATAGAATGAACATAACGTTAACACTGTGTAAGGAGTGGAGTCATAGTGATTCAAAATTTTTTTTGTTTTTTAATTCTGCACCTGCAATTCTGCATTCACAAAATGTGATTGATCTGGCCAAAATAGAAAAGGCCTGCTTCCATTAAGTATTTATTGTTAGGATAAAGTCATGCATGGTAGTTGCCAGTATCTAATATTATATGATCTGACTTCAGGCAAATTAGGAAGGAAACACAATAAAGCAAATTTCCTGAAATAAGTACTTTATAAGTTTGCATATATGAAGGATGAAAGGGATCCTGTAATACAATCAATGAAATCCATTTAACCCTTCTAATTGCCAGATGAATCATATAAAGCACACTTTCAAACTACATCTTCCACACATAACTACAAGCCTGGGGAATTCTGAACCCCAGAAGGTATTTCTTAATATAGAAACACTGTGTACACATAGAGCTTTAACTAAGTTTGGTGCATTAAACAAATGTAAATTTAAAACAAAATTAAGAATTAACATCACATGTTTGTATATAAACTGTGTAAAACTGAAATCTGTCAGAGTGTAAATTGTTGTACAGTGAACTGTTCTTAATGTGTAATAATGTGTTTTGTTGTTAATGTGTTATAAACTGTTTTGTTGTATGGTTACATGACAATGTGCAGGAAAGTTATTGTTGTAGTGTGACACTAACAATTATACATTGGAAAAATTAAATGTTTACCTGTCAAATCTACTGTGTCTCGGCTCAGAATACCCCATGTCCCTGTGAACATACATGACACCAAAACAACATATCAGCGAGTGGTCAGCCATAAATGTAGGATGAGCACACAGCCAGTCATGTTCACCACTCACATTCATGCATCATCCAAAACACACAGATGCAATGGCCTTTACCTTCCAATCAAACCTCAACCAAGAACAGAAAAACATGCCATTTACTACACCACTGACCTGTTAAATTGACATATATTGGGAGAGGTTTAACTCTTGTTAAGAGTAGGTAAGACTGAGGATGCCAAAGAAGTTGAGACTGAGGATGCCAGAGTAGGTGAGACTGAGGATGCCAATGCATGAATCAATATGAAATAGTGCACAACTGAAAACACTGGCAGTTTCATATGAAATAATAAACAAAAAAATATCCAAGATTTCACTATTACAATTTCGGGGTTTTGAGGCTGGAATGACAGGGGCAAAGTGTCTCCTGGGTTAAGCTGTCAATGGTTCTGTGCTAACATACACAAATCTACAGGCTCAGGACTAATATATTAAGGGTTTCAGCAGTTACTTGTTCATGTCATAGGTTTCTGTCATAGGAAAGCCTTATAATTTGGCCAACTATTCCAGGTTATTTCCTTGCAGTTATGTTAACATTCAGGGACTGTTTGCTGTATATGTAACTTTAAAATATGAATAAGTTTATGTTATTACACATAAAGAAAAGCAGGAAAATGAGACTGTGTTTCGGTATTAATGTTAAAATCTCAATTTTTGTTCATAGGTAAATTCTCAGTTACAATATATAATGCAAATTAAGTACTTGTTACGAACTGAACAGGCAGCTTTTTCAGTAACCAAGCTATGGCATACTAAGAGTGAACAAATGGCAAATTTTCAGAATTTCCAACATCAAGGCATAAATGTTTTAAAAAATCTTGGATACTACGTTATAAAAAACATCAAGTAATCACCGATGATCAGTAAAACCAGAAGTTGACTACCGTAGATCCGCGTTTTGCCGCCGCGGCCATAAAATAAGACTTAGAATTGAAAATCCTGACTAATTTTACTAGACAAGGGATGCTGCTATAATACGCAGGTTAGGCTAAAACCAAACATGTACAAGAGACTTGACGGCCTGCAATGGGCGATATAAGGCAGAGGAAGATGGAAGTGAATACTAAGAACGTATATTTAATGATACTGCATATTTGTGTATCAATTTTATTCATTGTTAATTTTATAAAATGTAATATTAATATTTTAAACAGGCTTATATGTATTAACAAACTTCTCTGAGTCAGTCATAAACCACGGTAATTTTCACGCCATGACTGATAAAAGATTGATATTCACTCACCAAATTATGCACTCTAACAGTTGTACCTAAATTTGAGCATGGCTGCAATACCGGTAAAACATTACTTTAAGATATTTCTGGAACAAATCCTTTCTTTTAAAATAAACTGTAAAACAAAAGATAACCAAAGACCATACGTTCTTGGGCAATTAAACCTGCGTTCACATTCAGATACTTCTTCGTTCATCACATTGTCAATAGATGGCGCTCAAAGGTCGAAACCTCACCAGCTAGTTCCGTAATCATTTCATATAGCACGTTTTGCCAGCAGAAGGTTCGGGCACCAGTGTGTATATATTATGATCAGCACGACTCTGGGAGTACGCGTACAGGCTGTGTGAACATCGACGCAGGATTCGTTTATTCAAAGGTTTTGTCAAGGTTGTTAATTGACCGGCGTTGTATAGTCTCTAAATAAAAGTTTGTCATCACAAAGGGTACCATTGGCTTATATAATGCTTTGATGTCCAACTGAAGTTTAATTAGCCAGTGTTATGATGCAAGGTATCCCAAGGCCCACTTGTTCCGTAATCATTTTATATGGCATGTTTTGCCGGCAGACCGTGCAGACACCATTTTGCATATATTATGATCAGCAGGACCCGGGGGTTCAGGCAGTATGATCACCGACGCGGGTGTCGTTTATTTAAAGGTTTTGTTGTTAAATGACCGACGATGTAATAAGTCTAAATACAAGTACCCTCGTCCTATACAATGCTTTGATCTGTTGATGTCCCAATCAAGTTTAATTATCAAAGTTAAAGGCGCAAGATTCTCCGGCATTCAGTGATGTGTCAAATTAATTTCGCGGCCCTACAAGGATTCGTCTTGGATGAGTCGTCATTAACCGAACAAATTGTCATCTATTCTATCAGGGTAGATCAGGCTGTTTAACCAATTATTCAAATTAATTAACAAAGCCAAGCAACATACACAGTTGCAACTTGTTCAGTTTCCAAAAACTGTTTTGCCTGACCGCATATCAGCATACTGCAGTGTTCTTAGCTGCGGTCTAGCTTTTGAGGAAACCCTTTTTTCGTTATGTTTCTATACACCACCCGGCAGTGGAACGTGGTGAGAATGTGGTGCGGCCAGTAAGTAAGGTTTTGGGTATATTTTACTCCAATGAAGAAGCCTTCCAGGTATTTTACGATTATGGGATGCGGCCATTAGACGACGTACGGCGGCAAAACACGGATCTACGGCAATCAACTGTTCAACAACACGCTGCTCTTCTACTTTAAATAATTATTTCTGTAGGATGTACAAGGTTTCTTATTTTGCAATAAAGCTATTTCTTTTTTAGAATTTAATGCATATTTTCTTAATAATACTACAATGAAACATGAACACTGGTGAGCCAATTTTCACAATGTCAGAAAAAAGTGCATGATTTTTTTACTTTTTATAAAATGTCTAACATTTCAAGACTTTCTGAGGGATCTTTATAAGTGGATAAACCTCATGCATCATTCTTGATTAACAGACACATTTTCTGCAACTTTCAGAAACAAAGGGCTGAAGCATAGAAATGATGGTTGGGTCTAAAATATATGCAACAAGCTGGAAGCAATAATTCAGTAGTTTGAATCATGATTAGTGCCTTGCACCCACTGTGTTTGTCACTGTACCAAGGTGAAGTTGCAAATTCAGTTCTAAACAAGCATACAACAGCAGAGGGAAAAGGATGTAAAATCTAAATAATAAAGAAAAGGGTAATCCTAGCTTTAAAATGGTCCATTTTTACTTAACTGTTTTTATTTCAATAGGAAGAGCCTGTCACCACTGGTCAGCATGTAACATGTGATCTATAACATCTTTGTGTCTACTGGATAAAACTCAAAATTCACACATTTAGAACACACCACTCTAATGTTTAATTGCAAATTAAAGAAACCATTTCTTTTTACCTTGAGTATAATTCATAATATTACTCATTTTTTTACTTTTTATGGGGTGGGGGATACAAAATATTAACTATACATTCAATAAATAATGACAAACCCATTTCTATATAGTTTGATACAAAGTAAATCTGGTGCTCCAGTTTTGTAATTTCTATTAATGTTTGAGACTGTAACCAAAAATGCAAATCTTAATACATATGCACCCAGAGGCCAAAATTTCATGTTAGTGAGCTGGTCCTTGTGCTCATATGGTATGAATCACATATATTAAGCTGCTTATTTAAGCATGGTGATAGGCTCTTTCAACCAGAAATAAAAATTAAAGATAAACCAGGAAAGTTTACCTGCTGTATCTACTGGATCTCATTTCTGAGTACACAGAGTCTCTGCAAACAGTGTCAAGGACCAAAAATAATCAGTAAAATAAACTCAATCAAACCAATTACAAAAACATGACCATGAAAAATTGGTTTAAAAGTTTTAAAAGAATGTCAAATCATCTGTAGGCATGCTTGCGACACTAGTGTTTCTTGCTAGCATGCCACAGGAACAAATTATAAAAATTCATGCAAAATTTTAGTAACTGAATTTCAAAATAAGACTGATGGTAGAGAACTTGATTTCAGAGATTAAAGAGAGTGGCAACATAAATACAGGTACATACATCACGGCACCTGTGTAAGCCAAATTTAAAAGGTTGGGGTCTCTGGCACTTTTTTTTTATAAATAAGAGCACAAGGGTGAGTTTTTTATTTGTGTTTTAATAAAAAGGTCATATGGTCAGGAGAAAGCATGATAACAACAGAATTGTTTTGCTAAACAAATTACATAACAAAGGAAATCTGATCAAAATTGTATTAGTCGATCTTCTTGAAATATATGTCTGAGCGGCTGGAACTCTGAATTGGTAAGTTTCTATTAGAAAATAAAAATAAAAATTTTTGATGATGGGCGTGGGGGTTAAAACTGACTTGCAATGCCTGAGAACCCTACCTTTTTTTGGCCTAACAATTTCATTTAAAGACTGTTCACAATAACTTTTCAGCATTTAACTGTTAGTTATGTCAAATACTATACGATTTTTATCAGGAACTGTTCCTTCCCTAAAGTATTTAAAAATAGGCCAACTTAAATAATAAAAACATTCCTAAATAATTTTATCATCATAATCAAAAATATTACAATATCTATCAGATATTTCATAGTAAATGTTTGGCAAATATACACAGATCCAGTAATTCAGTCATTCTTCCTATCATAAATCCATTTTTTGCACAGAAGACAAACACAAGACCAGTAAAACTTATATTTCAAATATCATACCACCTGAAGGTATGTTCTGTTTTTATAATCAGTGTTGCAATTTTACTGGGAATATGTTGTATACTATACTTGAGAAAATTAAAGGAATCCAAGTCCACATCATAAATTTATGAAAAGAAATCAGAACAGTCTTCCCCAATTCTTTTCTGATCGGTTTGTACATAACAATATCAAACTTGGTACAGAATATCCAATTTTTCAATGCCACTTGTGTTTGCCTTAAACATCCCTAAAACACAATGCATTTTGGTATAAATTTTCTGTTATATGAACTGTTCAGGCAGGGCTACACAGCCTAATGAAGATCCCATTTTGTTCTTGTACCACTTATTTTAACAAACCTGTTGCACAATTTATATTTTTAAGACACAAAATATACTGACCTGTCCCTGCTTGAGGGTGCTCCGTAGTCACGTGATGATGGTCCATAGTCTCTTGATGGACCGCGTGACATACCATAATCATCTCTTGATTGACGGCTTGATCCAAAGTCGTCACGAGATCGGGAACCATAGTCTGGTCTGCTGCTTGACCCATAATCACGTCCTAGAAAATGAAAATAAGAGTTAACATAAAGGGAAAACTCAACAACTCATCTGCTTTAAATGCAAACCAAATGCACTCCTCCTTTAAATCCTACAGACTCAAGTCAGTAACAAGCACACCACAAAGGCGTGTAAAATGTCTGTGCATGTCCTGTGACCTTATTAAATGAGTGTAGGGCTTGCCTTTAATTTAACTCCAGCCAGATACTCTACTGATGTGAAGTGATGGTGAGTTTGTGAAAATCCACCTAAGCTCTGGTACATTATGATGGCAACAATGTCAGACATGAACAGTAAACAGACTGACTGTGGACCTACAAAAATATTAAGACAGGCCCTCATTCTTATGGTTCTTAATGAGTACTACGAAGGAATTTTCTAAAAAGACAACCAGCATATCAAAATTAACACTCATATAAAGCTGTATGTCTTGTCACCTCATGAGGTTTATTAAATCTCTTTAGATAATTTGAAACTTCACAATAACTAAACTTTAACAGAATTTGGATCACATGAGGTTCTAAATTCTATAAATATTCATGACAAATCCTAAATAATTTATTTTTAGCCTAAAACTTCGACATTTGTGGCTACCTGTGAATCAAAGTATAATTATTATTAACACACTAACTCCGGTAAATACTGTGCATAAACAATCAAGCATTTACATCCATATATGGATGTAAAGATAAAATTACCCATGCCTCTGTAGGAGCCACGACTGCCTCTTGAGGGTGGCCCACCACGGCCTCTGGGAGAGCCTCTGCCAAAGCCACGACCTCTGCTAGATCCAAAGTCTCTGTCTCTGAAAACAAGTGGTGGCATGATACACACCATTCATCACAATGAAAAGGACTTGTTTGTATATAAGCCATAGAGTGTCTCTCAGTTAGTTATGATAACTATTTGTACAATCCATGTGAAGTAAATGAGTTTTATATTTTTTTTTATTTTAGCCTGAAAACATTAATGTTTCTCAGACACTTTTTTTTTTGGGGGGGGGGGGGGGGGGGGGGAATGATGAGACAGATTTTTTTATTTTATTTTTTACCATGAAAATAGCATTAAATATCATAAATTATTTCTCAGGCACCTGTATAGACATGACAAGTAATGCTTAAAATATGAGATAATTAACCATGCACACAATTAATTTGTTAAAATGTTTGAAGGATCTATAAAATATGTGACATTTTTATTTTATTTACATGTAATATTTATATATTAAACACATTATAATATATACTAAGGGTGTCAAAATATCGCTGTGAACACCAGAAAATGTGGGTTGTGGGCCCCGCTAATGGGTATGACATGGAAGTATTCCCATCAAAATGCGCTCTGGTCAAGCCTTGTTAAAACAAGATCTGATTTTCTAAAGTTACACGATAAAAATTTCTCTAAGTCTTATATATAACCTTTGTTGATATTTCTTATTTAAATTTCAACTGCAAAAGAATTATAAGGCCAAAAAATAAAAAGATATGATGCTCAGGCACCTTTTTTCAGAAATCAGTGCGGGCAGGTTTTTTTATTACCTTTTTTTTTTGTATGTTTAGATAAAAATGTCATATGATCAGGGAAAATCATGATAATAAATTTTTTTTTAACAGGTAAAAGCACTCCATAACAAAGGAAAACTTCTGACAATTGTATCATTTTATTTTCCTGAAAGATGAAAATAAAAATAAAAATTTTTGATGCAGGGGGTTAAAACTGACGCGGGCGGTGCTTGAGAACCATACCTTTCATTTTTTTCTGGCTTTATGGAAGTTGGTTAAAAAAAGGATTTCTATGGCTCAGCCAATTGGTTGCAATGGCAGCCAAGTTTAATCTCGCCGAACATTACAAAGAATGAAAACAGGTAAAATACACAAATAATTTCTCTTTGTAGGACAAAATTTTACATTTAAATTCTTTCACAAAAAAATAAGACCAATGGCAAGTGTTTATTTAAAGATAAGTATACATTTTATCAGTAACAGAGCGTTTTGCCTTAGTTAGCTATGAACACTGGCACCACTACGTTAAAGAAAATAGTCCACAAACACGGAAATAGGAGATATTAATAAACGATGTACAGCCTACAGATCTAACTGGTCAAAAGTTTTCGAGGAATTTTCATGTTTTGAAGTTTATTTGTGGGTAAAAACGGCTTAAGACAATCAGAGGGAAAATGACTGACATGGGAGTTATACATTTTTTAAAAGTAGCAATCAAGCACGCAACTAGATTACCAAGTGACACTTGCACAATACAAATGTTTGACGCAGAGGGTTAAAAGTGATGCAGGTGTTGCTTTAGAAACATATAATTAATTTTCTCAGCCTTAGATACACACTATAGCTGGCATTGGTTACAACCAGAATCTCAGCAAAGTCAGTGACACTCACCCATAGCCACCTCTTCCGCGCCCTCCACCTCGTCCACGACCACCACGGAATCCACCTGAGGACCTCCTGGCTTTGACGGCAGCATCTACATGAACTTCCTGCCCTTTGATTTCCTGTGAAGAATGACAATATTATTAATAAAAATACTATGCAAAACAATGGAGCACAGCAAAGCAAACAAGATCACTGAATAATACTGCTCAGACAATGTTATACATTATAACTGGAACAATGTACCAGCATAAATCTTAATGTCAGAAATTGTACAAAAATATGGGGTTTTGATGCATAGCCAATATATATGCAATATTTGTGTATTATGTATGCGAAAGCCCGTGATTAAAATAGAATAAGAGATAAATTGCAATAAAAATTCATTTAAACATGGGAAAAGTTGACCTGTGGATCAAATCTAGTATGTCCCCCAACTGTTGGGGAAATAGCTGGAAAATAAAATGTGAAACCTGTACAAAATCTGAGATGGGTCAATGTCATCCATCAAGAATACCTGTTACCTTGAAAACTGCATCAAGCATTTGACCAAGCATTTGATAAGATTCATCAATGCTGCAGGTCTGGTGACTGTACATCAAATTCTTTTTGAGTCACCGCATTAACATCATTTAAGCATTATCCCCCTGTGACCTTTTAAAGTGTGTCAAGGTCATATATGTTCGAACTTGACCTCGCCTTTGATAAAGTGCACCAATGCTGCAAGTCTGGTGACTGTACCTGATTCTTTTTGAGTTATTGCGTTAACATATGTGTGGAAGGACAGACTCCCACATTTTCTCTGTCCACCACCAATGGGGCCTCTGAGGACAAAAATTTAATATTTCATTTCACCCATCTTGAATATTACTTTTGGCAGCTATGAAACATTTCATATTTACTCAATTTCATCCCTAATTTATATACATTACAGTAATATCCTGGCCAAACATTTTACAAAACTCTGGATACAAAGAGTAAAAGATAAGTTTTTAAAATGGCATCGACACAATGGTCATATCGATGTTTACATTACACAGTACTCACTTTTCCTTCCATTCCCTTGACCGCATCATCAGCATCATCTGGGTTTTCAAATGTGATGAAACCAAAGCCTTTACACTTGCCAGAGAACTTGTCCCTAACAACCAACACTGAAACATGAACAATAAGAGTGTTAAAAATGGCTATCAGTGACCAATGCTGAAAAAATTTAAGATTTTTTTTACAGAGAAATGAAATGTCAATAAGATTTAATTTGGTCATCATAATAACATCTGATTTTTTTAGTTCCAAAATAGATTTGTACCTCTCCTAAAAGCATTTATTGTTACAAACAGACTGAAGCAGCTTGCCAAGCAACTTTATTGGAGGCATTACTGTGAATTATATTTGTCAATATTTAATTAAATACACTGTTGCCCCTCTAAATATAGACCAATACAGCCATAATTTGGAAAAACAGGTTTTGCGAAAAGCTCTTTCAAAGATCTGTTTAAAACCGTCTTGGAAGCAAATACATTTTTCCCATTAAAAGATGCATGTGATCTTCTAACACAGCACAATGCTACTTTTTAAAAGCTGGCATAAAAATTCTTTTTCATCATGTAAAAGTATGTTTATTCTTGGATGAACAGTTAATAATTATTTTTTTTTAAAACATGAAAATCATTCTGGCTGGTCATTCTGTGTGTTAATTAAAGTCTAAATAAAAAATTTTAAAGACATTCTTATTGTTAACTCCATTTATAACTGATTTATATTGATTATACTTCAAACAAAGTGCAAAAATAAAACAGTGCAAGCAGCAAGGGTAATGTGTCGTGCATGCAAAACTAATTCAAAACATAGAAAAGACTTATCAAAAAGCTGTAAACGATGAAATGTTAGATGCAAAGCTTATTAACAACAAAGTGTTACACAAAGAACAGCATGCACCTGTGCTAAAATATTCAATAAACTTGAATTAAGGTGGCATCTATTCTGTACAGCCTTAGCCGTTAGTGATTAATAGTTCAACAAATATTGATTTCAGATGTTTTAAACTATGCATGTAAAAAGGTCAAGCGTTATATTTAAAATATGTACTCTGGACAGATCTTTATGACCTAGCATATTCCAGCGGATATGGAATTGTTTGCTTTCTGATGATTTTTTTCTCAGATCTTCCTTATGTGATAACTATCACATTGACACAAGTCACACAAAACCCCTGTGCTGTGGTAGCTCTTACATCAAACATTCTCTGGATAAGAACAAAAGGGTATTTCATGGCTTCCTTCCTTAGACTTTGACAACTATGTGAAAATGACACAAGCCAATTTAAATTGTTCATCATGGTAATGCTAAGCCCCATCAAAACCAGACTATTCCTTGAAAATTTTTTAGTCAGGGCAAACAGTACAGAAAACTAATTTGACAATTATGGGGAAAACAACTGCATCAATGACACAGGCTTCTCATGTAATCAGTAACAAGCTGTATTGGAAAGGAAACAAGTTTCAAGAACAAATGAAGCAGAAACTACAGCAAAGGAAAAAGGGGAAACTGAAGAAATAGACAATATCCAATTATACATTTGTTCTTATTATGCAAGCATTACAATCAAGTAATGATTAAAACCCCCTCACATTCATTTGTTCAAGTGCAGCATTCACAACAGATTTAAAGACAAACCAAAATGAGCTAAACAAGCAGTTCAGACCCCCCACAGATTTCATGCAAGATGGCACACAAAGCAATGATTTCAAAATCAAAACAAGCGTTTCCAGACCCCACATTATACAGCTAAATGGTCCATTGTCCGATAAATTTCTCACCATTTTCTATTTTTCCATATTTAGAGAAGGCCTCCTCTAAATCTGTGTCATCAACATCACCCGCGAGGCCCCCCACAAAGATCTTTCCGGGTTGCTCTTCGTCACGCTGACCCACCATTTTCTGCAAAACGTTACTTATCTACATCAATAGGTTAAGACCTTTCTTACCATCACTGATTTTTCCATATTTGGAAAATGCATTTTCAAAATCATCCTCTTCAATATCATCAGGCAGCCCTTTGACAAAGATTTTGCCTGGGATTTCATCATCACTTGGAGGTCTCATGTTGCCTGTAAAAATGCCAATTGAAAATAATTAATGTGAAATTTATTACAACTGACTGGGTTTTTTTGCACTTGACAACACAACTGTGATGACATGAATAGTGATTAACTCGGAATTAGTTACAATAATGATGAACTCAGAATGAGTAACTCTGGTGAGCTCATGCTGATGAAGACAATTAATGGCCTTTAGTAAGGTCCAGAATGCCCATCTGTGACTGACAAAGACTAGCTGCAGAATCAGAGACCTTTCTCTCTAAATCCTTTCATAGCACTTCTCTCCTTCAATTATGATACTGCAGTAAAGGAAGTTGAACAGTGTTCCAGTCAATCACAATACCTTAAGTTATCAGTGTACTTTAGTGTAACAGTCTCTAGCCTGCAAATCCCTTGTTTCAGGTTGCCAGTGAACATTGGCCAGCTCAGTCCAATCATGAGCTCTTCTCCTTGGGCAACGCAATAACAGTTTTATTGTGCTCTGATAGTTTTAACCAAATATAAGGCCTGTTGTTGTGTGAAAAGCCAGCATAAAAATCATGGGGAGGCCAGTCAGGGTCAAGTGTTGATCACCAAACATGATGATAGAGGTGTCAGCCCTTCATCAGGATATTTATGATATGAAATTAATATCATGAACAATTTTAATTTATTTTCCAGTGTGTTCAGAGTACACAAAACAGTAAATATTTTACAAACTAGACCACAGTGGCCAATTACAAAAAATATTTTGACAAATACTTTTTCAACTGTACATAAAATAAAATACACCTAAAATGATTTATATTAAAAAAAATAAATGTATTAAAATTATCTTTTAGTTTTAAATAGGCATGATAGAGGATCCAAAGGATATTTCCTGAACATGGGTGGGAGTCCAGCCGGTTCCAAGTATTACATCCAAAAGTGAGAGTGAATGAGTTACATTAATTGACAATTTCTTAAATAGTAATTACTAAATTTCCTTCATTTTAATCAGCAAACTTTCTGAAATTTCTCATACTCATAGATGTTAAAATTGGATTTGTTTTCCCCCCATGTCCTGGATCAGGTTTTGTCACTGCCATAACATGTGCACCCAGCAAACGAGCTGAGGGCTTGGTTACCGAACTGAAATTAAACCATTAACACAGAGAACACAAGTGATATACTCTTCACGAGGACATGCACTTGCAACAACTTGGCACAACGCACCACTCCACCAAGGCACATGAAAAGGAAAACAGATGGCGCCTTTCTCCGCTCCACAAATCTGTAATCTCAACTGAAAATCACGTAATTTTCACTCTTTAATTGTCATATGAGGGCTAAATTTACAATAAAACGTCGTTTCATGATACTCTCTAACTTATATACTCACCAATATCTGTTCACCTAAATAATTTGAAAAGTGCTCAGTCTTCCTCTTCTATACAAATGGCGATACCTCGTGCACTTCCTCTACTCTCCACGCGTGACCTAGTTTGTGTACAGTCATTGAATGGCGGAAAATGTTAGCCTTGCTTGGAGAGTAGCATTTCCTTGATACGATATAATTTATTGACTCCCAGAAGTTTTCCCATACTTCTGTTGCAGCTGAGAAAATTACAATATGTTTTAACATGAACATTCGGACCTTTTGAAACCACAATTGGACATTATTA
Organism: Sipunculus nudus; assembly: GCA_026874595.1. Classification (NCBI taxonomy): domain Eukaryota; kingdom Metazoa; phylum Annelida; class Sipuncula; order Golfingiida; family Sipunculidae; genus Sipunculus; species Sipunculus nudus. The sequence continues at coordinate 8,560,260 of CM049314.1, read as the reverse complement.
TTAAACACAAAATTAAAATGTTCACCAACAATATCAAGGCTCATGGCGATATCTATGACCAACATGACAAAGACTTCTATGTTAAATATTGCTTTTATTTTTGTGTTTTATGTAACAAAATGATTTTTTTTCAGATAGAGGATGGTCAAATATATATTTTATCACACATACACAATATACATATATATATATATATATATATATATATATATATATATATATATATATAGAGGGAAGAATCTTCCCGGACAGAACGGGAATTATTTCATACTATCTCACTTGATTCTCATTTTTCCCGGGACAATTGAGAATTCTGTTTTTTTCCCGGGAAGTAAGGGATTCTCATTTTTTTCCAGCTTCTTATTCTCTGACAACTTCTTCTCAAGAAACTGTCCTAGCTATTATTTAGATAATATTAATACAAAACATGAAGGAACTTGTTATATATTTATAACACTTATCTCAACTTGCAATTATAAGCTTCATATATTATTCACATAGGCTCATTCTATTTTAAGTGAGTGTATATTAATTTTTTTAACTACTTAAACAGTTTTGAAATAACGTGAAAGAAAGATATTCAAAGTTTTTTTAAAGAAGTAAGATAAACATAATTTTTTTTAAATTAAAGAGTCATTTGTTACCATTTAAACGATTCCTGTTCTTTCTAGGATAAATGAGAATTCTCATTTTTCCAAGTTTTGATTTTCAAACTGAATACCAGTCTCTCCCAGGAACAATTAAAATTCTCGATTTTCCCGGGAGACTGGAATTCTCATTTTCCCCAGTTTTCCCTGGAAGAACAGGGATCATTTCATGTCATCTCTTGATTCTCATTTTAGAGGCTGATGAATTATTGTATTCAGGTTTGGGTAAGAAAAATGTTGTGGATTGACCTTCTTAACCCCAACCCCCCCCCCCCCTCCAAGTGCAAGACCATCGGTTTATTTATTTATTTATTGTTCTTTTTTTTATTCTTCCGTCATTTTCTGGTGGCGCTATAGATTTTTAAATATGGCTTATTTTCAAAAGATGAAATATGGCCACAATATTAGTCCTGTGATTGCACTCATATAGTTATTAAATGTACTTCAGTCTCGGTATAATCCATCATGCATATAGAACAGAGGTCATTCACGTGAAGTATATATAGCAGGAATTAATAAAAATTGTATTGTCCAGTCTACTGCCCATTAGTGATCCATTTGGCCTTTGCATAGAGAGACCTACGTACGCTGACCTATTTTTTTTAAATTGGAGATGTGTATTTCATTTCGAGATGTGTATTTCATTTTTTATCATATATGAGAGAGTCGACTGTAGTCAAATGCCAACCTATTACGTGATTTTCCAATTCATTAAACCAAAAATCCAATTAGAGGTTATTGGAAAACAATAAACATTATAGAGTAAGCATGAAACAATGTTTATTAATTACGTATAGCTAAAAGAATTACATTGGGGTTTTGCGGGATGTATACACCTGCTAAAGTTAAGTCAATTGTTATATATATATGTATATATTATAGTGTCTGTCATATACATGTAGGCTAAACGTTAATGTTATGATCGGTTAATATATATGCATGCATGGTTAAAGGTTTATGCCTGGTATTATCATATAATATTATATGTATTATATCTTATAATGTTGCAGTAAAACTAATAAAAAAGGAAATTATAATTAAATTATAAAAACAATTATGAAATAAGGAATCATATTTGATATGAAAGAAAGGAAAATGGCACTATTAATACATCATAATGTGACAAAAAGGTTAATTTGAATGACAAATAGACATAGCAGATTTTCTCTGATGAAAATAACACGATGATTGTCATGGATTTGTAATGTATATATATATATATGTGTGTATATATATATATATATATATATATATATATATATATATACAGAGTCATCTTTTTTGCAAAAAACAGTAGATCGTGTATATATATATATATATATATATATATATATATATATATATATATATACATATGTATATATATATATACATTTAGGTATATATATATATATATATATAAATATATATATATACAAGATCTACTGTTTTTTTTTGCAAAAAACAGTAGTATATACATAACTCTGAAGAAAAACAACACTGTAAATTCATAACAGTCTGTTTCACGGGGTGCGACCCGATCATCAGGTGAATGTGGTTAGAATGAAGCTAATGGCGTGGTTTGAAAAGCCGAGACTTTACGAGATTACGAGATTATGCTTTGTGCGATTCGGGGGGGGGGGGCATGTGAAAGACTGACACTGATCCTATTGTCCTCGGGGGCACATAGAGCACTTCTTTACAACGGAGGGTAACTCTACCTTCTATATATATACATATATATGTATATATATATATACGATCAAATATTAATAAAAATAAGATTAGGAATTTATTTATTCATAATACAGTTATCCACAAAAATCAATTACATGTTTTCGTCTATATTGATACTTATCTTATATTGATTTCTATCACAGAATGATGTTTGAACTCTATAGGTTTATTTTTTTTTATTATGAGCCCATATAATAACAAGTGCTTATCCACCCCTGCAGGAGGAATTCATGATAAAGTGAGCAATGCAAAAAGTTTAACAAATTATATTAGAACAAAGGTTTTAAGTGATTTTCATGGAATGTGTACTAATATGAAACTATTACTTGTAATCACATATCATATGCATTAAATGATGAAATATATATCAGTTTACGGCTATGATTCACGAAAGCGTATATAGGATAACATGTTGATGATCCAATGAAAAAACAATCATACTTCAGTGGCTATATACTAAATAGTATCACACTATATTGTATCTATAGTTCAAAATTTAAAATGGTTTTCTCTGTTCAAGAAGCGAGTTATGATTAAAAAAGTACCACGTGACTACATAACACATGCAAAAGTTCAAATTTATTGCATTAGAAACATGAAAGATTTTACAGAACCTTATAGTATATTTACATATATATGTATATATGTATATATGTATATATATATATATATATATATATATATATATATATATATATATATATATATATATGGTATACTTACCTGCAGGATTTTATCATTGCAAGAAATAAAAGAAATTAATTATATATATAATTATATACTTATATACATATGCAAAATATGCCTATATTTGATACCAGCGATGTAATACAGTACATATCCTTAGTCTATTCTTACATAATTTGTATTATGACGAAAAAAAAGAAAACATGTTTGCAATCAATTTAAAATATTTAAAATAAAATTCAATTATAAAATTTCTGTAAATAATTCCATGTTTTTTTTGTGATTTAAAAAAAAAAACCGGTGATGTGATGTAAACTGTTGAACATCTAATTTATTTTACACTGGTCGGTTTATCACGGTGGCATCTGCTTTATGTTTTTATATGTTCTTATTTTAAATATCCATAATGGGGAGTAAACTATTAGGGAATGCCCATGAGAGAGAGAGAGAGAGAGAGAGAGAGAGAGAGAGAGAGAGAGAGAGAGAGAGAGAGAGAGAGAGGGATAATTTTTCCGACAGCCAATAATACAGAGGACGCCAGTTTCTGTGACACCAGAGCACACTTTTGCGAAATCATTTGGAAGCGTCAACCGGTAAGAAAGGCGTCGTTTGGGAAATTAAGATAATCGAGAGCAAGATGAGGATGAATATAACTTCTGCAGGTAGGTTTGGTATCCCAATTTTAGTACAAGAAAACAGATAATTTAAAATGAAAAACTATCTCGGAAAAGTAACGTTGTGACCAGATAAACTACCGGCTTTGTCAACTCTGACGGTGTGTGGTTTCCTATGTTGATGACAGCTGAACGAAGCTGTCAGAAATATCTTTGAAACTGGAAAAACGAGATAATATCCGAATAAATAAATTATAAATTCATTAAAACTTTAGGACTTTTTGTTTTTTGTTATAAATATATGTGAAATCTGCGGTATTTGCCAGTCTTCTTTGGTTATTTTGTTGGCTTTTTTAACTTCTTTCATTATCGCCCACGTGACTAAGCTTATTGGGACGTTACTTCTGTAACAAACAAAATTTATTTTAACAAACTTTTATTTCTGTGCTTAAACAAATAAGAATACCGTTATGCTGAAAATTATTTATGCGTAAATTCACATAAGCAACTGCCAACTTGAGTTTCAACTGTCTCACCAAACTGAGCAAGTTTATGAACAAATGTGAAATGATAGCAATGCTGGTTATCAACTTATCACATATTTGTTACTTAAGTTAAAAAAAAATGCTGTATATAATAAATTTTGTAAAAGCTGCTTGAATTTTTCTTTATAAGAATTTTTTTCAGTTACTGCTTATATGAGTTGTAATGTTGGTATCCAGGTTCTTGGATACCACTCGGTCCACTGCATGAAAAGGTTAAGTAAATGCTATATAATAGATTCTAAATCCTTGTCTGGAAAAATCATATAAAATGAGATATTGTGTAGAGGCTCGGACCTCTTCGCTGATGACCAGGTTCTATCCCAGTGTATTGCCATGAGACTCATGATGGGTTGTAGTGGCCTGTCTAAGGTCGGTGGTTCTCTCCAGGTTCTCCGTCTTCCTCCATCTCTCTCACTATGATCTTCAACTGTCATCATTTTCTATTCTTGCCTTAAATATCTAGGATCAACCAAAAAATGTCTCAATCTGTCAAACTTTGTCGTTGCTGATGCCCAGGAGCGCAGGCTTCACTTTCATTTGGTCAGTCAGATATTGTGTTTATGAAGAGGAAATTTAACTAATCAGGAGTAGAAAAAAAATCATTTGTTTGACCAAGAAGTTTAGCTAAATAGCTTAATAAAAAATAAACATAAGCCACGGCCAGATTCTAAAAAAATGAAGTGAAACTGCATTGATTGGGCTTGGTTACATGTTTTCATAACTTTTATTAACATACCTCATTCTTTTTAACAGAAAAATAACTGATAATTTCTCACATGTGTAATTACTATAAATATTAAGGTGATTTTAATTTGTTTTTTAGCGGGCATACTTGCTCTGCTGGATGAGCCAGAACATGATGTGAAGGTGAGTAATGTCAACTTGCTGTTTTCTAGTTTAATGTAAATAAATGAGATAAATCATTGAGGACTAGTCTGCCAGATTGTGAATCACTGATATTGTGAATATGGCACATTGTCATATTTATTAGCTGCAGTGCAGATGGTTCAGGTATCTTTATTTCTCCAGGAAGTGGAGAAATTTATTTAATATTTAATGCTATGTTTGTAACAGTCAATACAGTTGCATTTAATATTATACTGATGTGTAAAGAACAAGACATATTAATTTTACTCTCTGCAGGTGGTGCTGTTTGACAAGTAGTTAGCCATCTATACATACTGTCCACAGCTTAGTTGTCAGTGGATGGCAATCCCAGCCTAGTTTTAAACTGTACTTGTTAATTCATATCATATCCTTATCCGACAATTTATAAATGTAACTTAGTAGTGGTTATGCAGCCACCATTGTTGCCTTAGTGTTTGCCAATTGGGTATATTCTTATGGAAATACTATCAAGTTTGCACATTAAATGTTACCTTGATATTTTAGGTGTTTGCTTTGAAGAAACTGAACCTTATTGTGGATACATTCTGGCCAGAGATCTCAGAATCTGTGGACAAGATGTGAGTGTTTCAGACAGGAACCAATTGCTGATTTATATATGAAATTAAAACAGTATTTTTGTAGGACATACTCCCGCTGCAGCCTGAAGGGCAAGTCAGTGTAACAACTATTTATTGTCCCCCAAAGTAAAGTGTAAAGTTTTTTGTTGGTCTATAATAAATATTGGGGTTCACTGCCACATTTGATACCAAATTTGAAGTGTACAGACAAGCCCTGATTTAAGTCTCTGTGAGGATTTACTAACTAGAATTTTATGATTAATTTCCTGAAGAGTGTCTTTTGGGATTCCAACTATTTTATATATTCATAAAGATAGAGTAACAGTTGAACTTTGAAACTGAAAGTATAAAAAAAAATAAATTGATTTTGTTCAACTATTCAAACTGTATATTTACTTTTTAGTCGGATTGACATTAACCAGATTGCTTTACTTTTTGAATAAACAGTGATGTTTTACCACATTGGAATCTGTATAAGAAATATTACTGGAATTCTCTGAGCTCTATATTAGAAATAGATTATATCTGTACCATACCATTTACTACATGTGAAATCCTACAGATTCCTATTGCACTTAGAATTGTTTTATATCTCAGTGAGATGTTGTATGAAGATGAAACCTTCAAGCAGAGGGAGTTAGCTGCTTTATTGGCATCAAAAGTAAGTATCATATGATATTGGTATTGGGCAGCATATACTGCTAATATTTTGCTACTACATTATTATATTGGTGTAATTGGTTTGTCTAATCAGGGATGGATACAGAGTGGGGGAGGAGGTGTTTTGGGGATGGCATCCTCCTAACAAACCCTTAAGATATTTATTTTTATTCTATAAAGCCCCAGAGATATTTAAATACATTGATATCTGTTTTGCTGTAAATTATAAGTAAAGTATGTTATTGTTTGACTTTGACCTTTCTGTTTAATGTTTGATTTGATGGCTTTTTAATAGAACAGCCACCAGCAACTCCTCCACATGTGTTTCTGACCAGGCTTTTGGCTTATTTTACACTACAGTTAACTAGTATTGTATATCTGCTCTATTTACTACTTAATTTGTCATCAATATACCAAATATTTACCACATAAATATTAGAAATAATTACACATATGACAATATATATTTTCTCCTTTAAGGTGTATTACCACCTTGGAGCTTTTGAGGAGTCTCTGACCTATGCTCTAGGAGCAGGACACTACTTTGATGTCAATTGCAAATCTGAATATGTTGAAACCACTATTGGTGAGTATCATATATTATTACTACAGCATTAGGGCATGGTTGCTTTTGTTGTCATTGTTGGGTCATTTATATCTTAATGAAAGTGGTGTGGTAGGGTCCCTAAGAAAGAGAAAATGCATCATTGATAATAATATTTCATGTGAAAATCACATCTGTGCAGTTTATTACTTTTAAAATCCAAGTTAATTTCTTTTTTTTTTTTCATCCCAGGAATATGTTAATTAAAAAAAAAGTAATGGAAATATTGAGGAGAAAAAAATAAATGTATCTATGAGCAATAAATTAATGCCGTCTCTAAATTGAAGGAAAAAATACACCTGTATATATATTAACTGAATTCTGAGCTTTGGTATGTAATCATGATTATATATACATGTATACTGATATTGTTGGTTTGCAGCTAAATGTATTGACCACTACACTAAACTGCGAGTGGCCAATGCTGAGGAGTCAGAGACTGACCAGGTGACCATCGATCCCCGTCTCGAGGCCGTGGTGGACCGTATGTTTACAAGATGCTTTGATGATCATCAGTTTAAGCAGGTTTGTAATAATTCCACATTGGGGTTTGTGGATTGTTAGTAAAAGAAAGATTATTTATTCATGTGTTTCTATTAAATGCTCAGTAAATTTACAGGTACCTGCAAGGAAATAATTACTTTACAAAGGTGTGCTGCTGTGAAAGAGTACATGTTTTGCCTGTTTGAGGATAATCTGATGACTGAGCCGTCTAAATCTCAATTGCATTGTGATAGAATATTAAAAAGTACTTTAAAATACTGGAGTAAAAATCAACATAATTGATTTAAAGCTAAACACTTTAACCGATTTAGCGTAAAAGTCTTTGTTCTTACTGAATTATCATATTTGTTTAATACAATAAATATTAAAATATGTTTAAGTGATTACAATGCCTTTTATGGATATATTTCATGATAAGAAATACCTCAATTCTACTTTCAGGCTGTCGGGATTGCTCTGGAGACCAGAAGAATTGATATCTTTGAGCAGGCTATTCTCAAAGCAGTGAGACATATTAATGTTATATATATGTATTGATTTTTCATGGTTGCTGACAAAATTATGAATTAAGTAAATTTAGAGTTATACTGGCAGATATTGTTCCTTATGTTAAATGATGGTTTTGAAACTATAAGCCAATAAGAAAATGTGTTAGAAAGTGTTCTGTGTGATATGGTAATAATATGCTTTAGAGTGAATAGCCATTCTTATTCCTTTAAATGTGTAAACCTTAAGTGAAATTTTATTGCAGTGGCTTTTGGGCTGAGTCATTTGCTATAATGCTGCTGTTGTTAATGATGATGATGATAATAGTATAACAGGTGATTTTGATGATGATGTTGAAGACAGTGGTGATGCTGGTGTTAATGATGATAATGGTTTTGAAGTGCTTAGGGTAATGTTGATAATGCTTGTGTTAATGATTATAATAATAGTGTTTATAATGATTATGGCAATGATTTAACAGTTGGTAATGATTTTTTTTTCAGGATGATGTTCCCTTGATGTTGTCATACAGTTTCAAAGTGTGCATGTCTCTCATTCTGAACCGGATGTTCAAGAACACTGTCCTTAGAGTGCTAGTAAAGCTGTACATGGGTCTCGCAACACCAGACTACATCAACGTTTGTCAGGTAAAGTTGCAGTTATAATTGGTCATCTGTAGGAGATTATTTCCTTCAATAGGACAGGTGTTTTTAATGTCAGAGGCAAGAATATAGGTTCTTATCCAGCTCAGAAAAATTGAAATCATGGAAAGATGTTGGTTAAATCTAAAGTGCCTGAAAAATTTAAAAGGTGCAAAAAGATAATTTTTTTTTCAGTTTAAAAAAAGATCATATGTACTTATGGAATCATATAAATACTCATAAAAATATATGTAATAAGATCATCCATTTATCTTGAAAATCATAATAGATGTCTTTCTAGTGGCATCTAAAGTCTTTTACTTAAATAAGTAGGTTTTATATTTTATTTGCCACACTGACTTCAGTGTATCTGTTTGTATTTGATTAGTGTTATACAAGGGTACCACATTTTGTAGAGTACCTGTATGTATTTGATTAGTGTTATACCAGGATACCACATTTTGTAGTGTACCTGTATGTATTTGATTAGTGTAATACCAGGATACCACATTTTGTAGTGTACCTGTATGTATTTGATTAGTGTAATACCAGGATACCACATTTTGTAGTGTACCTGTATGTATTTGATTAGTGTAATACCAGGATACCACATTTTGTAGTGTATCTGTTTGTATTTGATTAGTGTTATACCAGGATACCACATTTTGTAGTGTATCTGTTTGTATTTGATTAGTGTTATACCAGGATACCACATTTTGTAGTGTACCTGTATGTATTTGATTAGTGTAATACCAGGATACCACATTTTGTAGTGTATCTGTTTGTATTTGATTAGTGTTATACCAGGATACCACATTTTGTAGTGTATCTGTTTGTATTTGATTAGTGTTATACCAGGATCCCACATTTTGTAGTGTACCTGTATGTATTTGATTAGTGTAATACCAGGATACCACATTTTGTAGTGTACCTGTATGTATTTGATTAGTGTAATGCCAGGATACCACATTTTGTAGAGTACCTGTATGTATTTGATTAGTGTTATACCAGGATACCACATTTTGTAGTGTACCTGTATGTATTTGATAAGTGTAATACCAGGATACCACATTTTGTAGTGTACCTGTATGTATTTGATTAGTGTAATACCAGGATACCACATTTTGTAGTGTATCTGTTTGTATTTGATTAGTGTTATACCAGGATACCACATTTTGTAGTGTATCTGTTTGTATTTGATTAGTGTTATACCAGGATACCACATTTTGTAGTGTACCTGTATGTATTTGATTAGTGTTATACCAGGAGACCACATTTTGTAGTGTACCTGTGTGTATTTGATTAGTGTAATACCAGGATACCACATTTTGTAGTGTATCTGTTTGTATTTGATTAGTGTTATACCAGGATACCACATTTTGTAGTGTATCTGTTTGTATTTGATTAGTGTTATACCAGGATACCACATTTTGTAGTGTACCTGTATGTATTTCATTAGTGTTATACCAGGATACCACATTTTGTAGTGTACCTGTATGTATTTCATTAGTGTTATACCAGGATACCACATTTTGTAGTGTACCTGCATGTATTTGATTAGTGTAATGCCAGGATACCACATTTTGCAGTGTACCTGTATGTATTTGATAAGTGTTATACCAGGATACCACATTTTGCAGTGTACCTGTATGTATTTGATAAGTGTTATACCAGGATGCCACATTTTGCAGTGTACCTGTATGTATTTGATAAGTGTTATACCAGGATGCCACATTTTGCTGTGTACCTGTATGTATTTGATAAGTGTTATACCAGGATACCACATTTTGTAGTGTACCCACATGTATTTGACTAGTGTGATACCAGGATACCACATTTTGCAGTGTACCTGTATGTATATGAAAAGTGTTATACCAGGATACCACATTTTGTAGTGTACCTGTATGAATTTGATTAGTGTTATACCAGGATGCCACATTTTGTAGTGTACCTGTAATTTCAGTGCTACATCTTCCTGGATGATCCACAAGCAGTCGCTGAGATTCTGGAGAAGCTGCTGAAGGAGAGCGAGGTAAGCAGTACAACAGTATCAAAATTCAAATTATTTTAAGTGGTCCTGTTTATAATACCTATCTTAAGAAAGATATTTAGTACCAACCAGATATTTATTCATACTTGACATATCCCATTGATGTTGCTGTATGGTATGAACCTGTCACTAACTTAATATATCTGTATGCCATCATTGTCTGTTCTTGGTTCACATGTTTATACTTCTGTTCATGTATAAACATTTTTCTGTTTTTGTACCCCGGTTAATGGTGAGTAGGTCTGTTTGTGAATGACTTAATGAAATTATCACCATTGTCTGTTACAATTCAAGAAAAATTTAATTATATAAGGAAACGAACTCATAATGTGAGACATAATAAATGAATAGTTATAAAACTATTGTTTATGATAATTGATTTTTTTAGATGGATGAAGCAAGGATAAAAAAGGATATATTAATTGAAAAATGTAATTGAATTTTCTTGTTTGCTCTTGAAATTTATAAGTTAAAGGGAGCCACTAAATGATGTTTAGTTCCTTGTTTGATTCTTCCAGGAGTCGGCCCTCATGGCTTTCCAGATCGGTTTTGATCTTTATGAAAGTGCGACCCAGCAGTTTCTCCAGCGTGTTCAGTCAGCTCTGAGAGCCACCGCACCCATACCAATCCAGGTTACCCCAGTGGACGAGAAAAAGCCTGAAGACAAGGAACCTAAGGAGAGGTAAGACATAGACTGGTCCCTGCTCAAAATCTGTGTTATCATTTCACTATTTAACTAAGTCATATACATACATAAATATAACTTGGCTTTTGGTATTATGGTAATTCTGAACAGTAATACAATTATCTTTTGTTATATTTTTGCGTATTCACTTTTATACTTTACTCTGTGTGTGCCTCATGAATCAGAAAAATGAATACATGGTTTTTCATCATCATAGCCAATGAATCTTTTAGGTATGAATATTCATGCTTTTATTTCTGTTTCTGGTTAGCACTTTTACTGTGTCAGTCAGCAATTAATGAAATGCTTTATATTTTAAGATATACAAGATTCTGTCTTGTGCTTTAAAGGTATCTATTTCATCAGTTAGTATGCTGTAGACCCATATAGATTTTCCGTATTTGGGTATGTATTAGCTGGTTTGTATGTATCTTTTAGTGCTATGGATACAGATGAAGCCATGCAGTCTGCTGCGGCGACATCAGCTGCTGCAAGCAAGAAGCTGGAGGAACTGGTCAGTACATACTGTATGAGTAACACACTCTGTAATTAATAAAACATGCGATTTTTGGTGCTGTTTTGTTTGAGTAATATTCCTATTAAACATAAAAATATTTACCACTGAATCACTTATTATGAAAAATTACAAGAAACAAGTGTAGTAAGAGGTGTTGGCATGGTACATATGTTATTTATTGAAAATTTTTGAGAAATATCAGTTTTGAGGCTGCTCTTTTTTATTTAGCAAGCAGGAAACAGTAGTAATAATATTCTTAAAGTTATAAAGATTTTCATGATATAAATAAGACTGTTCTGATTATCTGCTCTGTGAAGATCCCGGTTTTGGGGTATAAATGAGAGGTGCTCATATCAGAGAGATCATTGGCCTCAGACATCTCACCTGAGGTGACTAATGTCCTAGAGGTGTACCTGTAATAATGAGGTAGCCACAGGGAGAATTTTATACATTATTTAACTCCATCATACAGCTGTATTCATGTCAGTTAACCATATTTATTACCAGCAGTATTGTGTGACTGTAGCATGTACTGTACTATAGAGCCAGTCAGACAGGACTGTACAGGAGCGAGTCACCCTCATCCTGGACATCCTGAGTGGAGAGATCACCATCAGCCTCCATCTACAGTTCCTCATCAGAAACAACAAGGCCGATACCCTCATTCTGAAAAACACAAAGGTAAATAAATATGTAGGCATTGATGACTTCTACATGGTCTTTAGCTCATATTAATGGCTGTCCAGAGATACTTTTCTAGATGACTGTTTCTTTAAACCTTGGAACCAGGATGAGTTGTTGTGTTAAAGAAATCTGTTGATTTTTCAGCTTCATTTGCCAGTGTCCTCTGCTGGATGTTTACCCAACATATACATTGGCCATAAGACTCACCTTGGATGCTGAATTTATTATTATTTGAAAAATATTTTGTAGAAATATGTATGATTTATAATTTAAAGTGGGAAATGTTTATCGTCTTTTGAAAAATAAGGAGTGGTATCAATGCTTCATGTTTTGTAGGATTTGATGGATACATTCATCAATATGTTGTGTCCATATATTATTTCTTTTCATAAGTTTTCCATCACTCTCAGCAGCGGGATGTGGTATGTGTAAACGCAGAAGGGTCATTTTTAGCCCTCAGACTATATGGGCTGATGGGCTATTGGCTGTTTGTCTGGCATCTGTTAATTTTTACCTTGTGAGCTAGATATCTCAAAAAGGATTCACCATGGGAATTTACTTCTTCAGTGCAGATATATATTAACAAAAAAATGTCAAGTTCAAAGATGGGTGACTTTGATGTATTTTCAACGTTACAGAGCAAATTATAGAAAAAACTAAGAAGCTTATTTCTCAGGAACCACTGGTTGGTTGTTATAAAATATGCTATAGTCCTTGGCCCTGGTGTTCTGTAAGTGCTGCACAAGTTTGGGGGTGCCACCTACAATTTTTGATTTTTAAAGAATTTTTATCAGCTTTTCAATTTTGGCCTCATGATGCGAATATCTCAGAAAGTATTCAACACAGGAACCTGATTTCTTCAGTGCTGATGAATATCAACAAAATGTCAGTCAAGTTTGTAGATAGTTGATTTTGACATATTTTTCAATGTTAAATAACTAATTACAGGAAAAAAACTTAGGAGCTTATTTCTCAGGAACCATTTCATAGGTCATTACGAAATTTGGTGTCATTATTTGCCTTAATCATCCATAGCTGCTGCAATATGTTTTTGTTGTGCCATCTGCAGTATCTTAATTTTTTTATTTTATGAATTTCTAATACTTTTTATTATTTTTGCCTCGAGCACCATTTCACAAAAGGAATTAAACATAGGTACTTTGTTTCTTTGCTGTTTTGGTAAGTTTAAAGAATGGTTATTTGTGTCTGCTAGTGTTTCTAATGACATCTCATTTTACAGGGTATCCCCTTCAGAACGATTATCATCATACAGGTCTATATCACTTCATTTACCAGACTTGCTAAGGCACTACATACCTCTTTAGTTCAAATTTATAACTGGAACAAGAGACATAAGTACAGATATATATCCCTTGTGAACAGATATTTTACACTTGTTACTCTCACCACCAATAAACACTGTTCTTTTGGCTGAGGGCTTATGTCAGCTTCTGCTGATATTCTGGTTTATATGTAAATAAATATAGTATTTCATGTTAAATTGAGATGCATGTAAATTGTTAATTTCAGGAGGCAGTCAGAAACTCTGTTTGCCACAATGCCACAGTTATTGCCAACTCATACATGCACTGTGGGACCACCAGTGACCAGTTCCTCAGGTCAGTGTACAAACTGTTTTGTAACTGCCCTAGACATTTATAACACTGTTATATCAGATTTGCTGTGTATTTACTCTGTTTTCAACCAATGACCATTCGGTTTTCACCAGAGTGATGTATTATTTCTAAAAGCAATTAATTTGTTTTTTATTTTTCCATTAAAAAACTAAACTGCTGTCTCATGCAGAATGTATACAATTGTATTTTCTTCCAAGGAGGCTTGCAGTGAATGATTTTTTTTTTCCAAATGGAAAATGCAAAATTTGAATTTATATATCTTTATTTTCCATGTGTAATGCACCCATAGTTACCATGTGTAATGTTCTATATAAAGTTAAGTTTCATGTCTGATATATATAATGACACAGGATATAACTGTGCCCATAAACAGAGTAGAACATACAAATACCATTCAAACATTAGTTTGTTCATCAGAGATATTTGGTAATGCTGATTGTATTACCAACCAACTGTTAGACAGTGAGGTAGAATTATTTATCTTTATAGTATAGTGTTTGATTTATGAACAGAGATATTTGGTAATGCTGATTGTATTACCAACCAACTGTTAGACAGTGAGGTAGAATTATTTATCTTTATAGTATAGTGTTTGATTTGAAAATTATAAGTGAAAAATTAAGAATTTTAATAATTTTAATTTTATTTTACATTTTTTTATTTTATATTTTTTTTATATTTTTTAAAGATGGTGTATAAGTATGATTAATTTGTACCTGTATTTATCTCAATTACATAGATTTTATAATATTTTAATGCAGGGACAATTTGGAATGGTTGTCAAGGGCAACCAACTGGGCTAAGTTCTCTGCAACTGCTAGTCTCGGAGCAATTCACAGAGGTCATGAGAAAGACGCTCTGAATCTCATGTCAACGTACTTACCTAAAGATTCTACCCCGGGCTCAGCATACTCTGAAGGGGGCGGATTGTTTTCTCTGGGTAAGTTAAACTTGAACAATGTCATAACTGTAATTTGGCATGACCCTAATCTGAAATCATCATTCCTCAGAGTGTTGGAATTTTAGAAGCCTGAAGGTCCTATAAATCAAAATGTTGAGTACAAAATGTTTTGTTATAACTTTGACGACAATAGCATTATTTAGACGGGTCATCTAAATTCTGTGATGTGCATTATTTAAGGATCACCACTGCTTGCACTTGAATTAAAATATCAATTTTATAAATAATTTATAAAATGATTCTCATTTATACATTTTGCACTTGATAAATCATATATATTATTTAATATGTGATGTATGATGTTATTAAAATGTTTCTTGTTATAGGGTTGATTCATGCAAACCATGGTGGCAAAATTACAGAATACCTCCTTGGACAGTTGAAAGAAGCCACAACAGATGTGAGTCAGCCACTTGGAACTCTTACAGCACTAATGACTTCGACTAAATTTGATGATTATAATTTCTCGATGCTGAACTAATATCACACATTTTGTCAAGATAATTTGTCTTTTCTGTCATATCTTCTAAGACCAACCTGATGATTAGAGTATGAAACATGAAAATTGATGGAAATGCCTGGGCTCCTAATCCTTGTTTTACAGTTTAAGCAGCAATGATGTAATTAAACCCAAGTATGATATCACACATAATCAGTTCATTTGTAACCCGTGACTGATTGCTAGTCCTACGTCATATACTTATTAAGGTCCCCAGTTTTTACTGTATTGCTGTATTTCAGGCTGTCAGACATGGTGGTTGCCTTGGACTGGGCCTGGCTGCCATGGGAACAGCACGTCAAGACATCTACGAGCAACTGAAACTGAATCTCTACCAGGATGATGCTGTCACAGGTCAGTCCAGCCACAGATCATAGATATTCATCTCATGAATATTCATTTCGCTTCATGTTGATTCATTACAGATAAACAGAATCAAACCTTTTTTACAGGGTTTGAAAAACACATAATTATAGATTCTTGTAATCTTTTGAACAATACTTCTTGGATCATCTCATTTTAATTTAGATTTTGTGTAAGAGTAAATAAATTTTATCAGACATATAAAGTGTTTCTTTTCCCTCTATCTGTTATTTGTTATTAAAATTGGATATATCAGGTATTCAGACTATTATAATATCTTAGATTAGTTATATGTTACTTTATGAAAAGAAATTGGATTTAATTAAGGTATATGAGTGACCTATTCAACATAAGTTCCAGAAATCTAAATATAGAATATTGATTGACAGGTGAAGCAGCAGGAGTAGCCATGGGTCTGGTCATGTTGGGCACCAAGTCAGCTCAGGCCATAGAAGACATGGTGGCAGTAAGTAGTATCACATCATGCATTTTTAGCTCAGCTGACTATAAGTCATCTGAGCTATAGTCGTTGTCCATTGCTGTCCGTCCGTCTGTCGGGCCGTCTGTCTGTCTGGATGTCCTTCTGTAAGACTGGCACGTTTCAACACCATTGGACCTATGAATCTGAAATTCGGCATACAGTTAGATGTCCCCAAAATCTCCTACCATGCCGAAAATTGGGTCAATAGGACTTCGTTCCTTCAAGATATTAAGGAAAAACCTCATATTTTATTAGAAATCTATTTTTACACTTCAGGACTGCCTAATATTAAAACCACACATCTGGTTTTCTTCATATTTACTATAAATATTCCTCTATATAGTTCCTATGTACATGCAAGAAATTAAGTCGGTATTATTCAATTTAAAAAAGTTATGGGCCCAAACATAATGGACTTTGTAAAAAAATCAGGAAAGATATTTGGTCACTTAAGACCAAAAGTGCTAAAGGTAGGGACTTTTTTTCAGTAATACAACTTTAATTAATCAAAATTTAATTGTATACCAAAAATTAGATCAATATCTGTTACATTTATTTAAATATTAACAAAAAATTTTAAAATTGGTACCTTAAATTTTGCCCAACTAGGCCATGGCACGTTTTTTTCCGGTAAGTATTGTGGATTTAATTTTCACAACATGTGCACATAAGGATTTAATCTGTTAAAATCTGAAATTTGAAAATAAAAGCTTCAAAATTAGGCTAGTTATTGAATTTTTTTAAGGCTCTTGTTGTATTCCCTTACATTGTCAAGCAGTCCACTTTGATGACTGTAGGTCATTCAGTGCACATCTCTATGCGCCCCAGGCTGTTGGCATAATGTTAGATGTCCCCAAAATCTCCTACCATTCCTAAAAATTGGGTCATTAGGACTTTATTCCTTCGAGATATTAAGGAAAACCTCCGTTTTCCATAAAAAAAATTTTCACAGCATATAACTATAACTATACTATAACTATATTTATTTCGTATAGCGCCATTTTTACACGTATGTTTCAAATGCGCTTTACAACTAAAACATCATACTTAAAAATAGAACCACATATTTACTAAATTATCAATGACACTAAAAAGCTAAAATAGTTATATCGGTAAAAAAAAAATAAAAATATTTAGGTATAGTATTTTCTAAAAAGGTAAGTTTTAACGTCCTTCTTAAATTGTTCAATATGTGATACTGCTTTCAGTTCTTCTGGAATGCTTTTCCATAGCTCTGGACCACAAACACTGAAAGATCGCGAAGCAAAAGTTTTCCGTTTTGTAGGGGGTACTACGAGCCTTCTTACACCCCTGTCAGATCTAAGCCCTAATCTGCCTGGTTTCTGTACCTCTATCAATTTCTTAAGGTAATCTGGTGCAGTTCCTTCTAAGCATTTGAAGACAACGGTCAAGACTTTATGTTCTATGCGAGCACGAATAGGTAACTAGTGTAATTCCTTACGAGCTTCCGTTGCACTTTCATATTTTTCCTTGTTTAATACTAATTTTGCTGCAATGTTTTGCACACGTTGTAGCTTTTTAATTGATCTTTCTGGTAAACCAAATAAAATTCCATTGTAATAGTCGAGATGAGACATGACTAGTCCACAAACTAATGTGTGGGTTGCTTCCATCGTGAGTATGGATCTGATCTGCTTAATTCTATGAATATTATGCATTGCAGTTCTACATTTCAATGAAATGTGATGTTTGAAATTTAGCTGCTTGTCCAGCCAAGCTCCCAAGTATTTAATATTATCTGAAAGTTCAACGTGTTCTCCGTTTACATTTAACTGAGATGTGCATTTTGATAACTGTCCATTGTTACCAAACATAATGAATTCTGTCTTGGAATTATTCATTTTCAGTCTGTTTGAGTCCATCCACGTTTTAATGTCTTTCGCACAAGTTTCCAGTTTTCGGATGGTGGCGTTCTCTGCTTGATGATTGTTAGCACTGAATGAACACTTAATTGCATGGTCATCTGCATATCCATGAAGTTGGATGTCTCCTGGAATAACTTCCTGTATTGTACTGGCATACGCCAGATAAAGGATTGGCCCTGCACAGCTTCCTTGAGGAACCGAAAAAGTTAGGTCCATATTCCTTGAAAACTTCTCACCTATTTTCACTTTACATGATCTGGGTCTTAGGTAACTGTCAAACCATTCCAGAACTTTTCCATTTATACCGAATTTATTGTATAGCACTTCTAATAAAATTGAGTGATCAACCGTGTCAAAAGCGGCTGACAAATCTATTGCCATCATTGCTGTAATTTCCTGACGTTCCATCGCCCATAATATGTCGTTAGTCAGTTTGATTAGTGCAGTTTCACACGAGTAATTAGCTCTGTATGCTGACTGATAATCTGGCATTAATTCTTGACTCTTAGTATGTTGATTAAATTCAGACAAGGCTGCTTTCTCGAGTACTTTTGATAAAAATGGTAAATTACTCACAGGTCTGTAATTTGAAGATATTAATTCAAGACCAGTTTTTTTCAGAAGGGGACGTACTATAGCCTCCTTCCAACTTCTGGGAAATCTCCCTTCAACCAGTGAAATGTTAATAATGTCTGTTATTTTTCCGATCACTGCTGGAAGCATTTTCTTCAGAAGAATAGTTGGCAGTGCATCTGTTTCACAGCTCTTACTTGGCAAACTATTGATAATGGCTGTAACTTCTCTCTGAGACAGAGGCCTGAAATTATTTAAAGATTTTACATCTTTTCTTGTAGGCTGATAATGTGGAAATTTGTCCAGACTTGATCTTATTTTGTTTATTTTACTCAGGAAAAAGTCGGCAAATTGGTTGGCTAGGTCCTCATCACATAGCCCCTTTGGCAGTGGATTGTCTTTATTAACATCTGTTATCTCAGTGACAAGCTTGTATAGTTTCTTTGTGTTATCTCCGCATTCTTGTATCTTTTCACTTAGTGTTTTTATTTTTGATAATTTAAGCATATTGTTATATTTCGCCCGTTCTAATTTTAGAGCTTTCAATGTAAAATCTGTCCTGTATTTTTTCCACAACCTCTCCCTGCATCTTAGTTTTCTTTTTTGTTCTTTAATGTCCTCATTATACCATGGATACTTCTTTCTCTTTGTTAATTTCTTAGCTTTAAGTGGGGCATGTTTGTCCAGAATGACACGGAAATCACTTTCTAACTTGTTTACTAATATGTCAATGTCACTGTTTTTATCAGACAATGTGATTTCATTTAGATCCTTTTCCATCTCTGTTGTGTTTATTTCATTTAACTTTCTATAGTAACACACCTGTGATGTGATGTCATCTTTTGGAGTTGTAAGTTCACAGACTACAGCATGGTGATCGGAAATAAAAGGTCCAGGTACACATTTAGTCACTCTGATATTACTGCCCGCCTCAGTGATTACCACATCTAATATGTTGCCAGCTGTATGAGTACAGAAATCCAAGTGCTGTGTGAGGCCTAGGGCACACAGTGTATCCCTTAGAATTTCAGCATCATGATCATATTCATCATTTAAATGTATGTTTAAATCTCCCATGAAAATGTTGTTCGAGTCTGTTGTGATAGAGTCTGTGAGTATATCTGTGAATTCATCTAAGAAAACTGCGTTTGTTACTGGATTTCTAGCAGAATAAGGTGGATGATACACTGCATTTATCATAAATGATACCTTGCTTGATGTTGTTACTTTCCATTTAACAAGATGCATGGACTGTAGCTGACGGTTTGTTTGTCTCTGAACAGCTAGGGCGGAATCGTAAATAATAGCAAGTCCCCCACCCCTGCGTTCACGGTTTACGAAGTCAACACGATAGCCGTGTTTTGTAAGTTCACTTGTTCCTAGCCATGCGTCGTCATCTTCATTTCCAAGCCATGTTTCAGTCACTACACATATATCCGCATTGATCTCAGTTAAAAAGTCCATTAATAGCATATCTTTGTTTCTAATTGACCGGGCATTCACTAGAACTGCCTGAATGCCTTTAGATTTATTACCTTTAGTCAGTTTGTCATTTAACTGATAAACTTGCTTCAGACTTTTCAGGTTGTCCACACATACTCCCCCATGGTGTTTATGATTGCGTTGTTTACCGGCTCTGGTTCCCCTTCTATTAATTCTAAGTTTTCTGATGGTTGTAACAGCATTAGCATTTAATATCTTCAGTCTATAATCTTTTTTAATGTTCTCACCTATGTGAATAAGTTCATTTCTGTTGTACTGGAGAACTGCGTTTCTTGTCTTGTTGCCGGTCCGGTCACTATGTAAACATTCCGGGGCGGGCGGTAATCCAAGCGCTTGAGCGCTGTTGCTAGTATGGTCACCAGGTAAACAAACCTCGGTGGACCATAATTCAAGTACTCGAATACACCGCATGATTCTCCCATAAATAAGCAGTAATGTCACCAAATACCTCAGGCACTGTGATATTTTAACGTTCATAATTCCTAGTGTTGAGTTTCGAAGTTGTTAAAAACAGAAGTCTCTTAAAAACTTGCCTTATTCATTAGCACTAAGAACGACACGGGCAGCTCACTACAGCGCCATCTGCCATATATACATAAGGATTTAATCTTTTAAAGAAATTGATTGGAAAGAATAGCTTTTATTCACGTTTTCATACACCATGTCAAGTGTTGTTTACATCTAGCCCACCTAGTAGTACAGCCTTTACTTGCATTATGTAAACCACCCCAGGCAGCTTGCCTTGGCTCAGCTTGGCCACGACCAGCAGGCTTCCCCTTTGCCCTGCATTCCCCCCCCCCCCCCCAGATGGTGCATAAACTAGATGAATGTTATTATTTTATGTATTTGATTCATTCTTATTCTAGGCTATGCTACATTTTAGATTTTGTATTGTACCACCAGGGTTACAATGATTAAAGTGTACATTTAATTGTGTCCACAAAGTGGTGTATTGCTATGAAAGTGTGGATGTTCATCAGATAAGTAATTCCTTACTTCAGAAGAGTAAAAACTTCACCAGGTGTGAAATTGACTATTAATTCCAGTAATAAATTAAAACTGGGATAGTAATTAGCACAATTTAATTGTTTGTCCCTCATTCAACCAACAGTGTGTATACTTTATTTGAAAAGATGTTTTATTTTATCAAATTTACTGAATCTTTTATTTTATTTTGGTGAATAAAATTAAGCATGTACTGAAAATTTCACTCCAATGTGCAAAATTTTTTAATAGTGATTCAAGGAATATTCTTGTAAATGCCATGTTGTGGCATTATTTTCTTTTAAATTCAGTTTAAACATTTATGATTTAAAAATAATAAAATATATGTGTATGCATAATATGACCCAATATGAGCTACACTCTGGATATATAATGATTGCAACTTTTGCAACAGTTCTAATATTTAAACTTATAGTTTCAGTTTTTTTACTCTTTATATATAATGATTGCAACTTTTGCAACAATTCTAATATTTTAACCTATATTTTCAGTTTTTTTTTATTAAAATTTAATAAAACCTGTAAATAAAAAAAAAATTCAGATAAAAACTTCTTAATGGAAAAAGTGGATATGCTAAAAAAATAGGCTTATATATAAACTTAAATGCATTATTCCCTTGAAAGTAAATTAAAGGTATCAGTCCATTCTGTCCACTTGCCTGTCCATCTGTAAATTTTCATATGCATCACAGTATCTCAAAACTTTTACTGTTTTTCTTCATGACAGTCTTGTCAGAGTATAAGTTTGCAATCATATATTTAGATCTTTACTATAACCAAGTAGGAGGGCCCCTTTCCTCTTAGCTTTTCATATTCTTATATAAATGAAAAACATTACAATAGAATATTTCTACATCCACCTTCGTGGTGCCCTCACTTTTCCCTTCTCCGAACCCCATCCCAAAGTCAGCCTCAGTAAGCAAGAACAAGATGAATCAGATATATTCATACTTTAATATTTTGTATAACTATTCGTCCATAGGTACATATGTACATGCCAGAAATTATGTCAATATTGTGTAATATGTAGACATAGTGGGCTTCACAATAATGTGCCTTGTCAAGACTGAAGAGATATTGTGTCATACAGTCACAAATTCATAAATCACTTCATCAGCATAGTTAATCATAACATCATATCTGTCAAATTGAAAGCTTGCAGACTACCATACACTTTAGATCCTTTAACAAATAGCCTTATCATCATTCTACTACTGCTTATTACTCCTGTCATTGCATTCATATTTGCTCAAATATATCACAATTTTCAGCCCCTCCTAAATAAATAAACCACTTTATTTTAAGCTATTTATCCATCAGTCAGGTAATTTCATTTATCATTTACTCACATATTACATTTCATTCCTTTATAATTGCCCAACATGTCCATGATATTCATAAGCTTTATCGACTTGATATAGTATCACAGTGGAGAAACATTTAAAGTCCAATCACGATCAGCTGAGCGCCGTGACCCATGGGTCCCTTGTTTTTGTAAATCATCAGATGAAACTATATTATCTGTATAAAAATTGTAATGATGAAAGTATGTGGCACTGGCTGGGTCATACGTGCATGAATACAGTCAAGGCTCAGCCACACTGTAGGCTGTGCTGTGCCCTATTGTGCTGCTGAAAAATAAAAGATGAAAAAAAATCTAAATAAATCCATATGCACTACACTATCTGCACCAAACTTCACTCTGTGTGGAGCTGCAAAGAAAAGTAGAGAATAAAATTGCTAACTCCACTTTACACTGCTGCTAAAATGTCTAATTGACAATCTGTGCACAGCTGCTGAAATAACTGGGTTGACAGGCAGTGTTTTGCTTAAAAAAGATGACACCTGGCATATATGGATTGCCATAAAATTATTCATTGACGCTCTACAGTGATAAATGCCATATTTCTGTTTGCTGCATAAATGAGTTTCAGTGTCTATTCATGATGACAGTGTCTGTTTTTGGTATGGCTAAATACCTTAGCTTGTAATTATTCCTTAACCTTTTTGTATCTTCTGTTTCCATAACCATACCTAACTGTATATATGCAAAAAATTATTGAAATGCAAGTTCTCATTCTGTACTGTTTGAACATGAACATGCCTCATTAATATTCTGTTTCCCTTATTGTAGTATGCTCAGGAAACACAGCACGAGAAGATATTGCGTGGCCTGAGTGTTGGCATCGCACTGACCATGTACGGTCGCCTGGAGGAGGCCGATGCCCTTATAGAGAGTCTGACACGCGACAAGGACCCCATCCTCCGCTGGTCAGGAATGTACACTCTCGCCATGGCTTACTGTGGAACAGGAAACAACAAGGCTATCAGGAAGCTGCTCCACGTTGCGGTAAGTAGATTTTGTTAATTTTCAGTAATGACAAAAATGTAGCAAGAAATCTTCAAGCTTTTACATATTGCATGTAGCAAGCATGTGATAATTATTTCAGTCATTTTGATAATAGCTTAATTTCAGCTGTGCCCTAGGTCAGGTTTACTTGTCATTGTGCAGGCAAGCAGATAACTGATCACTTAATGTTCAGGCAAACGTGTCTCCATCATGCCTTTATTGTTAGCATCAATTCATCTTTGATGTGATGAAGAATGTTTTGTTTATTTATTGGGATTTGGTTCATAACTTGACAATTTCTATGTTAGTAATTCTTAAGTACTGTAGATTCTCCATCTTAAGGCACAGGTCTGTTACAAGCTCACCCAGACTATACCCTGTCTGTGATGCCCTGAGAAAAGGAAGGTCTTGAAAACCCCTCTTTACAGCCACACCTTGACTTCTGGTGCACAATCCCATGCCAGCCAGAGCCAATCAAGTGTTCTGAGATCATTGACTGATACGTGGTTGTATAAATTCAAAGACCATTAATTGGTGATAAGCTGACAAAGTTTGTTAATATATAAAAAGAATATTTAATCTAATATCTGAAAAAGATTAGAAGAATGCTGTTGGGCTTTCATAAATATCTGATGGATCCTTCACTGTGAACAGGAAAAAAGGCTCTCTAAGATCTGCCCATGCATGAACCTCTAACTGTTATGGTGTCTGTAAAGCCTAGCGTTATTTCTGTGAGAATCAAAGCAGTTATATTAACATTTAACATTTCCTATGAGGGTAAAAATAAATAAGAAGGATGTTGATCAGGGTTCGTTTTCTTCCGGAAGAAATGTATTTCTTCCCAAACATTGGAAGAAAATGGAGGAAATGGGGTTATCTCCACTTTCTTCGGGAAGTAATGGATGAAAGTGGAATTTAGTTGACAGTAAGAGTGATAGTGTGATACACAAAATAAGAACAGATATTTGAACTTTTTTTTATTTCTTTTAAATAAAATAATTTACTTTTAATTAGCTTTTAAAATTAATATATTTTATAAAAATTAACTTTTAATCAGTATACAGGTACAGTGCTCTGAATTTAAACTGAATATAATTCTGTTAGTTTTATTCTAATAGTATGTTTTGACATGTTAATTAACAAAAGATTCTTGTTTAAATGTCTACCTGTATTCATATGAAGGGTTAGAGGAAGTTTTCTGTATTTGTTACTAGTTCTTACCTAATTTGTGTCACTCAGCAATGTTAGTTTTGTATGACAGAGAATTACAGGTTGATATACTACAATTTTCTCATCTTGTATCTTAACAGTCAAGTGCATAGCTGCCAAGGTGGATGCAGCACTGCATACTAACTCACTAACTAATGTAGAATCTAAATAGTATGCAAACTACACTTAATAATAATGATAATAATAATAATATATAGTATTTATATAGCGCCAAATTCTCCGATATATAATTTCCTACAAAATATAACACAATTCATAGCTAGCTTGTGTATGATTTAACAATATCTTGTCTGATATTACACTATGATTGATCAGTGATCACAAGTTGAACATAAAATGATCACTCATTTAAATTTATGCATCTCTCCATGTAAGTCCTGTTAATCACAGTGGAGTACAATCAGTACCTATCAGTAATCTTTTGGGCGTCCTCCCTGAAACATTTTGTATCTGGTGTTGTTTGTGTTAGGTGAACAATAGGTACACAGTATACTGCATAGATCATATTATTACATTATATATATCTTATTTTATATATTTGTACCAAAGAAACCATGTTCTGCATACCTGTTGGAGAATAGAAAAACAGGAGAAAGAAACCTATCTCTGTACATGAGTATCTGCTAGGTAATAATCTATTATAACAAGGAGCAGTTTGACTGTTTGATTAGGAAAGTGGATGAAACCCTGTTAATTATGGCATGGCTTCCCCATACCCTGCTTCTCTGTGCAGTCAGGGGTAACTGGAGTGAAGCTGCACTTTTGTAGGTAATCACCTGGGAATCATTGCATGGTTCATTTGACAGAAACCTGTGTCCATTGATTATGAATTATGTCACCTGAACTAACCAACTCAAAACTACATGAGGCATATTGTCTAACTAAATTCAACTAATAGTCACACATTCTAAGATGACACTACATATTAATATAAACCTTTATATTTGCAATAAGATAGAACAGATTTTGTTTGAACAGAAATAAAGCTGAAAAATGATTAGTTTTATATATTCTCACATGAAATTTAAAAGTTTCTTCCGGAAGAAATGGTGGAAACTATTTCTTCCGAGCCGGAAGTTTCCATGGAAGGAACCGCCTCTTGGAAGAAATTGCCAACCTTTATGTTGATAAATGAACTTTTTAATAAAAACAACTGCCTAATAAGTTAATAGAATATTTCAAATATTTAAAAATATATGTAAAATAATTTTTTATTAGAAAGATGAAACTAAATGATCTTGGACTTTGATGTGCCAGTGTGCTTGTAGAATCAGTTATCAATTAAAGGATTTAAAATATAAATCCCTGATAAAATTATCTCTAAAAAACAGATGGGTACAGGTTGATGGAACAGGATAAAAGTCTAAACAACATTCTGTCAGAAGTATAATAATAATCCAACAGTGTATTGGCATGCCTGGTGTAAAAATAATTTACCCAGCTCTGAAAACTGCTAAAGTTAAAAACTGCCACAACCAATAGCCCTGCTTACACCACACTCCCATTGTACACTCAGGGTTTTCTTACAAAGCAGTGTAGACTCAGCTATACACATTTGTGATTTTTAGGACTTTTCTTGACATTTCCGTGAGGGGTTTCAATAGTACATTTGAAATAACTTAAAAATGCAATAAACTTAGAAGTAGAAAACTGTGACTTCTTTATTAGCTAAAAAATGGCAGTGTAATGACCATGTAAAACAAGTTATCTGAAATATGCAAATATTCCTTTACTAATTGTCCTACCAAAAGTCAGATCAACTTAAGTTACACATTTACCCAATATCAGTACTTTTGTAACATCTCAATAATAAGTCTGTAGCCAGTAGCAGTATAAGGACATATTACCTAAGAAGCCCATCCCCCCGCCACCCACCCGCCCGCCCGATTTTTCTGTTCTTGCCTGATATTGAAATGGTAATAAGCTCATCAACTCGTATAAGCCTCGGAAGGTTTAATAACATTCATATAGCATTTGCCAGAAAAAGACCACCCCTGACCTTTATACATGTCCTTTTTACTTTTACCTTTAAAAAAGTATTTTAATCGCGTAATTAATCCGAAAATGATTATTTACATAATTGGGATATTTTTTAAATAAAAATAAAGGAAAACCCTGCATATCTGTAATACCAGTCACAGGACAAAAGTTAATGGCTATAAATCTCTTATCCTTTTTTCCCAGCAAATTACCTTTACCAAACCAGCTGTAAATAGACAAAAACAATAGGGTTTTATTTCATGCACTGGTTGTTTCTCATTATGTCTGCCAGACAATAAACCAGACTCATTAAATAAAAATGGCAGCATCAGCGAGGTTTTAAGTTCTTCCTGTTGCTCTTTGATCATGTCCTTATAAATGATCACATGTGGTAGCTCATTAAGGTTAATTAATTCTTAGTCCAGGGACTTCCTGACAGGAGGCCTTGCAAGCCAGGCGTTGACACAGCAATTAACTTTGTGCCTGGTATGACGCTTTTAAATTTGGAAGACAAAATTTGAAAGAGACTAATTAGTGCCTTGAAAGTAGGATTCACTTTTGATAGTGGTCATATTCTCTGATGAGGGCAATTTTGTAAAAAAAAAAAACATTGCAGAGAAATAATTAAGAACATACCTGTACTTCTACTGACTATTGATAGAATGTGTCAGCGGGGTAACAGGGTGCTGCCACCTAGTAGCAAGAGTGTTAACTAAACCAAACAAATTGTGGGTGTTGAAGAATTATTCAGGAAAAAAATATATCCACAGCTGTCTAATGTAATGGTTGGTTATACTTAATGTTTTTTTTTATGGGGATAGTTGCATTATCCCATCTCAAGCTAGGCTGATAAATTTGTAAATAGGAACTTGTTCAAGTGTGTAAGCATCATTTATATTGGCTCACAAGTACTGAGAAATGTAACAAAAACGTACGTGACATGTCAAGATCATGGTATCATGATTTCCTGATATATTTTCGCCGTTTATATTTTTTTATAGAAGCTTTTTTATAAAATAAATTCTTTGATTAGGTAAAATATTTCATTGATCACTAAAATGATAAAAATACCAGAGCAGAAATTGTGAGCAGAGTTGGAAATGAACGTGTGGGTAGAGTTTGGAATGAATAGTTTGGAAAGTTTAAATGAAATTATGACTGGGGTTTAGAAAAACTTGTGAGAAGAGAGTTTAAATAATGTGCTGATAAGCTGACTAACAATTCCCTGATTTTCTGAAATAGAAAAATTGTATTTTCATTTCTAGGATGTTATTTGTAGGGTATCATTTCTTTATGCTAGATAAGTTTTAGTGTCCAGTTAATAAAAAAAAATTATTTTACATGTACATTAATATAATTTACTGTAATATTATTATGTTATATTATGTTACTACTGTATTTATTTAGTGGTAAGAGAAGTCTGAAGAACTAATCAAATATATAACAGATTGAAATAAAAAAAAATAGTCTTTAATATAAATACTCCAGATGGAAAGGAAATAATGTTGACACCTTGTGAATAGCAGATAATTATAAAAATAAACAGTATTGTTAATATTACAGAACCTTAGATAAATAGAAGCCATGAATACTCTATCTGGAGCTGATAAGGAAAACACGGTTAATGATTAAGAATCCAAATATTTTTTTTTTTTATTAAATGAAAATAGAAATAATTTATAATCTAAAAATAAGTTTACAGATAATGTTACAAATTTTAAATCTTCCAAGGGCAGCAGGGTCAGTTTGAGGAAGTAAAAGCAATTCATCATCAGGTCAGTAAAAAAAAAATCTACATACAAAGATCATATAGGTGCCGGTGCATAGGCATTCATGTCTCGCTCTGCTGAGCTGTTAGAAAACAGGTCACGTGACCAATTTTACCGATAAGCGACAAAATCCACCTGTTAGCTCTCCTGTTCCTAACAAGACTGCGCTTATATCTCAGAGCCAAAAACTGGGACACTGCTCGGTGATACACAGCCAAGCTTAAGAATATGACAGTTGCGAGGAAGATTTATTCATGGTTGCCCATCAGGTTTTTCCGCCATGATAGCTGGCTTTAAACAGGGTGCTCTTATCTCCGGTAGACGAGCTATTCACTTTCTCTCCAGGGCTAATGGAATATTTAATTTAAAGTTTGTGCTGTGGCCTGAATTTTACTCTGGGCAAAATATAAGAAAACAATTTCTGCGGGTTATTATGTGATATTTAATGTTGATGTATCTTAATAACTTGTAATGGGTTCATTGATTTGGTAATGTTGAATTTAAATACTTCAGAAGTTATCAAATTTAAGAAAATGTTTGTGAAAAAGATCTGAAATTTTAAAGTCTAATAGTTATAAAATATTATTAAATTATTCTTGCATCTGCTTATTTCATCAAATAGATCACTAGAAATAAATGCAGGATCTATGAAATGTCAAATTGATGATAGGGATCAAAATGACATAAGTCTGACGTCTTGTATGCAATAAGCTCTTTAATTTTCAAAACGCTGTGAAAATTCATCACAATTTATCTTTCAGTAAGTACATAAACTCTGCATTTCATAATAGTATGAACAATTATTTAGGATATTGGAGCAATAACTTGGGACATCATGCCTAAGAAATGATAATGTTTCTTTACTTGCTGTAATTTAAAATATATTTTTATTATAGAATTTTATCAAATTATCAAAACTAGGGTTTCAGAATTTAATATGAATTCCATAACTCATCATTATGGTAAATATATAAACATTTAAAATAATATAAATAATTTTTCCCCATTAAACACAGTTTTCATTCAAGTGAAATGAAAAGATAATGAAATCTTTAGTATGCATATTATTTTTGCCCTCAGACTTATGATGAGTTTTTCAATTATTATTCAAAATCACAAACTGCATGTGGATTGGAATTAAAATTTTAAATCTTCTGATGGTCTTTCCTCAATTTGTGTGATTTGTAAAGTTGATATTGGCATTAAGCAAGGCATGTTAAGAAAAAAAAATACCAATGGCGCAAGTTGAATTGATGCAATAATTTTAATTATTTTCAGTGTTGTGTTGAGGGCCACATAAACCACTATAAGTCTGTGTTTACCATGAGTAAAGACCCTAATTTATATGCCAATTCCAAGTTTCTTACTGTTATAAGGAACATTTCCTTTGCAATCTAGTTAAATGTAACACTTCTGTATAATTGAATTAATTTCATTTCTGGTCCTTGCTCAACACCTTATCAAGATTTCCAATAATTCTACCTGTATTTCTGCTACATTCTGTCTGATAATAATGGGGTTCATATCATCTGTTCCAGGCTAAGCACTCCCTTCCTTAATGCATTGTAACTTCTCGGGTGGGATCACCTGTTGAAAAAAAGTGTTATATAAAATGATAGCAGTGTCCTTGTCACTTCAGGCCCAGCTGGTCATATTAGTGGTGATTCTAAATGATTGCAGGGAACTGATGCTTGGAATTCATTGCTCAGCGTTGCAGCTCTTTTCTTGAACAATCTTGAGTGTTTTGTCCAAAAACAGCACCTTGTTAGCAGTTTACATTTTGCTGCAAGCAGATTTGTAATCAAACAGCACTTGAAAATGTCCATCATTTTTCCACAGAGTATTTATCATTGTTGATAGTTTATAACAAGTTCCATGTTTCTTCTGATATTTTCATGGTCATCACACTTGGTAATTCACACAGCCCATGGTAAGTGGGACTCCAGCTGTGCTATTTTTACCCAGCTGGCTTTGTCCTCGGACAAATCACATAATCTTCTTGTATCTGCTTCTGATTGGTCCATTTATATTTGTGATGGTGTTTGCCTCTTGTCTCACCCTGTGGATAAATCATACATCTGCAGTTGATGACTTGTTCAGCTGTCACCTTTATAACAGTACTAGCTGATAAACCCGGTATTCCGGGCTTTTTACCGGGGTTTGGGAGATATATTTACTGAGATATTGAATGTTGGCTCATTTTTTACTATAAAAGTTAAAAGAAAATATAGATTTTTAGTGGGATACTCTCGGAATACGATATGTACAAATATTTGTTTACTGTTATTTTGTGGCGCTGTGCTCGTGGCAAAAATCAAACCCCGGTATGTTTACCTTGAAGACCTGGTCAGTGATGGTTTACATTGCGAACTGGAATCAGACGCGGAGGCATAGTGTTTTTGTTGATATTTGACTGGTTGCTATCGTTGGACGTATAAAGAATAGGTTGATGTGAGGAACTCATGAAAGATTAATTAAATGTACGTTGCAAGGAAACTAACAGTTCCTGAAGAAGGAAACAGAAATATGCAAACATCGTAAGTAGCAGAAGCCGACCCAGCGGGACTCCATGCAGTGGGTCCGTATCCCATTTTCAGCCACCGCAACCTTTTTTTCATCGTATCAGACAAATTTTGAGGCCAGAAACCCGGCCACCACACCCCAGCCCTGTTCCTGAAATTGGGACCTTGAATTAGGTTTTGTCTATAATCCTCCTGGGTTGAACTCTCCATTTCATGAAGCGAAAAACATGTGTTTTTATGCCCCCGCCACAAAGTGGCCGGGGCATATAGTTTTACCCATGTCCGTCATTCCATCATTCCATCATTCCGTCATTCCGAAATCAAACAGTTGTACGGACTTTTTTTCACAATGCCTGCAGATATTGGCCTGATTTTTGGTGTGTGGGCAGATAATGACCAGTTACAGATCGAGTTCGCGTTTCCTCCCGGTTGACCTACTTTTGTCCTTTTTACGGCTCCTAAACTTAGAAAATTTCATGAAAAATATAAATTTTCATGACAAATACACATGTACGGATTTTTTTTCGCAATGACTGCAGATATTGGCCTGATTTTTGGTGTGTGGGCAGATAATGACCAGTTACAGATCGAGTTTGCGTTTCGTCCGGGTTGACCTACTTTTGACCGTTTTATGGCTCCTAAACTTAGAAAATTTCATGAAAAATAGAAATTTTCATGACAAATACACATGTACGGATTTTTTTTCGCAATGCCTGCAGATATTGGCCTGATTTTTGGTATGTGGGCAGATAATGACCAGTTACTGATGGAGTTCGTGTTTCATCCTGGTTGACCTACTTTTGACCGTTTTACGGCTCCTAAACTTAGAAATTTTCATGAAAAATATAAATTTTCATGACAAATACACATGTACAGACTTTTTTTGGCAATGCCTGCAGATATTGGCCTGATTTGTGGTGTGTGGGCAGATAATGACCAGTTACAGATCGAGTTCGCGTTTTGTCCCAGTTGACCTACTTTTGTCTGTTTTACGGCTCCTAAACTTAGAAAATTTCATGAAAAATATAAATTTTCATGACAAATTCACATGTACAGACTTTTTTTGGCAATGCCTGCAGATATTGGCCTGATTTTTGGTGTGTGGGCAGATAATGACCACTTACAGATCGAGTTCGCGTTTTGTCCCCGTTGACCTACTTTTGACCGTTTTACCGCTCCTAAACTTAGAAAAATTCATGAAAAATAGAAATTTTCATGACAAATACACATGTACAGCCGTTTTTAGCCCTTAGCTCATAGGCTGATGGGCTATTGTCATCACCCAAGCTGTCTGTCTGTCCATCTGTCTGTCCGGTCTCTGTCTGTCCGTCCGTCCGTCCGTTCCGCGTCTGTTTACTTTTACCTTGTGAGCGGGATATCTCTAAAAGGATTCACCGTTGGAATTTTATTTCATCAGTGAAGATGTATATCGATAAAATCTCGGTCAAGTTCGAAGATGGGTGACCTTGACCCATTTTTCTATATTTTAGAGCTGATTATAGAAAAACACTCAGAAGTTTATATCTCAAGAACCATTGTGTGGATTTTCACAAAACTTACTATGATCATTGGGACTGATGGTCTGTATGTGCTGCACAATATTGGTGGTGCCACATGCCATTTCTGATTTCTTAATGAAATTTTATCGGATTTTTTCAATTTTTGCCTTTTGTGCAGGATATCTCCAAAGGTATTCAACACAGGAACTTCATTTCTTCAGTGTTATTGCATTATATTTACAAAATCTTGGTCAAGTTCAAAGATGGGTGATCTTGACCTACTTTTCAAGGTCACAGAGCTTAGTATAGAAAAAAACTTAGGAGCTTATTTCTCAGCAAGCATTTGATGGATTGTTATGAAACATGGTATATACCTCTCCAATTTAAATTTATAAATGATTACCAACTTTTGCTAATATTCTAGTTTCGCAATACAATGCTTACAGATACTGGCCTAATGTTAGGTCTGTGGGCGCATAATGACCACTTACAGATCGAGTTCGCGTTTCGTCCCAGTTAACCTATTTTTCACCATATGACAGATCCTGAACATAGAAAATTTCATGAAAGACAGAAATTTTCATGAAAAATGCACATATATGGACTTTTTTTCACAATGCCTGCAGATACTGGCCTGATTTTTGGTGTGTTGCTTGATAATGACCCTTTAAAGATCGAGTTTGCATTTTGCCCTTGTTGACCTACTTTTGACCATACAACACTTCCTGAACTTAAAAAATTTTACAAAATTTAACAAATGTTTCTAATTTGCGCCAGGCGGGGGCATTCGTGTCTTTTAGACACATCTAGTTCTCTTATACTGACCACGCACGTGGGTCAAATCCCTCATTGAAAGCAAGCGTTATTCATATGAACAATAGTCCTTAGTGTTAGAGGTTAAGTGACCACGATGCACGCATTCCAGTGATTGCCGAAGGCCTTTGGCTGTGCTCGGTAAAAAAACGGAAAAATCACTCAAAATTATATGTATATTAAAAATTATTTATTTTCATATCGCCTATGTCACTCCGGGGATAATAACCTTTAAAATGATGTATGGCACAATATTGTACAAAATGCGGTTTTAGAGAACATTGCGCACAAACGTGAACCGAATTCCTTTTGTAAGTATTAGACATAGTGTTAATACTTTTTAATGTAGAAATACAGTTTTACAAGTAACCTGCATTTTCTGACTGAGGCTGTAATGTTTTCCCATCAGTTAGTATAAAAATTACCAAAACCTAGTTCAAAAGGTATTACTTTTATCATCATCACAGACATGTTACCTGAAATTTGTTCATGAAAGGCACATTTTACTAAACTTAATAATTATAATGAAACCAAACATTTGGTGTTTATATGATTTATATTATTTATGCATACTTTTTATTTTTTGATTCATTAACTTCAGAAACAGTTTTGCTTCTCAAAAAATTTCAATGCCAGTCATGACAATCAAGACATTTTAAACACCTGTCTATAACAGGACCTATTATTGTATACCTACAGTCCGTCCATTAAATTTTAATATCACGGCCAGAACTTACCAGGGCTTTGATGGATTTTCATGAATCTCACCATAACTACTTACCAAAAGAATATCTCACCCGAATTCGAATGTGGGAAAATCCACGCATATTAAATAAGGTCAGAGGCTACTTTGTGGTGTCACTGGGATAACTTGTGAGGAATATGATGGGTTTTGATGAAACTCAGTAGTTCCGTTTCAAGCAAAATCCATGCATATTAAATGCAGTCTCCACATTTTGGAAGCACTTTGGTGACTTGCATAAAATTCTATGGATTTTCATGAATCTCATTATACATATTAACCAATACAGTTTCTCACCTGATTTACTTCCTCAGTAAATTCCAAATACTATAAATAAAACCTTTCATATGCATCGAGAAATTTGTTCCCAAAAAATTAATAGAAGAAAGGGGAGCAGACTTTTGTGAGGGTCTAAGCCTAGTCAAACTGCCGGCCTGAATGTCTTAACTAAATTGACCACTAGATATAAGTCCCCCTATCAGTAAAAAAATACTCTGTAATTAGGTTTCTGAATAATTTTTTTTCAAAGTTTTGACCATTTACACTGTTCTTTCATTTGGATAATGCAGTATATTAAAATGTTTGCAAATTACATGGTTGCTTACAACAAGGAAATGCCCCACATTTAGTTATAATGAGCTTCATTCACGGACAATTAAATACAAGTGCAAGATACATGAACAATCATTGGAAGTTTAAAATAAATGAGCAATGACTGAAGATATGAGAAATCCTGGGCTCTTCTGTTATTGACCCCCTGCCCATTCAGGGTGTTAGACAATCTTTATATCTGCAATATACTAAAAGTATCGACCTGTTTTATTTATTGATCAGAATCTTTATGATGCACAATAATTTGTGACTAGATTGCATAACAAAACACATAACAATTTTATAGTTTATAAAATTAGTGTCTTCAATGTCAAAAACTAGTGGCCGGCCATATAATTCACCTTTCCCCAGTGGCCTGTCATACTATTCACATTTCCCTAGTGGCCAATCATACATTCACCTATCCCAGTGGCCAGTCATACAATTCACCTTTCCCAAGTGGCCAGTCATACAATTAACCTTTCCCCAGTGGCCAGTCATACAATTCACCTTTCCCCAGTGGCCAGTCATGCAATTCACCTTTCCCCAGTGGCCAGTCATACAATTCACCTTTCCCCAGTGGCCTGTCATACAATTCACCTTTCCCAAGAGGCCAGTCATATAATTCACCTTTCCCCAGTGGCCAGTCATACAATTAACCTTTCCCCAGTGGCCAGTCATACAATTCACCTTTCCCCAGTGGCCAGTCATGCAATTCACCTTTCCCCAGTGGCCA
The DNA here is from genome assembly GCA_026874595.1 of Sipunculus nudus. Classification (NCBI taxonomy): domain Eukaryota; kingdom Metazoa; phylum Annelida; class Sipuncula; order Golfingiida; family Sipunculidae; genus Sipunculus; species Sipunculus nudus. Next base: position 8,524,615 of record CM049314.1, on the reverse strand, counting down.
GTCATACAATTCACCTTTCCCCAGTGGCCTGTCATACAATTCACCTTTCCCCAGTGGCCAGTCATATAATTCACCTTTCCCCAGTGGCCAGTCATACAATTCACCTTTCCCCAGTGGCCAGCCATACATTTCACCTTTCCCCAGTGGCCTGTCATACAATTCACCTTTCCCCAGTGGCCAGTCAATACAATTATCCTTTCCCCAGTGGCCTGTCATACAATTCACCTTTCCCCAGTGGCCTGTCATACAATTCACCTTTCCCCAGTGGCCTGTCAAACAATTCACCTTTCCCCAGTGGCCAGTCATATAATTCACCTTTCCCCAGTGGCCAGTCATATAATTCACCTTTCCCCAGTGGCCAGTCATACAATTCACCTTTCCCCAGTGGCCAGTCATACAATTCATTTTTCCCCAGTGGCCAGTCATACAATTCACCTTCCCCAGTGGCCAGTCATACAATTCACCTTTCCCAAGAGGCCAGTCATAGAATTCATTTTTCCCCAGTGGCCAGTCCTACAATTCACCTTTCCCCAGTGGCCTGTCATACAATTTACCTTTCCCATGTGGCCAGTCATATAATTCACCTTTTCCCAGTGGCCAGCCATACAATTCACCTTTCCCCAGTGGCCAGTCATACAATTCACCTTTCCCCAGTGGCCAGTCATACAATTCACCTTTCCCCAGTGGCCTGTCATACAATTCACCTTTCCCCAGTGGCCAGTCATATAATTCACCTTTCCCCAGTGGCCAGTCATACAATTCACCTTTCCCCAGTGGCCAGCCATACATTTCACCTTTCCCCAGTGGCCTGTCATACAATTCACCTTTCCCCAGTGGCCAGTCAATACAATTCACCTTTCCCCAGTGGCCTGTCATACAATTCACCTTTCCCCAGTGGCCTGTCATACAATTCACCTTTCCCCAGTGGCCTGTCATACAATTCACCTTTCCCCAGTGGCCAGTCATATAATTCACCTTTCCCCAGTGGCCAGTCATATAATTCACCTTTCCCCAGTGGCCAGTCATACAATTCACCTTTCCCCAGTGGCCAGTCATACAATTCATTTTTCCCCAGTGGCCAGTCATACAATTCACCTTCCCCCAGTGGCCAGTCATACAATTCACCTTTCCCCAGTGGCCTGTCATACAATTTACCTTTCCCCTGTGGCCAGTCATATAATTCACCTTTTCCCAGTGGCCAGTCATATAATTCACCTTTCTCCAGTGGCCAGTCATACAATTCACCTTCCCCCCAGTGGCCAGTCATACAATTCACCTTTCCCCAGTGGCCAGTCATACAATTCACCTTTCCCCAGTGGCCAGTCATACAATTCATTTTTCCCCAGTGGCCAGTCATACAATTCACCTTTCCCCAGTGGCCAGCCATACAATTCACCTTTCCCCAGTGGCCAGTCATACAATTCACCTTTCCCCAGTGGCCAGTCATACAATTCACCTTTCCCCATGGGCCAGTCATACAATTGTCCTATCCCAGTGGCCAGTCATACGATTCACCTTTCCCCAGTGACCAGTCATACAACTCTCGATGGACATGTTTGCTGCTTCAGACCTGTTTTGTTACCCAGAATGGTTTGAAAAAAATTTTAACAGATATTTACCCTGAAAATTTATACTTGACTTATATGTAAGGTCGACTTATATGCATGTGTTTATGGTATTTAATGAGGTCAGAGGTCACAAAATATGCAACGAGCATATTATGCACCATTTGTGGTGTTCTTGTTGTCACATGAAAAACAGATTTCATTTTTATGCCCCCGCCACAAAGTGGCCGGGGCATATAGTTTTACCCATGTCGGTCATTCCGTCCTTCCGAAATAAAACAGTTGTACAGACTTTTTTTTGCAATGCCTGCAGATATTGGCCTGATTTTTGGTGTGTGGGCAGATAATGACCAGTTACAGATCGAGTTCGCGTTTCGTCCCAGTTGACCTACTTTTGACTGTTTTATGGCTCCTTAACTTAGAAAATTTCATGAAAAATATAAATTTTCATGACTAATACACATGTACGGATTTTTTTCGCAATGCCTGCAGATATTGGCCTGATTTTTGGTGTGTGGGCAGATAATGACCAGTTACAGATCGAGTTCGCGTTTTGTCCCGGTTGACCTACTTTTGACCATTTTACAGTTCCTAAACTTAGAAAATTTCATGAAAATAAAAATTTTCATGACAAATACATATGTACGGACTTTTTTTCGCAGTGCCTGCAGATATTGGCCTGATTTTTGGTGTGTGGGCAGATAATGACCAGTTACAGATTGAGTTCGCGTTTCGTCCCGGTTGACATACTTTTGACCGTTTTACGGCTCCTAAACTTAGAAAATTTCATGAAAAATATAAATTTAAATGACTAATACACATGTACGGATTTTTTTTCGCAATGCCTGCAGATATTGGCCTGATTTTTGGTGTGTAGGCAGATAATGACCAGTTACAGATCGAGTTCGCGTTTCGTCCCAGTTGACCTACTTTTGACCATTTTATGGCGCCTTTACTTAGAAAAATTCATAAAAAATATAAATTTTCATTACAAATACACATGTACGGACTTTTTTTCGCAGTGCCTGCAGATATTGGCCTGATTTTTAGTGTGTGGGCAGATAATGACCAGTTACAGATCGAGTTCGCGTTTTGTCCTGTTTGACTTACTTTTGAATGTTTTACGGCTCCTGAACATAGAAAATTTCATGAAAATAAAAATTTTCATGACAAATACACATGTACGGACTTTTTTTCGCAGTGCCTGCAGATATTGGCCTGATTTTTAGTGTGTGGGCAGATAATGACCAGTTACAGATCGAGTTCGCGTTTTGTCCTGTTTGACTTACTTTTGAATGTTTTACGGCTCCTGAACATAGAATATTTCATGAAAAATATAAATTTTCATGACAAATACACATGTACGGACTTTTTTTCGCAGTGCCTGCAGATATTGGCCTGATTTTTGGTTTGTGGACAGATAATGACCAGTTACAGATCGAGTTCGCGTTTTGCCCCAGTTGACCTACTTTTGACTGTTTTACGGCTCCTGAACATAGAAAATTTCATGAAAATATAAATTTTCATGACAAATACACATGTACTGACTTTTTTTTGCAATACCTGCAGATATTGGCCTCATTTTTGGTGTGTGGGCGGATAATCATCAGTTACAGGTTGAGTTCATGTTTAGTCCCAGTTGACCTACTTTTGACCGTTTCACAGTGGTCTAACATAGAAAATTTCATAAAAAAAGTGCACATGTACAGACTTTTTTTCGCAATGCCTGCAGATACGGGCTTGATTTTTGGTGTGTAGGCAGATAATGACCAGTTACAGATCAAGTTCTTGTTTTGTCTCATTTGACCTACTTTTGACCATTTGACTGCTCCTGAACATAGAAAGTTTCATAAAAAAAGTGCACATGTACGGACTTTTTTTCCTCAATGCCTGCAGATACCACCCTGATTTTTTATGTGTGAGCAGATAATGACAGTTGCAAATCGAGTTTGCGCTCTATCCCGGTTGACCTACTTTTCATTGTCTTACGGCTCCTAAACATACAAAATTTCATGAAAGACAGAAATTTTTATGGAAAATGTACATGTATGGACTTTTTTTTCACAGTGCCTGCAGATACTGGCCTGATTTTTGATGTGTCGCTTGATAATGACCCGTAACAGATGGAGTTTGCATTTTGCCCTTGTTGACCTACTTTTGACCATATGACACCTCCTGAACTCAAAAATTTTTTCAAAATTTAACAAATGTTTCTAATTTGCCCCAGGCGGGGGCATTCGTGTCGTTCCGACACATCTTGTTTTTTCTGTTTTTATTTTTATGTGATCTTGTTTTTCAACTTTGTAAATGTATATTTTGTTTACCTACATGTGATATATGCACATATGGAACTATGGGCCTTAGGCCTTATATTTCTGAATTAAGTATGAATTCATTGATTCATGAAAAACAGATACACTTAACAACTGCTTCATCTTACAGCCAGTTATTCCCCTACCTTTATTTCCCCTGACTTTGTTTACATATTGATGAACTTTAGGAAATTCCTGTTAGGAAGACTTCTTATAATGCCTCTGTGACAGATTTATGAGCTTGTTTATCCTCAAGCTGTTGGTTAACATGGTACATGAGCTAATTTTACAAACCCAAGTACCTGGAGGTGGTTGGCTGCTTATGTGTTGTAGTTGAAAGCTCACTAGTTGCTAACTGCCTTTGCAAAAACTCTAGTTTGTCTTATTGCCACCGGGTGTTCTGGTTGAAAGTGTTTGGATCATTCTGCCCCCCACCCCCAACACCCCACATGCTTTTAACACTGTTACGGTTCTCTTTCACACGGCAAAATCTGACTGGCTGAACCACAACACAAAACCTCAGACACATATTCTCATATTAACACAACAAGGGTTCAAGTGCAAAAATGGTGCTATATTAATATATATATATACAATATTTACTATAACTAGTAATCAATTAATTAATACATAACTACTACTTAAAAAAGTCTCTTGAAGTGGCTGCAACTAAATAAAAATTTAACTGAAGTCCAAATGTTCAACTGAAGATTCTCTGGTCCATAGGAACACAAGGAGGTATGCGAATAAATAAAAGTCCTTCCTCTTTACAAACAAAAGTCCATGGTTTTCTGTGGGAGAGAATGACCCACAAATAAAGAAGCTCTGTATCCCCGGGGTTGACAAGTTCACGTGAAAATTTATTAATCAAGTTTACTCAATAGCTATAATTGTTCTGTGTCCACAATAGAGGGAGTCCAATGGCAAGAACAAAAATAAGTTGATTGCTGATAGGGCGAGGCCCGTGCCAGTGACAAAAAATAACAGTTGATTATCCAGCAGACTATGTTCTAAACAGTAGGGGGCAATCCAGAAGAACAGTATGGGTGCGGCTGCAGAGGTTCACAACACCATGGCGTCCAAGCAGAAGAGGAAAAGTATTGCGATTCAAAGGGGTCCACAACAACACTCAGATATAAACTAAACAAAGAGCCTATGTACAGTAGGATTGGAGTTTTCTTGAAAAGTTTACAAAAGGTTCTTCAAAAATAGATGTCAGATTTAATTTTATATAGCTATGTGTGAAGGTGATGTTATATTTATTTATAATTAGTCTGATGAAGGAATAATTAGCAAGGTTTAAGCATTGAGGAGACTGTCCATATTTCACCCTTCACAGTGAAAATGTATAATTCGACTGTATATAAAGATTTTGGCTCTAGCTAAAGAGATCTTCCTCAACACTGAAGGTCAGTGGGGAGTACTATTAAATCATTTGATTGTACTCCAGAGGTTAATTGCACACTGGAGACCTTCCCAAATTTTATTCATTGTCTCTGCATTCTCTGAAAACTTGTGTTTTAACTATTCACAGCTTTATTACTGAAATTATTTATCTACCAAAAGCAATAATGAGAAAAACACTGGTGCCCTCTATCAAAAAAGACAGAACATTGCAGCCATTCAGTATACCTCATGATGGAGTTGAGGTCAAATGTTTTAACTAGTTTTAATGAAATCAACATAAATCTGTAACAAACCTGCTTAATTTACAGCACATTTCTGTTCATACAGGTAGTACAGTGTACTATTCAGCTGAATAACCTGGATGACAAACATATATGTAGGGTTTTATATGAATATAAAACAACTTGTGGATAGGTTTAATTGAAGGGATTTGCCAGTGATGCTGCCATAAGGTTGAATTTAAAATGATCTAAAGTAAGGAAGGAGACAGATTATCTTTTGAGGAAAAAATGTCCTACATGTATCCAGATTCAGTTCTAGCAAAATGTTAGAATTTGAATATTTTTCTGAATTCCTTATCATTCATCCCAGCAAGATAAATGAAATTCCATTTCAGTAGTTCTGTGAACAGACAAACGAAATAATCATACATTGATGATAACATAACCTTCATTTTAGTTGTGACATATTATTCAACTATTTTTAAGGACTTGGAAGCTTTACAGTGATAAATGATATAACGGTTGTTCAACTATGTTGTAGCTGTGTGGTTTACTGAATAAAAAAAGAAAAAGCATAGTTTTTTAAAAATCAAATAGAAGCCATTCCATACAAATTGATGTACTGCTGCACAGGAAGGCAGAGCTGCTTCACATGACTCCCTTAACATCTAATTTTTTATTTTTTTGCCATTTGTACCAGTTAGTTTAAGATAATTTTTTTATCTGAAAAACATTTTATGGGTTGCACCATGAGGGCTATGGCCTGAAATCACACAAACTTGGTTTAAACACACTGGGTTATCACCTTAAATAACCACTACAGCTTGACAGTTGAATTGTGATTTCTATACATGGTATCATGGATACAGCGTATATCGTAACACTATAGATGATACAGTATTTACTGAATGAGGATTGAATGGAAATACAAAGTAACTCCTGTTAGTTATTCTCAGTACATTTATACACAAGGTGCATTATTCTAAAGTACCTGTGGGCTTTGATACAGGAAGGATCAGTCAGTGCAATAATTTTCAGTGGAACTCCCGAGTCCTCTGACTATTGAGCATGTCATGAACATAGGTATATATGTTCTTTGGCTTGGGTTCTTGAGAACTGTAGCCTCACATGTCTGTAGTGAGTTAGGGACAGCCCCTGGGATGTGATAACTGTCACTGTAACAGAAAGTACTGCAATGCTGGTGGGAAAATTAAAAGACTGATGCTTTCTTGTACATACCCTGTTAAAGCTAACCTGAATGATTTAACACTTATGAGTTGTACAGTCAGTGCTTTTAACAGACTCTGTTTGATGCCTTTCTCTCTTAAATCGGCCTTTCTACATTGATACCTACACAGGCATAAGATCTTTGATGGCTCAGGTAGTTTTTCACCATTGACGTCATTTGTTACAATTATATATATTTCATGGCACTAAATTTGTAGCATCACTGGTGGTGTTTGTGTGGAAGTTAGCACATTTTCTTTTCAATTAATGAATGGCAGATGTAATAAAAAATTTCTGTGTGTGCTCTTCTTTATTACAGTTTTCTTATTTTATGGTGCACCTTCAAAGATATAAATAGGGAACTATTAATGGTTTCAATCTTTAAATGCTATTTGCGATATCGGCAAAGAACAAGCATTTCAAATAAAGTAAAGCAAACTTACTGGTATTTCCCTATATAGGCCTGTATCAGCACCATAACCTATGAAAATATTATTTAAATATATTTGTGAAGGAAACAAAAGAAACCAATGAAGCAATCTCTCTCAAACTACTTTTAAAAGGCAATTTTATACCAAATGTGATTGAAATAACACCAGTTAATGACAGATGATGAAACAGCATTCCTTTTCAACTCGTTCCCATTCTGCAGAATTTGAATGAATTGGATAACATTTAGCAAATTTATTGTCTGGAAATTAAATAAAATAAGAATAAAACCCAGAAGGATAGGCAGATACAGACAAAAAGACAGGTGTTAGCATTTTATTACGTTCCTAATTCCAAACCCAGGCACAACTAGTCCACCCAGAAAGAATGTAGACCTCTTCCACTGCTGTTAGTTGATTTATAATTTTTTATTTACATTTAGCTTATAGTACCCCATTATTAATACCAGATTAGTCCACCAGCACTAGCAGTTGTTCATTCTAAAAAGACAAAAAGATTCCACATGTACTTCCACACATATATCAGATCAGTTCCAAAATTTGCCAGGTTTCACATTGAGTTTTCACTCAGACATGTGTACACAGAAGTACACACATCTAATTTCACTCCATTTTATTATTGAAAATGCAAAATTGCATCAATAAATATTATTAAATAAACCTAAATCCTGATTGTGTCTTTCTTAGGTGAGTGATGTGAACGACGACGTCAGAAGAGTTGCAGTTACAGCCCTCGGCTTCCTTCTATTCAGGTAAGTCTTGTTTACAATAAATATTTACCAGAACATCAGAATTATTAACATGATAATAAAGAAACAATCTGTGGATGTCTGTATTGTGGTGTGTATTGAGTGCTACAGCCTGTCAATGTGTGGCTCACATGAGAGGTGTGGTTGCACAGGCTTATTATATATACATTTATCAGCTCATATTACACATATGGTTTGTACTATTAGTCACATGGTTATTTTTAAACACACATTTAATTACATGAGGTATGTCAACAACTCTGTGTGTAGAATCAGTAAGGAGCTCCAGGATGAATCGTGCCATTATAAGAAGCTGCCGTGATGAAGGTGTGCTGTCTGGAAGATTTCTCTTTGAATGGCAGCTTATATTGTGGTGTTTGGATAGGTACTAATTACCATACAGCTATTTTCAACATCTCTGTTTGATGTCATGTTATGTTTAACCATCTTTGCCAGTTTGTTAGCTGTGAGGTTGTCAGTCTTCTCACAGCAGTATAAGGTGCTGTCATGCCATATATTGCGCTCTATTTTACTCTTTTGGCATAATCCATTCAGCTATGTGGCATGTCACATTTTGGGTATTTAGTTCTTTAAGATACATGTCTTTTTAACAATATGAATCATAATTTTACTCATGCATGAGAATTATTTAATTAACTCCAGCTGAGTTATCATATATCACAGCTGCTGACAGGCTTAGTGTAAGTCCAGTTAGAATGTCAATAGTTTACAGTTATTAGAACTGTTACATCATTATTCTAGTATTATAACAGCTGTTACATCATTAATTGTGTATTATAACAGCTGTTGCATCATTAATCAAGTATTATAACAGCTGTTACATCATTATTCTAGTATTATAACACCTATTAATTACATTTTGCATACATTCATCTTGCCTTTGGGAACGTTGCTAAGATCAATATGAATCATCCTTCAGAATTTAGCTTGAATCAAGGGACCTGACATGAATCGAGTCTTGCTCAGGGATCTGCGGGTTTTGATTTACATCTGTCCATTAATCAATGTTTTAGATATTGACAAGTGGTTTGTCCACCATTGCTACTCATCTTCAAAGACGTAGATGCCCCATGGCATTTTCCAGCCTCCAGAAGTGACACAGACTGATATCTTGCTAGGAGTAGATTAACACTATTGATTTGTGATCCCCATGTCTGGGCAGGTCAGGGGTGAAAGCCCTGAAGGTAAAATTGCCTTGGTTCATTACCACTCATTAGTTTGATTAAACTTGGATCTGGTGAGCCTTATGTGAATTGCTTCCAAAAACTCTGAGAGAATACAAAAATAGCCGCATTAGCAAGGTTAGCCCTGGTCTGTTAACTCTTGTCAGTGTATTCAATTTAAGTTGATCTGGTGAATCATATGTGAATAAAAGGACTCTTTAAGAAAAACAAAAATAAATAGATCTGACAGTGTTATACAGCTATGGTTCATTTACTCATTATGATACCTTGATTAAGATTGATCTGGTATAACATGAGATAAATGTATCCAGTGTCTCAAAGGAATGCAGTGGATACAAAGAACTAGACTGGCACTGCCTATAAAGCTAACCTTAAGTAACAAGGCTTACTGTTGTCATATGGCAAAATCCAGGACAGGTACTGCCACCTGGCAGCAAATTATACAACTAATTTATGGTTCTCTGACAGTCATGTTTCACTGGCTGGTCTACTGAAGGCCAAGCCCACAGGAAGCACGTGTCATTGCCTCCCTGAACCAAGGGTGTTTCCTGGTGAACAACCTCTCATCACAATATTCACTCTCATCCTTTTCAGGCATTGCATATTCTTTGGATTGCTTATTGTGCTGCTATTGTTGTTGCAATAGCAACATTATCCTGGAGACTGGATGGATATTTGTATGTTTTTATCCTAGCCTTATTCCACATACTTGGAGCAGTACCTTTTCCACCAAAGATTATCTTTGCAAAGGTCAAGGCAACCCGTAGATTGGTGTTCCTAATGAACCATTATTGTGGCTGAAAACCCCTCCTTGCAATTCTTGCATGGTGTTATCCCTTGAATATGTTTAAAATTGATAGAATGTCAAAAATTCTGGTCAGACTGACAAAAAATCTGTGCCTCTTTTGAAAGGTCAGGCTCTGTTCAAACAAACACATTTATAAATAAGTAGAAGCTTGGTCAGAAGTGTGTTTTGCCGACTGCTGATGTGCAAATGAGATGGTCACTAAATCTGTGGCTCACTGATATGCAAATATCAGGGACTTACCCTATTCACTGAGCAGGTTGTGAGTATGTGAACCATTACAGGAATTCTGGACTCTTATTAATCAAAGGGTTTATATTAATTTTGCACATTTTAGTTAAAAGATTAATAACAGCCGGGCAAATGTTGCAGAGGATGCAAAGATACTGTTACCAAAATATGATCCAAAGACACCAAACATTGCTTTTAAAATCCTGTGAGATATTCCAATTAATAAATGTCATCTGTAAAGCTAGTATAAGCTATTTCTTGAAATTTCTATATTTTTGATATTTTAGAGTCTCTTTTCTTGCATTCCATTCTAGGTATATAACAAATCCCATTAAATGCATTTATATTTCATGTCAATCACTTTTTCTGTCACCAGATTCCATTTTAATTGGTCCCTCGAGGATATTTTTTAGGGACAGATGTCACATACCACCGCACATACAATCTTTTCAGGAGGTTAAATGTCTGAGATCAATAATATTGTGACATTTGGTGGATAAAACTCGACAAAGATGCATGATGGGAATACAAACAAGCAGCATACACTTACGAAAGAATATTTATAAATCTTGGTGACAAAATCTTTCAAATGAACCATATAGCATTTCACACAGTAGTATAAGATCTAAAAAAAGACCCAGTTTCCTATAAAAATTTTGGAATATAAAACAATGTGATAGCAGAGAACACATTAATAAAGTATACAGATGTGGTAATCAGTTTCCTATTGCTGTAGGCAGCAACATTTATTGGCTGCAGGTTGAACTTTATGTATCACTTTTAGGGCTCTTACCAATAAATATGAATATCTTACCAGTAATAGATGGTCTGAATAGGAATTAGTGATATGGTTAAATAAATAAAAGCTTATTAAAAAAGATGTTATGCTGTTACAATAGGTCTTGGGTTATCTTGTGCAGTTTACATTGCCATAATATGAAGTGTGAAAAGAATGTATGATTTCAAATAATGTAATTATTTTACAAAGGTCAGGAAAGAAATTAATGAAAAATAACATGATATACTAGTTTATTTAAAATGTGCTGAGGTTATGTGGTTTGTAACCTTCCAGATAACGTAATGTTTGTGGGGGCTTCCCAGCATGAAGGGTGATTTTTGTATGAAATGCTGATGGAGAAACAGGCAGCGTGGGAGAAGGTCTTTGTACATTCTTCCCTAGGGTCAAGTGGTGGCATTAACACCATTTGTTCTCAGCTCTCGCCCACAAGGTGTCTTCTGAACCAGCTTGGTTCAAGATTTAAGTCGTTAAGAGGACAATAAAAAACAAGCGTAGGTCGCTTAAAAACATAACGGCAGGTCAACTGTACCAGAAGATGGTGAAAAACAAACAAAATATCTGATCACTCCCACTGAACATCTCCGTGGATTGGATTATTTCTGCGGTTCTTCCACTGAGCGACTACAGGAAATGAGGACAGCTTGTGACATCATCTTTGTGACTCCGTGCCCTGGAGCTGTTAGATTGGGATTGGCTTGATTTGTATGCATGGTCGGTGTAGATAGTGTCACATTTTCAACAACACCTGAGGATCTTTTCATTGATTATGGAAATGTACCCCCAACTCACAACCCCTCCACCCAGACCCAATAAAAATATAAATTTCTTCAGTGCTACTGTCTTAATGGTTGCTTTTCCCTTCTTTCTAGCTGGGTATTACTTGAAAAAAAGATTCCAATATTAATACACATAGAGTGATTGAATTCTTGGTGTTCCCTTAATGGTTACACTTATATTAAAAAATGTTTTCTTAGGTATTTTCTCCCCTGTTGTAATTAGTTAATGATTATTTTCTTAATTATAATAAAATGAGGTGACATTTGACACTCCTACAGTGAGGGATATTAAAACAGCAGCAGTTATGTTAAACATAAGTGACTGTGATAATGAAAAGAACTCTTTGTTAATTATTTATTTTTATAATAGATATTTATATTAAATAATATATATATAGATATATAATTATATATATATATAATTTTAAAAATATTCATGAATTTATAAATAATTTTAAATTTTGGTAAAAACAATAAATAAAAATTATAATTTGCTATTGACAAAAAAAAATTAAAAAAATTAACATATGTTGTCATAATGTTGAGTAATATATTTGATGCAGCCATACCCATGGTTAGAATAAGACAATAAATATATTAGACAGGTGATTCTATTCAAAATGTCCTGCTGCTTTATAATAAGATGCCATTTTCCTAGCCTGGTTGTGCATTTCGTAACTCACCCATGATACTTAAAACATTGCTTGTTGACATATGTTGGCCTTTTGGATGTGTCAACAAATGCTAGATCACCAGTATTTGGACATTTGTGGCTCCAGGCATTCCTCATTATGGCCCTGCGGAGTGTCCGGCGACAAATGTCCTCTGTGTCGGACATACCTGCTGACACATCAATAATGTGTTCTCTTAATGTCTGCTGTTTGACAGATTTCCTTCTGAAGTGTATACAGATCAATCCCAAAGTAATAAGCACAGATGTGTGGGATCTCCAGGTATGTTAGTTGCCATGGCAACCACAGGTAACAATAAATGTTCCTCACTCATCAGACACACCTAGACAAATAGCCCAAAGCCCTCTCTGTGGTCATACTCTAAAATATCAGCCTTCGTTAAATAAGTTTGACCTTGATGATCTGTTGTTACAAACTTTTGCCATCGGGCTTTGCCTGTGATCCTCTGGCCATTTTTAACCTGGACAGTCGGGTGGTTAAACTTTGCCATCTTCACTTGGTTCAATCCCCAGCATAGATATGAGACTAGGTTGTAGTTGCCCATCCATAGCCAGTGGTTTTCTCCAGGTTCTCCAGTTTCCTTCACCTCCAAAGACTACTAAACACCACCATCTAAGCCATAGAGAATGCCTCGTGTTAGTTGTTACAACTAATTTTACATTACAGGTAATATAAATAAAGTTTATAAATATATATAATCCCTTCACAGTCCCAACACTTCTCCTCATGACAAAGTGCTGTAACATAATGTTTATCATAAATCTTTTTTTTTCAACTTATTTTTTCTGCATACTCCATGTGTTGTGATATAGACAGCGAATACTTGTCTAGTCATTTATTATCTTATAATCTTAAAAACCTTGAAACAATATCCCTCTGTCCAGATGGTTAGTTGTTTCAGTTTAATTAAAAACCTGTTGAGAAAGAGTTGTAGATGGTTTTGGGTGTTGAAATATTCTGTGGAAAGACATCAATTTCTGAATGTCTGTTATGTGTGTGTATATATGTGTGTATACCTCATTTATGCCTCTTTATTAACAGAGCAGAAGAAGGTTAAGATTCAATTGAGCCTTGCCTCTAATTAAATTATCAATACACACTTATAAAGTGTCTACACCTACAGGGGCTGTTACCGTTGTCAGGCATCGCTTCCCAAGTTTCTGGTTACAAACTTAATGTACCGGTAATAACAGCACTGTGACACCATGCTAGTTATTCCTGTCACAGAATAATATGATTGCAATCCTGAGTGCATCATCTGCTCATGGCTGGATTGTTGGCCTGAAAGCATACCAGCTTTTTGAAAAATTCATTCTTCGCCATGGAATTTGTGCTTTGATTAGATACCTCAAATTTGTATTAAAGGCCCATTTTCCTTTCACATGGATAGTGATATTTTATTAGGTTTGTAAAAAGAGGGGATCACTTCAGGATGAATGAGCAAGTTAGTCGCATGATCACAGACGCCACTTTCCTGTGCATGCAGATATTAATACCATTTTTGTGGTTGATATGCTTTACTGCTACATTAATGATCAAGTTAAGGTTCTCCTTGCCACTTTTATCATGATCACTTCATTGAGTTCATTTCCCTTTGGTCAGCAATAAATCATTGATGCTGTCACCATTGTGAAATGGGGTAAGAATGGGAGATATATTGGTTTTACAGGGGGGAGGCATAATGTTGAAGTCATTCTTACATGTGTCAGCCTAACATCTGTATCATTAATCATTCAACAAGCAATTACCCCAGATTTTGGACTAATGTTTACCCCCTTTGTAGCATGTTCTTTGAATATAATGTCATTAAAGCTGGTTACAATTGATTTATCGTGAGTACTTTTTCTCTGAAGCTGATACATGTTGTAGTTAAACACTGTAAGTGGGCGTTTATGTAGAGTCCAGATAAGCCCAATTTATGGAATCCTAAAATGTACTAGAAAATTTTCTGCATGGTATGGTATTGCAATTTAAAAATGTTTTATCATGCAGTGACCCTCATGGAAATCCATGAATTTCACTGAAGCTTGCTGTTAAAAATCTTTTATTATATCATAAAGGCTTTTAAAAATTTACAGAGGTTAAGATGCGCATGTGAAAGTTTCTGAGTGCCAGGATATGTCAGATATGTAAGGGGCCACCTGCAGGGAAATCAATTTGTCCTTTCACTCAACTAAATATAATGTAGATATTTTTTATGTAAATAAGACATTGTATTACTTATCTGTCATGGGTTTATTAACTACAGCCTGCTACATTTATGCAGTCCACGATTTTGAATATACACATGCAGAATATGATATTTGAAATAAAGGAAGCTCTGTTCCAAAGTTAGAATCTGTTTAGTATTCGCTTAGATAAATGTAAATTACTCATTAAGAAATACCACAGTCCAGTAGCATGAATACTGAGTGAATTTGTGTCAGGTAAACCATTTAAAATAAGGAACCACTATCTTGTCACATTAAATAACATTAAAGCTGGTTTAGGTAGTTAAAATGAGAAGTTTCTTTGGTGTTTTTCAAATTGTCCAAGCCATCTATCTGATATAATACTAGTATTTCTGTGGACTGAGCTAACCCATTTGGAACAAGGTGTGAAGCATCATATCAATATGGTCAAGCAGGAGTAAGAATGAAGTATCTGAATATTGCATCTATCGTATGAATGGTTTATAAATAAATCAAAGGTATGGTATTTGATATTGGCTGTTCCTTATAAAGTTGATTTTCAAAACAAATGGTTTGGATTTTGGGAAGAAAGCCATTTGCATTCCCCATTTGTGTACTTAGTTTTCAAAAGGTCCTCACTGGCATGTTGATTTTACATTAGTAGTTCCTTTAAATATAGACTTCCATGACATGACATGAATTTTAGGAACAGTGTTGCACATAAAACTTGTGGTAATTTGCTATTTCATGATAATGTAGAGACATATCCCAAAGGTAACTTAAACATAAACAGGTCCATTCAGTTTCCACAAAGACAGTGAAAGGTTTTATATACCTAGAAGGTTAATTAGTTAAAGCTGCTGTAATTCCTAGTTCCCAAACTGTTTCAGCAGGATATAGTCCTTGTTTGTTCTTTTTATGAAGGAAGGATGATCACTGCATTTTAAATTCCCAAAATACTTTCCTTGGAAAGTCCTTTGTTCTTCTTCTGGTAGGTCATTGTTTATTATCCCTCAGAGAAGCCACAGTAACCTTAGTACTAGGGATCTGCTTTAATGTACACAGAGCTTGGCTGATTGGCATTCTGCAGGGCTAGAGCTGTCCAGCACAAAATCAGATTTGCCTGTGTAAAGTGGAGCTTTGATGAATGGGGAGGGGCCAACAATCACTGTTAGCTGTCTGTTTATGTCTGCTAACAGCAGCTTTAAGTGAACTTTCTATGGCTTTAACTGTTAACGTTGTGCTGTGGTTCCATTTATTACCCATGGTCATTCTGCTGCTGGTGTTAGATCATACCTGGTAAGCTTATGTACAGGCTGCTTAATAAATCATTACCTAATATGATTTTGTTTTATTTTTTCTAACCAATATAAAGACCTTTGTTTTTTTTAGGGCCCTGCCTCGGCAGGTGCCCTACAGTAATCTTGTATTCTGCCTGTCAGTCCTTCTCTTTCTTGCATGTTATCTCAATAACATTTGCATTGAATTGAACATTGTGTTATTATTGACACTCATGAAAGAATGTGCACTATCAAATTTTAGACCCATCAGAAATACAATATGGCAGACAGGAAGAGATCTCAGAATTCCTTTCATACATATTGTCTCAAGATTTATTCAAGCAGTTACCATGTAAATTTTCCCAAAGATTGACACCCATTTGAGGGTGTGCACTGCTGGGTTTCAGACCACCTTGGAACTCCTGTCACTCACATTAATAATTTCACTGAAGAATTTTTCTGTCAAATCTGACATATAAAAGTAAAGTTCTTCTTTAAGGTAATCCATCAACCAAGTACTGTGGTAGATTGATTTAGAGAAGCTGATTGTTAGGGAAGTAATTGTAGATGAAAGCAGCATCAGACTGTGAGAAATAACTGTTACCTGGCCACCTGATGGCATGAACAATTATAGGTAAAGGTATGGTGCCTGGTGGTCTATAGGCCAGGGCTGCTGAACCACATTGTGGCTGTTCTGTAGGTGCCCCTTGGGCAAGATTTTATAGCTGGTCAGCTTACAACTGTTTGTAAACCTGGTTCAACAGTTAGAGCATTTACCGCAGCCAGCCTAGCTGCATCCTTTCTCAGCAAGTGGGCACTTGATTTGTATATGCCTTTTACCTGAAACAGAGAGATTAACAACTGTGAAATTACTACTGCACTCTGGACAGATGAATGATACCCCAGTTTGAACTGATTAATGGTGTTATTTTTTTTGTATTTTGGTAATAAAGAAGAATGATTCTATAAGGCTGTCATAAGTTCTTTTAATACTACTTTTATTTGACTGCAGCCTTATTATATATATATATATAGTGTTCATTACCTAGTATGGACTATTCTTTTCTTTGTTACATACTTCAATATATTTAACAATTTATATAATTATCAGACATATTGAAACAGTATACATGTATGTATCTAGTTCCCCACCTAACCAAGCGAATTTAATGTTTCTAGGGTTGTTTAGTGGACTGAATACAAATATTATTTGCAGAGTTTGATCATTGACTCTACCATCACTTCTTTCCTATCTCTCTCCTACCCTGTCCATCCCTCTGACTCTCTGGTACAAGAGATTACTTCCCTGGCTGATGTTGATGAGCTTGTTGTTGCAGGATCAAGTTTGTCAGGCTGATGAAGGTAGAAATGTTATTAGACCCATCACTGTCAAATAGCATAATCTCCACGTTCATTAGGGCCATATGGCCACCAAATGTGACCAATCCTCGGTTATTGCTTTTTCCCCACCAACATCCCCTTGAAGCCTTCATAAGAACATGGAAGAAAAGAAATGTTCAGGGCACTACCAGAAGTTTCTGGTATGTGCTAATTAAAATGAAGTATGATCTCCAGATACTTGTTACCACTACAAACACCATCGTTGCAACTTGATTCCAAGTTATAGTTAAGCTGCATTCTTGAGATAAATTTGTTGCAATTTGTCAGAATTCTGTAAAATAAGAAACTTACTGTCTTAGAAGTATGTACTCAGAACCTGTTGAGGCACCTCCTGAATACACAGTACCCTATTCGACATAGTGCAAGCCCCCACCGTAATGAGTCCCCACCTCTGGATTTTTTTAGAGATATCTTTGAGAAAAAATGGAAGGGATGAGCCCTTCTCACCTAAAAAACTTATGGTCACCATTATTTTGCCACCTCGCTTGATGATAGCGTGAAATGTGTGAGGGTCTCCCAAGTCCATAAATATTGGCCAAGGAAAGAAACTTTTCCCTAAAGTAGCAACTTAAAGCTCACTAGAATCCTCCAGAAAAGGTCATCTCTTGGCCTAGAGCAGCACGCTGGAGGAGTGAGGGGTGCTTTCTGGGGTACAAAGAATAATTTATAAATTCAATTTTGAGAGATAACTTCAAATTCAGTAATTCTGCACATACAGATAAAAAACATTATTGAAGTGACTTTTATGTTTCTTTAATTAACAAGAGTTGGTCTTTAACAAAGGATCTGTTAATGGATTATGTGGTCAGCATCTTTGAAAGTGAAATATCCACTATTAGTATTAATTGCCCATATCCTTCTCTGTATATATAAATGATAACTCATTCTTTTTATTTTTGCACATACCGTCATTTGAAACCAATGGTTGTGCTTCCAAATGATTTTTTTCTGTGAATAGAAAATGACACTATCGAATTGAACAACTTTTTTAATGAACAGTGTATTGCATTTACCTCTCAGACAAACTTTTTTCTGAGTGTCACACTATATCTATATTTTTTATATCACAGCCCAGGCTAATGAAAAATGCAATACACTGACCACAACATACATGGCAAGCTTCCTTGTAGACTTATTTCTAAAAAGAAAAAAATCAGTTGTCTGCACAGTTGAAACCAGTGAACAGGGAAAGGCAAGGAATGTTCTCATCTCTGTGAGAGAAAAAAAAGACAATCAGGCGGGTGTTTCAGGCCATCATTTTTTTCTTTACATTTTTCTTTCTCTCTCCAGTGATTTTAGCTGCATATTGTTTTATACATGAGACACAGACATTGAGTGTGTGGTGATTAGTCCATGGAACTCTAGAGGAACTCTACAAAGACCATGACCATTAAACAAATTGATCATTTTTCTAAATAAAAAAGATTAGCTCCCATTTGCTACCAAATAAACAGCATTCTTTTATATTTATAACTGTTATGAATTGAAGTAGGTACATGGAAATTAACTCAATCAGGTATAGCTGCCAGATAAAATGAAAGATGCATTTAATACTATTCCAAAGTGTAACATTATAAATTTTGTCCAAGAACTTCAGACTTGCGAGCAAATGCTAAATACCTTCATCTTCCATTTCGACTTTAAAACCAGCTATTCATATACCTTTTCTTAAAAATTTTAATGTCATTTCTGGCTTAATTTGCACAAATGTTTTGGACTCTACTAAATTCTTGTTCAGAAAATTTATTATAATGCCTGGATGTATGAGCTTGTGAACTACAGTTTGTTGGTTATCATGATACCGGTACATGCACCATTTTTGCCAAACAGAAAACCCATGTTAGCTAAGGTAATTGGTTGGATATGTGTGGAAGATGAAAGTTTGCTAGTAGCAAAATGTCCATAGCAAAACTGTGGTCTGACATGCTGCCAGATATCTTCTTTGAATGTGTTTTTATTATATCTGTGGGTACCCCATGTTAAAAATAGATATAATTGTAGATCTAAACAAAATGAACAGCCTGTGTGCAGTGATTTGGCGTTTTTATGGCATATTTTTTATAATCAGTTTAAGGGATTATCTTTAGTTATAACCCATTAAATATCAGAATAGGCCCCTTAAAATGACAGAAATAAAGGAAGGAATCTTATGATACTGGTCAGGTTATGGCAATATTTAATAGACTATGGGGTAATTATGCTCAGTTGGACCCAGGTTTCTTTTCAGGTTGCAGATGCCATACAGATATAGAGTGACCCACAAGATTACGACCTGCGTTCTATACATGTCATGCTCAGGGGCTCACTGTAAGCTACACTCAACAAGCAATATATGTTTATCTTCCTTATCTTTACAATGTCTGAGGGATTAGTAGGTATATAGTTTATGCCTCCAGCTTACTAATATCAGATTTCAGATAACTGAACGCTTTTATTGTCTGTTGAAACCAGATAAACAGAAACCCCAACTTTGGATCAAAAATAACCTACGAGTGGGGGGGCTTACCACAAATTATACCACCATTATAAATTCTGTCTTATAAATCAGTTTCATGATATTTAAGTTAAATCTGATCCCACCATTCTTTCAGTTCTCAGTAACTATTTCTGAAAATATATTTTTATGTGTTAAAGAATTACAAAAAAGGTATTTTGTATCAAAATTATTTTAATTGATTATTTTCCTTTTAAAATCTAGCCTAGCTTTTTCTGAATATGCAGTAATGAGGAATTTTTTTAGATGAAAGTTGCATTTGTATTTTCTCATCATTCTATTAAATATTTATTATTGGTCAATAAAGTTCAAGTTAAAAAAAAAATCTTTAGCAGCTGTAAAATAAAAATAAGTTAACAGCTGAGTAGACATCAAACTTAGAAGAATGCTTAATTGATTTGTTGTATTTTGCCACTCTTGTTTATGTTTTCCGGCCCTTCTTTTTATAGGAACATAATTAAATATTTAGAAGATGGAGCTTTTGTTTGTATCATTATCAGTTTGTGATTCTCACACCTTTACTGGTCTCCTCTGACGAGGGTCGGCGGGGCTTATAAACAGATTTCCTGTGTACATTAAATAGAAGAACATCATTGATCCCAAGTGGAAAATTCATGGGGCTGACAGCAATAATAATCAGTGTTTTGTGAAAACATCACAAAGATTGTTTCATTTTGGAGAATGGGCATGAATAATATAGTCCCATGACCTGATAAACAAAAAAAATTACTGTCTAGACAGAAGACATGCGTAGCTGGAACATGTAGGACTTTGTAAAGAACCCTGTCACAAAGACTTGAAAGTGTTTGTCAGTCTAGTTGTTTAAGTAGGCATTTTTGAACAACAAAATTGCCAGGTGTCTACAGGGGTAGATAAGCTGGTGGTAGTGGTTATTCCATAGAAAGTAATTTCGATGCAAACCAGTTGACTCAGGAGACATTGATCATGGGATTAACTAGGGAAAAGTAATGATGAAATTTTCCCAAGACAGTTTAAGGTACATAAATGTCATCATAATATGTGTATAATCTCGTGCTGTTGGTTCATTTTGACCAATAACTTCCCAATACATGGACTCTCTCCATATCACCGGCTTTATATTTTGGTCAGGCCCTTTGTGTGAGCAAACAAAGTCCACTGATGACAGTTTTCTATAACAAGACTGCATGACCAGAAATTCAATCTTGCAAATGCATTACAGCTCCCAAACAAGGAGTACTGCAGCAACATGAAAAAAGAAATACAGAAGAAATAATTATTGAAACTTGTAAAGTGTTGATTAGTATAGTTGTATTGTATGGCCACCATATGGAATGTGGTTGTTTGTTTATCACTATTTTTGGCACCCAGTGCATGGTTATTTCCACTTGTGAACAGGAGGAAGCAAACAGTTTAAGAATGATTAGTGACAAATACAAATATGATTTAAGGAAAAAGATCCTCTATTTCATGTATATTAAACATTTAACAGTGTCTTTACTGTTAGAGTATGTCTAAATATGAGTTAGCTGTTTTAGAATCCTCCAATATTAGACGAATTCTGAACTTGAGTAATCACAAGATTAATGTTAACAAAAATCTTAATTTTGAAAGTAATATTGAATATATAAAAATGTTAAATATTAA
The DNA here is from genome assembly GCA_026874595.1 of Sipunculus nudus. Classification (NCBI taxonomy): domain Eukaryota; kingdom Metazoa; phylum Annelida; class Sipuncula; order Golfingiida; family Sipunculidae; genus Sipunculus; species Sipunculus nudus. The sequence goes on along the minus strand of CM049314.1, from coordinate 8,503,205 downwards.
AAAAAAACAAATAATAAAAATAAATAAAAATATTCACCAAAGAAAATAAAAAACTACCAAGTCAGTATTATAAAAATATGCTAATTATGCATCATCATTGTAGTTAAACATCATTGAAATAAAAAAAAGTGAAAAAATTATAAATCTATATAACAATGTTTATTTCATGAAAGAATTGATTTTCTGTCAGTTCTAATTAAAAATAAGTGTTTCCCAATTACAGTAAGAGATGATATTATCCATTATCACAGTTTGCTTTAGGCTGTAGACGATGTAAATATACGTGACATGAAGATCTTGTATTTCGTGGAAGTTATTCCTGTTCAGTGCCTGGGGAGATGTTTTTCCCGTAAATGAGACACATCCCACCTTCATGATTACAGTTCATGACTAAACCCACAGGAAGCGGCAAAAGATGCAGTGTCCCAGAAAATTACAAGACACCAACAGGCTAAGACTTTTTGCATCACGCCAAAAAAAGACACGTCATCGCATCATCACTTTGCAATGATTCCTTACCGTCCACCAGGATTCGCGGCCATCATCACAGTTTATGGCAACACTGCGGAGTCTTTACAATGTTATTGCAAGTTTTTTTCTTATGAACAATATTTGTTTGAAATTCAGGTTGGACCTTCTTTGTATGAGTTATGCTCTGCCTTTACCAGCATTTCTTCCTGCTGTTTTATTTCCTTTGAAGATAAAAAAATAAAAAGTCATGGCATGAATGTCATAATAGTCGATAAGGCCTAAAAAAAAGGTCTTTGTTTCCAATTACATGCCAGAGAAAAATAGGGTAGGTAGGTAGGGAATTTTTTTTATTTTTTTTTATTCAGTTTATGCGACATATTTTCAGAATAAAATGGTAAATAGAATTTTTTATGCATATCTGTGCCAATCCGTGTAAAGTATGATCAAATATTGACCCATTAGAACCATTTTCTCTTGGAGAAATAGGTGTTTGTTCAATCTCTTATAAGAAGTGAAGCGAAGTAACTTTCAAGGAATGATCAGCTGGTCGCTGACAAATAATTAAAGTTGGCGATTAGGCTCTTTCAATTGTGCTGGGTACCAGTCTATATATTTCTTGTTTAAAGTCAATCAAAAGATAACAAAAAATTCAATGCGGGCCTACCATGATTGCACCAATTAATGGATACAAACCAGTTGCAAATGAAGATGCCAGCCTTGTGTATATTTATATAAAGAAGTAACTGACAAGCATTATTTACTGGTTTAGCGCTTAGAAAAGGGTAGGGATGGTTTGTATAGTTGATTGAAAACTGTTAAAGCCCAAATTTGTACCAACAATTATTCAAGCGCCTGTGATGAGGCCTTACGGAAGATGCAAATTTTCGGGGCTTAGGGCAAATTTGAATGATCTCGAATCAGTTCTCAGACGGGTCACGGCTATCAGACATTCGCGGAGGAGGCCACGTTCATAGCTTGAAAGAAGCTTCTTATTTCTCCAGTGGAACACTTTTGATTTTATCTGCTTCCTTTAAATTAAAAAAAAGTTGTTGCGCAGAACTACGTTCTAAGCTGACGAACCCACTTATGAATATGACCGTCCACACGCCGTTTTCACGGGTATATTTGAACTGCCAGTGACGATCTCAGAATATCGTAATTTGTATCTGTATGACAGATTAAAGTTGTCGACATTATAAGTCGTACTTCACCTAAAAATTCCACGCGGAAACCTCGACTTTTACTGGTTTTGCAGTCAGAATCGAAATAAAAATTTCAGGGTCGCACAGTAAATCTAGGGTCAGTCGGGTAACCGGAAACAAAGAAATTTTTTTTTTACGCCTAAGCATTATGGCTAATAGAGTTCACAGAAGGGTTTTATGAGGAAAATGTCAACTATGGATGATATAAAAGACTGTTGGACCTGGCATATAATCACATATTTTGTCCGTGGCATGATGTTTTATTGTTTTAACTGCGTGGAAAAGTTTAATTTCAGGTACAGATGTGTCACTTTTCAAAAATACCATTACACAGGATCACAAAAACGTACGTCCTTTTCTGGTCACAAGGTTCTTTCATGTGATGAGTTTGACCTTGCTTCACCTTATTTTAAATCAAATTTGAAATGACAGTCTCAACATGGATTGATTGGTTCATTTCTCCACCTAATCATGTATTTCTAGACTTTTCATACACATGCCCTGATATGTTTTTTTTGTGTCTGTGGGATGTGCTGCCATGATTTCTCTGGGATCTTTAATGTCCTAGAGGATGTAAATATTATGTCTGACCACTCTTTGAGTACCTTTAAGACGATCAAAACAGTCTGCTCACTTGGGACTGTTTTTCCTCAAATTCATAAATATCAGCAATAAACATGCTGTTATACTCTCAGCCTATAAACAGCTGTGACATTATCAGTGTAATAAGGTACCCCTAGATAATCATATTTTAATAAAATGATCAAGAATAAGTCATCTATCAATATCATGTAGTTTTGATCCCAGTGAGGCCTGACCACAGATAATCACTCCTGTACACACTGCTGGCATTCAGAGTATGTTTTCCTTGGATGATTATAGCTCGTATTATTAATGGGGCCATTTTCATGGATATATGTAGCTGCAGCCAACTTCCAACACAGAGCTGGTATAGATTTCTGCCCATTAGGGCTTGGTGACTATAAATATAAATGGCTTGTATAAGCTTATATTCCAGAATTAAGTCCAGTCAGCAGTACCTTCTTATCATGTCTTGCAATGAATTATAAGAGACTGGTGTCCATAATTTTTTTTCTGAAATTTTTAGTGTGTGCATGCTTGGAATTTTAATAGCAACCTCCACTTTAGCCCTTGTCTTTCAGCCATACTGAACTGTCAAAAGTCCTTGTTTGTCTTCCATGTGTCCTGCCAGTCAGCTTGTTTCAGAATAAGGGCTAGAAACTTGCAAGTTGGCTTTCAAATAGGTGTTAGTGAGTTCTCTTTAGTGGCCATTTTTGTGTCAAATCAAGTTGAACCTGTAGGGAAGAACAAAAAACTTTAGTCATCATGACAAAAAGTATCAAATGCAGGCCATCTTCCATTCTTGGATTTTCAACGAGAGCTACAGGAGAAGCCATTTTTTGTAATGGATATTATGTTGGAATTCATTTTATGTTTGGTGCTCATATTGAAAGGACTGAAGTGTATCAATATATCATTTGTGTAGGGTTTCAATTTTTAGATATCGGTGAGATGCAACTGTAGATTTCTGTGTGAAAGGTCATTGTCCTGGGTTAATTATGAATCAGACACGTACACTGCAGACAGCTTAAGTATTTGTTACAAACAAGTGTCTCCCTTTACAATGACTTGGTTTTACACCTCCATGTCTATCACATCCATGATCTGGTAGAGATGGTCTTAGCGACTCAAACAGTCATGTACCAGGAGACAGTCCAGTCAGCTTCTCGCTACAATTATCTTGTTGATTTTGCAGTGACTTACCTCTCAGACTGTAACTGAAAGGTGGAAAACAAACTTACAGGGTCAGTCGTGCCAGTTTGATGATCCCAGTCTAAAAATATTGGAAAAAGAAACCTAATGAATTGATTAATTTCCGAGGAAGGGTATGGCCTTATTTTGATCAGTCTGCTATAAGTGGAAAAGCCTGTTTGGCAGTGGCTGGCCATGGTTCTCTAGAAACCAAATTAGGTTACAGAAAGGGATGCTTGAGTACAAGTAATTATATGAGCAGAAAAGAATTTTTTCCAAGGAGATTTCTGGAAACCCTGGCATGTTCTCATTTTGTTCATGTTAGAGTGGGTGATTGTGTAGATGCTTGTCATGTGGATTGGAGATAATTTGAAATTGTGCTCACGGTATGTTGTGGAAATTGTGAAAAAATTGTTTTTCCATGCAATGAAACTCTCTTAGGGCCAAAGTCTCAAGAGACCACCATTGCTCCTTTGAATAAACCTTAGGCCAAATGGCGCTGGTTCTGACTCTGTGCAACACTCATGCAAATTAAATGCCTTTTCCCTCGATGCTCATGGTGTTGCTGTAGAGATGCTATTTGGGGTGGCCGAGGCCATGCTGCTTGTTTGTTTGGCATGCACGTCACAGAGGCTCCCCTAGCACACAAACAGGAAAAGAGACCAATGACAGAAGGGGGCCTCTGATTGAGGTCAGTTGTGATCTTCAGTGGTACCTTCAGTCATGGCTTCCAATAATGTCGCGTTTTACCAGTATGCATGGTCCCTCCAGGCAGGATGCTACCGACAGCACTGTACATTATGGGAATCGGCAAGAACCCCGCTAGCCTGCCTGGCATGGTGCACCTGTAGAGGTGGCTTTGACAAGATGTACTTGAATGTGTAGGTGGATTAAATGTAAATAATAAATTTTTGAATATTAAGGGTTAAAGAAAAAATAGACTCAAAAGGAGTATGAATTCCCAATAAGCTCATGAAGATGCAAAGGTGAAGGTTTTATAAAAGCTGTAGGGGCCCAAAGACATTGCAAAATAGTTGCTCAAAAAAACATATATGATTTTCTGCAGAAGATTATTGCAGATGTAATGAGCAGCTGAAGATGCTTTTAGTACATTTGTTACCTTTAACTCTCATAGCTACACCAATATTTAAGAAAATTGCATCAATGGTCACACCAGATTAAATTCTCTTCAGACATTAGTATGCATGACAGGCTTTAATAAACAGAGGTGCTGATACTACAGTGAATTTTGATCCTCATGCTGTACCTTTGGGGAATCAGGTTCTGTTCTTTCATTTAAACTGGCCAGGCAATACAACTTTACCAATCATCTTTTGACTTTTTTTCACTTTCAGGATTTGATTTACCTGGTGTAATCCTGAAATAAGACATGTTAAAGTCATAAAAGAATCAAAGATGGTGTCTATTGAATATTTTGTGCTGGAAAAGAATCATGACCTAAAGCAAAGCCACATCTGAGATGACCAAATAAGTAAAAAAAAATGATCTGTAGGAGTATTTTTGAGTTTTTCATTGTCTTCTTTTTTTCAAGACCTCTGTCAGCATTAGACACTGTCTTTTGAATAACCATTTAGAGAACCACATAATGGTGAATATTGCTTCATCCTGAAATTCTTTAAACTTATATATACACTTAAACAGTAGGAAGGGAATCAGCAAGCTAGTTGGTACTTAAATAACAGCACTGACCTTCCTGGCTATGTGCCCAAAGTGGAATGGTAAAGGTTTGGGATTTTGGAGCATATCCTCAGTTCAAACCTTTTCAAAGGTAAAATGGTAAAATCTTGACAGAACACAGAGATTTGCTCCAATGTTTTAATGGTTAATTATGAATTATTCCTAGCCCTCTGTTTAATAAACTGATATCCATAGGGCCTAAAAGCTGTTCTTATCATTTGGTTAAGTTGAACTTTCTTCAGTACAGAATGTCAAAATAGGCTGTGGACATTCTTATGCAAAAATAAATTACCAAAAATTTAAATAAAAATTTGACTGAGGTTCATGACCCAAAACTTATAACTCTGAGGTGTATATCCTTTACCACCATACTGTATATGTGACCTAGTTTTTGGGCTATTGGGGTCTTAGAGTGCAGTTTAATAAACTAGAATAGACCTTCTGGTTTTTCTTAGGATTTGCCACCTTGTGGCTGCTTGGCCAAATATATGAAGCAATGCAGGAGCTTCCTCAGGGGTTTTTATTGCATAAATCTGGCTGATGGGGAAGCATATGGATGATGCTGGTGTTTATGGAATGAAATACTGGAACAATTCATCGCTTCCCAGTTATAAATATCAACAAGTGATCGTAAAACAAATAGATGGATATTTATGGTAAGCTGGAAGAATTACTTGTCATGTGACAAGGTACAGGGGAAAATAATTACGCAGGAAGAAAATCATTGTTGCAGTGTGGATCTGGTTTTCACAGTAGTAATAAATTTGAAGAACATATTTTAGTTTCAGTAATATAAATGTTGAATATGACAGGTTTTCCCTGAAATGAGAAAATTGCAAATTGCATGCAGGGATATAACTGCTGTATCTGAGCAGTTTTACACCATTTTATGTTGACTCAGCAATTACTCTCTTGGTACAAACTCTTATGTAGAGCCTAATATCCTGTAAACTGTAGGCACCTGATGAAAAATGGTCATTTAATATATATAATTTTTAATAAATTCCTGTACACCATTTATATCAGTTGAACATACAATTACAAGATATCTTTCTGTCAGAAACTTTTCAAACAGAATAGTTTAATAACTGATTTTATTTAGATTAATTACTATTGATAATTGAATTGATTTTTGCATTAAAATGGATGCACACTCAAAGCTAAAAAAGGGTATTTTTTTTGGATATATATATATATATATATATATATATATATATATATATATATATATATATATATATATATATATAGTATTAAATTTCTATCAACAGAAGCTTCATTGATAATGATAGTGGAAGCAAGCATTTAGGGAATTGACCATTTACATCATTATTACAGTCAGATTTGTAGTTGATACTGGTTATGTGGTGTCGAAAATATGAATTCTGGTATAACTATGTACAAACATGCCTGGCCAGGGAATGAATATTCATGTATTAGATTCCAAAAGTCTCCAGTAGTAAAATAGTTTGTATGAATATTTATGTGCAGCAACATATTGCCTCTGTTGTAGCTCCAGAACTCATAAATATTCATACAAAATAGTTTACTTGGCTCAGGAAATGTGTTTCAGTATAGCATCAGAAATTGATCATTGTATCCGCCAAAACAGAGTTTTGCGGATACTATGTTTTCAGCCCACCGCCGCGTAGGTGTCCGGAGAACTCTTCCGTAACGGCTGGGCGGAATTTTACGAAACCCGGGATTATGTACGGGTCACATGTGAACTGTTGCGCCCCGATTTTGTTTTGACCTCTGACCTTTCCTCTGCGCTCTGCGTCCGTTTGTGCGTCTGTTTCCACACATAAACCCACATATCTCGGGAACCGTTTGACCGATCAGGAAAATTTTTTTGCACAAATGTAGCCCTTGGAGAGCTTTATTACATACACAAAAATGGTGGCGCAATCTGCAACCATGTTTGCACAGTGTCCATCTGTTCGTCTGCCTTGGGTTAAAATCACTCATATCTCTGCAGTGACTTGACTAATTCACCTGAAATTCGGCATGCATATACATGCTGGATAGCTTTTCTGATTTTATGACAGGTGGCGCCACCTACATTCACGTTTATGCTGCAGACATCCAAGCTCATATCTCGGGAACCGTTTGACCGATCAGGAAAATTTTTTTGCACAAATGTAGCCCTTGGAGAGCTTTATAACATACATAAAAAATGGTGGCGCCACCTGCAACCATGTTTGCACAGTGTCCATCTGTTTGTCTGCCTTGGGTTAAAATCACTCATATCTCTGCAGTGACTTGACTAATTCACCTGAAATTCGGCATGCATATACATCCTGGATAACTTTTCTGATTTTATGATAGGTGGCGCCACCTACATTCATGTTTATGCTGCAGACATCCAAGCTCATATCTCGGGAACCGTTTGACCGATTGGGCCAAAATTTTGCATGTGTATAGATCTCACATAGCTCTTTATCATACGCAAAACTGGTGGCGCCACCTGCAGCCATTTTTGCACAGCTCCTGTCTGTTTGTCTGCCATGGGATAAAATCACTCATATCTCGGCAGTGGTTTGACATATCTGCCTAAAATTTTGCAGGTTTATACATCCCCGACAGCTCTCTTGATTTTATGACAGGTGGCGCCACCTGCATTCTAGTTTATGCAGCAGACATCCAAGCTCATATCTTGGCAACCATTTGACTGATTGGGCCAAAGTTTTGCATGTGTATAGTTCTCACATAGCTCTTTATCATACGCAAAACTGGTGGCGTCACCTGCAACCATTTTTGCTCAGCGTCCATCTGTTTGTCTGCCACCGGCTAAAATCACTCATATACATATAGTGGTTTGACTTATCTGCCTTAAATTTTGCATGAGTATACAACTTGGACGGCTTTCTGGATTTTGTGGTGGGGGGGGGGGGGGGCAACCTACATACACAATTTGGCTGCAGACATCCATGCTAATATGCAACACTTCACTCTATTTCCCCTTGCCACTCAATCCATGCCTCACTTCACCCGTTCCACTCTGATTTAGGCGGATACATGTAGTCGCTTGTCGACTACCCGTATTCTAGTTATATATAACCAGACACACCATGGGCAAGGACAATATTTAAATATGTAAAACACCACACAGATGAAGATGTGAAGTGTGTGCCAGCTGGAATCCTTGTCACTTGTCTGATCTCATGAATATTCATAATTTGCTTTTCCATTGAGAGAGCAAATTAAGTTGATCATGTTTTGAAAAACACTTGGTATGGCTACTTTATTGGTATCATATCACAGCTTGAAAATCAAAGATGCTGTGTTTAGTTTATTAGCTCAGCCTACTTATGACTGTAAGTCATCTGAGCTTCAGCAATCACTCTATGTCCGTCCGGCCGTCCGGTCTTCCGGTCATCTATCTGTTAACAGGGCACAAATCGTAACCGCTGGACCTGGAATCTTCTTACTTTACATCCAGAGAGGTCCATGAAAAATCTCCTTGGACACCTGGAATTAAGTCCCTGTTACCCATATTCTTCGTGCTATAGGGCTCCAAAGTACCCCCCCAGAAAAATGGAAAATTTGATACAAAAGCTTAAGTATCTGAACAACTAATGCATTGATCACCATGATTCTTTGCATAGATATTGATCATGGAGTGTTTCATCAATTTCTGCAGGCTGGTGGAGCCACCTGTATTTTTTCGATTTTTTACGGGTTTTTTTTCTCTATTTTTGAGACCTTAAAAGATGGGGTCATCTGTTAACAGGGCACAAATCGTAACGACTGGACCTAGTATCTTCTATCTTGACATGCAGAGAGGCCAATGAAAAGTCTCCTTGGAAACCTGGAATTAGGTCTCTGTTACCCAGATTCTTCAAGCTATGGGGCTCTGAAGTATCCCCCAGAATAATGGAAATTTGATACAAAAACTCAAATATCTGAACAACTAATGCTTTGATCACCATGATTCTTTGCATGGATATTGATCATGGAGTGTTTCATCAGTTTCTGCAGACTGGTGGCGCCACCTGTGTTTTTTCGATATTTTACAATTTTCTTTCGCTATTATTGATACCTTAAAAGATGCGGTCATCTGATAACAGGGCACAAATCGTAACAACTGGACCAAGAATCTTCTATCTTGACATCCAGGGAGGTCCATGAAAAGTCTTCTTGGAAACATGAAATTAGGTCTCTGTTACCCATATTTTCCAAGCTATAGAGCTTATAAGTACCCCCCAGTATAATTGAAAATTTGATGCCAAAGCAGGGCACAAATCATAACCATTGGACCTAGAATCTTCTATTTTGACAACCAGGGAGGTCGATGAAAAAGTCTTCTTGGAAACCTAAAATTAGGTCTCTGTTACCCATATTCTCCAAGCTATGGGGCTTATAAGCACCCCCAGAATGATTGAAAATTTGAAACCAAAGCAGGGCACAAATCATAATCATTTGACCTTAATCTTTTCACTTGACATCCTGAGAGTTCCTCAAAAGTTCTCCTCAGAAACTTGAATTGACGTCACTGTGACCTATATTATCTGAGTTACAGGCCATGTTTGAGTACCCCAGAAAAAAAATGCAAAATACACACTAATTGCCAGATTCCTCAGGGGCAGCTGGATGGATTGTCATCAAATTTGATGTGCTTATGGGTGTTGATGAACTGTAGCTAATATGCATGAACTATAATGCCACCTACATTATCTTAATTTGTTGCTGTGCAAGGACATAATGTCAACATGCCAGTCAGCTGAGCGTCATGACCCATGGGTCACTTGTTTTCTTTTCTAAATCAAATTCTCACAGGATTTTAGGACCATGTGCATTAATAATAATAATATGTTATAACTATTTTAGGTATATATACATTCTTATATATAAAGCAGGATATGCTATTATTTCAAATGAAGATTTCCTGCTTTTAATGGATATGCTGAAACACTTAAAACACATTTACACACACACTAACACAGGTTTCAACATTTAAAAGACAAGTAGTCATCAAATTGGCTTTTTAGTGAAGCTGTCATTGCTAAAGAGCTGGAATTAAGCAGTTCTTTTTCATCAGGTTATACAATTAGTGTTGGCAGGAAGGGTGAAAAAGGTGGCCAGTTTAATATGCCACGCTGAACCCAGATCTTGCCTCAAGGACACAAGTGGTTTGAACTTACTCTACGTTTAGATCCGGAGTTTTTATATACCTGACTGAAGGAAATCAGATAACGAGCGGTGTTATTTATCCCCATCATGTCACACCAGAGAAATTACGACAAATTTACCTAGGCCAAGAACCTGTTAATAGAGACTGACAGGTCACTAATGTGTTAACAGGAGTTCTGGGAATAAAGAATAAGTTAATTTACATATTTTTACATTCTTCTAATCATGTTATTATCTCATTCCCCATAATAAATAATTAATATTTTGATACATAAAGGGTGTTATATACAGTGTTATCTTGCTTGACAACCACCCCTTCTGTGACAACCTACCCTGGTAAGATGACCACACAGTGTTTTATATGTCTGAAAACAGTTATTACAGGTTGGTATGCATTCATGTAATCGTAATTGTTGTCCAAATACTTCATATATACTGCTGCCCTTAGATATAAAACATAAATATTCAAATCATGAAATTTTGAAATGTTACTATTACTGTTTGATTCAGCAATGTCTAATTGGTACATATTGTGATCATGCAACATGGTAATTAAATGCAGTTCTTAAAAACTAAATAAAAAAATCATAGCAGCTTATGCACAATTAAGATTGGGATTGAAATGATGTCACTCCACCAACTTTTTGAGGAAGACCTGCTAGATCCACTTGACCACGAAAAATGTCTGGTAGAGTTAAAATGTAGTCATGCATTTACCCATGCAGGGAAACACAGCTGTATTTTCACGTATATACACACATACACATACACAAACATGGAAATACAGCTTTATGATATAAAGAAATTAGTCATGTAGATGTCTGCCTCAGGTGGTGTCATGTAATAAGATCACCCATTAAGATGATTTTGGAAAATTTTAATCAGATTTATGAGTTTGCCAAATAAATTAACTATTTCATTTAAATAATTTTATATTTTAATTTTTTAATATTTTAATAAAAAAATTTTTAAAATATTTTATGAATAGACCCAGACGAAAATGCACATGCCACCCTGTTTTTGTAGACTTTTCCCATGGTACAGCATTCACTTTGTGTGGGGTCACATACACATAACAGACATCACATGCATACGTCTTGGTCACATGATCATATAAGAATAACTATCAGTTAAGAATCATATATCAATCATATAAGAATAACTGTCAGTTTACCTAGAACTAAACTTAAATAAAAAAAAAGTTTTATGGTATACTTCCTATTATTTACTTGATTAGAACTGTCACGTGAGAGGCATTTTCAAAACTGCCCTGCATGCTAAGGACTTGATTTATATTACACAAGTAAAACAAGTGAATAGGACCGGTTATCATGATGTATTTTAACGGAGCGACACAGGTTCACCAGGCAGGTGTTTGTAAGTGATGTCATTATTTTCTGTGATGTGATGTATTGTGCTGTGTAGGTGGTTTTATAACGATGTGATTAGTGTGCCATCCCCTGTTCAGGAAGTGTTAAACCAAGCAGCCAGAATGTTAAAAAAATCTTCACATCAGCACTGCTTATGCTTGGATTTACCCAGAATTTTGCTGCTTCTAGATAAGTTATATAGACTGTTCATGTATGAAAATTCTTAAAATTTCAGTTATTGTGGCTTCTGTATTGTTCATTGGGGTTTATTTTTTTTTCGTTGAAATTGGGGGTAACTTTTTTCATTAAATAAAAAAAAAAACACAATTGTTAATTTTATAACAGAACTTGTAAAAGCCAGCCCATCATTTGTTGGTGTCTACATTGTTTGTGCCCAGGTTAAGATTGACCTATTAATAAAGCTTAATAAATCACACAGAAAATAATATAACCTCTTTTATTTTATATTAAAAATACTGAATAAATCTTATTTCAAGGAAAAAAAATGAAAAAGTGTCTAAAAGTGTGGCTGCTCTTGCACTGGTATACATAGACTAACCCTGTTGCTCTCTCTCTCAAGCATTGTTATGCTATAAGGTCATTTGTACTGCTGGTCTTGTTTTAAATGTCCGTCAGAGTAATGTATACAATAAAGTCAGAAAACAACACCAGAAGGTACTCAGGAATTAAAGTTTTAAACTCAAGAAATAGTGTTCAGTGTCAAAACCTTGAAATTTTAGCCCCACAAAATTTTTTCTGAAATTCACAGTTTGTCTCATATATCTCACAAACAGTCATGTACAGCAAGAACAGGGTCTAATGGTGCTGAGCTCAGGCCAGTTGCACAGAGTTTAATTAACTGAAGTATATGTGTTACTCTTAACTGTCAGATAGCTATGAACATGCAGCGCCTGGTTCAGTTTTACCAGTTTTGCTTGGGAAAGCTCTATATAAATATAGATAACTTATTGAGTGGTCCTTTTCTCCAGCTTTCAGCAGATTTTATGATGTATGAAGCAGGAGATACAAAAGTCCATAAATCAGAGAAATATGGTTTTGAATGTTACGTCTGGCAGTAAAAATGAAATTATTGGATCTTATCATGAAAATAAGATAGTATGACTAACTGAGATCATGTTCTTTCTAACCTTTTAGAATTTAGAGACATTATATTGTCTGTTTTAACCATGTAACCGTCATGGTTGAGGGATTTAAGGTACCCCAGTGTATTCAGAAGATGGGCAGGTCACCACACAAACTCAAAATGCAGGAAACCCTGAATTTTGTTAATTTTTAGTGAACTGCCCCGAGACGCTTATCTACCACACAGAACCCTGGATGTGGCTGCTAGATAGAGCTAATCTTTAAATTTGTTTGATCCCTGTCATGTACAGCCTAATTAATTAAAACTTAGTTTACCTTGAAAGTTGACACACTGATGTTAAAACAGCTTGCAGATTAGAAAGTAAGTATGGCATAAAATACAGACAGAAGTGAAAATTTATTAATTAAAATTTTTATTTAAAGGATGCATGTGAAGCAGATTGATAATAAATGCCTGTACACAATTAGAGGATAATTGTCTTGATAGTAGAAAGAAAGTATTAAATTTAATGAAGGATATTGTCCTCAGTTTAGTTCGGAAAGCATAGTAATTGAAAGTTTCTATCTTCACTAAGATTATTATAAAATTCACTTCATTAAAATATATTTTGCCTATTACTGCTAAGAACAGGAAATTGTTGTGTGAAATCAGGTTTGCATGTTATAATGTAGGCAAATTATTCCACAGCATAAGTAAACCACATATTTAGTATGAAATAATCTGAAAGCATGTTCCCAGGATTAAGTGAGCAAAGCTGGAAACACTGTATTGTTTTGAACAATTGAAGTATTTGGTTTATTGTTTATTAAAAGAATTTAATGGAAGTTGAACTAGGAAGTGGGTGACAGGATTTCATCTTCAAAGTCACAACCCAAGAGATTTTTAGTGAATGTATGCATTATAAAAATGATCAGGTATCCTTCAATCTTTGAATCATTGCTTTAATGATATTCTTACAGGCAGGAGTGTCATCATTAATAAAATCATACCCCTAGTCCATTCCACTTGGGATGCTTATCAGTTTTTGATACCAACTGCCATCAGTGTTTGATGAAAGGTGTCCTTGACCTTTTCACTTCAGTCAACATTTTAGGAAGGAATGTTGATGTTTTCCTACCAGGTAATTGCGGGGTTGCCTGGTTGATTCACTGAAAGGTCGTTTTTATAGTAATAAACTGATCTCATTCAAAACTACCTCCCAAAAATCTATAAACACAGACCATAAAAAATAGGAAATTTTTCCTTCAGGATAAACCTTAAAATTGAAAAGGAAGTTGTGACTTTGACAGTAATTAAGCCAGGCTCCATTTTCATGCGGGAAGGATGCTTGCAGATCATTATTTTCATGAAAGATCATGTGGTTCACCTTTGGCATTTTAGTTGAATAACAGATTTTTTTTCTGTATTAAACTTCAGGCCTTAAATTCCCACTTTTGGGTCAGTCATTGCTACGCACTCACTCCTTGAGATGCCTTAACCCAGCAAATAAAAATTAGTTCATCATGGTGTGTTTTTGTGTTTTTTTGTTTAGTTAAATTTTTCCCCACTCTCATAAATCCTAACAAGTTAGCATCGTTATTTGCTGACTGAAACATTATACTAATCTGAACAACTGTGCAGGATCGTGCAAGGGAGAGTATCCAGAAAACTGGATTACCGCAAAACCTGATTAGTTTACAACAGGGCGCTGATACAAACTGTGAACTTGTTGTGTCATGTCGGTGAACTGAATGTTAAGGGGTTGTAAAGCTAGCCTGAGGTGGTTCTTATTTTGCTCAGATTCTTTCCAACTGACAAGACTGATTTATTGATTTTTTTGTTTGGTTTTGTATGACGGGAAGTCTGTCACAATCATTTTACTTAAAGCTTGGAAAGCTGAACCTATCCACAACCTTTCGTAGTTCGATAACGTGCTGGACATGTTACTTACTCCATGAATGTTCAAGGAAAAAACCCAATAAAATTGTGTCCCAAACCTTGAGTGTAATTAACTGTAAAGAAAATTGTATATTAATGCTTATTTTGAAATATTATTTTTATGAATATATATATATATATATATATATATATATATATATATATATATATATATATATATATATATATATATATATATACTGTGGTTGTCTTCTTATTTGCGGTGGTTTCAAATTCGCAATATTCGCGGTCGCTCCCTGACCGAAATTGGTTTTGAATGCATATATACCAGACCATGATCATTAATTTCAGAAGCTGTCGATAGTTTGCGACAGTTGAGATTGATCTTCAGCTACATAGTGATGTCAATCCAGCCTGGGGCATATACGTTAAATGATTCAGGGAGAATGACTGGACCCATTTAAAATAATATCGGTTGGCTTAGATGCAAAAACTGGGACCCTTTGCAGGTGTGTGCTAACGCCGGCAGACTGGCCCGGCAGTTTTTCCTGTCCCCGGCACATGACTGGAAAGTGTCAATGCCCGCTGGGCAGTAATATTTAAAAATTACGTGTATGTGTGCCAAGTTAGATGACATCTAGTGCCGCTTAAAATGAATATTGAGTAGAAGGTACTCTTTCACATTGTGCCATATTTAATCATGTTAATGAATAAAATTTTGCCACTAAAGTAGTGTACGTAGCACCGAGGGTTACGCCACCTTGTAACTTTATAAAGGACTAATTCTGTGAAATCATGACGCGCCAAACAATGAATGATTATCTAGTGATGACGTGAATTTTGAATATATTTGAAAGGTCACAGTTCATTTTGGGGCCAAAGTGCTGTAAAACAGTGGAATATTATGTTTTGCTTCAGATTTAAATGTGAGAAACTGAATACATTTCCTTCTTCCACCTATATGGAAGTAATTAGCAAATAAATGGCACTCAAATTATTCTGGGCACTCCCTGCCTTTGATACTGAAATAAGGGGGCTACCTACAGGGTCCCTTGTTGGTTGAGCAGGTGATTACGACTCGACTTTTAATTAACAGGAGTAAGATAACCTTATCAAGACAGTTTCCCTAAACAAAGTTAATATACGGTTTGTAGTAATAGGTTGGTTTCTTGACACACCTTAATAACATTTGAGTTGTTTTTAATGAACCTCCGCAGGTGTCGGCTCAGCCGTCTGTGAATGTTTGAACATGCGATATCCGGACAGGGGAAAAGTTGACTTAGATAATAGTGAAATCACCGGTTAATGAAATTATTTTTGATAATAAAATATACTACTAGACCAATGATTGAGCTCGAAAAAGGAACCCCGTGAAAATTTTAAAAATATAAAAACCGTGAAAATTCAGCCCCGCCGATATAAAGGCAACCACAGTATATATTTATATAAGAATCTACTGGTTTCCTGTAATAAACAACTTCTAGAGTGCTCTAAGGTATGACACTAGAGCTTTATAATTATATAAATATAGAGGAATCAAATTGTGTCAGACATTTGTTCTACTACGCAGTTTCATGCAACATGTTGCACTGATCAGATAAGACAGTCTGGTATATATATATATAATCAGTCTTTTCTAATGAATCACAGTCATACCTGAGTGCAACACTATGTTGCACGAAACTACGAAGTAGTAAAAATGTCTGACAAGATTTAATTTCTCATATATATATATATATATGCCTCAAAATAGTCAGCAGGAATTTTTCATTTTTGCTTAAAGTAGCAGGTTGCTTCGACACATGAACAAACAAGTAACTGTACAGATGTAAGTATATTTCAATTACAGGCAGAAAAACTTAATCAGTATTTGTAAAAGTTGATGAGATTTTAATAGGTTTAATGGGTTATCTGAGATTGTTGTCCTCTTTGTAACTGACACATTGACAGGTATTTTCTTTATGTGTAATAAGGACTTGAAGCCTTTCAGGTGAGCTTTGCAGAGGGATTTAATAATCCTCCTCCTCGCCGGGTGTTAATAGAGGAGCTAGGGCTACACCAAACACAGGCAGCTGTCGCTGAGCAAGTAAATCAGTCATCTAACACAAATATGAATTTAATACACCTTTCATAGTAGCAGTATCAGCTTTCTGGTGATCGTCAATAAATCAACCTCCTGTTGATGTAAGGAAGCATCCACGGGTCGAGCGGTTAAAACACTGGACTTTGAAGTAAAAGGACCATTGATTCTAATCCCTGCTGAGACTAAATTGGGAATTTTCAACTTTGATCTGAGACTGGGAGAACTTCTGTCACAAACGTCGCTTGATCAAGAAGTCATAGCTTGCAATGTTAATGCCCCCCCCCCCCCCCCCTTCCGTAAGGTAAATCTGAAATCCAGAAGGCTCAGGCATTTGATTTTCCATGAGATAGACTTTGCCAACAGTCAGGTCCTGTCCTTTACACATTTATGATAAGATGAAACCGTAGCTTTAATAACACTGTTGTGGTTACTTGGTGATATCTGCTTGTCCAGAGAGTGCCATACATTAAAGCCATATTTTGAATACCACCACCTCATGTGGTTGAATGTTTGGCACTCAGTCTTTTTGATATAGTTAAGAATGTATCATGTAGTTTTTGTCATTCTTCTTTAAAGATTAGTCATATAATTAAAAAAATATATATTTTGTATATATTTTTTTATTTGTTTATACCCAGTAAAAACACTGTCCAAATAAAAAGAACCATCTTTAATTTAGATTTCAAGCTCATACTTTAAAAAGATGGAATGTTAAACAGTTAACCTTCACAGCTTTAGCAGATAGCTACTAGGTGTGGCAGACACAGACTCTGTAAGATTTCTATTTCCTTGCCTGCTGAGGTATTCGTTTAGCCACCTGCCAGGTAAGCTTTATCTGACCACCAGGAAGCGGACCTTCTTGTTTACGGACATACTCTGGTCTAGAAATGCCCTTAGTAGCTATTAACTACAAAGAGAGCTCGGACATAATTGCCAGAAGCATGTACAAGACAGTAGACTATCTTGAACAGGAGCCTTGTGTTTACCTGGCTTCCAGATGAGTAAAATATGAGTCTGTATGCCTGTATTTCTATCTGTCTGCCTCACTTTTACTCTGACATATCAAATTGTATGTTTAATAAGATTCTGATTGCATTAATAGTTGATAAAAGCACTATAGGGTTTCCTGAAAATGCACATTGCTGTTTAAGTGACACATCTGGTATTGCTAATTTCCTAGAATTACAAAAGTGATTGACCCCATGTGGCCAGTTTTCAGTAATTACAAACTTAGACATATATATTCGGCAAATTTCTTTGAATGGCCTGCCTTGTGTGCCAGATTTTCCGGAAATACAAACATTGACATTTACACCTGAGGTTTCAAATTTTCTTGAATTACAAACTTTGACACATCTCAGGCAGTAAATTTCCTGAAAATACAGAGTATCACAGGCCATGCATATTTGTCATATTTCTATTCTTTACAAACATTTTATCAATTTCCCATTAGCAGATTTATGTCGTAAATTTTATAAGATGGCAAACATGATATATGGCACATTTCCTGGAATGGCATACTTCCATGGCATGCTTTGTATTACAAATAAGTGGAAATGACAAAATCTGTTTAATCTTATTTGCATATGTACTGCCATAAATGACCTTTTAGATAAGCATGTAAGTAGCCTACTGCTTCTCACTTGTTACCACCTTGCATAGCAAGTGATGTGGAATATAGCAAGCTATCTTGAATAAACCAAGCTATCTTGGACATAGCAAGCTATCTGGAACCTAACAAGCTATTTAAAACTATAGATATCAGCATTCTTAGGAATGTAAGCCATGGCCATGTGGGGAGTACCTCTTATGGGACTCTACACAAAACCATGATTGTTTTCACTTATTCGGCCCATATTCCAAGGTTCATTCATACACTAGTGACTCTCATTGGTGAATATTCCTTGATGACATTCCTAAATCCAGATCATGTGCCAAATCCACAAAAAAAAACCTGATCAATTCTTCCTTTGCTCATTCATGAAATGCCCTGAAGATGTCATGAGAGATTCCATTCATGATTGTTAAGTTGTGAACAAACAGACAAAGGGGGATGAACGCAAACCCTCCTGCCTGAGGCAACTGTCTTGAATGGTTGGTAATGCATAGCCTCACTATGGCTTATTTGCCAATAGCTCATACCTTTATGTGGCATCATGCATCTTTACATTGTTTACCTGCTAATGTTGTATATCTCCTGGCACTGTATTCCACTTGGTTAAGTACATGTCAGGTTAGGTATTATCAAAGGTGGTTCACCTTTAACAAATGGACAAGGAACATGGAAACATGACCTTGTGTACCTACTATGGGAATGGTTTTGGTTTCATGCACAAGACTATTTCCAGAAATATGTGAAATTGCATTCTTTCAAGAATCCGAAAAATGTATGGGAGAAACTGTCATAGTTATGCTGTGGAGCTTTCTGAGCTCCATGTGAGTATGCTGTTGAATCAAGAAAACATACCTGTTAATTAATTATGTGCAAATAGTCTTATCTTTACTGATACTGAAGCTTTGTAAGGTATATACACCAGTACCTAAACCACTTTACAAAAACATGCTAGATACATGTACCAATGAATTAATTCTGTCTGTCTGGCTAATGTTTCTTCTTTAGTGTGATAGACTTTCTGTGTAATGATAAGTCGCTGGTCAGAAAGGTTTCTTTCATCTTTAGGGAGAAGCTTGCTAGATATTTAGGGTATTTTAGGAATGGTTTACTTTAGACTCCTTTTCAGTGATGATACACTGTCATGCTTATCATGGCTGTCAGGTGTAAAGTGCAGTGTACAAAAAGCTTAACCCTCACACTGATATGACCATCTCCAGGCGGATGTGGGTCACTTTAAGCTGTTTGCACTGTAAAAGTGTAATATATTAATTAGTGTCCCAGTTGGCCACTTTATGGTAGCCTTTCCATACTTTTTCCTGATGTTTCCTGATCTTATTCTGCTTTACTGTTGACTTTTTTTGTATTATTTCTAGGTATTAATCTCTCCTTCTTAGGTCTTAATCACTTTTTTTATTTCTTTTGGTAACAAAAACACAATTAAAATCAGATATATGAATAATAAATAAGATTTTAAATGAAGTTTAACACATTGTAAAGATTGTGTCAGAGCTAGAACAGAGTCTGTAGGTCAAATGCTCAGCAGTTTATATATACAAGAACTAATTAACTTGCTGCCCAAAAATAGAGTGAATAATGCAATGTAGATTGATTGGGATGTTAAAGCTTGATTCAATTAGGCCTGGTTAAGTTTAATAGTGCGGTCATGATTTCTGCCGCCACAAGAAGCCAGGTGCAACAATGGATCTTGAGAAGTCGGAGAGCTCCACGTCAGGACATCAGCTGTCGTGGCGGGGATTCGCAGACATCAAGCATCTGGTATGGAATGCAGTAGATGGGGACTCCAGAGCATCGAGGATTCTGAGTTGGAGACCAGTAGGGTTCGCTACAGATAAACACCTACAGAGTGAGAGTAGGCAGAGTGGAGAGGAAGCCACTGGTGGCTGGTGATAGTGCTTTAATCAGCTTCACCTGTCCACAGAAATTTGCCAGCTGCAGGCTGCTGTGCCCAGACTCGACAGCAAAACTAAACTGGTTGCCTCAGGCTGATAAATCAGAGAATCCTGAAAACTTTATCCTGTCCCTAACATTTAGAAATAAAAACAAGCTGTGAAGGATGTTAAGTGGCTTACATGAAAATTGAGTGCAGTTTTCTGTTAAGTTTTTAATTTTTTTTGGCATTAAAATAGTAAATAATTATCCCAATTATAATATTATCTCAGAGTGTCATATTTTCCCTTTTCTTAAAGGAGTATTCAACCATAACCTTTAATCTGTCAGCTGTTGTGTTGAAATGTAAATTGTAGTCCTTAAATGTGCCTTTTTTCACTCATCTTCAGTTTGTGTTAAATCATATTGCCATGATGAGGTCCAAACTTCTACAATTTTACTCAAATTGAATGAGAATTAATTAGTTTGCCATTTTTAAAATGAAGTTTGAATTGTCCAAAAATGATTATTTCCATTCATCAAGAATATAAATAGCAAATACAATGCCAAAACTTAACCAATTTTTATATCATTAAAAATCCTTAAAATCAATGACATCTTCAGACTAAATATATTAGAATTTTACTATAAATACTGTCATGAAGTGTACCAAAATATTTACAAACATTTAATTTTTCAACAATGACCATGAAACACGAACATGGTACAAGACATAAAGATACCCTTGTTACAAATATTACCAGATTTTATATAGCAGACAACTGTCTGAGAAACATAACACCAAAAGTCAAAAATGAAACGGACCAAATTATTGTTGACAAAATCTTCACACATAGTCATTAAGGTTTGATTTGCTACATCAAACAACATTTTATAAATTAATATTAAGCCAAATGCCTCCAGATAAACTGCTACATGTGTAACAAAAATTAGCCTTAGCAAAAAAAAATTTTTTTTTAATCAATAACAAACTTATTTCAGAAACTTAAGTTGTATATCTTCCCAGTTTTTCACCAATTTCCTCATTAAATCATATAGTCTAAAATATTAGAAATGTATAATCACTTAATTTCCATATTTATGTACAATTTCTTTCTCCATGTGTTACAGTTGGTGGATTAAAATCCTAACAACAGTCTCCAGACATAAAACAAAAATATTGGCATATTGAATATATTTTGTATGGATATTTTTACTTTTATGTTGAATTGAATTTTTTCTCTTTCTCTCTCACTCTCTCTTTTGCAAAAGAGCACACCTGACCATGACCCAGTGATCTTATCAATTAAGCCAGAATAATTCACTAAGTCCTCGTGGCTTACCAGGTAACTATATTGAAAGTTCTTGATTGGCTTTGATCCAGACCTTATCCTTGGTTAAATCCAGGCTTTCATCCAGGGTTTATCCGGGAGTTACGTGCAGCTTTCTTAGAGAGCTCACTTCATGGTCAGTATCTTAAGGTTAAAGTTGAGCTGTACAGGATTAGACAGTGGGCAATGTTGACGCCATATTGCAAGGTCACCAGAGCACTCTGTAAGGGTGGTAAAAGTTTAAGCATTTTCTCCAAAGATGATTAAAACCTGAGCTGACGTGTTCAATCATGTGGTCTATACAGTGTGTAGAGGAAGCCATCCTGAAAAGTCAAACCAATCCAGTCTTGCTTATGTGTAATTAGAACCAACGGCTGCTTAGAGATTGAGTTCGGGTTAGTTTCCGTGCCCATCAGTGGTGATTAAGTAGAATTACCGGAGATTATATGCCACCTCCGGTAATTAACTTGCATGCTGATTGCCCATGATGATGATTTGGCTGATCTTTCATCAAAGTGAAAGCTAATAGACACTGGTCCAGAGAAATGATTTTGTTAATTATGTGTGTGGCCATGTGTTTTCCCATGTACAAGATTACACAACTTCTTGGGTTAAGCCTTAACCTTTGTTTTTTTTTCCCTGTGCAGTTCTTTAATGTACTCTTTGTAAACTTGTTTAAACAGGTGTGTTTTCATGTACTTATGCCACATTAGTATACACTCTGCATGTATTGGCAGGAGTGGGAGGTTTCAGTGTACAGTGTTTTTATAGGTTCTATTACCAATGCAGCTGGTTCAATAAGATTTAGTGTCCAGATAGTCAATCAAAGCTATGTAATAAATCCTGCTAGTGTTAACAGCACATGCAAAAAGGTTGACACAAGTTTATTTAAATGGAAAGTAGTTGTAATGTTTGTTACATTTATTGTTTTTATCTGCTGCTTTTAAACTCTATTTGACATAATTGTGTACTTGTGCATCATCAGACTTTGAAGTTATGAGTTAGTTTAGGACATTTGTTCAAACCAGTTTGTGGTGGTGTACTAGCCACAAGTACAGGTTCTAATGCAGCCCCCTTCTTCAGGTAAAAAAAACTGAATATATCTATATATTGCAAATGGGCAGACAGACAACAGATAGCTGTTCCTCTTTCAATTTAAACCAATTTACAAAACTCCTATCTGTTTGTGAAGTTTTATGTCTCAGTGGTACATTTTAAGTTGCCCCACAGTGACTGAATAATTAGATAAAACTGGTGTAAAATGATAATCATAGATTAAATTTGAGTTTACAGATAGCAGAAATAGGATTTGGCATTTCAGTCTAATTTAGAAGGATGTTAAATCAAATCAGTACATACTCCCAGTAACAATGAACAGAACAAAACTTTATTCAGGAAAAATGGCCACAGGGCCTACAGTTCCCAACATGATTGACATAATTCAAGTTCTTATTTAACAACTGAATGAAAATGATCTGAATACAGTCAGTACAAACTTAATATAAACACAGAGAACTGTAACTGAATCTTGCTAAAGATTCTCATAAACATCTGTACTGACTTAATACAAATTTAAACATTTAATGTAAAAAATTGAATAGACAGTGAATGCAAACAAATTGACAATTATCAAAATAAATGCTGACAATAACATATGCATATATTTTCTTTAAATAAACTGTGCGAACATGTAAGTTCTATACATGTTATCTGCCTGAAAATATTTAACATTTACCAGTATATATAAAAATTGAATATAATAGAAAATATGTAAATAAATAAACAAACAAACAGATGAACAGAAAAATATATAAATACTTAAATAATAGCTAGAGATATCTTACCTCTGCATGTATCCTTTAAGGAAATATAAAACAAGTTTTATTACAGTTCAGTGAACCATTACAGCATAAAAACTATATAATACAGTATTTATATATTCAGGAGAATTATTGTAACAAATGTAACAATGTTAAAATAATTGTATCCGCCAAAGTTTTGTGTAAGTTTCCAGAATAAATCTCTGAGACCACTGGACAGATTTTTCTTAAACTTTACAAGATTATCAGGTCACATGTGAACTGGTGCCCAACTATTTTGCGTTGACCTCTGACCTTTCCTCTTTCCAGTGCGTCCATCTGTGCTTCTGTTTTGACACATTAACCCACATACCTTCAAACTCGTTTGACACAAACATATCCCTTGGATAGCTTTACAACATACATAAAAAATGGTGGTGCTACCTGCAACCATTTGCACAGCGTCAATCTGTTCATCTGCCTTGGAATAAAATCACTCATATTTTTACAGTGGTTGGACTTGTTCACCCAAAATTTTGCATGTGTATTCATCCTGGATAGCTTTTTGGATTTTATGACAGTGGCACCACCTACATTCACGTTCAGGCTGCAGACATCTAGGCTTATATCTCAGGACTGGTTTGGCGTATCCTCCTGAAATTTTGCATGTGTATAGATCTCACATAGCTCATTACCATTAGCAAAACTGGTGGTGCCACCTGCAACCATTTTTTCACAGGGTCTGTCTGTTTGTCTGCTGTGGGATAAAATCACTCCTATATTGGCTGTGGTTTGACTTATCTGCCTAAAATTTTGCAAGTTCATACAACTTGGATTGCTTTCTTGATTTTGTGGCAGGTGGCGCCACCTACATTTATGTTTGGCTTTATATATCCATGCAAATATCTCAGGACTGGTTTGAAATATCCCCCTGAAATTTTGCATGTGTATAGATCACACATAGCTTTTAATCATACACTAAATTGGTGACGCCACCTGCAACCATTTTTGCACAGCGTTCTTCTGTTTGTCTGCTGTCACTCATATATCGGCAGTGGTTTGACTAAGCAGCCTAAAATTTTGCATAAGTATACAACTTGGATAGCTATCTGTATTTTGTAGCAGGTGGCACTACCTACATACACATTTTGGCTGGAGACATCTATGCTAATATGCAACACATCTCACTCTATTTCCCCTTGCCACTCAATCCATGCCTCACTTCACCCATCTCACTCTGATTTCAGCAGATACATGTAGTCGCTTGTTGACTACCTGTATTCTAGTTGACACAAGATTTATTTTGAAAAAAAAAAAATGCCCAAGCCTATGATGTACACAGATAAAATTTAAAATAAACAATAGATCTGCCAGGTTTGAATCTGTGTTCCCTCAGGTTACCTGTGAATACAAGGTTTAAGGATGTTCCTGCAAGCAAGAAATATATCTTAGGAGCTGTGATATCACAAACTTTTCAATCTGGCTGGCCAGGAGAAAGAATTATTGCCATCAGGATTTTGCTTGAGCTAAGATTACACGGGTAACCATCAATATCTGATAGCATCTGAGGGACTTTCATGTTTAGTGTCAGGTATGTGGGCATGCCTGAAGGTTGGTTCTTTTTTTATGGAAGCCAAATTTGTTAATGTCAAAAATCACTGGGGCTACATGCTAACAGCTTCATGACCTGTCGGGAATTTTTATCAGTCTTCTTCTCCATTAATTGATACAGATTTTCACTTTCAGCAAGGAAAAGAAATATGATTTTGCATTCATTATTGTCAATTTATATCAATTATTTTCTTGCTGGTGCTTTCTGGTGCCATTTTTTGGTATCAGTTATTTAATACAACATGAACACTATCAAATTTGTCATTTCTTCTCCAGTGTTTAAGAAAACATGGAGTGAATAAATCAATGTAAAGTTATTGGTCCTTCTTCATTAATATTTCTCCATTTGTGTTGACATTGTTGACTTTTCTTTGACCATGGGCATTATATATACATTAGGGCTATAAAGAACATTCAAACTCTCTCGAGTCTGATTTGTGAAAGAATTACAAGCACAAATATTTTTCAACGGCAGCATTTCTTGTTGTGAATCTGGTGAGACACCTAACTTAAGCTATCAGACATATAGACAGCTTCCCTGATTTATTAAGAATCGTAATGTGAATAATCATTAAGTAATTTTGCAGGTTCAGGCCCTTCTTTACATATGAATGAAACATCTTTGACTTAATTTAAAGAAAGTGCTGATATCTATCTCACAACGGAGACAGGGCTCTACTGGACCAACATTTGATAAACTTAATTTAATTTGATGTGTTGCTGAGGCAATACAAACAAGTCCTGTCCTGTTAATGAGAAAGTAGCGTCGTATAGCCACGACATTGACAGGTCAATAAAGCTGACCAGCAAACCATTGATCCGTGTGGTCAGTAAACCTCCAGATCTGCCTATGTTCCCCTCATCAGCTCCCGGCACATTTTCAATTAACACGGAAGGACGCGTGCTCACTTTGACATTAACATGCCTGGAAGTGTCCGGTAAAATCAGTACCGCAAAGCTGGAGGAGTACGTACCAACTCGGGCTTCACAGTTTACATGGTGTATTGACTTTGCTGGAGTATTGGATATGAGAACAATAATGATTGCTGAGGGCTTTAACCATGTGAAATCCCATGTTTCAATACTAGAGTGCTATGATCACAACCAGTCACTAGCACCCATTATGTAACTACAGTAAACTTCCCATACAATCTTCCACTCATCCTTTGAATTTTTTATTAGTTTGTTTTCAGATAACTTCTAGGGAGTGGCTTACCATCACTTGAAATTCTAAAGTTGCATTAAGTGTCAGCAGTCCTTGCAAATGTTGATTAATTTTATGAATCATGTATTTTTTTTACTGGTTCATTCATTCCCCAGCCTGCTCTCAGACCTTTGACCTTTAATAAACATAGTGTGTTAAATCTGTTTAGCTGATTTTGATTACCATTTCGAGAGAATTAATAGGGTTTACACCATATCTACAAAAGATTTATTTGGATATTATGTGTAAACTAGGAGCAGGTGACAGCTGTCTACATATTATGCCATATGCTTCGGCCATTTCTCGATTCAGTGGGACACACTAGTAAAATACCCTTGATTTAAAACCATGCTCTTAATAATTCCTCGAAACTCCCAGGGTTGACTGATTTAGATAACATTTATTTGAATTATTGATTTAAGGTAGCATACCTAAACCCCTAAATTTAAAATCTACCAATTCAGAAAAATCTTTAAATTTCATTTTTAAGCATGACGGAAACATGGTAGAAAAGTTAAAAAGTATTTTGAGATATTGTCATGTACTTGCATGAATATTAGCCCAGTAAAAAGTGATTTGCTGTGACTGGTTGCTTAAAATGGTAACCATTCAAAATTGTTAAATCTTTTAAAATTTCCTATGAAAATTCAATAAACATTCAATAAACATTCAATTACTATTGGTTGTATTACAATACAAAAGGCCCAAACCTTTTATCATTCAGGGTTTTACATAAATGAAAATTTCTACAGGTGTTAAGTCATCAGGTAAAAATTTTTTTTATAAGTTATTTTAAGTTGTCTGTGAATAAACAGGAGCAGAATCATCAAGGGAGGCCACTTTTTACATACAATTTATTTCAAATTCTGTTTTGACAGTTGTGGATTAATTGGCTGTTTGTGATATCATTTTAAGGTAGTTATTATTTATGTTTAAAGTCACTAACATGGTCTATACCAAGTGCATATGGAGGACCATGATTTCCTTTCCATGAAATAAAAAGCTTATAAATCAATGCATGGTCACGTATCTATAGCTTCTGGCAACACTAACAAGCTGAAAAACATTTTTTGAGTGCATGGTTCCCAAGGCATTTTTTCTCCTGAAGTCTGAGGAAATGGAGATGATTGTTGTTAATTACCTGATTTAGCTAAGAATACCCATTGCCTGGGTGAGCCAGGCCCTGGAGGACAGAAATGTTACCAGCACCTTTATCAGTGGGAGTGTTAGGGTTTGATACAGATCTTGTGTTCCTTTGTGAAAATGTCACAGTGTCTGGTCCCAACAGTTGGTAGAGAAAGAGAACAAAATTTACCTGCTACCCAAGTATCCTTGCTGAACCTCGTGAAAATTTCCAAAATCTCTCTGTTTTACTGCTCTGTGCTGTCCTCTCACATTGAGTACACTGAAGTAAATTATAAAGAGTTGCATAATGGACAACCATCTGCTTGGGGTGTTTATAGAATTGGATTGACAGCCACTATTAAAATGAAAAGGGTGGATTGTATTGCATCGCCGATATAAACCTCACCTTGTGATTTGTGTTGGGAATGCGTTGTAAAATTTATCGTTAAAAATTCAGTTAACCATCGTGATTCAATTATCAGAATTATAATTGCCTTTTTAGGAGTACGAAATTTCAGACCATAAATATTCCTGTACATTGTCTAAATTGGTATATCAGCCTGCATCTTTGTAACTAGTTTGTGTAATAATTCTGTAGCCTATATGTGTGTGTATTTACCTTAGGTAACAACGTTAGGTATTGTATGCTGACAAAAAGATTTGAGATACAAGTCTTTAATTGAATTAATTGGATTTTTAAGTAGTGCAATTAAGAATGGCAGCAAAATCCTAATACATGAAGTAAAACAGATTCATAGATATATTAAGTTCAAAAAGATGAAAGAATACATGTTATATATGATTGACTTTATCACAAGCAGTTATGGGCCAATGATTCATTAATAATCAGGGCCTATGTGATTGAAAATTTCGCAAATTTGCGATTGCTAGGGGATTTGCGGAAGGTTTGCGAAGGCTCGCAATTTTTTTGGTGAGGTGTGCTGGAAACCTCTTGCACCCCTCTTGCAATTTTGCGATTAATCAGCTGTTACAAACACTCGTAACCCACGTTCCATTGACCTTCGGGATATGCCTGTGCCATATGCAGCAGACAGCTATATATATATATATATATTAATGCTTAAAGGCCCATGGCTTGTACCTGTACTGTTTTTTTGAAAAAAGATTCAGGTAACAAAAATGATATACCAGTAGAATTTATTTCAGACTGGATTTCAGAGGCAAATGGGATAGAAAATCCAGATATCATACCTGTCGCTAAGCTGAGACTTTAGAACTAATCGCTGACGTTATTTGTACACATCAAGATATTTTTCTTAAAGGCTCGAAGAGAGGAAGAAGGGAGGGGTGTTGAACCAAGGACCTGTCGCTGTGTTTTCCAATGCTGAATCCGACGCATCTCTGAATTGCATTTTTAATTACATTAATTATCTGAACGCCTTTTAAACATCCACAAAATAAAGTTAAACTTGTTTATTTACACTTAAATAACTGTCATAATCATCATGACTCATTGAGAGAAATATGCTATATATGTGCATGGTATTTACTCTGTATAATACTTGTATAATGCATTACTCTAAATTAACACAATTTATATGCGCACATGCTTCAGTATATTGTTTGATCATGCACTTGTTATTGTTATAATATTATACATTATCACATATACATATGTTCTAGACTGGTTGTTGAGATTTTGTTAAAATTTTATATATAATTGCAGTGATAATAGAGAAATATATGTTCAAAATCAGGAATATTTCCAAGGTATTTATATCATATGATTGTTTTAGATATTGCAAAAATCTTATCCATAAAAAATATAAAGTAAGAATTAACATTCATAATTCGCATTAATCTGAAGTGGTATAGATTCATGTAATATAAATTTGATAATTAAGCAAGCTCAGTAATTATCTTATTTGACACAAATGCAGAGAAACACCTACAGAATCGATAGCACCAATGCAAGCACAAGAGATAATCTTTTAATCAGCCAATTCAGTTCATGGAATACTGTTTATATATAAAATAATACTATATATATGATATTTAATTTATGTATGATATATATATTTTTTTTATAAATGTTCTATACATCGATTGATGTCATTGAAATGGAAACTCAGTTCTGAGACTTAATATCAATTAATTTTCATTTACAATTAGACAATATTTCTAAGCACTAAGGATTAAATATTTTTCTTAAAAATATGCATTTCTTACTTACTATATATTTTAAGATTCTCTATTTAGATATTTAAAATCGTATATGCACAAAGTATGATGATTTTGTAAGAGAAGGAATATTTATTTTATTACAATAAAGAATAATTATATTTAACAATTTTGATATATAAACATACATACATACATATATATGCATATTAAGGAATATATTTATATATATATATACACACACCTTGGATTATATGCAAAGAGTATACGAATGTTAAACATTGAATGCTTGTGTTGGTATTAAAACATGAAGCATTGACTGTGCCTCAGCATTCTGCCGTGCATGGGCAGGGCCAAAAGAGGCTACGCAGACCGCTGCTAGAGGTTTTTGAAATTTGCAAAATTACAAGAGCCTGCACCTTTTAGTCTGTTTGCGAAAGTTTTGATCACATCCAAAATCACTCTGCAAGAGGTTTGCGAAAGGTTTTTGCTTGCAAACACCCTTGCGAGACCTTCGATCACATAGGCCTAGATGGGTAGTCAGTGCAAAAGGATCTAAATATCAAACTTAAGTGCCATAATCAGTTATCAAGATTTGCACACAACTTAGGCTTTGTGATGAGGAAATGCATGCTTTCTTATAATGTATAGGAGCACACTCTATAAATGCCTGTGTACAATAATATCAGGAAAGAATTGTTCACAATAGTCTGTTTAAAAAGAAAGTAACAATAGTTGCAACGTCTTGGAAAAAAAGTTGATGACACTGATTATGATGATTTGTACAAAGTGTTTATCTGCAGGGCTGGTTGTTTTAAACCTGCTGACAGAAAGATAACTCACCCAGAGGATAACACATATAGAAAGAAAATAGGCATGAAATCAAGAATGTGCAGTTGAAATAGATCTATTTAGTATTTTCATTAAGTAAAAAAGATTAGTGTAATGTAAGTATTGATCTGGTAGAATTTTTATTATAAAATTCATTTAAATAAATTTGATATCAATACATTAATTTAAGCCTGCAAAAACACTGTGAAACATGAGGTCACAATGTGTGAAGAATCCAGTCATGATCTGTGGTATGTTACATGCATGATGAGAACAGAAATCATAGCAGTGCAAAGAAAATGGTGTTTTGGATATAATTGCTGAGTGCTGGGAATCCCCAAAACATTCCCTCCTCCACATGGATGATTCACAAAATGGGAGTGTGTCTGTTTTGCTAATTTGATGTGTTCTCTGGTTTTCCCTCCATCTTCATATTTCAAAACATATTTTAAAGATCTGCCTCCCAAGAAGATTAGGAATGGTGCCCCTAGAGCCTGTTCCATTAATTAACATGATGGACTTACAGTTGTATTTATGGAGTTCCGAAAAGTATATGAATAATAATGTTTCAATTACTGTATAGTTAAGTAAAGATTTTTTAAGGCCTTATGGTCAGTTTTGTTGATAATGTTTAATATTTCAGCAATTTGTCAAATTGCTGGCCTACTTGCTCATCTCAGCCTTAGACTCTAGTTTCATGATGAAGACTTCAAAAGATTACAAAAAATGAGTAATATGTGAATACATTAAATACATGGTAACTGGCTCTGGTAGACACAGTCTTTGACATGTATGATTATCTCTTTCTGTATTCATCAGATGCTTATATTCTGTGACAATATTTTTTTATTCAGTATCCCTAAAGTCTTGCTTTTTATAATTCTATTGGAAAGTTTGGAAATAATTTAGCAGGAAATGTCAGAATAATATTCATGTACTACCAGTTCCTGTTCACCATGACTACTGAAGGATTTGTTGCAATATTCGTTATCCTTCGTTAACTCATCTCAGGAAAATGACAAAATCTCCTATGCATTATTCCTTATGTAACTATTGACATGTGATTAGAAAACTTCATTGATATAGCTGATAATCAGGTAGCATTACATGGATCTATGCAGTGTTTACCAACAAAATGTTCAAATTAAAAAAAAAGAAAAAAATTTTGTCATTTTAGATAAATAGAATTTCAGATGGTTTTGGTTTTGAGCATTGAGTTGGCAAAAAAAATTTAAATTTTACTTTATCTTAGGTTTCTTTGTATTTCTTTTTATTCCTCAATATCAAAATAGATATTTCTAAATTTCAGGTTAAGATTATTATTATAAATGTTTTAAAATTTAAATAATATCACTTAATTAAAAGTCAAAATCTTAAATAATTGATAATCAGTTTTTGACTGTGGTGACCCTCTGCTGTGTATGTATGTGAGTTTGTGTGTACCACTTGCTATATTTTATGTGATATATATGAGCCTGCAATATATTCAGCAGGCCCTGGAAGTCTGTCTGGTGATCTTTGACATCTTTGGAGGTCTGGGTGGAGACAAATGCCAGCCACAAATCCAGGAGATCCTTCTGTATTTATTTTATCTCTTCTTCATTCGACATATCAGCACTTCACCTTCACGGGTAATCTGTGTATGTTTAAAGGAATATCCTGCTCACATGTTTTCCCAGGCCACCCTGAAACTGCAGCTGTCTCACCATAATTCATCCCTCAGCTCATTTCAAAAATATTTATTTTTACTGTTTGACAAATAGGGAAATTACAACAGTGATGATAAGGACTGCAAGGTTTTGTGTGAATGCCTGTGATTTTGTGACCTTGACATTAGTTATCTGTACTAATTGCTTATCTGTTTCCCTGCTGGATATGAACAAAAAAAATAAAAAAAATTAATATTAGCACTTTGTTCATCAAGATGTCCTTGGAACAATATTTTGGTACAGATAAATGACATCACAGTCATCACAGTCACAGGACATAAGTGTCCAGAGAGAACCCGCAGACTGGAGGACATCAGGTGACAAGAGAGAACCCTCAGACTGAGAAAAGGTGATCAGAGAGAACCCTCAGACTGAGGACATCTGGTGACCGGAGAGAACCCACAGACTGGAGGACATCTGGTGACCAGAGAGAACCTTCTGACTGGAGGACATCAGGTGGTCAGAGAGAACCCTCCGACTGAGAAACTGAGAACAGGTGACCAGAGAGAACCCTCTGACTGAGAACAAGTGACCAGAGAGAACCCTCAGACTGAGGACACCTGGTGACCAGAGAGAACCCACAGACTGGAGGAAATCTGGTGACCAGAGAGAACCTTCTGACTGGAGGACATCAGGTGACAAGAGTGAAACCTCTGACCGGAAGACATCAGGTGACCAGAGAAAAACCTCTGACTGAGAACAGGTGACCAGAGAGAACCCTCAGACTGAGGACATCTGGTGACCAGAGAGAACCTTCTGACTGGAGGACATCAGGTGACCAGAGTGGAACCTCTGACTGGAAGACATCAGGTGACCAGAGAAAACTCTCTGACCCAAAAACATCCTGTGACCAAAGAGAACCCTCTGACTAGAGGACTTTAGGTAACTAGAGAGAACCCTTTGATTGGAGGACATCAGGTGACCACAGAGAACTCTCTGACTGGAGAACATCAGGTGACTAAAGAGAACCCTCTGACTAGAGGACTTTAGGTAACTAGAGAGAACCCTTTGATTGGAGGACATCAGGTGACCACAGAGAACTCTGCCTGGAGAAAATCAGGTGACTAGAGGACTTTAGGTGACTAGAGAGAACCCTTTGATTGGAGGATATTATGTGACCAGACAGAATCTTCTGACCTGAGGACATCAGGTGACTGGAGAAAACCCACTGACTGGATAGAGCCATTAAGTGACTGGAAAAAACCCTCTGACCCTAGACATTGGCCAGTGACTGGAGAGAACCCGCTGACAGGACATCAGTTGACTGGAGAGAATTGCTGATTTGGGGACATTAGGTGAGGAGAGAGAACTGCACGTTTAAGAGCAAAGGATGACCACAGGGACTGGAGGTCACATACCTAACTAACTTTGAAGCATGTCTTGAATGGAGAGCATCTGAAGAACACCTTTAGATTTACTATAGCATCAAATAAACATTCTAGAGCATTAAACCATTCTACACACTTGTCATAACAGGCTGCCTCTTATGCCAGTTAGCTTGTTATCTACAAATGTCTGATTGATAAATGACCAGCTTACCAACATCAGACACTGGTCCCCATCTACTATGTGGTATATGAGCCTGGTTTACCTGACTGTGGATTGCTTTCATGTACAGTGTACCTGGTAATATACTCAGGTATGTATAACACCTGGAAAACGGATATGATTCTCTGTAACATGTGGGTATGATAAGCTCAGCATGACCTGAGCCTGTATTCATTAAGGGCAGGCTGCTCAGTACTGTAAGGTATCTATACACTAACTGGTCCGCACTTCCTCAACCTTGCATGACCTGCTGACCATTTCAAGGTAGCCGTGCTAACTGGTCTGTACTTCCTTGACCTTCATGATCTCATGTCATTTTCATCATTTGAAGTTATCCACTCAGACAGTTCCCTGCTTCCTCCATCTATTATGTTCTGCAGATCATTTGAAAAAAAAATTTAAAAGTTTAGGCAAAAAAAAATAAAAGGTATGGTTCTCAGGCACTGGCCACGTCAATTTTAACTCCCCGCATCAAATTTTTTTTTATCTTCAAAGAAGATATATAACATAATTTATGTAGTGCTTTTACCTGGTTAGTAAAACAAATTGTTATTTTCATGCTTTTCCCTGATCATATGACATTTTTATTGAAACATACAAAAAAAGGTCAAAAATAAAATACCGCCCACCTGCACTGATTTCTGGAAAAAGTGCCTGAGAACCATACCTTTTAATTTTGTTGGCCTTACTGCAGCCCATTGATACTGATTTAAAATTGGACTACTCCTGGTCACATATCCATACTTTGTAGGTGTATAGACTATCGTATATCTTTTGTTTTCTATAAAATTATTATGAAGATGTTGATTATAAAAGCTTAATTCCCTCTTCTATTTATTTTATTGCAAAAAATGAAAACCTTGCAGCTAGTGTTTTAGCACATGATATACAGGAAGTCCAGCAGTGTTTAATCACTTCCTGTCATTGATCAGTACCAAAATGACTTCATTAAGCAAAACTGAGAACTTTATACCCAGAGACCTTCATGTCACTTAAAGCTTTTCTATAATTTGCATCACATCATTAATTTGGGATAAAAAGTTACAATGTTATATTTATTTTTAAATTTATCAAATAATTTAATTTTGATCAGGTTATACACATTTCAACAAGTTCAGAATCATAACATTGATACCAGTAATTTAATTTTAAGTCTTTTGACATAGTGACTCTGTTAACTATATTATAACACATTGTAGCACACAGAAATATGTCCAAATGCATGCATAGACTTCCTCTCTAGAAATTAGTGACTATTTATATATATACCAACAGAAATTCATGTGGTTCATGAACCGTGACTCTGTCCGGGAGGTAATTAGAGGCAATATTTTGTACCTGTGTTGGTGTGTCTTAGCAATAAGAATTTTGAGAGTAATTTTACAGAAATGCATAAAAGCCTCGTACAAAAATGTATAATAGCCTTGTACAAAAATGTATAATGGCCTCTGTGCTCCTGACATAGTATTTTTGCCTATGCAAATTCTATAAAAGAAGTACTTTTCTCAAGGTTAACAAAACAGAGGGTTATGTTTGAATTCAGTTTGTTAAGCACACTGGATCACTTTACATGTGACAGATTATTTTGAAGAATAAATGTAAAGATATTTGTTTGCTGTAGAATGCTGCAGTTAAGGCTGTTGGAGTGCAAATCATATACAGAACTGTGTGTCATGGTTCAGATTAAATAAAATGACCTCATGTTGTCCATTACAGTCCAGACTGGGCTGTTAACCTTTCTGACCTTTCATGTAACCACAATCAGCACTGGCAGTTGTTTACGTAGCCACACAAGTTTACAATAAACTTACATATGGCTTAATCAATATTATCAGAAATTTGTCAAAGACATTCTTGAAATGTCTGGGTAGGGTATATGTATAGGGTAGCTTGGTGGATAAAGTGATGCACATCAGAGTGGTCACCAGCTTTAATAATGTCAGGGCTTAGGCAGATTTGATTCACTCTGATATAATAAGGATTAAAACTTATCAATTATTCCTAATCTTATGCTGAGAAACCTGAAATTAAAAAACCTTTATAATAGCATATAAGTGTAATCATACACATTAATACATCCTCATTCCATATGCTTCATCCACATTCAGCAAACAGTGCCACCTACAGCCTAAAATTATCAACTCTTTTGTTGATAAACATACTGTGGTTGACTTTTAATTTGTGGGGTGTTTCAAAGTTAGGATATTCTTAAAAGGGATTTTATCATTAAAGTTAAACCCTCGTATATAAGAGGCCTCATCACTGAAGGGAATTTGCAAAGCAAAAATTATGATATTAGGTCTTGTATGTTACTGGTAAATTAAAAATTGCTATAATAAATGATATCAAATATGTCAAATAATCTGACAATAATGAACAAGAATTTCTGCTTGTACAATGTTTGCTTTAGTCATCTTGTTGTTACAATTTGTGTACAGATTATGCAAGATATAACTAATTCATATTATAATCAATTTACTCTATGAAGGTTACAACATTAGTTTGAGATAACAAAAATTGAACCCTTGTGAAATACTGAAAATGTGTAAATCGTGAAATTTTAAATCCACATATATGAAGCTCTGCGTAGTATACATCTCCACCTGTATCGAGGGAATGGAGATAAAAAGGATGGAGACTCCGGCATTCAATCAAATTTGTTCCTAGCAGCAAATAACCTAAACCACACTAGAGAACAAATGTGTGAAAAATAAAGGTATATTTGTTACAACTTGGCATTTTGATTTATCACTCAAAGCTCTGAGGTGTACTTTCCAGTAAGTGAGGAGATCTGTTGTATATTGATGAGTATATCTGTCTATCAGTCCCTCAGTAGACTGGAGTAGAGTCTGCACAAGTTTCCCAGCGGCTGTGCCA
The DNA here is from genome assembly GCA_026874595.1 of Sipunculus nudus. Taxonomy (NCBI): domain Eukaryota; kingdom Metazoa; phylum Annelida; class Sipuncula; order Golfingiida; family Sipunculidae; genus Sipunculus; species Sipunculus nudus. The sequence goes on along the minus strand of CM049314.1, from coordinate 8,466,813 downwards.
GCACTGACCTGAGGTTGTTGATCGAGGGCCCTGTGTGACGTTATTTAGAAGCGTCATATTGAGTGCTAACAGGGACTAGTGGCACCGATTGACCAGATTCCCTCAGGGATGTTTTATTGAAGGTTTGTTTGTCAACTCTGTGTATCTCCTGCTACATCTTTTAATGAAACATGGCCAGTGAAGGACCTAGAAAAAGCTGTAGTAGAGACACCAGACAAAACATACTGGGCTAGTTCATGTGTGTTTTACACAGGGTACCTGTAATTTAGAGACAACACTAGTCATTTTGTTGCATCATTGTAGTAATGATTCAACGAATGTCTCAGTCACAAACTGAGGTCTGGAAGGATACAGAGACCATTTTTATAGTGATTTAAAGTGGTCTCTTAGTGTCCTTATGGTAATGTTTTCTTGATTTCCTTATGGTAATAGAATAGAGCAGTGTTGCTACATAATGTTTAGCTCATCTGAGCTATAGTGGTCACTCTGTCAGTCATCCAGCGGGTTGTTCTTTAACAGGGCACAAATTGTTAATGCTGGAACTAGAAACTTCTCACTGAACAACCATGCAGGTCCGTAAAGATCTCCTATAAGAACTGGCATTTGATCACTGTGACCTATATTTTTCCAAGCTATGGGGTTCAAAAGACTGACCCCCCCCCCCCCCCCGAAAATATAAAAACTGGTAATAAAGCGCCATTATCTGAAAAATGTAATGCATTGATTACCATGCTTCTTTCATGTATATTGATCATGGAGTGTTTCATTAGTTCCTGAAGACTGGTGGTGCCACCTGTATTTTTTTTCTAATTTTACACTCTGGGAGACAGATGGTCTGAAATTATACATGTTAGACATAGAATCTTCTAACACAACATCCAGGGATATTCTTGGCAATATTTTTTTTTTAAGAGAGAGACAAAATTTCTTTGAAACCTGAAACTAGGTCATGATGACCTATATTCTGCGAGTGACTGGCCAAAAACATAATTTGGAGTACCAAGAAAGACAGACAGAAAGGGCACAATTTGTAACCATTTGGCCTATAATCTTCTTAATGTAACCTTCAGGGAGGTCCTGGATAAATGTCTTTTGATGTATGAAATAAGGTCACTGTGACCTATATTCTGTGAGCTATCAGAAAAAAATCATGATTTGAGCACCCTGGATGTAACATGTGCACAAATTGTGTCTGTTAGCCCAAGAATCTTTTAATTTAATATACTGGGAAGTCTTGCGCAAATTTTTGTATAAACCCCTAATTAGGTCACAATGACCTTTATTCTGTGAACTGAGCTGAAAACCTAATTTTGAACACCCATGAAGTCAGACAGGTCAGAATTCTTGACTGTTGGATCTAGAAATCCCTTTTATTAGTTTAACTGGAGGTCATTGTAATGTCTTCTTTCACATTCAAAGTAAGGTCATTGTGATCTATATTCTGTGAGCTATGTGAAACAACTTGTTTGAGTACCCTATAAGTCAGATGGACACAATAGCAGTTTGATGTAAAAACTTCTGACTTAGCATTTAGGTTATTCCTAGTAAAATCATCATGGAAACCTTAAATAAGTTTGATATTACTATTTTCTGAGGATAATGGGCAAAAAAACCCCATGATTTTAGCACTCTAGAAGTCATTCTATACCCATTGTTAAAGGTTCCTTAATGAATATTTTTTTTCACCTAATCATAACATCAATAATTAATACATGCATCACAGGTTAAATTCAGCTGAGTGTCATAACTAATGGGTCACTTGTTTTTAAGTAATAATAAAATGTACCTTTTATTTCAGAAAAGGCTTCTATTTCTTCTTTTTCCATATATTTTTGTTCTTTTCAACGGTCCATCTTCCTTAAGATATTCAAACGTTTCACTTATAAACATCCGAACTGGATGGGACTGAGGGATCGCTGTGTGATGTGCATTTAATTAAGCTAAGAAGCTTACGTTAGGAATGCTTTGACTCCCAGATTAGCAACAAATTATTAAAAATTTAAGATATGTAGTAATTCAGATTTATAATCTGTAGCCTTTCACATTACTCAGCTGTATAGGCATCATTCATCATCATTCATGAGGCACTTACATGAAAGTATCACTTACAGCAGCATTTTATATATAAGCATTTTAATTTTTTATGCCCCCGCCACAAAGTGGCTGGGGCATATAGTTTTACCCATGTCCGTCATTCCGTCCTTCCGTCCTTCTGTCATTCCGAAATCAAACAGTTGTACAGACTTTTTTTCGCAATGCCTGCAGATATTGGCCTGATTTTTGGTGTGTGGGCAGATATAGACCAGTTACAGATCAAGTTCGCGTTTCGTCCCGGTTGACCTACTTTTGACCGTTTTACGGCTCCTGAACATAGAAAATATCATGAAAAATATGAAATTTCATGACAAATACACATGTACGGATTTTTTTTCGCAATGCCTGCAGATATTGGCCTGATTTTTGGTGTGTGGGCAGATAATGACCAGTTACAGATCGAGTTCGCGTTTTGTCCCAGTTGACCTACTTTTGACTGTTTTACGGCTCCTAAACTTAGAAAATTTCATGAAAAATAGAAATTTTCATGACAAATACACATGTACGGTTTTTTTTCGCAATGCCTGCAGATATTGGTCTGATTTTTTGTGTGGGGGCAGATAATGACCAGTTACAGATAGAGTTCGCGTTTCATCCCAGTTGACCTACTTTTGAACGTTTTACGCCTCCTTAACTTAGAAAATTTCATGAAAAATAGAAATATTCATGACAGATACACATGTACAGACTTTTTTTCGCAATGCCTGCAGATATTGGCCTGATTTTTGGTGTGTGGGCAGATATAGACCAGTTACAGATCGAGTTCGCGTTTCGTCCCGGTTGACCTACTTTTGACTGTTTTACGGCTCCTGAACATAGAAAATTTCATGAAAAATATGAAATTTCATGACAAATACACATGTACGGACTTTTTTTCGCAATGCCTGCAGATATTGGCCTGATTTTTGGTGTGTGGGCAGATAATGACCAGTTACAGATCGAGTTCGCGTTTTGTCCCAGTTGACCTACTTTTGACCATTTGACGGTGCTCTAACATAGAAAATTTCATAAAAAAGTGCACATGTATGGACTTTTTTTCGCAGTGTCTGCAGATACGGGCCTGATTTTTGGTGTGTAGGCAGATAATGACCAGTTACAGATCGAGTTCTTGTTTTGTCCCAGTTGACCTACTTTTGACCATTTGACTGCTCCTGAACATAGAAAATTTCATGAAAGACAGAAATTTTTATGGAAAATGCACATGTATGGACTTTTTTTCACAATGCCTGCATATACTGGCATGATTTTGGGTGTGTTGCTTGATAATGACCTGTTACAGATCAAGTTTGCATTTTACCCTTGTTGACCTACTTTTGACCATACGACACCTCCTGAACTTAAAAAATTTTTCAAAATTTTACAAATGCATGTTTCTAATTTGCCCCAGGCGGGGGCATTCGTGTCATTCCGACACATCTAGTTTAAACCATTTAATACTTTTTTCTTTCAGGGTTTCATACATTTTTTATAATGTACACACCAGCAGCATTTAAATAAGCTGTTAGTGAAATTGTTATCTAATACCCGAAAGTCATTTCTGCTGCATCTAGTGCAGGGACAGCAGAGCACAATAATTCATATCTGTCTTGTCATTATGAATTTATAAAGGCATTTAGCATGAAGCTCATCAAATGTTGGATTCTTTTCACTTTATAAAAACTTCAAAAGAACATGCTTTCTTTGATGGCATCATTTTAGTTGATTAATGTTCAGCTCCTGATATTCTTCAGAAGATTAAATGAAAAATTACTGACATGTGGGCAAAAATTCAAGCTCATAAATATTTATAAAGCCTTAAATTGATTTTCAGATTTTTAAATCTGGAAATAATGATTTGTGATTTTGTGGATTGATCTTGAAATAGTTGCATTAAGGTCAGTCATTAAGTTTTAAGCAACTAAACATTAGGATAAAGTTTGTGTTCATCATATTCTACTCTCTATTTAAACAGAAATAAGAGTCCTTTTGGAACCAGCTGGGATTTAAATGATTACCTAAAATTTGCCAATCAAAGATTTATTTGCTTTTTCTAGTAAAGAGCTTTTTTCTGCTCATATTATAGACAGGTGGTATTTTGGAATGCTCAGTGTCAGTATGTCTGTCTATGTCACCACAATAACTGATCAGGAAAATTGATGGATTTTGATTTAACACACTATAAATGTATAAATTATCATGCCTATAAGTTTATTTGTTGACCAAATTTTAAATTGAATATTTAAAGTAGTCAGAGGCACCAGACTTTTTGGGGTGGTTTGATATGTTAGCAAAGATTTTTTTTTAATTTCATAAAACTCAGTCTGAATAATTATAAGTAAAGTATCCTGCCAGAGTTTGATTTCTGCTAAATCCTTCAATAGTTGACAACCTTCATGGTTGACAGTGGGCTTATATGTTCACTTGGAAACTCTCGATTCAACATCTCATGTCTAATACCTTACTACTTGAACCACTGTAACATCTGTTTTACCATATTGAACACGTCATAAAGTTATTGCTGACCACTTAACCATTATAAGTTTTTTTTGACTGCAGGGGAATGACAACTAAAGCAATAATGTGACAATTTGTTGCTAAGGGAAGCTTCCATCACTCTTTTCAAATTGTTTATATAATGATTACATTGTTAACATAATATTCTCAGGGAATAGATTATTCTTCAAGATTGAGATTTGTATGTATTTAATGTACTAGATGGCTTCTTTCATATTTTATGAAGAGTTTTTGATAAATGCTAAGAAAAAACTGCATTGGTTGTTGCATCTGTGACATGGAAAGAATAATAAAAAGATAATATTGCGATTTCTGTAATATCTGAGATTTCAAGCTTTTATGTTTGCTGTTTTCCCGTGGATGACCTTATTACAGAGTTGACAGTTCTCTCAGATTACAATATAATGGGATTTTGGATATGTTTGCTTTACATTAACTTTTTTATGGATATTGGGCTGTCCAGTATATCCCTCTGTGTATGTACTGATTTGGTCACGAGTGACTATCAGAGTTTCTAATAGTAAAGCAATCTGTTTCTAACAGACTGTGTATATTATCTGCTAAGTTTGATTATAAGAAGTGAATGGGTTTTGTTGTCATGGCAAAAACATCAGCAGCCTCATCTTTCCTACCTGTATAGCACATAAATAGATGCAAACTAAGATCAGAGCTAGACACAGCAGTTTTATTATAAATATATTTGAAATTATTTTGGACAAATATAAATTCCCATCAACAACAATTCTTAAATATATATATAAGACAGTAACCTCCACAAACACACAAAATGCAGTAGATTTGTCTGTAATCAGCGTGATAAAAAAACAAGCATGATGGTGATACAGATAAATTTTCACACAAGTTCAGTGGTATATATTTCTTAGATAAGCCAAAGCTTTAAGATACTGTCCTAATTCCCTGTAAGGTACAGTTGTATTTCACGAAGCAGACAGTTTATGACTAGACACTTCCACACTACCCGCAGAGTTGATGAAATTCTTATCCACACCAGACTAATAAAGCTTACTTTCAACCCCTGATTCAATCAAGGAACCACACAAAAACAAAAGTAAAATCATTCTTTAGGTCCATGGAGGACTGTAAGAGACCATGTGATTTTTTTAGGAAATTTGGCAACAAGGAGGCATTCAAAAACAACAGAAAAATGGTCCCGTGGCTTTTGCAGAACCATTTGGATATATCCTTTCTTAGGATAAATTAAAAATAAAATGCCTAAATGTTTCATGCAATATAGAATCATATAGTGACATAGTTGAATATGTAGTAAGGCCTGTATTTCACAGTTGATAGTATATTGAACCCAAGAAGATAAAAAGTGATTTTGTGATAGGAATATCAAAACAATATATGATTCCTTGTAATAAGTTATTGACATTGTTTATCAGTTGTTCATGGAAGGATGTCAGATATTCAGTGAAAAATTTAATGTCTTGGAGATTTAAATGTAAATGAAACATTTTGTAATCAACCTGCAATGGTAAAATATAATCCTGTGTTTGTAAAAATACAATGAAATATTTTATTTCCATTCAGATAAAATTTTTCACAAAAAAGCTGATATTTCTTTATTTCAAATATCTAGGTATTGATACTATCATTGTCGTTGTTTCTGTGACGTGGACATTTACAAATTTTGTCTTTGATAATGACACCTGATCGGCAGGTATTGAAAGGTTGAAGGAATATCAAAATGATATGGTGGAATTGAAGCATTCATTTTGTATTTTATTCTCTTAATGGCATCATGGTCCATGTCATAGTTGCACGTCTCTCATCGAGCCAGTTCGTGTTTGTACTGTATAACATGGTATCAGGAGGTCGCTGGTTGCGACTACGTCGAGAATATTTGCAAGTCAAAACATTATAGAAAGCTCTGCGGAAAGATGTATTAAACATTGTATAGATGATTGGGTTAGCCAAGGATGCCAACCAACCGAGCCATACAATAATGGCCATTAACCACGGTGTGACATACTGCATACAAGAATCACATGTTGCAGACAAAACATTCAGTATGAAAAACGGAGTCCATAGTACCACAAACACTACAAAAATAATCCCCAGCACCTTGGAGGCTTTTTTCTCATTACTTGCCCGTCGTTTTGACATGATTTGAGTGGTCGATCCATTTGCAGCATAAAATGCAGGATCGTTCCATTTTATCACTTTGGAAATCACTCCATTGGCAGATCTGTGATGACCACCTTTAATTTTATAAGGTTTGGGCTTTTTGAATGTGAGTTTCCTCCTCAGTGAGGATAGGGTGGTCATGCGAGGTCTCTGCGTGAGTTCAGTGTCAGGAGGTGGAGACATCGGCCTTTCAGTGACCTGGCTCACTTCCTCTGTCTGGATTTGCATGCTTTCAGATCCTAACTCAGATGGATCGGTCATTTTATATACATAGCACCCTTGTGGTTTTAGATGAATTGTCCTCAGATCAGATTGTGTTGTTGCACTATCACTCTCGTCTGAACTTTCTTCTGGTTGACACAATGGGGCCGATTGTGTGTGCCGCAATTTATTTTTATATTTTGTTCGGTCTGACTTTGCTTTGGTATCATTGTGACGCCTCTCTCTTGTAGAAAAGGCCCTGCCCAAGAAATTCCTCTTTTTTCCTGCTGCTTTCTCTTTAAGCATATCCTTTTCTTGTTGCAGACACTGGAGATGCTTTTTGCGAACAGAGCAGTTAAACAGTTTGGCATTTTCTCTCAGACATTCATCCATTTCTTGTTCTATTTGGCTTAGCTTTTCTTGAATATCTGTAGATTCCTCAGATACACTTCCACCACTACTGCAGTGAGCATCGCTCAACATGCTGTTAAGAGATGTCCCGGCCGAATTAAGTGAGCAGGCTTGGCCAAGGTTCTGATGAACATTCATCTCTGGATTTGATCGAGTTATTGATTTTTTCTGAATGACATTGATATCAGGTATATGGGTGTCATTCACGATAGCAGTAGTTATTGTTCTTTCTTGGCAGTTTTGATTATCAAGTTTGGTTACAGGTGGATCAGATAATTTATTTGGTAGAGAATCACGAGGGTAACCTTTACGAAACATAGGAATGTACTTGCGTTCATCTGTTTCACTACTGCTATGTGTTAAACTGTAACTATAACTAAGATCGATGCTGTTATCAGTGGACTGGCGAGGACCATGTGGATTTGGTCTTACTCGAACACCAAAAATTGATCCTATTGTCTTGAACGTGTTTGACATGAACCCATCCCCACCACTTCGCACAATGATCTTATTGGTTTTCTGCGCCATGTTCTTCATCCTTTGTTGGTTTTTGTGAAGAATGCTAATGGTAAGGGCATAGGTGAGAAACATGATAACAAGAGGCACATAAAAGGCAAATATAGATCCGTACAGGACGAATGGTCGAATAGCTGGTAAGCATAACCCATGGTTGTACACGTTTGTATAATCCACATAACCAAGAACAAACACTGGACTGCAAATGGTCATGGAAACCACCCACACAATAGTTATTTTAATGGCAACATTAGTCTTTGTTTTCCGTCGTCCGTATTTCATTGGGTACTTGAGCGTAAAATAACGATCCATTGACATTATACACATGTGCCAGATTGATGCAGTGCACATTAACACATCAGCCGAGGCCCAGAGTACACAGATGCTTGGATGCAGTGGGAAAAATCCTAAAAATAAACAAACAAATACATTAAATGAATCATTAAAATCACTTTATTCATCTCAAGACAGAAATTCTCAAATTTGTTCTGTAATTATCAACACAAACATTAGGGTGTTCAGATAAGATTACACAACCAAATTATTGGTGAATCAAATATCTTATTTCCAACCTACATTATTACCAAAAAACTTAATGATTTTAATGAGTAACATCTTAAATTGGTGTCTCCACCTGACACCTCAATTTCAGTTGAAATTTTGAACATACATTTTGATTACACTTACAGTTGGAACAGGATATTTTCATCAACCAAAAATTGATTGACAGTATCATTAGTGTTGATGTATATATATATTATGTTTATTATCATATGTTTTTACCACATAGGATTATAAATGTTTTTCAGACATTTTATTTTGTCTTATAATAATGCCAATAGTATGCACAGACTCATTTAGGCATTGCCAAAAACTTGGCCAACTCTATAGAGTTGTTTTGTAAAAAAAAAATAAAGAATTTCCTATTAAAAATCGTCATATCCCATGAAAGGGCAGTCTTCTGGATTGAAGATAAACATTTGCTCATTGTCCCCAGTGATAATTAGTAATGTGTTTAATTAGGCGTTAAATGGATATGCTGTTGTTATAATATGAAAGAATAATTAATAACTCTCATTTCTTTTTGCATTAAGATTTTCCTGTGATTGATAACATGAAAACACTCACTTCTAATTGGAAATATGAAAGTGGAATGAACCATCGACAATGGTTATATGTATAAGCCTTGAGGTTTCTGTGCAGATCAGTTGTGTGCACCACTGAAAGTGGCTTGTAAACTTTAATAGCTGCCAGGAAGTTTATTAATACATCAAAACTTGATAGCTTTGAACAAGTAGAATTGATATGCGAATTTCTGTAAATATTTTGGAGACCTAAAGATTTTATGCATGGAGACTGGCCAATGAATTAGCTGTAAACTTTTTCTAGAGAGTAGCCACGCAGCTGTGCTATTGTGGACATGCAGAGGAGACATCTGTTGGGAGTGTTATGATGACTTGAAAGCGAATTTAAGGAGAAGGTGCTTTTGTTTGAGGACACATTTTCAGTATCATTTGAGTGTAGCCATTTCTTTAGAGGTGATATAAGAGGCTGTGTCCTTGAGGAGTTCTTTCATTGAAGATACGTTTCCTTAAGTAGTGTCCTTGGTATGGATGAAAATGTTCCTTTCAAACACAATTTATGTGGTATACTTATGTTAACGAAAACTGTCTAAACAAAGCTTTCAGAACTAGAGAACACCAGAAAAGCTTCCTCAAGTTGATACCTTTCCTTGACTGAAACTACATGTTATTTGGTAACACATTTTATGGGGCGTTCTTACATGAAGGATAGCTGTTTAAACATTAAGCATTAAAAATCAGAGGACATTTAGTAGAGCACAAATGTCTCTTTCAAGGCCAAGTAATCAGGTCCCTGTCAAAGAAAGTCTGCATTGAAATTTATGTCTACAAGCTGGACCACCCCGGAAGGACCATTTCATTTTATGATGATTTAATTTGGAGGCGAAATAGGGAAAAGGGTCACTCTATGTCAGGGCCTCACATAAATGGGTGCCTGCTTGCCTGACCAAGTGAAAGATTTAGGAAATAATGGCAGGGCAAACAAAAGTGGCCTCATATTTGCCAGACTTGGCAAGTGGGTTCTGTATAAACCATTACTTTATATTTCAATTAAATTTCCAAATTGTTTTTTCTTTTACCCATTCAAACATATAGATAATATATCTGTACCCTAATTGTCTAATATAAAATAAAACTGGCTAAACAGTGATGTTAAGCACACTGTACAACCTGGGAACATTTACTGACTTTTGTCGGGCAAGTCCAAATTTATTTAGGGCAGTTAAAGCTGGGTGTTACTAGCCCAGTGGGGCAGGCACTTGAAAAGAGTTAATGTCAAGTCCTTTATTGTGTGTCTCCCATCTTATAAGGCCAGGGAAAGGAAGGGTGTATAACTGAGGCTGTATATATAATATAGATTTTAAATCTGTAAACAGTTTTAACCCATTTAAACATTTTAAAATACTTTTTGACTTGTTTGTATACTTTCCTACAGTGAGGAATAAATATGGTCTTCTCATTTTGACTGAATGAAATCCTTTATAAAAAAATTGGTCTTCTTCCCTTTTGGTATCATATTATAAATGACCTTAAAATGGACTCCCTGAGAATAAAAAAAACTAGTCAGTCAGATTATTTATGACCTTAAAATGGACTCCCTGAGAATGAAAAACTAGTCAAACAGACTATTAATGACCTTAAAATTGACTCCCTGTTTGTCTAAATTTTCATTGATCATGCAATAGACACTCCAACCTGCCAATGAACAAACACAAATGAATATGTAGTACCTGGTACACCCTGGCAAGGGCAACCATTAAAGTAGTAAAATAAACCAAATCTGTAGGTTAAAGAAACATTAGCAAAGCACAAAAGGAGTCTATATTACTTGTTTTATAACAGATATTGAGTGAAAGAATCCAAACTTGTTACCATCTGTGTTTGCTGAAACAAAATGACTGGATTATTAGAGGGGTTGATCTATCATTAATATCAGTGTCTTGGGATATGAGCCCCCCTTTAACATTGAGATGGAAAAGCCAGAAGAAATGGGCTTTAGGGCTCTGTATGAGTGAAAATGACCAATGGCTGACAGCTTCCCTCCCATCCATCTTGATATAGATTACCCCCCTCTCTCGGCATCCGGCAGACGTGGTCTGGATTTAATGGCTATTTCGAACATTGAAATATCTGGTTTACACAAAGAAGTGTGTCCTTTTTTGTACTTTTGGGTCATTTCTGAGTATTCCTGAGTATATGTGTATCAGAGGAAGTGTATGTGAGGTTCTTTGTGTTAAATCTTAAAGTTTAATTATTACACTAGTTGCATACATATATAAATATCTGTGCCATAAGTGTTTTGTACCAAGCAGTCCAGACTTGCATTTATCAGACATTAAAAGCTGCCATTACATATGAAAAAATACTGTTATGTTGTGATTTATGACGGAGTTGTTGATAACAGAAATATGTTTTGAGCAAATGATATTGTTCAGCTCTAATTTAATGTTCATCCAACTCTAGTTATTTAAACCTATTGTTTAAGATATTTTTAAACACAGACAAAACCTTGAATTGTTCACTAGTTTGTACTTGAAGAGTCCGCTAGCTCATTCATTAACTGGCGTCTGTAATAATGTCATGTCTGGACATCTGTTATAACTCTTGTCTAAATCTGTAACAGGAGAGACCACGGCCTACAGCCGAGGTTTAGCTGGAAGGTCATTAATAACAAGGAACTCTCACGAGGGTTCTGAATGGACTGGTAATCTTTCTTTGGTTAAAAGCATGCTGGGATAGAAACAAAAAGTCCATTGAATACATCTCCAGGGAGCGAAAGTTTCTTTTTACTAACGATGAACTGATTTATTGTCCCTGTCTGCAGAGGACATAGTTTATCCTTTAATCTCAGTTCTAATATGAGGTTTAGTTTCTTGAATGTTTCAGAATGTGGAGTCCTCATTTACATTGTCTCAGCATTAAAAAAACCCACAAAATCCAAGTTAAATGGTGACAGAGTTACAATTCTACACATTTTATTTGCAACATGAAGATATTGTTGTATTGCATTCATAATTCTTAAAATGGAACATTCCATGATAGGTACAGAAGATAAAATATTTTGCTGTGTCAGCAAAAACTTGTCTACTTCCTGGAAATAAATTGTCTCTTTGCAAAGAAGTTCTTTAAAGGTTGTTGTTTCTTGGTGAACAATAAAGATGGTGTTATTAAGAAAGTTAAAACATTCCTGGCCAGAAAATTGTTCAGTGGATATACTCATGTGTATGCAAGTTATCTAGCATATACTGTATATAAACAGGAACTTTGTTTTTGACCTCACTGTGAGTAAGTGGTGGGGATGGCATTCTCACCTGTATTTCTCACCTGTACAGTTTATACCATTCTGACATGCTATGACATAAATAATAATTACTTGGGATAACCATTGTTGTGGGTTCTTGATCATATCCTAGCTAATAAATAGCATCTAATGGTCCTTATGACATTTTGATTTTTTCCCTGCAAGATTCATCCAAACATAATAATCACAGTCAAAGTATTTCAGGGATATTATGTAGCCATTTCTGTATTTCTTGCTACGTTTGGTGAGAAAGTATTGCATGGGAGTGGTAAATTAGGTTTACATGAAATATTGATATATCTTATGTAAATATGTCATTTCAGTGGAGTGTATTTGTTGAATATCCATCTATATTATTTTCTTTTCAGGTAAGTCCTAAATCCTAAGTTAAAGATATGATGGTGAAGCTGATACTGCAGGTATGTTATCACTGCACATCATGATAACATTTTTTCACTCTAGTGTGTGTTAACAGTTACTTTTTATAGTAATCTTAACTCTTTTTTTTTTTTTAACTTTTGGTTGAGGTAACTGCCTCCACCTTATATGCTCTCTTATCTAATTCTTTATCCAAGTATGCACCCATTTTGGTTTGGGATTACGTGACGGTAGTATCCAGGTGTCCCCCAGGCCTGGTGACTATTGCACCTGCAGGTCCTTTGTGTGTAATCATCCCCATTGCTGGGTTATAAAACCAAGAAACCCCCGAAAGATCCACTCATTTGTGAGTGATACATGGCTGTGGGGCACAGCCTTCCCATTAAGCCTGCAGCATGCTCACCTGCCTTGGCTGAGCTTTGAACTCATGACCTCCAGGCTTTGAGTCCTGTGCTCTACCCCTGAGCCACAGAAGCTGGTTAGTAATCATAACTTAGTTCATCAGTCATTGAATATAATTTCATCAAGAGAATTTTATTTCATTTCCGTATCTGAAATGAATCATAACGCTACTTTTGTGATGGGACAATTTGGAATTAGGTAATTTGAGAAATTCATCATTTGAGAAATAAAACTAGCGAAGTGTTATAATTTCATATTTGCAGCTGAAAGGAAGCATGTCTTGTAAGTTTCATGTACAGGTTATTTTGTGGTGGGATAGTTAAGAAATCCATAAATTTAGTAGTACAGAAAAGTGTTTTTTTCATGCTGCGGGAGAAATCCCCCGTGGCTTGTTTTGCCAAGGGGTTATTTTCTCAGGAGATTCCAGGCATGAGCTAGGAGCAGCGTGGAACATAGAAAACAGCGTCCCTTGATTTAATGTACAATAAAGTATCCTATGTGCAGTAAACTGAGCCCTTGTACCATTTATGCCTGACTCATGGGACATATTAAAATAATATCTTACACCCTATTGGGTCAGATCTGTGGCCACTAACTTCCCCATTTCTATCGCAACTCAATCTGCCTTAGGGGTATAGTTTTATTTATTGAGAACTGGAGATGGGCAATGCTGAGTTTTAACTTGTGTACATGACGAGCCTGGCATCAGCTACTCTGGAGTCTTTTACAGCTCAGGTGCCATGAAGTGTGTTTGTAAAAACCTCTCAGTAAGCCTGTCTGCTTGACCAATGTCAGGTAACATAGGTTATAAGCATAATTCCTGGTGTTGATATTCCCTGCGATACTACAGTTGGTATTTTATGCCCTGGACTTTCGTCTGACAAGGATGCGGGCTTGTGTTCCCCTCAAGCTGAAACTTGCTCTGTATGTATTAGATTTGACAATGAACATCCCCCAGGCAATTCGTTGATGAAACTGAGCTCAGGAGATTACTTCACCATCCCTCAGTGTTTTCTGATGACTCTAACAGAGTTTTCGTCCTCATTGTCCCTGTTATTAACAGAGATTGCAATGATATGTTATATCCAAGATGAGTGAGTCATATTATCTTCAGAGATTACAGAGTATACAAACAGAGTAAGACCGCAGTTAATGACCTTGTCATGATCGCAAACCTGATAATGTGTCATCCTACCACACTTATTCTCGGTTTCCTTGGTAAACTAATGCTGCTAATGAAAGGCCTAAGGAGGCTCAGGATTGAAAGGAGATATATATATATTTATATATAAATTTTAAGACCTACAGGAAAAGACCTATGAGTAACATGAAATCTTAATCCTCTCATTACTATAGAGAGTGTGGGAAGAAAATTGAAATCTCTTTCTGTTTCTTAATTATCATATATATAAAAGAGGATGTTGTATACTAAGCTAACTGTACATTGTTCATTCTGATAAGTATTAACTTGTTATGAGACACCATAGATTGCCTATTGTAGTATAAACCTATGACTGCCCCTTGAAGTATAGATACCACAGAGGGCCCATGGTAGTAGGTACCTTATGTTGCATATGGTAGTAAATACAAATGTAGATTAATTTGCTACTCATCTGCCATATAACATCTGCCTTTAATACATTGATTTGATTACAGCCCTGCTACAAAAACATGTTTTTAGGTATTTTTAAAATATATTGTTAACACATTAGTTGTAATATCAGACTTATTCAATTAACTGCAGTATTAGTCAACCCCCACCAAAAAAAATATTAAAAAGAACGGTTCACCATTTCATCACTTTAAATTGTAAGGCTCTTGAAATAGAACAGGTGCTTAATGTATGTATTTTTTTTATACTAGTATTATACATACTTTATTGAAAGGAACAAACATAACATCCGCCACAGGCTATATGGTGGCAGTGGGATTTCTGTGGATATAAGTGGGTGATCATTCATAGAAAAGTAAGTTAACTGATTATAATGCTACACTGCTTGTACCTTCTGGGCATGTTTAGAATAGATACAGGTTACAGTGATAAAAGGTATAAAATGGTAAGCTACATGGCCCTCTGAAGCAAAAACTCCCTCAGGCCTATGTGAATAAAATCATGTAGGATTTTACTTTGGATGATTTCCTACCCCACTCAGAACTATCTGTTATCATGAAACCTGGGCAGTTTATTACCTGTTAGTTGTACCATCTGTACTTAACAATATCAACACCTGTGTAATGTAAGTGTGTGATATTTCATGTTGTGATGTGTGTTTACGGTGTGACCGCCCTCAGACGATGCAGCACCACATCATCATGTGTCTTTATATATCACGATCGGGAGATGTAATAATCATCACTCTGTGCTACACACCTGGTTTCACTAAGTCCAGTACTTCACTGTTATCTGCTAATCTTTTATACAAATCACTGGGCTTGACTTCTTCATATCCCTGCTGACATGTGGGGTGTTTTATTCAGAAAGCCTGCAAGCTCAGAATTCTGTCAGCTGAGCATCACATTAACACAAATAGCGAGAAATAAAATAATTGCACTTGTCTTCTTTGAGTTTAGTGTCACTCAGTTAAATAATAAAGGTTTTCATGCTCAAGTTGGTGTCAATCATACATCAAGGAGCTATTCTTTGCTTCCCAGCAGGCATCAACTTATTGCTTTTTTCTCGTTACTGCCTTAGCAGTCCATAAACTCGGGTTTGTGCTTCTTCTGAACTTAATTTCAGTATTATACAAAGCATAAGATATCAACCATTAAAAAAATTTAATCTCATCTAATATATTTAAAGGATTCATTTGAATAAATTATCACTTTTAATTATATGTTATTTATAAGATGAATTTATTAATTCAAGTATTCATTCAAATAAGTTAATTACAAGGTTATTTCATTTGTTCAAGCATTCATTACAAAAATATGTTTTAATCATAAGATAATAAATTATAAGATCAATTCATTCAAGTATTCATTCAAATAAAATAAGTTTTAATTTTAAGTCAGTTATAATATATATTATAAAAGACTATACCTGTTGAGTGTTATGCCTCTTAACTGTAATATAATCCAAATGGAAAAATATAAAATAATCTGATTTAATTATACTCCATCAATATGAAGGGAAATTTAAAAAAAAGAGCTTTCATTGAATGAACCAGTTCTTGAGATTATTATTGATAATAATCTCTAAACAGCAGATGGACAGTACTGTCTCAGCTTTTTCATGCGAGTCCACATTGTCATTCTGCATTTTCCTACTTCATGGTTTCCTAGAAATCCAGCATTAACAATGTTTCTTTATATTGTACAGAAACAAAAAGAGGGATATATCTAACTTTCTTATTGGAGATCAAGTAATGAGCTTTAATATTCTGGTACTTGCTTATTGTGGTTGTGAGGTTCCATATCTGAACACAATGGAGTTTCTTTTAAATTACTGCTTTCATACCCTTTACATAAAATATCAGAACTTATTCAATCTCATTGATGGATGAGCCAAGATTTGGCTATGAATATAACTAGTTAGAATTGAAAGTACCTTGTAGGAACAGTAAATAATGATTTTTAATTTTTAGAGTTGGTGATTGTTAATTTTGAGACTTAAATTTTTGAATGATCATGTATATTTATATTATAGAGTGATAAATATTTATTTTTAATCTTTTTGATACCTGACCTTTAGTTTCATTATTCTGTGGTAAATCAACTGGTCTTTTTTAATAAATTGATTTTATCTGCAGCAGTTTCTGTCCTGATTATTCAGAAAACGTAAAAACGGGTGAGCTGAATTGATCGAGGGCTGTCTGAGTCTTGATGGATTATGCAATATGAAAATGATCTCATGTGATATATTACGACATGCATCATTAGAGGTTATTTATAAAACTTACAGCTTCAACAGTTTTTGATCCAGTGAAAATAGTTAAAGTTAGGTTATATGCACTGCCAGAGTGAAGCAGGGCTGAAATGTTTTGTGTCAGAACAAAGCAATCTTAACAAACTGAATGTTGCATATATGTACTAAAACGAGAATGCATAATTACCAGCATATGTAAATTTCTATTTATTAATGGCAGAGAGCTGGTAAGGATGATGGTTGGTTCAAAACAGGCCATTTGCAGGGAATGAAAATCTTTGCAAATTGATGGAATGCATAATTTGTGCAGTGGTATGACACATTTTACTAGAAAGAACATACATTAACCTACCAATTGTACTGACTGAGTTGTATGTCACAGAGTTCATACTGTAACAGTTCCACTGGTAGGTTATAAATGTTAATGAAAAAGCACTGAGAAGTATATGACAGATATTTAATTTCAAAATAAAGAATGGGTGGTTCATTTGTTCATAACTCAAAGCAACAAGCTCAGCTTTTAAATGTGCTTTAAACAAACACTAACTGCTACTGTATACTCTCCAGAGTTTGTAAATCTTTAAGAAAATTGTTTCATGTCTGCAAGTAGTCTCATCTTATTTTGATGCACTAGAAAGAAACAATAAATGTTGTTTTTCGGTAACCTGGAAAAAATAAGGATTTGCTCAGACCTTGTTTCCTTAGACCCCAGCTGTGTTTACTTATATTTGTTGGCTATCATGATGCAGTACATGGTGTTCTACCCATGAGTCCATATTTATTAGTAATTAACTGCTTTGTTTGAAAAGGACCATAAATTGAGTGTGCCAATGATTCCTGACATCAGGGGTATATTGGCTGTATATAAGCAACAATGCTTCTGAAATTACTAATATTATGTACCAGAACACTTTGCTAAAACAATACATATGGAGCTAATTTTGGGAGTACCTTTCCTTTGTTTGTTCATTTTTAATATTTTGAGATTTTTTGAGTAATTCCATATTCTTGTGGAATTATGTTTTGTTCTTTTTCTTTTGAAAATAAATTGTTGCCAATAAATAAACAGAAAATTAATTTGTTAATCCTCAAAACTGGCAAAACCTAAAAAGCCTTATTCTTTAAACAGAATTAAAAAGATATTTCTCTCAAAGTTGGAAAGCCATTATTTTCTTATACCATAATATTATGTAGTTTCAGCCCAGAGAGTTTAATGAACATGCAGTTACATTTGCCTGAAGGCTCTAGGCTTGGCAGTTCTAGAAGTGCTGAAAAATTGGTTTTCAGGATCTCTGAAGTATAATGCATCAGAATTTAAATTTTCAGTATTTGATGCAGGAAAAAGTATTTTCTATCTGACACTCTCTGATTATCTCTTCTTTTAGTGAAAAAATGTACATATCTTTAATTCATTCATAGTTTTTGATATGCCCATTCTTTCATTACAGCCTGTTTCAATGGTCCATTCAGGTATCTATAATTTTAAACAGTATAAAAAATCATACAGGAAATGCTCAGTGTATATTTCTTGCAGGTGGGGAAAGAACAAGAGCATTTGTAAGAATCTGAGATGACAAATTGGCCAAAATGCATGTTTTTAAAAGGCCAAAATTGAAGTTTAAAGTTGAATCCCTTTACATAGTATTTCCTCAGGAACCCAGTGATTTATGAACTAACCAGATCTATTATTGTGGGTCATCTGTAAGCTGATATCTGAGAACAAAACATTGTCTGCACCAAATTGAAAATGGGACTTGTGCCCAAAAAAAACAAGGAAAAATGAGGAAACCATGAGGAGAAAAAATAAAATGAATGAGGAGACAAAACCCCATAGGACTACAAGACTGAATATCTGAGGTTTACATTGAAGCCATGCCATCAGATTTTATTCATCCAACTCCAGAGCTTGTAAATTATTGTAATGCAGGGGGAGACCTCTTGGGATCTGGCACAAGAAGAAAGTCCTCGGATCACAGGCTAATAGGTTCTAAAACATGTATAGAAGATATTGTTGAAAGAACAGCATGCCCCGTGGTTTGTGGACTAACCTTAGGGCATACTGTAAGAGCCTATATAAATTAGAGCTCCTGTGGCTAAAAGATTTAAGACAGTCAAATAGATGATTTGGGAACTGTCCGCAAAGCTGGTCCCCTGGATGTTTATCCGAAGTCATTAAAATACAGGAATACCTTTTTCTTGTCACAGAACAAGAGCAGTTCAGGCCTGGAGGGTTTTGAGTGCTTGTGGGTATTAGTGACCTAATGTATCTGTTGAATTGCCAACAATAAATTATTACTAAGGATCATCTGTACAGTGTTTGCCAAAAGTGATTTAGTAATTTTTTGGCTTTTAAAGTATGAAATCTAAGATTTGGACTTGCTCCTGTTAACTTCTGTCAGCAGTTGTAACTGATTATTACCAAAGATGAAACCAGTTGCATTTTATTGGATTAATATATATTTTTTTTTCACCAAGAGTGAATCTCTGTGGCCAAGTTGAACAATACCTTGCATAGCCTGGTTGTGTAATCAGGTTGGATCCTCTATTTGTATATTGATATTGATCACTTGTGGTGGTGGTGCGCCCAGCATTAAGTGAAGTACTGGTTAACATGAGCATTAGTAAAAAAAGAAAACAGTTTCTGATTTTCATAAATCAGAAGTCTGCATTAACCATCTTATTCTTTATGTATCAATTTCCATCACAATTTTTTTATCTATATGAAAATTATTAAAACATTTGTTAAATTTTGTCAAATAAAAAAGCATTGATGAGAAAATGTATAACAGATTTAATTACTGGAAGACATTTGGTCACTTTCCTATAGATTATTCTTAGATATTTTTCTTAGATCTCAAAGAGTAATAAAAAATGTTTTAAAAAATTCCCATGTATTCACCAGATAAAGATGGCACAAGCTGATAAGAGCTGCCAGCAGCTGTCAGCTGATATATATTACACAAATCTGCATTACCCAGCCCAAGAAACTTAAAGAAATCCATAAAAATTCTTGAAGAGTTTAGAAGGAAATAAGTCTGAATCTTTCATCTTCTCTATCAGCATCAAACCTCCAAATAGGCCAAATTTCCAGAATATCCAAATAGAAATATGTTTTTTGCCAAAGATATTCATTGTTAAGCTTTCACTTGCCACATTATTTCAGCTTTGTGTGACAGTTTCAGAAAATTGGATATTAGATAGTACACATCAGATGTACTCTCATTATTTTTTTGCATAAAATGGAAATGAAGGTGAATATTATTACATGACATGTACCAGCAAGCATTCATTGCTGTCCTTAATGAGCAAACTGATTACCACGCAGAAGAAACAACCTGGCTACCAGTATATCAGCTTGGTCGCCCCACCAAGTGGGGAAGAATTCCTGGAAGATACATGTGCAGATTTGAAGCCCGAGGCTTCTGTTTCATGACCAGCTAACAGGGGTCAGGGGACTCACAGATACGCTGAACAGAATTAAAATGTCATATGATTGCCAGAAGTCACTATACATATCATAAGGCCACAGGGACTGAAACCAGAGACTTCCCAGCATAATGTACTAATGTAACTGTCATTGGCAGAACAGGAGGAATTTGAGAAAATGTGAAAGGCTACACAGGATGTTGTCATTTATCCCTCATGGTCTGTATAACTGTGTCATGTCCTGTTCATATACACAATATCCTGAACCATTATTTGTTGATTAAATTAATTTCCTATTGATTGCTTATTTAATTGCCCTGGTTTTCTTATTTCAAATTTCATTTATAATTATCATTTGAAATACATACTTTCAGTTTCAACTGGGAACTGATCATGTTTACAGGTCTGACAACCATCTCTTTCATCAGAACATTACAATCCATGCTCATCTGACATTTTATTTGTAACATGATATAAGTTTTGACGAAAGGATTGTCAGTTTCAGTATGTATTAAGTCTTTAAGAAGTTAATTGCAAAATGTTTGGTGGGTTTCTCTTTGATAACACATCCTCTATTCATTCTGCTTTGTTACTGAGTTCATAAGGCACTGTAAGGAATTGAAAGTGGCTTTGTATGGTACCTTTCAGCTGTCATTAAAACTGCATTATGTGATATTATCACTTCAGACTCTTCTAAGCTATGAATAGAACTTTCAAGATCAGTGGTCTGTTCTCAATTTACACCCGCTGTTTACTATGCATATTAATAAAACGATAACAAGCTTGACAGTGACGGATCGATCTATACCAGACATTTTAACTACCAGTCTTAGGAGTGGTTGATCTTGAGTTCGACCGGTGGCTACTTAATGCGACTGGTGCCATGTACAAGATGACACTTTTTATGCCGTCTTCGGTGGAGGTGTGATTATGTTTGAAAGAGCCGTTCCTGTCAGACATGATCTGCCTAATATTCAAGATAAGATTTACTCAAGACGTTGTTGTTGACGTCATGCAGCACTTTTTTCTGATGACCTCTTAGCTTTGATATTGACCAGTGACATGTCCTCGAGGATTACTATTTATAGAATCCCTATTAGTCTTTACCCAGTGGACAGGTGTGACTAAGGTCATTATATCTAAATTTATAAATATTTCAGTTGAAGTGATATGGTAAGAAAACCAGTGAATTGTATTTACCATGTTTTCTGTAAAATCTCCCTTGTTCACTGTTTTACTTTAAGTAAAATAATTGACCTTTTGTGTTAAAGCATATAAAGTTCTGTATAAGTTTTCTGGAAGCCAGTTTGTACTTTGATACAGAGTAAGAGACTTTTCATTTGAAAACATATTAAGTTGTGTTTATGGTTTCTGGTAGACAGTAAGTACCTTAATACAGAGGGAAGACATCATACAATATTTATTATTTATTATAGATTCTATTGTTACTTAAGGTATATACTTGCTTCAACCAATATTTTACCCAGATAAAAGACTTTCATTTTTCTGCGATTAGTTTCCTTGAGGCCAGCTGAAAGTTTTGTTTCCATAATTTTTACATAAGTTTTCACTATCACATTAACCAGTGACAGATTCAATTAGAAAAAAAAATGCTTTCTAAGTGGCCATTATATGACACCTTGTATGCTCAGATTGACTTAGGCCCATATTTTGTAGCTGTGAGATGTTAGTACATAGAAATGTAGGATGTAGCTGGATTAGCCCTTGGACTTTGGAGTTGAATATCCATAAATTGATGTACACCATGCAGTAACTCTAAGTCTTGAGGGTGACATATAGAACCTCAAATATCCATTCCGTCTTTACCACAGTGTAGGTTCAGGTTTTTTCTCATCTTTGCCTTATAAAACTAAAAAAAATTGATGATTCTTCATAATTGCATATTGTATTGTTATTCCTCACTGAGGCCTTTTACCTAGACTCACCTTTTAAAGAATAAAAAATTAAATAAAAAAGTGTACATTATTATAAGGAAAAATCAGGTGACAGCAAAGACTGATTGACAGGTTTCTAAAGCAAAGCAACAGACAATTAATATTCCACCCCATAAGTGAAGAGAAACAAGATACAGACTTTGTTATGGTGTCTGCGGCAGTGCCTGGAAATTCAGATAACACGAGCTTTTATTCTGTTTGGCCAGACACATGAAGAATTATACTGGATGGCAGGACCTGTGGTGGGCATTAATCTTGGCCGGAAGCTGTTAATACATGATAACCTGTGTGTAAATACTGCTAAACTAGTGACTCATATTGATTAGGGATCCTTCTGTCTGTTACAAATATTCATTTTTTTTTTCAAAATGGAGGTAACACTTTTCATCAAGTTTCCACAGTATTCACATTACCTACAAAATGTTTCATAAGTATAACTTGTGGGATTTGCTCTGTTTTGATTTAGTATATGATATATTCAGTGTGAAGTCTGTTCTATAAAATTGAATATATTTTTTATCTGGATGTTAACAGTTCAGCATTTTCCAAATATTTCTTTAATTTCATGTTAATTTTTTCTGTACTGTTCTTCAGAAAATAAAACAAGTGTTAATTTTGGATTTTGTTGAATTTTGATAAAATGAGGATATTTTTAGTATGAATTAAACTGTTCCAAAAAAGTGTAGATAAATATTTCTTCCATCTTTTGATTATGTGATAAATCATTATTTTACATTTTCTGAATGACAAAATTATGAAAATTTTTTTTTTTTTATTTTGTCTTTCCTTCTATTTCTCTAATTTGCGACAAACTATATTTTCTGAAAAATATATTTTGAGTATTCCATTCTGAAAGAACAACATTTTTATGTTATTATCTACAGTTACCCTTTCCTTATTCTGAAAAACTTTCTGATCAATTTGATATAATTTTATCAGCCATAAGAAATATTTATTGCCCTTTTTTTATCTTTGGTTGCTTTCTCTGTGTATTTAAAATGAAAACCCAAATTATTATCTTCCAGTATTTTTGTGTAACTTAAATATTTGGGCAGCAGAAAAAAAAAAGAATTATTTTTCATTTTGAGTGATGCATTCCCATGATGTTGCTGTAAATGTAATTTGGATGCATTGCCACCTTCTGTTCTAGTTTTTAATCAAGCATATTGCTAAATCCCAGTCTTATAGATATGATTGGGAATATGTTTTATTTTGATTGATTAGACACCAGCAAGAGAAAAGTATTTTACCAGTCAGGTTAGATGCTTAAGGAAAAATATAAATAGGTACCTATGTCAGTGTTTTTTTTTTTTTTTTTTTTTGTAAGAAAGTTGTATTTGATGAGTATTGGCTTAGAGGGCATCAATCACTACAAGTTGGTAATACTCTTGACATTTGGAAACATCCAGAAAAGGTCTGCTATTGTCGTCTGCTGTGGTGTATCATAATAAAATATCCATTGGGAAAAACCATTTATCATTGGAATATGTGGGTTTTACTTGCTTGACTTAAAGTTAAATGATTATGCCTTGAAACATGAATGTATCATTAGCACTGGGATTTTGGGATAGCAGACTGCATTTCAACCTTATATTTTTTAAGGACATTCATTATTTTGAAAATCCATTTTGGACATTTAACCGGATTCTCATGTTGAATTATTCATCTAAAGCTTTCATGATGACAAACTGCGACATTTAGCTAATTTTATAGGAGAAGTTTATTGGCCGCCCATCAACTTAGTTATCAGTGTGCACAATAATGGCAGTCGTGACCTGCTTCCATTTTGATTTTATACTCTGCCTCTTTTGTTTGAAATATGTTGCAATAAGATATTGCTTAATTCACACATCTGCTCCTTAATTTACTTGAAAAAACATGCAATATGATTTATCCAAAAAGTCTCTCTTAAGATTCTTTTAAGCATGGTTAAATAAAGATAATAATATTGTAATCACAATTTCTTATCAAAATAATTTCCTAAGCATCCTCAGATGTGAAATATTAATATAAAAAATGTTTAGGTAAAAAAAAATACCATTAATTTAGGTCAGATTTCTGAAAAATGTCAATTTTATTTCTTGGTAGGCCGCCTGGCAGCTGATTAAAGGGTCTTTATTTGTATCCTTAATGTGTTGTTGCAAGCTCTTTTAAATTTCCAAGAAGATTTTCCTGTATTAGTAGCAATCCATTATTCAGTGTAGAAAGTTAATATTTCAGCCATACAAATGTTGTATTTCATATTCTCTCAGAAATCTGCTTTTTATCTTATAGCAGGCTTTCACCTAAATGACGTGACTTTCTTCCTCTTAAATGATCCCTGGCTGCTAGCTATTTACTTTGCCCACCCTTATTCTTGAGTCAACTTGCTTGAGATCTTTTTCCCTTAAACTGGGTGCTTTCTGATTGCTTTTATAACTGCTCTATTTGCTTATATACCATGAAAGTGCAGCCTTTGGTAATATACTATGGAACAGTATGGGAAGTATAAAGCCTGGGGCTTGCTGTTTTGTTTCAAGAATGGAAACAATATTGATACTTTTGTAGAGTATATGACTATATGCGGTGCCAAATAGAAGCCAATAAGTAATGAGATATTGGCGAATGCAGGGGTTGCGGCATTTAATTACCACCAATATTGAAGATGGTAGAGTGGGGTGGCTAAAGAAGGAACCATGACAGCTTTCAGTGATAACAAATCAAATTGCACTAATGGGTTGGAAATTTTCTCCAGTGCAGATTTTTTGCATCAGTTCTTGCGATATGCTTTGAAAAAAAAAAATGTGCTGCAAGTTAAAGAAGAGCCAGATGCAAGAAAAGATTTTCTTCAGGCAAAATATGGGATAGTTACTTAGTCTATGTGGTATAAAAACATCTTAACATTATACATATATCTCTTTACTTAAAAGTCTTCTGTGTGATATGCTTTCTTCTTGTGCCAAAAGCAGTTGTTTTATTGACTAATTTACAAGTTGAAAGTTTTACCAAGGGGTGGTTTTGGATATTTGTTACCAGTAAAAATATACTTGCATTGCCCAAAAATTATCATTTTTGCAGGAGATGGGTTTGTTTCACTTAGTGGTCTGTAAAAAGGATTTCACATTTTTAACAAATATCTCAAGAAAGTCCTAAAAAGAAACACTTTACTTTTCTAGTCCATTACTGGACTGTTTGATTGACAGGCTGTTGTGGTGTGCATCACGTGAATGCCATTAGTGATCAACTGAATAATTCCAGCCCATCTAGATGCCACTTTTTGCAGAGGTACATAAGAAACACATTAATACTCATGGACATGTCTCAAATGTTGATTCAAGAGAACAAATAGATCTGATTCTGATATGAAGAATTCATGGAAATGTGCCATGGAAAAGTGGAAAAATTCAGTCAGGGTGAGGTGATCGATTGGTTGATTTGATGTATGACTGGCAAGTAAGGAATTTTGCATTCAGTTTTC
The DNA here is from genome assembly GCA_026874595.1 of Sipunculus nudus. Taxonomy (NCBI): domain Eukaryota; kingdom Metazoa; phylum Annelida; class Sipuncula; order Golfingiida; family Sipunculidae; genus Sipunculus; species Sipunculus nudus. The sequence continues at coordinate 8,441,081 of CM049314.1, read as the reverse complement.
ATTTACAATTACATCACACAGCTGTAAGATATATTAATGAATTTGTAAATGATTGGTTGGATTATAAAACATGACATATGTTATATTTGGGTATATTAGAATTCAGTTTAAATAATTAATTTTCTATCCATGTCCATTATGAGACCCTAAACCTTGTTCTGGTATAGCTAATATTGAATTTTCAAAACCTATTAAATGTATAAAGGTCTTGACAAATAAAAAGCCATTTACGTCACTGCAGTTGAATGTGCACTTGTCTCTGTGGAAGCCACAAGCCAAGGTCACAGATCAAGACTGAAGGCAGCACACACAGGCAATGGTTAAAGGCCATTTATGGATGTCAAGGGGCCACTTAATGGCTCTCATTCTGTGGATGATGACATTTTAAGTAGCACTAACCACACTTAAACATGTGCTGTTGACAAGGCTGTTTGTCAGAGGCCATGGTCAAGACTTGCAGTGTTCTGGAATTAGTTCCTGTCATCTGGTTAACAATGCTGTCCATTCCGGTTTCATTCTGGGAATGCCATTTGCTTGATCATCTGTCAGTGTTCAAAAGAGAGCTGCATGAGTGTACATTTGACTGAGTGGTCAGATCCAGCACAAGGTGTCTGCTTTCAGTGTACTGTTAACCTTGCTAAAGATAAAATTATCTGTACAGCAAACCAGTTTCTGATGATGTTCACCATTGTCACCAGAATGTTAAAAACACCATGGGATCTTACCCTCTGTAGGCTATTAGATGTCATCAATCTCTTTTTGACCGTGGCCTCTCTATTTGGTGAAATGCACATTATTTCACACTATTTGGCACTGGTAGGGAAAATTTGACAGATATGTGTATACAAAGCCTTTAAGGATAATCATATTACTGAATGTTTCCCTTGTCTTTCTCGCTAACGTTTTGAATATTAATAGATTTGCTATTATGTTGTAATTCAGTGGATAGCTAGAGTGCTTAAGATAAACCTATATATTTTTAAATTATCAATTCAAATATAACTGTAAAGATATTAGACTTGTGTTTTAAGGTCTTCTAGAACACAGTGGTTGACCAATAGTGGTACATGTATAAAACAAGACTGTCAATGAGCATTTCTGAGAAACTGTTGCATGTTCTGAGCATCAAATCAATTCAAGGCTTTCATGCCTCCCTAAGTTATGTAATGAATAATTCATTTCTCAAGATGTCATGTAATGAAATATTGATATTATGACATGTTATTCCCAGCTGAACCGGAGTAATGAGACAGGTCAATAAAAGAGTACTGTATCTGTGTCATCATGTCGTAATCAATAAAGTATGACATTTATACCTTGTATCTCAAATCAAGCTATTTCATCCTTCTTGAACAAAAGTGACTCAGTGCTTTACTTGATTTTAATTGATTCATTTTTTCTTACAGTGAGGCATCCGTATAACTTTGAGAAGCAAAATTCATGACACTTTGTGTCACTTGTTAAAAAAAATATATTTGCTTGATTAGGTTAATGGAATATTACCTTTGTATAATGTGAGAATATTAGAGTTTAATACAGACTTGTGATGAAATTAATTATTTTATTAAGATAGATTCATGGTAACAGATATTCACAGATTCCCTGACACACAAAGATCAGATGTGCATTGATTAAATATATTGAGAGTTTTAATTTTTCATATATTTGAGTAAATATCAGCCAAGTTGAATGTTTTATAATGCATTAGTTATGTAAGTCCCAGTCATTATCCGGTTGAGGAGATATAACATGAAATGTAATTAACGGATTTTGTTGAGGTAAATTAAATGTAAGGTTTAGCGAGATAATTGAGTTTCACTTTTTTCTTCTTGAACTGGTATTTGCTTCAGTGAAGGCCTTATGGCATGCGGCATTATGACAAGCTGGTTTCATAAACAACCATGATACATCCTGTGTACTCAAGGATGAATTTCAGAATGATTGCAGGGCATAAAACATTTTGTCTCACAGGAGAGCTTCGTTAACTTCTCTTTGGCTGTGCTGTCATGAGAAAAGCCACTTTGGGATGCAGTAACAAACATCATATGTAATTTGAGGAATAGATGGAGAATTGGGCAGTTAAAAATCTATCCCTTTAATGTAATCAATAAGCTTAGTTAAGCTTAAGGTACCGACCAAACTGCGTTTTCCTCATGCCTGGCTTTTTTGCACTGAAATAATACGACTCAATACGCTTATTAGTAAGGAAAAGAGGACTTAGTCTGGCTTGTGTCTTGTAAATATGACAATCTTGAAGTTTTTTTCCGTGTATAGATGACTCAATCTGCATCCTTCGTGTAACAAAGATGATAAGCTTTTTCAGAAGTACTAGCTAGAGAATTAATTGAGTTTGAAATGCAGTTATCTGTATGATGATGTCAAATCGAGGCTGTCCATGATGAAATTGGGATCTTTAGAAGATTTGCATACCATTAAATTTTTTGTGACATGATATCTTATCTCAAAAAGGTTTGCATGTTTCAAGACAGCTGATACAAGATTCATCCAGTTTACAATAGACTTTTTTTTAAAATAAAATTAGTAGAATTCCAATTAGATTTGAAACATTTCCTGAAACTTTGATTGAAAATTTACTGCTTAAAATTTTCTATCTGCATTTATAAAATGCAGATTACATTTTTTAAAAAGAAAAGTACCATGCATTTGAGCTGGGTTATCCTTGTCCTTAAAGTAGTTTGGAAAAACCCAATTAAGCGAGAATTAATCTTTTCAGAGCAACTCTTTTAACTAAGTGTAGTACTTTCAGGTTTGTTATACAGATCAGATTCTGCTCACACAGAACTTGTTTGGATATAAACAATCAGGCAGCTTTGATTTATGGAGAGAAACTTGCTATATTTGGACCAGGGCTTTAGAACTGGTGCAGGCTTGTAAGGCTGCCATCAATTGGTTTCAATGCACAATTATGGCAATCGCCACTCTCGTATTACCATCCTGTGGAGTTAAACTTAGCTGCACAACAAGAGATCCTGTGGCTTCAGTGTGTAGGGAGTGCCAGAACCCATGTTGGCGGGAAGAAGGTGAAAGAAACCACGAGGTTGTCACAATGCGGCTTATCAGTCGGCTGATCCGCTCAATTCACACTAGGAGGCTGTGATCACTAGGGTATGATGGGAAGGCTTTGATTATCAGGAGCAGATAATCTCGACATTATGGCTTGAAGGAAACTGTTTGATTAATAAATAAGATGGTCCCGAAACTGTCATTGCTTTGTTACACTATAATTTACGTTGAGGTTAATCAGGGTTTCCCCACAAGTACAGACTGTGGGGATGCATTTTGGCACTGTGTGTTTCTTAAAGAAACATTTTATTCAAACCTGCTTTTAAGCTACATGTTTCTGTATGACACATTTTATTCCAATGTGCATTTAGACAGCATGTTGGATTTACTTCTATATTTAGATTAACACTTACATTAAATACTAAGTGATTCTTATATGTGGTTCTCTTAAAATAAATTGTTTCCTTAAAGCCTTTTTTCCAAGTATTTATCTTTGTATTCATATATTCATGTTCCTTAATGTTTCATTTTATCAAACTCATAATGAAATATATTATTCAAAACTTTCATTGGTATTTAATCTTGCATTTACATGATATATATTTATGTTGTATTAATTCTTGCATTTAAATACAGGGAAACACCAATTAATGACTACTCCACTTACATGACCACCCAATATAACAAATCACTGATTGTGGTCCTGCAGTGTCTACTATACCATTAACAAAACCATTTTGGTGAACCCAAAGGTGGGTATAATAATAAGATATACTGCTCTCTTTTTGTAGTAATGAGCTTTTTCTGATTGCAAATACATGTTTCAAATACAAATTACAGTTTAGGTATCTTTAAGTGTCATTTAGAGAGCCATATAAAATAGATGAACTTAGATAAATGCTTCGTTTAATGTGGCAGATATTCTCTTTTCTGTTAGTGCAGGTATATGAAAAAATAGGATTTCTCTAATTGATCAGGCACCAATTTCTGATAAAATGGAAACATAAAATGGCAAGGAATGTTTGAAGATTACGAGGTAGGAAGACAGATCAGGTGGTATTCCTGCTGAACCCTAGTGTTAAATCAGCAAAGTTTCACGGCTAATGAAATTATTGGATGTGAAAAAATGATACTTTACCATTGGTACAAAATACAAATTGCGCATTAGTATTGATGCCAAAGACAGATCGGAACAAAAGTTACCTCCAGAACCAAGTGCTTTTGTTCATTAGACAAATGCATTTGACAGCTAAACACAGTCCCTTTCTGGGTTTTGTAGCATTGTTAATTAGCTGCAGTGCAAATGACACTTCATTGTTTATTATTTATAATTTGGTTAATGACTGTAACATGATTCAGGCGGTTGTCACTTGTTTTGAAGAATATAAACTTATGTCTTAGAACCCTGAATATCCCACAAGTTTGGTTTGGTCATATAGTGCTGTAGAATTAAATAGAGTATGCAGCTGATACTTTTAGCAAATGAAATACATGTTTTTAATTTTTAGCGAACCTGTGAGCTTATGTGATGACGCAGTGTCGTCCATCAGCCGTCCGCCATCCAGGGCTGGCTTTCTGCCGTCCATGGCTGTAAGTCAGAAACCGTCAGAGCTAGCAGCTCCAAATTAAATGTAAGAATTAGTCACATGTGAAACTTGGTACCCTGGAGCTTATTATTGGGTATCTGCATTAATTTAGATTTTATAGAGAAAAAGCTTCAAAACCTTTTAAAATCTTCTTCTCTGAAACTGTCCAGCCAAATTGTCCAATATTTCACAGAAATGATCCCTGGAACAATCTCTCTCAAGTTTGTTCGAATAGTTCCAGTTCAGAGATTTTTGGCCGAGTTACAGGAGGTTGAACTTAGTCATCTGTCCAAAAAAGCACACTAAAATTAAAATCTCAGAAACGGCTAGAGCTATAATCACCAAATTTTATACCAATGTTTGTCACATATGTCATATCTGATTTTGAGATATGACCTGGCTGGGGGGGGGGGGGTCTAGACAATGTGTCTAGACATCTAGACACAATGTTTAGAGGCAGAATTCCCAGATTATTCGAACTATATCTTTCAACTGTTTGAAAAAACTTGGTTTGCATTTTAAGCGAATCAGGTTTATCATCAGGTCTATGTGAACTGCTGCGCCCTTATTTTTGGTTGACCTCTGACCTCTCTGAAGCTGCCCAGCGTCCATTTGTGCGTCTGTTTCCACACATAAACCCGCATATCTTGGGAACCGTTTGACCGATCAGGCTAAAAATTTTGCACAAATGTAGCCCTTTGATAGCTTTATAACATACACTAAAAATGGTGGCGCCACCTGCAACCATTTTTGCACACCGTCCATCTGTTCATCTGCCTTGGGATAATATAACTCATATCTCAGCAGTGGTTTGACTTATCCACCTGAAATTTTGCAGGTTTATACATCCTGGACAGCTTTCTCAATTTTATGACAGGTGGCGCCACCTACATTCACGTTTACTCTGCAGACATCCAAGCTCATATCTCCGGAACCATTTGACCGATTGGGCCAAAATTTTGCATGTGTATAGATCTCACATAGCTCTTCATCATAGGCAAAACTAGTGGCGCCACCTGTTACCATTTATGCACAGCGTCCATCTGTTCATCTGCCTTGGGGTAAAATCACTCATATCTCAGCAGTGGTTTGACTTGTCCACCTGAAATTTTGCAGGTTTATACATCCTGGACAGGTTTTTCGATTTTCTGACAGGTGGCGCCACCTACATTCACGTTTACTCTGCAGACATCTAAGCTCATATCTGGGGAACCGTTTGACTGATTGGGCCAAAATTTTGCTTGTGTATAGATCTCAAATAGCTCTTCATCATAAGGAAAACTTGTGGCGCCACCTGCAACCATTTATGAACACCGTCCATCTGTTCATCTGCCTTGGGATAAAATCACTCATATCTCAGCAGTGGTTTGACTTATCCACCTGAAATTTTGCAGGTTTATACATCCTGGACAGCTTTCTCGATTTTATGACAGGTGGCACAACCTACATTCAAGTGTAAGCTGCCGACATCCATGCTAATATGCAACACACCTCACTCTATTCCCCATGCCATTTAATCCATGCCTCACTCCACCCGTCCCACTCTGATTTCTGCAGATACACATAGTCGCTTGTCAACTACCCATATTCTAGTTTTAAAATGTCCTAGTCTGAAACTTGCAGGTCCGAAATGTCCATTTTGCGGAAATCATAATGACTAAGGTAGATATGCAGGACTTGAAAGGATCAATATTAAATTTTAAAAATAAACCTCCATTCATATTCCCAAACTTTGCACAGGTTCGCATTAGGCCTGTAGGCCTTGTTCTTTAAATCAGACAGTTGCTGATCATATCACTAGTTTATAATAATAGCAAATTAAAAAAGAACATTGACAGGGAAATGCCTTGATTAGACATGATATGTGAAGAAAACCAACGGGACAGAAGAGTTTGTTAATCATTGAATGAAATGACAAAAAGAAAAAAAATTAAAGAGATATTCATGTAACAAGATATCATGGCAAAAATATAACTTCATGCACACTAAAAATCAATGGTTGATACACTGGTTTTCGGAGTTAGGATGAGTAATAATTTTTCCTTCTAGATGGCTTAATTTCAAATAAAGATTTAAGTGACAAAATAATTTACAAAGCAAAGCAGGAGGACTTTGTCTTTTAACATTTCTCACTACATAATAAAACTGTTTAAGATCAAGAAAATAATTTATTCTGACCAGTGTCAGTCATGATCCTTAAGGTCTTCAAGAAAATCATTGATGTAAAGTTACAATTTTTGAATGTACCTTGGACTTCATAAGCTTCTGTTATGAACATAACTGTGGTAATGAAAATGCTGGCTTCCTGGCCAGTGTGCCCATAGGTCTTCCTAAATGTGCCCCAGGCTCCTAATTACAATGTGAAATGTGGCAGAATATGATGAATCTCGTCTTTGAAGTGAGGACCACCTAGTTGATGCCAGGGCCAAGATCATTAGAGAAATAATTGACACAATGAAATCCAAGACCAATTGACCCACAGGATAATTCTTTTTCATCTTGCAATCTTCCAATGAAGGTTAAGATTGTCAGTAAATTAATTGCTGATGAGAGCAGGGTTAACTGGGTACTTTTTCTGTGGCTTCAATTATATTTCCATTGATTAAACTTGTTTAAATAATCAAACTTCTGTATTAGCTCCACTGAAACTTTGTGATTCATCTAAGAATATCTTTAGATAACATTGTTATCTTCTCAGTTTAGCCTTGATAAGTACGTATGTTTACTTAGATATGATGTACAGCTACAGTTTCAAATTGATTTTAAGTTTTGAATGTTAGGCAAGTTTGAATCAAGGATACTGCATTTTTACTAATTTACATAAAATCTGTCTAAATGGGATACAGTTTTGATGTCATACAGAATTCCTTACACCAAAGTCTCATATTATTTCTCCTTATTATCAGTTAACTTATCAGTATTATTAGTATATAAGTATTAAACTGACTAAGACCTGGATATTAAGGCAATAACAGTGTATATTGTTCCAGTTACAGACTGCTATATTCCAAGGTTAATTATATTTGAGGTTCTCATTGTTGAATAATGCATCTCTGACCCAGTGTTTTATGTTCAGGTAATTGCATTTTACTTCTTGGGGTAAGATTGAAGAAAAGTACAATTAGATTAATGGTTTTCATTAATCCTGCTCAGTTTGCTTTGATTCCTCACAGCTGAATAATCATTTTGTATGGTTTGTCTTTACTGGAATAAGTCTTGTATATTAGATATGATTAGTAAAGTCTGCCACCATGCACTGTCATTGATTAAACAATCAGTTTATATTCTCACAGTTATATAAATAAAATCTGATATACTGATGTTGTTGTAATGATGTTTACTTGTACAATAATATAGAGTTTATCAGATTAAGAGAAAGGTTTGGCATTTTTATCCAAAACATACAAAAAATCAACACTGATTCAACAACACATGATGCAGTGTGTAAATATATATATGTATATATATATATATATACAGTGAAATCTGGCCTGACCAACACCCTGGTATTATGACCACCCACTAAGATGACCATAATGTTTGGTCCCAGACAAATGTATATCGTTATTAAAACCTCCAGCTAACATGAGGTCCTGTTTGTAAGTTTCACTGTAAATATACATTAATAACACTGAAATTATATGTACTGTATAAAGTTTTACTTTAACTGTTTTTGTAAAGTGTATTGAGTAGAATCAAAACAAGAATACAGTATATTTTCATGCATCAGCTCCTGAGAAGGCAGAATAGTGATTTATAGTTATGTCAACATGAACTTCCTGGGTGATTATTAGTTTTATGTGCTGATGACTTTGACATCAAGTGCTGTATTTACCAACCTTATGGTACTGATTTACCTGGTAATTAAGTTAATTAAGCAAAACTGCCTCCACCTCTGTCATGTATGTTTGTTTTTTATCCATGATATAAGTGTCTGTGGCCAGCCGAGTAGAACCTCCCCTATATGAGTAAGGTAGGCCAGTAGGCACAGCTGGTACTTGTTAACTGCTTATTCCCATATAGTAATTTGTCATCCCGTGGATTTCTAGTGTGAATACATACTGACTGAATCTCACATGCACATTCACAGTATCGTCTTCATCAAAGAGATCATAATTTTATGTAATATCATCTAATTTAGTGAACAGGGAGAATGTTTAGTGAATATGATTTAGCTTCCAGGTATGTCAAGTATTTACAGGAAATACAAAGGAGTTCACTATATAAAATCCAATGTGCACTTCATTGTGAATACAAATTAGGACGCTGTATGAAATCTGCTAAACTCACAAGAATGAAGGTTTAATTAAACACTACAGTTTATCAACCATGGAATTTTTGTGATGAATCTGTGCACATTGCAACCTATCTTGAGTTATGATCATTATCTTATTCTTCGTTTTTCACTTAATATATTTTGAGCCATTAATGGAATTAGAACTGCTATGCATTTACTTTGGCGAAGGAGCAGGCCAGGCCTGCAATTTGTCATGGTCCATGGTCCTGCTCAATCCCTAACAAAATTATTTGATGATGATGATGATGATGATGAAGTTTACTGTTTAGCACAGCTTTCTAGGCTTTTCTGGACCAAGCATTTTCAGTGGGAAGAGTACAAATCAAGCTGTTAAGTATTCACTTCTGGCCAACTTATTACTTTCTTCTACTTAGGGTTTTAGAGACATTTATAGCTGATGAAATAAACAGTCCTTGTTTAAAGTCCTTATTTCAGTTCAGCTTACCATTTTCCTCAGGACAGGGTCAGTAGCATTTGTAGTTGGAAGAAATGTCTATATTATGTTTATATATTCAGTCTTTATTTCAACCAAGCTCGCCATTTTCTTACAGACAGGGTCTCAGGGAAATCAAGTTAGAAGGAATGTGAAGTTACTGGCTTTGTAGTTGATTTAAATTTGAATTTACTATATTAAGTATGCTGATCAGCTCAGTTGCCGTTATGTAAAATTGTTGGAAGCTCTGTATATTCTTCAGGTCAGCTTCAATTGTAGGTTTATTTAGGTAAAAGCAGGGCTGTTGCTGTTCACAGACTACAAGCCCTGCCAGTGCTGGGACAGTCAACACATACTGAAGAGTGTACGTAGACACAAAAGCTTCAGAACCCAAAAATTAAAGGCCAACTAGTGTTTCACACGTTATGTTAATATCAGTGCGCCCTTTGATGCCAGGGCCAGGTCGAAGGCAGAACACAGATACTTGGCATCCATATATAACCTGCCTTGCAGGACTCCTTTAGACTCAAATTGGAACCAAAGCACAGCCCTCATAGAGATGTCATAGGCTGTTTTGTGTAGGATGGGTTATCGAAGAACTTGTCAGTTGATCTCATCACGATAACTTGCTCCACAGATTTGATAGCACAGAGTGTGTATATATTTTAGCTTCACTGTCATCCCATATGTTGAAAACTTTGTCAGTTGACTTCACATCAGAGATTCTAGGTCAGTAAGTCAGGTTATGTATATATATATATATATAGGAACACTCAAAATCACTGCACATTTATACTGTGAAACATGTTTCAACATAAATACTCTTGAATATCAGACACTTGACTGCTCCTATTATCTCATGAATCAAGTGGTCTCTCTATTCATAGAAAGCACTCCATATCTCGAATATATCAATAACCTCTCAGTGACTCATAAAAGGCCATTATTAGTTTGTCAGAGGGGATCACATAAAACACACACTCAGAAGTTACAAAGCAGGAACATTTATGAGGTAAAATTGTCATGACTAGAATGAAATAAAATGAGCAGGACAAATCCTTACATTTCTTGTCTCATATCCTTCATACATTTAAAAATAAGAAGTGGATGTCATTTTTTAGAGCTCTTATTCATTATGTATTTCACAAAAACATTTTGTGAGAGGGGAATATAAAGTGGCTTTATTTAGATCCATTTGTGTTGATCCATGTTTAAATTGATTATCAGTCTGGAAGAAAGTCCGGAAGGAGCTGTGGTGGACATATCCCCCATTCAGAGGCCAAAATATATGTATCATAAATTAAAAAAATATAACAGAAAATAACTTATCAAAGACAATATAACCAAAAAAAAATAACTTACCAAAAATAATATCACAAATAAAAAACTTACCATATATTTCTATCACCATTCCCAGGGGCATGACCAAAACTGCTACAAGGAGGTCAGCTATTGCTAGTGACATCAAGAAATAGTTGGTCATATTCTGTAAGCGGCGCTCCCAATACACGGCAAGGCACACGAGAATATTGCCCATGGCTGTAGCTAGTATTATCACAGAAAGCGTAAGGATCCACCATTTTGGGGCAAAATGATCCTGTGTTGTGTTGGTACCGTTGGCAGAATTATTGAAAGTTAAGTTAGACCACACATTGGCTGTGCTTGTCTGGTTTACATAAAAATCATATGACAAGCTTGTCATTTCTGTTGTCCTTAACAACTGCGTGGAAGTGGTTGGCTCATCACCCTCTGATGTAATGTTAAGAATTCCACCTATTGGTATACTTGAATAGTTCTTTTCATCCATAAAATCACTGGCAAGATTGTAAATTCCATTTCCATTTTGGGACTGACTGGTTAAATCTGAGTGGTTAGCCATGCTGATAATAGGTCCTGCTGGCACAGTAAAGGAGCTGTTGCTGTAGAGCATTGGTCGTGCTTTCTGCAAGCTTTTCTGCAGTAGATTTTGCACTTCACAGGACCGTTACTGGCTTTAAATCCATTGTCAGCTCAAACCCTGGAGAACCAGTGTCGTAATGCTGGTGTACAGAGAGGGGCTGTAGTTGGCTTAATTTTTACTCATGGTGTCTTTGGTGTCTCCTGGTTACGCATCTTGTTAACAGGGACCAGCACTGATGATACATAGAGGTACTTGGTATTCCTGCTGAGCCAGTGTCTTTTTAACTTCTGGGGACTTTCGGTTTATTTTTGCCACCTGATATTGATTAAATACACATTATTAATATGATACACAAATTTATGCACAATATTTATGTAACAGATATGGTGTGGTTTATTTGTGACTATTCAGAAATGTAAAAACTGCCTTGTAAATTCTTAGATTATATGTTTTTCCCTTTAATTAGCCAAAAAGGATCTGTCTTTAATCATCATACATATTTTCATTAAGCTTTTTCACCTGCATCATTGGCTTCAGTAATTCTTCTGTGTTTAAATTTGACTTGAACTTCAGACATAAGCATTAAGTTTAATGTTTTCATTTATTTACCAGATGAATAATTGATACATACCTTGATGTACTTATAGTTGTCTTGTACTTAGGAAATATTCCACAGTGTCATGAATTTGGCGGTTCTTGTGTGATCACATCAGCAGGAGTATTGCGTGTCCTTCATAATTCCTACAGTAAATGAGTAGAAGAGACTTTGCTTTGTCGTGTTGTCAGTTACAAATATGATTATTAGGTATTTTGGTTTGTAAATCAAACCCACATATTAAACGATCCTGGCTGAATGGATGAATCCACTTTGCTTAGCTCTAAGTGCTTACCTCTAATGTCACACACTCTGAATACCAGGTATATAATTTGATGAAATGACATCCACTCCACCCACTATATTATCTCGCCAACACACTGGAAAGGTCTGTTCTAATTTTCTAGAATTGCTGCAGATGTAATGTAAAAAGTGAAACAACATGCAAAGGAAATTTCATGATCATTACCTTGAATTAGATCCATTTCTTCCAACTAACAGTGACCAGATTAGCATGTTGAGACGAGAGGCTAACTGTGTCAGTTGGTGTAAAACCTTTAGTCGGTGTTTGTTTGGTTTCCTTGAAATGCACTAATCTTTGTAATTCCCCAGTGATTTCTTTGTTCTTTTTAGTTATTTACTGTGTACAGGAGTATTCCTTCTTGACAATTCTTAAGTCAGTACTCTGGTATTTAATCCAGTCATCTTCTCAGAATTTCATGAATCCAGTATGTCGTCTGTTCACCGGTGTAACGTTTTACCATGATTTTGAAAAAAAGAGATAACTCTCATTGACAACTGTCATTCTTCAAATACAACATAATAATGAGTGAATGTAATTAATCTGCAAGTTTAAGATCAAGATGCACTTGCTGAGGTTCTGTTAGTCTCTTCTTTGTTATTTCAACATTTTTTTCTAAAAATTCTAAAATGATAAACTCATTTTTTATATATTTATAATTAATTCTTATTGGTAGAATTCCTGTTAACTTTCCCCAAGCAGAACTTTACTTCCTTTCACAGTACTGTTATCTACAGGCAGTGCTCTGCTCTTTCTACAGTACTGCTCATTCCTTCAGGTGCTGTCAGTTTGTAGGTGTTGCTGGGGGCAGGCTTGTTTAATAATCCCTGGCTTTTCCAGCAAGTGGTCACTGTAGACTGGCTGGTGGTAAAACTGATCACTACCTGTCCTCCTCAAAGTCCTGATGAGACATGTGGGACTGCTCACCTATTCTCTAGTCTTCCCACCTAGGTACAGACCCAGCTGCTGCCCACAGGCGGGAAATGCTGTGCTTGCTGTGATTGGCAACTCTCTGTCATATAATGGTGTTATCTTCTGTGCTGCCATCTATTGGCAGGATTTGGGACTTATCCACACCACCTGTGGTTGGTTGGTGTTGGAATGACTTATTGATTGGTTGGGGTTATTTGGGGCTCTACCTGGGCCTGTATGTGCTCTGTATCAGTGGGAAACTGGGATATAGAGTAGTGTGATATAATGGTTTGTAATGGTGTAAATAGGCACTGTGCTGGGCTGTTTTCTATGGCCGCTTTATTTGGTACAATTATGGTAGAGTTTATCCTGATCAACTCATAGTCTTCCAAAGTTATTATGGTTTCCCTCAGGGAATCAATGAACGAGTCTGTCTGTTGCCTTATTTTTCTGTCTCTTTATCTCTCCCTCTCCCTCTTCTTTTCTTCTCTGTTTGTCTCTTTCTCTGTTTCTGTCTTTCTCTTTCTTTTTTCTCTTTTTCCCTCTTTCTTTCCTTTTCTCTTTGTGTCTGTCTATCTCTCTCTCTTTTTCTCTGTCCCTCTTTCTCTTCTCTCTCTCTTTTTCCCTTCCTCTTTCTATCCTTTTTCTCTATCCCTCCCATCTCTCTCTCTCTCTCTCTCTCTCTCTCTCTCTCTCTCTCTCTCATATATTAATATCAGATATTCTCTCAAATCAAACATATTGCATATATATTTTCAGTTCTAAAGATCCCATTAGCCTATAGCAAACTATTTCTGTAGTTCCTGTTGAAATTTTGATCAAATTGAAACTTCAATGCATGTTGGAACATTTCTTCCACAATTTAATACAGAAATAATACCTGAAACATATGTCAGTCTGCCACTACATTCACTTGATAACATACACGGCTTCCAGATAAAAAAAAAATCTAGGTAAATATCACCTTATCTCTTTCTTTTACATTACTCTTTAATTTTTTGTAATATCACTGTTCAACAGGATGTGTAATACTCATAAAAATAGTGTGTTAGAATATGTTTTACCGTTACTGACATATATATTACTTATAATGACTTAATTCATCAGAATATATTTTACTTTTACTTAGGGAATCATAATATAAAGAAATTTATTTTACTCTGTTTAAAGTATCATGATTCATTACATACATATTACTTTGTAGTATAAAACATCAGGATATGATTTTTTTTATATTGACATATGTACCAAGTAAATACTCTTGACCTGCAAACCTATATTACATATCAAGATTACTAGGAAATTAATGTTACAGTCATCACCTACAGAAAGTACCATAAAAGGTTTTGGATTACCTGTAGGAAACAGACTGTAGAGAAATGGTCAAGACAAGAACAAAACAACGAGGTCATCATTACTGAAAAATAATTTGTCAGCAGGGAAGAAATTTTGTTTGGTCTACCAGGCATAGTATATATCATATTTAACATTTTTCTTGGGCAATGTTCGACTACTGTCTTTCAGAAATAAAGAAATGATATACCAGTAGTTTGTATTGTTTAAAAGACCAGAGTTAGAATGTGAAGTCTGTATGCATGTCCAGAGTAAGTGTGGAGTTATCTCCGGAAAGAACTGGGATGTCTCCATTACACCAAACTTGGATGGAACAAATTAGGGACAACCTTTTGAGATGATTGGGTTTCTGTGAAAAAGAACTGGCTCTTACTCCAGATGATCAGTTTTCTAAACTTACCAAGTGCAGACAAGAAACAAGTCAGACTCATTTCCTGTAACAATGTGTATATATTTCTCCTTTTTGCTGATTTTAAGGGGGTTTCATATTCAGTGCAGATGCCAGGCAAGGAACTGATAAAAATACCCTTGTAATCATTCTATACACCTGCGACCAGCATGATATCACAATAACACTTTCAGATTGACATCTCTGTTAATTCTATATTTAACTGGCTGACTTGAACTGAAATTAACTTGAATATTATTATCAGTCAGCATATGGTTCTGCTTAATTGTAAAATCTGAGGCCTGGAAACATGGGAAGACAAAAGAATGTGACACCTTGCTTTTTACTGTCTTTACGGTGGACTCGTTATGAGTGGTATTTCATGGTGATGAAAATTAATGACTAAAGCTGAGAATGACATATCATTTGAGACAGCAAAACAAATTCAATCATAGTAATAGGAAAAAAGGGTAGGATTATGTGCGTCATTCAGGGAATTGATCAGATCAGCTGCATATCAATCAAAACATGACATCAGTCAAACAACAAAAGCGGTGAAACGACACTTAGTGGATGAAACCTGTCTCATTCCAAACCTGTTTTGAACAATTCCTCCCTATACTAAATAGACTGAGGCCAAATTTGTTTTGTTACAAACTTTGTTTCTTATTTAATGAGTTTATACATTCAATTGATTTATTAGCAACTTGGAAAGTTTATTGTTTGTAGTGGCATCTTATTCATTTTATATAAAAAACTAAGCCTTGCAGGTAATTTTGTACAAAAATTCAGTACTTGGTAATTATTTCTTATAATTAGTTTAGTGACCATGAATAATTTAATATGAGACATGGTTATCAAGATAGATTTTTGACAGTGCTATCATGGATCACAAGTTGTTTCTGCAATTTTTAGTGTATATTTATCCTTTCTCCTCAGCTGTTGACCATCTTATATCCAGTATGACATGTAAAATAAAAACAATTTTGTATATATCATGTGCTTTGCCAGAAGTTCCATATCTTCCTGCCATCGTTAATCGTATATAGAGGTCATTTAAGCAATCGAATTACCCCAATATGCAAGGAGATACCCATAGCCATAATTGGATAATTTTTTACTACCCTCTGTGTCATAGCGTAATGGCTATTGAGATGGAGGCCTTCCATCCCTGTGTCAAGATGCCATAAAGTTTAAAACAGCATCTCCTTAATATCAGAATTATCTTTGTTTTTGTTGTCATGCACTGTGCACAGTTGAGGAATGGAACAGAAAACTGTCATAATTTACATTACGACTGCACAGGTTCCTTACTGATATTAATATCATGAGGTATAGAATCTGGGTTTCCAGGTTGTAAATACAGTGGCTGCCAGACCTCACTCAAGTATCAGTGTGCAGTGTTTTTCACTCAGAAAACCAAAGACCGTGTTTAAACGGATGAGGTCATGTCCTGCCCTGTACTTAAAGGGGCTGAATCACCTGTCTGACCTTTATAAAATAAAGGTAAATCCTCGGAGCTTTTATAAAAATAGACCACAAAATGTGGATATCACTGCACACAGGCTGTTTGTTTTGTTTTTATCAACATGTTTATAAAATACAGGGGGAACGCCATAATAATAAAAAAAATTTCAACAAGGGCATATGGCTGCAAGTCATATAACCCAGAGCTTTGCAAATGTCATTTTGCAACAAGTAACCTCTCTACCTCCGCATATATGCAACCTACCACCTTAGGTTACATTTTTTTCCCGTTGGTCAACATTGCTGTGTTTACAAACATGTTGTTTATGAACAAGTTTATACATTCTTCACAAAGGTGTAATAAGAACTTTTCACAACCAAATTGACCTAAGATCATTAATATATACACAAAGGAAGCCAGAAATTACACAAGTTCTTTTTCAAAAGATAGGCTAATGGGCACCTTTAAATCATTTGGTAGGGCATTGTTTGCTTCATGTATGAATTATACATTTTCTTTTCTTGAAAGATTTTTTAATAGTAGTTAATTAATATCGACAGATAAAAATTGCCACTACGTCCCCCACTTTCCAGAATGTATTTTTTACAATCTTTACATCAAAATATAAATCATTCAGATTTTTTGCCATACGGCAAAGAGAACTGCATGTAACTGTTATCTTTCTTCTCTCACATTTTCATTTAGTTTCAATTTTATTAGGTCTTCAACAGTTTCATATTTTACATTTATATGAAATAGGCCAATTTTATGCTGAATTCAGGTGAAAAAGTAATTCCATATGAAAAATAGAAAGCATGACCTATGGGAAATATATATCTAGAATTAAAACAGAAGATAAATTTGTAATTAGTCCTTTTTGGTTGCTAACTCATTTAGTCCGGATGAATATAATAATTAACTGACATCCAATTGTGGACATGGGCAGGATCAGAAATCAGCAGATGATGGAGGTATACCCTTGAGGGCAGGCAAAGACGGAACAATCAGCCACACATCAGGAGAAAAAAAAACTTGAAAGCTTCTCTTTTTGACAGAGGTTATGGTTCAGGTTACAACAGCAGAAGCGGTGTGAAATACTTTGAATCATATTGAGAGGGGCTGCTTCTGACGCACTGGTAACATCAATATCCACAGGGAATACTAATTTTACGTGGTCTTGAGCTTTTGAGAAAACCTTAAAGATATGATCTTGTTATGAAAACCTTGTTTACAAAGGCTGGGTTTCAAAGGATTGATGTGAGCATGCTTTTCATTCACTTTTTGCTTACAAATTTCCCGTTAGATTAGAAACACCATTGACTTGCATGAAAGTTTTGATTAGCCTCTTACATACAGTCATATGTTTTGTAAAACCCACGCGGCATAGTAGATTCATTGAATGACATGGTTAGATTAACATGGTAGGCCTTTAAGCAGCAGGATGGCAGGTTGTTTGAAGTCTGTTATTAGCTCAGCTGACTATAAGTCATCTGAGCTATAGTCGTGGTCCATTGTCCGTCGTCCGTCCGTCTGTCCGTCCGTCCGTCCGTCCGTCCGTAGATGTGGCACGTTTTGAAACCGTAAGACCTAGGAATCCAAAATTCAGCATAATGTTAGATGTCCCCAAGTTCTCCTACCAAGCCGAAAACCGGGTCTCTGCGACTTCATTCCTTTGAGAAATTAAGGAAAAACCTCAATTTTTTATTAAAAACCTATTTTCACACTTCAGGACTGCCTAATATCAAAACCACTCATCTGTTTTTCCTCATATTTCCTATAAATAATCCTCTATATAATTCCTATGTACATGCCAGAAATTAGGTCTGTATTATATAATTTAAAAAAGTTATGGGCCCAAACATAATGCATTTTGTAAATAATCAGGAAAGAAATTTTATCACTTAACACAAAACTTGTTAAAGCTAAGCACTTTTTTTCCAGTAATATTACTTTTATTAATCAAAATTAAATTGTATACCCAAAATTAGATCAAAATCTTTTAAATTTTTTAAAATATTAGCAAAAATAAAAAATTGGTACCTTAAATTTTGCCCAACTTTGACCATGGCACGTTTTTTTGCTGTAACTGCTGAGGATTTAATTTTCACAGCATGTTTTTGTTAGCATTTCAACTGTTAACACCAAAAATTTGAAACCAGTTGATCAAAAACTGTAGATTTTATTCAAGTTTTCAAGCACCATGTCACATATTGCTAGTGTTATGCAGTTTGCTAGAGCTCAGCTCCCGAGCTTCAGCTCTAAGTTCCTTAAATTTGGCATACAGTTAGATTTCTCTAAAATCCCCTACCATGCCAAGAATTTGGTCACTAGGACTTAATTCCTTCAAGATATCAATGAAAAACTTCATTTTTCCATTAAAAACCCATTGTTACACTTTAAGACTGCCTAATATCAAAACCACTGATCTGACTTTGATCATATATAATATACATATTTTCCTATACATTCGCTATGCACATGCCAGAAATGATGTCAGTATTGTGTATTTTTTTTAAGTTATGGGCCCAAACATAATGCACTTTGTAAAAAATCAAGAAATATATTTACTCCCTTAACAAGGGCATTGCTGAAGCTAGAGATTTTATTGTCAGGGATGTAACATTATTTAATCAAGATTCAATTGAATACCCAAAATTAGTTCTGAATTTTTCAAATTTTATAAGTTATTAGTATAAATATAAAATTAGTACCTTAAATTTTGCCCAACTGTGACCATGGCACGTTTGTTTCCTGAGAGCACTGTTGATATAATTTTCATATCATGCACACATAAGGATTTCAGCTTTTTAGTTTAGAAAGCTGAAAGAAATTGGCCAAATATTGTAGCTTTTATTAATGTTTTTTATGAGACCCTGTCAGACTTTGGCTCTCTCCAGCCCCTCATGAGTCACCTGTATGTTGACCTTGTTGACCTTTCATCAAATTATGCACGCTTGAGGCGAGAATCCAGGCAGCTTATGGCCAGCCACAGTTGATCCAGGTGTCCAACCCAACTCATCTAGTAGTTTTAACCAACAACATAACAATAAACAATAAATTAATAAATTTTTCTTGGTTTTTAATAACAAATTAAAGAAAAATAGAAAAGGAATTTGTTAGTTTATAATAACAGGAAATTAACTTGCAGTTACTGATGATATAAGAATCTTGTATCGATGGGTAGAATGTCACATATTCCAAATAATACCATGCAGTCACCTATGGCATTTTTCAGTTCATTTTTAATGATAAAGAAGTAAATCATATTATTCATTACTAATCATTAAGGATTATATGAAGGAAATTAATGATAGACAAAGATGCAGTTGATAATATTAATCTAGATTCCTACTGTGTCTAGTGTGTACATTGATGTGAAATTAGTCCAAAATGAATTTTTTACAGTTATTTTTTAATATAAATAAAAGCCATAAAACCAGGTACTTATGATCATTATTTAAATGTGTGAATTTTGTATATTCTGGATTCTCAAAATCATTGTTTGGTGAAAACAGAATAAATACCAGACATGGTGCAAATACTTTGTAATTGTATTTAAATACGAATATGATTATGTACTCCATTATAAAATTTCTTGCATAAAGAATGGGAATTCAGGTAAAAATGAAAGTATATGAATACTCGTGCAAATACTTTCAAAATGTATTCATGAATGCATTCATGAATATATTCTTTAATATTATTTTAATAATCATATCAGTTATATTTCATTTTAAAAAATCATATGATTCTCTTATTATTTTTAATAAAAATTATATTTGGGACAATATTTGTAATTTTTTTAATAAATAGTTAAACTCTTATATTATATGTTCTGCTTATAAGTTATATGGCCAAGTCAAAATCTGTGTGACAATAGCACTCCATTTGTTAATAAAATAAATGAAATCAATCCTCTTCCCTGTCTCCAAAGATACTATCAAAATCATACATAAGCTAAACACCCACAACTCATAATACAGCTTATATTTATTACCACACAAAACCAGCATGTGCCTCATTTCTAAAAAATATTTTTTTATTTTTTTATCATATATAACAGCTGAGCGTCGTGACCCATAGGTCCCTTGTTTTTAGATTAATTTGATTTAACCTAAGAATTAATACGTTTGAACCTAATTTGTTGGATCCATTAAGGTCATAGTTTCTCAAGGTGTCATATGTTATAATAATTTAAATAAAAATGCCTGTCTAAACATTAAAATTCAATATTTATTATATAAATCCAACAGTAATTGGAGCGTGGTGGCATAATGGTTAGTGCGCTTGACTCAGGACTGCACTTTTGTGGGTTTGCCTCCGGATCTGACCACTTTCTGAGCTAAGACTCCTTGCCAAAGGTTTTACTACAAGGGTACACTCTCTTCACTCAGAAGTGAATGGGCACTGCTCAAACATGGGTGTCAGGCAAATGTAGAACTAGTATCCTTCTAGCGCTGTGTGTGGCTGCTTGGTGTATGCTCCCCAGGGAGTTGAGTAAAGCTACAAGAATGAACAACCTCGAAAGACCAGGAGGGCAAAGTGATGATGTGATTGACATCATTGGTTATATCAGCCTATAAACCCCCACTACCTTAACCTTTCCTGTGTTATTGTAATATTTTAATTCTGCCTGTCCTGTTCTGGGTCTTGAGCAAAAGATCAGCTGCTTTATAATGACTGGTGTATACGGTGCTGCCAAAAGTTAAGTTCAGACCTGTGTAACTATAACAGTTGACATCTTTTTTTATTTGATGTCATTTAAAGGATCAAAGTTTAAAAGACCAAGTGTTAAAACAGGACTGCATGGGTCTTAAAATGATATTTTGTACACTTAAAAGAGTACCTGTATACTTTAAGTGCAAAATATCTATGGACAGAACAAAATTTGATGATATAGATGGTGAAACTGGTAAAAAATGAACATATCATTTCAAAGTCCTTGGAATTCAGGCTATTTTTTTTGGGTAAAATCAAGGCACATATATTAAATTGAAAACTGTTAGGGTGTAATACTGAATTTAAAATGTTGCCCTGTTCTACAATAAATGAGCAGCCCAGTACCTCAATTAGTCCACCACAGAAAGGAGGGAGCACTTTCATAATGATCTGCGTCTGTCTGTCCGTCCCGCCCATTCACTGATGCCACACTTTCATAGTTGAACAATTTGGCAGGGGGTTAATGATTAATTCTAGGCCCTTGTTAAATTAATTGTTATGTAGACCATGTTTTGAAAATCATATCAGACAAAGGGCCACTTTGGAAGCAAATCAAGTTTCTACAAATATGTAAATGGGGAGAAGTCAGATAAACCGTGTTAGTACAACTGTTACCACGCTGTACACTAGAAACTTGAAAACCTTGTGAACGGTAGCACCTTGTTACAAGACAACTGTGGTTCACAGTAACTGCCTTCAGTAGAGAAAAAACGTCAAGCCTGCTGTCATAAATAAAACAAATATATGTCAGGGAAACAGAAGAAAAGAATTTATGTCATGAAAGTGGATTTTAATAGGACATTCCCCCTGAATTTTTCTGATTTTCTTAAGAATAGCTTTTTAGCTCAGCTGATTGTAAGTCATTTGAGATATTACAATCAACCTTTGTCGGGTGGGTGGCCGTTAACAGGGCACAAATCTTAACTATTAGACCTAGAAACTTCTAACTGTACATCCAGCGAGGTCCTAGGCAATCTCCTTGAAAACAATTGCCTTGAATCTTCTAACGCAGCTTCCGGGGAAGTTCTAGGCAAATCTCCTTTGAAATCTGAAATGAGGTCATGTTGACCTATATTCAGTAACCTTCGGGCTGAAAGCATGATTTGGAGCACCCAGAAAGTCAGATGGGGCACAAATTGTTTCTTCAAGGCCTAAAAACTTCCCTTATAACATTTAGGGAAGTTCTGGGTAAATGTCAATTGAAACATGATATTAGGTCACTGTGACCTACGGTATATTCTGCAAGCTGCTGGCAGACAACATGATTCTGAGCACCAAGAACTTCATACAGGACACAAAACTTAACTGATGAACCTGGAACTTCTGATGTAATATTGAAATATGTTTAGGCAATAACAACAACAAAAAACAATGGGTAGTCAGATTTGGTTATTGAACCTGTATTTTCTGTCTTAAGTTTACAAGTAACCAATGGGATATTTGTTGATGAACAGGTTTTAAGAGAGCAAAGGTATTATTGCTGTTGAACTTTTATTTACCAGCCATCCATAGTGGTGTGATGACTTTGTTACAGTAGAGTACATGCTAGTGTTTGTACTGTAATTTCTTTGTTAAACCTACATGTACCTGCCTTGGGGCAGTATACACTAGTGGTTGTTAATAGGTGCTGATATGTTACAGGTCTGCATTAATTTCCGGGTGACCTATTCTCTATTTAATCAGCTGAGTTATACCAAAAGCAGGACATTATGGTGATTTTCAGGAGCCTGGGATCGGTGCTTGTTCACAGCGGTGGGTCAGATTTAAAGACCAGCAGATGCATATTGAACAGGAAACAATGTCCAAAATGTGTTTACAGATGCTACAACTCCTGCTGGGTCACGAGTACCAGATTTTCTTGTTATCTCTCTACTGCCTTATCCAACAGATGTCTCTATTGTGCTGAGCTTTTCAAAAGTTTGTTTAACACTTCTGCAAGAAACCTGTACCATTAAGATTTTCCCTAAATTTATATCTAACATCAAAATGCCACAGAGCAAAATATAACAGGGCAAAATATCACAGAGCAAAACATTGCAGGACAAAATATGACAAAGAAAAATATCACAGGGCATATCACAATAGGTAGACAAAATGTCAGCAGATGTGCTGTGTACAAGAAAGAATCAACATTAAAAAAAAAAATTCAAAACTCATGGCAACCTCTTGCCGTTGTAATGCATGTTTTAAGGTGCCCATTCACCTACCTATTGAAAAATAATTTATGTGATTTCTGGCTTCCTCTGTGTATGTATTGTTACGTGGTGACAAAAAAAAGCGGACGGAACTGTCTCGCTACTGAAGCTTGCTTTTCTAGCAAAGCGTTTGGTACGTTGGACTTGTGCGCCACCCACATGGGTGCAAAACCCGGATCGGCCCAGTGTTTTCCCCTGAAAAATTTGTCTTCGTAACAAAATGGGGGCTCATCCAACATGACAGTTTACTTGGCCCAGGGAATAAGTTCACCAAAGTGTGGCTCCTTGGATAATTAGTCTTGTTCTGATAGCAGAACGCTCTCAGGGGTGACATAAAAGCGGACCGAACTGTCTTGCTAGAGAAGCTTGCTTTTCTAGCTAAGTGGTTGGTACACCAGACTTGTGTGCCACCAACATGGGTTCAACTCCCGGATCGGCCCAGAATTTTCCCCTGAGCAAATAGTCTTCGTAACAGTATTAATGAAATGAAATTTTGGTTGTTGAAAGTTTGTATAAGGCCTTCATGAAGGATGTTTAAACTTGTTTATCAACAACATGTTAGTAAACACAGAAATATTGACAAACGGGAAAAGGTGTAACCTAAGATGGTAGGTTGTATTAATGCCGAGGTAGAATGGTCACTTGTTTCAACACGCCATTTGGAGAACTCTGGCTTATCTGATTTGCTGCAGTTGTAGTTTAAGTTATAGCTTGCGAAAAATCAGTAGAAACTATATATAGCATATGGTCACAATAATGACATTGCAGTGTTTTTAACCTGGATGTTCTGCTTGCGTACACGACAAGTAAATAACTGACTGCATAACTATAAGATTTTTCCTGCATTCAGTATATTCTTCTAGAAATATTCTGGTAACTAGAAGTGTAGTCTGAGCCTGCATGTCTACCTCTGCCAGGTTCCTTATCAAACTTTCCTGTGTTTTACACACAATTTGTCACAGTCCACTATCCCCATGGTTTGATCACAGTTAAGTCAGCTCCAGAACAGAGGAGGCCCCAAATACCAGCTAATGAATGGCCTTGCTTCTTGGCTGGGATGAAGATCTTGCCCTATCTTACAATGGGAAAGTATCCTTCAAATTTAAAGTGTCATATAGTGAGTAATTCACTGAATTCAAGAGTGAAGATGCTATTGGACAAACCAACCATGTAACAAACAAACTGAAAAACTTGATACATGGCTTGATACCAACATTTAGTTTAATCCACACAGCTACAATCAACAGCTGTAACCAGTGAACTGTATCTCACTGCATTGCCAGCACTTGTTTATTTGGTATGGACAACAACTCCCACAATCTCTTTCCATTATTGTCCTAATAGTCTACAGTCTGCCTTCATGCCCCTGATTAAAGCCAAGATAAGACCCAGCTTTGTAGGGGGTCCCTGGGGCAGTTGGAGAGACAGTTGTTATTATCTGGGAAGAGAGACAGACACGTTTTACTGTGTATTACAAATAATCCTTCCCACAGCCCCTCCTGTACCTCTTTTGTGTAGAAGTTCTCAGAGTGCATGATGGGTAATGTGTCTCTTGTACTGTCCAGGGCTGCAAGCATTTTAGATTATGTTCCCAAGAGAATCAGGGCTTGGATTCCTGATTGGCACAACAGACATTCTCATGAAAGATTCGCCATTTTAATTGTCAAAGGTTTTAAGTAGCTTTTCTTTTCCTTGTCTTCCCTAGTTGATTTTAAAACAGAAATCATAAGAAAGATATGTTTGAGATCCCAATTAATGAGAAACGGGATTTCATTTGAGAGGCTCTTCCTGTTTGAGAGATAATAATGAAAACGTTTTTATTCTGAGACATAAAAAGTAATTTTCATCTCAGAGACATTTATATTAAAAACCATGACTTGTTTGTTGTGTGAAATCTGTTTGACAGACTTTTGGTAGAGAATTAATTTGTCTGATATTCATTTGAGACAATAATAGATTACTCCCATTTTGGAGCCATTCACTTGAAAAATTCTTTTTTAAATTAAAGAAAAAGATAACTATCATTTGAGATACATTCATTTGAGAAACTTGTGTAAGTTTTGCCATCTCCTCCTTCATTAGTTTCTAAAGACTTACTTATGTAGCACATGTTTTAGTTTTGTTGTGTAACATTTATCTTTCTGTATTTTGATGCTGTGATATAAATGGTCATTCTGCAGCCATATATTTTGTACAGACACTGAAAGACCATTTTAAATGTATTAACTGTAAATTCCTTAATTAGGACAGACTTGTACAAGAACTATATTTATAATGATTAAAGAATACATTTTTTCCATGTGTCAATAGACATTCATGAGATCAGAAGTTACATGATTATATCATGTGCTCAAGTTGGAATTACAATTTTACATACTGGTACACTTCTAGTTTGTGATTTCTATGTTTTCTTTCAGAGAAAATTTTTTTTAAGAAACAGGTTAAACATAGCACACATTGTAAGGTTCAAGAAGTGAATCATCTAAAAATTTTCAAGATATTTTATATCTATGTTGGGCAGAGGCTGGTACTGACCCTATATATCTATGAATCCTTTTCACTGCGGATAAACTGCTGATTTGCTGTGTGTTTGATCATGGAGTTTTGTCTTCATCTTTCTTTTTAAAATTGGTAGTTATTGTTTTACAGATGATTCTTTCCCTGGATAAATTATTAATATTAATTACAACATAATAATGAGCATTTAATTAGGCATGATGGTATATTTAAAAAAAAGATTTTAACCAAAACATTTTTCTTGGTAATATTACTTCACATGGTTAGGCATGTTCTCTTGACCAATTATTGTTGAGCATCAATAGACTAATGATACAATCATTCATACATATGTGTTGTCAAATGTTTGTTATGCTGATTGGTAAGTAATTGATTATTTACCAAAATTATTTGTTATTATACCATAGAATTTGCTCAAAATAATAATCTACTCAGAATTAAAATGAGACCGTAGATCTTATATAATTTGCCTATGACTTGTATTACTCCACAACCAGGCAGGTATCCCATAAGCAGTTCTCTGACACGTAAATATATATTTTGATTAGAAGTGAGGAAGATGTTACGTGTGAAGCGAACAAAGAAGTAACAGATACTCCTTTGTCTTGCCAATCAGCCTGAACTCTTGACTTTCACTATAATGACCAATAGTAGGATCTGTGTGGGTGTAGGGTGACCAGAAACAGGAGGGTGTTGTCTTTTGTTATCAGTATGGCTGCCATGGACACCTCCAATGTCCAGGTGATAATCATCAAATGATTCAAAGGATATCTGAACTGATATCAGTCCCAATTTGAATTCATTTGACCTGTTCTGATTTATCTGTGCTTGTTGTGGACCATTGGTCATTTTACCTGTCAGTTAACATATAACTTCTGCTGCCCATAGCAGATTAGACAGAAGTCAGATTTTAGTCTGTTCAGTTTAAATTGATAAAATTGATACAGATCCTGGACCAAAACTTTACTACAATTACCATAATGATTCCAAAAACAAGTTAGCAGCCATTAACCATTGCCCCTTGTCAGAACTAATGATACATTGCTTTAATGTAAAAAAAGCTGTCATTCTCTCTTTGGTATATTCCCCCAGGGCAAGTGCACGCACTGTACAGTGTAAAATCATAAAAGACAAATGGAGATTGCCTCCCATTGCGGTTTGAAATTAACGGAACGTGCTATAAGCACAAATCCCTAAGCTATAGCCCCAGTCTGTGTGCCAACAACAATTAGCTGCAGAAGAACAGGAGCTGGTAATTTTATCCAGTGGGGATGTCTTTTCTCCGGAATGCACTCATATGTTGATTAAGCAATAAAGAAACAGTAGACGATCATAGAGGAAACATGGCCAGATTCTTGGAACATCATCTGAAAGAGAAGAACTATTTTGTGGGGATTCTTCTAAAGCACTACATCACGTTAACAGTATTGATTCGAAATGGAACAAGTGTTGTGAGGTATCATCACATGGTTCACAATTCATCTTGATTTATCTTGACTGTTCTGTAGGCAGTGCCCTAAGAAATCTTACCTCTTTCGACGTATTTCTGATAATAGATTTGATATAAATAGCACAAGATGATTAAAAACTGTGTTTTAATCAAACTGAACACCTATAAATGCTTGACAATCCCTGTGTCAGTTTTGTATTTTTTGTACATTTCAGTCTTATCCCTTGTGTAAATCTTTTATTTTTGCAAGTTACAATTATTGATATTTTGCATTTTTGTATATTTCAGTATGACACCTGTCACAGTTATTAATATTTTATTTTTTTGTGTGACTTTCTTTAGGAAGAAATAGGGATAGATAAGGAGGTGAACAAAAATAGTAAGTGGTCAGAATCAATTGTAATTAACATGATAATGATAGCATCCAGAAAAATCATCAAAAT
Organism: Sipunculus nudus; assembly: GCA_026874595.1. Lineage (NCBI taxonomy): Eukaryota > Metazoa > Annelida > Sipuncula > Golfingiida > Sipunculidae > Sipunculus > Sipunculus nudus. Next base: position 8,413,500 of record CM049314.1, on the reverse strand, counting down.
TATTGAGAAGTCTCCAGAAAATGCACCTTTATCCGATGACTTAGCTTTCCAAGATCTTCCAAGGTAACATAACAAGTCATGGGGATAAACTGGTTCAAGAATGGCTTATTCAGTGCAATGTGGAGCAACTTGAGTGGATCCACCGAGTTTGCAGGCTGTCTGGAGTCTGGTCATATCAGCCGCTGGCTAATCTTTACTCTAAGCTCATACTCACATATTGACCAATCAGGCACAGCATCATTTGCTTGTTTCTTCAGTTATTATTCTTATCAGTTGTTCTCTGTTATTATATTGTCATGTTCTTGAATGACTGAATAAGAAAATCATTGTTAGCTTCCTGAAGGACCAGTTTCTTATTATGTCTCTTGTATTTTTCCTCGTAATTGTGAATCCAAAATAATCAGAACTGTACTAGATTCACCAGAAAATGTATAGAAGAAAATATAAAAAAGAAAATTGTTGTCCCCCATTCTTAATTTCTGTGTCTGCTACCAGGTTTTGTTGGCATATGACTCAGTAAATACTACTGATCTTCTTTGAACCAATATGTTCACAAATTCAACCCTAATTCTGAGAATTTAAAGAAGGGAAAGGTAATCTCTTAGAAAATAATGATCACTGGTACAAGCTGTAATAGTAATAAATGGAACCTTAAACATAATAGTGAGCCTTTTGGTGGTATAGTAAGTTTGTTTACCACATGGTGACCAGAGGGCTGTACTAGATTCACACCGTATTAACTGCCCCTCCCCGCCCCACCCCCACAACCAGGAGGTTATGTTTTTACTCCTGTCTGTGCATTTGTTTGTTCTTTTATCTACAGGCAGATTTCACAAAAAAAGGACAGATGATTTTTACAGAACTTAAGTTGATGTTTGTTTACCATAGAGCCTGCTTTAATAATAGGCCTGTGGTTGAAAGGGTTAAATGAGCATCCAGACTGGTTATGGTGATGGGTGATGTGTCTGGTACACTGTTAATACTCATCTAGCTAACACACATACATGATTTGTGCTTATATGACTGATTGAAAAAGTAAAAATGTGTCAATCGCACATTACAGACTTATTACACCCAGAGCTACAATGTATATATCAGATCTAGTGGTCGCCCAGCACTGACTGTAACAGGATTTACTCTGAAATACAACACAGAGTAATAAACCAATCCTTGTTCCTTAGTCTAATTCCTAATAAGTCTCTTGATATATCATGTTCACGTTTCACATGTTAGATTTTAATCACTTTCTTATCTGTCATATTCATGTAAAATTTCATGTGCTTTCATTTTCATCCATGCATCGTGTGACATAACATGAGGCTGTAAACTGGCAGCCTTTATTTTGTGAAGGATCTATCACAGTCCTATCTATATGAAAATATGCCAGTTAGCTTAACCTATTCCAGCTTGGCCATGAACCCAGAAAGACAATAATAAGAATATAACTCATTCTCAAGACCAAATATTATAGAACACAGCAGGCTCTTTGTTTGTTCTATCCTGCTGATTAATATTGTGAAATATGATTTTAAATGTCATGGTTGTTTCTTTCATCTTATGATTTTCCATCTGGAAAATATGCCTTCAATCAAAATTTCTGAGATATAAAGAATCTCTTGTGACTCTTTCTCTTGAATCTCTTTATTTGAAGATGTCATTTTACAGCTGCAAGTCTAATTAATCTGAATTTTTTATCTTTGTCATAATACCATTGATTTACCATTAGTTAGATTGTCATGTGTATATATGTGGCCCATCCTTTGCCAGTCTAACATAACTAGACTCTAAATTCTTGGTTTTGTTAACCATTCAGGTATATTACAAGAAAATTACTATTTTTAAAAATTATTCTTATGTTATATACATGTGCAAAAGTTGACTTCACTTATGTTCAGGAATGGCATCAATCTTCCTACTAATCTTCCATTGGTAAACTGTGCCTCAATCATTGTTTCTCTGTAAACTTTATTTAAATAAAGTCAGTGTTTCCCGACTTCTTGCAAGGTATGGGCTTGAAACCACATAACAACCATCATTATATTACTATAAAATAACTAGAAAATAATATTTCAAACTAGCAAATTCATAACAATATAATCACTAAAGCTAGCTGAAATCTTCCAATATGTATATTCTGCACCAGTATTCATTTTGTAACACAGTGATAATTAGGACACTGTGACCTAATTTCCATACATCTCAGGCTTAGAGTTGAAACTGCAATAAATAAAAAATATATTATTGCATTGAAGCAAAGGAATTTTAAGTGAACCCAGAGGGATTACTTTTGCTTTATTCTTTAGCAGAATATCATTACCCGCTTGTTTGATTAATTTTTTTTCACGTGTATTTGTAATAAGGATGTGGTCTCTGTTAGGAATTTTACAGTAGTCATATATGACGTTACTGATATATACTATCAGCCACATAAAAAAACTGGATATTTGGCTGGCTCTTCATCAGAATTCCATAGCTCAAGTGTCACATTTACATAACAAGATGGACATGCCAAAGTGGGTGCACGTTTTCTAAAGACAGGTGAAAAATAATGGTGTGCATGAAACCTGTTCTGAACTGAATGTTGTGATGTGCAAGATGTCAGAGCCTTAGATGAACTGTTCATTGGTTGTTGACCTTTGGCTCTGTGATGAGGAAATATGTGTTCATAAAATTCATGCCAGCAACTTTAGAAAATTCTGTGTTCACTAATAACTTCATCCCTGAGTTAACAAGAAGACTGTAGAATTATCACATATTAACCAGCAAGTTGGCGTGTATATAAAGCTGTTGTGATACACTTCATTATCATAAAAAACTGATTATTTCCGATTATCAAGCTGTAGAGGTCAACGATTTATAATGATGATCAATCATTGAATTACAGCCAGTTCCCAACACTACAGCTCATGGTTAGAATGACTAGCGTTCTCCTAAGGGCATTAACAGCTAATGAACTAAATTTGGCTGACTAATCCTGAGGCTAGTGATGAAGATGAGTCCATATCGACATCAGAAACCACAGTGTTGTGATGGCTAAAGATGTGGGCGTCATCCCTGGTTGATGTATCAGCTGTCTGCAGGGGATGTAGCCCAGAAAAATGGCCACTGATAGCAGGCTTGTTTATGAGACAAGACATAAAATGCACAGATACATTATCTGATAAGGAATTTTTGTCATCGCTGAAGGACACAACAGATATGGCCAGAAAATAATACAATAATAAAATGATCCTGCATATCCAAATCACTACTGCTGCCTTTATCAGAGGACAAAAAGGTGAAAATATATTGTTCCGGGATATAAAGTGTATACTTACATCAGCTTAATCAAGTATTTAGGTATTTTCCCCATTATTTTTAAGAACTTTGTTACTTTATGTGCTTACTTTGTGTGGTTTGTGGGCATTGCTTTCTTTGTCTTCCTCTGGTTTTATAAAGTGGCTATCATTTTCTATATAGACAACAAATATTCCTCTTAAATTTATATAATTTTTTTTATACTGAATGACAACAGATATTGATTACTGAAAAGTATTTGCATCATATGGTTCATGTGTTGTTTGTACTAGAGAATAGATATGGAAAGGAATTATAAAAAAAAAAATGAATATTAATTCTTATTTCCAGACAGGACATTCTGTAATTAATTTTCACTGCTTGTGTTTATTATACACTTAACAGCTAAATATTTGTTGCTGACAGCTGAATGTAACAAATATCTGACTTAAACATTGACTAATGGAGAGTCCCCAAAACAATATTGTTATTACAATTTTTCACTTCTTTAAGAAAAAAAGATTGTATTTTGGACTTTATTGCCATAGGCAGTCTGTGACTTAATTATGTTTGCCAGGCACTGGCAGCAAATGAAATTGAGTTTGATACACCCAATATTGACTTGTTAGTCATGGATACTTACTGGTAGTCTAGACTGATACATTTTAGTTTATACCTAAACAAAATCAGTGAGATATAATTACAGATTTGATAACAGAAATGATATCAATCAAACAGGAAAGAATTCATTGTTACCACCAGAGAAAGTAATGTTCTCTCCTCCATAACAAAGACAGCTGTTTATTTTCAAACTTTCACCAAGTAACAGGTGCTAAATCTTTATCTTCATATTTTTTTATTCATGTTATCTTCATAAGTTTTGTCTCAATATTGATATCTTCATCCATGTTATCTTCATCCATCAGTTTTTGTTGTCATTTTCTTATCTTGATCAGTGTTATCTTTATCACTTTTGTCTCCATCTATGTTATCTTCATCACTTTTGTCTCCATCTTGTAATTTTCATCAATTGTATCTTCATCAGTTTTGTCTTGAGCTTATTATCTTAATAAATGTTATCTTAAGTAGTGTCTATCTTCATCTATGATATCTTCAACAGTGTTGTTCTTATCTGTTTTATTTTCATTAATATATTCTTTTTTAGTGTTATCTTCATCACTTTTGTCTTCATCAGTGATGTCTTCAATGATGTAGTATAAAAAATGTCATTACTGAATGTGTGAAAAAGGAGTTGTTGTAACTGCATATCTCTGGTGATTTGTATAAAAACTACAATATCTGTCTCCCAAATGATTGTTTCATTAACCCTGGCCTGACCCAATAAATTAGATAATTATTTGCTATTTATTCAAGTAATTAAGCTTTCGATCATTGTTTAACATTGTTCGGTACACGGTGCGATTTCATGAACTTGAAGTTTCGTCACTGCAGTGTAGGGATACAATTGATTGATAGTTCTGTCATCTGTCAAGCCTCGCGAAACAACTCAGCCAACCAGACCATAGGAATTTATCAACTGCGGTGATAAAGTACATCACGTTGCCTGCAGGTCTTATTCTGATAAGATCCTGTCATGTCGGGTATTTTGTACGGATCTATAGTTACGTCATTTGTGATACACTCAAGATCTACACATTGTGTTGATTACTATAGAGGGGTGTATGCTTTGTATTAGTTACATTTGCTCATGATTAAGTATTGACATGTTTAAGACTATTTAGTGCAGTACCAATTATTTCTATGTTGCACATATGTAATGTTTGATGTACAACATGTCACATGGAGTGTTGAATAGGCAAGTCCAAAAACAGTTACTCACAATGCAGAACACCTATTGTGATTCTGAGTAGGTTCTAATTCTTATTTTACAATACTGCCACGTTAACCGTTTTTTGGCCATGAAAATAAGGCATCTTGAGTTCTTTGTTGGGGTGTGTGGTTTTCTGTTCACAATGTTTCACTGTACAGAAGCCCACAGAGTAATGTTAAGGGTATTTTATATTTATTGGGTACTAAAATACATTATTATAACAGATGTTTTGATGGCTATTTATATGATACTTTATTCATCTGTTTCCTGCATGATCAGCGATTGAGATTCAGTCTGGCATAAACCCTGATCAGGATCTGGTCTCGACCAGGTTAAGACATGAAAATAATAAAAAACCAAATTGTGTGAAAAATTTTATTTTATATATATTTTAATATATGTAATAAAAATATGAATATATATTTGTATATATAGTTGAAAATGTCGATAAAAGAAGTTATAAATTGTTGGTTTTCATGAAATCAGGATTCTTCACTTGAATGTTAGCTGTTCATGAGTTGATACAATATAAGAGTATCCTTATTTTAAAACTGGGGACTGTAAACTTTATGTGATACTGAACTTCTAATATTTTTCATCCATCTAACAATTTTTTCTACCTACAAAACGCATCAAAATATATACACTTATTTACAGAGTGAGTCAACTTATACTAGTAAAATTGTTATATAAAAAATTGAATAAACAATCTGATGAAAATACATAAAAAAAATTAACTTGAACAATAATACAAGGACTTGAAAAATAATTATAATAAATATAATCACTCAATAAATTCAAACTTAAATATTAGTAGATATTAAGGTAGAATACTTTACACTGTCAACAAACTAAATTAAGATTTGTCATTAATTATTAAGTTATAATTTCAGACATCCAGTCAGGGATATAGGCATGCTCAGAATATAGGTCTGGGCTGACCTGAACATGGATAAGTTCAGACAGGAACTCATTTTCTTTCCTAAAAGTTAATGATCGGGGTTTAGGCCGGACCAAATCCCAATCAGCATCTGGTCCAGATTGGGATCTGGGCCTTGATATAGATATACAGTGGAACCCCGCCTTGCAACAACCCTACAATTGCGACCACCCCACAATTACGACCACTTTGCTTGGCCCTGATTTTTTAAAGTTTATTGATGTTTATAAATGACTCAAAATTACGACCACCCCTGAATTCAGAATTATGACCAGATTTTCTGGCCCTGGCGTTAATGCGACCCCGCTAATGCGACCACCGCCGAGAAGTACTGAAACAACATTTGTCACGAGTCAATGGCTGCCCCGTGTCACAGGCACCTTAACAAAAGATCAAAACGTGTAACAAGGTTTCTCAACCTTGTTCAGCATATCTTTCTGACTCGGTGTCTGCGCTGAGACTCGTTTAGGTGTAAGTTATAGATCACAGAGGGTAACCATCAGCCTGATTACTTAATAAGCCGGTCTGCCCTAGGGTCTTGGGCTTGCGATACTAATTGCCCCTCAGTGATAACCTCTATTACAGCTACCCTAAGTGCGGGGGTGAGAGCTTAGTATTTCAACTCATCACATATTGTTTGATCCTCATTGGTCAAATTAACGACCTAGTTAATCCTAAATGTGCTCATACCTTTCTTACACTGAGTATTGATCAGTTAGTAAAATGTATAAATAAAGCTTGCATGGGGGCAAATCCCACACATTGGCTTGCCTTATCTGATAGACCGCTGTCAGTTTATTTCTCTACTGGTTTAGTTTGCATTTAAATTGTTTGCTGATATGCGACCATGCCTCTGAAAGAGCTATCCTTGAAGTGGAAAGTGATATTAATCAAGGCGGCAACACCAGGACGCAGTCTGCACCAACTGGCTCGGCAGTTTAGCGTCGGTAAAACTCAAGTGCACGCAATATATACTCAAGCAGAAAGCTAAATATATGACAGCCACGTATTATGTTCAATATGTATTCAGTAGGTTGACTTCGCATTGCCTCTAGTGTAATTATCAGTCACTACGTATGTGTATATGTATATTAATTTTCATCATGAATAAATATATAACAGTTTACTTATCTATTCAGCTACACACACAAAATAATATAATAAGGGTCCTCCCCTAAGTAAAATATTTTGTTATAATTCACATTAAAGATATGCAATAGATACACACTGATACACATTAAACATTAGCGTGTTATATGCGACCAAGGTAAGACTTTCACAAATACGACCACCCCCAAATTACGACCACTTTGCTCAGTCCCCAGGGTGGTCGTAATTGTGGGGTTCCACTGTATATATATATATATATGATGAAGATAATGCTTGATATATATATATGTGTATATACATATATGTATAATACCTATATATGTGTACATATATACATATACACACACCTGCATATATATATATATATATATATATATATGTATATATATATATATATATATATATATATATATATATATATATGTATATATATAAATATGTATACACAGATACATACTGTGCCATAAAGAAATGCATTTCTTCTCTGAACCAAGTCCATAATCAGCTTTGCAAAAATCTCAGTACTACAGACTACAAGGAATATTTTCATAAATATATTTTGTCAGTGATTATCAGTACCATTCTACCAGAGAAATATAAGAAATGTTCACAATCTAAATATCTTTTCAGATAAGAACCGTTAAAGTTTCAGGAATAACAATTTTATGAAACATTTCACTCTAAAATTAATGTATTTAATCTCACATTACATATCATAAATAATTTGTCATTGGGTCATTTAATAAAACGTTTTTTCTTCTTTTTGCAGGTAAGTTCAAGCTGTTTCTGAGTGCATCACCTTCTGTGAGTATGAATTTTAGTAGTTATAAACTAAGGGTGTTTTATAGTGCATAGACTTAGCATTTGAAACAATCTGACCCTTTGTCCTGAATGTGTGTGACATCTGGTGGTGTGTTGAGTAACTAAAAAGTGCAGTCTGTTTTATGGCATAGGCACCCTTGATGGCAACTAAATGAACAACTAGATTGAAAATTTAAAAAAAAATTGGGAGTCTTGGTAGCTAATGGCCAATTCACAAAGAATTTTTTTGTAAAGGATTGTGAATGTTATCACAATAATTCCGTCCAAAACACTGGGTGATATTAAGTTGCCAGCATCAAAATATTCTAGTAAATATTCAAGTATTTTAATATCATTATAATCATTTTAAGAACAGAGGTCAGTAAAAAAGTGATTGATATCTTGTAATAAATATTTATTTTCAAACCAGATCGGTATCCAATAATAACCAATTAGGACTGATGATATCATGTGACAGAACATATACATCACTTTAGCATAGTTTTGCGTACGATGATCCCTTGCAGTGGAAAAAGTAACACAAAAATGAAATCCCAGTGCACTCTGTAATAACCTTAGATTTCTAATAAATATTTTTCATCCTCTGAGACATGTGTATAAGGACAAGGAAAAAGGGGTTCATGTTTCTCTGCTGCCCTGAGTACTATGGTAAAAAAATGATTTGTTCCCTTCATCTCAAACAAGCGTGGCCACTGATAAAAATGTTTGAAATACACACAATGTTATTTTCTCAGAATCTGATTTTGTCTTGAACTGGCAGTAATACCTGAGCTTACAGCCATACAGCCAACCAGAACTAGCTAAATCATTCAGTGTTAATGTGTTCACCACTAGTTGACCTTTATGAATATTCCTTGGCATCAGTGACATTTAGACATGGGAATGTGGCAGTGGAGGGGGGGGGGGGGGAGTTTCTTTTTTAAACTCTACCAGACCAAAATGGTGAAATATCTGCTGATGATGGTGAGGTTTGCTCTGTGTTAACGTGTTAATGGCCGGTGATGACTTCTGGTTTATACCTAGCCCGGTGCATGTAAAACAAGAAATCCAGCTGGCTTAAAAATAACATATCAATCTTATCATGTGGTAACCTTCATCCTCATGCAGTATATAGTGCTACCTACAGGCAGTAGACCTAACCTCTGTAATCAAATTGTCAGTTTAAATATAGATAGTCATCAAGTAGAGGCTGAGTAAAGACACACCTTACTGATAAAATTAGCACAGACTGCCTAATTACCATCCTGTTGAGCTTCCAACGTCTCAAATGCAGTCACTGAGGTGCTGTGGTATAGTTTATCTTTCAGTTACCAGATGGCAGCACTGAACAATCTGTTCTGCAAGAATGAGAATATAAAACTGAATTTTTGTTTAAAATTATTCAATGATACTCTCTTTATGCTCAATTTCTTTTTAACCAGTGACATATATATGGTTTTGATAATGCAATTAGAAAATGATAATATTACAAAATATGAATTTATTACTAAAAACGGAACTCCATCACTGAAGCAGTGTAACAGTTTTTATTGAAATAACACCACTAACATATTTTGTTCAATAATGATATTTTTAGCTCACCCAGGATTTTGAAACAGATGGACTTGAGCCTTGAAAGCATGAAATGGGCTTCAAAGAAGAATCTATATTTTCCTTGTGCCAGTCAGCCTGGCTTATACATCATTAAGCATGAACTGCACTCGCTGTATGGTTAAAAATTACCATGCCTCTGGCAGCCTTGGCTGGTAATATGACAAGGCCCTGGAGGATGTTTTTAGAACGTTTTTGGTACCAATCTCATGAAGTCTTTCCACAAGTCCTCGTGGTCATTTACAATATTTAGAAACATACTTTTCTGCAGTTATGTAAGTTTATTTATAGATACTTTAGACACAATTTATTTTGTATGTAATAACTTAAACCACATTTATTTAATCAAAATGAATTACTTAAAATGTACTCATATGAAACACAGATGTATGAATAACTTGTATTATTTTTACTGGTAATTATAATGCCTACTCATTTATATCAGATCATGACTCCCTATTAGTTAAACTAACAAACACTACTTAAAAGTTTGAAAAATTGCCTGAATTTGCTTATTCTTTCTCATCAATGCACATACAAATAAATGTCTTAAAGTCTTTATTTGTCAAGTTGCTCTTTATATATTATACATATTCTGTATAATCTAAAAAAATAAAATATTTACAGTATATATATATATATATATATATATATATCTTACATTTACATGTAGTATTTTATTGTCACGGATCAAGTTTGATAATTATATCTGTGTATTAATTAAATTAAGAATTGTTGCTGTTTGAAAATATACAGGAACAACTTATGAGTTAATTGAAGTCCCTAAACTTGTTCAATGTTTTTCACAAACAAGAAGATAAGTAATAAAATAATAAATTTGATTGGACAACAAATGAGGCGTATACACAGTGGGGTATTTTAGTAATACTTTGACATTGTTTAAGTCATTTGATTTGATTTGATTCGATTGAACTAAGAATGAGGCGTATACACAGTAGGGTATTTTAGTAATACTTTGACATTGTTTTAGTCATTCATTTATGTTTTAAAAGATAACTTTATGATTACAAGGACATCTGTCTGTGATTGGTTCACATCAGAAACACTTGGGAATAATTTAAGTTTCAGATTAAAGGGTATATTTCTCTTTATATCATAATTATTTAGTGTTGATTATATATTGTGAATCATGACAAACAAATTTTAAAACTTTATGCTTATCAAATATCAATCCTTTCGTAGGTTATCACATACATTATCAATCAGTCCAAAAAGTAACATTAAATAAAACTAACACTCTCTCTCTCTCTTTCTCTCTCTCTCTTTACACAAGAATTACTATCATATAAGGTCATTTCATCCAAAAGGTCATGTTCTTTAAGCATAAATTTGTTAAATGTTTTCCCGTACTTCTCAGTGACTTATCTTATAAGGTCTGTCATTGGTTCCTCGGAGGAGAGACAGGATGATGAAGCTAATTACATATGGGTAGAAACGAAGTCAACCTATACTTAGATCTGGATCACTCCTCTCACTAACCAACTCAGGAAATCAATCAATTTGTCCATAATGTTGTGAACAGCTTGTTCTTTGGATCTTCTGCAATGGTAATCAAATCTCTACACAATGTTGGGTCCTGTATTACACAATGTTCCATGACTCGGCCAGTGGAAGGCCAGCCACAGTCAAAATAGGTTCTCTTTACATAAGTTAGACCTACTTTTATCACTGTGTGAGAGAAAATGTTTATCAGATAGGGGCTGTGGGTATCATTCTTTAATCCAAATGGAAAGTTAACCTGGGCGTTTGAGGTCATTCGAGAAACCAGGCATTCATCCACAAAGGAAATAATATCTACCGGTACTCAGTTTATGAAGCAAAAATTTTGAGATTTGTTCATTTGAACTTCTCACTATAAAAAAAGAAAATAAAGAAAATATTAGTACAGAAGAAATAAACAAATTATGAAGAATATAAGGTATTTCCACCATTTTCTAAAAAGATTTTGATATCTTGGTTATATTTGTCTCTGCATGTGAAATACCTGTCTTTCAAATACCAGGAGATATATTTCCATATTTGATTTGGATAAAATTTTGAAATCTTTAATTCATATGGATCTTAAATTCATCGGATCATTTCTATTTGGAATATCATATATTGCGAACTGGAATTGTGTGTATTGACAGGAAATATGAAATGCAAATATTTCAAATAATATGTTGTACATCATGCCGTCATCCAGATAGTATGTTTGAAAACTATTATATAATGCTATTTTTATTTGCCCGTCTTATAACAAGAATATTATGGTATACCTACTGTCTGTCCATTAACCTTTATTGTCGCCGTGATAACCTACCATGGTGATTTTCACCAAACACTCCATAGCTTCTTACCAATAGATTATCTGGCCCGAGTTTGATTATGGGCAAAATCCACACATATTTAATAAGGTCATAAGGCCACTTTGTTATGTTGCCACAATAACTTACGAAGAATATGAAGGATTATAATAAAACTCTTCAGAAATGTCAATTAGTAAATTATCTCGCATAAGTTTTATTTCCAGCGAAATCCACACATATTTAATGAGGTCAGAGGTCACTACACTTTGGAGGTACTGTGGTGACTTAACAGTTATTCCTATAGATTTACATGAAACTCGTACATATTTACTAACAGAGTTTCTTACCTGAATTACATTCTCATAAAAATTCACACATATTTAATGAGGTCAGAGGTCACCAGATATACAAAGGGCGTATAATGCATGTTTGCAGTGCTCTTGTTAAGAATGTGTTTACATTTCCAAAAACTTATTGATGGAAACAGTTTGTCATCATTTGGGAAGCCTCAAATACATTTGTGTTGTGCATAAAGAGAATTTCTGGATTTTATTTATCTTAGTTGAAATAAAATTCTAGTTCCTTCGCTCATAAACAGAAGTCTCTCAGAATGGGGTTGGGGTAGGGTAGCTTAGTGATAGCTGTATGGTACAGGGGAGGACAATTCACCAGATTCTCATGACTGGTAAACATGTGGGAGGATGGGTTGAAAGATTTAAGCTGGCCTGCTCACCTGACACCTGATTCGATTGAATGACTTTCATTACATCCAATAAACACACAAGGTTAAGCAAGATGCAGCCAAGTGCTGTCTGGTTACAATATCTGGTAGTTGAGGCTTGAAAAGTAAGCTTTTTACAACTCAGGCATGGACATGTCACTCTGCTAAGTGTCCCCCTAAGATATTGAGTTGATATAAAAAGGTCAGTGCAACTAGTTCTGAAATAATCTCTTGTTGTGAAATGGAAAATAGGTAAACAATAGTCTATTTTATAATTATATGTCTGAAATTGTGTAGATGACTCTAATGAGTTGTAGGGATGGCAAAATAGGAGGTATGGGCCAGTAAGTTTGAACAGAAAACTATTTTTCTTGTGCTGAATGGTGGTATCAGTCATAATCACTCAAAATGTCTTTGCAGGGATGATAAAACAAGATATTAAGTTTATAATAATTTTATTAACATCAGTGGCATTTTTTCAGCACTTAATCCTGTCTTTGAACAAGTTCCAACTTCACAGCGAATCAGAGTTAACTAATTATATTACGTACATAACATGAAAGAGAATAAATAAATATGATCACTTGAAAAGACTCAACAGAAATCTCTTGTGATGTTAAATTATTTAGCTGGTTTAAGTGAAAGACAAATAAGAAAGTGGCACCGTTTCAGTAATTTTTACAAACATTGATCATGTGATTTCAACATTAATCATGTGATTTCACAATTAATCATGTGATTTTGATGAAGGTGATATGTCAGACCTATACAGCAGAATGGTCCATCAAGTGAGATTCGACCGAGGAGTCCAGTTTCGCTACTTTACAGTTTACTCCGTTAAGTGCAATTGTGCTCCCTGTTTTTTTACGTTTGGTCATGCGAAACTTGCAGCAGAGTATCCTGTAAAACGCCCTCCTAAAATTCCTATTGAATATTGTATATATGATCGGGTTCAGAGTACTGGATACATACCCCAACCATAAGCACACCTTGAAGATAATCACACTTATTTCACAGGTATCACAAATACCATTAGCGAAGTTCAATGAGAAAAACGGTGCCCAGCACACAACAAATATGGCAAATACCGTGCCTAGGACTTTCACTGCCTTCTGTTCTGTTTTCACTGTTGCCAGTTGCCTCTTGGTGGCACTTTCTTTATTTTTTGCAATGAGAATACTGGCAGCCTGGATAGCTGCTTTATGCTTCTTGACTAACGTTTGAAAGCGAGGGACTACGGTGGATTCTGGGTTAGTTTTTGCGCTCCCGTTGTGGAGAGGTTGGTGAGTGCCTGATGCTGCAGCAGCTGATGATGCGTTTAGGATAGAGTTAAGGGTTCTCTTTGGGATCAGAGGTGTCCGATGACTTACCGTTGATTCCTCGTCATCCTCTACGTTACTCTCACTAGTTTTACGATCATCCTTTGATTTGATAGATTCAGCCTCCCCGGAAGTTTCTTTACTATCCGTAGAAAGTCTTTTTTGTTTCCCCACGAGGAGCTTGTGTGTTGATGTTGGAGTTCCAACAACTAATTTCTGAGTCATGCTGACTCTATTGCTGGAGCAGCGACTGATGGAGCGTCGCATGGCTGGTACTCCTTTTTTCGAGTCTTTAGCACACATGTTCGCTTGCACCTTAAGTTTATGGATGGTTAATGATAAAGCAATGATCATGATGATAAGTGGTATGAAAAATGCTGCTAATGATCCATAAATAAGAAAATAATTATTAAAAATGCCACATACACCACCCTGCAGTACATTTTCCTCATCTACCACGCTGAGGAATATGATAGGACTAGCTATCGCAACTGATATGAGCCACACAGTAGCAATTTTTACACCTACGACTGTTTTTGATTTGTTGCGATTCTTCAGAGGGTATCGTATCCCCAGGTAACGATCAAGTGAGATACAGCACATGTGCATGATGGATGATGTACACAACATGACATCGGAACTCTGCCAGATGTCACATAGCACAAGGTCAAACGGCCAGTACCCTGTAAATAAAAGGAAACATTAATCAGTCATTGGATTTTGGTGACATAGGTCCACTCTACCAACAGTGCCTCTAAAGCAGAATGTTGAAATCGCATTAGAAAAAAATTTACACATTTGCTGTGTGTTCTTAATTACTGATGATGGCTTCTGCATTATTTCTGGTGTCATTGCTTATAAAACCTTGAATTCAGAAGGGTTAATAATAAAATATTATTCTTGTCAGATAATATCTGTCATTCTCATTAAGAAAAAAGTACCACCAACCAACAGGATGTTGACCTATCCTCAGTAATAACAACAAAATGAAGTTCCCAAGAACAACTTTGGCAGTGAGAGCACACAGACATTAATAAATTTTTTGTTGTGGTTTGGTGAATTTTCATCCATTTATGAATTTGTATTGATATAACACTTTAGTTGGATATAGTAATAGCTGCTGACTTCAGGTAGACACGTAGGATGTTTCTACTTTAGTTGACATAAATGGTAAATGCATGGATGTAGATGTTTATTTAAAGGTATGTAGACACGGTCATTGTCACAGATAGACAAAGGCAACAAATAAAAAAAAAAAAAATATGATAAAAAACTGACAGATATTAGTGTCAGCAACAGAAGCAGAAAATTTCATATATGAAAATAAAAAAAAAATGCACTAGGTGCCTCCTGGAGGATTATAATTACCTTGAACAAGGTATGCATTCCATTTATAATAAGAAAAAATATCAATCTTGCATATATCTGGGATTTATTCAAAACCAATGGATGACTGAGTCACATGACAAAGAACACCGGGTGGGGAAGTTTTGGTTCCACAAATGTCGATTTTTCACACAATACTGTTTATCATTGCAGAAAGTCTCGACTAATAACCTCCCATAGTGGATGAAATTGAAACCAAGGTTGGTTTATTGTATTGGTACTTTGGTTCTCTAGGGGACAGTTCATTCACAGATTATAGGTTTCCCATGGAACAGGGTGTACATGTAGGGTAGAAGAAATGTTGATTAGGATGTCTGATGTGCTACCAGAGAGGTTCCTGAACATGTTGTCTGGGCTTAATTTAATATTTTTAGGCAAATATATAACTTTGAGTGGTACTTGTTTTAAAATCACCTTGGCCATGAATCCTGTAAGACAGTTCATGTCAGTATTTGATTAATTTTAATACTAATCCATTTAATATAGCACATGGGAGCAAAAGGGTCATATTTAATAAATATATATATATATATATATATATATAAAACCAAACTATGCTTTTATACATGAACATAACAGAGGCTGTATATAGGAGATTACCAGTCGTTACTTCTAGTTTTAAGTCTGTAAAATGTTGCAAAATGCATGAAATCTACCCCTACAGCTGTTACTGTACAAACTTATTTTTTTAAGACTTTAACAGGTGAGATTTTTTTGTGTCACATTTGTTGAAATTACCTGTGCATGAGCATTATGTATTCCCATTTGAAGCCACATTTCTGATACCTTGGTAAACTTTTAAGTGGAAGTCTGCTCATCTGTGAGTTTGATGTGTTAATAATTGGGATTGTTACTGACAGTGAAAGGTAATTAGTGCCACAGGAAGCTTAAAATTAGAATGGTTACAGTGTGTAGGTTACAGACTACAGCAATCACTGGCCTGTGGGTAGAAAATAGGACTTTGGAAGTGTACTCTTCCTTTCGTCCAGGAAAGCAGACAGAACCAAAAAAGGCATGAGTGTCATCTATCAGTGTCACATTCTTGCTTATTAGTCGATAAGGAAAGCAACCATTCAGCTTTTCCGTGTTTGAGTCTTAGCCGCATGGAACACATTAGTCTCTGTGTCTCCTCAGTCAGACTTGCCAAATGGCCACAAAATGCCCCTCAGTGGCTGCAGAATCAACTTGCCAGCATGGTAGGCTGCAGTTGAAGAGGTGTTTGGTCAAAAAAGGGTAGTAATTTCTACCTCGTAAAAGCCCATTTAGCTAAATGATATTGCTGGGTTAAACCTCCTAAGAGCGATAACACGCAAACGGCCCTGGAGCTCAAGAGAAAATGATTATATAATTGTTCCCCAGGTGTGTTGTCATGAAGCACACGATTTGTTTTATATCTGTGTTGGGCCCCCGGTCATCTTCATCATCAGCTGTCCACGTTGAGGCTTAACTAATGTTTTATCTTTTCTGCTTCTTTGTCCTGCGGGGCCGAGAAGCTTTGTAAGAAGCTTATCAAGGTTAAAAGAGTTGCCTTAATCCCATTTTGTGTTTGAATGTCAGGTCTACAAAAAAGTAGATTCAGTTGTTTGCAGCTACAGAGAGATACTGCTGGCTGTTTGAACTCTTCCATAATGCGACAAAATGTGATCATATACGTGTCTGATCATGTATGAAGTATTGCATCATCTGTACTTTAATGTACCTCTACATTGCACAGAGACTATTACTGATTTTTAGACAAAATAAATCTGAAAGTTATGGCTTGACTTCATTGAAATATTATGCTTAGATGCAGCTTTAGTTGAATTATCAATGATTAAATCATATTTGATCATTATATAGTTTATACTTTTAGGCCAAAAACCCTGCTTGCTATATTATTGCTTTATTATACAACTGTTTCCCTTCAAGGAATGCCAGTTTCTCCTGGTGGTTGAATTTGGTACCATCAGAAGGGCAGATCCTGAGACCAGGCAGAGTTAAATAAACTTACAGGGTGTGATTGCCTTCCCG
Organism: Sipunculus nudus; assembly: GCA_026874595.1. Lineage (NCBI taxonomy): Eukaryota > Metazoa > Annelida > Sipuncula > Golfingiida > Sipunculidae > Sipunculus > Sipunculus nudus. The sequence continues at coordinate 8,396,186 of CM049314.1, read as the reverse complement.
GACTGTTCTTTATTTAATTTACATACTTTGTATCATTTTTATATTTTGTTTATATTTTCCTCAATTTACTATTGACTTACATATTATTATTCATTTAAAGTCACAGGAATGCAAGGGTTAGATGGATGTACCCTTAGTCCATATGGAAGTCTTTCTGCTTGTAATATCTTTGAAACAGAGTGATGCCATAGCTGCAAATTAAGCACATAAGGGACAACAGATTTGGGAAAAGGCACAAGCAAATGTCTGCTTTCCTGGCGGCTGTGACACAGACAATCACAAGCGTCATCCATCACCGCTCATGGATGTCCAAAGAGGACAAAGACTCTAAAATCCTTCAGGACCATGAAAGACCGCCTCTCTGACGGCCAGATTGCTTTGGGAGAGAAGGAATAAAAAATGACTGCAGTGTCCTTCACCTTTATTTCACTCTGAACATTTGTCCTGTGATTTCACTCCGAAGATCTATGGAATGAATTTAAATTTCCTTTCTTTTTTTTCTGAAATTGTTTGTAATTCATTGTAGTAATATGGTGCTTATATTTCCCGAATGTCAATCTTTCATTTTTATTTGTATCTTAATTTTAAGGCCCTGCTGTAAGTAAGATTTTGGAAATTTTCTGGAGGGCTCAACCATTCATGAATCAGTGCTTTCTTTCTTTTAAAAGGTCTGTCATGCCCAACAATGTATATGGATTCATTAAAGAAAGTCCTAATTTTTGCCCAGTGATAAAGATCATCATTATGGGGTTTCCCAGCAGTCCAGCTATGCAGCATCAGCTATTATATATTCATAATCACTACTTATAATAGGAATTAGACAAGAATTTTGTTAGAGAGGACCAATGGCATGCTTCAAGTCTTCTGCTGTAGCTTTCTTTCCTGGTCTGATATAAAAACCTCCGTAGCTTTTGAATAATGTAACTGCCAATCAAAAACCTCGAAAAGCCAGCCTGAACACCTGTCTCTGGTTGTAGATTCAAAGAGACCATGCCTTTTGGGTTGGGTTACTTTGGACGCCGTTTTTGTGATAGTGTCTAATGACTGTCTCATCCTATGAGCTTTCCCTTGGGCAAAACAGAGATTTTGTCAAAGAGCAAGGAAGGGTACACTAATATTTAAAATCCACCTTTGAAAATGAATCACTGTGAAAAGGTGGAAAGAACAAATAAAAAAGTTAAGGAATCTTTTATTCAAGGGTTGCACCATCAGCGTTCCTCATTTCAGTGTAATCTGGCTTACAGGAGAGGGTTTAATGGGAAAAAAACTTCTTTATTGCATCATAAATACTCACTACTTGACCTTTCTAGGGACAATTTTTTGCTTCCAAACAATGAATATTTTTTTCTTCACAGTTTGCATTGCCTACGTATTTATAAATATTGTTTTCTCTTAAATCCTGCAGCTCTTGATTGTAATCTTTGGCCCTTTTGGCACCCTGGGAGCACCTGTAGAAGGCTCTGTTAAGCATCCTTCAGTTTATATGTACCCTGTTAGTAAAAGCATGCCCTATATGATACCATCAATTAAAATATAGATGAACCAGTGGTCAATGTTTAAGGAGAGTTCAGAGTGGGGTGATAAGGAATATTAGGTTTATAACATATCATTGTTTAAAATAAAAGATGCTGGTATTCCATAGATAATAATAATATATTACTGAGTACCAATGTGGCATGAGAAAATATAGCTAAAACTGGGAACTAAAAGTTTAAATGTGTGACCTATTGTTAGTTTATATTTATATACACTGGTAACATTTTAGAAAAAGAAATACAACAAATTAACATTAAATATATGTTACTTTATTACATTTTCAGTAAATCTGTTATTGGGTGTTGACAAAATGACAGAAATGCAAAACAAACTACTAGGAGGAATAACTACTCAAGTCATCATTGGCTTCAAGTCCTAAAACATGTTAGAATAGCAGCACATGCTGAAATTCATGATAAAGATAGCCATTTTTAACCCACGTATGCATTTTTTCGATATATTTTCTTCAGTGTTTGCACACATTTTAGAACATGACAGCAGTAGCTGTTAACACTGCCAAGCAGGTGGTTTTAATCATCTGTTTCTTTTGTAACAATCTGTTAAAAAATTCCAGCACAGGTGCGTTACTCGTGGAGTGACTGATTGCTCCCAGAGAGCCTCCATTTGGTTAAGATTTGATAATTCATCTCAGGAGAAATATCGTTAGCTTGTTCTGTAAGAGACATAAATCATCACCACAGCAAAAGGGAAGACCTTGTCAGGAATGTCTGCAGTAAATAGTACCCTTAAGGATGATTGGCTGGCCACGTAATTAAACAACGGTACATAGCAAGGGGAACAATTAGCTCCGCCAAATCCCAGGGTGACCTAATCACGCAGGCGGATGTAAGCAGGAAATAAAGGATGAAGCGGCCATGATGAGGAATTAATAGGACATCTCAGGGGACCGCTTAGTCGTTCCCGCAGTTAACCTTCCTCGTTCATGCTGTGATGGTGTATGCTTGGTACATCACTTACTGGAGGATGCACCAACTTTTAGCATTTATCCATTGATGGTAAAAAAATACTTCATATAATTTTATTGTAGGAACTGTTTTGGAACTGTCATAAATAGGTGTTATCACTGGATAGGTATCCATAATATGGCTTCTACTGTAGTTTTAATCTTCAAGGGACTAATCAATATGCTTTAGTTGCAAACCATATTTGGTTATAAGCAGGGGGTTTATATACAGCTGTATATTAGGGGGCAGTTATTACAGGGTACAGCAGGGATTATCATATTCCAGGAAAAAATAGTCACACTGAAGAATTATTGAAAAATACATAACCTAGTGTGACTGAAGAGAGTTGCAGACATTTATGCTACCAGGAAAATGTCTAGAAATAAATGTTATGAGTCCATAGGGGAGAGGAAGATCTTGTAGAATATCATGGAGAGTGAGCCTACATGGATGGTGGAAGGTTAGGCAATTAACTCTGATAGGAATCCGTTGAGTCAAGCACTGGGTTTATCTGTGCAGTAAGGGACGGAATATTCCAGAGGTCTATCTCTGCTGATGCACCCTGGGCGGTCTCTCTACAGAGATGTTTGTTTGATGGCGGGCATCTCACCGCCAGATGATATGGACTCATCACACCGCTTTGGCACCATTGAGATCAGTATGAGCAAAAGTGAAATGTTATTTCATAAAACAATATCTGCAGTGATTTGGTTTGCTTAATGGAGCCCATCTTGTTATCTGATGTCTATTACCTAAAGATAATCCCTTAAACCTTTCATTAATAACGGCCAGAAACATGATTTCATCACACACAGGTACAGTGTTTATTACATGTGGGGGACAAAATAATAATAAAAATACATTTAACAAGGACATCTGGCGGCAAGCCAGAAGAATCAGATATCAAAAAAGGCATTTTTCGACCAGTGACCTTTAAACTTCAGCACATCAGCAACCACTGCCTTGGGCTTAGGTTACATGATTTATGTTTGTCAACATTGCTGTGTTTACTAAGAGCTTGTGGATCAACAAGCTCATTCATCTGTCACAGAGGCATTTTAAGAACTTTTCCTTTCAGGAGTTTTTAATATGTATGGTACATAAAGTAAGCGAGAAATCACATTTATTCTATAGAATTTAGAAAGGTAGGTGGATAGCCGGCTTTAAGATAGGGAGCAGTTCAGTATGCAGATGGTTCTGTGAAAGAGAAAAGAGGAAAACAACATTTTGAGGGGGGGGGGGGGTGTGCTTTGCCTGATGATTAAACCTAAATACCCAGTTAACTACAATATGGCATCATATTTTATAAAAGGACATTTACATGACTTAAATCACTTTATTTCTGAACCACTTAAATTGTTGTATGGTGTAGAAATTTCTTGACTTGAGATAAATTTTTACAAAATAATTAATGACAAAATGAAATAATTAAAAAGTTCTTAAATAATTAGATTTTGATATTGTTCCTGCTCTCTAAATCTGAATTCTTATTTTGTAAAAGTCTCCTACAGGAGTTCTAGAGATCTTGTTTTTAGAGATCTCATGTAAATGAGGAAGAAAAAAATCACGCACTTACCTACAAACTCATTAATGATGCAGAGAGGCATGACGATGATGCAGACAAGGAGATCGGCCACGGAGAGTGACATCAGGAAATAGTTTGTGACATTCTGAAGTTTACGTTCCATACAAATTGCAATGCATACTAAAACGTTACCCATAACCCCTCCAATCACAACAAATGTCAACAACAGAACTAGCCAGTTGACTGTCAGTGTTCCTTCTTTTGTAAACTCCATGACCGGTGTACTGTTGATGACACGGTTGGAGTCGGTATATAGTTGATTCAAGCAGTCAGCTCCCGTACACAGCATGTGTGTACTGTTAAACTCGCCGGAAGTGTTCACCATTTCTATCCATGGACGGCAGGCATGCTCTAATTACATGTTTCTCTTGAGCTAATCACAAAAAAGATACGCCCACCTGCGATTAGATACAGCAATGACTCATGCAACACTCGGGGGAATCCTCTGTATATAATCCTTGCAAGGAATACAATCCCGCACTGAGACTATATTTACTTAAAATGGTAGGTAAGTATCTTCATAAATATTCATAATTCCTTTATGAATAATCATGACCCCATATTCCACATGTTTGAAAGATCATTAGCAGATGCTATCAATCCTTTCCTGGTAATCCAGAATACATTCCAAAATGAATATTGGTGATTTGATCAATTTCACATCATTAATATTCATGATCCTCCAATATTTGTTTATTTTCATCTCTTAAAATTAAGATTCCCTCTGTATATGTAGAACTGATGGTTATATATGTACCTGCGTCAAAAGATCGGCATCAGTACAGGTGTCACCATATTTGGATAATAATATGCATATTCATGATCTAGATGAATATTCATTCCAAGGTAACATTAACTCCTGTGAGGTGATGCAGAGATTTGATTCACATGCCCGGTGCTATGACGCAAGTAAAGACGTTTAATAAATATAGGCTAGAGAAATACAAACACTTTGGATATGATGACGGCTTCACTGCCACATGGTGCCCCTCTCTGCTCCGCTCAGCTGTATGGATTTTTATTCCACTAGTAGCGCTTGAGAACCACTCGTTCTTATGAGGACTCAGATTTTGTCTGACTCTTCTTGTGTGTCACTAAATATGCTTGTTTAACCGTAAAGAAATCCAGTAAGATTTTACATATGGCAGCGATTTCTATCTTCCATGTATGGGAATATCACTGATTCTCCTTTTGTGGTACAGGTATTGCTTTTCTCCTGTCTAGTGAAGTTCTCTGACGTTCCAGCCAATTTACTAACTCTGCAGCATAAGATTGATGATTTCCTGCAAAACATTAAAAGATTGTTATATCATCATAAGCTGTGATTACTATGTGGAAAATGATATTTTTCATCATTTTATGGACTTTGAATTACATTTGACACTAAAACAGTATACACATCTTTTGTCCTCTGATTATATTATACAAATGAATTAGTTTTTTTATTAAATGCTAAATAGATACACTCCATGTTTAGCCGTAATTTAGGAAGAATGCACAATAGAAATCTATGATACATTTAAGAGTTATTCATCTATATGTATAATGTATATGCAATATCTGTATTCAATTACATTCTAGTACAGAGTGAAAAAGGACAAGTTTAACTTTTAATAACAACTCTAGAGGGTTCCAAAAGGTTTTAAAGTGATCCTTAAATGCTTGATCAGGAACAAACAAACACTGAAGAAAAACTCAAGGCCAGTTGGGAATCATGTAAAGTCTCAATTTTGTCTTGAACAGCCCTTGAGACATAATGTGAAGAAACATGGACAGTACTCGGGGGACCTCATTAACAAAACAGTGAAATGTTCTCAGGATGTATCAGGTGGATATCATTACCTCCACACCCTCGTTAAATCCTTGAATGTCAAGTTTATTGATGCTAAGCCCTGTTTCATGTCACACTAAAATGGTTTGATCATTTTTCATCTCAGTAATCCTGTACTCACTGCACAAGCAGTTTAAATAGTAAAAAATAAAAAATTGTTTACAACTGTCTTTTTTTGCTGATGCTTCCTCTCCTAGTAAAAAAATATAACTGAAAAAATGTATACTCAAGAAGACTTAGTATTTGTTACATATGATAATGTGTTCCAAATCTCCTGTCACTGCTTTCTCATGGCCAAGAATTCAGTTGAAGCCTGAGGATTTGAAATTAAGGAATAATCTCATATAGTTCTGACTGAACCATAATTATTATTAAAATTAACAAGTTTTATTCCACAAAAAACACCTCAAATTATTATTATTACCAGTATTATTTCCAGTTTCTAGTCATGAAAATAGATTGAAAACGTAGAAGCTACAAAACGATATGCTGTGAATTATCATATACCGGTAGTTGTTTACTTAAGTATTATATGTCAAACAGAGTCCCCTGCAGGACGTCATGAATGTCATAACAGACCATGGCTGTATCCTGTAGGCTTAATTAAGCAGGTGCTAAACAACCCACCAAGAAGATCCATTCCGGTTCTGTTTGGGTGAGACATGAGCCATGATGCTGTGATGGGGAAGCAGAGCTAATTGACAGGTTCTAGAGTTTGAGGAAGTGATATATAGAGGAGAAGCAGGCTTCTAACGAGAAGACCTATGAGAAGACCTATCACCGGCATGGGCAGCATCTGGACCTATTTCTGAAAACCCCTGCTAAGATTCAAACACTGATCAGCACAAATCCATGAAGTGCCCCAGCTGATACCTACAAAATGGAAGTGATGTTGATGGGATGATACGCCGGCCGGGGATAAATAATTCTACCCAAGCAGGATGAGGAATTGATGGCTACAGATGTTTTTGGCATCTGGTTTTGAAGTGTGTTGATTTTCAGCCAGCTCATGTTGTGTCTCAGCTCACACCAATCGTTATCATTGCCGTACATGATTCAGCTCACACCGTAACAGTTGCTGTGTTTCAAAGGTTTACAGATCCCAGCCTTGCTGCCAAGTCCTTAACAGATTTGTAAACGAACCCTGGGATAAGTGTGGGTTACAGACAGCAGTAACACAAGACTGAAACATGATAGGAAATATTTCCAGTAATAGATAGAAATTTCGAATTTCATGATATGTAACTCTTATACCAGGTGGGGAAATACCTACATCTGACAAGCCAAAAGTGATGAAATATAAATATAAAATATTTATCATTTTTCCCTACTAAGTAGAGATTTCCCCTGTCTCTTTCAGTCTCTGTTCATCTGTCTCTTTCATTCTATCTACCATTACTCTCTTCAGCTCAGTTTTCTCTTTCATTCTCTTTCACTCTCATACTTTCTCTCACACTTTCACTATCTGTCTGTCTGTCTCTCTTTTTCTCTGTCTCTCTCTCACACATACACACACATTCCCATGTGCACAAACATCCAGTGGTTAAGGGAATAAAATTGCTTAAATTTATCTGCTTGCCTGAAGTTTAGAACACAGTATACGAAAAAACAGTTTTATGGATGTTGATATACCTTAATATCTTAATATTTGTAAACATGTACATCAAATTTATATCACTTAAAGTTGTTAAGAAAAATACGGAAATGTTTATTCCACAATTATGATCGATTTAAGGAGTATACCTCTTAGTGCTTTTCTTATAAATGTCTGTAAAATTCCTAAATATCACAATAAAAGATCGCAAATATCAGCCATATTAAATACTCCTCAGCAGAGTGTGGTCTAACTGCTACATCATCTGATGATTTAGACCCTTGGAGCTATTAAAGCATGGTCTCCCATTACATGATTCATAAAGATTGTTTGCATATTTCATTGACAAAACCATACCTCAGACAAACTGGAACTGTCTTGACTGCTTAGTTATTTATAACAGCCCCATGTTCTCATCTCACATGATTTGATAATGTAACCTGTCTTGAAGGACTATTAAATTATATTATTTAATATTCTCCAAGCATCTCCTCATCTAATTTTTATTATTATTTAGTTTAACAATTCATCATCATTTTCTTTAATGTCAGCCAGTCCAGACACATGGTCAATTTATTTATAGTATGCTGCTAGTCTAGCTCTGGTATTAAAAGCAGAATGCTATCTGTTGCATATTGAGTTCAGTATTTATATTATGAATACCACAGTTTAAGCCAGAGTAAAGCACTCTACTGGCTTTCTCAAATAATTTAAGGTGCCATTTGCAATAATTAGTTTTATCTTCTGTAAACCAGAAATAAGGAAAAAATGCCGATTTCCTATGAACATTTCAGCATTTCTGCAACTCTTTTACAAACTAGTTAATATATATGTGAACACTTTTCAGACATTTTTTTTTTTAAACTTATTACCAAAATAGCTTCACTGAAGAATACTGATAATGCAGATTAAACTGTATCTGATGCTTTTTGCTGATTATTCTATATTTAACAACCAATGCATATATCATCTTCGACAATGTTGATAAGTGAGTTTCTGCTACAGAGGTTTTGAGTACCTAAGTCAACTACTTTTCTTTCCGTCTGAATAGTTATAAAGCCATTAATTCTTATTGTGAATGATCTCCTGGAGGACAGGGGGATACGACCTGACCCAGTTATCAGCTCAGGGTCTGTTAAACTTCCAGAGTGCCATGTGCTTTTTCAAGCATACCACATCCAGTACACAGTTGCTGAGACCAAATTTACCGCTGGGAATATCAGAAGGAAATGGAGTATTTGTAACTGGAGCGGAGGAGCCTGGTCACGAGAACTTTGGCATATTGAATAGCTATTGATCAGCCATGAAGAACTGAAGTAGTTGACACTTCAAAAGAATGGCTCCGTTGAAAGGAGAGGGCCCACACCTTTACCCGGTGGAGAGAAACACAAGTTGTGGGAATTTTATTGAAAACTCAGTGGTAGTCCTTCAGTGTTCTTTTCGCCTTCCCTGACGGTCTCTTTGATCTATCTCGCAGGTTCATTTGGTTTATTTAATTTACCTCATATATGGGAAGAGATACTGTTAGGTGTGCAAAAACTCTAATCAGTGTCCTATTTACAGGACAAAAGAAGATTGATCAATAAACAGTATCTAACCTATATATTTGTATGTTCAGCTGTCAGGTGCAGTATGTGTGAAAAGAACCAACCAGTGTCCCTGACTTACATCTTTTACAAACAGTAAAATAGTCACATGGCAAACCATAATTTTATTGCCCATATACAAGTAACACAAGGCATATTTTTTTTTCAAACTACTTTCTAATGTTAACTTTTGTTTTATCAGTGGCACTTGTGCATTTGATATGTCCACCAATAGCCAAAATGATACTATGCAAATACTATATCTGAATTCATATATATATGTGTGTATATATATATATATATGTATATATGTATATATACAGTAGAGCGCCGTTTTTCCAAAAGCGTCAGGGGACAAGCTTTTTATTCGTAAAAACGAACATTCAGAATTGTGGACAAGGGTCTAGCGGCAAGTTAGTATGACAGTTAATGATTAACTTAATGCCATTTCACCCTAGGAACACAGTGTTTCTTTTTGATATTCGTAATTGACAACCTGGACGTATAAAAGATATTGGATTATTGCTGAGCATAATTGGCAAAGATCAGTCTTACCTGCTTTAATGATATGTGCGTGCTCTTTTTTTACATCAAATTCAATGAAAGGTCAAATGACATCGCCAAGGAACACGGTGTTTCTAATCGATCTATGTAATTGAAGACAGGGACATATAAAAGCTTCTCGAGCACAAGCGTTTAATGAATTATACCTCACCAATGCTGATGCGGGAAAGCTGCTCAGTTATTTGGCATGACATCCTGTCCCAAGCCGACGAACTGTGCTTGCTTGAGTACAAACGAGATGTGGTTGATAACACACAAGTGTTCTTGGATAAACTGATCAGTCGTTTACTAGGGGTACAGGGGCCGAGCATTGCAGGGCTAGCTGTAGTTTTCACACGTTTGCCCCGGCGACAACACCGGCCCTGAACTAATTAATTAAGGTCACCACTGCAGGCAATGTGTCTTGTAATTACAATACTCATTTTAAGTTTTTACATACTTGAAATATATTATGGAAATACAAATAAATTTTCAGTTCCCCATTTTAATTTTCGGGAAAAAAAACAAATTTTCAGAAATTTGGCATTTGGAAATATGGCACTCTACTGTGTATATATATAAATATATATATATCTATATATATATATATATATACATATATATATATATATATATATATAAAACACAATATATATATATATATATATATATAAAACACAATTTTCTCCAGAATGTGACATTTCCATTGTTCAATAGATACTCTCCCATAAGAAGCAAAAAAATACCATTACCAGTTTTTGATGTACTATTGTCCGCAAAAAATTTTTCATGCTTTTAAAGAACAAATAGTTTTAAAAGGACAGATGAGCATGCATGTGGAAGTATATATACAAGTTGTCATAGGGACATCAGTAATAAAAGAAGTACACGCATTATCAGACATTGACGTAGTTCATTGGCATGCACCAGGGAACAAACTGATACAATGTTAAATTAATATCTCAGCGGTGTGATTTTCAAATGATGTATGTGTGCATATTGATTTGTCTGTTTTTGAGGTTGACATGCCTCCATAGCAACCATATTCCTTGTAAATAATAAAATATATGAAAAATAAATATGTATAAAATATTGTTGATGATATAGTTGTTGTTTGTATGGTGTTATATATGTGGTATTTCAGATAATAAGGACACTTGTGAAACATTTTTCATAAAAATGGCTTTTGTCTTGGTCAGTATATGTCACTGTTGTTTCTGGTTTGAGGATGACATTTGTCTATAGATTCACCCAACAATTAAGTGCAGACATGCAGATGAGAGCAGGTACCACGCTGAACAAGTATTTGTTCAACCTTACAGGTGGCTTAATCCAGCAGTGTGGTCTGACTACGGCTGGGCGTGTGATTTCCACATGACTAAGTCCACATGTAGAGACCCCTAGGGACATTTTCCCTGCACCTGTTCATTTAACCATGTATTTTACATTCATGAACTTGACCTCTTTTTACTGTATTAACCTGATTGGTTTAATTTAATTTCCTGATGGTTGATTTTTCTTTAACTGCTAAGTGTACACATTGTTTGGATGTACCTATGATGTCTTGATGCCTTTTAAATACCAGTGGTTTTGATTCCATTGATGGTTTAAACCTGCTGGCATTTACAGTGCATTAACTTTGTGAAAAATAATTAATCATGAAATGGCCAAATGTAATACATTTAATTACAGCCAGCAAGCAATTAATTGTCATTTTGCTGCCTTTTAGTGAAGAAGCAGATGAGACCAACTAGTCCATAATACATATCTTTCATTAAAAAAATCTAAAAAAATTCAAATTTTTCATAAAATAAGTTTTAAAAAATACCCACCAACTCAGCAGGAACTGTTTAATACAAAGCATGATAGTTTATCCGTTTTTTCAGGAACTTTTTGTAATCTTAAAGTTTAAAGTTTAAATTGAATAATTTTGTTTCATTTTCACTTTCTGTGTAACCCGCTGTGCAACTGAAATCACACATAGAAAGCCACTGTCAGCAAACTTCCAGACATTTGGGACACTTTGATAATTTGATTGCAAAATGTGACTCATCACTTCAGAAGCATGTTCCTTCGGGCCATAATTCTGCCAGAAATAATGCAGCTCAGTATAGATTTTTAATATACAAGTACAGTAATAATTTTTTAAAAGCATAGGCTGCATTTTAGCTCATTTGGGTGATAACCACCACTACAAAGTTCACAAAATTATGACTATACTTGTTCTGTGATGGATTTATGTCAGCTTTGTGAATGAATCCTATGTATAGCTTATTGTGTCATCAAGAGATGCTGTGAGGACTTTAATCATTCCTGCAGATGATATTTAAGCCTGATTTAAGCCCTTTTTTTGTCAGCAGCTTGTTATAGAAACTTTGTGTTAATCAGACCAAGATGTCCGATTTCATAGTGCCTTTGAAAGCTTCTTTTTTGCTCAGCTGCCTGTATGTCATCTGAACTATAGAGATAACTGTTTTCTGCCAGCCATCCGGCAGTCCAGCCATTAACAGGGCACAAATTGTAACCATTAGACCTAGAAACTTCTAACTATACATCCATGGAGGTCCTAGGCAAATCTTCTTGGAAACCTGAGATTAGGTCATGGTGACATATATGGTTGGACATACGGGCCATTAACATGATTTTCAGCACCTTAAATGTAAGATGAGCACAAATCGTATCTGTTAAGCCTAGTATCTTCTAGTATCATGTAGGATCTGGGAAAATCTCCTTGAGAACTTGAAACCAGGTCATGGTGACCTAATAGGCTATATTGTGTGTGCTAGGGGCCAAAAATGTGAATCTGAGCACCCAGACACATGGTAGAAATTGTATCCATTTTCCTTGGAACCTCCTATTTAAAAATCTAGGAAGGCCTTTGGCAATTCTCCTTTGAATCCTTAAATTAGGTCACTTAATTCTTATAACACATATCGGATTCAGCTGAGCATCATGGCCCATAGGACACTTATTCTTGCTGAAGTATACCCCTACTGATTCAGAACATTAGTTTGTTGCTGGTCCTAGTTTGTGCCTGTCTATGTTTGAAATCTTTATTTCATTAGAACATTCTAAGGCAATTCATTAATTGCTGTGGCCAGAAAGGAACAGTCTTTGCATTATATTAAGGATATTTTCTGAATATTTTCATCATAAGCAAATTAGAAAGAAAAATTCCCCGTGATATACACATGCAAACAAAACTGGTGAGGCAAACCAATTCCTCAGGTCACCTTATTTAGCTAACTCCCACAGTTCTCAAAAGTATTTAGGCATTATATTGCTTTTATATAAAACTCATGAGGAAACTTCGTTCCACATGTAAGTGTCAGCGTTGTATATATTTTATAACTGATGTGCATTTTAAACAGGTAAAGCACGTTAAGTAATTAGTAAACAGCATTCCTGGGTAGTCAACAAAAGAACAGATAATAACTTCATTGACAACATCTTTTATTTAAATTTATTAGTAATATACTTTGTAAAACAAAATATTATGTTGTGTATTTTTGTAAGGTGAGCACAATGGTACCTGTATTTGGTAGACATGCACATCTAGACCATTGTATTTAGTGATCTTCTGGAACATGAATATTAATCTGATTTGGTATCTGACGTTATTCCCTTGGTGCTGTCTTCCCCATCTGTACTTGTATGGACATCATTCAAGCCAGATGATGTCTTTATCTCCAGGACATAAATGTATGAATCTGATCCAGTCATCTTAATGAACATACTCTCATTTATAGACAAAGTACACATTTAGAATTAGTTCAGACAGTTTATATAGGTGATTAACAGTTCCGAACCATTTCTCAGGGACAGTGGTCTATGTGACCTTGGAAACTTCCCTGACATGTTATATGAGGTCTCTTGTAACGTTGTTTGATGCTTCAAGGACAACTGTAGACTGCAGCAGCTTTCACTGCACCGACCCTACCTCAGGAGGGCTGGTTGGTCAGATATATATTACAATGAGATATGCCCTGGGACAGTAGAGCTCTGATGTATTATCAGTGGACTGCCCCAAGTGTTCAAACAGAAAGAGAAACTCAGCATTGAACGCCATAAACAGAGGTCGTTCTGAGATTTAAATTGGGCGATTTAGCAAATATATTGCAGGCTCCTGGTGGTCTTGGTACAGAACTGTCCGGAGATAATATGATTGTGATTAAACAAATTGACTTAGCCCACAGAGATTCATAGCTGTCTGGGATCATTTAGTAAAAGTATTCACACCTGGTCTCTGGAGAACAGATCCCTTTTCTGTGGGGATGGATCAGTTATCTCTGTGTTCTCAGATCCTTGAAAACAGCCAAATGTTAACCTGTGCCAGGACCTGTTTTCCTAAGAAGATTTGACTGGAAAGTAATTGGTGTTTATTTTGCTATGAAAACAAAAGATAAATAGTATTTATATGCAAGTATGGCATCCTGAATTATTTCAGACTAAAATCAGAATAGTTTATTTGGACAAGAATACAGCTTAGGGAGAATAATTGAATTCCATATTGGCAAAAATTATATAAAGACCATTCGAAAGTTAAAAAAATTATCAGACAGAAACAATCAGCCAGTTTTGCTTTTTCAGATGTTATTCTTTCCAAGGCAAAATAGCTGAGACAACATTATTTTTAAAGTTTAAATGTTAATGCTCTCAAAGACACTAAATCCATGCCCCATGCAGATAATGTGGCTGATGGTTTGTCAGGCTGCAACAGGGATCTCTTGGCAAAGAAGTTTAACCTTTGAATGTTTTTTTAGGGATAAATATAGTGGTAACCCCAGCTCAGTGATCAGTGAGAGATGGTTGTAATTTCTTAACAAGAAATCTGTCTGTGTTATAATTATTATAGTAACATAAACAAGACTTAGGTCAAAGTCCCTATGAAGCTCAAATGGTGAAAAAACGCTGCATATGGCAATTTGCTCAACATTATAAAATGTTAATAAAGAGTAATGTTGCAATAGTATTGACTAATTGAAAAAACCAGAAGTTTATATAACTTACAAATAATGTATCATTCATAATTGATAATCTTCTCATTAAATAAATAAATAGCATCAATTACCAGGGGAGGTCTGAAAGTGCAAACAAAATAACACAAGTTTATTTCCCTGAAACAGTAATCCCTTAAACACTAATTGAAACTCAGAGAGTTACAAGCAAAGTATAATTTCTACAATTTCTACAATTTCCATTTTGAATTCTTATTTAAAAATTATTGGATATTCAAGCTTATATTCAACTTATGATGGATATATAAGCTGATAGTCAGTCATGTATTATAAAAGCTAACATAACCAGAGAGATGACCCTAGTCTTGGAAAGAAACCTGGGTCTTGTTTATGGCCAGAGCCTTGTAATTTGATGTAATGGTTTCTGTTTCAAACAAAATGATATAAGATAGCATGTCTGATATATATGCAGGCTTTTTGTACATGTTTAACCTTAACTGCCCACAAATGGTGAAAAATTCTTATATAGTCTAACATAGTCTATCAGGCCAGTTTGACTGTGTGCATTGTTTAGTGTTCTGCAAAACAAAGTGGCAAGTTTCAAATATACATTTTTCTTGTATATTGAGCTTGTGGTGAACTAAAATACTGCTTGTAATTTCTTTCCAAATAAATTATTTTGACCGTCATTTCCAAATATGTAAATATTCTGATGGAATGTTTGTTGAGGTATTTTTAAATACAGTGTTTTATTTTTACACCAAGGATATAAAGTTTTCTTGCAGAACATTAAATTCATCATAAAGCTCATTTAAAGGGACCAAATCCATACTCAGATCAAAACACTCAGGATACATATCATGTAATTAAATGAAATTTTGGTATCAAAAGTAATTTTCCCTTTTGCTTAAAAAAGAAAGAACAATGCTATATAGATCAGGACACTAAATGATTGACTACAAGTAGATCAAATAAATGTTCCTTTAACCACAAGGATGTTGTAAGGATGAATTAACAAGCAGCAAGGTGGAGCAGATAATGCACTTAGACCAGGCAGGGATCAGTTATTTATACATTTAATCCTAGGCATACATTCCCTGAACCTTCTTGATCTGTGGCTGCCTGGATGTAAATGTTCAAAGAACATCAAGAACTCAAAGAATAAATAGACGCTGATATCCCGTATGTCAATCGGTACTGATGCAAAGAGTAATTTATCTGATACTTATTGTACCTGGGGAGCCCAGACTAAATATACCTGTCTAAGCTGTCTGTGATGATATTTGTTGCTAAAGAAACATTATTGACAGCTTTATTGCAATGGCTGGATTAACGAAGCCACCATACTAGGAATAACTACATGTATTATTATTTATATTCCCAGTAGTTTTGCTATGTTATTGTTCATATTCCTTCAACAGGAATATAGAGAAATAACAGTGGAGTTTTACTGTCATGATTTAATGTTAGCATCTTAAATGTTTCAGACGAAGATATCAGCTTTGCATGGTTGGTGACATTTAAGATAGGTACATGATCTGGTTGTTAAGTTATATATATATATATATATATATTATGTATAAGGAATCAAACGATTGTAAGCATCGTGTTTACTAATCAGTTTCGTACCGTTGTACGGCACTCATCAGAACGATATGAATGAAGGGGTTGTACATTGAAGAACTGGTTGATCACTGGAGCGTGTTTGTGGTTATTACAATGTGGATTTGTACAACGTGCCTAATCTGGATTACTCTTTGTGCTAAGTTTACGTAACAGGAATTTGTTAGCGTGTCTGCAACTTGTTACAAGTTCATTGCGTTGGTTAAGCGTGGCCATGTTTTGTTTACATAAAATGAAATATTTCTCCCACAGGCATAGGTTGCATCTGTTAGTTTCTGGGGAATGTGCTTTGGCTTTTCTGAGTATTTTCCACTGTATTTCAAATTTGACGTTGTTCTCTTTTAGTTCCCAAATGTATTTGCTGAGTTCCGTACTATTCCTTTTTTCCGGGTGTCTGAACGATGTTTTATGGTTGTTTTATCTTGTTTTGAAGGAGTTTTCAGTGAGACCTATGTACGTTTCATCCGCCTTTCCGTTTTCTGTACTGACTGTGGCTTGGTATATGACAGATTTTGTGAGGCATTGTCCGGGTGTTGGGCATTCACGATATTCCTGCAATTGCCTCCGGTAGATGGCGCTGTACTGTTCCTGGAGATGATACATTTGTTATGGCCTTCTATGTGTTGTTTCAGGTTGGGCATACAACTGTAGCTTATTTTGACTGTATTACGGTTGAAAATTTTGTGGAGAAAGTGTTTTTTAGGAAATTCTTGTCCAGGATTTTCAAGAAGGATTGTCCTATGTTGGTGGCGACGTTTTTGCTGAAGGGTGGGTTGTACCAGGTAATGTTTCTGCGTCGTTTTCTCTTTTGTTGTGTTTGTTGGTCTGGATTGACTTTAAATTGCAGTTGGCATTTAAATCCACGGATGCAATTGCAGGAATCCCCGTGAATGCCCAACACCCGGACAATGCCTCACAAAATCTGTCATATACCAAGCCACGGTCAGTACAGAAAACAGAAAGGCGGATGAAACGTACATAGGTCTCACGGAAAACTCCTTCAAAACAAGATATAACAACCATAAAACATCGTTCAGACACCCGGAAAAAAGGAATAGTATGGAACTCAGCAAATACATTTGGGAACTAAAAGAGAACAACGTCAAATTTGAAATACAGTGGAAAATACTCAGAAAAGCCAAAGCACATTCCCCAGAAACTAACAGATGCAACCTATGCCTGTGGGAGAAATATTTCATTTTATGTAAACAAAACATGGCCACGATTAACCAACGCAATGAACTTGTAACAAGTTGCAGACACGCTAACAAATTCCTGTTACGTAAACTTAGCACAAAGAGTAATCCAGATTAGGCACGTTGTACAAATCCACATTGTAATAACCACAAACAAGCTCCAGTGATCAACCAGTTCTTCAATGTACAACCCCTTCATTCATATCGTTCTGATGAGTGCCGTACAACGGTACGAAACTGATTAGTAAACACGATGCTTACAATCGTTTGATTCCTTATACATAATATATATTGATACGCTCTGGTTATACCATAGAGCACTTTGCCTTCAGTGCATTGCCAACAGCCTAGAAAGAACAATTGTATATATATATATATATATATATATATATATATATATATATATATATATATATATATATATATATATATATATAAGATCTTGCTATTGTACAAATACTGTGGTTGACATTTTGTCCATTTGTGTTTCCAATTTGCCATATTCATGGAAATGGATTTGTTAAGATTTTGCACACATTTTGTGTGATATAATTAATTCAGATGATAATGTTTATAATCTTGGTAGGTCTTTTGAATCTTGTGATAATAAAATTGGACCCCTCGCAAAATACAGAAAAATAAGAGTCACAAAATTATAACCTCGCAAATATGAAGCCATGCACCAAAATAATTGATATGGCAATGTCCAACACTATATTGATGTCTGTAATTAGAATGGTGGAAGGCATTTCATTATTTGTATCACTGTTGGATCATTTGCACCTGTGTTTTTCACGAGGGTCTAGTTCTTTAGGTTTCACCTTTAAAGTTCCCCAAATGTGGTGCTGCATGATCTTCCAAGTCCAAGTCATATACCTCATATTGACGGATGCAAAAAGCTTCAACACAGTCAGACCCAATGTGTTTTCCTTCCTTTTTTTCCTGCTTGTGAAATTTGATTGTTACAGTGCACCTGTGTGGAAGATTATACAACAGTCAATATTAGCAATTGGGGAAAAAAATGCCTTCTACGGTTTGGTGGGCAGGTACTTTTAAATATCCAAGCTATCATGGCAGATATATTTAGGACTTTGTTCCATAGTTGATATCAGGTCATCAGCTACAAAAGAAAACAAAAACTGTTACTAGAGCAATCGGATGTTCTGAAGGAAATGCTACTTTGATTCCAGTCGCTAATCTAACCTCTGAACTTGATTCAGCACTGGACATCTGCAGATGCTGTTACACATTAAAAAAATGTTTTTCTTTAACTTCCATTGCAGACCGCAGAAAAGATAACGTTCCTTTATTCTCTGTATGGAGATCATGATCATCATGATATTTGAGAAATTTGGAAGAAGTCTTTGGTGTGCTTATGATCCCTGTATCTAAACAACTAACAATGTTTGCTTCTGTGAAGTTTGGTTAAAGTTCAGAAAATTCTATCTTCAGATCTGGACAGCAGATATACTCTTTTAAAGTATGATGCATATATTGGTGAATATTACTCTAAAGAGTACAACAAACTTCTTTGTTGCATGATTTAATTTATAATTGTGTTGTGGTGTGCAGCTATTATGTGTGTGTGTGTTTTTTTAGCTCAGCTGACTAAGTCATCTGAGCCAAAGCAATCGCCCTTTATCCGGCGTCTGTCCTGCTGTCTGGCCATCCAGCCGTTAACAGGGCACAAATCCTAACCATTAGACCTGGAAACTTCTTACTGTACATCCAGGGAGGTCCTTGGCAAATCTCCTTGGGAACCCGAAATTATGTCATGGTGACCTATATTTTGTGACCTACAGGCTGAAAACATGACTTCTAGCACCCTGATTGTCAGATGGGGACAAACAGTATTTGTGAGGCCTAGAATCTTCTTACACAATATCCTGAGAGTTTCTAGGTGAATCTCCTTGGAAACCAGAAATTAGGTCATTGTGACCAATATTTTGTGACTTATGGGCCAAAAACATGCTTTTTAGCACCCAGACAGTCAGATGGGGCATAGATTGTATCCATTAGGCCTAGAATCCTCCAATGTGACATTTAAGGAGGTCCTAGGCAAATGTCTTTGGAAACCTGACATTAGGTCGCTGTGACCAATAATCTGAGACCTAAAGGAAAAAGATGTCGTATGAAAACCCAGAATGTCATATGGCGACAAATCGTATCCGTTAGACCTAGAATTTTCTTGCACAATTTCCAGGGAGGCTCTAGGCAAATCTCCTTGGAAACCTGAAATTAGGTCATGGTGACCTATATTTTGTGACCTAAAAGACAAA
The DNA here is from genome assembly GCA_026874595.1 of Sipunculus nudus. Lineage (NCBI taxonomy): Eukaryota > Metazoa > Annelida > Sipuncula > Golfingiida > Sipunculidae > Sipunculus > Sipunculus nudus. The sequence continues at coordinate 8,376,490 of CM049314.1, read as the reverse complement.
AACCTGATTTTGAGCACCCTGAATGTTAGATGGGCACAAATCACATCTGTTAGGCCTGGAGTCTTCTAATGTAACATCCTGGAAGATCCTAGGAAAATCTCCTTGGAAACCTGAAATTAGGTCATGGTGACCTACGTTTTGTGACCTACATGCCGAAACAATTTTGAGCACCAAGAAAGTCAGACACATTGTATTTGTTAGGCCTAGAATCTTCTAATGTAACATTGTGAGATGTCCTTATGTAAAATTCTGACATGTCCTTGGCAAATGTCTGTGGAAAACTGAAATTAGGTCACCATGATCTATATTTTGCGACCTCTAGGAAAAGAAGTTAAAAGCACCCAGACAGTCAGTCAGGGCACACCTTGTATCCGTTAGGCCTAGAACCTTCTAATATAACATTGTGAGATGTCCATGGCCAATGTCCTTGGAAAACCGAAGTTAGGTCACCATGACCTGTATTTTGCAACCTATCAGAAAAGATGTCATATAAGCACCCAGACAGTCAGACAGGGCACAAATTGTATCCATTAGGCCTAGAATCTTTTAACATAAAATTCAGGGATGTCTTAGTCAAGTGTCCTTGAAACCTGAAATTAGATCATGGTGACCTATATTGTGTGACCTATGGGCTGAAAAAATGGTTTTGAGCACGCAGACAGACAAGGCACAAATAGTATCCATTAGCCCAAGACTCTTCTAAAATGACATTCAGGGAAATCCTTGGCAATTCTCCTTCTAAACTTGAAATTGGATCATGATGACATATACTCTGCTAGCTGTGGACCAGAAACATGATTTTAAGCACCCAGACAGACAGGGTACAAATTGTATCCATTTTCCTTGGAACCCTCTATTGTGAAATCCAGGGGGGTCCTGGGCAGGTCTCCTATGAAGCCTGAAATTTTTATTTTCTGTCCATTTTATCAATACAGTAACTTTAGCCATATGCTATTCTCACAGACAATATATAACATTAATAAAATAAATTGAGCATCCAGTCAAAATTAGCTGAGCGTCATGGCCCTTGGGCCACTTGTTTATTATTTAATCTGAGTGGCTCAAAATTTGCTTCAAGTGAAACTGTCTGCAATCTGCACCTACAGATATTTAAATAAAGTTCTTTAAGATGGAATGAGATCATGGTATTAAATCACTACAAGTTTTTAAAAAGTCAAAAGACAAGGTTTACATGTTGTGGCTTATTATTTTTGTCTAGACTTTAATCCAGAAAGCTGCAGTCTCTTCATTATCATTAAATGAGCCAGATAGGATTTTCTTCAACATAGTGCTTGTTATATCTAGCTTCAGTTGTGACTTAATAAAGTATTTCATTACTGTTGGAACAGTTTCCAGTTGAATCTATTGTCCTTTCACCAAGGACTGAAAGATGAACAGAATTACTTCAGAAGTTCTGTTTTATATTTTGAAGACCCAGTTGAACAGGATCTATGGTTCTTATGGACCAGTAGTTAGCTATAAGCAGCAGAGTATGTTGGAACTACATCAGAACTGACTCCATAATTACCTAGCAGAAAATAATTGCAGAATCAGCGTAACTGCTTCAGAAATTATGACCATATTAATGGCAGGATCTACTTTGAACATAAAAGCTCAACTTATGAGAACCTTCCCCATAATTGTGTACCAGTCATTTCAGCTTGCTGTTTAATCTACCACAAAATTAGTTCGCAACAGAAATATCTTAATGAACCAGAAAATGGGCTGATAAGTTAATTGGGTGACGATATATATGGCTTGGCAACATGAGTCTATTCCTAGCAAAGCAAACTCGTAACCAGGGTGTGAAAAATGTTTTAGATATAATTTATAAAAGGGCTGGTGAGCACCTTTTTTTCTTGGAACTTTCTAAGTTAGCATTATGATGGATGACATTGGATAGCCCTTGAAGGCATATATGCTATATTCAACCACTTAGCATGAAAACAGTGGTCGCATTATGACAAAAAGGGACACCAGTCATAAATGAAAAGATATGCCACAAAGTGCAAGTGTTCTACTTGCGACCATCTATCAGTGTATTCTGACCTTTCATAACGGGCCAGAAAATCTCTTGAGGTCTGACAGAATGTCAATCTCCAGACCAAAGAAATCACCCATGAAGTGACGTCTGCTCACATACATGTCAGTTTCTAGCCACTTGGGGTTGCTGTGGTGACAGGTTTAGGGTTGCCACAGTGACAAGATCAGAAAGAGGCCAAAGGACAGCCTGCCCTTTTGTCCCTCTCATAAACTGTTTTCTTTATTTTTGGAAATTTGAAATGAAAAGGAGACCAAGATTTGCATAGAAATGACACCTTTCAGCAGATTATGCAGTGACACTGTCACTATATCTGTCAATTTTGCGGACAATTTTCTGCCAAGATTAGAATGGTGTGCCACTTACTCAATTACATGTATATCTATGATTAGTCATTTTCTGTCATGATCAACTAAATTTTTTGCATTTTTGATTAATTGATTACCAACTTTTATGTATTTACATGCAAAGAAGTCATATTAACAAGAAAACTGGGTATTATAAATGTAATCCAGTCAGAGAAAAAGGAAAGACAGACACTAATTAGATAACAACATTAAAACTTAAGCTTGTGCAGCCAGGAACTGTCAGTGTCTCAGGCCATAATCTTCCTGTCAGCATGACATACATGTCAGACTGAATTTACATGCCCAAAATTTTAGGTATTATTTTATAAAGCAAATAGAAGAGGGCACATAGAATGAATGATTTTAATCATATATCAGTCATTTGTTTTCTTTCAATCATCACACATGATTTAACAACCAATTCTGACCACTTCCAGATTATAATCTTCTACCAATGACTTTTCCATTGAAAAAAAAAAAACAGTGGAATTTATGACCTATATTACTTTTAAGTATCATTCATACACACATTTTCAACTGCATTGAAGTAACATAAAGCTTTTCAAATTCTCATTATATATGTCAGCCATGTAAAGTCTTGAAGCATTCTTATTACCAGGGTATAAATAGTTGGTAATTGAACTCCATTTGTACCCTGGAAAGAAGAGAACTTGAAGCTAGAACTCTCATTTCTTGCATTTCTTCAGGCATTGATTTAACAAATGTTCAGCAAGTAAATATATCAAATTTTTAATCCAGCCATGCTTTTGATATTTAAAGGTTTTTTTTCAGAATTGGACAAAGAGAATCAAAAGTACTCAACTGTTGAATAAAGTATGAGTAAAACAAATTTATACAACAAGCATATTAATATGAAGGCTATATCTGTGTTCCGGTTCTGTTGAATAGGATATTTTGTCAGAACATGTAATTTTTTCCTGTTTCTCTTAATGTGTTGTACTTCTTGAGAATAATATAATACTTTTGCTTTTATAATCCCAGGAATTCTGGAATACTTTTATTTTCTCCACATTGAAGATCTTGTAGGAACAAGTAAACAATTTTTTCCATCCTGTGTCAAGAATCTAGGTGGCAGTATCCATTGGCCCTAACTAATATGCATTAATTAGCAATTATTTTTGCCCATCATGCAGATAAATTTTAAGAAAGATTGAATAAAAAATAATACCAGAATGATAAAAAGTAATTACTTGTTAAATATAGTTCTAATTCAGACCTGGTACATGTTCTATCCAAATTTTTTTTATTATATAAATAAAAAAATTCAGAAATTTGCATTTCAAGTATGGATCTGTTGATATGGGACAACACAGAGAAATTGTTTGCCTGTCCTTAAGTTGTTGGATAAAACAGTATTTTGCATACCCCGGCAAGTGTTGGATCATATGTCAGGACTGTCAGAAGACCAAAAAAAGATATTTAAAATTCAGAATGCAAAACCACTGCTGATGAATTGCTGGGCAACAAAGACGATTTGGCAGAACAGAGATAGAGTTTAAAGGAAGTGAAAGAAAACATTTCGATCCTTATGATTAAATTAATACAGAGAAGACTTTCAATTAAATCATGCCTCTGAGGGCTCTGGTGACCTTTTCCAGGTGAAGTTGCATTGAATCTTGTCTGATAGGTAGACTGTTGCCATTGTCTGGTTTGGGTCCCGTGATAGGAGTACACCAACCTCAATTCGCATTTTCTAATGTTATCACCAGAAGGCATGTCTGAAGGAATGAAACAAGTTAAAAGACCAACAGGTTAATAGTCAAAAGTTGAAAACCTGTGCTAGTGGGGAACTGATATCTCCAGACATTTGCCTCTTGGCATGTCCATCCAGACGGTATTCAGGGGAATGGAATTTGAAATTGAAATTGCTCCTTTAGAAAAAACTTTGTGCTAAAAAGGTCAAACCAGACGTGAAAAAGCAAATAAGTTAAAAAGTAAAGACCAGAACGCAGATCAGTGTAAGTGCGTTTTGATTCATCTGCATTTATGAATGATGAAAACAGGTCTATTTTGTCATTCAACATATCAGATATGAAGCAGAGACAAAAAGTCATGAATTTGGCTTTAGAGGTATAGTGCAATTGTCCTTTAATTACAATATAATAATAAGCCAATCAAGTGTTTTGAGAAACATATGTAACATATTGGTCTGCCAAAAACTTTTCATTTATTTTTTAATAGTTGGTAATTGCTTTTCATTTTTTTCTCTACATTTTGTCACATGCACAATCCTTTGCAAGCTCTGAAAAATTGACTGGAAATTTGATGATATTTTTAATATTTAGGTGCTTGAAAGTCAATAAGTCAATTTACTTTAAGTGTTACATAAAAAAAAAAAAAGTAAAGTAACATCATTAATCTATCTAGATCTCAAGTTATTGTTACACAGAACCAAAAATAATGCAAAATTCTTGATATAGACATTATCTGGAACAGCTCATGAAAGGTCTTCTACTATTGCAGCTTCAGTTATTATTTATTTGAACTGAGAAATTCATCTTTTAAAGTACATCAAATGTCTAGCCTAGACTGTTTTGGTCTCAATGGGGTTCAAACTCAGGGGCTTCAAGCTTCATAAGTCCAATGGATTACGACTGGACTTTGTCGTCTTGCTGCTGCTGGAAGGGTTTTGAGACTGGTGTCCCCAGGTTAAGCTCTACACTAATGATCCGTCATATTTCTTTCTGTGCCTGGCAGGTTGTCTGAACTGGTACTCTGTGATGGTCCTCACCGCAGATATACAGCAACTGAGATCATCAGGACAGTGAACATTAGTCTGTCGACTTGTCAATAAAGACCACCAATTCACATGACTTTCTCAATACAGGAAGTCCATAAATATTTTACCAAAATTATATAAGATCCAACCATATTTCTCTGCTTGATTCCATGACACAAACTCCTAATGGACTCCATATTTAGATGTCCAATGTGCAGCTTAATATTAGTAAAGACCTGATACGGTGAACCAGTAAAGAACAGCTCTGGTCTTTTATGACCCAGTTATAACCTGTTTGATATTCTGAGATGGTCTGCCTGCCAGCAGGTCTGTAGGATAATGTAATAAAGTACATCTTCAGCAGTTTAGCACCTTGTTACCCACCACGTTTAGTATTCCTAGCAGCTTTCTCTGAAGGTTAACAGTGTCCTGCAAGCAAATTTAATAAAATAACCAGATACTGCCTGATCACAACTCAAAGCAGGCCACCTGATGTACATGCTAACACAGAGGTGCACTATATTGTTATTTGATAACTGGTTTAGGTCATTGTAAGTAAATTTACAGATGTCCTTGCTTTTTGAGGATACCCCCTTTTGTCTGTTTATTGTCAGTAAACTGATATAGGTGCAAGTTTGTAATCCTTTCAGTCTATGATGCCTTAGTATTATAATAAAAATTACTTCTTTTAGTTGATGGTGGTAAATAGTTAAACAAAAATTTGGCCTGTAGATGGAGGCTGTTTTAGGTTACAGTGGTTTAATATAGGATTACTTATTGCATATTCACATATAACCATTCCTGTTTTGTATAGAGTTGAAAAGTTGTCCATATAGCTTATAGGTACTCACCACGTACAGTGACAAAAGGAATAGTATACACAGAATCACAATGTATGCTCATTAGCATCATAGTAGCTTCATGGCGAGCGTGCTGGGCTTATGGCAAGTAGTTACAATCTCAAAGCTTATGCACCAAGACGACTGATCAGGCAGTCTCTATTACAATTGTACTTCTTTCGAAAAACAGTAAAAATGAGTGCTACTACATCAAGAGCCAACTTAGTATGTCAGGCCCTTGAATTCTAAAAGATATCTACTTGATCTATTTATTTGATAGAAGGAGACATGCCATTGGGTGTAAAAATATGAGGATCATCACTGCTTTGCTGTTGTGGTATTGGAGGGTGCTTAGAGTATAGAAAGAAAAATCTAAAACCCCTGAAAAGTAGTTTGAAATAGTAACTTTGAAATTAAGAGAAAATCTTCTTTTCTGTGCACAGATACATAAGTATTGGAACACTTTCCTCTGAAGGACTTAATACTGTCAAGATAAAATTAGTCTCTAATGCCCAGTTGAAAGATTTCTCAGTGCTATGCCATTGATGTCTTTTATTAAATTACCTAAAGATAATTAAACTGACCAAAATGAATAATAATTAATACACAACATACCAACATCAGGAGTAAACTTGGGTATTCTGGTAAGGTCCTGATGGCTCCTGAATTCCTGTCCACTGCTATTTACTCCTTATTTGAGCAACTGACTTAAATGTTTACAATATCCATATCATGTACTGAACAAATCTTTCTTAAGCAGCAAATATGCATTGGTGCTGGTGTAAAGGACCAGTTCATTAGTACTATAGATAATAACACAGTCACAGTGCATGAGACTGAAACAACATCAATGATCATGTTATACTGAGAAAACGAGAAGCTCGAAAGTAGCTGTCAGTGGATATTTTGTTATTAACAGTGTGACCAATAATATTGATGGAGACATTGCTTACAATGGTTAATCTGTTATAAAGCTATTGTGAAATATGGACAAGATGATAAAGATCAATACGTACAGCTGAGCGCCGGGAGTCATGCGACTGCTGGGTCAATCGTGTAATGTAGCAGGGTTACCGTAGTAGCACTTTGGTTTTCATTGAAGAAGGAGAACTATAAGTGCATGCATAAGCAGTCGACCTCATTATCTAATATACCATTAGGTCTTTATGAAAAATTCTTTTACATCAATAACAGGTGGCAATGCCTGCCTAAGCTGATACTTTCTAGTTGTATTTATTGAGTATTGCCCTGCTTGTATTGAGAAAACACAATTACTGTCTTGTTTATGGTACAATTATATATGTTTTTAATAGTCACACAATCATATTCAGGTTATCTTTTCAAATTATTTTTGTATCATTCTAAAAAACCTGTTTTATGCCTTAATTCAAGACCCTTGGTAAAGCCTGCTTATAGTTATTCAAAGCTGTAAAAGTGAATAAAGTTCAGACTTGACATATTTTTATTTCATAGATGTGCCATACTGTTGGTTTAAAAGATTTGGAGCTAATAATTTCAAATGAAATCAAGCTCATTACTTGGAAGTGCCCATTACTGTTCCCTCCATAATATAGTATGCCATTTTCAGATATTACAGAAGAACATTGTGGGCCAAGGGGCCACCTTAGGAAATGACACACCTGCATGTTAACACACATACACCGGGGCAGCTGACTCTAAATTCTTTACACCTACACACCAACAAATTCAGTACTGAACAGTGCAGTGCTTGATCTAAGTTTTACATGGCTATAGCATATGCAAATCAGCCCCCCCCCCCCCTTTATAGAGATATATGTGGCCCTGGGGGGGGGGGGGGGGCTTGTATTGCATACACCGGGGCAGCTGACTCTAAATTCTTTACACCTACACACCAACAAATTCAGTACTGAACAGTGCAGTGCTTGATCTAAGTTTTACATGGCTATAGAATATGCAAATCAGCCCCCCCCCCCCCCTTTATAGAGATATATGTGGCCCTGGGGGGGGGGCTTCTATTGCATAATTACTTGATGATTGCATACATCTAGTTGTATTGGTAATTAATCATAAATGTTGGTATATTCTTGTGCTAAGTTCTGTATATTTATCTACTTTTTTGTTTCTTGAAAATAATCTGTTGACAGATATTACAGCATAGCATTACTATTCTAAATATGATTAATGGTTTTTCATTCATAATGAATTATGGCACAGCTTTATCACTCAAACAACACTAGAGTGATCTATTGAACAAAATAATGGTATTTTCCATCAATAGCAGTTTAAACTTTGATTTCTCACACCCGTCTAATTCTTGTAATTGTATTTTAATTGCAATTGTAATTGAAATTTCTGTTATTGCATTTTATTTTGAATTGCAATCATAATTACTTTTTCATATTTTCCATAAATTTATTGTCTTTTATTTCCCAAAATTTCAAATTGAATATTGGTGAATGTAAGCTCTCTTGTAACATGAATATATATATCGGTCAAGTTCACCTTAATCCCTGATGGCTCTACCCTTCAGATCCATGTAAATTTTTATTGATCAGCTATCTGATAAAACCTAAACACCAGATCACTGTATTAATTATAAAGCCATATGCTGACATATCGACTGATTGCCTCACAACTGTCAGGTCACTCAAGGGTTAAACGTTTACATGTTTGTTTTTGGCACACCATGTAATCTCATTTAGGTAGGATGTTATGCGCAAGTCATTAACCTTGCTATTTTTAATGCAAGGTTATTATAATCCTTTTTATTTTATTAAATATTTGATAGTCTTTTATTACATATTGATAGAAAAAGTGCCCCCCATACTTACATTTAGTTAGTTGATACACATTAACTTAACAAGCCCTACATTTGTTCACTTTAGAAGAGGCTACATTGATAATAACACGGCATGCAGGAGAGACCATACACAGTGAACCCTCAAAATTGTGACCACCAACAGGACCTAGATAAAGTGGTCACATTTTCCAGGCCTGATGTAAAGAGCAGAAAAGAAATGGGACTGTGAAAAAAGTGGTCATTATTTTGAGGTGGTCTCTAAACTGAGGTGGTCAATAAGTGTGGTCTCACTGTATTAGTATTAATGTACACTATTACATATAACGCACTATAATATTTAAGTGTAAATGCTGCATTTATTTATAGCCTATCATTGATACATATCTATAAAACTTGTTTGTGGCATAGACACACATATACAGCAAAACCTCTATAAAAACATCCCTCATTATACAGGTGCCCAGTGCCCACCATATGGCAGTCATTGCCACAACACAAAAAATAAAAAGCAGAAAAAACAAGACTGCAAAATCTGCCCACACTTAAGAGGTGCCAACTTCTTGGAGGTGTTCACGAGGAGAGGTTCTATTGTAATTTCATTTATTGGAAGGATTTTCATGACCAAACAAATTATATATAATGAATATTTGATCCCTGTCAGAGTTACATGTCTCCATCATCATTTTCTGAACATTGCTTATACCAGGGATACATTGATGTCACAGCTCTTGGGCTTTTAAAATGTAAACACAAAAAATGGATTATTGCTGTAATTAATTGGGGAATTAAAAACACCTGCTGAACACACCTTATTTTTTCATCATTTATTGATCAAACACTCCATCAGGCAAACCTCTCTGTTGAGGTATTATTTCACTGCTGCATCACTCATGGTTCTGTCTGGGATATTATTTATTAAAAACAACACCTGTCTTTATTGAAAATTCATCAAATTAAACCTGTTAGTTTATCTACCTGAACCATCACCTTGGGATAAGACCATCTATTACATACACCTGTTGATGTCGGAATGATCCTTATTGATAAGTAACTGTAGAATTTATACTCACACCTTTATTGGAAAGTAAATACCATACCAGCCATAATCATATATCAGTTACAACATCTGTTGAATCACCTGTCTCTCTCATCATTTTTGGATTAGAGCGTAAATCAAGTATACTTTTGATATACAGCATTTACCTTTGAGGGCAACTGCTGGATATTTACTTTATTTCTGTAAAGTCTTCCACACTCGACAAAAGTTTGTTCCTGTGACATACCTGCTTCAATATTAATTAGATAAAATATTTGCTGAATTTATTAATTCTGTAGTATCCTCTGATAAAAAAACAGCTGTTAAACATACCTGTTTGCTTTTCTTTGACCTTTCAAATTGATTGATGGATGGACACTTCTCCAACTCTTCCATTCACTAAAGAAATGTTAATTCCTTGTCCAATAGTATGCAGTCACTATTCAGCCAGCTGTGGGCCTTAGACCATATAGTTTGATCACAGCAGTATGTTACGGAGCAGCTATCCCCCTCAGTACTCCTACACTACCAAGCTGTAATGTGATCCAACCCTCAACTTTCAGAACAGTCAGAGAGCTGCAACTACCAAGCTTTCACACCTAAAGCTGCAACACTGTAACTAGTTCACTTGACAGTAGTGATTATGTCTTTTACTCTTACTAAGTCTAAGCATGCCACGTATTTTCATGTCTGATTGATCCACATGTGAATGCTGCAGTGTGAGTGAGCAGGCGGTCGAGCAAGCCCATCTTCCCAGCAGTGGCAGGCTTTTAAGTTACAAGGGATTGGTCTATTGCTGGTGTCACCCACCCACGAGGCATTATTGCCGCTTCAGTCCCACTCACCAAACATGGTTTATCCACCTGATCTACCTTACCACCTACAGGTTTCATATACCTGATGGGTCATTAGTCCTGATGAATTTTAACATCTGACCATTTAATTAACGTCAAGCCCAGAGGGCCTCATCTGTGATATGGAAGCAAGTTATTTCTTTCCAAAGGAAGTTGACTATATTTACATAGGCTGATGTAAAACTAATTAGCTAGTGCTTGTTGAAGAGACTGTTATTTCACTGCAAGGTCCCTAAAAAAACATGGCCCTAATGATTGTTCCTTTATAGCTGTATGCTTACCTCAGGAGTCATTCCATGTAGCTGTCACTTGACTAGGTTATGAAAAATATGTTCTTTTTTTTCTAATTTCTCAGGCTGTAAAATTAGTGTTAAAAAAAAACAAGTACTAATATGAGCTTTCCTTCTAATTCTATATTAGCTGTGAGTGCTCCCATATGTGGAACAGTAATTTTCTGGGGAAAAAAATGTCCAATGGAAATTGTTCAGGAGCAGCTCATTGCATTTTTTTCTTTCACAGTACAAGGAAGAGTGACTTGTGTTTGAGCCTGAAGGCACCAACTAAGTTGGCCTCTTTAGAAAATTGTAATCCCTGCTTAATGTAACCTGACATTTAACATCGCTGTTTGTGGTTTTACCTTCTCATCTTGAAACTTTACATTCCAGATGTGTACTCATATACATTGCCCACGTAGTTTTGTTCATTATCCCTTAAGAAACATTATATTATAAAACGATGGCACCTGTAGCCATATTGCAAAACAGTTAAGCAGTAAAACAGACAAACTTACTAACAACTTCGGTAAATTCATGAAATAGTTAAAAACATACTGACGCCAGTACATTTTATATAAACTGATGAAAAACGTGAAATGTTTATAAATATTCAGTATTTTTACAAAATATCATGGACTTTCAGAATACTAGGATGGAACAGTGCAATGCTTGAAGAGGCCTGTCTCATCTATATTATCTTGCTATAGAATATCAGGATTAGGGCATGGTCACCAGAAAAGTGTTCCTCCAGCTTCTACTTGCAAGATAGAGAGATTCCTGCCTTCAGGCTGTCCTTGGTGTACTTTCCTTTTCTGTATTGGTGTCCGTATCATACTCTGATTTAGCAAAATATCCAAACTGCTTATGGGGAGGGGAGCTGCCATTTTATGTACATGCTAATTAAAACCTGTATGTAAAAAGTCACATGTTGGAATTAAGGATAAACTGCTTGTGATTGCTGATACATAATTAAAGGAATTTCATATCCGTTAGGCTGCAGTGTAATACTTCATGCAATACTTTATCATTTAGTTATCAATGCCTGGTTTAATAGACACTCTTAATTGAATTATCATGAACTGTGTATGAATGAGTATGCTGATTAAATCAATCCCACTGTTCAAAAGCTGAAAGCAGGAAAATTAGAAAGGCAATAAAATCAAATGGAGGGTAGTTTCATGGATTTTATATAAAATTCATTTCAGTAAGTATTCTTATTCTCACACCCAATTTGTAAAAAGGTAAAAAATAAATATTTATATGAATTCGGCTAAGCTTGGTGACTGATGGGTTTCTTGATTTTTCAGTGCCATTCACAGTCTTTTGTCCCTTCCCAGTGAATCAGTTTGGGTTTACTTTCTGACCATTGATCAGTCACTTTTACTGTTGTCAAAATTAGTAGATGTTCAGGGGAGTCATGATACAAGTGCACTATGTAAATCTTGGCAGCTTTGTTTTCATTGCCTTAGTCCTAGATTGCTGAAAATATACCTGATGGCCTTTAAAATCAATTCTTGTGCAGCTCATTTTGGCTTGAGAAAAATTAATACAAACATATCAATCTTTTACAATTAAAAAATGTCCAAAACAAATGTTCAGTTTTTTTTTTCTGACAGGAAACAGTGTAACTGTCTTAGTTCAAATGTGTTTAGTTTATTCTGTTATGAAACCACCAGAATAAACTATACTCAAGATTTATTTACAAGAAAAGTTAAAAGTAAAGTGGATGCAATATGTCACAAGTAATGTAGAACTTGTTAAATAAGGGGTACTTCCTTTTTGTAACATTGTCAGATATGAATAGGCATTCACTATTTTTAGGTCATTTTAGGCCAGCCAACATTTTGTAAGCCAAGTCGAGCCACATAATTTGGCTTACTAATAAAATCAGCAGTCTTTTTGTCTAAGCCAGCCGCATTTGTGTAGCTAACATGGCGTCCAGCTCTTAGTCTGTAGAGCATATACAGTAAATGGCCTCTGCATTGCAATGTGTTCTGTCAAAGTTGACAGCTAACTGAGGGTGTCACGATGGTGAATGCATAAATTTTAATCGAAACAAAATGATAATGAGATTATGAAATGATTACAATTTAATCAAGGGTTTGCACTTCAGTGCATCTCTAATTTGGTGTTGTTAAACCCCCAGTAGTAAATATTATTTTAACATAGACCACCTTAGCTTTCAGATAAAGGACAAAATGTCAGAACAACATTCCTGGAATTGCTATTTATTTTACCAGGTCTGATTTTGGTTTGATGTCATTTTGATTGTACCGATATAGATTCTCCGTATCATTTGATCCGTTGTTAAATTTGGCAGCACGTGGTAATTTCCAGTCATTATGAATTGTTTATGCTTTAGTTCCATGAGTTCAGGAAGCGGATTTTTACCAATTGATCACACGATTAAAACAAAACAAAAGATTGTGTGGCAGGCTGACAGCAATGAAAGTAAAAGGGAAATCAATTTGACAATTGGCAGCTGCACCCAGTCAGAGGTTCTGGAAAACCATTGTGTTCCTTAAGAATTTCCGCTTAATGCAAATAAGTAGTTTTAGGGGATGGGGCACCACAAGCATGACAGGCTGCTGTTGCATGTTCTAGAAATAAGACCACGGAAGAAACCATGCCTTCCAGAAGTCTCATCAAATTCTGCATGATACAATCTTTATCCTGGGAAAATTGTTTTGGAACCCAATTGTTCCCCTTGAAAGACATCAAAATTTTTCTCACAGAACAGAAAGAAGATGGAGAAACAAGCAGGGTTTGACATTAACAGTTAACTACTTGCCCAGGGCAAGTAAAATGTCTCGAAAATGGTGGGAGCTAGGGTAACCAAATACAAGTGGGTTTAACATAAAACCTTTACCTAAAGTCCTTGATCTTAAATAACATTCAGTAGCCCTTTTCTTTCTCAGAGAATACAGATAAAATTGATAAAACCTCTTTCTTTAAATTACCTGTATGTTTATCTGTGCAAATACTAAAGAGAAATATTATTAACAAGAAAAAAATTTGAACATGTTTATTTTCTAATATGTAATATCACATGCAACAAAAAGTGTGGAACATGCTTTGTTTTCATGGCTTATTTTTTGTATGACATGTAAAATTCATTTTTGGCAAGTAAATGCTAGAAGTTACTTCCCCTACTTAAGGACATGCCCTGACATGCAGGGAATGCTTACAGAAACTTTAAAAGCATGATTAAAAAAACTTTAAAAATACTGTATAAAAAAACTACATGAAATGAGTTTAGTTATTCATACAACATTATTTGTTCTGTAGATCATTAATTTATTTTATATTATTTTACTATTATATATGAGCTCTTTTATTTTAATCATTACTTTCATTGTGAATATTATTATTATAACTGTTACTTGTTTAACACACTTGCTTAAAATTACTATCTTTATTATTATTCATATTTACCCAGTTGATCAGGTAAGAGCATGTGAATATAGATTTGACAAAAAATACAAATATGGTATATTAATAAGTCCCAGTGCAGCTGACTTTTGGTGAAAAATAAAGAATTTAGTATTTACTGTATAATATAAACATGATTCAGAAATCACTCGAGCCTCCGGGTCAGAGACAAATGACTCAGACTGCAGTGATGAATCTGTTTTTGTAAAAAGCAGGGAGAGCTCCCTCTTTTGACAGTACTGTCAGGTTTATACCATAGATCATTCCGTTTAACTTACAAAGTTGTCAGCATGAATGGTTTGCTTATCCTTCAAATCAGAAGGCAAAAAGATGCCATAAGGTCAAGGTTGCCTCAGAAGTCAAGCGTAGAGGTTTATTTAAGCACTTGAGTGTCTACTGGAAATCCCGTCCCTATGCTGTATATAAAGAGGGTTAAGTAACCAATCGTCAAACCCAGATGACATTATCGAGAAAACCATCAGGGCTCTGAAAGTACCTGTAGCATACATAAATTCAGTGTGTACTCATGTACAGAGATAGGTAATTCCTTATATAACAGCTATTGTTTTGAACATTGATGCCTGATTTGTGTAGCACTGTGTCCAGGGTAGTAGGACTTACTGGAGGTTTGAAGCAATATTCATCCTCAGACAAAGTACTCTTTATTGCCTCTGCTCAGCTGTATACAATTTTTTGCCATGATTTTCCATTCCTTATTATTATTTGTTATGCAATCAAGTGTTGCTGGATGCCTTTATGGGAGAAAAATGCTAGATCCTGGGTCATGTACTTCTTAGGTAAAAGTTTGCATTAAATTGAGTGCATACAGTTTCTCAAGTGCATATTGTTAGAAAGAAAAATTTGAATAACATTAAATACATTTTGCGGCATATCTTGTTAATTTTGAAAAATTTTGAATCTAATGGAAATGGGTGTAACTGCAAGTGTTTTATTAAATGGTTCAGATTGTTTAATGATTAAATCTTTTTTATATAACTAGGCAAAAATGGACTCCATTTGCAGTAAATAATAAGAGAGAGTGGGTTAGAACAAAAAGAAAACTCGGTTTAAAATATTTAATCTTTACAAGGCATATTGTGTAATGATCATGGTATGTGGTCAGGAATATTAAGCTCGTATTACAGTGGAACCTTTTTGAAAAACCACCTATCTAATAAGACTACCTGTCTATTAACGCCACCCTTGAGTGTACCAAAAACATTCACTAATATATGGTTAAAACTGACCTGTCTAATAAGACAACGTGTGAGCTAGGCCAGTTCAGCTGGCCAGTCTAACGGGTGGTTTTATTTCACAGGCTGCAGTATACCATATGATATATATGCTGTCCAAGGAGTTTCATTTGATACAGAAGTGAAATCTAAAAACTGTCATTAGGTACATGAATCATTGGAACTTTCTTGTTCTTTTAATGTAGATTCATTCATTTTTTTGTATCAGATTATTAGGTGGCCTGTAGGACAACTTATTATCTAAAACTGTTCTTGGTCTTTGTGTTTTCATCTTGTGATTTCAGCAATTAGACTTGACCCATGGACTAATAGATCTCACACATCTGAATGGAGCTTGGACTATTATTCTCATAATCTGTTACAGAAAACACTTTGAAAAGTGGAAAAGGAAAAGTGAAATTATGATTCATTCCATGTCTGTCAGAAGCTTGCTCTATCAAAGGAAAAAGGAGACAAATCTAATGTAGTATAACATTGTATTATTCATTTATTTGTTTTATAAAGGGCAGATGTAAAAAAATAAATTAACCAGCATTATGTGTGGTGAGAGATTTGATTAACAGCTGGTTGGACATGGGACATGACAAGAATTCAGATGGAAGCATCCAGTGGTAAATCTGGCATCTTACTGGTACATGTGATATATTTGTAACACATTCAAGTATTGATAAAGCACCTTCTCATGTTGTCTGCATACAAGAGTAAACAAGTTGGCAATATATGGCAGTATGAAATTGAATAGTACTTAATAATAATATGTTGAGATGATTGTTAAAGTTTGTATACACAGTTACTATGAAACTTTTCTTGATACAGCCATGGTTCATGATGCTACTGCCCCAGAATTACTTTACATTATTACATAACTAGACAGGTAGTCCACAACTACAATTATACCTCCACCTAGATCTTGTATTCAAACTTAGTGTTTGCTGCACAGAGGAGGTGTATAGAATAACTGCTCTGTGATTTGACCAGAGACCAGGTAAATTAAGTCCTTGTAGCTGTTCTCCAGGTATCTTGCAGAAATCACACACACACATATGCAGAACAATACTCCTGTGTTCCATTATGTGAGGATAAACAAGACAAGAAAAGACAGTCAATGGTTAATATGCCAGAACAGATCATCCAGCCTTGTCATAAGACACTTAATTGTACAGAAGTAAAACTTACGTTCTAGCTTTCATTTAAAAGTAGAATACTGTGAATTAACATATGTATTTTTCCATTTATGAATAAGTGGAGACTTATGCTTAATGCTACATTTAAAAGTAAAATTCAGTGTATGAATGTATGTATTCTTTCATTTATGCATATTACTGAGATGTTAAGCTTTTTTTTTTTTTTTGTTAATACCCAAACCTATAAGTTTGAAAGCTTTAACTGGTAAAATTAGTGATTAAATAAAACCTGTATAAGTAGGTAAATTACCTGAGTAAGTGATCAGAAATGAAAAAATAAAGTTGCAACAAGCTTGTTAGGCAAGATTACCAACTTCCAGTCTATAGCTTTTTTGATGGGAAGAAGTTCATCAGCTTTAATACAGCAGCCTGCCAATCAGTTCACACACGGAAATCCAGCGCCTGGTCCTGACAGACAATGTATCAACTTTTTGCGTCCAGTTAAAGAGGTGTACCCACTATAGGGTGTCCCCTGGATTGAGCGAGTGTTCTTTACCCAAGAATGTTGTGCTATTGTCATTCAAGATTAAACCAGAACATATAATTATCTTCTTTGCCTGGATCGTCTTGCCTCAAAAATCTTTTATTACATATGTCAAAAAGATGTCTTTCTCATGCAGAAACATATCATTAAGTAGTATATGCTGCAGCATAGTTTGATATTGTTAACTGATTCAGTGATGAGTATGCTTATTGTGACATATCTTCATGGGGAAACTTTTTTTTTCAGACTAATTAAGGCTATACGATCATGTACTCAGATGTAATTTCTCAGATAAGAAGAGTCTCATGAACGCATTAATCAAATCTCTGCAGTAGCTTGTCATTTCAATTGAGAGCACAGACTTCATGAATTGACTGATGATTTATTATTAGGGTTATTGTTAACCACTGAAGCCATGGTTAAAAACCTGAATGTTACAAAGAGTATTGACTACATGCTACAACGGTATTGAGTGAAATGAAAACCCAATAAAACACAAAAGTGGTTAGTTCAGTTGCTGCTTGTTGGAGTGTCGTTTTCATTTGTCAAAAAAATGTGAAAAATTAATAAGCAGGCAGGCACTCATTGTATCTCCCAGTTCACAACCAAGCCCAAACTTTCAGGTAGATTTTAAGTCTGTAAACCATTTTCTAGATATATGGGGAAAACTGTTCTCTTGTGCCAGTTAATTTCACCAGCATACTCATAGTGAATGTAAAGTGAATCCCACACAAACTTTCAATATCTGTGTCCTGTGTCCTCCTTCCATTTTCTAGTTTACCTCAGAATATCTTTAAATGGGCCCAATCACCTATAAAGCATATTGAATTAACTCAAAAATAGTTTCTTCCCTTTAAAATAAATTTGTACCTGCCAAAACCTTTCCCTGAAACTGTTTGCTTACTCCTGTAAACAAGTGTTAAAAACAGTGGTTCGGGCGCGATCAAAGGTGTCAACACAAACACAGTGTGTACATCCCCTGGCCACTACACATGTCAATCAGGAGATGCCCTGACTGGCTTGGCCCAATAAATGTAATACATGTTCCTGCTGTCTGAAACACGGCCTGTTGAGGCTCACTATCGGGCTTCTGGTCACACGGCCTTGTTAGGGCAAACAGACACATGTGGACTGTGTTTACCAACATGCAGACCCATTACAAGATGTTAAACAACGGTATACAAGGTACTGATACTGTGTGTTGGGACGGTTTTGCTGAGAAACTTTGTGTAAAGCAAAACTGAATGGATAGTGTGAAAAAATAAGCATAATATTGCTCCTGATTATGTCCCTTTAAGGATTAGATAAGTATTAAAAGATGCAGGGTTACATTGGTTAAAAAGATAATTTCCTAGTAAGGTACTACTTATATAAGACATACAGGTGTGCAAGAGTGTGATTATTATCTCATCATTCAGAAGCGTGTTTAGTATAATCTTCAGAATATAAGGTATAAAAGCAAAAATAATCAAGAATTAGCCAAATTGAATACTCTGAATATTTCAGTGACAAGGGCACAGTTCAGGATATAATACAAACATTTAAAGGTTAATTTCAAAGTTGCAGCAGCAGCAAACCATGTTATATCTTGATATATTGTAAATAATGTTATCAGTTTATATAATTTGTATTCTTTATTTTCAGGTGAGTGTTGATATTTGATTGTTCATGGTGAAGATTAGGTGAGTGCAATAACACTTCTGCATACATGGACAGAATCACTGCTCTGATAGAAGCAATCAGCACAAAAGGTCTGAGGCCCTCATACCAATGAATGCAGTTATTTAATTTCCTCTGCTGCCAACCTCTGTTTCCCTGACTATATTGACATCCCCATTACTTCATGCCTTGACGGGAATTTAAGTCTGATGGCACACTAGAGGTCATTTAGTATGTATGTGTGTTAATTACTGTGTGCGGTATATGGGGCCTTGCCATAAGCTATCCGCCATATTTCTAGATGTTTAAGGCTTAAGACTTGGAATATATCTTGTTTACACAAGGCTAGAGCTGTGGAAAAATCCTCTTATTATTATGGCTTCCTGATTGTTTGCTGCACTTTATAAATATGAACAGTGGCTTAATGTATAACAATATACTGAAAAAGTGGAGTAAAGCTGACCCTTCTGAAACCTGGATTGCTTATAATTTCATATAAAGTTTTTCTATTTTGTACTGTATATATATATATATATACCTGTGGATGAATAATCTGGGACACTTCTTTGCTGTACATAATAAAAAATCTTGACTGACCAAGTTTGAAGAAAAGCTAATCTGAGGGGTGTCATCTTATGTCATAGGCTTAACAGCACTATTACTGGTACTGTATATCAATATTATCAAATCTCTTAAACCCCACAGTAGAGACAGCTGATGGCCATGGTGCTAGCCTGACAAGAAATCCTACCTTATCTTTACTGAACACACCATTGATTGAATAATTTCCCTGTTATTGGTTTATACAACACTGTTTAACTTAATCAATTGTCATTTTATCCAAGAGCTGCATCATGTATTTGGCCCAGTCCTGATTTCCAATACACCCATCATCTGTGGTCACTTCTTATAAATGTAAGAAAAACAAATTGTTAATATCCACTGTTATAATGATTATATTGCTGTATTTGTACCCCACACAACCAAAAGTTGATTAATGCTGCTTTACCAACCATTAAAATCATTGAAAAATATGTAATATATATGATTGAAGTAAACCCATTCACATTACCAATGAGATCTAAAGATATATGGTGGCTGTACCAAATTCAATAATTGGTCTTTGTTTTGTATTTAGAGTCAACCTTTCACATTTAATGAAAAAGGGATTCAGATATTAAAATTTACTATTTCAATAACAACTTGTTTGAAAAGCCTATAAAATACAAGCAGAATTGTCTTTGAAACTGTGAAATAAACCACATATTGTCTGTGAATCTGGGACTTCCAGTTAAATGGTATGAAATATTATGTAAGAAGAACTGATAGTTATAGAATTGCCTGTCATTTTTATGAAAGCTCATATCCAGGAGATTTTTAGGTTTGTTAAGTAAATTCCAGAAGCTGTGACAGTGTCTCACTTTTGCATTGATCAGTCTGGAGATGTATTGTAATGGCTGATTTTGGGCCAGTGCTTTAGCCTGGGGGATATCTTTCTTTCTTCCATTTCCTGATAACTGGGAGAAAAACAGAACTGTCACCACCTTAATAACAGCATTGAAGCAGCCTGGGGAGAAAGATCTGTTCTGGGAGGTCGTCATGTGGTCACAAGTAGCCTTGAACGGTTTTGCATATGATGTCACATAAGCATTCTTTTTTTATTTATACTATGCATTCATAAAAAAGGTGTTTTTTTATATTTATACATTTACTATTGTATAAAAAAAACTTTTCATTGAAAGGCCCTTTGGCATTGCAGATGTATAGTACTGGAACTATATATATCTATTGTGGCAGCATTTAATTAAAATATTTAATTTATTGAGTATGTAACTTTTGAAATATAATCCATGAAATGGAAATTTCATAACACCAGCTTGAGTTTTGTAATACTTCAAACTCCATGTATCATAGCCCTATTTTTGTGCTTATTCAGTATCAGATTTCCTTCCATAATGATGGGCATCTTAGGTAAATTCTGAAGTAGAGACTGCAAAATCCTGAATAATTGGAAAAAGTATACAGCCAGAGCACAACCCACTTAACACCTCATACTTGCCTCATGGGAATTATTCATATATACTATCTTTTGATAAGCAGCCATGCCATGGGTAATATCATTCATATGATACACGCTAGTTTTTTATGACATTATGATATCATATGCAGAGTGATCAATAATCCAGCCTACATGGTAACGTCTCGCACCTTAATTTCTAGTGGCTTTTAAACAGGAGCTTGGAAGTAATGGATGTTGTTTAACAATGCACCTCCACTGCGCTTCATTTGTCAATGGATGGTGACATCATGAAGTCAACTTAAAAATAATTTTATCAATATCAGCCATTCTGTGTATAGCTTACAAATAATGGTTAGCAAACTGCTGTTATTCTTAATATTTCTGTTTGGGTGAAAGATAGAGACCCTAAAATTCAAGTGGAAGGCTTTATTTTAGCAAAGCAGTTATTCTGTCTCACAGGAAGGGTTAAAATTAGTTCTAGGAATATTCATTTTAAACTTGTCATGATAATAGAGGCTTGACAGTGACAATGTCCTGGGTTTGACTATAAAGGCATTGATTAAAAGATTTCATATTATACAGAACTGGAAAATTATGTGTTCTTGGATATTTTGAAAATACAAAAGTGATGGTAACAGTTCCCTCTTAATGTTTAAAATGATTTTTACAAGAAGGACAATCTTTTACAAAATTGACATAATTAATTGGCACACAAACCAGATGAGCCATTAGCTATTTCTGTTATGATTATCTGTATTAAACTATTTTTACTGCCTGCGAAGTCTAATAATTATTAGAGATAAAATTTTAGTTGTGATGCTGTTAAGGCTTATTTTATTTCACGTAGCTTTAGAATTCAAAATTTGCAAACATCTTTGAAGGATGTTTATTGAATAATTTCATGAATGATGATTAAAAAAAAGAGTAAAAAATCTGAAGTAAAATTGTCAGTTAATGCTATTAGGTTTGTGAAATGCTACCTTAAGATGGGCATTTAAACAGTTCCTACAAAGCAGAGCAGTCATTCATCTACAGGCCACTCGTTTGCTATAGAAAGAGTGATGTACCTACATGCCTTGGTCGTTAGCAGGTGTTTCCGACTGTTAATGGTAGCCTGACCATCCCTGCAGCATGACCCAGACCGGACTCAGGATCCTGACAAATGCCTGGCACGAGATAAGCACCGTGCCACCGTCACCTGCAGTCCTAATTACACAAGCCAGCCTTCGACTTGACCAGCTCCAGCCTCTGCCTGGTCTCTGGCTGGCGATTGGCTGCATCAGCTTGCGGGTCCAACAAGCAATGTTTCGGCTATATCCACAGGCATCTAATAGTTTGTTATGGTACTTGGACAGGTGGGATAAAGTTTAGCTCTGGACAGGAACAGTTAATAGGCCTGTTTCTCTGGAGTTCACAGCACTTGTTTGACTTGAGTCAATTGACTGACAGTGGTGTGAAGTTTTCCAGTCTTCTGTCATGGTGATCTTCATGGAAGCTGAAGGCACTGCCAGAGGAAGACTTTGTTTCAGGACATTGACTACGTCAACACAGCTTTGGCAGGAATTTTAATGAGTTTCCCTGTTGAACTAAGTATTTGTAAAAAGGAAACATCCATCACTTCAAAAGGCCCACGACAGCCAAACATTGATGACAGCTTGAGAAATAAACAATCAAGTCCTTAAAATAATCAAGCAGTTAGCATTTCTTTTACCAGTGATCCGACTCTAGTTAGGATATTAGCCACTGCAACATTAAATGTTATCAGTAGAGATTTAATTTTTCAATAATCCTATTATAATGAGAATCCCTCTGAGTAAAGACATGGTTTAAGTAAGTTTTGCTGAAATCAGATTTTGGGGTGAATTATTAGATATTACCAATTGAATGTTTTTATATCCCTGTTTTAAATATCATAGTTGTTGAAAGGTTATGGTAAATCTGTTAATATTGGTATTTAACTAATTATCTTTAATCTTATACAAAATGGTGATTTACTTCAAATAAGATGCTACTGGTCTTTCATAAAACTCCTCAGTAAAGTCAAATTGGTAAATCCATACTCAAGTGTTCAGAATAAAAATACCATGTAAAGAAATCAGAACAAACTTCTGTTTAAGTGGAAAATACAGATAAAGTAAAACCCCACAATTACAACCAGCCTGGGGACTGACCAAAGATGTCAAATTTTAGGGATGGTAGTATTTGTGAAATTCTATGTTACCTGTATCATGTATTGGGACTAAGAAATGTGGTCTTAATTATGGGGTTGGTCACAATCGTGGGATGGTTGCAAGATGGGAGTTCCACTGAAATTTTTTTTAAATTTCTGCTTTAAAGCAGGAATATTAAAGATATATCTTTCATAAATTGCCTAACTTCTCATAAAATGTAGTGCCAATTGAAATGTGTTCCTTATTAAAATTTTAATTTTCACACAGTCTCATCTGCATATGTTATTTGGTTTTCTTGTCCATCTTTAGGTTTTACTATATATATTTAACTCGCTAGTCGTTCAGATATCTTCTCTGTAGAAATGTTTTGAAGACTCCAGATGCAGAATAACTTAATGAAAGCCAAAAGTATTCTTCTTTTCAAAGTTTTTCCTAGCCAGTACTTAAAAATGAATAGAAGCAATAAGGATGGTTGATTGGAGTAAGGTGTCATGTCTTTAAAGCAGGTGCAAAATTGTTAAGTTTGCCCAGTCATGGCCTGGAATAGCAGTTATGAATAAGAACTTGGCTCAGCATGGGAAAATTTGATAAAATATGCAGACAGTTGTCAACAAGACTGAGGGAAGTCTTTGCTTAGTAGTCATGAGGAGAAATTGAAACGGATGATTTATGGATTAAGGTAGTTTAACGTAGACACCTCAGTCTGTGAATTGAGTTGGCAATCTAGCCACAGATTTGATGTGAATGTCATGGCTAGGAAAAACTTTGAAAGAAGAATACTTTTGGCTTTCATTAAGTTATTTTTCATCTGGAGTCCTCAAGACATTTCTACAGGGAAGATACCTGAAAGACAAGCAAATTAAATTCAAATGAAAAGACTTTCATGGCATTGAAATGTTTCTTTTTAAGCCTTGAAAGGAATAAATTTTTTTGTTTGCATTAATTTTTCTAGAGGCTATTTAAGAAACTTAATATTGTGGTTGTCGTTGAATGATCAATGCAGAAAATACTAGTTAGTGAAAATTCTTAATCATGTTACATCATGTTATCAAAAGAAAAAGTTAACTTTAAATTCTAAGAAGGTTTAAATTTCATGAACTATCAGTTCATTTTATATGGCAGATTAGGAAAGGGTTGTATTATGTTATTAAAACTGTTCTGTTTGGATGTAAAACATAATCAGATGAACCTTAAGAAACTGTAGGTCAATGAAGTACACACAGTATTTTTTCCTGCTTTGTCCTTTAAATTAGTTGGTCATTACATTGGGAGCACTTTGTACTGCTTTGCCTGCCATTGTCAGTGTTCTGAAGCCTTGTATTCCTGGAGAACTTTTTTCACATTATTTTGTATTGAGATGGAAAGTTAAGACAGAAAACTAGCTGAAGTTTTTTAGTGGTTAACTATATCAAGTATTGCAAGTAATACTTGTTTTGAAGAAAAATCTTCCAATTAGGATTTACATGTATCTTCATTGTGGACAAAGCAGATAGTCTCTCTGCTTCTATGAGATTTTATGAGATTGTGGGATCTGCAGGTTCAGGAACAAGTAATTGCTTTTGCAGAATTAATCACCTGAGATTCCTGCGTTGGAGGAGTTGTGATTTCAACAGAAAAGCATCCTGTAAGGTTTAAAACATTCCCAACTTCATTCAGATTTTTTAAAATTTTATATGCTTCATTGTGCTAGTTCAATGGATTTTTTGTAATGTCCTTTGAGAAATAAGAAAGGCTGCCTGCCAATTAGTCAGGTGGTAACTGGTAATTTTCTCTTTGTGGAACACAACATGAATAGAAATTTAGGAATTGGGTTAAAAAAAATTTTCAGCTCATCAATACTCTGAAATATTACCTGTTTGTGAAAAGAGTTTAGAAAAATTATGAATGATGTTTGTAGATGGTCACAGCCTATGTGCTACTCATATATACTGTAATTTCTCTTTTGCTCATGATGGGATCTCGTCCATGTTTTTTATTCAGAGGTTCTTTGGTTAGCTTTTTACAACCAAGTTCATGCAATGAAGCAGTCTAGTGAAGCATCTAAAGTCATTCAGACTGAAGAAGTACTTTGTCCCAGCACAATTGATCAGTTAACTGCAGAGTGTTTGCGCCTCATTTTACGAGATTGCAATGAGAAACAGACATGCTTATTACACTGACTTCATTCTTTATTTTCCCTTTGAGAGTTGAGCTTCAAAGGTGATTACCGCAGCACCAAAAGAAAATCCTGAGATTACCCAGTTATGATAACAATACGTAAGCAATAATACCTTGCTGCAGAGCCTGAATAGTACTTGCAGATTGTGTGGAGATGATACGATAGCAAGTTCTTTAAAAGGATGCCAAACAAACCACAGGAACTACCACACAAACAAGTATAAATCTGTTAGGAGATTACTAAAACCTGCAGTGGACTGGGTACAATAATACAGTTAGAGGAATTAATCAGAGACTCATTCTAGACTTTCGGAGTATATTTTCCTTAAGAAACAAGTGCTGAATTTGTGCCAGTATGCAAAGTCCATTCAATAAAGAAGTTCCATTCCCAAGGAGGACTGTTTTGAAACTCTTTTATCAAAGTGATTATTTTTGCACTTTTTTCTTCATGACTTTGCATCATTTTTAAATTGAGAAAAACAACTTGGAAAACTGGAAGAACTTCTTATATAGGCCCACATTGTGCTTACACATGGCATTGTTGTGTACTATTTTAATCTTCAGTGACGTCTACCAGTATGACTGGATACACATTATAATTATGCTTTCACCCTTCTGTGTCTCTGTTCCTATTTAACTATATGTGGCCTGTGTATATTGAACATTTTGGTTTTGATTTTTAGTGGCTAAAGTTATTGATAGATTTCCAATAAAATATACTGGCCTCTGTGGCCTAGGGATAGAGCAAATGACACAAAGCTGTTTTTCCATTTATCTCAATAATTGTGATCTAAATATCTCTATATTTTTAATGTATTTAAGTCTTTTTCTATGCAGTTTTGTTTTTGATGCTTGGAGAAAGATATGGCATGAGACCAGTACCCTTATACAGCTGTTTATTTATCATATATGTGAATAAAAAATTTAAAATTTATCCTGGTTACATACATGTACAATGGATTGGATCAAAATATCTTCTGAATCAGATCTTACTAACTGATAAACAACGTTTTGTTAAACAGGAAAATACAGGAAATTAATTGCGTTTCCGTTTCTGATGATGGCATTTAAGTCTGAGAATGTCTAATAAAAGTAACACTGGGAGATCATATTTCAGCTGCCTGCAACATTGTTTGTTGTAAGCCTATTTTCTTCTGTGACCCGAGAAAACACTGCTTCTGTTTATAGATTATGCATCGGCCATGCTTGGTTATCAGTCGGGCCGATGAGGAAGTCGCCGTTCTTGCATGATTTGCTAGGCTACCACACCAGCGTTAAGGACAGAAATGTAGGAACCCCTGGTCATGTTTCTTTACCCAGGAGCTTATTAATCTCACATCAGCCTCGTGCCCTGCCATGCCGGCCACCTGAGGCATCCGTAATCTCCGCGACGAAGATGGGTAATTTGAAAGCACCGTGGCAGCACCAGAGGTTTCTCTACTGGTTCTCGCAAATCAATTTAAGCGGTGATAAAATTGAGTCAAGCATGAAGTAACTGGAAGGACATTACTGTTTTAATGATATTCAGAGACCTTCCTGGTTATGTTACAGGGAGGATCTGGGGTTTCAGTAGTAAATGATAATTGATTTTTTTCAATATCTTAAAACAAAAAAAAATTTTTTTTAATACAGAAAGGTTAATCCCATT
The DNA here is from genome assembly GCA_026874595.1 of Sipunculus nudus. Classification (NCBI taxonomy): domain Eukaryota; kingdom Metazoa; phylum Annelida; class Sipuncula; order Golfingiida; family Sipunculidae; genus Sipunculus; species Sipunculus nudus. Next base: position 8,349,568 of record CM049314.1, on the reverse strand, counting down.
TAGGTTTGCAACAACTGTTTAATGACACTATAAATGTAATGGTATTGGAAATCCTTATCATTTGAAGAAATAAGAATTTATCTGCACCTGGTTAGTTTCCCAGTGAGATGAATTCAGTATTGTCAGAGAATTGCATTTTGATTTCAGCGATGGAAAAGTGTTGGTACATATATTATGATGGGAATCATTTATGGAAATCTTAGGAAAGGGCTACACCATATTAGGAAAGCATATAATGAAAAACCTAGATGATATCCAACTGATTAAAAAAAGAACAACTCATTTTTTAAACTAAAATCCTTAAATGTCCTAAAGTATCTTCCTAAATAATAAAGTAAACCCAGGTGATGAAACCAGGAGAATCTTGCAAAACAATGCAGCAGTTGAAGCGAAGGAGATATAGAATGACTGCAGTGTATTGTCACTCTGTGAGAAGTGTAAAGTTGTCAGGGCTTCTGTATATTACATTATTCCCTGTGTTCTAAGGCCACATTTAAATCATCCTCATTTACTGACTGTGGACATATAGGGTCTCCTTAACTTCATTAGTCACTGGGTCAGAGGAGTCCAATTACAGGCATGGGCAATCCCTGGTCTAGACAAATCATGAATATTCATAAGTCCAGGGAATTGGTTCCAGTTTAGATATTAAATCTTCAGATTATCTAAAATTAGCTCCCACCTACTTGCTGTGCACAGATTGGCCATATCGGCTCATGACCACATACTCTCATGTACAGGATATAACAGTAAAATGTAAAATTTGCAAATTTTTTTATGTATGCAAAATAAAACATATAAGAAGTCTTATATATTCAAGTGAAATAAGACAAATAATACTTTTGTTTTGGCATGAAGAAGTCAAGAATAGCATATAAATATTTTTCAAATCATTTGGTAAATAGACAAAGATACAAATTCTTATAACATAAATAAAAATGCAAACATTTTTCTTTAGCATATACGTTGGATAGATTGTTTCTTACCTTATATTTAGTAAAAAATGTTTTTAATTTATATAAATTTAAGAACAATATTTTGGTAAATACATAGGGTTAGTTGTTTTAGACATCAGAGTAATAAGAATCAGTGGTTGCTGATGTGGCTATTTACTTTATCATTGCAAAAAATTCCCAAAGTCAGTGTAGACATTTTATGGTTGATGTTAAAACTGACTCAATTTGCCTATGTCCAGTTGTCTCTGTGGCGGAAAAAAAAACAAGACCAAGATCAGATTACCCATACTACAGAAGTCTTGATGCACTCTTCTGATTCAGAGGATATGTAATATGGAAACACTGTTCCTAGAAGTAAGACCATTGTACTGCGAGGTGTAGCCGGCAGCTCTGCCATGTTAAAGTTAAGGCTGTGGGTGCCAGGAGTGGAGATGGTACAGTGCCTGCCAGGGAAGGTTAATGAGCATGCCATGGGATTGCTGAAACGATGATCATATAACAGGGGGCACTACTGGTGTTCCTTGCTCATTCATATTATATCAGAATCACATGTAAATCTGTGAACAGCAGTCAAGGGCAAAAAAAAAGGTTTGGTTCTCAGGCACTTTTTTCAGAAATCAATGTGGGTGGGCGATTTTTTATTCAATTTATGTTTATATAAAAATGTGGTATGTTCAGGGAAAAGCAATAAAATAACAGATTTTTTTTGCTAAAAAGGTAAAAGCACTACATAAAAAAGGACATATGATCATAACTGGTAAATTACTATTGAAAATCAAAATAAAAAAATTTTATGTGGGGGATTAAAATTGTTGTGGGCAGTGCCTTAGAACCATACCTTTCATTTTTTTAAGCCTAAACATTGCACTTATCAAGTCTTAGTTGTATTATATCATTCAATATTGTGTGATATTATATTATGTTTAACATATTTTATATTATATCATTTTATTTATATTTTCTTTTATATTGTATTATATCATACAAAATCACATTACATTTCACGTGTATATATAAAACAAAACTCCTGTCATTATTATCAACTCTTATGATAGCATGATATATATCTACACTTCTAGCTTACTTCTGTATAAAGACCAAACATATTTGAAACTTTTTTTTCAAGCTGATCAACAATTTCTATCCCCCACAGTGTCTTTAATGACTGTTTTATTATTAAAAATGCCTGGTTATTACATTGCCTTCATACTTACAGATGCTTAAAATTTTGTGGAAAAGTTAAAAAAAAAAACAACAAAAAATTGACTGGGTAAATGCAATATCATAAAATATATATGTACATTTCAGAGACCTACACTCATTACAGTAATAAAGTATGATGTTTCCTGTTGGAATAATTGGGCTTTATACGAGATGTCTGTTAATGGCTGTTACCACTCCAGGGTTTCCTAGTGGCAATAAACATGCGGCACCACTAAAACAGTCATGTCATGTCCATTTGTTTCCCCAACACCAGTCAAATGAATGACCCAACAAAAAAGCGGTTTTGTTTGATGTGATTGAAGTAAAATTGGCCTCATGTACAGTCCATGATAAACGAGCCCCATGAACACCTACCAAAGTTATGTTCTTGTGTAGAATTCACGAAGCAGATCCCTAATATATTGTATTAAGGGGTGAACTTTGCATGGGATCGTTAAAAGCATGTCATGTGAGACTTCAAATAAATGGGATAATGTTCACATGGATCCATCAAACACTTCTTGGATTGTAAATCCTTCAAAAATGCAGACTGTTTTGACACCATACATCGCACAGTTATTCTTTATAACATGAGACCCGCATCTACCATGCTTTTGGCAGGGATGCCTATGATATGCATTGTCATAACTCAAAATGGTATACCTTATTACTGTATGTGCAGTCTGCTTTAATAATGTGTTTAATCTTTCAGCATTTCCTCTGTCCAGGTAGACTTCAATTTCCAACCTGATTTATGACATATCATGTTTACCACAGGTTATGAATTTTTGACTTATCTCTTTTATGTGCATTTTCTCCTTTTTTCACAGAATCTTGTGACCATTCGTTTTATTTATACCTTTGTGAATGTTCTTCCAGAACCAAGCTGCATAAAATATTGCATCTGTCTGGACATAAGAAAGTAGAGACATAAACCATCACCAGTAATATTGGATGAAGTCCGTGTAACAAATCATGTTGTCAGCCAACATTGGGATATTCTATCCATACACTAGAAGATGCTTTGTGATGGGCAAATATGTATTTATCAAAAGTTTTTATGAAGCAGTTTTATGGGATCTAGAAAGGCGACATTGGAAGGAATGATTTTAGAACCACATTCTTTTTCAGCTGTAAAGGATTAATATTCTTCATGAAAACTGGAACAAAAAGCGTATGTTTTTTAGCATTTTAAAAATAAAACATTGCTGCTTAGAGCAGCCCAAAAAATCAGAGATGGGAGCATGACGTCCTTTAGTTTTTAAGGTAATGATAAAAAAATCAGCTTTCAGAAGTTTTGAATTTCTTCAAGAAACAAGATAAAAATTAAAAACTTTCTTATAGAAATCTATAAAAAGTAGAGGAAGCTAAGATATCCATGTGTGGGCATAATATATCTTCTTAATTTTAATTGAAATTTGTCCAAATTCAAAATCTTATGTTTGACAAACTATCAAAATACAAATAAAGATTATCTAACAGGATTCTGTATAAAACCTTACAGGATAAACGCATTGTCACGTGTCATATTACACGTCTGCCGTCAGTTTAAGCAGCTGACTAGGCAGCCCAGTTTTCAGTTTGAGGCTCCAGTAGGTCTGACAATGGATTTTCCCTTCATCCAACCTGTCATCCTCTGCTAACATGTGTCAGATGTAATTGCTGCAAAACATTGCATCAACGTATCCATTATCGAAGCTGATTTCTGCCTCCTGTTGTTAGCGGGTCTTCAAGGCCAAATGTAGGTCTTTATTAATTTCTATTGTAATCTGTTATCCAGCAGAGTCAATTTACATTCAGCAACTGTCCCCTCGTGAAGACTGTTTGTTTTAGAGAATTAATTTCTGTTGGAATATTTGTTATCATTTACAATTGATCATAACCTATATATAATTTATATTGTTTGTACTTTATATTGTAAAATTATTTCATGAAATAATTATTATATCAGTATATTTTATATATGTGAATATCTACAGAGTCTCAGCAGAAAAGTTAATATTAATTAATGAAATAATAGAAATTGATTGTTGGTGAAATACTTGTATTTATAGGACTTTGTATTTATATCTATTAATAGATCAGAAAATATGTTAGTATTTTAAAAATTCATACTAATACCCCCTTAAATGAATGCCTGTACATGTCTAAATTCTCATGTCCTCTGTAACTTAACCACACACATCCCCCTCTCTGATTGGGTAAAGCTTATTACCACAAAGACCAGTTCTTCAGTGGTTTCCCATTTGTCTTAACAGATTTGCTGAAAATCCCTCTTCAGCCCAAATCAGCTCTTGTCAATGTCAGGTTTCTGTCTCACGATTTCCAGTACTTATTAATTATAGCATGAAGGTACCCCTTTGAAACCAATGTCAACTCTCATTTCACATGTGGTTTATTATATATCAAACTCCTGTGTATTTATGTTAGGCCCATTTTCACATCTGTGACGGGGTATTGATTAAATGGTAGATGCTGTGGAGATAGGTTTCAGAAGGAGCATTTAGTGTGATCAGTATTATTATTTAATTAACGGACACTAGAATGGTAAGTGAGTGTTTCACAAGATGGATGTATCATTATCATACTATCCATCAACCATTTTAATAGCTCTCAGACAGCAGGGAAGAGGGGTCTTGCACTGTGGTTTGACTGCTTGCGCTCCAATAGGTCATGTGACTTTGTTTCAAAGTAAATTGATGCCAGATACAGTGCTAATGGCCAAGGAAGAAGGGTTGAATTTCTCTTTGGATCTTCTTCCTGTAATTATTGCACTTTAATCAATAAAAGTTATAATAGTTTTTTTTGTAATATCTGTGATTATCAGCAATCATTAATCAAGATGATTCAGTATTTAAAATGCTGTTCTAATTCAGCAATGGTGTCTTTGTTTATATTAAATGTTAACAAAGCCTTTCAGTAAGTAAAATATGAAAAAAAAAATCAGGAACATTTTGCATTTGTTCTTTTTTTTTGGCTTGTGTGACTGAATCAGTATTGATACATGTTTAAAAAGCAAAAAAAGAGAGCTGCACTGCGTACATTCACCTTTCCTTTAATAATTAATATAACATACACAGTTATTAATTTATAAATAGCATGTACTTGTTCTTTTGGTTGGTTTCCTTGTTTGGGAATTTACTGAAAAAGGTATGGACAGATTTTTGACAATTTGTATAAGAGTTGCTTTAACGTCACAGGATAATTCACTGAAATTTTGGAGATAGCCTTAAATGATAACCCTAATCATGTCTTTATTGAAAGGATTCTTTAGCACAACTGAGGCTGTAGTCTTCAAAGGTATTAGGTGAAACCTTAATTGTAAATTTCTAACTGGGGTTGAAAGTTTCTGTCACACCTAATTGAAGCCACCTTTGTCCTATCAAGCAAAACTGACCTGTGATGCAACCATTATTAATTTGCTGAGATCAGACACACATTTCTCTCATATTAGTTTAAAATGTTTCCTATGCTTAAATACCACTAAACAAATTTGGATCAGGAATCTGGTAGTATTCAAGATCATCCTGTGATTCAAAACCAGATTATGGTGGAGGTACAAGTGCAATCTGTTAGTGCTTTCCAGTTATACTCCTCAGGTAAATTTACATGTATGAACCAGCAAGCCTGTTTTTTACACTGTATATGTGCTTGCAATCAGTTCTGATATTCTAATGCATGTTCTTGGGGACTTTCAGATAAATCAGTCCAGCAGATGGTTCCAGTTTGAATAAAAAGTTTCAGTGGTTGAAGTAAGAGTTGGGTTCTCTCATTTCATAAAGTGGTCTGCCCTTTTACATCAAACAGGTCCATCAGTTGTGTATTGGCTATGGGCATCCTTCAGCTCTCCAGTCACAGACAAATTGATCATAAGTTTGGACTCGGGAAGAGACTCACAGGGTAATTTAAGCTTACAGAATGGCACTTGTCAATTTTAAGTACAACCACTCAGCCATCTGTACCAATTAAGCCCTGTGTTCCTTTGTAATGTAATACCATGAACTGAAATCACCAATTTCTAAGAAACTTTCACATAATACTCACAGTTATGATGATAGTTGGTAAATCTGTGTATGTGTGTATGTTTGCATGTAGATATGTGTGTATACAAATATATTCAAATGCTTACATGCACCCACACACACACAAAGTATGTATGAGATCTGCTTGAATATACTGGGTTATTAAATAATGTTCGGTTACGTTAAAACTGATTTCTTGGTTGTTGGGCCCTGTTCACATTTTACAGGGTTGTCAGCAGTCACGGATAAGTCAGAGGAAAAACGATTTTTTCAAGGTCAGGGAAAAGTCAAGAATTTTCCGAAAAAGTCTGGGAATTCTTTGATATTTTGGGAAGTCAAGGAATTTTTAATGGCTATGGGGATCTCAGTTGTTAGGCTGAAAGAATTTGCCATCTCTTATAAAAAATATGGTAAGTTTGCAGATTCAATCTCAGGTTGATGATGCAGAGTATGGATACACAACATAAAACACCAACAATCAATGATGGACCAGTTCTGTTCTCTGAGCAGTGATATAAAAAAAAACACAACATCTGGTGTATCATTCTGGTGTTCCATACTTTTTTCCAATGAAGTTTGCATTGGGTTGGTTGTAAAATGACACTTTTGAGACCAAATTCTAAATTTGCGTGATGATTTATCCTTGAAAACCAACTGTAAGTCAGGGAGTAGTCCGAGAAAAGTTTTTTTCAGAGTTTTCTGCTGGCAACATTGTTCTACCTATGTTAAAATATAGGATTTTCTCCCAGAAATATTTTGGCATGTGCTAATATTTCATTCTAAAATTAATTACTCACTCTGAACACAAGTGTAAAAAAACTTGCGCTGTGCTCATTAGGAGGTGTGAGATCAGGCACACATTATTAGGAATGTGCAAGTACCCTTAAGAATTATTGGTCTGGTTTGCCAAACAACTTTACCTCCAGATGGCATTCTTGCTCACCGATGATATTTAACTTTGCATCATATGTACATGTATATGCTCATGAGGGACCCAACCTCCAGGCTTCAATGTTAAAAATATATATATTTCTTGTTTTATCAATCTCTTTCTGTTTTCTCAGTCAGATCACCCTTTTGCAGCTTTTGGTAAAGGAGTTTCTCAGATGATTATTTTAAGCTGGAACCCACTGCTAATGGAATAGACAATGCAAGAAACTAACGGACGGCATGAAATTTTCATGAAGATAATTGGTTGATTTATTTCTCATTCTGATGTATTCAGTAGCTGCCCTTGATGATTATATGCTTGCATGATATAGAAAAAGAAAAAACTTTAAAAGTGGCTTGTAGACTTTGCCAAATAGATTGTTAACAATACGTATCTTTCTCCCTTTTCACAACTCCATAAAGCTAATAAATGCAACTTTGCTTGACCAACAAAAAGAGCATTATACAGTTGACATGATGAATCAAATATCTGCTCATGCAGGCCTGATATACAGTGTTACATCAAGGAGACAAAAAGATATAGTCCACAATACAATCTGAGAGCAGCCCATTCACTGAAGCCCTGGTGAAATTTTTCTGCTGACACAACGTTCCATGTCAGAGAATAGATATGCGATTCACAGTTGAGCCCGGAAATGTGAATCTGATCCCTGGTTTTTGTGTGGGGTGGATACTGTAATGAATATTTGTTTTGCTGTCATAGAACTGCTAGGTAAAGGGCAATGCTTACTTAGTCCCCCCGGGTCTGTCAGGAGCTGTGACTCCCTGAGGAAGTAAAAAGGACAATAGCTTGGAGAAGCAATGGCTGCCAGAAGCTCAAAAAGGGAAGAGTCTCGCTGCTAGGCCTTATTTGGTGTCAGGTTTTCTGACGTCACAAAACCAAATGCTCTTGTAGTTGATGCCATTGGTAATATCTAGTATGCCATGGCCCTCCAGTTTTGTATATGTTCGCTGTGTGCTTCGTGACTATTAGCGCAGCATTCATGTCATTTTGTGTGGCCTTTGCTTGTCACGTGAAAAGGATTAGTGCATCATGGTTGATGTCATCCTTTTTAAAACCATGGTATTTGTCAGTGATGGAAAGTCAGTCTGTTGAGCTGGTTGTTCTGACGCTGCCTGTAAATTTAAACATAGATCAGCAGCGGTGATTTAATAAAATATCTTTGAACAGTGATTTAATAAAAAAATTTTGAACTAAGTCTTCATGAAAATAAACTTGATGATTCTCTCTTTATTTTTAACTATCTCTGTTTTGTACACTAATGTTTCCATCATGTGCTCATTGAGGAATATCATTTTTTCCCCTCCTTCTTTCCTTTCTTCTGTCATTCATTCATCAATTCTTTCAATCTGTCAGTCATTCTTTATTCTGCATATTATCCATCAGTGTCATCTTTGCCTCATGTTTCTGCTGAAATGATCAGATCCTAATTTATATTATTACACCATTATTAATGTTTCACATTATTTTACTGCAACAGCTGGTCAATTTTGCATTATATGTGTACAAAGATTCTTATTATTGGTGAATATTGCATTTTTGGTGGTGAATCCTTTAGTACATTGTCACTTTTAAACAAAAAAAAAATGTTGGATGTGTTTGAGTCTCAACATTGGTAGCTGGAAATGCTGGTATGGCTGAGCTGCTCATCAGTGAATGACCTGGTCTTCTCTGGGGTACTTAGTAGATCTCACATCTTAGTTATTAAAGCTCCACGGCTATAATGTTCAAGGTTAGTGGAAATGGAAGGCATTGATTTTATATAATCACAAACCCTCAAAATAAACCCAGAACTGTTAGTTTGCTCCACCTGGCTGAGTAGTCCTCAGGAATTGTTGTATTAATAGTAGTTGTGCATCAAATCCTGTGGTTCATGTTTCTGTCTTCACTGGGACTACCTAAAAGCCTTGGCCTGGATGATTTGGCCTCATGTGAGAACTGTGACCGTAAATTCTTTATGTGAGTTAGAACCCATTATTGCTTCGTTTTCACTAGTGTTATGAACGTCATTCTAATAAATGCTCACATTATCTGATTTTGTCTGTACATTCCATAATGCTGAAGTGTCTTTTTATTCTCTGATTTAAAGTAACAAATATATCAGAAGACCATGCCATGTTTCTTATATGATTTTTACAGCTTGCACATTTATAAACATTAATTTTTTTACCCATCTGTTTATTCGCATATATTTTAAAAAAAGTAGAAAAAAATAAAGGGAGTTGTAATTTAGAAATATTTTTCCATCACATTGTAAAATTGACATTTTTTTAATGTGGGTATGGCTTTCAGAAAGGTATCATTTTCTGCGCAAAATATAGAACAAAGGAAATATGAAAGACCAAAGAAATTTAGTTCTGACTTAAATGGTGAAGAAGGTTCATATTTTTCTCAAGTAGCAGTGAGGTAATTAGTTTGTTCCTCACAGAATTTTATGCGGTTGATGTGGCTTTATTTTTGGCAAGTTGAAAAATCTTCAAAGGATCACCTCTGCAGCTAAGAAGGATGACCACTGCAGTTTGAAGGCATGATTTCTGTCAGTTAACTCTGTTACTTACTCATCATGGGCGTACCAAGGGAGCAATACTATTACCACCAAATTTCAGAGGTTAATACACCATAGCTTTTTATGGACCTTTGCCATTCACTAGGGCGGGAGATAGCTAGGATAGAGACTGATTTAGCTTCTCGAGGAAGCAGACTTTTCACACCTTTTTGATCCATTCAGGAAATGGTTTGGTTTGTATTTGGACCAATTACCCTTTATTGAATCATACTGACAGATTTTATGAAGGGATTTCAAGATAGCTTGCTTCTTCCATTATATCTAGGCAGAATCAATATTGTAAAATTTAGTGTTGGAGGAGTGGTTATGAGTTAAGTCAGAAGTCTTCAGAGAGTGTGGTAAAGGTGTAACATAGATTTCAGTTGAGGACATTACTGTTTTAAAACACCATATATTCAATCAACTGAAGTAACACTGATATCTCTGATAAAATGTAATAGAAATCCTGACTTTTTTACAACTGATTGCCATCTTATTGAGAATCATGAAACATTCTACAGGATGTTGTGGTGTTCTTACTGATGAAAAAGATGGTCCAAATCTGAATTTTCTTGGTAGATTCAGCTTCTTCTCTCTTTTTTTTATTCATGATTTGAACTTTTAAATGTAATGTGATGATCTTAGAAACTGATAAAACATTAAACTCTGATTAAAGTCATACTATTCAGAAATTATTACTGATATTTTGTAGAATTGAGAGATGAACAAGGTTTTTTTTTAATGGACCAAGTCCTAGCCTTTAAACTATTTTTAATTATTTCTATTCCATTAAGGAATTCTTTTTGTTTTTAAAGTAAGTAATATCTTAAGCTTAAGACACTGGGATTGGCTTGCACAGTTGCAGCAAGTTTGGTGTAAAAGTATGTGATGATTTCTGTAACAAGGTCTATATTTCATTTAAAAATTCTCATGAAACGTTAAATGTGATAGATGATAATTTATTGTATGATAGGCCATAATTAGTACAGGGTATAAGTGGCCATAAAATTATGAAAAAGTTAATACAATTTGAAATTTGTGCCATTAAAGTTCTTAAAAGGTCATCAGCCGATTGATAGTTTGGAAATATACAGGTCCTGTGTCACTTGAGTTTGCCATCAGGATTTGTCTGATGGCATTTGTATAAACTGACTTTGGTTAAGATCTTCAAAATAATTAACCATGACTCGATTTCCATTAGGAGGTAAACAAGGGTCGTACTTTTTTATTATATTGGTTCCTCGCCTGTTTCTATGTAGCAGGGAGACTGATCCAAATGGGAGAATGCTCAGACTGACTTCCGTACAGGATGCCATGGCTAGACCTTGTGATGTGGCAAAGAATATCGACCAGGACTTCAGACTCAGGCTTCTGTGTCCACCACATGCCCCAAAAGAACTTTTTTTTTAATAAGAAAACTATTCCTTGAATTTTCTCATGTTTCTTTTCAGTTAAAATCATATGTCACACTGTGAAATCTAAAGGGCACACTCAAAAGTTGTACAAGCAAATATTGAAATTTACATTTACATTTTTAATATTTTATTACATCTGTTTTCTACCAGTGGCATGATGTTATGCTTTATAGTGTCTTTTTTACTGTGGTTTAAATATATTTATAATAGATTATTTATTTGAATGCTCTGCACTATTTTTGTCTATTCATTTTTTTCTCATTTCATTCATGTTTTTTTTTTTTTTTTGCAGGAACATATGTGATTCTGTAACAGTTTAGTCCTTTGAGCAAAAAATATTCCAAAAAAGGAGTTACAAATATATTTGAGGTCAACAGTTTCAGAAAAAAAATCAAATATTGATCACCCAGAGGGCTCGGCTAGACCTCTTCCAAGGCAGCTCATTTCCCTCATATGGCATTGTCAGAAATGCAGCTTTTTTCCTTCAAAAATATTCCTAAATCCAGATGGTGATCAGTATCACCCCCAAAGTTTAATCAGTTGTTCCTTGTATCATTGCCCAACTATCCTGAAAGTTTCAGCAAATCTGTTTATAACTTTTTGAGTAATGATGCTAACAGATAAACAAATTACCAATGCCAGAAAAAAAAAATAACCCCTGCTTTGCAGATGTAAAAATACAGCAATAATTATGCCCTTATATCAGCAACAGAACATTTGATACACCAACCTTTTTTTTACCTACATATGGATGGGAACATTGGCACAGTTGCACATACTGAAACAAATAAAATATTTCATGTTGTCCGAGCCAGCAATTAAATGCACTACAGTTCTTATTCCAACGTGCACAGACTGTACATTAGCAGTGCTTTAGAAACCTTTCACGATTAACTCCAAGCAGACAAACCTTTAATTGTCTGTCTTCTCTCCTGTCTGGAGCAAACCCACATAGTTGTCACAACCGATAAAGTTGTTACTGTTCAACCGCTAAGCACTGTGTTTTATTAGTTCCTAAACTCAATAAATTCCCCATGTTTCTAGAAAAATTAGAATTACATAATAATTTTATGAAACTATATAGTTTTGCTCCTGTATATAAAAGTATGTCTCTAAATAATATTTAGTAATCAAAACTCTCAGTATAACATAATTTTAACACCCACAATAATACCTGTGAAAAGTAAGATACTTATCTTTTATCTTTTGGTCATATGTTGAAACTGTAGTTAAAGTAATTGTTTGCAAGAGTGGATACAAAACCTTCAACACAATATCATGTCTAAATAAAGAAGACGCTTTTTTACAGAAAAAAAATTCCTGTATTTTTGTATGTCAAATATTTTTCTGTCAAGTAGTTAAAACAGTGTTGTCTTATATATAAATGTGTCAAATTTAAGAAGGAAGGTTTAGTCATTATATAAGGTCAGAGGAGTATTTGTAAATATTAGTAATATTATCACCATAATCATTTACAATGTTTACTAAATGAATGTTTATATTTGAATTAATCAAAGAGACATGGTAAAAATTCATAACCGCATCACATCATCCGTGTGACATTCTATTAACAGCCTGTCTCCAATCAGAGGGGGCTTATAATTGAGATAATACAGTTCATGTCGGACGTAATTCAAGTTTGGTAACCGTAGCCTCAGCAAAATGAACTGTCAAACTGTGAGTTTGTTTGATTAGATCATCTATTTCAGGAAAGCTGGCGAAGCTGACAAGACCCACTCAGAGTTTACAATGATAGCCCCTGCCTTGGTTAGGCTTCATGTGGTGGCCGGTAATTGAATACGGATAGTCTTTGGTGGAGTATTTGGGAGGTGAAACAGACTAACGGACAGAGACGGCCATGCGACCTGTGACCTTTACATGCATAAACCCAAATCAGGATGACAGACTGGACTCGAATGACGTGGATTAGAGAATTCAGCCACCCTAGGTTTTGCCTGGTAATTAGTAATAATAGCATGTCATCTGCATCCGGGGAATGCAACGTGGACGGCACCTGTGACATTTTCATCAATAAGATACTTTAGACAGAGGGGGCAACACTAGCCATCAGCTGAACATTGATGCTTGGACAACAATGTGGTGTTCACTATGGTGCAAACTGACATGTTGTTGGGTATCATCCAAATGAAATCAATTTTATCATGGTGTAACGAAGATACAATTATTTTCTTGTTCATCCAATCAAATTCTACTAAATGTTGAATGAATGAAATTTGCCATCTAATTTAGTTTGTGCTTGTAAACACAAAAAAATAAAGGTATAAAAATTAATTTCTTTTGATAACATTTTCTATATCAAGAACAAACTTTCAGCCCAGCCCTGTTGTCATGATGTACACATGTTCATTCAAACTTAAGTGTAATTAAGTCATTCTGCAAGGTTTGGTTTGTAATTGGTATCTAATTATTTAATAAGCTGGTTGTTTATTTACATCACACCATCCTATTGTTTCCTCATTCTGTCATGCTGCTTTCTAAAATTGGATTCAGTAAGTGTCAGAAATATCAGTTTGAGTTTTCTTTCTAATTGTTGATGCATAAATGCATCACATATAATGCATTTTGTTTAGCCACAGAATTAAGGTGTTCTGTATCGTTAAGTTATAAGGTATCATTATAATTTGTCAAAACAATGCTGGAAATTTCAGGCACCAGATGTAGCTGCATGATTATGTCATGAACTCAGACATTATTCCTACTTAATTATGAGTTGTGGATTTTCATGTTTCAGTCATGAGTAACAAGTTTAGTAACAGATTAGCCATTAACCTTGATTTCATGCTTGGTTATTTATGTACATAAAGCAATTGAAATGTAACCCATGTAAGCTAATATAGAGCTAACTGATATAGACATTGTCAGTATTAATCAACAAATAATTTCAATTCATATTTATCCCAAAGAAGGATAAAAAGCTGGTAGTATTTTACAAAACCTAGTAGGATTTGATAATTGCTGAGGATATCCCATTTTGCTGGTTATTTGGGTATGTTTATTGTTATCTGTTGGGTGGTAAGACCTGTCATTTTAAAATGATAAATGATCTGGTTGATTCTGTTAAGGTTTGCTTAACATTCCCAGAATGCCCTGTGTATAAATGACGGGCCACTAAATCAACTAACCTTCACAGTAGAATACATGACATGGGCACATAAGAGCTTTAGTGTCAATATGGTAACTTTATTCACGAGAAAAAACTGCTGGTTAAAAGACTGTATGAAGTAGCTCCCATCATAATTTGATTCGTCATGGTAACAAAGGAACACAAGGATCACTTTGACAGGCTGATCGAACTTTTACCCATTGGGTCAGAGGGGTTTTCATGCTATCCCATGCTGCATGGCAGTGCTTCTTGTCAATGCAGTGACTGATGGGATTTCTTTGGCTTTTATCTGCGTGTTATTTTTCTGTGCAGGTTTTCATGTCCTCTTACCACATTTCATGGGGCTAATTTTTTGCAGTATATTTACAGATAAACTTGACTGGGTGATAAATCTGGGCTGTTTTTTCCTATGTTATTTCCCCTCCAATGAAATCTTTACTTTGTTTGACAAATTATCTCTTACAAGGTTGTGCCATCCTTTTCATGAGTCTTGTCAAGATAATCATTTATAGCTTATCATTAAGATGGAACTGACTGTCTTTTTATGTAGATCTAAGATAACTTACCTTTGAAGTTGCTGTACATTTTTGTAATGTGACGTCATAATATTTCAGAGCAGATAGACAGACTTCAATGTGTTTTTAAACAGCAGTGAACTTGGGTCAGTTTTAGTTCTTTTCCCCTTGTCATACATAAAGAAAATAAGCTTTACAAATTTGGGGAAGATTGAGTTGATTCCCTTGCACAAACAAGGTTTCCATTTATTTAAAGTGATGGAGTCTCGGTCTGTTTGCAGCATTGACCTTAGGCCAATTTCAGCTGTTCTCACTTTTTTATGCTAAAAGGACCAGAATGTCCTAAAATAATCCAGAGAATCAAGGTAAAAATTGATTGACTTCAAATTAGATGCATTCCATTCATTTAAAACTTTTTAACTCTTAGATCATGCAGAATTATGAACTTACATAACTTCATTTGGATCAATATCGGAAGGCCACGCATGCTCATATTAGCATCTTAGGCACAACTTGATGTGTGCAAAACCAACAATAACTAAAAACTAATCTTGTTTCCGTGAGGCACTACAATGGCTTCTGTGCTTTTTTGAAGCAGGTTTATTCAATCAATCCAAGGCTTTAATGCAAACAAGCAGGTTACTATGCATATCGTTGTAAGAAATCATGCATGGAGTCTTCAGGGAGATGGCTTTTTTTGGCTGATGTGATAGTGGTGTCATCCAGAAGGTGCCAGTGTTGGATGTTACAGTTGTCACAAGTCCTGCGGGGTTGTCTGTCAATGTCAGGCACAACACCCCCAGGTGCTGCCAGAAATAAAACGGCCTAAAAGTTTTTGACTTCCACACAGACTTGGTGAGATGATGAATGTACAAATTACATGACTGTGCCATTACAATAAATTTTAACGTGGTTTTACTGTGTAAAGATACACATGAAATTTTTTTCAGGTGCCTATTCACTGCTACATCCAGAAGAAGACACCCATAAAATGAACTTTCTGTAAGATCACTAAAATTTATGTGCAAGGAATAAAAAAGAGTACTCATCTCTCCATAAAAAAATATTTGTTCTACTTTCTTTGTCTTTGTTGTCAGTCATTCCTTGTATTCTGTACTGTACTCATTTGGTTTAAATCTTGTTTGCTTTTTTTTTTTACTTTGCATTTTTTTCAGTGTACTGTGGTTAGCTTCATATTTGTAGGATTAATAATATGCAGTTTTCATATTATCAGTGTGTCTCACCATGTAAAAGACTTCTACAGATCTGCAGAGTATAACCGTTATTATATAAATTAATTATATCAAATAACATGCATGATAAATCATAACAATTGCACAGGAACCAAAGGAACATAGTCTGTGCAGAAAATATTTTTCTTTGTTAGATAATATGAAAGATCTGATATAATTTGTAATACAAGATCTAATGGTACTGCCCTTCATAATGTCAATCTTTTTCTTTTCAACATGCCTTCATTGATGGGACCACTTATTCATGACATTTTTTGGCGATAATTCCCCTTTTATGAATATAGAAAATTTTCAGTATTATGTATTTATTTTGAATATGGTCAGGCAGTACCAGTCTGTTATCCTTACTCTCCTGATGGACCTGATGGACCTGATTCATACCTACTATTGTTAGTCAACTTGTTCATCTTTTCCAGCAAAGTCAATCCTGACATTATTGTGTGGGTTATGAATTAATTAGATGACAGGGATAGAGTAACATTAACATTGTAATAAATTTCCAGAGTCCTTGGTGACAAGAAGGGGAGGACCAAGTATGTATCTGTGTTTTACGAGTGTCTTCTTGGTAACTGCATTAAATTTTTCATAGGGCAGTGGCCTTGACGTCAATATTTAAACACAGCACAGGGAGCATAATCTGGGTGACCAGTAATCTCATTTTCGTGTTGCAATCATTGTATGTCCTTACATAATATCAACATGAGAGCCTTACAACAGCCTGCTTATTGCTGCTTTGTGGGCTTGTTATGTACTTTGTGTCAGTTTGATCATTAAATATTGACTAACATCCTGGCCGCATCCCATGCTAAGGGAGTCAAATTAACTTTCGTTATTTTCTATCATTGATCTTATTGTCTATCCAAGTGTCAGGCCACAGGTCGTATTTTTGAGTTTCACGTGCTGGTAAAATATAAGAAAGCCAGGCTATAATGACCAGGGGCCAAACTTAATCACATTTAAACTGCTTGGTGAAATGGAAGCATAGGCATTTAACATTGTTTTGTAGTCTCGATTATCATCAAGACTTAAATTATGATATAACAAATATGATTTAATATATGATATACCTGTCACAGATCAAGAAGATATGTCGTCACTGATTGGAGACAATGTCTTGTACTGCGTGTTGTTTATTAAAAAAATTGCAATATGTCCATGGATTGGTTACAGAGCATTAACTATGGGTCTTAGAAAATAGTTTAAAGTCTAGCAAAAAGGAAAAGAAGGAAAAGAAATCCAGTTTTCTAACATTTTGTCAGGAGAGGTATTTTCCAAATATCACATTATTGTGTGAATTTTGAAGAAGCATGTTTTGTTCTGTTCAGTCTCAATAGGAATTCACTCTCACACTCCGCTGAAGCACCACACACAGCATGTATTGATTACCAATTTCAGACATTCAAAAAAGTCATTACTGGGCCAGGGGAAAATTCCTGTGACAATCTATGTTTTTATCTTTATTTGTATTTGGATGAAAGGCAAGACAATAAAACAGGCACCTGGCAGAAATAGACAGGGGTTGTCATTGAATTTGGATCAATGGTCAGAACAGTGAGCCACAGGTGTCTCATGTTGTTGGCATTGTTCATGTTTAAATGAAAGCTGGACAAAACGAAAAACAAGATCAAATGTAGATGCGTGTCAGCAGCCTCCTGATGTATAGATGAATTCATGGTAAAAAGTCTTAACTTAATTAGAATAAAACACAGTCATGATGACAAATCAAGCTGAAGCATGTACATTTATTGTTTAAGAACTCTTTGTTTAGTTTCACTGCAAGGACACTTACTGTCATGACCATGGAATCACAGTTCTTACTTAAACTGGAATGGTTTATAAGTTATTAATGTGTCAAGGTTTTTATTCCAAATCCACAGTCATTTTAAACTTTGCCCCAGGATAACATTTCTTATGGGGATCTGTGTGACAGTGGGATATAGATAAAACCGGTCGGTGCTTGATATTACATAACTGTGCTTTTCTCTTCTATGTTAGTCATAAAATATACATGCAGCTTGTACCTTTAAATATCATTCAGAAAAAAAAATTACCTTCCTGTTTCCTAGCAGTTTCCCAGTAATTAATTCACTGATATCCATTATGTTTATATGAACATTAGCTATTGTTGCTTATCTGATAGCTATCTGATATATCTGATCTATTATTTCATAGTAACTTGTCTGGGAAAAACTGTCCATTCCTGACCATGCAATATTAGATTACTTTGACCTCATTCTACAAAAACATTAAAGGGTCCACTTTTTCCTCTGTATATATTTTCCTCGCTGAGTCCTGTAACCAAGAACTTGAAATGCTGGTCATGAATCATTCTTGTTTAACGGAAACAAAAATGCCACTGTATAACAGAAACGTTGTATAACAGAAACAGCTTTATAGCAGAGAAAAAACTGCTGTATAACAGAAATAGCTGTATAACAGAAGTAGCTTTGTTTCTGTGAGCACCCATGTGCTGGGTGACTTCATTTATAATGCTTTTATTCATTCATAAAGAATATCACTTTAGCACCAAATTTGTCTATATGTAGGTATCATTGTTTTTACTTTTTATAATTTTGTAATGTAAGAGCTTTGAAGGTAACACTGAATTCTGAGTCTGTGTTTGTAGAAATGACTCCCATCATATTCTCCCTGCACCAACTGTTAATAGAGGATACCAGTACCTGCGTTCTCAAATGAAGGTTCCTGTTTGTAAGATGAGTAATTTTAGGTAGCTGTAAAATTCATCTGGGTCCCTATATGTATCCTAAGTGTATAGAAAGTGCATGCTCACTACATGCTGAATACCTCTTCATAAATGAAGAGACCTATTTTTTTCAGAATTATGTATTGTTGTATTATGCTATTTTGTCCCATATCATTAAAAGCTTTTGACACAACTTCTGTAGTATATTTTGATTTTCCATTATTCTCTTACTTTTACCAAGAATTCAATATTGTTGGAAAGCAATTACTTTAATTAAACCAGACCTGGGAATATGCTCTTGCAGGAGCTGAGACAAGATATTTTCTAGGGTTCCTATATGCTTGAATATGATGGAATAAATTGAGTGTTTTAAGTTCTACTGACTTTGCACTTTTAGTGACACATTTCAGAGATTGCAGATACATGTAAAACCTGAGGACTTTCTCTAAACCCGGAGTCTGATAGATACCCCAGCTGTTAAGATTGGCAATAGATAGTTATTGCAAGAACCAATAATACAAGGTCTTGTGACAGCACGTTTACAAGAGCATCCCGAGATTAGCCCAGAGGCTTGCATAGATATCTCAGAAATCTGTTGGAAATGGAACCAAAAGGAATTGATCATGTTGGGGTTTTCTGATAATCCAAAACCAAATTTTACCAAATGTTGTCTCCCATATATTTTTCTTGGCACATCAGTCTTGCATGTGTCATTCATTGTCAGTTTTTTCAGACCTGTTCATGACAAATGTATCTTTTAAAAAGCTGTATCATTTCATTTTGGCAATCTGTGTTTCAATCAGTGACATTCTGAACTTACATTTTTTTTAATGGTTTTTGCTGTTTTTTCTTTTGATAAAGAGCCACATTGCAGCACCCTATGTTGTATTTTTCATGTTCCTTTTTTTCCTGAATGAAAGATGAAAAGTCCTTAAAAAGACTTTGGATATGAGTTTGTCCAAAGATGAGTTTGTCCAAAGATGAGTTTGTCCAAAGATGAGTTTGTCCAAAACTATCATCATCCATATAGTAAACAGGCTGAATCCCCTCTGATGAGAGTAATTTCAAGCATCTTCTCTAATTTAGTTTTAATATTTGAGTTTCGCTGAATTATGACTTATCACATTTGATGTTATGCAATTTAGTTTAAATAATTTTATCTTTTGGTTAGCCTAGGTTGTAATTTTTTACAGGAGTTAGAAATATATATGGAAAAATCAGAATTTCATTTGAAATATTTGAAAAGTTTTCTCATATATAATAACACTGTTGAAATTAATTGTGGCAAACATGCCACAGATCAACTGTCAAGTATTTTTGAGGATTTTTATTGCACACCATCAGGATTATCTGTGGAGCAGCAGAGTGGCTTTATCAGAGTTTTACATGACAGAGCCACCAAGGATTTAAATGCTAAAGACCAACATCCAAAATGGTGGCTAATTGTTTCCTCATTATGACACAACAACAGATGTGCTGCTAAAACATCAGGCTCTCCTCCCATCACCTAGAATGGTCAAAAACTCTCTGAAGCACACAGCAGGGAGATGATTTTGGCTCTATTGAAACAAACAGACGTGATAAGACAGCAAGGATAACTCTAGTACTCTTCTCAAGAGCACTAAATATTAGGCCATCCTTTGAAGATGTGATTTATTTAAGCATCCCTTGAGGCAGTGCAACACACTCTCCAATAGAGTACAAATTTTAGTCCGTTACCTTTGGGTGGCTGGTTTTTATTGGGTCTTGAGGCAGCTGGGTTCAGATTGCATTGGCCTCACACCAGGATCATTTTATCATGTAGATTTCTTTAATGTTGGCCGCCTCCTCCTTTGCACTGGACCAAGTCATCTGTAGGTAACTAGTAACTGATGCAAAGAATTATCGATGGATTCTTTTTAACTCAGCTGACTTTCAGTTAAGCTGAGCTATAGCAATGGGTCTTTATTGTCTTCCTTTTCTGATGCCTTCCACCTGTTAACATTGTGTAAATCACAATGATAAGACTTCTTAAGGTTCTTCCTTATAACCAGACACATCCTGGTAAAACACTGCACACCCAGAAGTAGCGCCATATCGGCCCTCTGACATTACGACCAGATTACTGGCTGTCAGAGTGCTTTTACTATTAGGTGTGAGGAATGCATTATAAGGCCCCATGAGGATGCAAATATTTTCTTCATGTTGATGTCTCATGGCCTACAGGTACACTGTCAATTGACTTGTACTAAATAATTGTTAGCATTTTAAGTGTACTTTCTAACAACACCAAACATGAGCAAGAAAAGATCCGTTTTAACCAGGCATATTGGTAAACTCTCCCGCATGAATACAGGCATGGCTCACACAGGTTACTGGACACGGCCAACTTGTATGCGATACAGGACATGATTTGTTACCATAGAGACTGATTTTCAGTTTGGGTTGTGAGTTCACATGTATTCTCTTTTGTTCATTCATCATTTGTAGGCTATTGTTAAGATTATGGGCTGTTTACCACAATATGAATGCAAAATGATGGAAGACATCTCAGATACATTCCTTGATATTGCTTGTATCATGACTCTGGTAGGCTTACTAGCCCAATTATCATTGCCTACAGAGTTGGGTTGTCACGGCTAGAAGCAGGTCATGGTGGTCTGTATAAACTGCCAGTTTGTGACAAAAACATGATTGTTTGCACTATATTAATTTCATAGTCTTCTGAGTGTTTAGAGGCTAATGAAGAAAAGCTAGATCCTTATGTATAAAATAGTTGATGATGAATGTAGAATGTCTGTGGGTCCTTATGAATAAAATTTAAATGGGATCAAGATATCTGCTGTGTTTCCTGACATCACAGCTTTTGGGTACAAAAAAAAATTCTAAAGTCTTAATGCTTCCAATGTTTGTTTCATGGTTGCATTGCCACCTGTATCTTTGCAATAATCATGTAATGGTCATACAAGAAAAAATCCTCAATCAGCCATTCAGTAGCTGCTGATGAAATTTGTGACATGCAGTCTCACACTAAGTAAAAAAAAATTGTTTAAAGAGAAAAAATTATTTTATTCCACTTTCCAAACCACATTGATTTGCTTCAGTTTAGGACAAGGTTAAGCATAGTCTATCTTATAGAGACAAACAAGACCTTTGTAAAGACTATACCATCACCGCCCGGATAGTAATATTGATGTCAACAAATTAGGTGTTAGCCCAGGTTCTGATAGTTTACAAATTAGCTGTCATCTGCATTTGGCAGACCTGCAGGTTTTAAAAAATGGTGTGTAGTTTTTATACATCCCTTGTGTAAGAAAGTTGCCAACGGGACTGTTCTTTTGGCATTCTGACTGTAAAAATTTCCACACCTTGGACCTCTTATCCACATTTATAGTAATACAGTAAATGGACTGTATCTGGGCTGACATATTAGATACAAAGCAGTAGTACCTAATTTGAGAAATTACTACAGAAACTGGTCAACATTTTTTACTCAAGCTAGGTCAGTTGGTACCTTTCTCAAACTTGAGTGTTATCAACCATGACAACACGCTTCATTCAAATGTTTAAGAAAGTATATTTTGCATTTTATAATTTTCTTTAGTGGTCTGAACCAGCTGGATGAAGGATGAAGTTGTTACAGTGAAACATATTTGTGTGTGCCATGTTGTGACAAGTTATAATGAGGATATGTATGGTATTAACTTTAAGAAACATGTTAAGCTTAAACATCAAACGTAATATTTACTAGAATGTCCACTGCTTGTGTATAAACTTGAAGAATAAATGTGCCATGGCAAGAGGTTACATAAAAAGACAGGACCTCAATAAAACTTAAGTCAAGATTGAGTCTCCTATACATAGCTCATTTATGATTTTCATTAAAAACTATGTCATTGTATCATATAATTACTTGTGCACTACAGAAACTATATTTTTTTATCAGCACTTTAAAATGTTTTCATTTTAAGAATTCAAAATAGAATTATGTGCACCTCATTGAAACAATTCATGCTATTACCCAGTGGGGTACTTTGTATGTAGTTCTGTCACAAATATTTCAAAGAGCTGTCTTATCCCAGTTTGACCAAAACTTGCATGATTATATCTGTCTCAGGCTGACCATAGCATGCAAAAGTGTGCATGGAGTGAGATCAAAGGTTCACACTCCCTTGCTGGGAATACTCAGCCACATCATATATCAATATACAGGTCTACAGACTTTAGCCAGGGGTATTAGGGTCCTATTTATAGGTGGTTTAGGTATTATTTCTCTGACGGGGCAGATTTAAGCTGGACTCAAAGTGAACCGTCTGCATAAATCTTCCTATGAGTTCATTGACATAGGCTTAGTAAGTATGCAATACATAGACAAATCATTCCAAACAGGGGTTACCCTAAATGGAATCCATAGTAGAACCACTTGTATTTGCATCTTTATTCCAGGATACCTATCGGTTGCCACCAACAGCACATGTCATTATTATATATAAGAACATGTTTGCTTTCCATAATGATATTTGTGATGATCTTTCCATTAAGTATCTTACAATATACATGTGCATTTATGGCTATTTGGTCAATATTTAAAAACATTCAGTGAAGAAAACAATGTCAGGTTTTTCTTTTTAACCAAGTACAAGTTTTAAACCATTTAGTTAGGGAAACAATTTCAAATATTAATTAAACCATTCAGCCATGAAGGTCTTGGTATCAACTACTCTCTATAGAAGAAAAATGTTTTAAACAGAAGGGGATGAAAATTTTAAATATTAAACCCATCAGGGGAAAAACTCTTTTTCTTTTTTTAACACTCTTCAACTGAGAAGACATTGACAAATATTAGCACATATGGAGAAAAGAAAATTTTCCAGCTTTTCATTTAACAAATCATTTTATAGTAAGGTGAAAATTTAACTTTTAAAGTTACATATATAATATTATATAAGTTCTTAATTACTAGAAACATTCTTCCTTAAATTATACGTCTTTGCATCAACTGTTGACAAGTTTCAGGGTCAGAAATATTAAACATTACATGATTAAATGGGCTTTGAAATTTGAGATTCTTTCAGCCAACTGGTCATCCGGAGTGCCCTCTGCTAATCATTAAGGAAGCCATAGAAATACAAAGCAATAACTGTTAATGTTCATCAGAGTGGGATGAATTCCTGGAAATTACTGTGATTAGTTTATGCTCTTACTGAGGAAACCTTGTGGTCAATTTGCTGCCCTTGATATTGGCTATGCTTGATTGGTCTTCAATCACTGTTAACATCATCATGACGTCAGCTGCAGTCTTTGAATAATGGCTGGACACCCCATAGCTGCATTAAGCCAAGATTTACTCTGCCAATGTAATTTTGATAATTATGGGAGTTTAGTAATCCAGCTTGGGTTTAATCTTGCTGCACATGACAATTTCAAATGTTCATCATATTCCTCCAACCTTGACATGGGCAAAGTTCCTGACATGTTTGAAATGCACAGAAATGTTTCTAGCTGAATTATGAAAGGCAGGAGTGTCACATGAACTGGACACATGAACAAAAACTGGTTCATGACTTAAGAATGAATGGAATGTTAGATCCTTGATCTGTCACATCCCTGAGTGTGATGGATCTCCAGACTGCCCAAGGTCCTCAAGGTCTTTGATTTAATTAAATTGAGGTATCCCCCCCACCCCCCGCCTCAGGTGGTTTTGCATATTTTAGCATCTGATCCGCTCCCTAGTTGCTTATTGCTCCTGAAACATTTAATATACCATCACGTCTTCTGTTATGGTCAAGACTGGAAGTATCCCTGATCAGCCTTCACAGAGACCTGAACATTTATATGTGATTTGATCTTTGCAACATTTTAGTGTAAAAGAAAGAGTGCTTGCTCATTAAGTAAACAGTGTAGATTATATCTGATAGGGATTGGTGAAGAGTGATTTCATGATGTAGGGATAAGTGTCAATCAGAGATGTATGCTCACACTCCTTGCATCACCAATTATTAAACCTCTACCAGAATGTATCAAAATTTAATCATGGTTGGTTGGTTATTTGGTTTTTTAATAGGGGCACCCTTTGTTTTAGCAGAACTTATCTGTGATCAGTAGTAGCCATGGAGATTGTGGACCCTTATAAACTTTTATTGTGAAGCACACAAACAATTTTACATTAGGACTCAATATCCATCTGTGAGATATGTATCTGGTCACTTGCCTATTTTTCTAGAATGTATATAATTTCAGGGGTGATTAAAGCTTTTTGGTTAAGATACTGGACTAGAGCTGATGGTCAACCACCAAAGGATCCCTCCCAGAGCCTCAAAGTCAAAGACTAATAAATTCACTTTAATGCTGAAAGACAGGTTATGTCTCCTGGATTATCCTTACTCTGGATAATATAAACCCTTAAATCCAGAAAGGTTACTAATTACTCATCATTCTTATGGCCAGCTGCTTGCCATTTCTTCAGGGAATTAAAAAGTAAAAAGCACAGTAAATCTGCAGTCTGACAATGTCTTATCAACCTTATCCATTACTGTGGATGCTATCATTTATGCAGCATTTTGCTTAGTATTCCTAAGTAGGTAATCACTTTTGATGAAAGCTGCACATTTCAATGGAAAGTAGTAAATGGCTTAAAGTCCATTCATAGGTCATCTGTCTCACTGTAACGAGAAGTCGTCTTGATGTCTTTGCTGCTTCTATCAGTGACTGACATTTCCACCTGCTTGGCCAGAAAGGACCTCAGCAGCACAGACTTTACTGTCATCTATTTCATGAATGCCAATAAAGTTATTTATAAAGCCATATTCTACAGTCAAAAGGCTCATGATGGACGACTGTACAATTAAATCATATATCATGTACCATTAAACATACATTCATGGCCATGTTTCCTACTATTAATTCTGGTGTTATGTTTTGCATTCATCGCCCCTTCTATACGTATATCCAGGGTAAGATGACACATGCTATTACTGGATTTGCCACCTGAGTTTCCTGCCTTTACTTGACAGATGAGGCTGTCAGGGTAGCTGATATCTGTGATGGTGGATGGGCAAAGAAGCCTATCTCCTGTTTTCTGATTTTCTAGTTCCACCTTGAACTGTTATGCTGATAGGACAATCGATGACAGAATTCATATATCTTGCATCTCTGACTATCTAAATATGTTTTTTTTTTGGTCAGAATCCAAATTCTTATATGAAAACTATTTTTAAATCTTCCTTTTCTTTCTCTTGTCTATCTCTAGTTTCAGTAAATAATCTTCTCAAATACTTCTCAATTTTCTTGGTAAATCAGACAATCTCAAAACTTATGAAATGTTGAACTCTGAAACTCCATACTAAGGTCTGCTTTCTCCATGTGTCACAGGTAGCTGTTGTGTCAGCGGATTAAATTCCTAAACAGTAGTCTTCCTTACATAAAAACTCCCCACGAAAATTACTGATATGTTGAATATATATTAGAATGCCTTACTTTATGTTAAATTAAAACTTTTTTTCTCTCTTTTAATTTGAATGGATAAGCTCATTTGCTGATTGACGGTCCATGGTAAATGTTGGGTAAAACATCATCTGGTTAAGGCAGAATGCCAGTGGTTTTGGCCCTGCCAGTGCCCCATATGCCAAATTACAAATTCTGATAAAGTCTCTAACATCCACTCTTATACTTAACTTGAGCTTTCCAGTTATAATAACTGGATCATTTGTACCTGTGTATATATGAAACCTGAAATTCAGAAAGCTGATTGATATGGTCACCTTCATCATCATTCAACAGACATTATTTGCCACAAACTGGCCGTGGATCTGTCCCTTTAATAAAAAGTAAAAGTCTGCAGCTGTTTTAATGTATTAAATAGGAAATCAGGAAATTTTGTTGAAAAGCATGTTAGTCAGAAGTATTCATCTCTTTTTATAATACTCTTAAAGAGTGGTTATCATAACATACATGGTTATTTAAAATTTTAAGTACAAGAAAAATTAGAAACCTCATACCCTAGTCAACACACAAACACACACACTTAGGGGGATTCAAAGAAGAAAAACTTACTACAAAGGACTAATCAGTCTGAAAGAGTTTTAAGTTGTGAATTTTTTTTTTTTTTTTTAAAAAGGGGTGTTTTCCAACATAGATAAAAGAAGCTTTAGCAATCAATAATAGAGCAAGACATCCCTCAACCAGTGCCATTCAAATGACAGTATACTTTACATTCAATCTTTGTAAGTTGGTCTCCATTGCTGTTTTGATCATTACATCACAGAGAATCAGATTTACGCTGCAGTTCTTTTGGGTTCTGTGCAAGGTGACATCTGCAGTCACAAGAGGTTAATGATATGAATATTTTCCCAAGTTGTTTACTGTATATAGAATTGTATGATAGCTGTGAAATTATCTTCACCCACCAGCTTGCAGAGACATTTAAATCTGTGTTGGCGTTTTATGGTTCAGTGCTCAGGATTGTCTTGCGTCTGTGTCTTGAAATGCCAAAGACGTCAAGCAGATAGTAGTGTAGGTTTTAAGTTATAGAAATACTTGATCGAGAACTTGATGAACCTGGGAGAGGACTGCCTGCAACGCCCCACAAATGAGGATAGATAAAGAAAGAAAAGTTCAAGCATGTTGCCCCAAATGTCTTACAGGACTGCTGTATGTATTGCAGGCTTAAATTATCAGAGTTCACCCAGTACAGTGAATCTACAGATTCTTATATATTTTAAAGACTAGAAGCATTACATGCTTAACTTAATTAGCTTTGAGGTCCTGGAATATTTCCTTTCATTTATATCATCTTTCTCATTCATCAATCAGGAAGTAAAATTCATTTATCAGGCAGAGAAAAAAGTTAGGGTTCTCAGGCACCAGGAACAACAATTTTATTCCCCCCCCCCCCCCATCAAAAATTTTGATTTTCAATCAAAACCTGCTAATTTTGAGCTCCAGCCACGCAGACATTTTTATCAAAGCTGTTCCTGACTCTTGTAACAGGTTCCCTATAATGAAGGAAATGTGTGGGAATATTTGGGAAACCATACCAACATTTTTGGTGACTTTTCTCCATTTACAAGTAAGTTTTACTCTGGCAAACAAGATTGCCTGTTTAGATGGTATTGACATCCTTTAGCATGGGTTTCTGGTCTACTTATTAATGGTATGTGTTGAAACCAACCACCTAAAAATAGAAGTTGGTTACCAGGATGGCGTGATTTGTGAGTCCACCAATGTCTAAGCGGAGTAACATAGAGAAACCTGAATCTTCAGGAGTGGGTAGCAAGTGCTGGTTTCCAGCAACACAATTGGACTAGCATGCAGATGTCAAAAATAAAATTAGTTCCTGGATAAGGTGCCAAATGTAATTTAAATTACAAGGACAAAAATAAAAAGAATGCTAATTATCACTAGAACAAAGGATTGTTAAAATGATACATCAAATGTAATACTCGGTTATATCACATAGTATTATTGTCACGTTTATTTTTGTCCAGATTTGACCTATGTGTAACATAAACCAGACAGAATTGACTCAGCCAGGAACCTTGTCAAAGAAGTCAGAGATAACGGAAATTTAAAACTCCATCACCGGGATGATGTGGGAGGAAGAACCCATTGTCATCCCAGGCAGTTACCAGACAGGATGTACCACAGGAAGTGTGGAATCATGATACAGGAGTCAGCTCTTTTTATAAAAATTAGGTTGATGGCCAGCCTGCAAGTGGCACTGCCAAGTGAATGTAGAGGAAGATATACCTCCAATTAAGAATCATGTGTAATGAACTAGTCTGATGGAATTCAGGTTTTTTAGCTCAGCTGACTGTAAGTCATCTGAGCTATAGCGATCACCCTTTGTCTGGCATCCGTCCGGCTGTCCAGACGTTGGCAGGGCACAAATCTTAACCGTTAGACCTAGAAACTTCTAACTGTGCATTCAGGGAGGTCCTCGGCAAATCTCATTGGAAACCCGAAATTAGGTCATGGTGACCTATATTTTGTGACCTACAGGCCGAAAACAGGATTTTGAGCACCCAGACAGTCAGACAGGGCACAAATAAGGCCTAGGAACCTCTAACCTGAAATTTTGAAAGTCCTCGGCAAATGTCCTTTGAAACCTGAAACTATGTTATGGTGACCTTCATTTTGTGACCTACAGGCCGAAAACAGGATTTTGAGCACCCAGAAAGTCAGGCAGGGCACACATTGTATTTGTTAGGCCTAGAATCTTCTAATGTAAAATTCTGAGACGTCCTTGGTAAATGTCTGTGGAAAACTGAAATTATTTCACCATGACCTATATTTTGCGACCTTTAGGAAAAGAAGTCATAAGCACCCAGACAGTCAGTCAGGGCACACATTGTATCTGTTAGGCCTAGAATCTTCTAATGTAACATTGTGAAACGTCCTTGGCCAGTGTCCTTGGAAAACTGAAATTAAGTCACCATGACCTATATTTTGCAACCTATCAGAAAAGCTGTAATATAAGCACCCAGAAAGTCAGACAGGGCACAAATTTATCCATTAGGCCTAGAATCTTTTAACATAAAATTCAGGGAGGTCTTAGACAAGTGTCCTTGAAAACCTGAAATTAGGTCATGGTGACCTATATTGTGTGACCTATGGGCTGAAAAATGGTTTTGAGCATGCAGACAGACAAGGCACAAATTTTATCCATTAGCCCTAGACTCTTCTAAAATGACATTCAGGGAA
Source organism: Sipunculus nudus (assembly GCA_026874595.1). Lineage (NCBI taxonomy): Eukaryota > Metazoa > Annelida > Sipuncula > Golfingiida > Sipunculidae > Sipunculus > Sipunculus nudus. The sequence continues at coordinate 8,320,199 of CM049314.1, read as the reverse complement.
ATCCTTGCCAGTGCTCCTTGGAAACCTGAAATTGGATCATGGTGACCTATATTCTGCTAGCTATGGACCAGAAACGTGATTTGTATCCATTTTCCCTGGAACCCTCTATTGTGAAATCCAGGGGGGTCCTGGGCAGATCTCCTATGAATCCTGAAATTTTTATTTTATGTCCATTTTTTCAATACAGTAACTTTAGCCATATGCTATTCTCATAGACAATATATGACATTTATAAAAAATGAGCACCCAGTCAAAATTAGCTGATCGTTATGGCCCATGGGCCACTTGTCTTAGTATATGTCCATGACCTGTTCGTAGCTCTGTCATACAATAAGAATTACTTCAGGATTTTGGTGCACAGGAATTTTGTTTTATACAGAAGCCAAAACCTGTACTTGATGTGCAGGAGAGATCTCCAGGACTCTACCTATCATCTGAATTCTCTCCAAGAGGCTTTGGTATTTACTGAAGCAAGGTCTTGAGTTTCAGTCTATTGCCCTGATGACTGTGCCAATACCTTTGTAACTCTCCATATCTTATTTTCTTTATAAAGAAAGGAAGAATTAGCAAACAGTGGGTTCTGATGTCTATTGAGGTAATTGGGGAAAACAGGTATTCCCTGCTGAGATAATTTTAAAATACACACTTGCTCTCTGCTGTTAAAAATTCATTTTTAAATTGCAGACATGTTCTGTGCACAGTTCTGCCTGCTTTTATCCTGAATTAACATGGTGACTCACATTTGGTCAGTTTAAACCAAGCTTCCACCTTGCGGCTGATCTGTAACTATCTCTGATCCAGGTATCAATTGGTAGAAGATGGTCCTAAAACCATTATCTTAACATTTATGTTGCATCGTCATGGCTTGCCTGCCACCTGCTTGTCAGCGTAGGGAAGAAAGAAGTCCAGCCTAAAACAGGTGTTTAACTGAACGTATGGGAGGAGTATCTGTGACTGACAGATCCTACCACGTTCTAACTACCTCATTAAGGAATAGGCACCATAGACAATACAGTTTATCCTGAACCTGATGACTACTTCAGTCTCACACCACTCTTGTGCTAAATCTCGGACACGTGGCACTTCATTCAATTAATTCAAGAGTTGATTGTTCCAGCAAAACTAAATTACTTTCATTTACATTCAGGGTTTGTTTAAGTCTGGAAAATGTCAAACTGACTTTATCTGTCCCAGTTTTCAAGGAAATATTAACTTCACTGGTCAGAACATCTGGAGGGTTCATCCCTCTACCAATTCCAGATCCTCAAAATGAGGTCAATCACAAAAGTTCTTATCAGAAATGTGAACAAACTGGTAAAAAGGTGTACAAACTGGTAAAAAAGATTCTATATCAACATTTGTGCCCACAGCAACCCCTAAATTTAGTTAACTTTTTAAAATGATTGGTGTGAAGGGTGGAGGTAACCATACATTAAGAATGGTTTGTTTTATTATTGAGCCCTCTGAATTTCACATTGTATGTGGAGAGTTCTAGGAATAATGCAAGAGTTTTGACCTGTTTTAAGAATAGAGACAATGTCTCAGGTTCTTTCAAGAGTTCACAATTTAGAGACTTATGCAGGAATAGAACCTGGGGCCCAACACTTTGAAGTCTTGTGGCTGAATCAGGACCAGGCCTACTTTCAGTTTAATCTCTGTTGCCTCAAACTACAGACAAATGGACTGACACGCAAATTAAAACATTACCTTCACTCTTAATCCATTGGTTCTTGAGAAATGTAATATCCTGCTATTGGCTGGCTTTGTCATGTGACCAACATCAGGTGATCATCTGCGGCACCACAAGTTTTTACCAGTATTATTACCTCTGATCACATTGTAACCAGCAATAGTAGGAAGTGTCCCGAAAAATGTATTCTTTAAAGGTTTACTTGCCAAAGAGTGTGTAAGCTTTGTAGTTAATTTAATTACTGCTTTAGGGATCAGTCTTGACAGAATAAAGGAAATGGTTATTACTCTTTAAGGCTTTTGTTCTGTTGTTTAGTGACGTAAATCATGATCAGGGCACGTTCTGTCTGCTGATCTCTTGAGGACATTCAGGTCATGTGAGGCTAGTTTTTCAATAGTGCTATCTAGTAAATCAGATAATTACAGTGGCTTACCTGCTATTTCTGGAACACACTTCGTGTGTGGAACTTAGAATTGTAGTTTTAAGTGTATAAAAAAAGTTGAAAGACTTATTAGTATCTCTTTAAACTTGATTTTTATTAGGTTTTATGTTCCATAACTCTCTTCTGTATAATTGAACTTTAAGTTTATAAAGTGCCTTGAAGATAACGGATGTTATTATACTTATTAGAACTGGAGCTGAATTATTATATACATATGATAATAACAAAAGTAGAGATGGACAGGAAGATATTACCTCACAGATATGCCAGATTCATGCTACCGGTATTTTTTTAAGAGAATGCTGTATCCCTTCTGTGACAAGGTGTTCAAATTAATCAGCAGTGGTACTTTTTGTAAATGAGCAAGGTGATTTTTATCACTACAAAGCCTCACAAGTAACTAAATGAACATGCTTGACAGAACGAGAATAATAGCAAGTGCCATCACAGACGTCATACATGTAATCGGAAGCGATATTGGTGGGAGAAGTGATTACTTTTTGTTCACTCCTTTATCAGAATTCCTGGATGCTTTGGTTTTGATACCTTTGCGGTTGTACTTAGTTATTTGTACCGACTGCTTCAAGTTTCATTCCTCTTTGAAAAACAAATCTGAACACATTTTTTTTTTTGCTTCAGAGTTACAACACCAGTTCTAAATGTGTGATGTATGGAATATTATTGTAGCTATATGTGTGGGTTTCATTGGTTTGTAAGTATGGATGGTGCATTAATGTCACAACGAGGTGTAGAGGATTTTTTTAAATTTTGAAAAAAAACATAATACCAAATGTGGTCGCGTGGGGCGTGATCATCTGGATATTGTACATGTGGGTTTGCATTATACTGCAGATTTCTCTTTTTAATGTGGTTCGTGGTTTTGATCTAATGTCAGCTGAAAGGAAATGCTCCTGTTTTTGTACTCCACATGCACAGATTCTGACTTTAAAAAGGAAATAGTATTTGTGATTGTCTATATATTTTCCTTTGAATGAAATGTTGATTGGATGTGTGAAGATGATATGCTTGGAGGTTGCTGAGTTGAAATGTGTGGGATTATTCTGATAAAGTATTAATGGTGTAACAAGGACGTTTTATATTCACTACAAGAGAGAAACTTTCATTGAGCATGATTTTTGTATTTCTCATTTAAAACACCAGGTCAGGCCATGCAGCTTAAACTCCGTTGTCTGTGATATGTCTCAGGAAAAAAGTTGTCTCTGATATAGTTTCTACTAGTTGGTAATGGTATGCAGTACACCTCACCAAGAAAATTATCTAACTTTAAAAAAAGCAAAAGTTAATTATCAGACACGTAATCCTTGCCATACTGAATTATTTGTATGTTCTTTTCATTTAAACATACTTAACACTTGAATAATTTAAATTAGTTATTAAGCTAAATACATGGTCTTTCTCAACCAAGTCACAAATATTTATTGCATATTTGACCAGGTCACTTCCATTAACCAGTTAAACATGCATATAATTCACATCGAGTTGAGAGTATTGGCTGCTTTTGCCTTGCTTTAAATCATGATGAACATATAGTTTGTATGTGTTGTGTATTGGCAATTCTTTAACATCATTTTACAATAAGTAAAGTTGTAATTGCAATGGAAAAAATGTATAGAATTCTCATATCATGATTTTTCATGAATATTCATGATGTAGTTTAATATGTAGTATGTACAAATAAAGAAATTAAGTTAATTGTGGCTTAAAAACGATATAATTCTCAGATACTGAATTATACTCTTTTACCGACGATTCTCAAGTGAGAGAGCTGAAAGTTTCATTTAAGAATTCCTGATAATTCTGTTCAAGCTTCTTTAAAGCCAGCAATTCACCTACCAGTTCTATGGAATTTGTGATTTCTTGCTTACTCTTCATGCCTATAATGAACTCTGGGCAAATCCTGTTGTTATAATGCCACTGATAATGCCTCTTATATTGTCTCTTTTATGGTTTATAAGCCTGTGTATCTACAAGCCTTTAGTAAACACAGCATGAAAGCCATGTCATCTATGGTGATTGGTTGCATATATTGAGAAGTTGAACGGCTGCTAGTTGCAAAATGCCTTTTCCAAAACTCTTGTCTGACTTGCCGCCAGATCTCGTTGTTAAATGTGTTTGGATTATTTTGCTGTGGCTCCCACATGTTAGTGTCACAAGGATATAAATAAAACAAACTTGCCTTTATGCAGTGGGATCAACATTTTCTGGCCCACTTTTATAAATGGTCAACAGACATTAAATGTTAGAACTGGCACCTTTTATTCATTAAGTCACTTTTATTTTTCAGAACACCAGAACAATGTCCCTCTGTTGTGTCTCTACTGTCAGAGAGTTACAACCCGCATGTTCGCTTTGGTGCTGCCATGGCACTTGGTATTGCTTGTGCCGGAACTGGTCTCAAGGTATGTCTACAGATAGTCAAACTTCATATGACATATCAGTCATAAGCTTTCTCTGACAATTACTATCAGTTATACCACAATAGTTTAAAAAATATTATTATCTAAAGTCTCAGTTTCAACAGTTCTAACTACATGTTGAAGTAGCAAGAAGATTCAATAAACTATAAAGTGGGTGTTTTTCATATGTGACTCATATTGAAATTGCTTCTGTTTGGGTTTCTGTTTGTGAAATTTGCAATGAAGTTTCTGTCATGATGTCTCCCTAAAACCTGTATTTAACTTTAAACCAAAATATAAAAATATTTTTTTTTTGTGATTTTCGTTTTCTGTGTCTGTCACATCATTGTATAGTTTTTGTTTTACCTTGGCAGGAAGCTCTTGCTCTGCTGGAACCAATGACAAATGATCCGGTGAATTATGTACGACAGGGATCTCTCATTGCCACAGCATTGATACTGATCCAACAGAATGAAGTTACATGTTCTAAGGTAAATATTAGCCAAGATGGTAACCAGAATGTCATATTTAACAAGGACTTTCCATTTTGCTCCCCCCCTCAGGGCAATTAATGATTAAATAAATATTGTCAAAGAACACATTGGAGTTCATTCTTCTGAAAATTAGGACAACCTGCCTTAAACTATTTTATAATACCTTTGTTTACCAGGTATACTCAATTAAAAACATTTTGCCAAAGAAAAATGCCTCAGATCTGTGCCATTGATTGAATATTAGATATTTATACCCATAGATTGATTATTGTAATAATTACCAGTTTAAAGTAAGCAAAGAGTAGTTAAGTAATGTATGGATGGGCTGTATAATGTAAAATATTAGCAACAAGAAGAAGTCCTAAGTCATTTGGTAAAATTTAGTTCAATCATTATCATATCCTTTCAGTCCTGTTGACTTCATGTTGTCAGGCTTTTCCATTATAAAATTTGGTATATTTTGCATTCAGGAGAAGTCAGTATTACCTGTTCAGTGAATAATAAAAACATTCCTGTATTGTTGTGAGATTACACACCTAATGGAGCAGTTATACACTGTAATCATTCGAGACATCCTTCATTTAAACGGCTGTATAGCAAGATTCTCAGGGTTACACCACCAGGGCTGGCACAGGTTAAAGAACTGTAATCAGACCAATGAGAGCATGGTATTGCATTGTGCATCCAACTCCAAAGTTTTAACTGGTGACATCCCACTTTTGTTGGTCTGATTACACCGGTTCTAGCCCATCCTTCATTAGAGATAAATTTAACCATGGAGGGTCATACTTGCAGTGTATATTTTTCAGGTCAACTCCTACCGTCAGCTCTATGCTAAAGTCATCAGTGACAAACATGAAGATGTCATGGCTAAATTTGGTGCCATCCTGGCACAAGGCATCATTGACGCAGGTAATCTTTAAGGTTAACTATTTTATGGAGTGGAACCTGTTTGAAAGACCACCTGTCTAATAAGACCACCTGTCTAATAAGCCCACCTGTCTATTATGACCACAATTTAGTGAATGAAAGGCATTCACACTGGTTATAACTCTTCTGTGTAATAAGACCACCTGTGAATTAAGACCACTTTTGGCCATTTCCACCAGCGGACTTATCACACAGGTTTCACTCTTGTGAGCTAGATTGTAGTATTATTCTGTGATAAAAATAAAGTAAAATAAAGGCTGTAGTTTGAGTCTGCTTGGTTAATACCTTCACCAGGAGCTGAATAAAACTTTTCAGTATTTGGCATTTTGTCATAGTTTACTCACACAGTTGAACTGAATAACAGAGATGGCCAATGAATGGCCCAGAGAAATTTTCCTGTCTCACAATGGTATAGACTCCTTTGACTTAAAAACATTATGATGATCCAGGTTACATGTAAAATTTAATGGATTTTTTTCTTGGGTAACAACTTAACCCTTTTCAAAATTGCCCAAAAAAATCTGTTAAAAGTTTTAGTGTGAAGTTGCCAACACTGTGTGTTACCTAAGTAAGTGTTACCTAACTAATCGAGTAACAATCAAAGGGAAATTTGTTGTATATTGCCACTAAGCAGAAGTATAATTACCATAGTAACCATAGTTGGTTTAATGAAGGTTCCTTTTATGCTTTAATGTTTTATTTCTTTGTTATGCTAAACAGTTTGATGACAAGAAACATGTCTTAAAACTGCACTTTAACCTGTTCAGGTAACTCCGTAATAAGATGAAATCATATATGGCAGTATTGATGAAATATGTGTTTTCTAATAAATCATATTAAACACAGGCTTATTGGCATAAATGTGGTGTTTATAAAACATATTTAAAAGATTTTGATGAATCTTTTCATATCTGTGGGACTAGATCGTATCTGTGCCTCACAGTTACAAGTAAATAAATCTGTTAGATTGGCCTGAATAAACGGATGTCAATCCTGCCGTGCTTTAGTGGTGGTTTTACCTATGACCTTTATATACATTGATTGAAAGAGGATCTCCTCTTAATTGGCAAGTCGGTGTAGTTGGAGGGGATTACTGATTCTTGTTCAGTGTGTATTCTCAACATGTATGCTTCATTGATCAAGGAGTTTATTTAATTACCCTCCTAATTTGGGGGTAGCATCAATTAATAAAACCATAAAAGCCCACATAAAGGCAGCATTTGGTAAGACCAAGGTTGGTGAAAACTTAATCTCTAAATCATATTTGATTAATTTCAGACCATATGTCCTGTTGATGATAATTGTTACTTTGATTTTAGTGTGTCATTTGCAAGTTTACTAAAGCTATCAGGTAGTGTTTTAAACAAAATAAACCAAGTATGAAATATATCTCTTTACTGTAAGACTAAACCATAGAATTCAAAATTGAATAAATTAAACTGTAAAATCTTAATTTTCACATGCTTATAGTTCTGTCCTTTCGAGAAATTGAAATGGACATTCTATAATACTTTCATGTGACTGTCATACAGTATTTGGCTTCTATTACACTTTTAGCTCAGCTGACTGTAAGTCAACTGAGGTATAGGAATGGCGCTTTGTTCATCTGGCCATCAGGCCGTCCAGTTGTCCGGTCGTCCGTTAGCAGGGCACAAATGATAACTGCTGGTCCTAGAAACTTCTTAGTGAATATCCAAGGAGGTCACTAAAAAATCTCCTTGGAAACCCGAAATTAGGTTACTGAGACCTATTTTCTCTGAGCTATGGGGCTTGAAAAGACCCCACAGAATAATAATAAATTTGATAAAAAGAACCTCAACTATCTTGGTAATTACTGCATAGATTGTCATGAATCTTGTCTTGAAAATTGACCATGACTAGGTTTGTCAGTTCTCGCAAAAGTGGTGGCTCCACCTGTATTTTTTGCTATTTGTAATTTTTTTTCTACTATAAAATGACAACAATCATGTCAGTTTCTCAGCTGTAATAACATCTAGTGTCTCAAAACCTGGTGTGTTTAACTGTTTTCAGTTAGATAGACATATGGATTTCAAACACGACTTACAAATGGCCCACCACTAAAGAAAGAACCTTTATGATTTTTGGGTCATGAGGTCAAAGGTCAGGGTCACAAGACTCGCTTATTAAAAAGATTATGGCTGCATTTTAAGTCTAGTTTTTCATCCCAAACTTTCCATCTTGCACATTTAACTGACTTGCCAGTATGGTTAGATCATAAATGAATTTGGGGTCACAAGGTAAAAGGTTAAGGTCACAGGGGCCATCTGTTCACAAGTTAGTTTCCAGATGATAACTCTTTATTTTAGTTTAACATATTGGTTTTAAACTTAACTTATATATGGCTCACAGCTCAAGTAGGAACCCTGTCGATTTTGGTGTCCAAAGGTCATAGGTCAGGGTAACAGATCCCATTTCTTTAAAAGGAATGTGTATGCATTCCAAGCCAAACTTTTCATCACAAACCTTCCATCTTGAAGATATTACTCCCCTGCCGATAGGGGGAGATTCTTTTCAATTTGGGGTCAAAGGTCAAGGTCACAGGGCCCATCCATTCACCAATTAGTTTATGGATGATAATTATGCTTTGGCTAGACAGAACTTGATCTATTAATGACCCACCACTTAAGTAAGAAACATTTTGATTTTTAGGGTTCAGAGGTCAACAGTGAAGGTCACAGGCCCATCATTCTGAAAGATTTCTTCAAAATATCCTTATAGACAAATACAGCTGAGTGTTGAGACCCATGGTTGTTTAATACAAACAATTCTTCTTGTCAGATAAAAGATTGAATAATTTACTATAATTGTTAATTATAATGAATACCATTATAATTTATCCATTGCTGTCCAGACAAAGAATGTTGAAGAGTTTTCCATCTTGTTCACCTTAGAAATATCTGTCCATGGATATTACACAAACCGGCCTTTCCTTTCTCCAGTTTGGTGACCCACCCTTGTTTGTGGTGCAGGACTAAGGTCCTCCTGGTCTCTAAGTACCTGACTTAGTATGAAAAATACTGGTATGAAAAGCTCCACATGTTTAGATATTTTGTTAATTGCATACTCAACAGGAAGTTCCTGATAAAAATAGATGTCAGTTAATAGTCTTATTAAGGAGTCTAGAAAAAAAATTAGCAGTGGTAAATTTTTATTAGGATAAAATACATGGGCAGACTGTGATATCACACTGGTTTTTGTGCATCAGGAATTTGAGTTCTTACAATTAAGCCTAATCCAAAAGCGTTATAGAAGTTTGGATATCTACCATAAATCATTACAAGTACACTTGATTGTAATTAATTTGATAGAGACCTGTCACATTTCACTAATGTATGGAATGTTGAACAATGCCAAGATTGCTGTTGGTTGCTATAAATCATGGTTATTATAAATTTTTTTCCTACTTATCAGCTTTAACATGAGGGATTATTGGTTTTAGACAGAAATGCATGATCAGTTACTCAATGGGGACAAAAACCCTCAATGAATTCTAGTCTTTTGTCTCTCCTTATGTGCCATATGCAAACAAAGGAACAAAAACAGAGCTTATTCTTAAGCTCTTATGAAAGTGAAATATGAGAAAGTATATCCACTATCATGTAGGGGCATCATGTGAGAAGAAAAATGTGGCTTTTAATATTTTGCAGTTTTAATAGGAATTTCAGATAATGTAAATGATGAAATGAAATTGTATGCTGCTGGATGCACTTACTGTAACCAGGACTACAAAATATCTTAAAATGTGTTACAGTGTTAATGTTATGTGCTGGTTGTGTTTCATACCATACCACTGTTGTGCCAGGTTCTCATTAATTGCATGTGCCTCAAATATGAATATTATATCTTCAAAGTTTATTATATCTACATTATATATAGTTTGTGTATTAATTCTCATTTAATGACATCCTAATCCTGGCTCCACTAAAAGCAAGTGTAAGTTTACAATGGGGTATTTGTGGAAGGCTACACTTGAAAGTAGAAGTAGATATAAAAAAGAGCCCAGATCAGAAATTTATTGAAATGTTCTACTGGTATATCCCTCTTTTTCTCCACTGAATATTCCATTTTCAGACTGATCACTTTGGCAGTCTGTGTATCTGTTCAGTGGCAATAGACCTTCACTTTCAGAATGATAACTTCTTATATGCTATCATTTCTTTCTTTTTTTTGCAAAAGCAAAAAGAATATGATTTATTACAACTTTGTCAGGAATGTGGATCATAATGATATGTGATTCTAACATTTTATGAAAAAGCTGGGATCATAACTTGCCAATGTGTACAACATAATGGAGCAGCTGGACCGGTTAATGGGTACATATATTACAAGTACAGCAGGGATAAGACCAGAGTTCTGAGTAAGGTATAAAGAAGGGTCAATGATTACAAAAGAAACTGTGGATAAAACCTGAGCAGCCTACTAACGAGCTGCTGGACTGACAGATGAAACCCAGCACTGTTAAATAAACCTGCCTTACTTGTGAAGCTGCCCTTTATCAGCCAGACCAGACAAGCCACTAGACAAAACTGCATCAGAATTCTACACTAGGGGCTGCCATTATTTTAACTTGCTTCTTTGGCCAATCCTACTGGACTATTTATAGTTAAGTCCTGCCATATTTCATGCACATGTTAACTTTGTGGGAGTACGTGCTTTTGAAGGTAGTTTTTCTTCTGTGTGCAGATGTACATCTAGATATTTCATGTTCCTTTTGTTTTTGCTTGTGTTTAAGATTTGTGTTTGGTTTAACTTATAAAATGTCCTATATACTGGTCATCAGTATTCATGGTTTTTAGTCAACAATTGGAACTGATCATTCTTAAGTTGAATAGGATTATTCGATAAAGATAAACCAATCATTAAGCTTTGCAACCTTAGACTAAAATTAAATGTAAATAGTACAACAAGTATCTGTTTTGATAATTAAAGACAGTTATTTTAGTTTATATACATTTTAATTTGTCTGTCTGTTTTGTCTGTCAGTCCTTCTGTTATGTTTTCGTTTCTGTGAGGGTACTTCTAAATATTATCCAATTTCATTCAAATTTGGGTCAGAGTTTGCTCTCATTCATTCCTTGGTTGGGATTGGTTTTAGAGTGTCTGTCTAAAAATTTATTATCACCAGCTCCAAAATTCCAAATTCACAACAAAAATTTTGACATGTTGAGACTTATCTTCAGAGGACAATGAAAACTACAACACAGGCACTTTGACATGTGGAGACATCTTCAGGGGAAAATAAACACTAAAACATAATGAGAAGGCAAGCATGAAGATCACAGGAAACTAAAATAACAAGAGGCGGAAGCGGAGGAAATAAATTACATGAATTTGCTCATTTTTCGGGAGATAAATAGATCAGAAATATTCCCCTAACCCCCTAACATGTTTTAATTTGTCATTCTGTTTTTTTGCAAAATGTACTATTACATCTGCTTAGTATTCAGCTCATAATAAATAATATCATCAGCCTCTTATGTCACTTTCACTCTGGCCCAACAGTTGGTGTTATAATTGGTCAGAGCTACCTGTGAGTCGGCAGTAATATTCAAAGTCTGTATCCCACTCATACCCTAGTTTCATATTCTTGTCCTTGTGCCCCTAATGTTAATTTTTGGACCTTATTCCACCACTGGCACCATTTTCACATTCTTGTCCTTGTCCCACCACTGGCACCAATTTCACATTCTTGAACTTATCCCACCACTGCCACCAATTTTGTATTCTTGACCTTATCCCACCACTGCCACCTTTTTAACATTCTAGTCTATATCCTACTACTACAGCCAAGCTCACATTCTTTTCCTTATCCCACTGCTGCCAGCAAATTCAGATTCTACTATTCATCCCACCACTGCCACCAATTTGATGTGTCTGTTTTAATCCCATTGCTGCTGCCAATTAATGTCATCCTACTGCTGCTACAAATTTCACATTCCTCAACATCTCTAACGATTAATCTGTTGCCACTTATATGGAGGGCTGGTGTTTGCCAGCTTTTGTTTCAACCATTCATCTTCTGCATACTTACATGACTATTCCATCACTGTCTCTCAGTGCTGAGAGCCACATGTAAATAATGTTACCAGTTTCCATTGTGATATGGTTATTGCAGGCTACTTTATTTGCCAAACCACTTCCTAGGCACTTATTTAAAGGTGCAACTCTACAATATAATAGCCTTCCCCTGCCTGAACTGAAGACTCAAGTACTGGCAGTCACTCTCAGGATGTAATAGTAAATACCAGAGGATACATGAGACCTTAACAGGCCTTCAGATAATTAGATTATCAATCATATTTGCCATTTCTTATGTATTCTTCCAAATTTGCAGATTTGTAAAACAGCTCATGTTTTATCCTGAGTTTCATAAAAAAAAAATCTGAATACTTGACAGTATTTTACTCTCACTCATTTAATTGAGAGCTGCCCATAGTTTTGGCAGGTTTTCTAAATAGAACATTCTTTGTCAATTAAATTCTGCATCTCAGATTCCATATTTGACACAGTCGTGCCTTAATCAATGTTGAAATTTTATCCATATTTTAAAATCAAAAGTAAACATGTATACTTACACCCAAGCAACAGTTTCATAGGCAAGACATCTAATATTTTGTCCTGCTGGGCATATTACCAGTTGTGATAATTATATAACCTGACTTTGGTGGTCTGTAAGGGGGTCCTTTTAAATTTTTTTTCTTAATTTATACATTTTATCATTTAATATATGATGAGGAATACTTGACAAACTGCATAATTTGTATAATAGTAGTTTATCATATACTTATTCCTTCTTTCAAACCCAACCATCACTTTCAGGAAAATAAAATATAGGTCTTGCTAATCTGGATTAAATTTAAAAGTAATAATAGTGAAGATAAAAGATTGATGTTTGTTTAGTTCAGTCATAATAAACCGATTGGTTCTCTGGTTTTAGGTGGACGCAACATGACTATAGAACTACAGTCAAGAACTGGACATACAAACATGATGGCTGTGGTAGGAATGCTGGTGTTCTGTCAGTTCTGGTTTTGGTATCCATTGGCAAACTTCCTAGTTCTGTCCTTTACACCAACCTGCCTGATTGGCCTCAATGCGGACCTGAAGGTAGGAAATAAAATGATTGCTACATTCTGATAAAGTGTTAATTAATTTTTTCTAAAGGAATTATTCAGTTTTCAACAGGAAATAGGATATTTAATTGCAAATATTGATTATTTTAGGATTCAAATAACTTATATTCATGTCACAGGCTAAAAATGTAATTTAATAAATGTTTACATTTCTAGCTTTAGACTCGCATGAATTTACAAGTGATTCTGTGTGATGCAAATGTTTTTGTATTTTACTCATTGCTTTTAATGGGAATGAAGTGACAAATGTATAAGGTCATAATTTTCTTTAGATGCCAAAGATAGAGTTTCGGTCAAATGCACGGCCCTCCACTTACGCATACCCTCCACCACTGGAAGAGAAAAAAGACAAGAACAAGGAGAAGGTTGAGACAGCAGTTTTGAGCATCACGGCCAAACAAAAGAAGAAGGATGCAGAGAAGAAAAAAGAAGATGACAAGATGGAAGTGGTAAGTTAAAGAATGAGACAAAGCTTCCTGGTTAATGTGTGTCACTCCCATGCTAAAGGTCCCTAGTTCTCATTCCTCCAGAGCCTGTGTGCTTAAGGTGAAGTTTCTGCAGGACTTCAAAATCAGTCGCTGTCCTGCTTTAACTACCAGTTCTGACTTTTGGTATGCATGTATTTCAGGTCTGCTGCGTATAATATCAAAAGGCTAAAAATAACATATCCTTCCTATGAGGCTGTTATCTTTATATTTCAGCAGATTGTTTAATCCTTTAAAGAATGCAGGATAACATTGATATTATATGGTTATCCTTCAGTGGAAAGACATATCCTAAAAAATAAAGTTCTCACATCTGTATTAAACTATCATTGCAAAGTCCATTTGCACATGTTGTGCTGAAAAAGTGAAGTATTACACAATTTGATTCAATCATTTGATTCATCATTTTGAATAACAACAGTCTGGCCTTTGTTTGAGAAAGTTGACTGGAGAGGGGATAGACTCAGGATCTTTCTTTTTATTCATTGCTTCTTTTTTTATCAGCATGGTAGACTTCAGTGATTCATTCATGTGGGTTTTTTACAGGATGATGAGAAGAAAGATGCAAACAAAGAGAAAGAACAAAAAGAAGAACAGAAAAAGAAAGAGGCAGAAGAAAAGGAGAAAGAAAAGGAAAAGGAAAAAGAAAAGGAAAAAGAAAAGGAAAAAGAGAAGGAGAAGAAAAAAGAAACAGAGCCTCCATTTGAGATGCTGACAAACCCAGCACGAGTCATGAAAGCCCAGGTATGTAAATAGATTTTAATACTTTATATTTTATAAATTAAAAACCTCTAGCCTTCTAATGAGTGTATTCAAAGGTGATGTCCAATTTTCCATTAATAACCACTTTGTCCATCAGATTTTGTTCTCCAGCAGCTTGAAATACCTTAATCCTTTGTGAAGAATATTTGGAAAGGACATAGGCATTTGTAAAAATTTTTCTGGTTTAGTTATTGTTGAAGTATTTAAATTTTTTTCTCCAGAGAATCACATTTTTATAGCAGGAAAGTGTTTCAGTTTACTTGCAACAGGCATTAAACTATACACTCATTGTATCTGCAACATTTTGTTCAATAAATTTGCATAACTTTATTAAATCAGACACTGCTGCCCTATTTATATTTTGTAAGACAAATTCATATCCCATATTTTTGCTGTATAATATTTCAGTGTATAATTAGCCAAAGTTACGTTTTTGTTGCTGGGAAGACATTGATGCAAATGCTTACCAGAAAACAATAAACTTCCATTATAGTTACAATTCATTTGCAACATGACGAAATGCAGATTATGTTTTCACCATCTTCCTGTTTTTAATTTGAAGACTACTAGGGCTGTATCAATATATTGTTATATCAATACGAATTGATACATGACATCGATACGATAACCAAAATGCGTTGCATGCTGTATTGGTCGTATCGATTGATTGCTAATGAATAGAGATATAACTCTAACTTTAAATATAACCATGACAATTTATAAATCTAAATGCACTGTATATTTGTTGCTTTGGCTTTTAAGACTTGTTAATAAATGTACATGTATATACGCATGCAGTACTTTCATGACAAGCAGGCGCATGTGAGCGATAATAGGAGAATGATATTGACGTTCCTCTTTATTAATGAAATCGATATTCACATTACATATTGCTACTAGGAACAAGGTACATTCACGTATATATCCTAACTTTATATATATATATATATATATAAATTCAATTCTGTGACCTGAGCAAGGCACTTATTCGCTTTATGATATGTCATTTTATCTCTAATTTTTTATTTACGCAGCCAGTCATAGGTTGCTCGGAACTCCCGCATTCGACATCAGATGTCAAATAAATGGTTAAAGCCTGGGTATAAATCCTGTACAAACAGGAGAGTGACTAATGGGATTCATATTCACAGAAATATACAAACTTGTGTAATTACATAAAAATACAGCCTATGATCTTCCAAACCAAATGCAATAAAACAGTTTTGTGCATGGGGGGGGGGGATTATAAGGGCTCAAAGAAGATCGAGATTTTGGTAGTCTAGATGAGATAGATTTTGATAAATAAAATCAACTGGTCTGTTTATTTATTTAATATCCAGCTTAAGCTGCTTAAGTTCATAGCATACTAAATATGTTGTATGATAAATTAAAAAGAAAACATATAAAAACAAGAAATAAAGCTTTTATTAAGAAATGATATTCAAAGAAAAATGAAACGTATTGTCAATACGTATCGATATCAAATTAACTGTATCGCAATACGTATTGTACCGGAAGAGGCGGACCGATACCCAGCTCTAAAGACTACACACAAGAAAATTAATTGATCATGCTTCCTGAGAAAGAAAATCATATGACATTTATTGAGGGCTGTCTAAGATCAGCAAGTTTCTCCATGTTGCTCTGCAGGTTACACTTGTGCTTGGAAACTCTTATCTTTTTACAGCTTCGAGTGATTTCCATGCCAGAAGGAGCAAGATACACTCCGCTTAAAGACGTAAGTTTTTAATCTTTCTTATAAAGTTGGACAATGCCAGTTTTGATTAATTTTTTTCTCAGATGTGTAAAGATAATCAAATGACAGTAGAGCTCTTGCATTGGATGAGTATCTTTAAGATCAGTTTCTTTTTGTATGTGAAAGATCTCATTTTTTAAATGTTACCCCCTTATATTTAAGAAAGGATTTCTTGTCCCATATTCACTTAAGTCTGGGTCAGTAGAACCTTCAGGTTTCTTGGATTAATCAGATTTGGTACTCCCTTATGTAACTGAGCCATGTTTAACAGTTTACAATTTAAGAGACTTGATGCCTTAAACTTCTGGCACTTTTTAGCTCATAGCCTTGTCATTTGATCACTTGTGACTCTTTGCCTTTCAGGTTTGTTGTCTGGACATAAACAATTTGAAGCTTAATACTTTAAAATTTAGACACTTTACCACTTCAGCCTTTCAGCTCCAGGCATTATCAGGCTTCATCCCATGCAATGCCTTGGCATTCAGGCACTTTAAAAGATGATGCCTTGGATAGCTTAACCTAAGTCTTACCGTGTAAATATTAAAAACGCTTTTATTCTACCATTTTCCAATTATATGGCCTCATTAAATAAACTGTCCTCAGAGAGGATCTGTATATCTGATTTCAGCCATTTAAGAAAGCCAGTATGTAGGCTTTACCAATGCAACATCACCAGGTTGGAAAAAAATTTGTAACCAAACTGTTGGAGATGAAAGTACCACAGAGGGAAAATGTCATGGTCTGTCACATGTTCTTTTCAACCGTTTATCCTGTGTACTTTGCAGCCTGGAATTGGAGGAGTGATCATGCTGAAGGACACCACCCCACAGGAGAAAGAAGATATCATAGAACCTGTAGCTAGTGAGTACTGTTTGCCCTAATATCACAATAATCATAATAATAGCAGTAGGTGTAATCGTACCCTGCTCATGCAGCGGTTATACCCCGCAGTTATCCGAGGTCTATTTTCATGCAACTGCTGCTTACGCTCCCGAGGCAGCGGAAATCTTACGCTTCTAAAGAAGCAACTTATTTTCACGCTGCCAGCTTTAACCGTTTATGATATATTTAGACACCAGATGGCGGTTCATTGTCCGCTGAACAAAACATGCGTATGATTTGAAAAGCAGCCAACCAGATGCCAATAAACAAACACGCGACAGGCGTCCTGGCTCCACCCATAGCTGCGCTTCAATCGCCGTTTGAAGACAAGTTTACGTTCGAATTTTAATTGGTCCCTCTGCATTCTTGCATAAACGACCGATTCGATTCTGACAGTATGACTGTGTTAGCGTAGCCATGTGTCTGCAGAACTGAAACCAGCCAGCGAGGTGTGCACGTAGCCTTTGTTGTTACGTTTCGTATGAATTACAGCTAACCGACCGGGCATCCTATATGCCCAAGGCCCTAAGTAAACCACGTCTGCGGCAATTCTCTCTGAGCCTGTGGCCTGTTCATACGGTTACCAGGGCGATGAGCTGTCACTGAAAACGGAATGAACATGATTGGCTCCGTGTATTCCTCGCTTGGCCGTGTCTTCCAGCACCATGTCATCTAATTGGACAAAAATACAGTGCTCCCCTCTGGTGTAGCAATTCAGGATACGAGGTCATAACAAACAGCGCTTACCATATAGGAAGTATGCCTATAGTTAAAGCGCTGTGTAAAGAGCGTACTGCTGCTTTGTACAGCATGATTCTCTTGGTTCGACCACCAGGGTGGGCACAGAGTAAAGAAGTGTGATCAGACCAATGAGAGAGTGGTATAACATCATGCATCCAGCTCCAAATTTTAAAGTGTAAAACTGCTGTGTGAGGAGGGTAGTGTAGATGTAGCAGTAGCAATACAAAATTGTTTTGGTTAAATAAGTAGAGGTTACAACACTAAGTAGACATTATTGTCATAACAATAGTCAAGTTCATGGTTGTATGATTGTATCCCCAGACAAAGTCGGGGGATACTATGTTTTCATACCGGTCCCGCCGCCGCCGCCGCATATAAATCTTGTTGGCGCTATAACCCAAAAAATATTTCACGGAACTTTACCAAACTTGGTATATGTATAGATATGGATGAGAGGACGACGCCTATTTAAAATGAGGTCATGACCTTTACTAGGAGAGTGTCCTTGACCTTGAATAGGTCCAATTTTGGGGAAAATCACACAAATTCTTTAATATCTCAAGAAATCTTGCATGGATTGATCCCAAAATCAAGTTGATGGAAGATCATGGATAGGGTTGTCATGTTCCAGAAACTGGTGGCGCCACCTATTATTCTTTACTTGTTTTCGTGCCGTTTAATATCCCCAAAATTGCCACCTTACAGTACTGTGAGCATTATAAGTCAAAAACTAATGGACAGATTTCTTTTATATTATGCATATACATAGGTATGGGTTATGGGATGATGTTTATTTAAATTGGGGTCATGACCTTTCCTATGATAATGGCCTTGACCTTGAATATTGCCATATATGGTGAAAATCACACACCTCTTATGGTATTGTTGATAGCCATATGGATTTCAAACATGGCTTATGTATGGCCCACCACTAAAGTAAGAACCCTATAGGTTCTAGGGTCATGAGTTCAAAGGTCAAGGTCACTGGACTGGCATTTAAAAAGATACTGTGGATGCATTTTAAGCCAAACTTTCATCCTAGGTCTTCCATCTTGAATATATAGCTCACTTGCCAATAGTGGATGATCCATATAAATTTTGGGGTCACAAGGTCAAAAGTCAAGGCCACAGGAGCTATCTGTCCAAAAATTAGTTTCTGGATGATAATTCCTGCTTTTATTGATGTATTGATTTCAAACTTGACTTATATATGTCCCATTGAAAAAGCAAGACCCAAATTGATTTTGGGGTCATGAGGTCAAAGGTCAAGGTCACAGGACATCTTTAAAAAGATTGTGGATGCATTTTCAGCCAAACATTTCATCTCAGATCTTTCATCTTGCACATATAGTTCACCTGCTAAGAGAGGAAGAACCCTATCAATTTTGAGGTCACAGGGTCAAAGGTGAAGGTCACAGGAGCCATCTGTCCAAAAATTAGTTTCTGGATGATAATTCCTTCTTTGATTGATGTATGGATTTCAAACTTGACTTATATTTGTCCCATTGGAAAAGCAAGACCCAAATTGATTTTGGGGTCATGAGGTCAAAGGTCAAGGTCACAGGACACATCTTTAAAAAGATGTGGATGCATTTTCAGCCAAACATTTCATCTCAGATCTTTCATCTTGCACATATAGTTCTCCTGCCAAGAGAGGAAGACCCCTATCAATTTTGAGGTCACAAGGTCAAAGGTGAAGGTCACAGGAGCCATCTGTCCAAAAAATAGTTTCTAGGTGATAATTCCTGCTTTATTGATGTATAGATTTCAAACTTAACTTGCATATGTCCCATTGGTATAGCAAGAACAGAATTGATTTTGGGGTCATGAGGCCAAAGGTCAAGGTCACAGGACACATCTTTAAAAAGATCAAGGTCACAGGACCAACATCTTCAACAAGATTGTGGATTGTTAGATGGAAGAAACAATAAATATGCCAAGTGTCAGTATATGCTGCTAAAAATGGGGGTCTATTTATAAAGGGGGGGCCTACTATGTCTGGGGATACTCTGGCACCTGCGGTGCCAAGAAATGTCTAGTTAAGTATAGCAGTAGGCCCTGTATGTTTCTCCTGTCCTGGTCTGGGATATTGTTTCTGGCCTTTTAACAGGCAGTTCTTTAAACACTTAATTTAATGCTTAATTTATTTTGGCACATGACTTGCTCTCACAAGAGAAAATTGAACAGTTATCAGCTTACCTATCAATTTACATGTGTAACAAGTTCCAGAATAACAAACACTGACAATTGAGTATCAGTTAATGGGTGTTTAAATAACAGGCATGTGACTGTATTACATAGATGAATCTGTTACTCAGCTCCGCTTAAAAGCTTCAGCAGTATGTTATGTACTTTCCTAAATGTTTGCACTGGTGTGTTAATATTCTGTTACTTATAGTAATCAAGTAACATGTTCAGAAATCTTTATTTGCAATATGGAAAGCAGAAGTAGCATTATTGGAGTGTGAGCAACTTGTCACTAAATGCAGAATAATCAGCAGAGCATTATTAAAATACTGAAGGTGAAAGTTGATACGTTGTTCTGTCATCATAGAGGTACATGAGAGCATAGGCTGCATGATCAAAGAGAATCATTTAAGTTTGAAATATCAGGTGACATGAACTATGTGTCCTCCTAATACTATTTAACTCTGTCAAGTTATATTTTTACCTTCAACAGGTGGTAAGGTATCATTTGTTTCCTTTTGGTGGTTTGTCTGTTAGCAACATTACACAAAAACTTATGAATAGGTATTGATGAAAATTTTTGTAGTGTTAGGATAACACCTAAAGACCAGTGTTTCAAATTTTTGAGGTAATCTGGGTCTCCATGATATGTTTGTAATTCAATAGGTTATATAATGTTGAGAGATAGGGCAGTTTCTTTGTCATGGCAGAGGTCACAGACCATTCATTGATATTAAGGGTCCCTTAGTTCTGTAGCTCACTCATTGCTCGTTGGTGAACCTTGACACCATGTTGAAAGCTGGAAAATATTATTAAATTCTTATAGATGTATACATGTAGGCTCAGAATGCATTTCTAATTTTAGTTATGGTTTGTCTGTCCTTTGTTTGTCAGTATGTTTCATTTATTAATTCATTAACTAGTCATGCATGTATTTACCTGGACACAGATCCCTCAGCATACATGGTATATCATGTCACTTTAGGTCAATATCAATGCCAGTGATCGACATGTCTTGTATACTTATTTTGTACAGTGGGCTCAAATATGTACTCAACGACTCACCACCCCAAATTCGACAAGCATCATGCATAGCCTGTGGTGTCACTATGCTCTGTGACACACCGCCCAGGAATGAAACTGACATTAAAGTAGGAGCCTGAATGCGGAGTGGCAGTGTGTGATCACATTTAGTGTTTTACTTGTGTACTTTAATGTGACCTTTTAATAAAATTATTATGAACCGGCTTGCTTGGCGTTGCCTTCGTATTGGCCTTCAGGCAGCCATTTTGGTCTCAGGTTGTTATTGCCACCCTCAGCCCAATACAAAGACAATACAGAAGAGGCTGGTCAATACATAGATACCTCCAATGGTGATGGAATGTTTCCATTGAAATATTGTTCAAAAGTTATTTGATACACAGAATAAATAAGGGGACTTTGGAGGGGATGGAGGATTTATTTGTAATTTTGTCTATTTGATTATGTACAAGATGTCTTAAAAATGTACTAGTAGTTTTCAGTATTAATAAAACTTCTTAAGGAATATTAAATAATTGAGGTGAACCTTCTTTTATGTTTTTAAATTAAATTTTAAATCGTGAATGGTTTTTACATCAGTGTATGATTTAGCTTTGAGTTCGGTTATGTTTTATAATCTGACCACCCTGAGGCCTTGTATATGGCCAAGCTTAGTTCAGAGAAGTAATCATTAGTATTCAGTGCAGGAACAAGGATATCAAGATTTAAGAAAGACATCTTGTAGGAAGATAATTTACAGATTTGCTGAGAGATATATTATCAGCTTCACACATTATATATTCATATTAGCCTAATAAGGGATCCTATGGAAGTCTTCCATTGCAGGTAGCCTTTGGTGTAGATATTAATTAAATGGAAATACAGGTAAAATAAACAAACATAGGCATATCAGTTATATTCCACCAAGGCCAACTGCAGAGTTTAACAAGCTTTTATTTGCCTGAAATTAGCATCTCTCCACAAAATTCCATTTTAGAAATATCATACTTGTTTGAGGTAGTCACATATATTCCTGTTACATTTTACATTTTCACTCTAAAGGTTTATACATGACCTTCAAAACATCCAAAAGAAAGTACATTATGAATAATTCATTTACATGAAAATACATCTTCACCAGATGTCCCAGTGTTACCCTGGGGTAATTGTGCATGTGCAGGGAAAAAAAAACGTATGCTTTAAATGTCAGAAGCTGTTGTTGCTTGTGTGAGGGAGCAGCTAATTAACAGTGGGTATGTATACCAATACTGCAGCCTTGAATCTTCTTATGAGTAAACCTTGCAATTAAGGCCCCTTGGAACCTGCAATCAGCATTTTTTTCACTGTACCAGTATTAGGGCGAGAAATTAGGGCTAAAATACCCGCAATTTGACAGAAGATCTTGTGGAGGGCCAGTAAAATCGGCCTTGTGCTGGTCTCCCTGGGCTTGCAAATGGCAATTTTTTTTTCAGTAAACCTGTTGTTAAAAGTGTTTATTGGTTATAGAAACAACAACTTTGGTACAAAGTAGTGGTAGAATTGGTTATGCAATTATGTTTGATGATTGGAATAATAATATAATAAAATGACTACTTTGCATGTGTATACATTAGCATTTGTGATTGATTGAAAAATTTCATAAATTCAATTGATTGTGAAAGAAAACAACCAATCAAAGAAAACAAACAATCACTGTATAATTGATTAATTAGCACACCAATAATGCAAAGTTTTGTAATACATTGGTATTAATATACATGTATATAAAGAATTAATAAAGGCAAATTTTTTTTAAAAATTGGGGTCTGGTTAAATACCTGGATGGCCAGTATATTTCCTGCCCTACCAGCCCCACAGTCTCGTTTAAATCTTCTTTAATCTGGGTCCCTTAGAATCATTTACTGATGTATGTTTACTATGGTTAATGAACTGAGCATCAACCTATTTAATTTTGTAAATTGCTCGTGCAGTGTATGTAGGGCAGTTACCACCTCCAAGGATGAACATTTATAAAAAGTCAGTTTGTCCCAGGACACTAACCACACCTGGTCTCATTGTTGACACTGGACAGACATGTTGTCCACCAGACAGTCCCTTGCAGCAGTCAGACAAACACCAAAAAAATAAAACAATTTTTAATTAATCTGGTTAGTATTCAAATAAAAAGAGTCACATCAATATATGACTTTGCATGATGTAATGGTACAGCATCCTGCAACAGACATGATCAGTTGACTACATTTAGGCCGGAAATTTAGGCTAATTTTTTTTTTACAAAATACAATTAAACCCTTCAAGGCAGTATCATCATTCTGTTATGTTATATAAGATAGTCATGGCCTGGAAAATCAGATAATATAAAAAATTAAATCATATATTTTGGTCATGGCACCAGACAGAAAAGGATATTTATCTTTTTTAAAGGTAGTTCAGTTGCTAGAGAGAATCAATGTTTACTTACTGAACAACACATTTATTAGTGCACAGAGCTGTGCTGAGGTTATTAATATACATGTAAATGCAGTGACAAAATTGATTTGCCATTTGGGCATACTGTGCTGGTATTTGTAATAATACTACCAACAGAGGCTTCTCGTAAAAAGAAGTTCATCCGGTTTCCTGTAAGCTTTAAATCGGTCTGGGCGTCAAGGTTCTGATGTCACCTCCCTGTAAGCTTTACATCAGTCTGGGCGTCAAGGTTCTGATGTCACCTTCCTGTAAGCTTTACATGGGTCTGGGCGTCAAGGTTCTGATGTCACCTTCCTGTAAGCTTTACATCAGTCTGGGCGTCAAGGTTCTGATGTCACCTTCCTGTAAGCTTTACATCGGTCTGGGCGTCAAGGTTCTGATGTCACCTTCCTGTAAGCTTTACATCAGTCTGGGCGTCAAGGTTCTGATGTCACCTTCCTGTAAGCTTTACATCGGTCTGGGCGTCAAGGTTCTGATGTCACCTTCCTGTAAGCTTTACATCGGTCTGGGCGTCAAGGTTCTGATGTCACCTTCCTGTAAGCTTTACATCGGTCTGGGCATCAAGGTTCTGATGTCACCTTCCTGTAAGCTTTACATCGGTCTGGGCGTCAAGGTTCTGATGTCACCTTCCTGTAAGCTTTACATCGGTCTGGGCATCAAGGTTCTGATGTCACCTTCCTGTAAGCTTAACATCGGTCTGGGCATCAAGGTTCTGATGTCACCTTCCTGTAAGCTTAACATCAGTCTGGGCGTCAAGGTTCTGATGTCACCTTCCTGTAAGCTTTACATCGGTCTGGGCGTCAAGGTTCTGATGTCACCTTCCTGTAAGCTTTACATCGGTCTGGGCGTCAAGGTTCTGATGTCACCTTCCTGTAAGCTTTACATCGGTCTGGGCGTCAAGGTTCTGATGTCACCTTCCTGTAAGCTTTACATCGGTCTGGGCGTCAAGGTTCTGATGTCACCTTCCTGTAAGCTTTACATCGGTCTGGGCGTCAAGGTTCTGATGTCACCTTCCTGTAAGCTTTACATCGGTCTGGGCGTCAAGGTTCTGATGTCACCTTCCTGTAAGCTTTACATCGGTCTGGGCGTCAAGGTTCTGATGTCACCTTCCTGTAAGCTTTACATCGGTCTGGGCATCAAGGGTCTGATGTCCCTTCCTGTAAGCTTTACATCGGTCTGGGCGTCAATGCTCTGATGTCACCTTCCTGTAAGCTTTACATCGGTCTGGGCATCAAGGTTCTGATGTCACCTTCCTGTAAGCTTTACATCGGTCTGGGCGTCAAGGCTCTGATGTCACCTTCCTGTAAGCTTTACATCGGTCTGGGCGTCAAGGTTCTGATGTCACCTTCCTGTAAGCTTTACATCGGTCTGGGCGTCAAGGTTCTGATGTCACCTTCCTGTAAGCTTTACATCGGTCTGGGCATCAAGGTTCTGATGTCACCTTCCTGTAAGCTTTACATCGGTCTGGGCGTCAAGGTTCTGATGTCACCTTCCTGTAAGCTTTACATCGGTCTGGGCGTCAAGGTTCTGATGTCACCTTCCTGTAAGCTTTACATCAGTCTGGGCATCA
Source organism: Sipunculus nudus (assembly GCA_026874595.1). NCBI lineage: Eukaryota > Metazoa > Annelida > Sipuncula > Golfingiida > Sipunculidae > Sipunculus > Sipunculus nudus. The sequence continues at coordinate 8,295,200 of CM049314.1, read as the reverse complement.
AGGTTCTGATGTCACCTTCCTGTAAGCTTTACATCAATCTGGGCGTCAAGGTTCTGATGTCACCTTCCTGTAAGCTTTACATCAATCTGGGCGTCAAGGTTCTGATGTCACCTTCCTGTAAGCTTTACATCGGTCTGGGCGTCAAGGTTCTGATGTCACCTTCCTGTAAGCTTTACATCAGTCTGGGCATCAAGGTTCTGATGTCACTTTCCTGTAAGCTTTACATCAGTCTGGGCATCAAGGTTCTGATGTCACCTTCATGTAAGCTTTACATCGGTCTGGGCGTCAAGGTTCTGATGTCACCTTCCTGTAAGCTTTACATCAGTCTGGGCATCAAGGTTCTGATGTCACCTTCCTGTAAGCTTTACATCGGTCTGGGCATCAAGGTTCTGATGTCACCTTCCTGTAAGCTTTACATCAGTCTGGGCATCAAGGTTCTGATGTCACCTTCCTGTAATCTTTACATGGGTCTGGGCGTAAAGGTTCTGATGTCACCTTCCTGTAAGCTTTACATCGGTCTGGGCGTCAAGGTTCTGATGTCACCTTCCTGTAAGCTTTACATCGGTCTGGGCGTCAAGGTTCTGATGTCACCTTCCTGTAAGTATATCGGTCTGGGCGTCAAGGTTCTGATGTCACCTTCCTGTAAGCTTTACATCAGTCTGGGCATCAAGGTTCTGATGTCACCTTCCTGTAAGCTTTACATCGGTCTGGGCGTCAAGGTTCTGATGTCATCTTCCTGTAAGCTTTACATCGGTCTGGCCGTCAAGGTTCTGATGTCACCTTCCTGTAAGCTTAACATCAGTCTTGGCATCAAGGTTCTGATGTCACCTTCCTGTAAGCTTTACATCGGTCTGGGCGTCAAGGTTCTGATGTCACCTTCCTGTAAGCTTTACATCGGTCTGGGAGTCAAGGTTCTGGTGTCACCTGCCAAGAACATAGAGAATCAATCCCTGTGTTTATGTACATTCCAACTTCAATTGCACATCTCCTCCACAGTTAACCCACCTCTCCATTATACACTGAGAATACAGCCCCTTCTTCCTTCAGATATGGACAGTTCAGCTCCAAGTATCTCCTGACAGTGACAGATCAACCACCCCTCCATCATACAGTGACAGTTCAATCACCCCACCATTATATAGTGACAGTTCAATCACCCCACCATCATATAATGACAGTTCAACAACCCCACTACCATACAGGGACAGTTCAATCACCCCACCATTATAAAGTGATAGTTCAATCACCCCACTATCGTATAGTGACAGTTCAACCACCCCACCATCATACAGTGACAGATCAACCACCCCACCATCATACAATGACAGTTCAACCACCCCGCCATCCTACAGGGACAGTTAACCACCCCGTCATCATACAGTGACAGTTCACACCCTCATCTATCCCCTTCACATAAGAATAAATTATAACTTTTGTCTGGTATTCTGACATTCTAACCCTTGTGCTCACATAGTGACATGTCACTCAAACTCCCTCATCTCTCCACCTCATTTCTCTAGATAATTTGCATTGGGTCCACGATATGGATTAAGCACTTTCCACAAGATGCCTGGAATGGTATTTTTCCATCAGAAAGTTTTGTAAATATGTGACATGCCTTGTATAAGAGTGTATTCAGTATCCCCCACAGCAAATTTAGAAAGTTTTTTGCTTGCTCATTAAAATTGTTAAGTACCTCTAATTCAAGCTGCCAGCTAATTGATGAGAGATAAAAATTTGAAGTGAGGTTTCCGGCATCAAATCAAGTCCATTGTGCACAGGCTTAATAAGATAACATTTCTTATAAAATCATTTATTTTCTTATGATGTTCAGGAATATAATTAAAGGATGGGAGGTTGGTAGATTTAGAAGCATTTATGATCAGGAAATAATTAAGACTTTGTATCTATGAGTTTAATTCCAATAATTCATTTAAGTTAGACACTTGAATAGATGTCTTATCCTGTTTATAGATTGTATTTTTACATTGCATTGTTTTATTAAGAAATGCTCTGTGACCATGTGATTATTTAAAAATATTAGTGAATGAAAAACATCCTACATTGTTAATATAACAATGCTGAGTAAGTACCAGACTCAATTTCACTTTAGAAATGTAAAATTACTGTACATGTAATAGTAAAATGTCACTTTGAAAGGCAGGACTTGGAGATATGAGATGTTAGCTCATCTGATATTAACTTCCATTGTGATATGATCTGATCTTTGGTGGAATGTCATAAAATTTATGATGTGCTTGTTTATTAGATAATTCTAACCCCAGACAAAGTTGGGGGATACTATGTTTCATGATAGTCCCCCCATCGCCGCATATAAATCTTGTTGGCGCGATAACTCAAAAAATATTTCACAGATCTTTACCAAACTTTGTATATGTATCACCGTCCAGTTGTTTACGTGCTTTTGTTCACAGGTTGCTGATTTCTCAGATAGAAGAATTCTTTAGTCCAGATGTAATTTACTTCCAAATTTATTCAATCAAAGTTAACAATAACAAATGTCCAAAATATATATATTGATAGTTTTCCCTATTTTCCACTTAACTGATTCTGTTTTCTCCGTCTCTGTCTCTCTCTCTCTCTGTATTAACTCCTGTTCTTATTCCTGTCTCTTCTCTCTTTCCTAGTTCTCTAACTCTTCTACTCTCCTCTCTTTAGCTCTGACCTTCACAGTCTGGTTCAGTAACCAGTATCTCTATTTATACATTTGTCCAAAATAATAATTGCAATTAAGGAATTTCTTACAGCATTAATACAAGACATATTATGTAATACATTCAACACCTTTCTTGCCCTCCTGTGAACACCTCAGTCTAAACTGTTAATTAATTAGTTTTATCTGTGCCTGTCACTTTAAGAGTAAACCCAGTCAAATGTATGAACGTGCTTATTAATGAATTTTCTGTGAACACTTATCAAAGGGCTGGCAGTTAAATAATAAACTGAATTATAATTAGAAAGTTATCCTGCACAGAAGTCTACTAAATACCTGTTTCATTCCATAGGAGTGATAACCTTATAATATCTAATGAAAATTGGTAAAATATAATGATTTGAATTATCATAAAATTATCACACTGGTGATATATGTATAGATATGGGTGAAAGGATGATGCCTATTTAAAATTAGGTCATGACCTTTACTAAGAGAGTGTCCTTGACCTTGAATAGGTCTAATTTTTGGGTAAATCGCACAAATTCTAAAATATCTCAAGAAATCTTGCATGGATTGATCCCAAAATCAAGATGATCGAAGATCATGGATAGGGTGGTCATGTTTTTAGAAACTGGTGGCCCCACCTTTTATTCTTTACTTGTTTTCGTGCCTTTAATACCCCAAAAACTGCCACTTGACAGTACTGTGAGCATTATAAGTCAAAAACTAATTGACAGATTTCTTTTATATTATGCACTAGCTGATATACCCGGTATACCGGGCTTATTACCAGGGTTGGGGAGATATATTGACTGGGATGTGGAATGTTGGCTCATTTTTTCAAAAAGTTAACGAAAATATAGGTTTTCAGTGGGAAAACTGATTCAATGTGATATATATAAATAATTTTTACATTTATTTTGTTGCGCTATGCTCGTGGTAAGAAATTCATACCCCGGTATGTTTACCTTGAAGACCTGGTCAGTATTGATGTTTACATTGCAAACCGAAATGAGATGAGGGGGCATTTAGGTTTTCGACTTGAAAAATATTTGACTGAATTCTATCGTTCGACGTATAAAGATAAGATTCATGTGTGGAACACATGAAAGATTTATTAAATGTACGTTGCAAGGAAACTGTTCCTGAAGAAAGAAACAGAAATATGCATACCTAGTAAGTAGCAGAAGCTAGCGGACCCAACGGGACTCTATGCAGAGGGTCCATATCCCATTTTCAGCCACCGCAACCTTTATTTTCATCACATCAGACACATTTTGAGGCCTTAAACCCCCGCCACCACTCCAACCCATCCCCCCCCCCCCCCCCCCCCCCCCCGGTTCCTGGTATTGGGACCTTGAATTAGGTTTTTTCATTAATCCACCTGGGTTGAACTCTCTATTTCATAAAGCGAGAAACATGTGTTTTTCTCTTTTACTGACCACGTGTGTGGGTGAGAGCCTCGTTGAAATGTCATGCCCGACATGCTAAATTCCCTCATTGAAAGCAAGCGTTATTCATATGAATAATAGTCTGAGGTTGAGTGACCACGATGCACGCTTTCTGGTCATTGCTGAAGGCAGTTCGGCTGTGCTGGGTCTAACCTCGGTGCAAGTCAATAAAAACGGGAAAAATCAAGCAAAATTATGTGTACATTAAAAATTATTTATTCTCATATCGCGTATGTCACTGCGGGGATAATAACCTTTAAAATGATGTATGGCACAGTGTTGCACACAACACCATTTTAGAGAACACTGCGAACAAACGTGAACCGAATAAAATATACATAGATATGGGTTATAGGATGATGTTTATTTAAATTGGGATATATGACCTTTCCTATGAGAGTGGCCTTGACTTTGAATATTCCCATATTTGGTGAAATTCACACAAAATCTTTAATATCTCAGTAATGGATACATGGAATGATCCAAAAAGCAAATTGACTGAAGATCTTGGATAGCTTTGTCTTTTGCAGATGACAGGTGGCACCACCTTGTGTCGTTTTCTTGTTAAAATGTTAACGCAATAACTTTGTAAGAATTTGAGTTACAGTCACCAAACCCACAGGTTTGATGCATCTTATCAACGGTTAGGTCAAGTTTGAAAATGGATGACCTTGATGCATTTTTTCAAGGTCACAGCAGTGATTATGCTAAAATGATATTAGGGCAATAACTCAAAAAGAATTTGTGGAACAGTCACCAAACCTACAGTTTAGATGCATCTTATCAAGGGCTTGGCCAAGTTCGAATAAGGATGACCCTGATGCAATTTTCAAGGTCACAGAGGCGATGACGCTGAAATGCTGTTGACGTTAATATCTCACTGAGGGATGCATGGATTGGTCCAAAAATCAAATTGACATAAGATCTTGGATAGCATTGTTTTCTGCAGAAGACAGGTGGCGCCACCTTATGTTGTTTTCTTGCTAAAATGATGTTTAAACAGAATTATTTTGTAAGAATTTGAGGTACAGTCACCAAACCCACAAGTTTGATGCATCTTATCAACGGTTAGGTCAAGTTTGAAAATGGATGACCTTGATGCATTTTTTCAAGGTCACAGCAGTGATTATGCTAAAATGATTTTAGGGCAATAACTCAAAAAGAATTTGTGGAACAGTCTCCAAACCTACATTTTAGATGCATCTTATCAAGGGCTAGGCCAAGTTCGAATATGGATGACCCTGATGCAATTTTCAAGGTCACAGAGGCGATAACGCTGAAATGCTGTTGACGTTAATATCTCACTGAGGGATGCATGGATTGGTCCAAAAATCAAATTGACATAAGATCTTGGATAGCATTGTTTTCTGCAGAAGACAGGTGGCGCCACCTTATGTTGTTTTCTTGCTAAAATGATGTTTAAACAGAATTACTTTGTAAGAATTTGAGGTACAGTCACCAAACCCACAAGTTTGATGCATCTTATCAATGAATTTGAAAGAAACCATGGTGGCTTGCCAAGTGTCGTCTCTGCATCTGAATTCAAGATGGGATTCTTCGAGGCTAGGGGGGGGGGGGTAATTGTCTGGGGATACTATTGCACCTGCGGTGCCAAGAAATATCTAGTTATACTAATAGAGTATATAGTTAGACAGATCCCAGGATTTTAATAGGTTCATGCAAGAAATCTTTTGACAGGAAGACTGCAAAAAATCTATTTCATGCTTCTGTTTACAAACTTACTAAGTGTCAGATAAGAAGTACAACAAATTTTGAAAATATTTAATGTTTAGTATGGACACTTAAAATAAATAGCAACATTGGAATGTCTTATTTCCTAATAGTAAAATAATCACATGTTAAAAATACACATATGAAATAAGCATTTCTGATATAAAAAAAAATAAGGCAATATGATGAAGTAAATAGTGCAGTTAATATGAAAAGACAGCTGATATTTTAAGCTGCTGACATTTTATCCCAGCTTTGTTAAATTTGTTCACACAAAGTAAAGGGTGTGTGTTTCTTTGGTTTATTTACACAGGGCAGTGCAGATCAGCTCTGCAGTAAATAAAGTACTTTTTACATATCAGGAAGTGCAGATAAGCCCTGCAGTAAATAAAAGTATTCAGTGCCACAGTTGTAACAAGTAAACAACAAAAAACAAGATTAAATGCTATCATGAAAAGTTAACATGTACATACAGGATACCAGGTGACAGTCACACAAAAGTAACAGAGAAACAATTAAATTGTTGTTGTTTCAACTATGACGTCATGTAGGACTTTGACGTCAACAGGCCCCGGCAGTAGGAGTAAATGATTTCCTGTGTCTGCCGGTCGACTACCTTTTTATCCAAATGCACTGGTTAAATATTGATCACTTTCAGGCAATGACCACGCATCAAAAAGACATAAATAGGACCACAGGTTTCTTATTTTGTGTGGAGGAAGTGTGTTCTCTCTTTAAATTACAGGAACAGATGATATTGTGTATGTTCAGAGTATATAAGGGACAGTTTCAGACTTATTGTTATTTGACTGGTTATGTTAATATAACCCATGACTTTGTGTATCAAAAGCACTTTTATCTTATTTTACTTTTTAACCCAGACGTTCCGTAGCAGAGTGAGACAGATTTATCACCGATACATCTGGTTGTTTATCAATCTGCCTATATTCTCAGCAGTTTTGAATGTTTGCTCTGTATCGCCCTAACAATATTTTTAAAGAGATTTGAACAATATCATGTTCATATCAGGTTTTAACAGTTAGGAGTCACCATAAAAATTTATTGACTAGACAGGTAATATGATTGACCAGACATGGAATATTTTTATCATCATTAAATTTGCATGGCAGTTGTATATCTTAAACAGTCTGGTATAAACAATGCTTTCCAAGCAGGTGGCATTGCCCGATAAGTATTATCACAACATTGTTTTTGTTTATCAGAGATCTGGATGTCTGCTCACAGACTAGGTTTGTTGTTTCTGTGGATTTCAAAGCCTTTGAAATCTCTTGATGCAAATTTAATAAAAAAAAAAAATTTATTCATTGATGGAACAAAGCCACAATTCTGGGTATTTGTTGTTTTTTTTTTATGGGTCGGGTATGTCCCCTGTTTTATCCCTGAAGTTTGGACCACAAAATCATTGACATATAAACAAAACCTGAGAGAATATAACAAAGTATAGAAATTTTGTCATATTTCATTGAGCAGAAGGTGCTACTTACAGTTAGGCAACAGTGTTCATAATTTTTCAGCTTACATATATTTTTTGTATAACAATGAACAACCTTCCTTCAAAGAATCTTTAAGATTACTGGTGATCAGATTCAGGTTACAAATTACATATTTCTGGGTTTATTTCCTCAGATTTAATATCTGTGAATTAATGAGCATTGCCAAAAGTAACATTCAACAGACTCAGTAGAGTTGTGCTCCATCCTTTTCATTTGATATACTTGCATGCATGTACTTAGAGTATATATACATGTTTGATAGAAAAATCACTTATTGTAGTAACGTGTAAATTTCTGGACTTCCTTGTGACTTTTAAGGACACATCTGTCATTAATTCCATCTCACTGAAACCATTTTAAATGCCAAGGACTAACCTTAATGACAGATATTTTCTGTTTTGTAAATGCCAAGAATATCATGTGATTTACTGTGTTCTGTCTTCAAATGACAGCATTTTGATTAAATACGTGACTGTTACATTAAAGAAACAGTGCTGCCCGTCCATTTCTTGCCTGTGATATTGAATATAACTTTAAATTCTTGCAGTTATAATATTGTGTATAAATTTAACCAGCTAATAACTAGTACGGGTGTTAAACACTGGTCCAAATACTTAATCACTGTTGTGATGGTATCACATGGTCAAGACCAGAGAAAAATTAACACAAGTTTTAAAGCATTATGTGCAGTCATATAGTGAGAATTCAAAAACACAGTACAATATTGCCCAGCATAAAGAGAATAATTCAGGGTTGGTCATTCTTGGTATAACTCGCTGCTCATAAGGAAGTCCAGTACTGAAAGTGTTTTATGGCTAACTGAGACCCTTTATATGATAAACATACCAGGAATTTTATTGGATGTCTTTGGAATGACAAATATTGGCTTTTTTTGTTGACTACCACGCAATTCCATTGACTTATGTGAATTGTATGACCAGAGCAGTGGGGGTTTACATCACTGGGTAACCAAAAGTACTTCAGTATTTTGAAAACCAGTCCAGTGTATCTTTAATAAGAATGTGTATCAGGAGATCAGGAGAGTCACCATGTTATTTTGGTCAATTATTTAAATTTTAATTGAATAGAAATCATTTGCACTAAAGTTTGATTATGAGTAGAATCGAGTATACACATGTCCCATCACTATACACAGTCATGAATTATATTTATATATATATATATATATATATGTATACGCATACAGATGGACAAGAGCTTCATGGTCCATGCATTGATGTATATTTTATATGTATAAGCCACCTTTCAAGGGGCATGACCTAAAGCCCCATAGGAAGTCCTAAATTTACATTCATATTAATTAGCTTCATTCTCATGAATTTCATGTGTATTTGCATATTCATTAGCCTCTTTTGCAATCCCTTTCAGCTGGTGGACCTAAGGTAGAAGATGATGGTGATGAACCAGAGCCGCCAGAGCCATTTGAATGGACAGAAGATTAGACAGGTCTCCCTGTCACATGGTAAGACTAACAATCTCCAGTCAACTTGTAAACCTGTTTTTCCATCCAAAATTTAAAATAAAATGTATAAAACTAGAAATATGCAAAATGCAATCCTCCTGTGGGTTGATCTCCGTTGTGGGATGCTCCCAAAAACCGTGTGTGCATTCACTTATTCGCCCCATATTCCCAGGTTCATCCTGCATTAGTTACTGTACATTTGTGACTATTCCTTGATGACGTTCCTGAATCCGGATCATGTGCTGGATCCACACACAAATCTGATAGATTTTTCATTGGCTCATTTTGCTCATTTTCAAACAATATTATGAGATTCAGTTCATGATTACTTGAGTTATGTTGTAAACAACACACACACAAACACACACAAACGGGGATAAATGCATGCCCTCCTAGCAGAGGCAGTTACGCAGAATGTAATCCAAAATATTGCATATAAGGATGTAATGTGATACTTCATGCAAATCTACAGTACTGAAAAACATACTATAGGCTTGGAGGTGTTTTTGTTGGTGTTTTATATCAAATATATTAGGTTCATTTACTCACTGAGAAGCAATGCAGTGATAGGTAGTGCTAGGTTTTTTGTCTTGACACTTCACCTCAGATGCTGTCCTACAGGCCTGACTGAAGCATTTAAGATGGTGTTCCAGACATCTAGCTTACAGTTTTGTAACTATAACTCATTGGGGGGGGGGGGGGGGGGGGGGGCTCCAACATAGTGTCCAACAAACCTCTTCTATGTAAAAGAACTTTACAAAAGTTTTGGCCTGCTGTAACTTTAGTTATTAACCATGCATCTTCTGCCTTAGGAACTGGTCTAGGAAATTTCTTTGCCCCTTTTCCATCCAATAAATTCTCTTTAAATGTTACATTGTGCTCTCTTCTTTAGTTTTTTAGGCTCTACACTTGTGGCTTTCTCATGATGGCAATATGAAAACCCACATCTTTCAATCTATCACAATTACAGGAAAATGGTGTAACAAAATTTACCTTAATATCTTGCAAAATTTCACCATGATAAACACTGGATTTTGGTGACCATGTAATTGTGCTGTGAAATGTGCTGTGTTTCCTGCTGTCTTCATTACATTATAATTATCCATCTCTCTCTGCAAGAAATGTAAATAAGTTTTCTCTCATAATTGCCTTGTCATAGACCTCCGCATAATGTGGTTATTACACTGCAATGAAATCTGGCTTTCTGGTATTATTATCTCATTATGAACTCAATTTTCTTTACTGTCATAATTACATTTTCATTTGTTTTAACTTATTTACTTCATAATTGCAATTTAATTGCTTTGTCCATCCTGATTTTCTCAGTGTCTTGGCAAAGACCAGTGTCTGTCAATTTAATCATGGAAGAGAAGTGACATCAGTGCCATCTGTTGAGAAACACTTTTACCATAAATGTTATACCTGGCCTGACTCACTTGCTAACTTTGTGTCTAAGCTTCATATGTATATTCAGTATGTGTGCAGTATGAAATCCTGTTTTGAACATCTGTAAAGCACAGATACTCCAAACAATGGTCTTCTCATTTTAAAATATAACATTTATGTTTAATCAATTTTCCTTGCTTTTGTATTTGAAGCTTGAAAGACTTTCCTAGGTTCATTTAATTTAAGCTTGAAAAATCAATTTAACTTTGCATCATTTATTTGGCTCATTGTCCCCTGACTGTATTTTTAGCTGTACCAGATTTAGATCAAGTTCACCTGCTATTGTTTTAAATGTCATTTCCCCTTAATTGTTATAAATGAACTGGAACTGTACAAGAGACATCAGACAGACACATTGATCAGACTTCTTCAGAGACAGTTCTCACAGACCTTGTTTCAGAAATTTCAACAGAACAGTCAGTCTGGGACTTAGGTATTGATAAAAGTCTGACAAACAGCTGTATAAATGATGACCTTCATGAGCATGTCAATGTTTTATAGAGCATAAAGGCACCTGAGTCATGCCTATCCACACAAACTTCTTTAAAACTCACCTCTTTTTACCACACACTGTCTCATCGATTTTCATACAAAATATATTTTTGTCATTTTGTAGTGTCATTTTTGCTGTGCACAGCACATCTGGAAGTTTCTTTTGATAAAGGTGACTACATGCAAAATTTCATTGAACTTCATTTCAGCCTTTTGAGTTATTTCAGCCTTTCGAGTGCATTTCCGCTATAGACGCATCCTGCCATCATATCAAACTTTTAAGTCATACTTAAGATTGTGCCACCTTATTTGCAATGGTCTGATTGGGCCATGAACTGAATATTTTCAATAGTAACACTGTCATATCATGTACTAGATCCACACCAAAATCTGATCAGTTCTTTATTGGTCCATTCCCAAAATGTCCTGAAAATTTCGTGAGGTTTTGTTTATGATTGTGGGAGTTATGTTTTGAACAAACAAATGCAAACAAACAGGGATGAACGCATACCCTCCTGGCAGAGGCTATAATATATCAGAAACCAGCCCCTCTATTGATAGATCATGCAGATAGTATTCGATCAGATGGCGTTTGTCTTGTTTCTCACTATTGATCTTTGACCTGACATGCCTTATCTATATACTAAAATTTTCCTGTCTGTTTGTCCAAGAAAACAATCAGAAACGGGCCATGACAGTGGGCCTGTTAAGTTATCAAGGTCAGTCAGATGTCCTAACTTACAGAATGCACGCCTATATGGCCCTTCCACTTGCAGCATCATATTGCAGGTCTGTCAGTCACACGGCCCTCCACCGTGCCATTGCTGACCTTCACCTTGGCCCATTAACACACACATGTATATAGATTGATTCCTTATCAATCACCAGAGGTCGCTACATTACAGGTCTAGAAAGTTTGCTACCTAACAGTTCTGGCCAGACAATATGCAGCAAAATACCCTCCCTATACAACAGGACTCTACAGGGCCAAATTTTCTGATATGGAACTAAGAAAAAAAGAACAATGAGATATAAGAATAACAGAAAGAAATTCTGAAATTATCCTGTTATATAGGTGAGATAATTAAAAATGCACGCTGTACAGTTTGCTCAGGATTTCATTGTCTGTTCCAGGGATGAAGAATGACAGAAGGAGGCAGAAGAATCCGAGGAAAGCATTAGTCAAACCTGAAGAAGACGAAGAAGAAGGACCGGAGAAAGATGCTCGAGCTGAGGAAGCAACTGTCATCAATTATTAGTTATTAATATCATGCTACACAATGTATTCTTAGTGGATGTTACTGTATTGTTGAGCTTTTAAATTATATGGCTGAAACCTGAAAATATGACTATTGTTCCTTCTGGGTTGAAGAAAGTCCCTGTACTTGAATAAAGTGGAAACACTTGTGGAATATTGTAGACTTTCTTAAGCTTAATGTGCTGTAAAATAAAACATCAATCATTTTGGTGCTTAGAGTAAACTCCCATGTTCTTGTATTTCAAATCCAGATACCCACATTTTTTTTCATCCTATGTCAGTTTTGTGACCCATTGTGTGAAAATAAAGGACCATCAAATATTTCTTTGTTTAACTGTTTCTTTCTTTAAATGATGTTGAATGAATCAGTTATCTGTTAATGGTCAATATTTATTGATATCCTTATATGTCAGAGAGTTCTACAGCAATGTCACATTGAGACATTTCATTATAACTAGGCCTTTTTGGGCTGAAATGCTTTCAAACCAAACTATTTGATCTTTTTCTGACATTTGCACAGTCTGCCTGGGCATGCTTATCAGTACCAGTTTCAGTAATGGACAAAGGCTGCCTGGGCATGCTTATCAGTACCAGTTTCAGTGATGGACAAAGGCTGCCTGAACATGCTTATTAATACCAGTTTCAGTGATTGACAAAGGCTGCCTGGACATGCTTATCAGTACCAGTTGCAGTGATGGACAAAGGCTGCCTGGACATGCTTATCAGTGACAGCTACAGTGATAGACAAAGGCTGCCTGGACATGCTTATCAGTGACAGCTACAGTGATGAAACACTCAAATCCACCTTTTTTTGGCGACTTGGACTTAGACTTGGACTGTAGGATTGTATACTCGGACTTGGAGGTTAGGAGTCAAGAAAACCGGACAAGTCCACCTCAAGTCAAGTTGAAGGCAGGCTCTGTCACATTATAAAGTCATTTATAGACTGGTACATGAGTGAACTAGAATACAGTTAGTCGACAAGCAACTACGTGTATCCACTGAAATCAGTGCTACAGGTGAAGTGAGGCATGGATTGAGTGGTAAGGGGAAATAGAGTGAGATGTGTTGCATATCAGCATGGATGTCTGCCATGTAAATATGATTGTAGGTGGTCCTACCTGTCATTTGAACGAGAAAGCTACCAGATGTAGATACATGCAAAATTTCAGGCTGATAAATCCAACCACTTCTGAGATATTAGTGATTTTTTTTACCCTAGACAGACAAACAATTGGTCACCATGCAAAAATAGTTGCAGGTGGTGCCACCATTTTGTGTATGATAAAGAGCTATGTAAGATCTATAAGCATGCCGAATTTCTGGCTGATACATCAAACCAGTCCTAAGATATTGGCATGGATGTCTGCAGCATAAACATGATTGTAGGTGACGCCACCTGTCATATTAACCTGAAATCTATCCGCGATGTTTACTCATGCAAAATTTCAGGCAGATAAGTCAAAGCACTGCCCAGATAAGAGTGATTTAAACCCAAGGCACATGAACGGATGGACGCTGTGCAAAAATGGTGGAAGATGGCTCCACTAGTTTTGCATATGAAAAAGAGCTACGTGAGATCTATACACATGCAACTTTCAGGCCTATACATCAAACCCTTCCTGGGATATTTCCATGGATGTCTACAGCTTAAGTTTACGTGAATGTAAGTGTCGCAACTTATCATAAAATCAAGAAAGCTTTTCAAGACGCATGCAAAGTTTCAGGTGGATACGTCCAACCACTGCAGAGATATTGGTTTTTTAGTTCAGCTGACTATAAGTCATCTGAGCTATAGTCGTGATCCTTTGAACGTTGGCTGTTCGTCCGTCCGTCCATTAAACTGGCATGTTTTGAAACCGTTGGACCTACGAATCTGAAATTTGGCATACCCTTAGATGTCCCCAAAATCTCCCACCATACCGAAAATTGGGTCAATAGGACTTCATTCCTTCAAGATATTAAGGAAAAACCTCCGTTTTCCATTAAAAACCCATTGTTACACTTCAAGATTGCCTAATATCAAAACCACTGACCTGATATTGATTTTTTAATATATCAATTCCTCTATATATTTCTTTTGTTAAAACCAGAAATTAGTTCAAAATTTTTAAAATTCTTGAATTTATGGGCCCGAACATAATGCATTTAGTAAAAATTCAGGAAATATATTTACTCCCTTAACTTGAGAATTGCTGAAGCTAGAGACTTTTTTTTCAGGTATGTAACTAAATTTAATCAAGATTCAATTGTATACCCAAAATTAGATCAGAATTTTTCAAATTTGATAAGTTATTAGCTTAAATATAAAAACAGTACCTTAAATTTTGCCCAACTTTGACCATGGCACATTTTTTTCCTGTAACTGTTGTGGATTTAATTTTCACAGCATGTTTTCATAAGCATTTGATCAGTTAACATTTGAAATTTGAAACCAGTTGATCAAAAACTGTAGATTTTATTCAAGTTTTCAAGCACTCTGTAAAGTATTGTTTAGATCAAGCTAGTGTTATGCAGTTTGCTAGAGCTCAGCTCCCCAGCTTCCCAGGCCAGCTCTCAGCTCCCAAAATTTGGCATTCAGTTAGATGTCCCCCAAATCCCCTACCATACCAATCACTAGGACTTCATTCCTTCGAGATATTAAGAAAAAACTTCAAGACTGCCTAATATCAAAACCACTGATCTGACTTTAATCATATATAATATACATGTTCTTCTGTACAGTCTCTATGCACGTGGCCAGAAATGGTCAGTATTGCGTAATTGTGTTAAGTATGGGCCCGAACATAATGCACTTTGTAAAAAATCAAGAAATATATTTACTCCCATAACATGAGAATTGCTGAAGGTAGAGATTTTTTTCGTCAGGGATATAACTTTATTTAAGCAAGATCCAATTTTTTACCCAAATTAGATCTGAAATTGCACATTTTTTAAGTGATTAGCATAAATAAAAAATTTACCTTAAATTTTGTCCATCTTTGCCTACGGCACGTTTTTTCCCTGTAAGCACTGATGATTTAATTTTCACAGCCTGTAAACATAGGTATTTAATTTGTTTAAATCTGAAATTTGAAAATAAAAGCTTGAAAATTAATGATTTAATCTTTTAAAATCTGAAATTTTAAAGGAATTGATTGAAAAGAGAAGCTTTTATTTAAGTTTTCATACACCATTTCGAGTGTTGTTTACAACAAGACCACCTAGTAGTACAGCCTTCACTTGTGTTATGTAACCCTCTCCAGGCGGATTGCCTTGGCTCAGCTTGGGAGCTACTAGCAGGCTTCCCTTCTGGCCTGTACCCCCCCCCCCACCCAGTTAGTGCGTAAACTAGATGAATGTTATAATTTTCTGTATATGATTCATTCTTATTCTAGGATATGCTACATTTTAGATTTTGTATTGCACCACCAGGGTTACAATGATTAAAGTGCACATTTAATTGTGTCCACAAAGTGGTGTATTGCTATGAAAGTGTGGATATTCATCAGATAAGGAATTACTTCCTCAAGAACAGTAAAAACTCCACCAGTTGTGAAAGTGACTATTAATTCCAGTAATAAATTATAGCTGAGATAGTAATTGTATCCGCCAAAACGAAGTTTAGCGGATACTATGTTTTTGACTGGGTTCTGCCACCGCCGTATTCGTTTCCTGAGAATCCCTCTGAGACTACTGGACTGATTTTCCCGAAACTTACACCACTTATTGGGTCACATGTGAACTGGTGCTAAACAATTGGCGTTGACCTCTGACCTTACCTCTCTGCCCAGCATCCATTTGTGCGTCTGCTTCCAAACATAAATCCACATATCTCGAGAACCGTTTGACCGATCAGGAAAATTTTTTTGTAAAAATGTAGCCCTTGGATAGCTTTATAACATACACGAAAGATGGTGGCGCCACCTCCAACCATGTTTGCACAGTGTCCATTTGTTCATCTGCCTTGGGTTAAAATCACATATCTCTGCAGTGGTTTGACTAATTCACCTGAAATTCGGCATGCATATAAATCCTGGATAGCTTTCTTGATTTTATGACAGGTGGTGCCACCTACATTCACGTTCACGCTGCAGACATCCATGCTTATATCTTTGGACTGGTTTGACGTATCTTCCTGAATATTTGCATGTGTATAGATCTCACATAGCTCTTTATCATACGTAAAACTGGTGGCGCCACCTGCAAACATTTTTGCACAGCGTCCGTCTGTTTGTCTGCCGTGGGACAATATAACTCATATCTCGGCAGTGGTTTTACATATCTGCCTAAAATTTTGCCTGTGTATACATCCTGGACAGCTTTCTGGATTTTATGACAGGTGGCGCCACCTACATTCTAGTTTACGCTGCAGACATCCAAGCTTATATCTCAGGAACTGTTTGACTGATTGGGCCAAAATTTTGCATGTGTATAGATCTCGCATAGCTCTTAATCATACACAAAATTGGTGGCGCCACCTGCCACCAATTTTGCACAGCGTCCTTCTGTTTGTCTGCTGTGGGATAAAATCACTCGTATACATGTAGTGGTTTGACTTATCTGCATAAAATTTTGCATATGTATACAACTTGGACAGCTTTCTGGATTTTGTGGTAGGTGGCGAAACCTACATACACATTTCGGCTGCAGACATCCATGCTAATATGCAACACACCTCACGTTATTTCCCCTTGCCACTCAATCCATGCCTCACTTCACCCGTTCCACTCTGATTTTGGCGGATACACGTAGTCGCTTGTCGACTACCCGTATTCTAGTTAGCACAATGAGATTGTTTGTCCCTCATTCAACCAACAGTGTGTAAACTTTATTTGAAAAGATGTTTTTATTTTATCAAATTTTATACTGAATCTTTTAATTTGGTGAATGAAATTAAGCATGTACTGAAAACTTTAATGTAAAAAACTTTTTAAGTGTGATTCAAGGAATAATCTTGAAGATGCGAAGTTGTGGCATTATTTTCTTTTAAATTCTGATCAAACATTTGTGATTTTAAATTAATAAAATATATGTGTATGCATAATATGACCCGATAGGAGCTACACTCGGGATAAATAATGATTGCATCTTAGAATTCTGATATTTGTATCCGCCAAAACGAAGTTCTGCGGATACTATGTTTTTGCCCGGGTTCCGCCGCCGCCGCCACGTTCGTTTCTGGAATAACTCTGAGACCACTGGACAGATTTTTCCGTAACTTTACACGATTATCGGGTCACATGTGAACTGGTGCCAAAATATTTTGCGTTGACCTCTGTCCTATCCTCTCTCCAGTGGGTCCGTCTGTGCTGTGTTTTGACATATTAATCCACATAACTTCGGACTCGTTTGACCAATCAGGAAAAAAATTTGCACAACTGTAGCCCTTGGATAGCTTTATATCATACATAAAAAATGGTGGCGCCACCTGCAACCATTTTTGCACAGCGTCCATCTGTTCATCTGCCTTGGGATAAAATCACTGATACCTCTGCAGTGAATGGACTTATCCATCTGAAATTTTGCATGTATATTCATCCTGGATAGCTTTCTTGATTTTATGACAGGTTGCGCCACCTACATTCACGTTTACGCTGCAGACATCCAAGCTAATATCTCGGGAACCGTCTGACCGATTGGGCCAAAATATTGCATGTGTAGATCTCAAATAACTCTTTATCATACGCAAAACTGGTGGCGCCACCTGCAACCATTTTTGCACAGCGTCCGTCTGTTTGTCTGCCGTGAGACAAAATCACTCATATCTCGGCAGTGGTTTGACTTATCTGCCCTAAATTTTGCAAATGTATACAACTTGGATAACTTTCTGGATTTTGTGGCAGGTGGCGCCACCTTACACATTTCTGCTGCGGACGTCCATGCTTATATGCAATACACCTCCCTCTGTTTCCCCGAGCCACTCAATCCATGCCTCACTTCACCCGTCCTACTCTGATTTCGGCGGATACACGTAGTCGCTTGTCGACTACCCGTATTCTAGTTTTACTTATTTTTCAGATTTTTAGCTCAGCTGACTATAAGTCATCTGAGCTATAGTCGTGGTCCATTGTCCGTCGTCCGTCCGTCTGTCCGTCCGTCCGTCCGTAGATGTGGCACGTTTTGAAACCGTAAGACCTAGGAATCCAAAATTCGGCATAATGTTAGATGTCCCCAAGATCTCCTACCAAGCCGAAAACTGGGTCTTCTCGACTTCGTTCCTTTGAGAAATTAAGGAAAACCTCTATTTTTTATTAAAAACCTATTTTCACACTTCAGTACTGCCTAATATCAAAACCACTCATCTGTTTTTCCTCATATTTACCATAAATATTCCTCTATATAGTTTCTATCTACATTCAAGAAATTATGTCTGTATTATATAATTTTTAAAAAGTTATGGACCCAAACATTATGCATTTTGAAAAAAAAATCAGGAAAGATATTTGATCACTTAACACAAAACATGTTAAAGCTATGGACCTTTTTTCCAGTAATATAACTTTAATTTATCAAAATTAAATTGTATACCCAAAATAAGATGAAAATCTTTTAAATTTTTTAAAATATTAATAAAAATAAAAAATTGGTACCTTAAATTTTGCCCAACTTTGACCATGGCACGTTTTTTTCCTGTAAGTACTGTGGATTTTATTTCACAGCATGTTTTTGTTAGCTTTTCAACTGTTAACACCAAAAATTGTAACCAGTTGATCAAAAACTGTAGATTTTATTCAAGTTTTCAAGCACCATGTAACATATTGTTTTCATCAAGCTAGTGTTATGCAGTTTGCAAGAGCTCAGCTCCCCAGCTTCAGCTCTTAGTTCCTTAAATTCGGCATACAGTTAGAAGTCTCCAAAATCCCCTACCATGCCAAGAATTTGGTCACTAGGACTTAATACCTTCAAGATATTAATGAAAAACTTCATTTTTCCATTAAAAACCCATTGTTACACTTCGTCTGTTTGTCTGCCGTGAGACAAAATCACTGGTATCTCGGCAGTGGTTTGACTTATCTGCCCTAAATTTTGCAAATGTATACAACTTGGATAACTTTCTGGATTTTGTGGCAGGTGGCGCCACCTTACACATTTCTGCTGCAGACGTCCATGCTTATATGCAATACACCTCCCTCTGTTTCCCCGAGCCACTCAATCCATGCCTCACTTCACCCGTCCTACTCTGATTTCGGCGGATACACGTAGTCGCTTGTCGACTACCCGTATTCTAGTTTTACTTATTTTTCAGATTTTTAGCTCAGCTGACTATAAGTCATCTGAGCCATAGTCGTGGTCCATTGTCCGTCGTCCGTCCGTCTGTCCGTCCGTCCGTCCGTAGATGTGGCACGTTTTGAAACCGTAAGACCTAGGAATCCAAAATTCGGCATAATGTTAGATGTCCCAAAGATCTCCTACCAAGCCGAAAACTGGGTCTTTTCGACATCGTTCCTTTGAGAAATTAAGGAAAAACCTCAATTTTTTATTAAAAACCTATTTTCACACTTCAGTAATGCCTAATATCAAAACCACTCATCTGTTTTTCCTCATATTTACCATAAATATTCCTCTATATAGTTTCTATCTACATTCAAGAAATTATGTCTGTATTATATAATTAAAAAAAGTTATGGATCCAAACATAATGCATTTTGTAAAAAAATCAGGAAAGATATTTGATCATTTAACGCAAAACATGTTAAAGCTATGGACCTTTTTTCCAGTAATATAACTTTAATTAATCAAAATTAAATTGTATACCCAAAATTAGATGAAAATCTTTTAAATTTTTTAAAATATTAATATAAAATAAAAAATTGGTACCTTAAATTTTGCCCAACTTTGACCATGGCACGTTTTTTTCCTGTAAGTACAGTGGATTTTATTTTCACAGCATGTTTTTGTTAGCTTTTCAACTGTTAACACCAAAAATTTGAAACCAGTTGGTCAAAAACTGTAGATTTTATTCAAGTTTTCAAGCACCATGTAACATATTGTTTACATCTAGCTAGTGTTATGCAGTTTGCAAGAGCTCAGCTCCCCAGCTTCAGCTCTAAGTTCCTTAAATTCGGCATTCAGTTAGATGTCTCCGAAATCCCCTACCATGCCAAGAATTTGGTCACTAGGACTTAATACCTTCAAGATAAAGAAAAACTTCATTTTTCCATTAAAAACCCATTGTTACACTTCGTCTGTTTGTCTGCCGTGAGACAAAATCACTCATATCTCGGCAGTGGTTTGACTTATCTGCCCTAAATTTTGCAAATGTATACAACTTGGATAACTTTCTGGATTTTGTGGCAGGTGGCGCCACCTTACACATTTCTGCTGCAGACGTCCATGCCTATATGCAATACACCTCCCTCTGTTTCCCCGAGCCACTCAATCCATGCCTCACTTCACCCGTCCTACTCTGATTTCGGCGGATACACGTAGTCGCTTGTCGACTACCCGTATTCTAGTTTTACTTATTTTTCAGATTTTTAGCTCAGCTGACTATAAGTCATCTGAGCTATAGTCGTGGTCCATTGTCCGTCGTCCGTCCGTCTGTCCGTCCGTCCGTCCGTCCATAGATGTGGCACGTTTTGAAACCGTAAGACCTAGGAATCCAAAATTCGGCATAATGTTAGATGTCCCCAAGATCTCCTACCAAGCCGAAAACTGGGTCTTTTTGACTTCGTTCCTTTGAGAAATTAAGGAAAAACCTCAATTTTTTATTAAAAACCCATTTTCACACTTCAGTACTGCCTAATATCAAAACCACTCATCTGTTTTTCCTCATATTTACCATAAATATTCCTCTATATAGTTTCTATCTACATTCAAGAAATTATGTCTGTATTATATAATTTTAAAAAGTTATGGACCCAAACATTATGCATTTTGTAAAAAATCAGGAAAGATATTTGATCACTTAACACAAAACATGTTAAAGCTATGGACCTTTTTTCCAGTAATATAACTTTAATTAATCAAAATTAAATTGTATACCCAAAATAAGATGAAAATCTTTTAAATTTTTAAAAATATTAATAAAAATAAAAAATTGGTACCTTAAATTTTGCCCAACTTTGACCATGGCACGTTTTTTTCCTGTAAGTACTGTGGATTTTATTTTCACAGCATGTTTTTGTTAGCTTTTCAACTGTTAACACCAAAAATTTGAAACCAGTTGATCAAAACTGTAGATTTTATTCAAGTTTTCAAGCACCATGTAACATATTGTTTACATCAAGCTAGTGTTATGCAGTTTGCAAGAGCTCAGCTCCCCAGCTTCAGCTCTTAGTTCCTTAAATTCGGCATACAGTTAGATGTCTCCAAAATCCCCTACCATGCCAAGAATTTGGTCACTAGGACTTAATACCTTCAAGATATGAATGAAAAACTTCATTTTTCCATTAAAAACCCATTGTTACACTTCAAGACTGCCTAATATCAAAACCACTGATCTGACTTTAATCATAAATAATATACATATTTTTCATTCTCTATGCACATGCCAGAATGATGTCAGTATTGCGTAATTGTTATAAGTTATGGGACCAAACATAATGCACTTTGTAAAAAATCAAGAAATATATTTTCTCCCTTAATAAGGGGATTGCTGAAGCTAGAGATTTTTTGTCAGGGATGTAACATTATTTAATCTTTCAGCAAATTATGCATGCTTGAGGCGAGGCATACAAAGGGAATCCTGGCAGCTTATGGCCAGCCACAGTTGATCCAGGTGTCCAACCCAACTCATCTAGTAGTTTTAACCAACTACATAACAATAAACAATAAATTAATAATTTTTTATTGTTTTTTAATAAAAAATTAAAGAAAAATAGAAAAGGAATTTGTTAGTTTATAATAACAGGAAATTAACTTGCAGTTACTGATGATATAAGAATCTTGTATCGATGGATAGAATGTCACATATTCCAAATAACACCATGCAGTCACCTATGGTATTTTTAAGTTCAATTTTAATGATAAAGAAGTAAATCATATCATTCATTACTAATCATTAGGGATCATATGAAGGAAATTAATGATAGACAAAGATGCAGTTGATAATATTAATCTAGATTCCTACTGTGTCTAGTGTGTACATTGATGTGAAATTAGTCCAAAATGAATTTATTACAGTTATTTTTTAATATAAATAAAAACCACAAAACCAGGTACTTATGGTCATTATTTAAATGTGTGAATTTTGTATATTCTGGATTCTCAACATCATTGTTTGGTGAAAACTGAATAAACACCAGACATGGTGCGAATACTTTGTAATTGTATTTAAATACGAATATGATTATGTACTCCATTATAAAATTTCTTGCATAAAGAATGGGAATTCAGTTAAAAATGAAAGTATATGAATACCAGTGCAAATACTTTCAAAATGTATTCATGAATGCATTCATTTTAAAAAATCATATGATTCTCTTATTATTTTGATTAAAAATTATATTTGGGACAATATTTGTAATTTTTTTAATTAATAGTTAAACCCTTATATTATATATTCTGTTTATAAGTTATATGGCCAAGTCAAAATCTGTGTGACAATAGTACTCATTTGTTAATGAAATAAATGAAATCAATCCTCTTCCCTGTCTCCAAAGGTACTATCAAAATCATACATAAGCTAAACAACAACAACTCATAATACAGCTTATATTTATTACCACACACAACCAGCATGTGCCTCATTTCTAAATAATATTTTTTTATCATATATAACAGCTGAGCGTCGTGACCCATAGGTCCCTTGTTTTTATTACAAATTTATAAAACTTGTCACTAAAAAAAATTAATCTGATAAAATCTATAAATGGAAAAAGTGGATATGCTAAAAAATTATCTTTAATATAAACTTAAATGCATTATTCCCTTGAAAGTGAAATGAAGGTATTAGTCCATTCTGTCCACTTGTTTGTCCATCTGTACATTTTTTATATGCATCACAGTATCTCAAAACTTTTACTGTTTTTCTTCATGACAGTCTTGTCAGAGTATTAGCAATCATATATTTGGAACTTTACTATAACCAAGTAGGAGGGCCCCTTTCCTTTGGCTTCTCATATGCTTATATATATGAAAAACATTACAATAGAATATTTTGCATATTTTGCATTTGCAAATATTTCAAACTTCAGCTGAGCGCCGTGGCCCAGGGTTCCTTGTTAATGTGTATTATGGAATTTATTTTTTAATCAACATGTGCCCAATCTCATTTTTTATGACAATTACGACAAGTAACGGAAATACATGCAGCCTGTATTCCTCGTCTTTCAAAATGGGTTCTTTGATGGAGTAGCCGACGTTTAGCCGCATCGTATCAGATATTATAATAGGAACGCGAAAATTCTGGAGAAGAGTCAATTGTCTGTGAGCATTAAGTTTGGTTTTAGAAATGGGATGAAAATGTTTCCTTTTTCAAGAAACACGTACTGTGGAATGTTCAAGTGGTCATGGCCGGTTTCACATTTGAGAGCCCGAGGTGTTTAATAGGACTGTTATATGTATATATCAATCTCGTTCAAAGTATTAGAATATAGAACATTTTTCGGAAATACCGTATCATTTTCTTCAAATAACAAAATCTAGCTTTAACCCAGTCCCCACAACTAACGCGCAAGTGAGCTTCCGCGTATGGGTGTGGGTGTGTGCATGCGTGTGTGTGCGAGGGAGGGTGTGTGTGGGTGTGTGTGAGCAACATTCTGTAGATTTAAATTCTAAGAGGAGCTAATTGTTAGCCGTACACACAAATTGTGGATTGTTGGGTAGATATTAGTACAATACAGTCCATAAAAAACACATGCTAAATTTTAAGCTTCGGCTGCGCCTGCCTATAACTATAAGTTTAAAAATTCTTATATTTCAGCTTGCATGTGTGTAAATCTAACCGCCTTTTCAATGAACACCCCATAGTTAAGCTAGCGTTTATACCTTTATATATATACATATATATGTGTGTGTGAGTGTGTGTGTGTTGGAATTGTACCACTGTGCATTCGTAACCCTGTACATTTCCCCTGAATGGAACAGCTCAATGCTTACGCTGCAGAATCATTGATAAATATTAAGAGCATATAATGTTTGATAAAAGTTAGAATGTAATCAATATCAACATATATCTATTTCAGAATTGGGGGAAAAATGTTGGTATTCAGTAAACCATCAATTCTATACACAGTTAATGTACGTTATTACACTGCTCAAACTACACAAATATAAAGCTAACTAGTACCAACTAGCTTATATTCGTGTGTAAATGAGCAAATGCACCATTGGTATAATTACAGATAGTAGAAATTTTGTAAGCTTACAATGCTGTGCAACTGGTGAAAAAAAAAAAACAAATGACAAGTTTGAACATTCAGGTGAGCAGCCAATAATAATTTCCACACTGCGCTTTACCCTGTTCCTGCAGGGATCTTAAGGAATAAAAAGCCACATATTGTCCCACATATTAAATCCGACTGCCCTGAACGGTATAGCAGAAAAGTGAACACGTCAAAAACTTCTCATGTGCCTTTTCCGAACACCACATCAGAAAGTGGCGACATCTGTGGTCTGTGCATGAAACAACATCGGCGTCACATCACTATTTAAATACAAAACGAAAATCCTTGTGATCGTATTTGGTTCCAGTTGTAAAATGTTTAATAAGATATGTATAGGGGCCCACAAAAAGCGAATCAAAAGGAAGTCCAGGGGTCCGTACCCCACCCCTTTTTTAGGAGGGTAAAACTTTATTATCATTCAAGTATATAGGCCTACTGCGGACCCGAGGGGAAATAACTTTCATAATTGCATTCACTTCATTATTCAGCATATCGTTATTGATTTTCACGGTAGTCCAGCAGCCTAGTTAAAAAACATATAAAATCGGCCAAGAACTTCTGCATCCCTTACTCCTTATTTTTTCAGGATTCGCAAATGATATACTATGTTATACTTACAAGCTGAAAGTGTCATGGATTTGTTCAAATGGGCCCATCATTTAAAATATAAACGGGGGGGGGGGGTCTAAAACCCAACGGTACCCCATTGGTACCTTCGCTGTCTTGCACCCCAGGCATTACCCAGTTTTCGAAAGATGTTATATGATTGTTTTAAAGGAATCTACAATTGTTATGATTCTTCTAGTTACAATTCTATGTGACTTCAGATTACTCACTGGAGTCATCTGTGTTCTGGCGGGCAGAACTGACCTTTGGTGAAATTGTGTCGGTGAGACATGACGCACATTTCCCTCAGCTTAGATAAATATATTATCTGCACTTACGTACCACACTCCAAAGTTTAATCCGGCGAGTCTTAACGATTCCGGACCCGATACGCATGATGTTGACGCAAAAGAAGGTGGGGGGGGGGGGGGGGGGGAGGTATTTGACCGGTTCATGTATAATAGTCAATAATATAAATAAATTGTACAGAAAAGAGTTCGAAATTATTATAAACTGAAAGTTTGGTGTTTGTTCTTCTTATAACCACTGAAGACAGAATATTTGTTAAAAAGGGGCCTCTTAAATAAAACATTTTAAAATCAATTTGTTGTTTTCAAATTTAAACTGTATATACCTCGAAAAACAAATGTCATATATGGTTTAAAATTAAGTATAAATGTTACTTACAGTGTGAATTTTAAATCAATCCTTTAGATTTTTTAGTAAGATGAGTCGAAGCGATTTGAAATCGTTATCATTTGGAAAAAGACCAATTTTAAAATAAATACTTGACGATTTAGCATGTAAAAATAAACGCTATAAACTCTATATATAAACGCTATATATATATATGCATGTAATAAAAAAAAAACAGGGACATTTTAAATTATATCTGACATATACTTTCTAAGAAATGAACAATTTTAATAATTGTTAAAAATTAATTTAAAAACTTTAAAAAAAATACACCTGATTGAAAACTATAATTGTTTCTGGTATGATTATAGGAAGAAAACCAAACTTTTGTGATAAAGGAATTTCCTATATAGTCTATACATAATAATACAAGAAAACTTTTTTCCCAGTCATATTATCCTAGACAACGAACTCTCTTACAAGTATTAAGTTCGAATAATACTAATCACGTGATGATCCCGCTCAATCAATACCAAGGTGACAAGGAGAGGGGAAAAGCTGCTCAAGAACGATTTGAACCACGTATAATCCGCCCATCAGGTTAAAGGTCAAGAAGCATGCAGACGGGTGTATCTAAAACCCGGAGATCTCCGGCCGGAGATCAAAATAGTACCCGGAGATCGCGATATCTCAAATAATAAGGCAACAACTCGTATTAAATGTTCCCCTTGACACTTCTAAATGACATCCGCATCGAATATGATACTTGATTTGCAAGTGCACAAAGTATTTATTCAGTTATCCACGAAAACCTCACCCGGAGACCACCCGGAGATCGTCCGGAGACCGCCATCTTGCCCGGAGATCCGCCAATGAGTGCTTCCCACTCGCCACAACAGATGCCGCCACACACATGGACGACTTCCCCGCTCTGATATGTTATATCGTTTACGAGTCTAATTGATTGGAACTGTCACTTAAATGCGTATATTGTTTAAAAAACGGTTTAATACATATATCATACTCTTCATAATCATATATTTTCTTAACCAATTTTCTATTTTTTAAAAGATTGTAATATGTTTATAACTAATTATATTTTCTTGCATATTACACTGAATATTTTCTTTTAGTATAAATTTATTAGTAAAATATGTGATCATATATAAATTAGTTTAATTTGATATATTATATATAGAAATTCTCGTAACCTCAACTATTCTTAATTTTTAAATGATATAAAGGGTATGCCTTCAAGAAATATATAAATTATAAAACATATAAAACAGTATGTCAAATATGTGGTTGACATAATATTCAAATATCGAAATTATAAAACATATGATAACTATCTCAAACTTGTGGTTTACTTATTCCGCACTAAGACCAGAATTTAACCGGTTTAAAATATAAATGTAAAAAAGGGCAGCTCGAGGATACCCCCATCAAAGTTAATTGATTACTAAATTATGGATTCTCTTCCCGGCGCGCCTGGGCTTTCAGGCAGGTGCTGGTGTGTACACAGTTAGTACGGGCAAACCTCATTAACGGTGCAGTTCATCCAGAGACAGGACCAAATTGCCTATTTAAATCATAAACTAATTAAACTCATTAATTTCCGTTGCGCACCGTTGAAGGCAAACAAATTCATTTATGTAGTAATATTGTTTATGTACGGACACTGACGACCAATAGACCTCGGCAGGGTAATTAATCCTTTGTAGCTATTTGAAGTACTGTAATCCTATTATCCTTTGATCGTACGGCCCACTAACGAAACCCCTTAGTTTATAAATATGAGCATTTTCACTTTCTTGCTTTCTGTAGTTATATAAATAGTGTAAACTCTCTCTCTCCCTCTCTCGACACACAATCTTAATACGCTTCCCTTTATGTCCTATCATCTCTCATTCTCCTTCTCTTCCCCCCTCCCTCTCTCTCCCACACACACATACAGTATAAATATGTATACCTAAATCTCCTACCATCACACTTTCTCCTCTCTTTTTCTCTCTATCTCTCTCTTTCTTTCCTTCCTCTCACTCTCTAACTCTCTCTCTCAATTGGCATTGCCCCTCTGTTACCTAATTAATTTCACATTATGTAATATATCACACAATTTTATTAAAGTTAATAGAAGAAAAATTAATACATATATGGAATAATATTAAAGTAGGGCAATCTAAAATGCTATATTGCCACCGTTCTTCCAAATGTTACAATTTTGCATTGTTGGAACCCATTAAAAACGACTTAAAAAGGTTTGTTCAAAAACACGATGATTACGCGAAATGGTCAGAATACAAAGTAGATTTTGCGGGGTTATTGTAATTTAGGTTCCTATCATTTAAAGTCAGAATATATGCATTTATTAGAAAACCCTGAGGATCAACCATTCCCCAAGGATACTTGTGCCCCGCGACTAATAGTTCAAAAGGTAAAAAACAATATAAACTAGTTCATGTCTGATCCCCCGTCACTTCAATCATATTTGTTGCATGCTGATGCGGAGACAAAAGAGAAGAACATAAAATTGGAATTCGTTAGAAAGAATCTGACATAAATTGAAAGGGCACAAGATATAATAAATAACGGAAAAATAGAATTAGTTGCGAAATTTGGTACATTCATTGTGCAGGGCAACAATGACAATAAATATGTCGTAACTCTGTTCCCAAAAGAAAAATGTCAGTGCGCAGCAACAAATATTTGCTACCATATTCTTACAGCCAGGAAATTTATATGTATGGATGTAATCGATCAAAAACGCAAACTAAATGTTTCACTAATGTGTCGGCGTAGTAAGAAAAGGGTGGCTAGAAAAAATTGGTAGAAAACAGCCGAGAAAATCAGATTTCGTGTACGAATTTGAAGCTGCTCCCGATACCGATGTTTCCATGATAACCTCGCCTAGAGATAGAACATATAATGTTACAGTTTAAAAACACCGAAATCAATTTTGAAAAATTCAGAACGGAAACGAGTGAGAATTAGACTTGATTTTGGCGAGGGTAATAGTAACAGTAAAGAAAAAAGTAAAGACGACAGTTCATCCTCGCTTCCAACTCCTAATTGTAGTCCAGTAGGGATGCCGGAAAGCATTATCGATACACAATCTTTTGAAATGAGTGCATCCTCCACACCAAAACAGACCACAAATAAAATAACCCAGGAAAATTGTGAGACCTCTAACGAATGTAATCGCCCGCTAAGCGAAATTCGTAAAGTAATCCCCGAAGATAACACCAACAAAAACAAAAAAAAAAAAAAAAGAAATCGACTCTCGCTAAAACTAAATAAATAAATTGCCGACATTAGAAACAACTTTTCAGTTAAAAATAGAAAGGCAAATGAACCTTCTTGGTGAAACCCTCATGACGGACTTCGAATAAGGAATAATAAATTTTTATTTGGTTTGGCTACGCTTTTGCTTCTTTGGTTTTATAGTAGTAAAAGTTTTCCTGTCTTAAGTAGTGGTAGAGAGTAGTTGTATACAGAAGTAGAATTTATATCACTTTCGAGATAGGGGAGGGGTTTCTAGAAATTTCAGTATCTTAAAATAATATTACAAAAAATAAAAAAAATTAATTAAGCTGATGATTTTAAAAGGAAAAGGATATATAAAATCGGTGGGGTTATTCGATTTATAGACACTGCTAAATTTGTTTTTAAAAAAAATTTCGAGGGGAATTTCGACCTTTCCGTTGTTACGTAGTTAGTTGCATTTAGTAGAGCTCGTAGTGGTAGAGATTGTTTAAAAAAAAATAAAATTCGAGGGGAATTTTGACCTTTCCGTTTTTTATGTAATTAGTTGCATTTAGTAGAGCTCGTAGTGGTAGAGATAAGAAAAAAAAAAGAAAAAAGGTCATTCTGTCAACTGCCTCAACGTGGCACTGACCGGGCAATAGACATTGATGTAACTTTCACACAGCTATATCAATGTCTGGCAAAGGTTTGACATTTATTACGGGAAAAAATAAATAAATAAACATAAATAATAATACTTAGGCCAAAATAAAAAAAGGTATGGTTCTCAGGCACTTTTTTTCATAAATCAATGCGGGCGGGCGCTTTTTTTATTTTAAATTTTTTTGTATGTTTCGATTAAAATGTCAAATGATAAGGGAAAAGCATGAAAATAACAGTTTTATTTTGCTAAATAAGTAAAAGCACTACAAAACAAAGGAAATTGTATGCATGGTTGTATCTTCTTGAAAGAAATGTCGGAGCGGCAGCAGCTCAAAATTGGAAAGTTTTCATTGAAAATCAAAATAAAAATTTTTGATGCGGGGGTTTAAAATTGATGCGGGCGGTGCCTGAGAACCATACCTTTAATTTTTTTTGGCCTTAATAATATAGTTTTTTTATTTTAACAGTTTATATAATATATAAATATAAATATATATATATTTATATATATCAATATCGTATTAAAAAAAATATCAATTAAATATCAATATATTATCATCATTTTATTTAATATCGTTAATATCGGAAAAAAAATTTATACATTCAAGTTAGAAGCAATACATATTTTAGTGACAGTTCCAATCGATTAGACTCGTAAACGATATCGCATATCAGAGCGGGGAATTAAGACATGTATGTGGCGGCATCTGTTGTGGCGAGTGGGAATCAGTGGGAAGCACTCACTGGCGGATCTCCGGGGCAATAAATAAAACTCGGAAGTCGGAAGCCTTCGGAAGTCGGAAGCCGTTTTATTTTTTAGTATAATTTTAAAAATAACGAACAAATCGACAAGTTTTTGTGTTAAAACGGAAGATATAGACACCCTTTTTCATACCAGAAAGTTTCAAAGATATATATTAACATATATGAAAATTAAAGCATAATTAATGCGTCGGGAGCCTCTCGGAAGTCATCCTGAAGGTACTTCAAGCTAAGTCTAGAAGTTCTGTCAACTTTGCAGATGTAATACAATGGCCAAGAAAACAATTTCTCTCACACACAAAACAGTGTTGTAGAATTTCCTTGTTATATGGCTGCATGACTTTGTGAACAGATAAAAAATGCTACAGCTGCAAAGACACATTATATTTGTAATATCTGATAAAAAGAAAACCCACACTGATATTTATATAAATTTATTATTGTAATAAAAAATTATTTTTTATATCGAAATATTATTTCAATGATGCATCCTATGTCCACAGCGTCCCTACAGGTTTGGATCCCACATTTTTTATCACCGGCAGAATAATTTCTTTTATGTCGACATGCAGATCCTCTATAGATTTACTGGCATCCACCTCCTAAAAAAAAAAGAAAATACCGGTAGTGAAGGTTCATACAGATCCTGAAAATGTAAATTAAAGATCTTCTAATGACTGGCTAGAAACTTAAACAAGAGCACCTCAGTGCATGATATGCCCCTCATATCTTGTGACCTCTGACCTCATCAAATATGCATGAATTGTGATGAGAATTTGATTCAGGTGAGAAACTCTATTGTTAAATGTGTATAATGAGTTTCATGAAAATCCATACAATTTTTGGTAAGTCCCAAATGGTGCCACTAAAGTTGGGTGACATCTCACCTCATTATTAAATATGCATGGATTTTGCTGAAAATCGAACCTAGGCAAAATATTTTGATCAAAATTTCTGATTAGTTTGATCAAAATCCTTCATATTCTTCATAAGTTATCACAGCAAAACCACAAAGTAGCCTAGTGACCCGTGACCTTATTAAATGTGTGTGGATGTTGCCCATAATCAAACTCGGGCGAGATAATCTGTTGATCAGTAGTTATGGTGAGTTTCATGAAAATCCATCAAAGCCCCACTAAAAGTTAACAGACAGACAGACAGAGGGTATACTATAATACTCCCATCATATAACTGTAGTGTAGAAAAATCAAGGGGAAAACTGATATCCTAACAGTGAAGTATGTGCAATTTTCATGAATTGTATTTTATGATGAAAATGAGAGTAGAAGTAGAATCAGAACTGCAGATCACAGAGTGGGCAAGATTACTCCAAGGAAAAATCATGTTAACTTAACAATGTTATCAGATGGAAAAAGTAAAATTAAGTCTTCTTTTATATATATAATATATCTATAATATTTAAGCCTGCATGAGATTAGCAGTGGTATTATAATCACCCTTTTCTGTACATTTCTAGCTCTTAGAATCAGTTAAACAAACTAATCAATGAAATTTCACACATGGGTCTGTCATATCAACATATAGAGGTAGTGAATTTTTTAGTCAACATACACAAAATTAGAACTACAATACTTCATGTTTTAGTGACATTGTTTTCAAACTGCCTGTCAGAATGAAAACCAAGCTTTCACTTTCCAACATACTGAATCCATCTTTATTTTGTCTTGTCATTTTAAATGCGAAATAAAAATTATCCTTTTTACAAAATATGTTACCTTCCAGTATTGATCATTTAATTTCTTGTAATTTTCTGCCACTTTCAGCTGAAAGTCTGTCTGCTCGTATCTCTCCCCGCCAAATTCTGCCCTCTTGGCAGCTTCCTCTGCAGTCAAGGTCAAGTAAAGGACAAGATCCGGCTGCGGTAAACCTCGTTCTGGATTCTTACACCAATCAAGATTCATATTCTGAAACAAAATTAAATTACCCTGATGAACTGACCTTGAAGTTCATGTTTAACTTGTTTTAATAAGCTTAAAAAAAATGCCTTTACAAACTATTACACTGAACTCAATTCGTTTTGTAAAGTTTTAGAAAACAAGTAAACCGAAAACTACAAATGGACACTGCCTTATTATTCATACTATAGATATGCATGTTGGTGATGGGTAACTTACATACTTTACTGGGTTATAAGCCACCCAACTGATGGGTATAATCTCGGTCTGCAAATTGCTCCAATTAGTCAGATGAAGTTGCACAGTAAGTGGCCATCTATACCAGTGTTGGTTGCTGTCTAGGGATTCTGCTGTTGTCTATTGGTTATTTTCATGTGGATTCATCAGCATCTTACATCAAGTAAAATCACACATTTTGAGTGATTAAGTCCAAAGTAACTGTGGTCAGACTGTGTTTTTATGTGGATAGTATTAATTATTACCTTATTTAATTAACTCACCGATTTAGCAGCTGAGAATGCCACTCCAGAAAAAGCATATCTGTCAACAATCAATGTGACTCCTTGGTCAAGTAAATTGAGCATTTTTGGTCTGAAACAAACAAAAAAAAAACATTTTAACATAATTCTTCCAATGATGCTAAAAATTCCTTGATTTCATTTTTAAGTATATAATTCAAATGGGGTCTGGCTAAGCAGTTTTCCCATGTGTGCCTATCTGCATGTGTTTATATATGTATGAAAACAAGGCCTACAGGCCTAATGCGAACCTGTGCATTGGGAAATACACCAGGTATATGCTGGACCATGACTTCTCATGTATATGAACAATGCAGGTACTAAACATTTTGAATAAGAAACAATTACACAAGCATCACTGCTGAAATTCTGGCATGGGTGCACACAACACAACTAGGGACCCATGGGTCTCAAAACTCAGTTGAATTTGTCTATAAGGATATTTTGAAAGAAATTTTTCAGAATGACAGTCTTGTGACCTTAACCAATGACCTTGTGACCAAAAAATCTTAGAACTTAATATCCTTGAACTTGCAGCATTAGGATTATTGTAACAATCTTTTAAAAAGTGACCTTGACCTCTGACCAGATAACCTCAAATTCTACAGGTTTCCTCACTTTGGGCAAGTAAGCATGTGTGAACGTTGGAAAGTTCAGGATGAAAAGGTTGATTTACAATCTTTTTAAAGATGTGGCTTCTGTGACCTTCAACTTAGATCGCTGGACCCTGAAAATCAAAATGAATTTACAAATGTGGTTGGTCATTATTAAATCAAGTTTGAAGCCAGTCTGTCTATCCAAAGCATAATTATCATCCATAAACTAATTTGTGAATGGATGTGCCCTGTGACCCTGACCTTTGACCCAAAAATCAAACAGAATCTTCCCCTAGTGGCAGGTTAGCAATATCTTGAAGATGGAAGGTTTGAGATGAAAAGTTGGCTTCAAATGCATACATATTCCATTTAAAGAAATGGTTCCTGTGACCTTAACCTTTGACTGTTGGACCCCAAAATCAACATGGTTCTTACTTTAGTGGTGGGCCATTTATAAGTTAAGTTTGAAACCAATATATCAAACTTAACTGGAGTTATCATCTGGAAACTAATTTGTGTGGATGAACAGATTGACAGACAGACAGACATACAAACAGACAGACTGACAGACAGGGTGATTAGTATAGGGCATCCACTTGTGATCAATAAACGCACCAGGTTTTGGGACACCAGATGTAATGACAGCTGAGAAACTGACATGATTGTTGTCATTTTATAGTAAATAAGTAGCAAAATATTTTTTAAAACAGGAAAACCACCACGTTTTAGGAACTGACAAAACTAGTCGTGGTCAATATTCAAGGCAAGATTCATGACAAACCATGCATTAATTATCAAGATATTGGAGGTTTTGTATCAAAATTTTATCATTCTGGGGGATACTTTCAAGCCCCATAGCTCGAAGGAAAAAGGTCGCAGTGACCTAATTTCAGGTTTCCAAGGAAATTTTTAATTGACCTCCCTGGATGTTCACTTAGAATTTTCTAGGACCAGCTGTTACAATTTGTGCCCTGCTAACAGACGGCCGGACGTCCAGACGGACGACAGACAAAGCGCCATTCCTATACCTCAGTTGACTTACAGTCAGCTGAGCTAAAAATGATTGTAGCTGGCACCACCAGTCTTGTATACAACAAAGCTATCAGAGATATATACATATGCCCAATTTCAGGATAATATATAAAATTCCTCTATAGAAATAAGCAGGCACAAAAGTCACACACTGTGCAAATGTCATTGTAGGTGGTGACACCTGTCTTGTGAAACCCATCAAAGACACATAAACAGGTCAAAATATTAGGCCAATACATCAAACTTACCTTAAGTCTGATGCATGGGGGTGACCACGCATAGGTGATAAAGGCAGTTGCCCTGAGTGAACTGTGACAAATTTGCTAGCTCAGGCTACTGCACTGAGTGAACTCATGACCTGCACCTGGCTAGACTGGGTGAACTTTTGACCTGTACCTGGCTGCACTGAGTGAACTCTTGACCTGTTGCCTAATGTGATACAGTCGGCAGTCTGCAAAAGCTATAAACAGATTGGGTCCACATGCAGCCCTGAGGGGCATGACACCCATGAGGTAGTCACATGGTGCCCATGAGGTGTTCACATGTCACCAATGAGGGGATCACATGCCTTGTGCTTGGCTGCACTGACTGAACTCTTGACCTATATCTGGCTGCACTGAATGAACTCTTGATCTATTGCCAAATCTGAAATAGTTGGCAGTTTTTAACCTATTTAAATATACAGACACAATCTTAGCCTGTTAGCAAATCTGTTTACAAATACTGAAACACTTTGGCTAAAATGCATTTTTTCAAGCTGACATATTCATAAACTTTTTTATCAAAATATCTAGAATAATAAGATGCAGTTCATTAATAAATAAGCTGAATCCCACAACATTTGATATGTGACAGATTATTGCATAAAATCTGGGGATGGTAGTTCCTGCTATTCTGAGAAATTATGGGTAAATGTACAAATGACCAATGACCCCCCTACAAAAAAAGGTCAATGCAGGTGGGTCTGAGATAACTATGTCAGTTACTTACTTGGCCAAATGACCGTTCAAATTCATTTAACTCCACTAAAATTCATCAAATGCAAACCATTTGTGCTTGCCTCTGGGATCATTTCTGTAAAATATTGAACAATTTGGCTGGACCATTTACAAGAAGACTTTTAAAGGTTTTTCAGCTTTTCTCCTATAAAATCTAAGTAAATGCAGATAGAAATAAAAAAAATACGCTGAATCCCACAACATTTGATATGTGACAGATAATTGCATAAAATCTGGGGATGCTATTCCTGAGAAATTATGGGTTGATATACAGATGACCAATGACCCCCGTACAAAAAAAGGTCTATGCAGGTGGCACCACTAATACTGGAATTTCTTATATGACTCATGTGACCAACAATTGCATAAAATTTGGTGATGATTGCTCTGGCCGTTTCTGAGATTTTCATTTTAGTATGCTTTTTTGGACATATGACTAGGTTCAACTTCCTGTAATTCGGCCAAAATTCACAGAACTTGAACCATTTGAACAAACTTGAGAGATATGGTATAAAAGATTATTTCTGTGAAATATTAAACAAATTGGCTTGACCATTTCAGAGGAGAAGATTTTTAGATTTTTTAATTTATTTCTCTATAAAATCTAAGAAAATGCAGATTTTTTTTCAGATGGCTAATTTTTTGCATTAAATTTCATGATGCTAGCTCCAGTTGTTTTCGAAATAGTTTGGGTTAACATATACCTGTGATTGTAAACATTGCCTGGCATGAGGAATATCTAAAATCATAAATCTACATTTTTTTTAAGTTTTTAAAAAACATTCTTGTCAATATTAACATAAGATAACCAGAAATCTAAATGTCTGGAGGCATGATGTAACAGATGCTGATAAACTGGTTCCAGGCTATATGTATCTACTTCACACAGCTAACATATATGGTAAAATGACTCAATTCAATCTTTATTATTCAGCCAAAATTCATTCTTTGGAACCATCAAAGACAATTATTATAAGAATTATTCAGGGGATTATTCTTGTAAAATATTAAACAAATTGGCCTCAGTGGCATCAGTCAAAAAACGTTTTGCAGGTTTATAACTCATATGGGGAAATAAAGCAAAATGGCTAAGTTAAACTTCCCATAACTCAGTCAAAAATCACTGAACCAAAACCATTTGAACAAACTTGAATTATCAACAACTAGGGATAATTAATGTGTGAGATTTAAGAATTTGGCCCAGTGGTTTTTTTAGAAGATCTTTGTAGCCACCGAGCTAAAATGGGCTGTTATGGCATATGACTAAATTCAGCTTCCCATAACTCAGCCAAAAGTCACTGAACTGTGACCATTTGAACAAACTTCAGAAAGCACTACCCTAGGATCATTTCTGTGCGATATTAAACAATTTGGCCAAATGGTTTCAGAGAAGAAGTTTTTTGTAGCTGTCAGTATGATACAGGCACTGATGACCCCCGTTCAAAAAAAGGCCGATGCAGGTGGCGCCGCCAATACCTGAATTTCAGACATGACTCATGTGACCAACACTGGCATAAAATTTGGTGATGATAGCTACAGCCGTTTCTGAGATTTAAATTTTAATATGCTTTTTTGCACAGTTAACAAAGTTCAACCTCCTGTAACTCGGCCAAAAATCTCTGAACTGGAACCATTTGAACAAACTTGAGAAAGATTGTTCCAGGGATCATTTCTGTGAAATATTGGACAATTTGGCTGAACAGTTTCGTAGAGTATTTTTAAAGCTTTTTTAGCTTTTTCCCTATAAAATCTAAGAAAATGCAGTTAGAAAAAAATAAACAAAATTCGATAAAGTTTTTTGGATGATTGATTATTTGCAAAAAATTTGGTGATGCTAGCTCCTGCCATTTTTGAGATAGCTATGGTTAACATACAGACAACGCACGACACACGACGTACGACGACGCACCATCGCATAAGCTCACAGGTTCGCTAAAACTGTTTCCATGTGCATATATATGCATGAACTAGCAAACATTTATATTTACACAGTTAATCTAGCCTGTCTCCCTCAAAAAGATAGAAGTGTCATCATTTTGCTCAGATTCCCTGAGTTAATGCAGACCCTATGCTAGCCCCAGATCGGCCCTCTGATATTATGGCCAGATTACTGGCTTGCCAGAGTGCCTGGACATCTAACTCTGAGGATAGCATTATAAGGCCCCATGAGGATGCAAATATTTTTAGCCATTTTTGACAACGCCTCATTGCTTACAAGTATCGTGTCACTTCAAATAAACCCACTAGAACTTTTAATAATTTTCTTATCTCTCCAACGACACCTACAATGTGTGTGAAATATTTCGTAATAACCCAATATATTCATATATTGTTCTGCATGTATGGGAGATTTCTGCCTGCGGTCTGCCTGCTGACTGTATGTGGAGATATGGTTATAAAGTGTGGCTTGGACTTGCAGGGCGGTTCTAAATTTGGCTAGTGTCACTACTCAGTGGGGGGTCCTAACTGAGTCATGTTTGTCACGGCTAACCCTATACATAAAAATTGCTCTTATGGTACAATTTGAATGCTTTTAGTAGAGCTCCAAATTCTGATGTGCAATATAAAATTGTTATGTGCTTTGTATTACTAAAGAATAAAGGGTCAGGTGGAACTAACTGGACCTGATTTAATTCTCATTTAGACCCTATTTGTGGAAAGTTGAAGTCTATGTTGTGCGCTGCATGTGCAGATTGAGATAAACATTTTTTCCATTTTGCAAATACTAAACAAAATCACAAAAAAACAAACACAGTTCAAAAAGTAACTGAGAACTTTTGTGTTTGCATATGATATAAATACTATGGTTGGCTTTAGTGTTTCACAGATTTCAATTTCTGCAATCTCCACTACAAAACCTATACGCCATAATTACTGGTAATTCCCCTTTCATAAGTATCGTGAATTTGGAATCTGGTGAACATAAAGATAACAGCTGTATATTTTGGGACTTTTCTTAAGGGGACCTATTAAAAAAATAAATTGATGGTCTAACACAAGCTCCCATCTGTTAGCAGCAAACAGTAAGTGTACAGCGTGGTCCTCAAGCTCCATCTTCCTGGTCAGGTATGCCCGGCACATCGCTCCTACATCTGTCTTCCCTTCTGCAGAAAAAATAATTATGCTTCATAAGTTATATGACAGGGGATAAGTCTTATACATTTTTACTAAGTAGAATTTGGAAAAATGTAATGCGATGATATACAAGAAAAATTAATCGGTTTCCAACCTCCAAGCTGATTTCTAAATTTCAACAAGGTACCCAAGGGTCACATCACTCAGCTGAATTTTGGAATAAATATTAGCAACTGCAAAATATTTTTATTTCTTTGGGTTTTCATGTATATTAGCATTTGAAAAGCTAAGAGAAAATGGCCCTGCTAAAATGAAACTCTGTAAATTATAGAATAATGGGCATAAGCTAAAGCATATGCACTGTGTAATAAATGAAACCTGTGGCCTAAAACTATTTAATGATGCACCAAGGGAAAGAAATGGGCATACAGTAAGTGTTATATGAAAGTTACATTTCATAAACAGATAATGTGTGAAGGTAATTAAGTTTTCAAAAGTTAAATATATGGACATATGAGTTAAAAATTAATCCCAGAAAGATTGACTAATATTCCTGATTTTAAGTTTAACAGTGTTATTCAAACCTAGACCCGGCCAACTTTAACAGATATGAATGAAATGCTACAAAGTATTTATATATTCTCAAATCTTGTCAGTTTGCACTTACATTATATCCTAATATTTTATCACATTTGATTTTAAGGATTGAATTCCTGAAAATTAATATTGTCTAAGTCTAAACAAAAAAAATTTATTAAACATTAAAATTGTAAGATTTGTCTTGTTTATTAGTCCTGTGTATTGAAGGAACGGGTAGGGGAAGGGGTCTCTGTTGTTACTGCTCCTTGCTGAAAAAAAAGTGAAATTATAAGATTCCTTATTTAAAGAACAGGTCTGTTAACAGAATGGGGGGGGGGGAGAGAGAGAGAGAGAGAAAGGCTCATTGTGGTATTAACTGCAGACAGCCTGATCAAGCTCTAAGAGAGAGAGGGCTTGCCTGAGTGATGGGATTACATAACAGCCCCAGGAGCATCTACAGAGAGTTGCATTGAATGACCTACAGTGACCAAAAATGACTGCTTGACAATGTAAGGGAATACAACAAGAGCCTCCAAAAAAAAAATAAATAACTTGCCTAATTTTGCAGCTTTCATTTTCAAATTTCAGATTTTAACAGATTAAATCCTTATGTGTACATGCTGTGAAAATTAAAAACAGTTCTCACAGGAAAAAAACGTGCCATGGAAAAAGGCAAAATTTAAGGTACTGATTTTATATTTATGCTAATAACTTGAATATATTGCAAAATTCAGATCTAATTTTCGGTATACAATTGAATCTTGATTAAATGAAGTTATATCCCTGAAAAAAAGTCTCCAGCATCAGCAATTTTATTTTGAGTGAGTAAATATATTTCCTGATTTTTTACAAGGTGCATTATGTTTGGGCCCATAACTTCAACAAATTAAGCAATACTGACCTAATTTTTGGTATGTACATAGGAAATGTATGAAAAAATAAGAATATTAATTATGATCAAATTCACTTCAGTGGTTTTGATATTAGGCAGTCTTGAAGTGTAACAATTGGTTTTTAATGGAAAATGGGAGGTTTTTCCTTAATATCTCATCTAAGTGATCCAATTTTCAGTATGGTAGGAGATTTTTGGGACATCTAACTGTATGCAAAATTTTTGATTTGTAGGTCCAATGGTTTCAAAACGTACCCTGTTAACGGACGGACGACCAGACGACGGACAAAGGACCACGACTATAGTTCAGATGGCTTATAGTCCGCTGAGCTAAAAACAGTTCATATTCATGGGCTTAGACAATTAAAACAGCTAAGAAATATAAAAAGAAAGAGACGTCTTTAATAAAGTAAGACTAACCCAATGTTACACTCCTCAAACAGCAGTTATACA
This sequence comes from Sipunculus nudus, assembly GCA_026874595.1. Taxonomy (NCBI): domain Eukaryota; kingdom Metazoa; phylum Annelida; class Sipuncula; order Golfingiida; family Sipunculidae; genus Sipunculus; species Sipunculus nudus. Next base: position 8,254,865 of record CM049314.1, on the reverse strand, counting down.
TTGCTGTTGTCCCAGATATCCTTGCGTGTAGCCACTACTTTGTATTGCAGGCATCTCTGGGCATGATCACCAGGGCAGGCAAAGACCAAGGGAATTGTAATCAGGCCAAAAGGGGGGATGGTATCACTCAATTAACAGAGCTAATAATATGGGACTTCAATTTGTTCAAGCTATATTCAATGTAATTACATGAAAACATGCACACAGGAGTGCATTAATTTATTAACATTGTTAAACATGTAAATCTCAAAACAAATAACCTTAACCATAAACATAATTATATTCTTCAGATGAGGATCATTAGGAATGGAAACCATACTGCTAACTATCGTGCACACCTGCATGCAAGCGCGTTCACGCATTTTAGCAACAACCCTTGGGTTAACACCGGTGCTCTGTTATTCGGTCTGTAAATAAAAGCTGATCAATAAAGTTAACTGCATAATTACCTGGAAACCGCCATAGCTGAGTATTAAAGCCGTCTGCGTTGAGCGAGTCCACCAGTTTACGACACTGGGTTGTTTTACCAGAGCGGTCACAGCCTTCAAATACGATCAGGGCTCCCCGGGTCCTCGCGCCAGATTCACCTGCCATGGTGCCCGCTCTCCTAACCACACCTCCGAGTCCCTTACAAACTCTAAGCGCAAGCATGCACCGCCACACTGTGTGCGCCTAAATAAAAGTTCTATTCAGTCTCACAACCTTTCAGTTGACACTCCTCTGTTCCGGTTGAGCTCCCTTTCACATTTTGCGCCTTTTTCATTATCAGGTATAGCCTTATGTACTCATATTAACGTGGCCGCCATAAACCATATCCGCTCATGCCGTACCCTCAACATCTCTGCTACACGGCTAGGCTGCACACGGCCCTCGCGGCGTTCGGGAGCAATCTTGTCGCTACATATCGGTCGTTAGCTTTACCGGTGTTGGGACCCTGCTTTACGGATTTTGGTTAAAGGAACCAGTTTCCAGGAACTCCAGATGACTGGAAGTTCACCTGACCTTTGAAGATTAGATTTGTTGACACCATTCATTTCTCAGTAATGTTTATGATTTTATAAATCAATAAACGATATATCTTTGACATTTTGTTGATATATTACCGACTCGAACAGTTAGTGTCAACTATCGCTAACAGATGTCGTTGGTATGGTTGAAAAGATGTTTTAGGTGTGGCGACCAGCGAAAATATATATATATATAAATTAAACCTTCGTCTATAGTCCTGGTTAAATAGGCCTGATTAATTGAAGTTTTAAGCGTTAACTAACTGAAGCTACAGCCTACAGGAAGACAGTATTACAGTTTGGTTGTTAATCTTGTCGCAACTCTTGCACAATTATATTTGAACAACCAGGTGAATTGATGCATTTATATAAATGAGAACTTGAGGGAAAATTAATTTTGACATGATTTAAAAATATATAAAACTGTCTTTTAGCCTGTTAAGCCTACCATACATAATTTTGCGTTATCCTCTCGAATATAAACGCATAAAAATTACGTTAATTGATATGTTATTTCTTATAAAATGTATCACTGTTAAATTGCATGTGCATTGAGTCAAAAGGAACGTGTTTCGGGGTTATGGAATGGTGAAGGCATGGCCAAACTAGTTCAAAATGTTGTGGGCACTGTAATATCATTCACATGATTCGGGCAAGTTTCTGCAGTTAGCAGTGGCGTCAATTTTTCTTCCAGGGTGGGGGGGGGGATGACTTTGTATATACATATACACACACACACACACACACACATATATATATATATATATATATATATATATATATATATATATATATACCCTTTTCAGCGTGTCTGAGTGACATATTCAACAATATATATATATATATATATATATATATATATATATATATATATATATATATATATATATAATTTCTAATTATATATAATTTCTAATTATATATAATTATTATAAATACGTAATATTTTAAATAATTATAATGTTTTAGAAAATAAGTTATTTTGTTAAATCTAAGCATGGTTTAGATATAGGCCTAACATTATTTAGTAAATAGATCCAACGTCTTTAGCTAATTAATATATTTTATTTGCAATATTATAATATTATTCTCAGAAAAAGGGGGGGATGATTGCATTGACCATCCCCCCCTTGCCAAAAAGTGGGGGGTATATATACCCCCCATCCCCCCTATATTGACGCCCCTGGCAGTTAGTCTTCTTCGGACACATAAGGTGACGCTTTGGTATAACCAATGAGTTTGATCTGAGAGCCAAACTAGCGCTTTGTAGCTTTATCTTGGTGCTGATTAAACATTTGCCAGGGGTGGATCCAAAATTTAGGAAAGCGAGGGGTCCAACTGTGGAGGAAAATCGACAAAAGCAACGAAAGGTCCCAGGGGCGGATCCAGCATTTAGGAAAAGGAGGGGTCCATCCCTGGATAACTAGTCTAAAGACAAAACCTGTAAAAAAGTCCGCAGGTCCGGTAAAGGGGTCATGGCCGAAAAAAAATGTCTGAAACCTTAAAAGAAAGGTTGTGGCGGATGAAAAAGTAGGAATCCGGACCCGACCAGGACCCCTCTCCTGTCCTGGATCCGCGCGGGGGTCCAGGTCGCAAAAATTGGTCTGAAACCCTATAAAAAAGGTTGCGGTGGCAAAAAAATTGGAGATGGGAAGGGGGAGGGGGGGGGGGGTTGGTAAATTTTTTTAAAATTTAAAAAAGTTATTTGAAATTTAAATTGGGAGGGGGGTTAGTACCCCCTGGACCACCTCCCCCACCCTTATCCGCATCTGTTTGCCGTGGCAATATATATGGCATGGTCGTATAAACTGTTTGTTATATATAATTGGGTACTGAAAAAGTTCAGGATTAGCCGCTAAATCTTTATATTTCTGTTTTAAAATAATCGATCAAAACATTCCATCTTCATCAAATGGAGTTGTAGTTGACAATTACTGTATTGACGCACATTCTGAGCTCACAGAGTATATATGTAACATGTCAAGTGATCCCAGGACACTATAAAGTATGTAAAATATCAAGAAAAACTGGAACAGTGATAAAAAATGAAACAGTCTAGTTCAGATACTGTTTATATAAATCATAAAGCGATATTCAAAGGCGTATGTTAGATTACGGAGGCCCTTGGCTCGGACATGCACCTTAAGAGGCCAAGATTTCTTGGCGCTTTCTCATAAAACACAACATTCAATTATCCAACTGTAGCAGAGTTTAAATTGAGACGTCAACTATTTAAACTTTCATCTCTTAATAATTTTATTGCTGTTTTATTCAACATAATGCTTTAATATGATTACTTAGACTGTGCAGTCCAATGTGCACATGATAAATGTAGTGTCCTTGAAATATACAATGACAGCAGGCCTCCAGCAGTCTGGACAAACGCTTTACAGGGAAAGCTATACAGTGGCGTCGATTTTTCTTCCAGGGTGGGGGGGATGACTTTGTATATACATATACACACACACACACACACACATATATATATATATATATATATATATATATATATATATATATACCCTTTTCAGCGTGTCTGAGTGACATATTCAACAATATATATATATATATATATATAATATTTCTAATTATATATAATTATTATAAATACGTAATATTTTAAATTATTATAATGTTTTAGAAAATAAGTTATTTTGTGAAATCTAAGCATGGTTTAGATATAACATTATTAAGTAAATAGATCCAACGTCTTTAACTAATTAATATATTTTATTTGCAATATTATAATATTATTCTTAGAAAAGTGGGGGGGATGATTACATTGACCATCCCCCCCTTGCCAAAAAGTGGGGGGTATATATACCCCCCATCCCCCCCTATATTGACGCCCCTGAAGCTATATATGGTCATGCTGCTGGTTACTGTGGAAATCCAGGACTGACCTATATCACCTAATGTTTATGTATGAGCATGCATTGTGAAACCATAAATGTATTTTATTATTTCATTTGGGTACATGTTTAGAGAACAGACATGTTTTTAGTTTATTTCAAAAGTTCTATTCATAAATGTATTTGGTAGTATTTTAATATTTAATACACAAGTAGGACTACTTTGCGTCTTGATCCATATGTCTGGGTACATAACCCCATGCTCAGGGTGGGGCCCTCGCTTTGGCCCACTGTCTGAAGAAAGCTGAAAACAACTGAATATAAGATCAAAACATGAAGAGAATACGTGCAGACAGTTTAACATGTGCAATATTTATATCTGGTCAAACATCAATAGTCAACAGGACGACTTTCAAGATTAACTGTTGTACAGAACAAACCATACTATTTGTTCTGGTTCGCCAGCCACTCCATTTAGGAACCGTAAGAATAAACAGATTAAATCAACTTGTCTTGCATGTCTACTGGTCTTTGTCCCCAACCCACGGTTATACAACCAAAAGAGGTTTATGCTCATCGAGCAGCTACAGGTTGCTGCGGTCAAACCTCAGCCCTGTGCGCTCCTTAAGCATGTTCTCTGAGCCAACAGTCGCAGTGCCACGCCAGGCCAAGCAGGGAGCCGTAGAGGGCGCCACCGTCCATCCCGAGCCGTTACCCTTTTTAGAAAGCTACAGTATGCACAGCCACAAAACCAGAAGCAACCCACATTCCTTCCACCGGTCCCAGCAGCGGAGACCCAGCCATGCCATTCGAGAGCCGAACTCGATCTTGTGAACGACACTGCTTCGAGACACATAGCCCTTGTACTTGCGCTTTCGGCCATTTGGACCGTATTAACCGGGTTTCCCGGTTATGCAAGTTTTTAGCAAGTTTTTTCGTCATCGGCCATTATCTTCTTCGTCCATTCTTATATGTATATTAATATCATTTTTAAAGAGTTTATGGGATATATACATTGGGATGTTCACACCAAATTAAACGGTTTATCTATATTTCGTATTACATAGTAGGCTCTAAAAAATGTATGAGAACATTTTATTTCAAGAAAAAATAATTATTAACTGATTGGGGTAGCAACCAGACGGGTACATATATACTCTATATTCCCTATACTATAAGATTTATGGTGCGTCTGACCATCCGTAAGTGTTGGTACGTGCGTTCATGAATTTCACTCCCATAAAAAAATCCAATATTGCCACCAAGCAGCAATTTTGATTCCTTTCTCCTTTCCTGCGTACTACCACAAGATGGAACCGTAAGAGCTGTTGGCATTTTTTTGACATTTTGGTTCCTCAGACAGAATGTGCGCTATAGCCCATCCTGGGCTTTAGTGTATCGATGTTTACTGCTAAAATGCTTCAGATGAAACGTGATTCCATGTACCGATAGACGCGACGTAACTCAGTTCTAGCTCTTAATTATCACTAAAGCCCCGTAAAGTCCGTATGGCGAATCCCTGATATTTGCATATGAGGGCGTCACAAGGCACCTGACGATTCCCTCGTATTTGCATATCAGGCCGCCTGGCCTCCTGTGAATGGCATCGTTGGTAAAAGGAGGCATACATGGACCTTCGTGTCCTATGATATATCTCTGCTGTTCGAACATACGGTACATGGGCAAATTAAAGTGTATTGTAGACAATGTCGCATCGATTTTGTACTGTGTATTTGTTTGTGTTCAAGTTACACATGAAAGTTTTGCCACTATTGAGTTGCTAACACGCTGAACGCCGTGATCGTTTCAGTCTGCCGGTATATTCATAACAGTTTGACTGCGTTCGTCGCGTGTGGACCTGAATATCTCACGCTGATTGGCTGTGCTGGAGACACATTTAAAAACCGGCCTGCTGCGATAAGCAATAGTCTGATAAACGGTGACACACTGACTCACAGAGGCTGATGGTTTTATATGGTGTTAAAAATCTTGCCGTACTAAATAGCCGAGGACCTAAACATATAAAAACTGATAAAATGGGAATATATATATAGCAAGCAGGAAGCCCACAATAGGCGGTTACTGAATTAACCATGTTGGTTAAAAATAAAGATTCTGGGAGAGACCACTATAATTACTCCTTACGTCACTGGGAAAGACCTTAGTTTAGCGAGGCGGTGATGTGTGGCGCTGACTGTCCGGTACGGCCCAAGTTTACCAGACGATGAAATAAGAGGGCCAGAGAATGGTAATTAGTTATGTAAGTTGCCGCTTGGTAGCAGTACCGACACTAAGTGCGACATTGTGAAAGCCGTTTGTTATCTCTGTCAGAGCCATTTCATTGACTGGGCCAGTCTATGTGCGCTATTAAATTTTCAGATTCCTAAGATATCGAATATTTTCGTCTGACAGCAATCTAAGAATTCCATTTGTAACAGGGGCATATAATTTAGGACCTTTACTGTCTCCAATCGTATCTAATTCGAATTGTACTTTTATATTATTTTAGACTCTGTATGCTCTATATATGTGTAGATACCCATGAAATGTATTTGTATCCACCAAAACAAAGATTCCGGATAACTCCTCTGAGACCCTTGGATCGATCTTTCCGTACCCCGCATAATTATTTGTTCAAATGTGAACTTGTGCGTAACAAAGCTGGTGGCGCCATCTGCAATCCTTTATGTGCAGTACGAATTTAGATGTCTTAGTGATAACAGCCCGTATATAGGAAGTGGTTTAATGCACTTGTATTTGGATGAAAGTGTGCATGTCTATCTCTCCATCTCGTATATGAGACTGGTGGCGCCACCTACAAACATTTTTTTTCGTGGCGTCCATTCGTTTGCCATCTGTTCGTCTTAGTGATTGGTTCAATGCATTGGGTTAAAATTGTGCATGTCCATAGATCTTGGATACCTTTGTCTCATAGGCCTACTGGTGACGCCTTCTTCAGTCGATTTCGCGTTGAGTTCAGGCATGCATTTGCTTTTGGTGAAAATCACTCATAACTCAGTAGAGGTCCAAGTAAAGGTCAGAAATTTGTCTTTCCATCTTGGTTAGATTTCTTGTATACACATGACATCTGGCGCAACCTATAATCACGTATTCCTAGAATACATATCCATGCATTCATCTCAGGAGTGGTTGGATGTATCCGCCTGATATGTTGCATGTTTTGGATAGCTTCAATTCGTACACAAGAGTGATGGAGCCTGCATTAATTATTTTTGCAAAGCGTCCATCCATGTTTTGGGCGAAATTTGCACATAATACCTCAGGAATGGATGGATGGATCAGGCTGGAATTTTCATTAACAAGACTAATGGCGCCACCTACCGTTAAGTTTTCGAAGAAAACATTAATGCCCTTTTCTCAAAAGTGGTTTTGCGTATCGGCCTGAAATTTTGCATTTTCCTCCATTTTTGGTAGATTTCTCGTACACGAGACTGATGGCGCCACCTACAACCACGTAACCGTAGAAAACATTTTTGCATTAATCTCCGCAGTAGCTGAATGTATCAGCTTGAATTTTTTTCAAGTCCATAGAACTTAAACTGCTTTACTTATAGATAAGACTGATGGCGCCACCTACAATCATTTCATCTGGCGTCCATCTGTAGGTCTGTTTTTGGTGAAAATCACACATACCTCAGGAGTCAATCAATGTAATGACCTGACATTTTGCATGTCCATCCATCTTGGATAGCCTTATCATACACACGACAGATGGAGCCACCGACTCTCATGTTTTCGTAAAATACAATTATGCATTAATTATATTATCTGAGAAGAGGTTTGATGTATAGGCGTTAAAATTTGCATGTCCATAGATCTAGGATCTTGTACACATGACTAAAATAGACTCTTTTACTTTCGTTCGTCCATGCATCTTTGGATATTTGGGCATCTCTGATGACACAAATTCAGAGGGCTGTAATGTCAGAAAACATTTCGTCCCTCGCTTTATCAAGACCTAGCGGTGTTTGACGGATACCTGTTGTCGCTTTTCGACTGCCCATATTCTGCTTTTATATATCTGTGTAACAGATATATATAACTAAAATAACACTACACATTAAAACGGAATTATAGATGAATATATTTATTGTGTGCATATAAAAGTATAAGATACTGTAATTTCTAAGGATAACAGTCAATTAGATACAACAAACCATTGAACAAATTCCGCAGAGGATTTTCGACTGATTATACGCCAGGCATATCAAATTACTGTTTTATATATCATTTACTGTGTCCTATATGTTACCGTTTATACAAGATGACAAATGTTTAGAGAATCCCGGAAACTTTACCTGGCATGTTTACGACAACTCATTACACATCACAATAAATACATCCTCTTTAATATGAAGTTCTCGACTTTTGGCCTTGTTCTCTGCAGGTATTTGTTGATCCGCTGTGACAGCAGCACGTGATTTTTGCTTCCTTGCAGACACGGGAGGTCACGGGGCCTCCCTGATACTTGTCATACCGACATGCAGAAGTATGCTTTACTATATAACGAGTGGATCTCTGTTCAAAGAATGAAAACTGTATTTACCTACGTTGTATAATTAATAAATGTATGAATATGATGACACATGCAGGTGTGCCTGCGTGTTTACAAATATATTGTTCACAATTACAATAAACCTCTCTTACCGGCCAGCTCTGTTTAGCGACAACCTAAAAATAACAATCAACTTTTCACGGTCACAATTCTTTTTTGCCCTTCATATATAAGACGACCACCTCAGAAATGTGACTACTTTTCCTTATCGAGGTCGCATTGTAGGTCGTATTTTCGAGGCTTTACTGTATACCTTTCATGGTCAAGATCAGTTAGATAAGGATATATACAGTGTATCTGTATCAATTTGAATTTATATTGAAAGGAAAAACATATAAAATGTAAATACAGTAAATAATAAAGTTTTGACACCCGACGTAAGGTTGAAGAAATTAATTGTTTCGTTGAAACAGAAAGCATATAATGATGAAAGGGAAAGGGGGAATCAGCATCAATCTGAGGGACGAGTGGATTCAAAATATGTACAAGGAAATATATGCATGGGTATTAAAAGGCTCTAAACGTATACATAAACCCGTCAGCCCCACAAGCATTTCTATTAAACACAGAGTAACTGGCGTTTCTAATCCTAATAATTCCGTCTTTACTATAAAGTCTGGCATGGAAAACAACTTTCAATTTCTATTTTCTCATGCATGGGTCTACCTTTACCATGTCATATAGTGGTTACATACCAAAATTTCTATGTAGATGAAAAGATCACAAACCGAAGTCACAACTGATCTTGTGTTAATTATCCTTTGCTACATTGTCTTTTATTACTCGCATGCATGTGACTGTGGTCTCACATATAATTATACAGAACATTGTATTTAGCAGTACATAATATTTCGTTATGTTTGTGTAAGCCTCATGGGGTCACAGTACTATTTACTCCCTTAACCACAATACTGATATGAGTATATAGGTGTGAACTCAGGACTCAGCATGGGCTTAAACTTGCAAACTTATATAATGCATGCGCGGGATTACTCATGCATCAACGACACCTAAATGTGTCCTAGCTGTTGCTCAAGTAGGTATTAGTATGACCTAAAAAATGGCAGTTCTTCTCTGTATAACATGCAGAGATACTCGTAAGATAAGATTTTTTTTCAATTAATATACTATCCCCACTCTTACAAATTAAGTTAAAACTAGACTAAACTTCAATTCCTTCCTTTATTCCTAAAACATTGTTTAGATTATATATATATATATATATATATATATATATAATATATGTGTGTGTGTGCGTGTTTGTGTGTCAAACATGGCTGTTCAGCAATAACATTCACGTGACGTAACAACTGTATCCTAGCAATTAAGGATAAAGGTCGACTGTAAAGTCACATTGTCCACATATATATCTATATATATATATATATATATATATATATATATATATATATATATATATATATATATTCTAGTCATTATGTAGACCAATTTCATTTTAAACGCTGCAGTAGGGGGACCGCTAAAGATAAGGGGTACCATATAAGGTCCCCCTAATATTTCAACAATTTTTTAGTGATATAACATTGAAAATTGGTCGATTTGCCATTTGCAACCATTATATGTCTAGATTAGAATGACTTTTGACATGTTCAAGACCAATTTATGCCCTTTTGGCTTCATTTTCCCATATATGAATTCCCATAAATATCCCCCTAATGCCTAAAAAGGTCCCTTAAAATATAATATATATGATATATAATATATATGATATATATATATATATAATATGGCCAAAGTTCCCTCTTATAGATTAATCTTACGTTCAATATAATCTGTGCCAGAGTCTCTATATCTATTCCGCGCTACCTAAATAAAATACACATAATATTAACTGTAATATATACATGTGTACATACATCACACCATAATATATATTGATGTTTAAACATGATGAGGATTCAATGAGAAAAGATACATAAAATACGTGATCCATGTCGCATCGTCTTATAGTCGATACAGCTCTTTTGCACATTTGAACGTTTCTTTTCGGTTCTTCATAATATTCTCCGAGATATGTATAAATCCAGGCCGTCTTCTGCTCAGGTTTATTCAAAACATTGCATGCCCATATCCTGAATTCATTAATATATATGTCCATTGTTTATCCATAAAAAATAAATGTCGTCTTATACACGAGAATATTTAATATGCCACCAAAAAGAATGACATTGGTCCTGGAATGCTTGCTCCAAATTTGAATTAAATCAATTAAATTAAATATATTATACCAGGCACACTTATACATTACCATGCGGTGTAAAAAGTCAGACTCTGCCGCTCGTTTACTGCATACCAGCCGGAGCTGTTATAAAAACACTTGATTGAAAATCAATGCCTGATTCCATCAGTGTGTACACGTGCTCGGTGATTTGTTATAACGGTACATCAACAAACTTTGGCGGTGGAAGATCCACCTGCAGATCACTGGACGCAGGTGTATCTAGAGCCACCGCAGGCTGACTGGTTTCTGCGAAAGCTTCTTGCTGACTGGCTGTTTCTGCTAACACTGTTTGCTCAGTCATTGGCTGATTGGTTGCTTCCTCTGATACAGCCTGCCCAGTCGCAGCCTGAGTGATGGCTTCTGCTAACACTGCCTGCTCCGTAAGCTGGCCATTCACCTCTGCTAACACGACTTCCTCAGTCTTGGGCTGATTTTGTGTTTCTGCTAACACATCTTGCTCAGTCATTGCCTCTGGGAGGCTGGCAGGATCAAAGTCGGCAGCTGGTTCAGCCCCTGATTCTGGCGGAACAGTAGGATTGCTGTAGCCTTCAGAAACTGAATCTCCAATGTTTACCTCTACCTGAGGCTCCACGCCGTTTGAGTTTTTCCATCCATTGCTGGACACCGACATTCTTGTTGAAGCCTCGACTCTGGGCTCCTTAAACGTGTATTTCTCGGCCCTACGGCCGCAGCATGAGTTACCCATATCTGCAGGAACGTGTCGCTGAACTGCTGGAAATGCTGGAAAGAGAGTCAGTCGATCTGGCCAGATAACTCAAGCAATGTGAAAATGCCCCTCCGTCGTTGGCGCAGATCTTACAGCTGAAGTTTGAACTCTGATAAGTGACAAAACATGTCCGGTTTACTCATGTAGCCAGCACAAGCACCGTTCCATAGAAACGCCTAGTACTGCGCCGCAGTCGTGGGAAACAATGTGTACACTGCTATATGAGCAAGTAATAACAACCTTACACTGCATGCTACGTGCAAAGTAAAACCAAGAAACTATGTTATTTTCTTATCACTGTAGACTGCCACGATGTCTACATATGTTGTTGTGTACAGTCATTATTATGATACACTGCACAATTGCTGTGCATGGCGTCTGCCGCAGTTACAGAATGCTGAGTAATATGGCATGCATGCACATATGTACAATAAATCTTTAAAATCACTTAAATACGTTACTTTTACACCTAAGTGCAGCATCTAAGGAAGTATACAACCATATAAACTAGTATCAAAAATATAATTTCTCATACTCTTAAAACATACATTTCCATGTATACGTTTGTCAAATACAAAATATTCAAATAACTACATTTTAGTACGATATCTTTATTGATCATTATTAATCCTACTTGACTGACTCCCGTATTATATTTAAAGGGACCCAATCACCTATAAAGCATTTTGAGTTAACACGAAAAATAGCATCTTCTCTTTAAAATAAATGTTTACCTGCCAAAATATTGCCCTGAAACCGTTTGCTTTCTCCTGTAAACAAAGTTGAAAACAGTGGACCGGGCGCGATGACAGCTATCAACATAAACGAAGCGCGTCGGGCAGTGTGCATCGCTGAGCCAAAACACGTGTCAATCAGGAGATGCCCGGTCTGACTTGGCCCCCAAAAATGTAATACATGTTTCTGCTGGCTAAAACACCGCGTTTTGCCCCTCTTAATCTGACCACCGGTCACGCGGTCTTGTTATGGTAATCAGACTGTTTACCAACACGCAGAACCATAATATGGTGTCAAACAGCCGTATGCGAGAAAATGAGACCGTATGCTGGGACGGTTTTGCTGGGACACATTTGTATAAAGAAAATCTGAAATAATAGTTAGAAGAATAGGCATAATATAGCTCCTGATTATGTCCCTTTAATATACGTCCAGACAGAAGCAGAACTGGATTTTTATATCATGTGACACATCTGTTAATGGCATTGCTGACAAATAACATTATTCTATCAGTGGGTGGACAACAGCGACAAGTCATGTTAATATTTGACGTCTCGTGGTCAGATTGAGACTGAAAAGACATGCTAAAAGGCTATTTACTCCATTCCTTTATACATGCATGCAATGGGTTTAATGAACATGCCAATATGTTAAATGAGACTGAAATGATCTTATATATTATGATCATGACAGTTTACTGAAGTGTGCAGTGATACGTGCATGCATGGCCTAATTGATATCATATACTACGAATGCGCATAGCAAGGTAGCTGAATATCTGTTTTAGATAAATGTATCATAATATTATGTTAGTGTGTTTGTCCCTGGCGTGGCACGGAAGGTCGTAGGCGGGGGTGGTTCAGGAGTCCAAGGTATAGGCGCGGCGTTGCGTCCGTGAGGTTTCCAGCACCTCCCACGGGGTCGCCACACACCAAGTGCAATCGGAACTCCTATCCCACACTGCGCAGAATCGACTCACAAGAGTAAGGGCTAGTGGGATTTGAAATTTAAGGCCCACAATGCACCGGGGCTTCAAGATATAATAGCACCGCGTAGGTATATATAAATGTAGTGAAGAGGGAAATGTTCAGAATGTATAGGACAATAATTGTTTAAATGCAAATTACATAAACATGGATAATGTTGTGGTATGAAATTCACTGAAGAAAAAGTAATATTTTTTAAGCATGTGAAATTTTAACAGGTCTTTCCTTGAAATTTTAAAAAAATATGTTTTAAAGTTTGACAGTTGAAACATGTAGTCCCGGCATTGGCAAGAATTGGAAGAGGTTCGTTTGTGTAAAAACGATCCCTGTCGGAAGGATGAACTCGGCGGATATCGTAAATTTGAATCTGGGCATATATTATATATAGTATATAGGATCTTCAGTCGCAAGGATTATTGATAATTGCTGCAAACAAAGCATGTAGTCATATACTTTCAACTGCTCCATCCCCTATAAATATATGGAAACCCCGATCACTTAAATATGACCCGGCTCAACCAAAATTTGTCTTGAATAAACGGTTTATACAGTTAAATAGAATATAATTTTATTCCACGTCCTAATCATGATATTCCTTTCGTTCCGTTACTTCATGTAAAAATACAAATATATTATATTTTACTCCGATGTTTCTAGTAACACACATATCCTTGCATTAAAGTACTTGTATACATTTATTAAAACTTTGGTTATTACTAATGCTCCAAGCATCTATACCATTAATGGGACACTTTTGACTTAGTTTGCTGTATTTTACTTAGAACAATACGTACTCCTGCTTAGCGTATGTATTTGACCTTAAGCTTTGACCTTTAAATCATACAACTGTTTAACTTTAACATGTGCGAAAGATTTTTATGTGTACATCATGCATTTCACATTATTTGTTTTTGTTTGTAAAATAAAACAACAACCTCAAGCCACATGAAGTTCATTAATATTTTAATAGTTGATACTGGATTTGGCGCATTCACAAGAATCGCTAGAGCACTATCAATGCGTAACCCTATGTTCAGTATTTTAAAGATACAAATATTCTAATGACAGATGCTTCATGATGGAGAGACAAACTAACCGATTTCCTGTATATACAGCAGTCATGTAATTATTTCGATCGCAAAAATATGAAACTAAAATGATTGTAACAGCAGTCGTTTTCAGCTTGAAACCTATATAAGACCAACTGAAAAAGAAGGAAGGGGAACTAAATGTGATTAACGTGGATATACCTGTCAACAGGTATTATGTGGTTAAAGTACACGGTACAGAAAAGGAAAGACAAAGTCACGTCAGGTAAGTCAGGTATGGAAAGAAAATGATATCATCAGCTAAGGTTGTTATCCCCATACTTCCCCTCGGGCCACGAAGTCCCATTAATGATCACGATTTTGCAGCCCGTGTGTGATTATTAGCAATAAATCTGTCTTTGCATTTTTGTCTGGCTGCATGGTTATCTGCATGGAGAAATATGCATGTAGCCGTGTGACAGAATACCATAAATTACAAACTTGGCCACTTTTAATGTTTTTATTATCAATAGTTCTGAGCCACTGAATTAGTTATGCAATTTTCCACTAGATACCAGCACTTGCGAATGAACGCCACCATAAACTCAACCTATCAGTCCCTGCGATTTGCGACAAGGATTTCTGACTTCCTGGCGTCTATCGAGGAATTCGATGACGTGACGGAGTGTAGGCTATTCCATCTGCCCTCGTATATACACCCCTGCATATACATTGGACCCATGTCTTCCAACGTGATAACCTCATGGGAAAAGGAAGGTATAGGGGTCAGGTCCAGAGCATGTGATAGGTAGACGTAACAATATTAATGCTAGTTATAATTATTCTAAATTGGACACCAAACTGGACAGCTTAATTTGAGATACATTACGGGACTTGTAAAGGACACAGAACATTATTAGCAATCATTAGCCTACTTCGGGCGGAAGAGTCATGCTTTATCTGTTCTGTGTTCATTTATCAAATTGCCGCTATAATGTCAGGGGAGGGGTTATCAAGATTTATCGAAAATATATATATATGTTTAAAATTTTAGGCTTATCTCAGATTTATAAGCAATCCCTTTTACTTTAGTAATGAAGCATCCTTATCTGACCTCCAGGTGTATTCACTTGATTACCTAGTAGTTACTATTCTGAAGCAGAGTTCGTTAAACAATTTAATAATGTTTTTTTTTCAGACTAATGTGCGTATGCTTTGTTTCGTTTAACTTTTATTTTGAAGAAACTTTCTCATGCGTGAATATTAATAAGATCGGATCGTTTCTAGAGGTATATGGAACCACATGTCCGCTTGTAGAATATACATCTGGCCGCTGCGCACGTATGATGCCGTCATGTTTCCTGACACCTTGATTGGTCGTTTCTGGTGACTCACATTTGCACTCTGCTTTGAGTATAACTACACGAATGCTTTGAGTATAACTTTGAGTATAACTGCCTGAAAACCGAATCCTCATTCTAATAACTTTGTACAGGACTGTGAGCAAATCAACCATACTTGGTCGTATGAACATGGTTCCATTGCATATATTGGATTAAAAGCTTGAAAAACTGTATAGTTTCATTTTTGTAGCAACACTCCAGAAATTAATTTTTATCTATCATGTGTGTATCAAATAAAAAGATATTTGAATAAACTTGTGTTTCTGTCTGTAATAACTTTTTATAATGTACATTTAACTTTTCATCGATGCGACCCGCTCGAGACCTCACTTTTGATCAATGTATAGCCCCCTTGAAGAAAAGATTACCCTTCAGGCAAGATATCGGTGGGACACGGGGCGCCACCATGTTTCTGTAAGAGTAACTACATTTCCTGCTCAAGCGAAACCTGGTGTCGTCGTAGAACACTAATATACATCGATTAGTCATAGCACAAGTTCTAAATATATGTAGTCAAGCTAGACAGAGTAGAATAGGTACGACTCCGTGGCGCAACGGTAGCGCGTCTGACTCCAGATCAG